>CM057075.1:35414602-36692442 GCA_029379335.1 Thymus mandschuricus | reverse complement strand
GAGCAACAAATTCCATCACTCAGAATCGCCATCCAAGAAGGTTTGACCGAAGAGGAGAATGCTCGATTGCGTCTTGAAGAATTGGAAGCCTTGGATGAAAAGCGGCTAGAAGCACAACAAAGACTTGAGTGTTATCAAGCTCGCCTTACGAGAGCTTTCAACAAGAAAGTTAGACCACGCTCTTTCCAAGTTGGAGATTTGGTACTTGCAGTTCGAAGACCAATCATCACCACTCACCGTGTAGGAAACAAGTTCGTCTCAAGATGGGATGGCCCGTACGTCGTCAAGGAAGTCTACACCAATGGGGCATACAAGTTGATCTCAGAAGATCGTGTGAGAATCGGCCCGATTAATGGGAAGTTCTTGAAGCGCTACTATCCTTGAAAAAAAAAAAAAAAAAAAAAAAAAAGAAGCAAAAAAAAAAAAAAGAAAAAAAAAGAGCTCCGTGACGCACGAGGATAAACTGCATGTTACTCCTGGCCCGCATGAGTATAAACTGCGTACGGTATCCACCAAAGAAAGTGCACGTGGTTAAACTGCTAAACTTCTCCCACCAAAAGGTATGATTATGTGGTTAAACTGTTATGTACTTCACTTTGTCTATATAGTGGTTAAATAAATAGTCACTCCTGGCCCGCAAGAGTATAAACTGTGCACGGCACCTCCTCCTTAAAACACAAGGTTGATCTTTGAACTACGTTTTGACTTGATCCTTTTCAAAAAGGTACGTAGGCAGCTTAGATAAATTCTAAGTTCAGTCATGATTTGTGTTTATCTTTTCAAGTTGTAGGATGATGGCTTGATACTTGTGCTTATCTTTGAGTGTGGATTATTGCAATTAAATAATGCAAACATTCATACAAGAATAAGGTAAAACACATATTTGAAGACGAAGAGAAGAAAACTCTAACATTGTACTCAATGAATGATTACTACCAAAGAAGCGATAAAGGAAAATACGAAAGTCAAGCGGAACAACGACAAAGTCCAAGCGAAAAAAAGAAAGATAAAGTAACTATCTAAGCAAATGGATTTTGATCCTCCAAAGCCCTCTTCGCGGACTCCAAAAGAAGCTTCGAGTTCTTCAAACTCTCCAAAGTTGCACCATCAAGTGGAGGATTCGCGATCTCTTCTTCAAGTTTTCTTGCCTTGTCTTGGGCAGCTTGATGCGAAGATTGGAGAGACTTCAAGTCCTTCGTCAACTTAGAGATCTCCTTCTTGATCGATTCGATTTGTTGAGCCTCTTCGGTAATCTTTGCCTTCGCACCAAGAAGTTCTTTCTCTAGGCGTCGCACAACTTCCCCTTTATCATGAGACGCCGACCTTGCTTTGTCATACTCGGCAGCACTAGTGAAAAGCGCGTCAATGTCACTCTCAAGACGAGAGACGTCGAAGTCGTGCTTAAGGCCCTTGATGTATGCCAGGCCTTTGCGCATCTCGTCCTCAATAGACGACATGTCCTCCGCCGAGGTCTTTGCTATCTTTGCAAGAAGATCGTCACAACATCCCTTCAAAAAGTTCTTGAGGCGATCATCAAATCTTAACTTGCTATCAAACACAGAAACAGCTCCAGGTTGAGGCTTTACTTTGGCAAGAGGAGTACGGTCACTTGAAGGATTGGCTTCAACCGACGAATCATCATCTTCGGAATCCTCTTCATCCTCAGAATCCTCTTCATCTTCTTCATCCTCTCCAAACACCTCCTTCACCACCTAGAAAGGAATGAAAGGTAGGAAAGAAGTCCAAAAAAAAAAAAAAAAAAAAAAAAAATTTAAAGAGAGAGAGACAAACCTCTTTCACATGTGCACTTTTTGAAGCATGATTGTTGTCTTCTTGGCCATCGACGGACTTTGAGCGTTCCACGCGCTTTTTCTTCCAATGGCGTTCCTTACTACTACTCACAGAATCGTCTACATGGACCAGAGAAGGTTTCCTTTTAGGAGCAACAACTGCATCTTGCACTTGATCATCGAGGATCTTGGCTGGCTTGCGCTGGATTAAGTCCACATTATGGATGTCGAGAAAATTTCCGTGAACCTTATCCCACCAGCTTATATAGCCGTCAGATGCAAACTTCTTTGCATGTGGAGGCGACTTGGGAAAAATGACTTTAGCGAGCGATTTACGAAGTAAGGATGCACGCCAATATTGAAGCCCTTCCTCCAAACTAGCGCGACGAATATCCAACGAAAGGACGCCTGGCGGAACTTGATAATATCCGAACTGACGGCCGAAACGATGCGGGCTATATGGCTCAATCACGAAATCCTCATTAAGTCTCCAAGCAAGATAATTGGAACGAATAGCCATAAAATAAGACCATCTGGACTCATCCACCTCTTCTGCGTCAACATACTCGATGGATTTGTCTGGGCTAAGCATCATGCAGTTCCATGAGATTTGATCCCACTTATGAATACGTCGACGAGCATCCATAGGGTTGTAATATCGCGCGTATCCTTCTCCCGAAAACTCAATCATCTTGGGAATGTTGACCTTTCGACCAAGAGGATAATGTGTCTTGAAGTATTGTGCAAGCCAAGCATAGACGAAGTGGATCGGAAACGCAACTTGAACTCGAGAGAGCTCCGCGAGTTTTGAGATCGTGTTTAGGCCCTTGTAGATGCTTGCCAGAACAGGAACCGTGAGAGCAACTTTCGTCTGACTTGCCATCATACTAGCCACCTTGAAGGTACTCGGTCGAATCAAGCTGACATCACCCTCGGGAAGAACAAACGTGCAGAGCCAGCATGCAAGGTAGGCAGCCAAGTGCGTCTCATCCCAATGCTTCTCTCTAACTTCAAGCGTAGAGAATGGAATCCTTTCCGTAGACGTCCATGATGCCACATGTCGTTGAAATTCACCGGTAGGGTTGGAAGTAGACTTATTCTCCTTGCGCGGGGCAGACTTCTTTTCCTTGCGAGGAGGAGGTGGCGTATACCGTACGACTTTCCTTGCCCAAAACTTGATCCAATCTTCGACGGAAACTGTAGAGTTAGAGTTGTCGCCTTTGCCGCGAAGGAAGTGATAAGCATGAAATAGATGCTTGCAGCTCGCCGGAAGGTGTAGTTTCCCTCTTCGATCGCCGATCAGCTCGTCCGCGCGTGGCACCATCTCGTCATAGAGTGTACCATCCGTTGGGAGTCCAGAAAGGACATGTAGATCCCATAACGAAATCGACAACTCGCCGACAGATGTCAAAAGGGTGTTCGTAGAAGGACACCATGCTTCGCAGAAAGCTTTGATGATGTCCGTATTACGATCATAGGTGAAGAGAGAAGCGTAGACGGAGTCGTAGATGCCAAGCTCGCGAAGGACGTCCCGGAACCGGCTTAAGATGTCCTCGGTCCATTCCCAATACCCCTTGATGTAGTGAGCTTCTCCGGTGAATTCGATGTCGTCTCCCCAAGAAAGCTTTTCGTCGACAATACGCCTCCCCAACGATGGTAGTATGCTGGTATCTCCTATCGACTGATGATGTGCAGATTGTAGAACCCAAACCGACGTCTTGGGCAGCTCGTGCAAGTGAGACCATCCACCCTTGTGAATAGGGTTGATAAACTTAGGCCAGCCCGCCGCGTGTCCATCAATTAGCGATGTGTGGGTCTTCAAGCGTGTCGCCTTCTCCATGCGTTTGTCGTCATCCGAAATAGCTAAGTGAGGCACCCCTACGATGGTAACGTCCTTGAAGTAAACCATTTCGAAACTGCGAGCAATGACGACAAAATAAACAAGTCATTATAAGAAAAAAGGCCGAGAAGAGAAAAAGTAGAGAAGATTGTTGGCAATCGGCATGCAAGAAAACAAAAAAAAAAGGCATAGGAAAGTTACGGACGGAAGCATGCAAGCGAATACAACTATATATATATATATATACATATAGACATATATAGTTTGTTTCCCTTGAATTGTACACAGTAGATTGACCATGCATGCACGAATAAAGAAACATGTAATTAATACAGCAAGAAACGTGCATGCATACGGTGAAGAAAAGAAGAAAAACAGAAAAGAAAAGTTGAAAGGGAAGCAAGAAAGCCGCAGGCTTTTAAAGAAAAAAAAGAAGCTTGTTGGCGGCCGAATTCGAGTTCACATAACAGGCATCAAGTTCAAAAGGAGCACACAATGTTTCGAAAAAGGAAAAAAAAACATACCTCAACGATTTTGATGTTCGCAACACTCCGAACAGAAGTCGAAAACTCGCGCGATGCTCTCTTATGCTGGACTGAACTGGTACGAGACCTGCAACGATGAAGAATCAGAGTCAGCTCACGATACTGAAGAGATTGAAAGAGAAAAACAGACAAGATGTTCTTTGAAGCAATTCATCGAACACATGCTGTGCAGAAAAGAAGAGAGATTAAGAAAATTCACAGAGAAAGAGAGCTGGCCCGATGAAATACCAGAGGAAGGAAGAGATGGAAGCCAACTCTAAAGCTCCAATCCAATTCGTGTGAAAGAAGAAATCTACAGCACCTCTTTATATAGTGGGGGTTATTGTCATCAAAGGAAATTTTCCTTATGTGATTACTTGAAGGGAAAGGCAGAAGATCACATAAATAATAAGGGAGGGAATATTATATTACCTAGCCACCAAAACTTTCTTTTTCGATCGATGCCATAGAAAAGGGAAGAAAATCTATGGATAATACGCAAGGATTTGCAATCGGCGAAAGACGTAAGTTTCTGATGTTTGCATAGATCCTTTGTTAAATAAAGGTGGGCCCAAGAAGCTACAAGTTTTGTCTCAAGGCTCGGCAATGTGGGAACCAATTTGTGAATTTGGCCACTAAATAAAATATTGGCCTGTTTTATTGGAGTAAATGTTCACGGCTAAATCCGACTTTGAAACTCCTAAATACGAGTATAAACTATTTATAAATTCAAAATCAAGTTTCGCGACTCGTCCATTCCCAAGACAACTCGTCCATGAACAAGTCTCGATGGGGCAATTTGTAGGCATTTAAAATTAATAGCCTATTAAATCATGCCATGTGGAAATAAAGAATTAAATGTTTAATTATATTTTCTATTTATATTTTTTGGGATTAAATTAAATAATATTCCAAAATTAAATAGGTATATAATTAATATTTAAATACGTGGAATTTCCGACCAATAAGGAGTTGCCATGTGTCAAATCTGTGCAGTAAAGGAATAAATCTGAAGGAGATCTGAAGGAGCCAATCAAATCGCGCCACCTCAGCCCTAGGCCCGATAATTACGGGCTCAGGCCTAAAAGCCCAACCCTAATCTGCCTAAATTGAAATTCTCTACACCTATATATAGGGGTGTCTAGAGCATTCATAATCACCACAAGAATTAGTTAGAGAGCTTTAAAGAGAAGAATATAAATTCTTCTCTATGATTTCTCTACAATATTCAAAGTGGTCGGTCGTCATCTCTACAATATTTTGAAGAGTTCTAGAGTACGAAATTCTCTAGGAATTCTTCAATATATTCAAAGCGTTCTTCGGGGACTCGTCGCGTTCTTCGTCAAACCCTGCTCAAATCTACGCTAGATCCAGACGTCCTTCGAATCTCCGCGTCCTTCGTCAAAGTCTCCTCAAATCTACGCTAGATCCGGACGTCCTCCAAATCTCCGCGTTCTTCGCCAAATCATCCCAAATCAGCACTTAATTCGGAAACAAGTCAAAAGACCTCCGGATTATCACTAAATCCAAACATCAAATTCGAAGAGATCAAGGGGAGCCAAATTCTCCGCAAATCTCGAAAGTCGCCCAAAGTTCAAGAAGCAAATTGGAGAGAGAATCAGAGGAGTCATAGAGATAGCAACCTACAATCTACTCAAGTTCTTCAAATATTTATTTGTACACATCATCTTGTATATTCATTTTATCAAATAAATAAAGATTTGTGTTTACAATTATAATTATGTGCATCATGCATTATAATTATATGCATAAAATGCATCATTTTTTATTTTTTACGATAATTCTATTTTGTACAGAATCTCACCCCTATATATATAGGGACAACCCTTAAAATAGCCCTTTTGATATAGCAAACACAAATAATAGCCACTCATATAAAAAATATAAAAACTAGCCACTCTTACCAAATTACCCTTATAGATGAATACAAGACTGTTCTTGTATTATGCAATAAATTTACACCAATACATGATTAACATTACATGACTCATGTATTCTAATACATGAGTCATGTATTCATGTATTATGAAATAAAATCAAACCAATACATGAATACATGACTCGTGTATTCTTGTATTATGTAATAAAAATTGTCCAATGCATGAATATATAAAATATGATCATTACATGAATACATGACCCGTGTATTATTGTATTATGACATAAAATATAATCAATACATGAATACACAAATGCATGACTTATATATTCGTGTATTTTAAAATAAAATATAACCATTACATGAATACACAAATACACGAATAGTATATTTGTGTATTTTGAAATAAAGTTATAGAAGAAAAGGGGGGAAATAAAAGAAAAAAAGAATGAATGAAAAAAAAAAAAAGGGAAAAGGAAAAAAAACAAGAGAGAGGGAAAAAAAAAAGTAAAAAAAAAAAAAAAAAGTAAAAAAGAAAAAGGAGCTGGGTAGGCAACGAATAAAAAAACAAAGAATGAAGCAACGAATAAAAAAACAAAGAATGAAAAAGAAAAAGAAAAAGAAAGGAAAAGAAAAGAAGCAGCAGCGGCTATTAGAAGAAGAAAAAAAAAAATAGGGAGAAGACCATTTGAAAATTTAAGGGTAAATTGGACAATTAACCCAAAAAGTGGCTAGTATTTGTGTTTTTTATATGGGTGACTATTATTTTGGTTTACAATATCAAATTGGCTATTTTCCTATATTTCCCCTATATATATATATATATATATATAGAAATGATATGCTACTCCCTCTACGGTGCTCACCTCCGTGGGGCGTGGGCACCTTCGTCGTTTTATTCAAAATTTTCAATTGTATTATATTCTAGTACCTTAAAAATAATTATAAAAATTATAAAACCAAAAAAATCAAAACTCGATTTATTTATTTTGATTTTTAACTTAAAAAATGACTAATAAAATCATTTGAGCTTGATTTTTTTTTTTTTTTTTTGATTTTTATGATTTCTATAATTGTTTTTAAGATACTAGAATATAACACAATCGAAAAAATCGAACAAAATAATATCAAAATGATAGAACGACGAAGGTGCCCACGGAGGTGAGCACCATAGAGGGAGTAACATATCACTTCTCTCTCTCTCTCTCTCTCTCTCTATATATATATATATATATAAATGTGAACAATTGATCTTAATTTAATCAATCGTTGTAAAGAATTTAAGCTATTGTATGTATAACCATGTGATAAACATAAGTTACATAACTACATATTTTACATTTATCGCATGTTAGATAGATTTATAAACTCTGCATATTTTCATAAGGAGTACTTAACCGTGCAACAAGGTTGAGTCGGCGTATATGTTTAGTTGACAAGATAAGCAAGCTAAGGCACACGACAACACATTACAGAACTCCAAGATGGCCGCAGATTTGAAATACGCATGGCCATATGCCGTTAACGCGGCGAACTTTTTAACGGTGAAGCCGAGCTTGTCGGACAGCGAAAGCAGAAGCAATTTCGAAAACTGGAAGGTGCAGATGCTTTGTCTGCTTCAGAGCCAGGACTTGACGGGGTTTGTAGATGGTGAAACTGTGCCTGTGGAGGGAGACGAGGAAGACTGTAGGATGTGGACAAGATCAGACAGTCTTGTCAAAGGCTGGATTTTAGGCTCCGTTGAGAGAGACGTGCTTAGCGCCGTGCGTGGGAAGCAAACTGCTAGAGAGATCTGGCTAGAGTTGGACAACATCTTCAACCAGCAAGGACAACAACCACCACAAGAGGAGGAGGAAGAGGAAGAGGAGGAGGAGGAAGAGGAAGAGGAAGAGGAAGAGGAAGAGGAGGAAGAGGAGCAGGGACAGGGATATGTGCAAGAGGAAGAAATAAGAGGCAGAGTAGGCAGTAAGTTTTCAAATCCATTTTCAATCAATTATGTTATTTGAAGAATTCAGATTTTAGCTTTAAAATATGAGACCTGTTGTCCATTTCAGTTTCTCAATCGTGTTCCGAAATCCGTTAGTATTTCACAATTTCCACAACATTTTTCATCCGCACTGTCTTCGATTTCTCAAACTCCGGCCTTGTTCCCAAGGGCAGAAACTTTCACTTGGTGGAAATGGTTTATCTACCATTGTAAGATTATTCACTACACTCTTCTGTTGATAGATCACCAAAACTTGCTAGCTAGCCTAGCACCATATTTCACTCTATTCAATTCTCTTATACTTAGGTATTCCAAACAAGAAGCTCCAACGTGAGGTCATTCGCAACGGTGACATTGAAAATTTAACTAACAATTCCTCTGCCTCACCTATTATCTTTGCAGGAAAGTCCTTAGCTAATTAGTAGTTAGTTAACTCCATTTATGTAATACATAAATACGCATCCATGAAATTGTAATTGCTTCTTCAATCTAATCTAGTACTGATTATTATTTGTTTGATTTGCAGTTTTAAGGCAGAAGCTCAAAAATTTTATTTCGTTTGTCATCGAAAACTTAGGTGACAACGACTGACACGCCATTTGGTCTTTGGTTTCTTTCTTTCTTTCTTTTAGTGTAATTGCTCTGAAAATTGAGTACATGTTAACGATATGTACATATCACCAGTGCCTACAGGGAAGGAGATGACGAAGAAGAAAGCAACGAGGCAACAGGCACTGCAATTTACCGAATTCTTGTGCAAGAAAATAGCCTCTGAATTACCTCATGAAGAAGCTTATAACATATTCAAGAAATCGATCATTACTGCTATAAAGTATGGCATTAGTGAGATTGTGGAAAACATCATTCACGAGTTTCCTATGCTTTTATTTCAAAGAGACAACAACGGCAAGGACATAATGCAAATGGCAGCAAGTTACCGCTATGAGAATGTTTTCAGCCTCGTTTATAACTTGAGTGGCCGTAAATACCTTCTTTACTGCGCCCTTGACAAAGATAACGACAGTTTGTTGCACATATGTGGAAGATTAGCTCCTCCTTCGAGGCTCAATCTTGTCGCTGGTGCAGCCCTACTATCAATTTTTTCTGCTTCCGCCACTGAATAGTATGCATTACAATTACCTAAGAAATGCATCATTTTTTTCAACGAAAAATCAGCGTTGTACAAGATTTCACCGCACACATTATATATGTATAGTTTTAAACATTTTGCACGTACATCGTGGATGAAAATTTTGCTTTCTTCATTCGTCAGGAGATGGAAAAGTTTGTTGATCCTGCACGTAGAACGTGGCCGAACAAAGCTGGTAAAACTCCTCAAATGGTATTCACAGAGGCACACAATAAACTTAAAGCGGATGGCGAAAAGTGGATGAAAGACACGGCTACCGCATGCTCCATTTCAGCAACACTGATAGCAACTGTTGTGTTCGCCGCCGCCTTAACTGTTCCCGGCGGCCTCGGATCAGGTGATCCGTCAGGTGTCCCGTTCGGTGTCCCGTTTTTCACGGGGCAAAGCGCATTCAAAGTATTCGCTATCGCAGATACCATTTCCTTATTTGCATCCATCACTTCCTTGCTCATGTTCCTGTCCATCCTAACTGCACGTTATGCTGAGGAAGATTTTCTGTACAATCTACCCAATAAGTTGTGCATGGGTCTTCTGAGCCTCTTTGTGTCCATTACATCCATGTTGGTTGCCTTCGGTGCCACACTCTATCTCCTACTCCGGAGAGACATGTTGTTGTTTCCGGTGCTATTGTCGATATTTATTTGCTTACCTATCGCGTCGCTCGCGCTGCTGCAATTGCCGCTCTTTGTACATGTTTTCTATGCAACTCATGGCCCTGGTATCTTCGGAAAGAAAGGCAACAAGATTCTGTAGTACGTGATGATTGTACTCCCACTTGCAGAGAGAACTTTGGGTAATTGCCCTTCAGTACTTCCTCCAACATCTCATTTTGGTTTTGTATACTCCCTTTTGCCTTTTATCAATACTTTTTCAATCTTCGGATGAGACGACGAGACGAATCGAATCGGATCATCTATTGTATTTGTATATTTGTGCATGGGTAAGAATTGAGGTTTGTGTTTACATTTTTTGACCTTTTGCCTTTTATCATTCCTTTTTCAATCTTTGGTGGGACTCTGATCATCTGATGTGACGAACCATTTAATGTATTCGTGTATTCATGTCTATGCTAAAATCGAGGATTTCTTTTATCCTTCCAAAAAAACACGAATATACATAAGTCGTGTATTTGTATATTGGTCGGAATGTAATTCTATATAAGTGTAATTAATTTCAAAGTACGTATGATCGATTCTCTCTATGTATACTTTGAGTCATGCATTCATTCATCTCTTCGTCACATATATAGGAGTAATTGGTAAGAGGAGCTACTTTTATTTGTATTTTTTATTTTTTATAACTAGTGATCGATTTTCGGATGGGATACTCTGTCCCAAACTATGTGTTTCAATTGTGTCTCAAATCCTAATTTCTACTTCATCTGTCTCACTGATAAAGATACATTTTCTTTTTTGGGAAGCCCCACTGATATAGGGATATTTTCCGAAAAAGAAAATTTCAATCCAATAAAATTCTGACACATCACTTTAACCCACTACCTATCACTTTAACACACTATCATCACTCTCGTCTTAATTCTCGTGTCGAAACAAAAGGTCTCTATCCCAGTGGGATAGAGGGAGTATTGGTTAAATATTATATTTAAAAAAATAAAAATTGCATTATATTTTAAATGTAATATGCCCTAGTTTTGAATTTTTCAATCATTATATATCCAATAAAAGTTAAATTAAATGTTAAAAAATAATTATATACTCTAATTTGGATTAGTAAACCCTATAAATAATCATAAAATTAAAATAAATCATTAGATAAATTCAAAAATTTGAAAAAAAATGTACAAAACTAATAAAATTGATATTTAGGACACAATTAGGACATAGAGTTTGGGACAGAGGATCTCATCCGATCAATGTTGAGCTTTGCAATATCAAAATAGCCGGAAGGTCAAGGGGCGTGACGCTCCTGTAAACACAAAATTTTATTTATTTAATAAAATAAATATACAAGATGTGTACAAATAAATATTTGAAGACTTGAATAGATTATAGGTTGCAATCTCTATGACTCCTCTAAAATATACTGAATGGTGTGGGTAGTTATAAAGATGTAAGGTTTGCTGCCTAACCAGTGCTCAATCATGCAAGAGTGTGTATACAAAAATTAGCAAGTGCAAAATGATCATTAGTTTGAGAAAGCAAAATTAAACATAAGACAAGCATCTCTTTGCTGCATTGCTCAGGAAAGTTCGGTTTACGACTTCTCAGAGGATTTAAATGTTAGCCAATCAAAGAGAAAGCAAGTTCTGAATTATTTAGAGTTGCTTTTCCCTCTTTATGTGTGGTTTAGATATTGATTGCTATTCCGAAAAAGCAAGGTGGGTTTCTCTTTTATGCATCAACAACAGTTTGGAAGTTTAAAAGAAACATTTAGGTCTTATCTGAAAATTTGAGGTCGATCTCTTCAGCTGCCACTAACTCTTGTTAGTTTTTCGAAATTCGATCTTAGGCTGGAACTGGAGAGTGTAGCTGTGGGGGGAAAATGGTCGAAGGAGTGTGTGTGAAGCCAATAAAAGGAGATGCTGTCCTTTTCTGGAGCATGGTTTGTGACTTTCTTCCTTCCTTTTAGCTATTCAATCTTCCCCCAGTTATTATCAACAGTTAGTTGCAATGTTAGTGTAAGGATCTCTTGAAGATTAATCGAATAGTTTAACATCGCTAGGAGTTGGGCCTTCGTTTTCCGGTTTCTGCACTTTTATGTTCTCAGTGATCAATGCACATTGAGATACATTATTAGTTACAACACTACTAGTTTAAAGTTTGATGAACAAAATCTGCAAAATATATTACGGACCTGATCTATGATGTTTCGACTGTGTTTCTCAGGGTCTTGATGGACAATCCGATCCCAGCAGTTTACATGGTGGATGTGAGGTATTGTCGGGAGAGAAATGGTCGGCAACGAAATGGATGAGACAAAGCGCCACGGTCTGAAGCCTCCTCCATTCTTTTACAGAAGCCACGAAAATTGGCTTATTATAGGGCATGTGATGATCATTATTTTTTACAATATGAGGTTTACTCTTAACGGACAATATGACATTTGCGTTCTAAATCTTGGGGGGAAACAAACCGGCAGATCTTTCGTTAAAGATATGTATTTTCATGGAAATTAACATAAAAAAATGATGCATTTTATGTTAATTATGCTGCATGGGATCGGCAATTATTATGCATTGTGCATATATATTACTACCTCCATCTCACTAAATTAGCCCCATTTGAATAGTAACTTTTTTCGGCACGCGTTTCCACCGAAACCTAGTACGGGTTTTACGATATAATATTGGAATATTATTTCTTTTACGGGATACTACGAGTGTCGGACTATCCCGTAAAAGAAATAATATTTCAAAATTATATCGTAAAACCCGTACTAGGTTTCGGTGGAAACGCGTGCCGAAAAAGTCAAAACATCAAATGAGGCTAATTTAATGAGATAGAGGTAGTATAATGTAACAACCATCATAATACATTTTGCATTGGTTGAGTTGCACCGAAAATCACATTGAGATCAATGATCTAGATTACTTCTCATTTTTCAAGGGATGTATCTTTTGTACGCGATCTCTCTGCTATATATATATATATATATATATATATATATATATATATAGAGGATATATCAAATAGAAACTAATGTTAAGTTGGAACTTAGAAACCGTCCACAACCGTTGATCTTGAAGATCTAATGGATCAGATTTGATTTCAAATTAACAATTAAATATTGTTTTTCGATTTTTTTAATGCTTTTTTGGTATTATTTAGGGTTATAAGTGTAATTTTATTTATAAAAAACTGAATCTTCCTAATTTATTGGAAATGTATTAATTATTTTTTGCTGGCAGAATCTCACGATCGTATCTTTTATGCTACACCTTCTCATCGTATCTTCTTCTTCTCCGATTTCTTCTGTGAATCAATGCTTCTCATCGTATCTTCTTCTTCTCCGATTTCTTCTGCGAATCAATGTATCGGTTTCGTATATTGATTAAAAAAATATTTTGCTTCGTATATGTATAAATTGTTTTGACGGTTTGATTCAGCGAAGTTGTGATTTGCTGGAGTATTGCACGACAGTTTTGGAGTTTTGGTTTCGTATCTTCTTCTTCTCCTATTTTTTCACGGCAGTTTTGGAGTTTTGATTTGCTGGAGTATTTCACGCGGAGGTTGATTTGCAGTGATGGTGGCAGTGACGGTGCTCATTAGTTTAGATTTATGTTTAGTCTTTTGAAATCAGGGGAGAGAAGAACCTAGGGGCGATTGCGGCGGGAGAGAGGTTGCAGTGACAGTGGTAGTAGCGGGGGCGGAGACGGTGAAGTCGGGGGAGATTCTAGTGGCTTGTGGGTGGAGTCAGTTGTTCGAGGTGAGCTTGGCCAAAACGTTGATTGAGAATCGATTGACGATGGACCATAATGCAGAGGATATTACCACGGTGATGGAGAAGAAGTTGCAGAGGATATTATCACGGTGGTGCACTTAGTGTAATTTTTGATGCATTTTTCCAACTTTTTGATGCATTTTCGAAGAATAATTTCTTTTTTATATGCATTTGTTAGAATGTAGTGGTAAAAAGTGGTTGTTGGTGACATTCTATAGATTATTTCAATATTTTTTTTACGTTTAATTTTAGTAACTAATCTCATAAACTTATTATTTTTTTTACTTTCTTCCCTTCACGTGTTTCATTGGTAAAGCTTTCTTCCATTTACATTTTTTTTTTTTGATAAATTCTTGTACATGATTGTTTTTTGTGATGCATTTTTCGTTTATTCTGATGCACTTTATTATATTATTCAATGCATATTTCGATTTTCGTTGCACGAAGGTGTATAATAAGGGGAGAACATATGAGAAAATCATGTTGATAATTTGAGCAACTCACATGTCAAGTTCATTCCAATGTCTTGTTCCTAATAATTTGTATGTTGGCCATAACTTCCGAACAATGAAGGAAGCCGAGGAATTATATCGATCGTGTGGTTGTGAAAGTTGTTTCTACGTGCTCCTTGGGCAAATCAAAAGATCAGTAGCTAGTACCGTTTGAAGTCGCTAAGTGTACTGTAACCATGAGGGTGTGAAAACATTGTCAATTGAACCATCAAGTATGAGTATGTCGAAAAGAAAGAGGAGAAGTTGTACGAGGGTATCATGAAAGCTAGAGTCATATTTCGCTTTTGTGGCCAAGCAAGATATGTCATAAATGCAACAAAATTTACAATACATGCAACGATTCTCATTAATGGTGTAACTAAACCCAAAAATACAATAAAAGCTTAAAAAATGCAACGATTCCAAAATTAACTAGAATCTAGCTATCATCTGCATATCCTCTGCTTCACTATATGACGAGCCTTCACTTGTTGACGTAGATTTCGGCATTATACCAAGCACCTACCTGTATTATATTAGTGTAGTCAAGTTACTGGAATTAAGTTCATATATATGATAAATGCAACAAAACTCTCGGTAAATGCAACAATATTATTAAAAAATGCAAAGATATTATCAACAAATGCAACAATATTATTCGCACCAAAAAGAATATGTAGCAACTTGTAGAGAAAAATGCAACGATATTATCAACAAATGCAACGATAATATTCTCACGTGTCCAAGGTAGCTGATGAGGGAGCGACAAAAACGTCCAGACTATATACCAGTTATGGTTTTCTGCGGCACAGATCATAAATAGTAGTGTGATCACACTTTTTCATCAAGCAAACAATAAGGCAGCATCAAGAAAATCCAGCCCATCAACCATAAAAAAAAATGCAACGAAACCTAGTGTAGAATAAATTATAGTGGAATAAATCCTCTGAAGGGAGGAAGCAGCTTTATAGTGTGCAACAAAAAATGAAGGCCATGGCATCTATTCAACTGCATCAGAGGAATTTAGTTTATATTGGGGGCTTGGCAATGAAAATGCAACTAAAAATGTTCTTTTATGCTTTTCATCGAACACGTGATGTGCATCGCATCTATATATGTGTGGTTGATACATATAAATGTCGAAAAATCGAACCTTTTTTACGAATTTCTGGCCGATTTTGTTGCATATTGTCGGGTTCTTGCTCGTCATCTTCGCGATGCGCACCTTTTCCAGACCTTCTTCTTCCGGTCATGGTGTCGTCGTTGGTGTTTCTGGGAGAGAAGCCGCTGGGTTTTCTGAGAGATTTTTTCCGATTTCTCTTGCTTCAATAGCGGGTTGCGGCGGCAGGGTTAGTGCGCACCTTTTCCAGACCTTCTTCTTCCGGTCATGGTGTCGTCGTTGGTGTTTCTGGGAGAGAAGCCGCTGGGTTATCTGAGAGATTTTTTCCGATTTCTCTTGCTTCAATAGCGGGTTGCGGCGGCAGGGTTGGAGGGGAGAGAAGAGTAGTAGTTGGTTGAAGTAAATGGCGAGATTGTAGGAGTGCATGATTTGTTTCCATATATTAACATTAATTATGGACAATTGTATCCTTATAAGAGTGCGAAATTTAAAATAAATTTAAATCACTAGATTAATCTCAGCCCTCCATCTCTACCTAATCAATGGTTGTTGTTAGTTTCTAAGTTGCAACTTAAGCTTAGTTTCCACCGGAATGCATCCCTATATATATATATATATATATATATATATATATATAGGGTTGGGATATGGTGAAAACCTTACTTTTGGTGAAAACGTGAAAACCATGCACTTTCATGCATAACATGATGCACTTTTATGCATATCATGTTGCATAAAAAATATATAGGGATTATATGCATTTTTTTAATAAAATAATAATATTATTTTTTATGCAACATGCTATGCACAAAAGTGCATCATGCTATGCACAAAAGTGCATGGTTTTCACGTTTTCACAAAATATTTGGTTTTCATATGATCCAACTCCTATATATATATATATATATATATATATATATATATATATGCTAATCTTTTACAATATCAAGTTATTAACAATTCATATTGGTTTCTAGTTCTCACTAATACAGAGGGTTTTCATATGATCCAACTTCTATATGTGTGTGTCGGTTGTAACTTGCAACAATATCTTCTCTATATGTAATACTAATTCTCCATCCATCCCTTTTTAGTAGTTTCATTTGGTTAGACTATCTTTATCCACAACCTTCAACAACCCAATCCAATTTCACAACTTAATATACTTTATCAATGACCCAACTCAACTTCAAATATAATTTATTTTATATATTATTTTTATATAATAATTTGTTATAATTAAAATTTATTAAATTTTAAAAATTAAAAATCATATTAAAAATAAAAAATCATATTAAAAATTAAAAATTATATTAAAAATTAAAAATTAAAGCAAGTAAGCAACACAATTGTGTGCAGATTAATGTCTCTCAATAAAAAGGGGAAAAAATTGACACTTGGCAATTTATTATTGGATGATGGAGGTTGAAGAGCTTTAATTTCTTTTTCCATTTCTTTTTCAAAAAGTATCTTGTCTTCATGTGGACAACCCCACGATAAACAAAGCCTTAGGACACATGAACTTAGAAAGGAGGGGGTATGCAGTTATAATCAAATGTTAGAGAGAGAGAGAGAGTTAATTATAGCTAAGTATTCTTTGACATTTTAGAAAATAAGAGTATTATACAAAAATGACAAACTAGACTAACTTTTTACAAATCTCTAACCCTCTTGTCAACGAGTCCTGTACATGTATAAGTTGTATTCTAGCTAGCACTACTCTTTGAACAACGTTAATGTAACAGATTCCTCACCTAGTACTTCCAAATTAGAGCATCTCCAATGACACCTCCCCGAATTCAGGATTTTGCTGATATTATCGAAGACACATCATCATATTCCCCTTCTGTTATTTTACATCCAATAATACATCCCCAATTTCAGGATTTTGCTGACATCATTATCTAATTTCCACTTATTTTGCAATATTATTTAACTTATTACCCAAAATTTATAATAATATTATCATTTTGTATCTCAATATTATTTTATTTTATTTTGTATCTTAATATAAAAATAAAAAAAATTACAAAACAGGGTGACATATTCAACGAATTTAATGAAAAAAGAAGAGGAAAAAAAATACTAATTAGAAAAACAAATCTCCCAATGCATGTCACGTAAAACTAATTGAAAGAAAGAAAGGAGGGGGAGAAATAAAAGAAAGAACGAAAAAATAAATAAATGAACAGTAAAAAAAAGAAGAAATTGTCAGTGAAAGGTGGGGTTCTACCAGTGCATCCCCTCACTCCTCTCTCTTCTAAATGCCTCTTCTTCAAAAACCCTCCAATGGTGAAAAGTGGGGATGCATCCCCACTAGAAACCACCATTGGAGGTGCTCTTATATGGCTAAAATAAACCCAGAAACACGTCAAAGATTCCTCACTACCTCCTACAATGTGCATATTCTCAAGTGGAGAAGACGATGGTTTAATATATGAATGAATTCAATGATGCATGAAACCATAAATAAGTAACGGTACAGATAGCTATTTCATATACTAATATATATATATATATATATATATATATATATATATATATATATATATATATATATATATAGAGGATGGATCATATAGAAATAAGTCCTGGTGTGAGAAATAGGAATAGATCTGGACCATTGATCTTGATTTGATCTGTGGCTGTAAATGATTTAAGCATAATTATAAGGTATCATAAGCATGACTAGGTTTAAGCATGAATTTGTACATTAAAAAGCATAATGGTGTTGTAAGCATAAATATATACTGACTTAAGCATGATTTTGTATAGTTTTAAGCATCTTTCTCATTTTCTCACGCAAGGATTTATTTGCACACGAACCACTCCCTATATATATATATATATATATATATATATATATATATATATATATATATATATATATATATATATATATATATGATTAAAAATTTAACCCATAGCTGGCTTTATTTACATATAGAAATACCGATCGAGTTTTAAATTATATAGAAATAAATTTAGACATGATATATCTATACTATTATAAAAAGTGTCTTGTTTACAAAATTTAATTTGTCTATTTTGCCCTTACTATAAGAACGAATCTTTAAAACATTAATATTATCATTAGAATATTAACTTCAAATATATTTCAATTTATATTCGATAAAGATATCTTGCTTGCACATAGAATAAAACCTTAAAACATTAATATTATTATTAATATATACTTATTTATATTCATATTAATTATTTTATATATAATAAACAAACTACATTATATGTCAACGAGATGTAAAATAACTTGCGGGTGCCTCTTCTAAATTGTTATAATTTCGAATGTAAATAAGCATTTTATTCTATAAAGTAATTAAATAGGAGCATAATTATCCCTTTGAATCTCTTTTTTACAACATATATATCATATGCCTATATGTTGAAATATGTATATAATAATATGATATTACAATATTGACCTTAAACTAAATTTTATTATATGGATAAAATAGGTCAATCGAATTTTTTTACATGAGACACTTTTATAATATGTACAGATAACGTTTTAATCGGAACCGAAAAGGTATAATAGTAATATAAATTAATCGGGTAGGTGAGGTAGGTGAGGTAGGTGAGGTAGTAAATCATGTGTGAATGTGGGTAGGAGATTTTACGTGGTTTTCCTTCACGACGTACGTTTCGATTTAAATGGTCTCATGTACCGTGTACGAGATTTTATGTGGGGTGGGGTATAATTCATTGTTTATTGATAATAATTTCCTAGTTAACTTTAGATACTTCATCTATCTCAGTTCAATTATCTAACTTTTCTAATCGGATCGTCTCATATGAATTATCCTGTTTTTTGCTGTAAAAAAAATTAACTCTTATATTTTATATATTTGAATCATCTACTATTTACTTTTAACATTGAGCCTAAAATTTTGTAACGAAATGAAACAAGACAACCAAAATGAAACGGGGAAAGTATATATTTTCACTTTTTTCACTTATCTTCTCTCCGAGGGTGAGGTGTTCGTGTGTGTATGACTCTTTAAATACTTAAATACTTTTTTTTTTTTTTTAAAGGTTGACTCGTACAATAGATGAAGTCTTCTTATTAACACCGATCATTTACTACCCACCTACTTATGTTGTTTATATTAATTGTAAAAGTCTTATAGTACCAATCAAAATTTATGATAACAAGCGACGTTTCAAAAAAAATAGTTTCTCAGTCTTAATTCAATAGACTTGTTTCTTTTTAGTATAGAAAAATATGAAAACAATTTTTTTGCAAATTTTAATTTATTTTGAACTCTATTATTAAAATATTTCATGATGTCATTTTCTGCCTTATTAGAATATCTTCTGATCAATTAATAACGGCTTCCACAAACTGAAAATGAAAGGGTGATTGTTAATAACAACTATAATGTATTGTGTATTCTAATGTTTTTTTCAGTATTGTTATAGTGCCACATTCGTCATTATTAATACATCTATAATGCCGATTAACCAAGATCATACAGTACAAATCAAATTATTTCTCGTAAAAGTAAAAATAATGAGAGATCTTTTATTTTTTTGGTTTTATTTCGATTTAGTAATTATTAATTTTTATATTCAAATAAACATAATCATTACATCATCATAATTCTCATTCTTTCTAGAAGAGAAAATTGCTAAGAAGAAAAAAGAAAGAAAAGAAAATTGCAAAATTAAATTTGGATTTGTACCCCCTATTGTATTTCAGTTTCTTATTGCATCGTTTGCTACATATTAAAAACATTTTACACAATTAGAGAGTTCAAATCCCGAACGAGACTCATTACCGGTCGACATTTGTGTCGTGAGTTTGCGATCTGGAAGTTTGTTGGGTAAATTTAGCAAACAGTTGTTGTAGCTTAAGCACGCAAAATACACAAAATTAAACCATCACGTTTCTACAAACAAAAATATCCCACAAGCATAATTTCTACTTCTTAATGCATGATTTCGAGACACACACGATTATTACAAGTTACAAGATTAGTGTTTTTGGTACATGCACTAATCTTTTTTTAGTCTTCGTTCAATTAATCCCTTTTATATTCCACTTATATTTAATTCTTACATACATACATAGTCATACAAAAGTCGTATGTTGTGATATGTTGTATAGGTGAAAGAAATTACAAGTTAGCATCAACTCAACGAATTAAATTTGCTCAGGGGGAGGCCTTAGAAATCGACTCTCGATGAGCGCGGGGGTCGATCTTAGCAGGTATTTGCCGCTTTACCAAGCAGCGCTGAAAGGTGACTGGGACTTCGCAAGGAATTTCTTTCCGGACATAAACCAATTATGCACAACCCGAATCACTATATTCTCCGAAACAGTACTTCATATAGCTGTTTCGGCTGGTGAATCGAACAGTCATTTCGTGAACCAGTTGGTGAGAATGACACCACCTGAGCAACTTGCCCTCCAGGATGCTGACGGAGCAACTGCCTTGCTAAATGCTGCCTTGGTTGGAAACATAGCAGCAGCAACTGACTTGGTCTTTAAAAATCGAGAGCTGCTACGCATTCCAAATTTTGATGACCGACTGCCAGTCCTTATGGCAGGCTACGCCTGCCATAAGGAAACACTCGAGTACTTGATATCCGAGCACGAAGCAGACGGGGAGCATGATCCTCTGTTTCGATGCCATGAGGGAGTCCACCTCCTGAATGTCATAATTACTTCTGAATTCGTTGGTCAGCTGGTCCAAATCTCTTCATTTACATATATATATACACGTACACATACATATAACTAACACGTACTTCGCCTTTACTCTCCGTTAGATATCGCACTGGATCTGGCTCGAAGGTACCCACATTTGGCTACACTTAGAGAGAATCCCCAACAAGCTGTGCCTCAGTCCGGAGAGGAGGTCGAGGTGGACTATTCATCCGCACTGTCTTCGATTTCTCAAACTCCGGCCTTGTTCCCAAGGGCAGAAACTTTCACTTGGTGGAAATGGTTTATCTACCATTGTAAGATTATTCACTACACTCATCTGTTGCTAGCTAGCCTAGCACCATATTTCACTCTATTCAATTCTCTTATACTTAGGTATTCCAAACAAGAAGCTCCAACGTGAGGTCGTTCGCAATCGCAATGGTGACATTGAAAATTTAACTACCGATGGTGCCGCGCACAATTCCTCTGCCTCACCTATTATCTTTGCAGGAAAGTCCTTAGCTAATTAGTAGTTAGTTAACTCCATTTATGTAATACATAAATACGCATCCATGAAATTGTAATTGCTTCTTCAATCTAATCTAGTACTGATTATTATTTGTTTGATTTGCAGTTTTAAGGCAGAAGCTCGAAAATTTTATTCCGTTTGTCATCGAAAACTTAGGTGACAACGACTGACACGCCATTTGGTCTTTGGTTTCTTTCTTTTAGTGTAATTACTCTGAAAATTGAGTACATGTTAACGATATGTACATATCACCAGTGCCTACAGGGAAGGAGATGACGAAGAAGAAAGCAACGAGGCAACAGGCACTGCAACTTACCGAATTCTTGTGCAAGAAAATAGCCTCTGAATTACCTCATGAAGAAGCTTATAACATATTCAAGAAATCGATCATTACTGCTATAAAGTATGGCATTAGTGAGATTGTGGAAAACATCATTCACGAGTTTCCTATGCTTTTATTTCAAAGAGACAACAACGGCAAGGACATAATGCAAATGGCAGCAAGTTACCGCTATGAGAATGTTTTCAGCCTCGTTTATAACTTGAGTGGCCGTAAATACCTTCTTTACTGCGCCCTTGACAAAGATAACGACAGTTTGTTGCACATATGTGGAAGATTAGCTCCTCCTTCGAGGCTCAATCTTGTCGCTGGTGCAGCTCTGCAAATGCAGCGTGAATTACAGTGGTTTAAGGTACGTTCTATCCAAAAGTTACTGAATTGGTAGTTAGTATGGATAAGATGCTTCTTCGAATTGGATTATATGAGAACTGGGACGGAAATAGGAAACAATCAGAATATTTAATTTTGTAAAGATTTAACGGTTGTCATGATACTATCTCCGTCCCGCCAAAGACGTTACATTTCCTTTTGTCAATTTCTGGCACGTTTTTCCACGCTTCTTGATGATGCGTTTTAAAATAGATTTTTGAAGAATTTTTTCTTTTACGGGATACTATGATAGTTGTATTATCCCGCAAAAGAAAAAATTCTTCAAAAATCTATTTTAAAACACTTCATCAAGAAGCGTGACGTGCAAAAAATTGACAAAAAGTAATGTAACGTCTTTGGCTGGACGGAGGGAGTATATAAAAAACATTATCGTAATGCTAAATAAGTATCGATCCTCGAAAACATGGTTTTATATCTAAAAAATCATTATATAACAAAATAGCACTAATACATACTCTTTCCGTCCCACTTCATTTGGTTTTCTTTCATAATCAGCTAATCGGGACGTCCCACTTTAATTGGTTTGTTTCCTAAAATGAAAAAAATTTAAACCTAGCTTACTTTTCAATGTGGACCCGTTACTTTTCACTTTTAGTATGTAGTGGTGGATCTACTTGGTGAGGGCAAGGGGCTTAGACCATCTCCAACCCAGTACTCTATTTTACAGTATGCTATACTTTAAAATGAAGTATCTTGTACTCTATTTTAAAAATATATTCCAACCACGTACTCTATATATTTAATTTATTATTCTTTTATATTTAATTTTAATAACTTAACAATATTGACAAACATTAAATGAATAATACTATGATTTATTAACATATATTGAAAATTAAATAATAACTAAATAAAAAAATTACGTCTTCTTAAACTATTAAATTGTAAATTCATCCTTTTTAAGAAAAATATTAATTATATTAATTATCATAACATACATTATAAATGAAATGAAACAAAATATAATTTATGTAATGCTAATTTTTTCTAGAAATACTTTAAATGTGATTTTTACAAATAGGAGTAAATGAAATTAAATGAAATAATATGATATATGAATTAGTATAATTATTTACAATGAAAAATATAATTAAATAAGTCAATATCTACAATTAATTTTTTTTGAATAGTGAAAATAGAGTATGAAGTATTGAACAGTAAAACTCTATATATAGAGTTTTACTGTTCAATACTTCATACTCTAACTGCAAAATAGAGTACGGTTGGAATGGCCTCCGTACTCCAAAATGAAGTAATACTCCAATTTGAAGTATGCATTGGAGATGCTCTCCCTACCCTTTTTTTTTTTTTTCCTTCTAATTTTTTAACACTATAAAATTAGGAAAATATGATGAAATTATGTTTCAGCCCTTATGGTTTTGATGTTACGGAAGAAGAAAATTGTTAAGGGTGAATGATGAGAAAGAGTTGAAAGTAGAGAGAAACACGTGTTCAACTGAAATAAAATTTTCGAAACTAGCCAAGTCCCTACTATCAATTTTTTCTGCTTCCGCCACTGAATAGTATGCATTACAATTACCTAAGAAATGCATCATTTTTTTCAACGAAAAATCAGCGTTGTACAGGATTTCACCGCACACATTATATATGTATAGTTTTAAACATTTTGCACGTACATCGTGGATGAAAATTTTGCTTTCTTCATTCGTCAGGAGATGGAAAAGTTTGTTGATCCTTCACGTAGATCGTTGCTGAAAGCTGGTAAAACTCCGCAAATGGTATTCACAGAGGAACACAAAAGTCTTAAAGCGGATGGCGAAAAGTGGATGAAAGACACGGCTACCGCATGTTCCATTTCAGCAACACTGATAGCAACTGTTGTGTTCGCCGCCGCCTTAACTGTTCCCGGCGGCCTCGGATCAGGTGATCCGTCAGGTGTCCCGTTCGGTGTCCCGTTTTTCACGGGGCAAAGCGCATTCAAAGTATTCGCTATCGCAGATACCATCTCCTTATTTGCATCCATCACTTCCTTGCTCATGTTCCTGTCCATCCTAACTGCACGTTATGCTGAGGAAGATTTTCTGTACAATCTACCCAATAGGTTGTGCATGGGTCTTCTGGGCCTCTTTGTGTCCATTGCATCCATGTTGGTTGCCTTCGGTGCCACACTCTATCTCCTACTCCGGAGAGACATGGCATTCTTTTGGGTACTATTGTCGATATTTATTTGCTTACCTATCGCGTCGCTCGCGCTGCTGCAATTGCCGCTCTTTGTACATGTTTTCTATTCAACTCATGGCCCTGATATCTTCGAAAAGAAAGGCAACAAGATTCTGTAGTACGTGAGGACTGTACTCCTACTTGCAGAGAGAACTTTGGGTTGCCCTTCAGCACTTCCTCCGACATCTCATTTTGTTTTCGTATACCCCCTTTCGCCCTTTTATCGATACTTTTCAATCTTCGGATGGGATGACCATTCGAATCGGATCATCTAATGTATTTTTGTATTTGTCCATGGATAATAATTGAGGTTTGTGTTTACATTTTTTGACCTTTTGCCTTTTATCATTCCCTTTTCAATCTTTGTTTTGGTGGGATGATACGTTATAATTTTAGTTAATTTATATTTGACGTTGGGCTTAGCTCGTTTTAATTATTTGGGTCGTTCCTTTCCGGGTTTTCTTGTTGATTATTTCCCGAATCGTAGGTCGAATCAACCCTATGTATTTAGTATAAATAGGAGGATTGTATCTTATTTTCATTATCAAGAAATATAATACAAAAACCCTATTTTATTTTAGCTGCCTTTCCCTTTCTTTTCTGTCTCGTAATTTTGTGGCGTGAACGTCGAGCAAGGTTCTCGCGTCTGCCGTCGTATTTTTCTTTCTTTTCGTTCGTTTGGTAGAGGAAATCGCCCCATCCTCTATTAATTGGTGCTTTCATTGAGAGATTTCGAAGGGGGCAAAACATCAAATATGGAATCAAAGAATTGGGGATTGTGACTTCTATGAGAGGGCGATGGTGTCTCTAATCAACCCCCAGCCGAGTTGGATTGAGACAACAGTGGGCAGCACACAACCGCACCATTCGCCGATTCCGCCGTCATCAACCACTGCGCCTTCGTCGTCCTTATCTGCTCCAGCTCCAATGGAAGCCATTCTAGCAAGGATTGCTCGTTTGGCGGCTCGTTTGGAGGCTTGACTCGAGGCGTAGGAACAACGTTGGGCCACAGCGTTCCCTCCAACGCGAGCGGAAGCCGATCCGCCATTCGGCCTGCCCCTTGATTGGCGCCTTCCGACGTGGGATCCCGGCAGCCACCAGACCATAACACCGGCCGCCTTCACCCTTGCGACGTCCCTGCCGGCGGTGCAGCACCAGCCCCTGCCCGCGTATTACGACGCAGCAAGGCCCCCGTTAGGGTTCCGCTACCCGTGCTCACGCTCAAGCGCCTTCATTGTATCTAAGCCGCCGGCGTATTCGGAGAGCTACGGAGGCGGAGGATCCTCACGATACGAGTACGGAGTGAGCAGAAACCATGGAGGTGGAAGCTACTCGCCCTACTCGCACTATGGTGGGGGATATTCCGATGGTAGTGTAATATCCCGTATAATTTATATAATTAAAATAAATTTTCAAGAGAAAGATTTAATATTTTCAAATGTTACACTTTTAGAAGTCGAGGTTAGATAATATTCTAAAAATAAGGATATAGATATATTGACTAATAGACAAAACTAATTTCTTTTTATATTTTATTTACTTAATTAGCATAGTAATAAATGTATATGTATGGCTCAAAATAAAATATGTGCATATATGTATGAATATTATATAGCATATTTTATTAAAATGGAGTTTAGCCCCTATATACATAGGCATACGTATATATATGCATATCTACCTAGCTACATGCATGAAGTAAATGCATACGAATTACACCATGACTAATGTTTCTTACTAGTAGCTCCAACACATGTCCTTTATGGAAGGTTGTCAAATAAGTCTATAAAACCATGACTAATGCAAGCTATAATATTGACTAAGCAAGTTTTAGTTGCCTATAAATACCATTCATTCCATGCATTGGTTAAACACCAACAAAACATAAGTAGCCTCACGTATACAGGAGCAAGGATTTCGGTTAATTCGATATTTCAAAGTAATAAGGTGGGGTTTATTTTCAGTATATTTGTGGGGTTTTATTTTCAGTATATTCGTGGGGTTTCTCTTTCCAAAATATTATTTTGAGTTAGTAAGCTCTAAAATGTGGGGTTTATTTTCAGTATATTTGTGGGCTTTATTTTCAGTATATTTGTGGGGTTTCTCTTTCCGAAATATTATTTTGAGTTAGTAAGCTCTAAAATGTGGGATTATCCATGAAAAATGTTTTGATGCGCGATTACATGTTTAAGGCTCTTATGTTTACAATCGGGTCTTTCGGTTTGTCTAACACACTAATCGAGGGGCTGTGCGCACGGTTAGATATCATTGGGTTGATCACCAATTGGTTCTAACTACGAGGGGAGAACTAGTGGATGAAATACTCCATTGTCTCCAAACTATGGCTTCATCATGAAAAGGGATCCGGCAGTGGTACGTCCCGGGATCCGTGAAAGTTAATCTATAGGCTCCATTATGAAAGGGATCCGACAGTGGTACATCCCGGGATCGGTATAAGAGTAACGTGGTAATCCGCATCGCAATCAAGAAAATGGTTTTTGGTGTTCATGGAAGTAATATGATTTTAAAACCCTTCTATGTATGCTTTATTATCATGGATATTCTTTTTATGATAAATGTTTTCGGCACAAGCCCACTGAGTGCATTAGTACTCAGCCCTGCAATTCCTTTCCAAATGTTTTGCAGATTAAGGAGCTGGTGGAGCAAACGTGACTGGAGAGGATTGTTGTTGTGGTTGTGCTATTTAAGAATATAGTTTCCGCTACGCTTATAGTTAAGGTAGTCATTAATAACGATCCTGCAATGTACTCAATATCCAAAGTCTAATTTCAGGTTTTGGAATAAATCTATACTACACCTGAAGTAAGAATATAAATATATATCTTTATTGTATTTACGGGTATTCAGACACAAGCCAACCATTATGGGTTGTTTAGCTCATGCGACCCCATAATTTGAGCTGAGCGTCCCGATCCCATGTTTTATTTAATGTCTATGGGTATTCAGACAAGGCCAACCGACACGGGCAGTATGGTTTGCCTACCCCGTGGTTCGTGTTGTGCGTCCCGATCCCATAATTAATTTAATAAACTCATTAATAATATGGTTAATTATCCTAAGAAACTAGGCCCCTTTCTATCCCCGCTTCTTATTTCCAACCCCTTGCCATGTCCCGGCACACGTGCCTTCCTTCGGGAACTGGGATGTGACAGGTAGTTATGCAGGCGAGCATAACCCCTACGTACCAGCCCCCCCTTCTCCGCGGGACGACTATTACGTGCCGGTTCCTCAGCCAAATCCGTCGTCGTACACTCAACCTCAGCAACCATGGGATTCGCCAGGCTCTTTAACCACTCCCATCGATCCCCAATTTACCACCGCTGCACAGAGAGAGACTGTTGCACAGAGAGAGAGTGAGGGGAGAGTGACAGAGATGGCTGATGAGGAAGGAGGTTTTTCTATGGTGGAGAACAAAGAGGAATCACTTAGCGCCGCCGCTCAACACGGTGAGCTCGAGACAATTATTTCTCTCATTGCAGCCTGAGCCGATGTCACTGGTGTCAATGGAGATGATCTGTTTTTTATGGGAAAGAGAGTAGTGAAGGTTTTCTAGAAGAAGAGGAGAGTGGAGAATTCCAGTCAGAAACGGATGCAAGGGTTCTTGATGCTGATCATCCTTGGTGGAAAAGGATGGTTGTTTCTCAACTTTCTCTGTATTCCCAAGCAAAAGAGGTGGATTCCTTTTGTTGTGTTTTGATTTCAGCAGTTGTGATGGGGGTTGTCATCATTGGCCACCATGGCCATAAGAAAAGGAAGAGGTACACCTTGGAGGGAGAGGTTGGCATGTGTAAGAAGCCAATGATCAATGCTGAAGAAGTATTTCTTGAAGTTTGGCGACAATGGGTTATTTTCAGTCTCTACTCACTTGAGGAAGTATACAAAGATTTATTGAATCTCCACCATGATGACAAGGTGATTCCGAAGGGTGGGGGAGTTGATACGTTATTATTTTAGTTAACTTATATTTGACGTTGGGCTAAGCCCATTTTAATTATTTGGGTCGTTCCTTTCCGGGTTTTCTTGTTGATTTTTTCCTGGATCGTAGGTCGAATCAACCCTAGGTATTTAGTATAAATAAGAGGATTGTATCTTATTTTCATTATCAAGAAATATAATACAGAAAGCCTATTTTATTTTAGCCGCCTTTTCCTTTCTTTTCTGTCTCGTAATTTTGTGGCGTGAACGTCGAACAAGGTTCTCGCGTCTGCCGTTGTATTTTTCTTTCTTTTCGTTCATTTGGTAGAGGAAATTGCCCCATCCTCTATCATGGGACTCTGATCATCTGATGTGATGAACCTGTGGATGTTGATCGCAAATTCCAGCAAATTACATATGGATATATATGGAATATTATATTCTTGGAGGAATTATTATATCTTTAGGATATACTTGGTATGATATCTTTAGGATATCTTTTGGGTTTCCTTGTTCATCAAGAATTGGGATTACTTGTTCCTCAAGGATTAGGCTTATATACAAGCACTATATATATGTGTCTTGTATTCGTTATTTGAGCGTGATTTTGGGTGAGAGCTTAGCCAATATTGCGGTTTTGTGAGTTCTGAGAGATTTCTCGTTTCTAGTTACTTTCGGGTTTGGGGAAT
Organism: Thymus mandschuricus; assembly: GCA_029379335.1. Taxonomy (NCBI): domain Eukaryota; kingdom Viridiplantae; phylum Streptophyta; class Magnoliopsida; order Lamiales; family Lamiaceae; genus Thymus; species Thymus mandschuricus. Next base: position 36,663,503 of record CM057075.1, on the reverse strand, counting down.
AGAAGATAGGTTTTCTTCTTTGAGTGTTTTCTCCATTGTAACTTTGTAATCTCTCTTGTATAGTAGATCATATTCAGTTGACCCTCCGTGGATGTTGGCATTCTGCCGAACCACGTAAACTGCTCGTGTTCTTGATCTATTATTTTCGTTCTGCTCTCATATCATCCTCATAGATATTATTATCTCTGGCGTTACGAGTATTGTTCTGTGTTATGTTATACCTTGTGTACCGCACACAGAATATTGTTGTTAGAATCCCTAACAATTGGCGTCGTCTGTGGGAATCGGATCTACGATGTCTACCACAAAGTTTGACGCAGAGAAGTTCACATGGGTGAACGATTTTGGTCTATGGGGGATTAAGATGAAAGCTTTGTTGGCACAACAAGGCTTGGCGGATGCTATCAAACCTGAAGCTGATTTCGTGAAGGCCGTTAAAGAAGAGAAGAGGGACAAGATCAAGGAGAAGGCGCACAGTGCCCTCATTCTGTGCTTGTCAGATAAGGTTTTGAGAGAGGTCGCCAAAGAGGAGTCTGTTGCTGGTATTTAGCAAAAACTGAAGAGTCTTTATTTGACTAAATCTTTTGCCAATCGTTTGTACTTGAAGCAGAGGTTGTATTCCTTCAAGATTGTGGAGGATAAACCCATCTTGGATCCGATAGATGAGTTTAATAAGGTTCTTGATGATATGGAGAACATAGACATCAAAATTGATGATGAGGACAAGGCCATCATCTTGTTGAATTCTCTTCCGAAGTCCTACGAACACCTGAAGGATGCTATGATGTATGGTATAGAAAAGACCATTACATTGAGTGAAGTTCAATCTGCACTGAAGGGCAAGGAGTTGCAGAAATCGAACGAGGGCAGGCATCAAGATCAGACTGCTGAAAGTCTGAACGGCAAGAAGAATTTTTCGAAAGGAAAATTCAAGAAGCCTTTTCATGACAACAAGAAATCTGCCAATGAGAAGGACAAGGGATCGAAGGAGAGAGAGACCAGGAGCTGCAAGTATTGCAAGAAGCCTCGACATATCGTAAAAGATTGTTATGCCCTGAAGAGGAAGGAATCCCTCAAGAATCAGAAACCTGATAATGCCCAGGTTACTGAGATGGTCGAGAATGCCGAGATGCTGAATGTGTTAGATTCTAACATATGTGATGAGTGGATTCTTGATTCCGGATGCAATTTCCACATGAGTTCACACAAGGAATGGATTGAAGATCTTAAGTACGGGAATTTTGGATCGGTGTTGCTCGACAATGAAGAATTATGTGGCGTGAAGGGAGTGGGGAATATTACTCTCAGAATGCATGATGGCTCTCTCAAGATTTTGTCCGAAGTAAGGTACATTCCCCAGCTTAAAAGGAATCTTATTTCTCTTGGCGTGTTAGAAGCGAAGGGGTATGTTTTTCAGTCTGGCAATGGTGTACTTCATGTTATGAAGGATTCGAAGGTTATCATGAAAGGCATTAGGAACCGGAGTTTGTATTATCTTGATGCGAAACCGGTGATTAGAGAATTTGAAGCTAATACAGTTGATGATTCCATGTTGTGGCATATGCGGCTAGGCCACATTGGAGAGAAGGGTTTGAATGAATTGTTGAAGTAGAACTTGCTACAACATTCTGGCTCATTCAAGGTTGAGTCTTGTGAACATTGTATCTTGGGCAAAAGCAAGAAGTTGCCTTATGATACTGGGAAGCACACCTCGGCTGCACCTTTGGAGTATGTCCATGCGGACTTATGGGGTCCATCTAGGACCGAAACCCAAGGAGGAGGCAGATACTTCATGGTTGTCATCGATGATTTCTCGAGGAAGCTATGGTTTTATGTTCTGAAGAACAAGTCTGAAGCCTTTAAAAAGTTCAGAGAATGGTGCAAAGAGGTTGAAACTGAGAAAGGAGTCTCGGTCAATTGCTTGAGGACAGACAATGGATTAGAGTTTCTGCCCGATGAGTTCCAGGAGTTTTGCAAGAAGAAAGGGATTAAGAGGCACAAGACTGTTCCTGGGAATCCACAACAGAACGGTGTGGTGGAGATGATGAATAGAACATTGCTCGAGAGAGTGATGTGTATGTTACCGAGGAAGTTCTGGGGAGAAGCAATCAACACGGCGTGCCATTTGATAATTTTATGCCCTTCTTCTGCAATTGAGTTCAAGGTACCGGATGAGGTGTGGCATGGAGTTACCCCAAGTTACAAGTACTTGAGGATTTTCGGTAGCAGAGCTTATGCCCACATTAAGCAAGACAAGTTGGAACCTAGAGAGTTAAAGTGTGTACTCATAGGCTATCCCAAAGGCGTGAAGGGATACAAGCTATGGTGTACAGAACCTGGAAATCAGAAGGTCATCATCAGTAGAGACGTGGTGTTTAAGGAGGATATCATGCCTTATTTGGAGGAGAATAACAAGCCACGAGAAGTTGTTAATGATGACATTGGCGCTCTGAAGTTTCAGGTGGATCCTGAAGAACAATCTGCTCACAGTGAGAGTCACATCAGGGAGTACACTGACCGTGACATTGACCAGGACACTGATGCAGCAGATTTGAGAAATTACATGCTTGCGAGAGATAGGACCAGAAGGAACATTACTCCACCTTCTAGGTTCGGACATGCGACATGATTTTCAATGCTTTAAATGTTGCTAAAAGTGTGGAACATCAAGAGGAACCTCGGAACTATAGAGAGGCAGTGAGTTCTAAGGAGGACATGCTGGTCGCAAGCAAAGATTTGGCTGAGGTGGAGCAGCTGAAATCTGATTTGAAGTCCAAGTTCGAGATGAAGGACTTGGGATGCGCCAAGAGGATTTTGGGAATTGATATTTCCAGAAATCGAGATAAAGGAGAGTTGTGCCTTACACAACATGATTATGTGCAGAAGATATTGAAGAGATTCAATATGCATGAATCTAGGGAAGTGGCAGTTCCCTTGGCTAAACACTTCAAGATGTCTGAACAACAAAAACCCGGTACACCAGAAGAAACAAAGGAGATGAGTCAGGTACCATATGCGAATGCTGTTGGGAGTGTCATGTACACAATGATTTGCACGAGGCCGGATCTTGCTCATTCCATAAGTGTTATAAGTAGATACATGGCTAATCTAGGATAGTACCATTGGGAAGGACTCAAGTGGATGTTCAGATATCTTAAAGGAAGTTCGAGGATTGACATTTTGTACAAGCGTCAATCTGATGTGAATGGAGATCCATTAGTTGGATATGTTGATTCAGATTTTGCAGCAAATCTGGATATGAGGAAATCTCAATCAGGTTACATTTTTAACTTGTTTGGTTCTGTTATTAGTTGGAGTTCTTCTCTTCAGTCTATGGTAGCTTTGTCTACAACCGAAACCGAATACATGGCGATGACTGAGGCCGTGAAGGAGGTTGTTTGGCTTAGAGGGATCATTGGAGAATTTGGAGTTGATCAAGGCACAGTTTCCATAAACTGTGACAGTCAAAGTGCATTGCATCTTGCCAAACATCAAATGTTTCATCAAAGGTCTAAGCATATTGATGTTAAGTATCATTTTGTGAGGGATATGGTGAACAAGAAAGAGGTGAAGATGCGGAAGATTTCGACTGAAGAGAATGTTGCTGATATGCTAACCAAAGCATTACCAACTGCGAAGTTCAGGTACTGCTTGGAGTTGGTTAATGTGCTCTCTAGATGAGAGACTTGTGTACTGTCCTGTGGTGGGGCATCGTTTGAGGGAAAACTGAATTCGGTGGAGATCTACTGTCATTTGCGTTCAAAGTGGAGAATTGTGGATGTTGATCGCAAATTCCAGCAAATTCCATATGGATATATATGGAATATTATATTCTTGGAGGAATTATTATATCTTTAGGATATACTTGGTATGATATCTTTAGGATATCTTTTGGGGTTCCTTGTTCATCAAGAATTGGTATTACTTGTTCCTCAATGATTAGGGTTATATACAAGCACTATATATATGTGTCTTGTATTCGTTATTTGAGCGTGATTTTGGGTGAGAGCTTAGCCAATATTGCGGTTTTGTGAGTTCTGAGAGATTTCTCGTTTCTAGTTACTTTCGGGTTTGGGGAATAGAACATAGGTTTTCTTCTTTGAGTGTTTTCTCCATTGTAACTTTGTAATCTCTCTTGTATAGTAGATCATATTCAGTTGACCGTACCCTCCGTGGACGTAGGCATTCTGCCGAACCACGTAAACTGCTCGTGTTCTTGATCTATTATTTTCGTTCGGCTCTCATATCATCCTCATAGATATTGTTATCTCTGGCGTTACGAGTATTGTTATGTGTTGTGTTATACCTTGTGTACCGTACACAGAATATTGTTGTTAGAATCCCTAACATAACCATTTATAATGTATTTGTGTATTCATGTCTATGCTAAAATCGAGGATTTCTTTTATCCTTCCAAAAAACACGAATATACATAAGCTGTGTATGTATGTATATTGGTCGGAATGTAATTCTATATAAGTGTAATTAATTTCAAAGTACTTATGATCTATTCTCTCTATGTATACTTTGAGTCATGCATTCATTCAGCTCTTCGTCACATAGGAGTAATTGGTATGAAGAGCTACTTTTATTTTTATTTTTTATAACAAGTGATCGATTTTCGGATGGGATACTCTGTCCCAAACTCTGTGTTTCAATCGTGTCTCAAATCCTAATTTCTACTCACTCTGACCCACTGATAAAGAGACATTTTCCTTTTTGGGACGTCCCACTGATATATGGACATTTTCCAAAATAGAAAATTCTAAGCCAAATAAATTTTGACACATCACTTTAACCCACTACCCATCACTTTAACACACTATCATCACTCCCGTCTTAATTCCCGTGTCGAAACAAAAGGTCCCTATCCCAGTGGGACGGAGGGAGAATTAGTTAAATATGGAGTATATTTTAAAATAAAATAAAAATTGTATTATATAAAAAATTGTAATAGACATTTATGGGGGAAAATATTAGATTTTTTAAATGTAATATGCCCTAGTTTTAAAATTTTCAATCATTATATATCCAATAAAAGTGAAATTAAATGTTAAAAAATAATTATATACTCTAATTTGGATTAGTAAACCCTATAAATAATTATAAAATTAAAATAAATCATTATAAATTAAAATTTTTGAAAAAAAAAATGTACAAAACTAATAAAAATTGATATTTAGGACACGATTAGGACATAGAGTTTGGAACAGAGGATCTCATCCGATCAGTTTTGGGCTTTGCAATATCAAAATAGCCGGAAGGTCAAGGGGCGTGATGCTCCCTTTCTTGGGAGTCCGGGGGCGGAGACTCCTCGGCCCATCTGGCATATTCGCTTATCGCTATGTATATATAAATATTTATATAATTCTTCAGAGCAATTCTTTAATATTTCATGTAATCCCTCTGTCCCACTTCACTTGTCCTCAATACTATTTTCGTCCGTTCCATACCACTTGTTATCTTTCCTTAAAAGGCAAAAATTAACCCTTACTTTTTGATGTGGACCCCTTACTTTTTCAATTTAACACTACGCATAAAATCTCGTGCCGAAAAGAAAGAGAACAAGTGAACTGGGACGGAGGGAGTATTACTTAATTAGTCAAAATTTCCCTTTGTCTATCCATTTATTAGTCCAGTTTCTTTAAAAAGAAATTATCTTAATACACAAAAACACATTTTTTAAAAGTGGTAATATGCTATTCTAACCAAACTTCTTAGGGTTTAACAATATTTGTCCTAAATTTTAAAAAACACAAAATCTAGTCAAATTTGCCTTAAACTCCCTAAACTACCCCTACACTATATTCATAATCAAATTTGAATTATACTTTCCCTCCACTCTCTTTCTTTCCCTCAATTTTTCTGAATATATCCCTCTTCTTTCTCTCTCATCTCTCTTTCTCTCTCTATTTCTCTCTGTTCTCTTTCCTCTCTCTCTCTAGAAAACCGACGGCGGATGGCGGATGAGCAGCGGCGACGCGGATGAGCAGCGGCGATGGGAAGACGGCGACGACGACGAAGGGAAGTTTTTAACGAAGGGAAGGCTTGATTATGTTTTGCTTACGATTTTGGTTATTTTCTTGCTCGATCCGTGTATAATCGGGTTGCTTTTTTTTTTTCCTTCAGGAAAACTTCAATGAATTGAAAGGGGCACTTGAGGGTGCAGACCACTCATGGACTGGTCTAACACTCAAGGTATATTGCTTGCTCATACACACATTAGTCGATTTCAGCGGAGATGGAGACGATGACGGAGATGGGGAAGACGGCGACGACGGAGATGGGGAAGACGGCGACGACGGCGGATGAGCAGCGGCAGCGCTTGGCGACGACGACGTCGGTGCTGGGCAGCAGAGATGGAGACGACGACGGCGGTGCTGGGCAGCGGCAGCGCTTGGCGACGGCGGAGACGATAGAGTAGGGCAGGGGCGGTGGTCGGGCTTCCAGGCGTCGGCGGACGACGGCGGAGCTCCCAGCCACGGTACGGGCTGCCGGATTTCCCGGCGGCGACCTCTCTCTCTCCAGAAGATGATGACGGCGACCTCTCTCTCTCCAGGCGGCGAGATTTCCCGGCGGAGATGATGGCGGCGACCTCTCTCCCTTTCCCGGCGGCGACCCCTCTCTTTCCTCTCTCTCTTTTATTTTCATTTTTCCCGATTCTTTTTTCCTTTACTTTTGTTTTCTTTTCCTTTTTTCTTTTCTTTTCTTTTTTCATTTTTTTTTTCTTTTTCTTTTCCTTTTTCATTTTCTTTTTTCATTTTCTATAATTATTGTATAGTTTGCATTCATATGTAATTATTAGTGTATTTGGGCGGATAGTGATTTTGACTTCGTTTTTCCTTTTCGTTTTTGTTGAGTAATTTGTTTGTATTGTTTCTTGCACTCTTGATTTTTTATAATTTCGTAGTATAATAGATCTATAATTTTCAGTCCACCCGTTAGAAATACCCACCTTCTTACGTTAAAATCGCATATCACGAGTTAGATTTTTGTATATTCTAACCTGTTCCGTGGCTATTCCAACAGGTTCAATCCACCCGTTAGAAATACACATTTTTCTTACGTTATAATCGCATATGACCGATTAGAATTTTGTATATTCTAACCTGTTCCGTGGCATTCCAACAGGTTCAGTCCACCCGTTAGAAATACCAACTTTCTAACGTTACAATCGCAAAATGACCGGTTAGAATTTAGTATATTCTAACCCATCCAGTGGCATGCTAACAGGTTAAGTCCACCCGTCAGCAATACCCACTTTCTTACGTTGTAATCGCAGATCCCGAGTTAGAATTTTGTATATTCTAACCTGTTCCGTGACATTCCAACGGGTTCAGTCCACCCGTTAGAAATACCCCCTTTCTTACGTTATAATCGCATATCACGAGTTAGAATTTTGTATATTCTAACCTGTGTTGTGGCATTCCAACAGGTTCAGTCCACCCGTTAGAAATACTCACTTTCTTACGTTATAATCGCATATGGCCGGTTAGAATTTTGTATATTCTAACCTGTTCCGTGGCATTCCAACAGGTTCAGTCTACCTGTTAGAAATACCAACTTTCTAACGTTACAATCGCAAATGACCGGTTAGAATTTAGTATATTCTAACTCATCCCGTGGCATTCTAACCCGTCCCGTGACATGCATTTTTAATTGGTTCAATCAACCTGTTAGAATTATTCATTTTCTAACTAAATAATTAACATGTTTGGTTATAAATTAATTAATTCTAACTAATCGCATACATTCTAACCGGTTAAATCAACTACTTTGATTATTTTATTCTTTACGAAATGAATTCATATGATACGTAAAAATACACTCGATTCAATCAACTTTGGTAGAATTATTGATTATCTTACTAAATAAATTCAAAGTTTTGGTTAGAAATTATCTCATTCTAACCAATCGGTTAGAATGTATACCATTTAGGTTAGAATTAGTTAATATCTAACCAAACATGCGAATTCGTTTAGTAAGAAAATGAATAATTCACAATTTCTAAATATGATATTTTTAGTATAGTGTATCAGATCTAAAATAGGGGGGGAACCTCCAATCGAGATTAGGAAAAAAAATAAAAATAAAAAATTAATATCATAGTTAGAAATTGGGCTAGTGAGGGAGAGAGAGTGGGCGAGAGAGAGTGGGAATCGAAGAGTGGGGGAAGTGGGGGAGTGAGGGAGTGAGAGTGGGAGTCTACAGTGGGCGAGTGAGAATCTGCAGTGGGCAAGTGAGAATCTGGTGGTTGGTGTGGGCGAGTGAGGGAGTGAGAGTGGGCGAGAGAGAGTGGGAGAGTGGGGGGCAATTTAGGGAGGATTTCCCAAAATTGGCTAGATTTTAGATTTTCTTATATAATGGCCAAATTTTAGTATTCCTTAAGAGTATAAGCCATTTTATTTGTTGCCCCTTTTTAAAACTCTTTTATCTTTATTTTTCTTGGTCTTTATCAAACCCTTTTATCTTTGTAGCCCAGCCCAATGGGCTGATTTGTCTAGGACTGGTTTGGATTTTATAGTTAGGCCCAATACATTTTGGGTTAGGCTAATCCAAAAGTTTAAAAACCCCGATGGCACAGGCTTGTTTGACCTACTTGAAAAAAAAAATTATACTAGTCGAGCCATGTTGGATACATATTTTTAGACACAACAAATTTTTGAACCGAGCCAAATAGGCACATTACCCCGCAAAATCCAGATTCGGTCCGAGTTGGCCCGGCCCAAAATTTTGACAGCTCTAGCGGAAACAAAAGGCAAATTTTTTTTAGCGAACCCAATTGGACAAATTTTCAAAAGGAAGAGATTTGTTTATATATTTATATTATTATTATAATGCTTGAAATTAAAATTTTGAAAAAAATAATTAAATAAATACTGTTTGAACCGGAGAACTAGGCCGAAAGGCGAAAACCTATCGATACGAACAGCAATGGGCAGTGGCAGCGCCGGTTCCGTCGCCGCCGCAAAGAAGCGGCCGAAGCAGCTGCGGCCGAAGAAATCTGTCGCCAAAAACCGAACTACGGACAAGAAGAAGAGCTCGAGCAGCGATAGCGCCAAAAAAAACTTGAAGAGGAAGGAGAAGAGGAAGGAGAAGAGGAAGGAGAAAAGGAAGGAGAAGAAGAGTTCCGAGCTTCAAACCGCCGCCGTGAAGGTCGCCAAGGTTGAAAGTGAGGTTATCGAACGGCCAACCGTCTCTCAGCAGCTGAGTTTTCTCATCGACCAGTGTCAATCCGCCAACGGCGTTCAGCCTTTCTCCCTCGACCTCGATTCCCTCGAAGGTTATTCATGTTCTGTCGATTAGAAGTTGTTTGTTCCTTGTTGCTTTCACCTTCCCTTTCATATAATACTTCGATGTCGATTTTTTGTTAATTTTGAATGTGAATTGTGTTTATTATACCTTCTGCAATGCACAGTGTTGAAGTGAATCAAGTGATTGAATATATTCTCAGCCATTTGCTTTTTGAATAGTACGGCTCTAGAGTTAAGATACAAAGATATTAAGCTATTTTAGTTTCATCTTCGTTTTCATTTGCATTAGTAATAATCTTGATGAGGTACCTGTGCGATGGTGGGGTGGATAGGATATTATTCCGATGAAATCACTAATAATTGGAAGGGATTGTGAATTCATATATTATTAAAAGAATGTTGCATAGAGCCACTATATCTAGACCTCTAGTAATAATGTGCATTGTGTGATTGATTACGAATGATTTACTTTGAGAGGTGTGTAATTGATGTATGTCTTAAGTAGCATCTTATACGGCTTCATGTAAATAATAGAAACGTGCATTGTTGAGCAACGCCAAGACCCAGCTCAAAGTGATACGGGCGGCTTGGTTGAGGATTTGAAAGTTGCTTTTGGACCGTCATGGAAAGAAGTGCTTTGTGGAAAACATCTTAAGGAAGGGAAAGTTGATCCCGGGAGTCCTGCAGTTCTCGTCGTGAGTTTGTCTGCACTGAGATCGCTGGATCTTCTCAGGTTCTTGCTTCAGTCTTTTGAGATTTGCTCTTATGAATCCAAAGACGTAATTCTGTTTTGTTTTAATGATACACATATAAGTAGAAGAAATGTAGGAACAATTTTTGAATTTATGCTGATATGATGGTCTCTTTTGAAACATATATTCTGTATATTCTGCCCATACAGGGAATTACGATCTTTGACAAAAGACTGTCATGCTGCCAAGCTGTTCTCTAAGCATATGAAGATTGAGGAGCAGGTACGATGCTATTTCATGACAAGTTCAAAACTCCCTTAGTGGCTAAGATTAGATGTTGTTAGTAAATTCTGATTTGGAACTTCTGGATGATAGATGCAGTATGTAGCTAAATTGTTGTTGGAAACTTATCTTCTCTATCTAAGATTTGATATCCATGGCTTATCTTACGCTTGACATACACTTGTATGCTTCACCAGGTTTCTACTCTAAAGAATCGTGTCAATATTGCAAGTGGAACACCAAGCAGGTACCGTGACATATTTTTTTTGAATTGCCTCTGATATGTTACTTGTTTCCTACTCTGCCTCCTTCTTTTGCAATTCGAATCTAATAGCGTCTGACCTTTGGAGTATGTTGGACTTAGAGTTTTTTCGCTTCAGTCCTTCTGCTTGAATTTCCTGATACCCTAGACTCAATAACCTTGAGATCCAAATTACGAGTATTTGAGTTATGCTTTTGTTAGGCTTCATGAATTCAGTTGCAATTCTCTTCAGATTCAGTTGTTGAAGATAACTACTCTTGTATTATCATGTCAATCTACAATTTGAGACAGAGACCTCCCTTGGCAAATGTTTTCTTCAAAATGATTGAATGATCTAGTAAATATGGTGCAGGATTAAGAAATTAATTGATATTGAAGCACTGGGGCTGTCTCGGTTAACTGTTATTGTGCTCGACATGCACACAGATGTCAAGGGCTATTCGTTATTCACTCTTCAGCAAGTCAGGTCTGACCTTTTCCCTTTTCCCCTTTCAATAGATTTAGATATTTCCTGTTTTCTTCCCCTCATCCGAGGCATTACTACATGAGAATGAGTTATATACTTTGACTATACACAAAATTCGCTTAGATCTACATGCTGGTTTTCGAACATTAGAAAATGATAGGGCGTATTCGTCTTTTCCGAAAGGGATGGGCCGCGTTCTTGATTGTTCATAATACTATTAGATCAGATCCTTGTCCATGTAGTCTGATTTCCCAAAATATGCCATGTGAAAGCTTGAATAAGTTACCATAAGAATCTTATATATTCACTCACTCCAACCTAAACGACAGCTCATTCTGGATCTTGTTCACATTTGAAAACAACAAACAAAAAACCAAAAAAGAAATCTAAACTTCCCTGCATTGACCAAGTTTAGATTGAACGAATTTAGCAGCTAAGTCACTACTACTAATTCCAGAAGACTGTACTTTATTATTAAGGTTAGCTGTATCGAGGCTCATTTTCGGTCTACATTTCTCATCCCCTCCGTTTAAACGCATTTTTCCAGAGACGAGTTTTGGGACCTATACAAAACCTACTTCCATCAACCCCTACTGGAAGGGAGACTCAAGTTATGTTTGTATGGTCCAATAATCTTGAATCCAGGGGCCAAGAGGAAAAAGCCGAAGGACGCTTAATCATTTACATGATTATAACCCTTCGTTTTCGTCGCTGAGGGCCACCCTCCTCTAGACTGGACTGCTGGAAATTTGTGATGCAGAGAGGAATGGGGACCAAACTTTGCTGTACAATTTTGGGTTTTTCATTTTTGCTGCAGATGTGAAAGGGCTTCAAAGCATAGCCTGAGTTTTTTTGTTGCCATTAATGTAATCTTTTGTAGTGTTTAATTAATTGTTACTAAGTTTGGCATTTAAAGGTGTTAAATTATTCGTTTTCTTTTTTAATATTGTTAGGTAATTTGTACTTGCCTCAGAATATTTAATGAGGAATGAACTGTTTATTTATTAATTTTTTCTTTGTTTATATAGAGACTATATAGTAGAGTCTATTTATTTAAATGCTTAACAACTTTTATGTGATTCCACCGGTCCCAATTTTTATTAGGCACGTTTGACTTTTTCATTTATTCGAGTGTTTGTTTGGTTCGGTAGAAAAAATCATACCCCTTTTGTCATGTCTTAAAGATAACCTCCCGTTTCTTTTAACAATATTTTTATACTACTTTCGTCCTATAAACTTGGGTACGAGAATTAATGGAATGAGTAATCTTTTTTCAACTATTTCTAGTATAAGTATTATATTACTCGTAATTGAGAAAAGATTACACATTCTCTTAAATCTCGTGCTCAAAATTTTGGGACGAATGTAATATAAAAATGTTGTCAATATAAATAAGATGTTATCTTTGAGACGGAAGGAGTATATATTATGTCCTTGGTTACTAGTCTCATTTTGGACGGGCACAAAAATCAAAGAGGATATATGTGACTGTAATTAATTCTAAAGAGAGAGTTAATTATAGCCAAATATTTTGTGTCATTTTAGGAAGTGAAATTAATAAGTGAGAAAGATAAAAATGACAAATAAGACTTATATCCGGAGATAGAAGTTTTTTTTTTTTTTTGAATAAAAAAAAAAAATCCATTTTTTGTTTGTTATAGTTAAGAAACACAATTCTTCTATCTTGAGCATAAGCCAATTATGCCTTTTCCAATGCATATTGACACATATGTTGAGAATTTTTCTAGAACATATTCTTCTTATCTACTTAATAATTCAAAGATTAAAATTCAATGTATATCAAATTTGACCATCTCTTAAGATGGGAAGATTTATTTATATCTCGACATACTCTTTAATATTTCGTCCCATCTAGCAATGCGTAATTTTCATTTTATACACTATTCTGTATTCACTATTAACTACTTTTTCGTTACTCTTACTTTCTCCCATTTCCTTTATCGACATCACTTTCCCTTACATTTTTAAAACCCGTAATCCACCCCCTTTTTGCTGTATTATTGGATGGGACAAAGGGAGTATTACATAATTTTTTTTTATATTTGGTTCATCTTATTAGTTTCAATGTGTGTGCCTTTTAAGTGGACCATTATAATAAATAAATGAGAAATAATTAAGTATTTAATTAGCTGATGTCAGCATGAGATAAGATATAAGTTTCGTAATAACCAAATACTCATGACGTCACTCTAACATAAGGCGGCTTAAGCTCAAACTATTAGGGCATCTACAATGGTTGGACTCTTATCTATGTGACAAAAGATAGAGCCCAACAATTTTTTTGATGATCATTGGGGAGCCCAAGATTAAGAGCCCAAGCTCTCCTGCAAGAGCCTAGGCTCCATGTGCATTTCATTCTTTTTTTCCTTTTTATTTTTTCATTTTTTTTATTCTTTATTCAAGTTATTCTCATTGACTGTATCTACTTCTTAAAAACCGTAAACAAAACCAAATCAATTCATGTAACCGTTTCAATTTTTTTCCTTTTATTTAGTTGTGATTCTCATTTAATGTACATCTGCTGCTTAAAAACCACCCACTGCTACTAAATTAATTGAATGCAATTGTGTTTTTAATTTAATTAATTAAAATTTAAAATTTTACCACTACAATTTTTGTAAATAAATTTTCGTCATAATTTACAGTTGCACTTTCTCCTATTTATACGTCCTTAATCTCAATTTTACCTCATCAGATTTTATTCATTAAATTCACCTCTCAATTATTTTCAATGGATAAAGATTTATCAATTATACATGTAATAATAATTACATATATAAAGTGGGACTCAATAATAGTATTAAGAGCCTTAAAATTAGAGTCCATGGTTGTGCAATATTTTAACTTTGGAGCTCTTGTCCATGTGTCAATTTATAGAGCCCCATTTGGGGCTCTCCATTGTAGTTGCCCTTACAACTATTTTTTTTAATACTCTTTGTGTCTCACTTGTAACAAACTCGATTTAAAAATTATACATAGATTATTAATAAATTACTTAACTTAGTATAATTGGCATTATTATTTTCATTCCGGTACTCCGATTATAACAAATAAGATAAAGATATCATAAAACTCAGCTCGTTATAAGTGGAATTGAAAAAAGTAGTAACCGTAAAAAATGGTTTAGATAGTGGATTTCCCGATCCTAATGCTGCGCAATAAATTATAGCCAAACACGAACTAATTGCAGTACATGGTCTTAATTAATAAACACGACTTTATCACAATTTTGCCAAACTGCAATCGGCAATGAGTAGTTGAGTATATACTGTATTCATATGCAAATACACAAATTTTTTTTTTTTTAAAAAAAGAAAAAAAAAGAAAAGAAAAGAAGATGCTATGAATAAAGAATATATGTGAGGCCTCTAGTGGAAGGATTTCTAGGAACAAAGTTCAATAATGATATTAAAAGAATCCATTAATCTCTTGTCAATTTTAGAATGTTGATTCAATCATATATTAGACGAGGAATGTTTTTCTACCCAACATAAACGTTTTTAATATGTTAATAATTAAAAATATTTAAATATATACTATAATATATTTAAAAAAGTACTTCCTCCGTCCCACTTCATTAGTCCACTATACTATTTTGGTCCGTCCCATACTACTAGTCCACTTTCCTTAAAAGACAAAAATTAACCCTTACTTTTTGATGTAGACCCCTTACTTTTTCAATTTAACACTGCGAATAAAATCTCGTGTCGAAAAGAAAATGGACTAGTGAACTGGGACGGAGGGAGTATGTCACACCACTGTTACATCATCAGTGAACACATTGAGATTGTTCACGGTGGACAGGGGAACGATTTGTATATTGGATTAGGCCGGTATAAATCAAGCCTTAAAACTAATTTGATTGATTTACCATAGTTAAAAATTAATTACAAGTATAGCATACTCCCTCCGTCTTTGAATAAGTGTCCCGAGCCGTCAATTTGAAAAAACCAAGGAGAATGCTAAAATGACATTTATGCCCTTAAAATCTTTGATTATTACTCCCTCCGTCCCGCCCGATTTGGCCTAGTTCTTTTCGGCACGATTTTTAAGGAGTGGTAAATTACATTAATTAATAACCTTGAATTTGTGTTCCCAATAAAGGAAAATTAAAACTAGTCAATCAAATTCATTCTTAACAATTTAAAAGTATTAAACTAAAAAAGTGAAAGTGTAATGTTGGTCCCAAAAAGGAAATAGGCCAAGTCGGCCGGGACACCCCGATTTGGAAAACGGGCCAAATCGGGCGGGACGGAGGGAGTATTATTTTTTTTTTTGTCTTTCTCCCACTTTTAGATTTTCAAGAGAAGGGTAATTATGGTACTTTTGTGTAATTTTTGCTTGGAAAAATGTGATATGACACTTATTTAAGGACAAAATTTTTGGCGGCTCGGGACACTTATTTAAAGACGGAGGGAGTATAAGCAAAGCAATGTATAGGAATTACTAGTATTATAAAATCTACATGAAATATTTTACTTATATTCATACTACTATATGAAACAATAGCCTTCCTTATTTGGCAAAATATTTCTCCAAAAGTAAATTCTCTCTCAAGAAATCGAAAGATGAATCACCATGACGCAAGGATGACGTCACTGAATGATGAGTCCAAGAAGGATGTATTGGGTCCCCACTTAAAAAAAAAAGATCATTTCCCCTTCAAATTCTTCATTTTGTATTAGTTTGAAATCCTCCCAACCCGTTCATTCATGGTATACGTATTTAATATGTTCACAATGGACAAAATATAACTCATATAATTAAAGAAATCATTATAACAAAATTCGAAACGAAAAATTTATTGACATGATATTAGCACATAAGCGGTACTAGGTGATTAGGGTGGCGTTATCTTATAACTTCCCCTCTGTTCCATTTTTATTGTCATGCTTTCTTATTCGACTCGTTCCAATTTTTTGAAATAGAAAAAAAATAATCGATGCATTTTAACACTACACGTAAAGTTCAGTATCGAAAAGAAACGGGACGATCAATTTGGATGAGACGGAGGAGGGAGTACTTATGATACGTAGACAAAACGTCATATTCATTACTTATTTATCTAAACAAACATGTTGAAGTAAAATTAAATGAACAAATTCATAATTTATTCTGCGTTTACACTTCGAAAAAAAGTCGTAGCTTTGCATATATAAATAGCAGAGTTCGTCGACGAGAGAGAGAACACAGCCAGCTCTCTTTTGTACATGATCTCTGCATCCAAATTCGTGTTCTTGAATTTCAGAAATCAAAGACCCATCAACACTAACACACCAAAAATCAAATCTTTCTCTTATTTTTCCAGAAATATAATGTCTGCATTCGAACAGCCAAGATTGGTGGCCAAGAAAGTCTTGGCCAAAGCCCAGAGTGAAGGAGAAGGTGCAGTTGTTAGAAGAAGCATTGGAAGGTACCCTTTTTTTTGTTGAAATTTGTTGTTTTTGGAGGAAAGATTTGATTTTTAGGTGATTACTGTCATGGGTTTTTTCTGGGCTGTCAAGAAATTTGATTTCTTGAAATAATCTTGAATTTGTGTGTGTTTTGTTTAGCTGAAAATGATGATTTGATTTTTTGGTGGTGGAAATTTGTAGGCCTGAATTGAAGTCTTTGGATCCTTTCCTCATGCTGGATGAATTTTCTGGTTATTATTATTTTTTTTTTTAATGAATTCTTGAAATAATTTCTCTATTTTTCATTTTTTTTCTTCTTCTTCAAATTATGAGTTTGTTTTGTTCCTTTTTGTATTACAGTTTCTCCCCCTGCTGGATTCCCTGATCATCCCCACCGTGGTATATTTCATTCATATTTGTCTGTTGCATATGCCTTCTGTCCCGTTGATGATGAGCTCGTTGAATTTTATAATAGACTTATCGTAATATAAATGAGCTCATTGTCAACGAAACGGACGGAGGGAGTATTTCTTATGCAAATCTAAAAATGAAAAATGATGAAAAAATCTGCTGTTTTTTTTTCAGGGTTTGAGACTGTTACATATGTGTTACAGGTAGTTTTCTTTAGAGCCATTGCTTTTATAGTTGAGGAGTCTATGATTATCAGCTGTTTTTAGTGTAATAAACTTTTTATCTTTATTTATATAGGGAGGTGTCACACATCAAGATTTTGCTGGTCACAAGGGCACAATACATGCTGGTGAAGTGCAGGTAATTCGTCACAACAAAATCGAATCGTTTCATTATATTTATAACTCAAATATATTCACGAAATAAGTCAACTTCACTTAAATTTCCCACTTAAATTTCGATTTTTTTGGTAATGATCTTCGTCTCCGGTTCCGTGCAGTGGATGACTGCAGGGAGAGGCATAGTCCACTCAGAAATGCCAGCAGGGGAAGGTGCTAACACAGGCCTGCAGTTGTGGATCAATCTCTCTTCCAAGGATAAGATGTTAGTTTATTTTTCCTTTTGTTACTTTCTTGATTAAGTTATTGTATTTCCATAAGTGTATCGATGTTTCTTGTAACAAATCTGTCTCATTAATCAAGAAAAATGCTTCACTATCTCTGCAGGATCGAGCCCAGATACCAAGAATTGCTAAAAGAGGACATCCCGAAGGCAGAGGGGGACGGAGTCGAGGTCCGAGTCATAGCAGGGGAGTCGATGGGAGTTCAATCCCCGGTCTACACACGAACCCCAACAATGTACCTCGACTTCATCCTGAAGCCGAATTCCCAGCACCACCAAAGGATCCCGGAATCTTGGAATGCCTTCGTGTACATCATCGAGGGCGAAGGAGTGATCGGGACTCCGAATTCGACCCCGATTTCAGCCCACCATATCCTGGTCTTGGGAGAGGGGGAAGGGCTGAGTGTGTGGAACAAATCATCAAAGCCATTGAGGTTCATTTTAGTAGGTGGTGAGCCACTCAATGAGCCAGTTGTGCAGCATGGCCCCTTTGTGATGAACACTCAAGCTGAAATTGATAAGACTATTGAAGATTATTACTATGGCAAGAATGGATTTGAGATGGCAAGAAACTGGAGATCCAAATGAGTGGATTCAAGAAAAGATCAAAGTTAAAGGTTGTATTTTTATTTAGTCTGTCACTACCAATCTCAATCTTCACCAACACAAGGAGAGAGAGAGAGAAGGGCATCATGATTGATTGAGGATTTCATCATGGTAATGGGGGAATGAAGGTTCTAGAAGGTTTGATGCTGATGTCACCATGATGATTGCTTCTAGAAGATGTTGATTCTTGTTTTTTCTTTTTTTTCTTTTATATTTGCTTGTGTAATTGAGTTTATTCTTGTGGGAATAGATCTTCTCCTAATTATTGTGATAATCTTTTGAGTAATGATGGGTTTTGTTTATGGTATCGGAGGAAGAAAAGAAAAAGTTTATTTTCTTGTGAGTTGGGATCAATCATGCACAAGTAATTGGTACAACCACTTAAGATTCTTGAATGTTGGCATAAATAAATTATTTGAAAATGTGTGAAGTCATTTATTTTCTTCTAATACTCACTGAAAGATGAGCCGTTTTTTGAATATATACGTCATGACGGCTCGTTTTTAGTGGGATATATTCGAATGGAGATACATCGAAAATGATAGTTGTATTAGTGACTTGATAGATCATCTGAAATAGTGAAGCCAACATAATCCATTTCATGTTTGTAATGCAAGAATCTGTTGCCACATACTCTCTCCGTCCCGCCAAAGACGTTACATTTGTCAATTTCTGGTACGTTTTTCCACGCTTCTTGATGAAGTGTTTTAAAATAGATTTTTGAAGAATTTTTTCTTTTGCGGGATAATGCAACTATCATAGTATCCCGTAAAAGAATAAATTCTTCAAAAATCTATTTTAAAACGCATCATCAAGAAGCGTGGAAAAACGTGCCAGAAATTGATAAAAAGAAATGTAACGTCTTTGGTGGGACGGAGGTAGTAGTTAGTGTGTGTGATCCATTGACCTATTTCTTCTTCTACTTTCGGTGGAATTCAAAAGTGGTTTTTTTAGTTGATTGTGGCTTCTAGAAGGATGCATCAACACGAATATGTATAGCATCAACAAGAATATATATATATACTCTCTCCGTCTCCTATATATTTAAATTAGTGCCGTATCATTATAAGTGGTGTTGGTGCAGTTTGTGGTAAATTTCATCAATCGAATGCGTTTGTAGGATTCAAACTCTACGAACTATAGTCATGAGATCGTCACTCCACCAATTAAACCGCCTTACGAGCTTACTTTAGTTAAATTTTTGCTGTACAATCCTAATTTATATATATATAAAAAAAAGGTTACCATACTTTTCTTGACTATCTTCTTATTACAATTCCTCTATAAGGAAAGGTGTATTTTTTTTTTCATTCAAATACTTAAATAAATTCAAAATTATAATAATGAATCCTCCGTCTTGCCTTATTACGCATCTTCTTCATTATTTTATGAGTATGCTAATAAGATACGTTATCAGACGAGACAGAAAATAAAAGGAACATAATGTGTCAAATGGTGATCCTCAACATGTATAATCATTATCTCTTAAAAAATTGACACACTTTTCGACCTTTTGATGTTTCATCATTGCTCACATTATTTAGTTGATACACTAAGGTCAAAACTATCAACTAATTATAAAAATAAAAAAAGGTCAAAATTATGCATTATCCTAAAATTCCACTCATTTCTATAATTTTTTTTTAAAAAAATTAAAAATAATCCACTCATCTTTAATAGTCTACTGGGGTAATGGGATATCCACACACTTTCAATACAAAATCCAAAAATCAATACATAAAAAATAAAACATAAAAAGTAAAATGAGCTATGAATTTCAGAGTACATAAATTCTATAAATAAATATTTATAAAACAAAATTTAAAAAAAGTATAATTTACAATTCAAGAACAAAGAAGTTTGAGTATGGAACTTCAAATTCAAATTCAACATTTAAAAATTTATATTTGGTTTTTTAGGGCCACTTTCTATATATAGAAGGAAGGAATGGATGAATAAAATCGGATAAATCAACCGAATATACTGTAAAATCATGGGCTCATGCATTTTTTTGGATGATTGAATAAGAGAGCTTGCTTAACAGCAAGAGGATCCACCTTTCTGCTTCGGCTCGTCGCTGCCATCGTGGACGAGCGAGACTCTGTTCACCGACAGTTCGGCTTTGTATGAATCTGAATTCAATACCTTTCTGCTGACATTGTTGTAGATCTCGCGTATGACTAGGTCGAAAGCCTTCTTGACATTTGTTGAGTCGAGTGCAGAGGTTTCCATGAAGAACAGTCCTTCAGATTCTGCTAGGCTCTTGCCTTCTTCGACGCTCACGTCTCTGATATTGTCCAGATCTAGCTTGTTCCCCACTAGCATCTTCGCTACTGCTGTATCTGAATGGGCTGTGGATGAAGGGTATTGGGTAGCATTAGATTTAACAAAGATCTTAAAACGGGTAAAACACGCCAGTCAATCATATTTCATGACCTTCGTATGATGAACTCACTCATTATTTCACAAAAACGGCAAGATAACCTATCGAAGATTCAAACGAACACAAGCACATGTGGAAAGACCCAAAAGAAAAGTGGATCTTATGCACAGTTGTTTCTCATGGCTTAACACCATGGCCTCAAAATCTTGCAAAGAGTGTATTTCAATCAGCTATATAGTTACAAATTAAACTCGAAGCTATTTGAGTAAAACAAGGGTTCAGACTTAAAGCGTCTATGTGCAGGCGAATATGGATTTTTTTATTTGTTGGGCGGAGTAAGGGAAATTCCAGTGTTGAAATCAAACTTAGAATACAATCAAATTAATGTTGAACAAAGTAATACTATTTTTCTCATGGACATGTGTGTGTGTGGAAGCACAATTCTAAAGTCGTAACTGATGTCGTCCGGATAATGCATTGCTAGGGTCATATAAGCCCTGCAATGGCCATATCAAATCCAGAACTTTGTAATAAAGGTACTCAGATCTAAAATACTATAATACATGATGATGTTACGTGTATATTACTAGATGATGTGGCATGATCTCAAAATTCTACCGCAGCATAATCTCTCTGGTCAAAATGAGGGCTAAACTTGACTAGTGTGGAATTTAACACCAGACATTTGACTCGGTTGGACAAAAGAATTTAGAAAGTCTATGTTAGCTTCTCTTCAAAATCATAAATCAAGAAGTAACTGGAAACATATAACGAACTGGATTTGTCAAAAGAGCAAAAGCATATATACCTTTATATAAACACACACACACAAGAGGAAGAGGAAGACAAGCTGCATTATCTTATTCTACTATCCGAGAGCTACAGAATGTGGGGCCACCTAGCCGGGCAAAATTGAGTTCAAGTTGGGAAACAAACTAAGAAATGAAACCAATATCACGATCAAACCAAAGAGGTAGAGCTTCGAAAATTGACTTTCATCCATAATTACATCCTTCCTCAAAAAAAAATTCACAGCATTATAATTCTCTGTAGTCTCACAGGAGTGAGTGAAAACTGAAAAGGATGCATCTTAGTAACGTACAACGTTGGCTCCAACTCGAGTGATCTAGCATATGCCTCTAATTAAGTTTTCCCATACAATGAGTTAACAAAGAATACTCAATATTTGACATTTCTATCCTAGAAGTGCCAAATTTAGGAAAAGGTACATTTACTAAGATTAAGAATCACAAATTTAAATTCTTGAAAGATGTTCGATTATTAAGACTGCAATTATGAATAAAGCACATCTTCTGTGCTTAAATGTGTGATAGATAATGAAATGGGGACCAAATGGTGATTGTATGAGGTATTAGCTATAATCCAATTAGAATTCACAGAGGAATTGAACATTTCACCACTTAATAACTCGATATAATAAAGCAAAAGAGAGAGATAGTCCTGCATTCACAGATCATCGGAAAAATCCACATTGTTTCGACACCGAAATGCCAAAAGAAATCAGATCCGTTTCACATTTCTGCCCTAGCTAGACTCTGTTCCTTCAACAGAAATGCTTGCTTTCTAATACCATTGAATCGAAAGCACCAAATTCATCAATGATCATATATCCAATTCATACTGCTATTTGCATCTAATCAAGTAAATCAATCCAATCCTAGAACAGATTATGATAAACTCATCACATCCTTGATTTCAAATCCATCAATTTCCAAAGCTAAACGCCAAAATCGGTAAATCCAAACCGACAAAACTCAGCAGAAACAATGCAATGAGGAACGGAAATAGAGAAGAAGACTCACTCTTGAGCTCGTCGAGCCATCGCGGAATGCTGTCGAAGGTCGATTTCCTGCTGATGTCATAGACAACGAGTGCGCCGAACGCGCCGCGGTAGTAGGCGGAGGTGACGGCGCGGAACCTCTCCTGTCCGGCGGTGTCCCAAATCTGAGCCTTGACCTCCTTGCCGTCGATTTCGAGGGTCTGAGTCTGGAACTCGACCCCGATGGTGGCCTTGGAGTGGAGGTTGAACTCGTTCCTCGCGTAGCGGGAGAGCAGGTTCGATTTCCCCACGGCGGAGTCGCCGATTATCACAATCTTGAACAGGTACTCCTCCCCCTCGTCGTCCGAAGAAGAACCCATGGCGAGAGAGAAGAGAGAGAGAGGGAGAGAGAATATGATGAAGGTGTGCTGAGAGCTGGCAAAAAGGCGATGACAGGTTTTTAGACAAGAAAGCGAGCTTTTGGGGGGTGGGGTAGGGTGGGGTGGGGTGGGGGTGGGGGTAGGGGTAGGGGTAGTAACGGTTTTTTACTAATCTCTCTTCTCGCCCGAGACGACTCGTTTCGTTCAAGACCAATGTTTTAAAAATTGAACCAGAAGTCGAACCATCGAGACTTTCGGTTCATGATTTTTTCGGTTGAGCCACGGTTCAATTGGCCAAAATTGAAAATAACCGGAAAAAACTATGAACTGGATTATGAACGGTTCATGGTTCAACCTGATTCAACCGACGATTCAGTTCGGTTTTTAAAACATTGTTCAAGATAGGGCGTATTTCTTTTTTGGACCGTCTCGTATAAGACGATAACGTTTTCGTTAGTATAATTATGAATTCAAATGCTTAAATTTTGTTTATTTGTTCTTCGATGTTTACAGTTTTTTTTTTTATCGAAATTAGATTTTTTTTTTTTTTTTCTATTTAGGTAATTGTTGATAATTTAGTAACGAGGAATTAAGCATTGAAAATATGGGGAAAATGAGATTTTCTTAGACTAATTACGTAGAATATATTGAGATTATGGTAAGAAACATTTAATGAATAATGGTATTGAAGTTTAATTTATAATTTAATATTAATCACGTTTATAATATTTTTGTAATTATGGTATCCACGTATATTTTAAATCAATTGCTATTGGAAATTAAAGAGCCAATTTAATAAATTTATGATGAATAGAATATTATAAAACCATTTAAATTAATGCATGTTTTATGTGGCAAAAAACATTGAATACTCCCTCCGGTCTTTTGAAGTTGAGTCATTTCTTTTTGTGATTTTTGGCACGCTTTTCCACGTCTCTAGATGATGAATTTTAAAACGGTTTTTTGAAGAATTTTTTCTTTTACGGGATACTATAACACTAGAGGCGTGGAAAAGCGTGCCGAAAATCACAAAAAGAAATGACTCAACTTCAAAAGACCGGAGGGAGTATAAAGTATGAAAAAAAATTGAGAGAAAAAGATATTTGTAAGTTTGTAACCGTAGAATACTTGTGAGCGCATTAAATGATTCAAATATTTCACATTAATAATTTACATATAATTAATCAAGCTCTTTTTTTAATAAACGAATTTAATCAAATTATTACTATTTTTTACAAGATTTTAATTACATAGATGTTTGAATTATTTGTGATAATTTATTAATTATACTAATCCAAATTAATTAATTAGGGAGGTCACTAGCCGACTGGCCGTCATGCAACTGAAATGACATTGCTACCCCTAAAAAGTTTTTAAGGAATTGCAAAAAGAAAAGAAAATTTGAAAGGAAATTAGTGATTAATTAACGGTAGTGTAACGCATGCATATATTATCACGATGTTTCCATTTACTATAATAATATAAAGTTTCATATTAATTAATGATTATGAAAGCCACCGCCAAAAAGGGGTTTTGATTCAATTTATGTTTGGAATAATTATTAATCTCATGTTTGAAATTATTTTGTTTTGTAATTCGCTTACTGACTTGAATTTAGTGCTTCGAAATTAGATATTGCGGATCTTTAATAGGAACGAGTCGAGTAGAA
The DNA here is from genome assembly GCA_029379335.1 of Thymus mandschuricus. Taxonomy (NCBI): domain Eukaryota; kingdom Viridiplantae; phylum Streptophyta; class Magnoliopsida; order Lamiales; family Lamiaceae; genus Thymus; species Thymus mandschuricus. The sequence continues at coordinate 36,639,283 of CM057075.1, read as the reverse complement.
TGCAACAAGGGATCGGATTACTATTTATGAAGGATGAATCTTGTTTTACTTTCACATGATTGTTTATAGTTGCGAGCAAGAAGCATGGGACAACACTCAAAAGCATGGATTTAAGCATAAAACAATTAATTTATTGTTTTTTTTCCCCTCATTTTAGAGGTGATTATTTTCTTACAAATTTAATCTGAATTTTTTTTCAAGTGGAAACTTTTGAGTCCCATGTTTTGGCTAAAAATATTAATTGTGTGAGGGGATTTGTAATGAATTATTATTGTTAATTAAATTGTCAATAAAATCAACATACATAACCCTTTAATTATATTGTGTGTGTACGTGTGAGGAGTGAAGGAATCGGAATAAAAATCATCGAAGGGGCTATTCAATAAAAAAAATATGTCACGTATGCAACAAAAACATAGAAAATCTCTTTAAAACATGAACTACTATACAAAAATCCCGACGATCACCATAGAGGCTTAATCCCGTGCTAGCTCGACCTACGATTGGACTACCCTTAAACCATACATAATCAATTTCTAATGATTCAATCCATTCATCTAAACATGATACGAATTGAAAACACATATACTTTCAAAACATTGATCGAACAATTGAATCAAGTCATTATATATATGTTAAAAAAATCATCTCAAAATAAAGAAGGGTTATAAGTAACTAAATTAACAAGTTATAATTTCAAAATAAAAAACTACACCAACAAATTTACATGCCCTCCGAAACTCAGAAGCAATGCAATGCTCGCACATATATTAATTCCTTGGTTGATTAATATATGGGCTTTGGATTATAAGCTGCTTCCTTATATACATATCTTTCGCCTACTTATTCCTACCTTGTTTTCGGATCGAACGTCGTTGCTACGCGTCTCTCGTCTTATTGCATCCGCACGAGCAATTATCGAGATCATGGTTCAATTTCTGGAAAGCATTGAGAAAGAAAGAAGTAAATATACATATTCTCAGAACATGCAATATAAAGTACAGTAAGTAAAATATTCATCATGACACACCAAATATATATTATTTTCAAACCCTTCTTATACTAGGTTAAATTTTATTGTTATGAAACATAAATTATATTAGGTTAAATTTTATTTTTGGCTAGTCTAATATATTAATAACTTATATATGTGGATTGTTGTTTATAGAATTTATTAGATATAAAGTTAAGCACATTTCAGCAAAAAAAAAAAAAAGAAGAAGAAGAAGAAAGTTGAAGGGAATGGAAATAAAATCATGAAAGTGAAAGAATAGTCGAGACTTTAAGAGGTGGAAACCGATCAAATTAAATCGTACGGTGGTCCTAATCGATCAAATATACATGAAAATAGCTAGATCATATATATATATATATATATAGGTTCAATTTCATATTAATTGCATCGTTTCCATGAAAAAAAGCTAGAATATATATCTAATTAAGATTCATTGTCATGGAACGTATTGATCTACCTACTTATATTGTTTTCAATTCAATATTTATTGTAAACGCCTTCAAAGAAAAAGCTCCCGCAATAATCAATGTAGATAATAACTAGAATAATATTTTAATTAGCAAATATCTACTCATATCGTATTCAATTCAATATTTGTTGAATCCGCTTTCATAGTCAATATTCACTGTCATCAGCCCTCGTATAAATAAGAAAACCCAAAATGATAATAATTAGAATAATAATTTAATTAGCAAATACAATGGAGAAATAACTATTTCGACTAGGTGTCTTGTAATGCATTTTAATACGTGATGTTAATAATAGAGGCTCTAAGCCTCTAACTCTGCATGTTATATAAACAACTAAACCTTAGCAAAATCTATTAAATCAGAATTAGTAATGAAATTTTGATATATAGCAAATTATGTCATATTGTAGTTTAAAACTACCTCGAATCATAATTAATTTTACTTTGAAAATTTGATATATAACAATTGTATTAATTTACTCACCTCGACTTGATTTTGAAGAGTTTTTATGTGTTGTACGGCTAAATCCAACATGTCAGCATAGCTAGTTTGCTGCAAATTAAAAAGAATGTATAGAATTATATTATGGGATGGAATAGTCGTTTTAGCGTATTCATTATATTCAATATGCATCTACTGCAACCAAATAAATAAAACATATCAAAATTTACCTTATCCATATTCGGAACAAGGTCTTGCAATTTCCTTAACTTGCCACTGATTCGCGTTCTCCTCTCCTACTCAACAATTGTATAACACAGTTTTAGAACATCTATAACCGATCATCAGACCCAAAATTCATAGATACATTATAATAGATAAATTATAATCAATTTCTCGTTAAAACTTATTTTTGAAAGACAGATTGTTATAGTAAGATATGAGATGAAACTACTAGAGTTTTTGAACTAGATAGCATATGCATAGTCGATTTTGAGCGACTCCATACTTCTCAGATTTGAATTCCGGTAAAACTACTGAGAACTTTTCGTGACGTCGTTATTAACACCATTAAACTCTAGAAAGAATTATTCAAAGCTGTTAGGACTATATTAATCAAAATCATTCAATCCATCAAAGTATGCAGTGATTATTCTATAAAGTACTCCCTCCGTCCCAAAGATAACGTCCTGTTTCTTTGATCTTATTTTTGTACTACCTTCGTCCCATAATTTTGGGTACATGAATTAAGAGAATGTGTAATCTTTTATGAGATATAGATAGTATAGTACTCACACTATAAGTAGTTGAGAAAAGATTACGCATTCCATTAATTATTGTTCCCAAATTATGGGACGAAGATGGTACAAAAATATTGTCAAAAGAAACAGGACGTTATCTTTGGGACGGAGGGAGTATTATTTACACACATACATGTGGGGGGTTATAAAATGATAAAACGTGTCAAGTTGAACGTCGGGATAGAGAGAGTAATATTTACCCGTTCTGCAATGCTACGAGGATGCGTAGCAAAACCGCGCTTTGCTCGAATTTTGCACGTAACCGAATCTTGCGGGATGTTAAGCATCTTCTCCATTGATGCCATGTCTTGTGCAGTTTGTGAAATGCTGAACTGAAACTGTTAGCAACAAAATTCATGCAACTTAGTAAGCTGGAGTTTCTCATGGCAATAAAAAAAAAAAACGTAAAAATGTAATTAATTAAAAGTAAAAAAACATAAAGTTTCCAGAAATAGAATACCTGAGAATCGATGGAGTCGATTCCGTCGGCAACGTTCTTGCCTCGATTCGGCTGCGCGACGGAGAACATTATAGGGTTAGTGCTCGGCTCCCACATTCCGAACGCGGCGCCTCCGCCGCTGGTGGTGGCATAAGACTTCTTCCGGTGGCTTTCCATGGCGGCGGCGGCCTCGGCTTCTTCGGAGATGCGAGAGAGCGATTCCTTTCCGGTGAAACTGAGCTGCGAGTTCAATCTGGCTATTCCGCCGCCGCCGCCGCCGCCGGTCTCAGCTCCGCCCTTTGCATTGTAGCTTCCTATTCCTCTCGTGACTGAAAATCCTGCTGTTGGTTTATCATTTTATATTGTGTGAATAAAATATTATTTTTAATTAATTATTTTGGGAAAGTGTATTGAGTGAAAATTAAGGCATGTAATTAGGGTTTACTGTTCAATGCGGTGGAAGTAATTTGTCTACTAATTATAGTATTTTATTTGTAGTAATTAATACTGCATGCACAAAATTACGTTTCTTACATAAACGGTTGTTAGGGTTTTGGTAGGTAACACAAAACGACAAGCTCTTTCCAAATGAGGGTATAAATGCAATAATTACAAAAACCCTAATCACATAGTGTTACTCTCCCCGTTCACTATCTTCGTACTTCGATGTTTTGGCACATATTTCAACGTGTCTGAAAATAGGTGTTACAGTGAAGTTCAAGTCGAATTTGATATAGATTATCATAAGTTACATAGTGTAGCATAATACATTATATCAAATTCAACCTAAACTTCATTTTAACATCGATTTTTTGACACATCCAGACGTGTGCCAAAACATTCAAAACACATACAAAGATGGTGGATAAGGGAGCATTTGAATATTCTATACTTCAATTGCATATGCAAATGTATGATATAGGTAAAAAAGAAAGTTCCATGAAATATTTTCTCCGTGGCACTTCAATTGCCCTGTTTTTATAATCTTGTCATTTCACGAATTGTTCTGTACCCTTTACTTTTTATTTTTAACTATCTAAAATCTCGTTACGAAATAAAACAAGACGATTAGAGTGGAATACGAGGAGTAATTAAATAGACTAAAATTAAATTATTTGAACAGACTCTCTGTCAAGAAGCAGCCCACTAGGGGCCTAATATGCCAAAAAAGACCTAGAATGACTATATATTAAAATTTTGGGCTGTGATTTTTTTTCACTATCATCAAATAATATCACTCATTCAAAAGTATATATTCACCAAACAACGAGTCTTTAAATTTACTGTCAATAGTTTAAAAAAAAAAAATACTAACATTGCATTATTCATTATAATGTACTTCTCGATATAACTTTAAGATAAATATATATCAGTATGATCAGAACCGTAAATCACACAACGATCGACGACTCCGATTGAGTCTTGATGATTCTTTGTTAGGGTGTAGTTTGGGAAAACATTGGGCTGAAGGCGGTTTAGGCCACTTGCAAGTTGGTAGGCACGTGCGAGCCACTGGCCGTGGTTTGAATACAATACAATACAATACAATGAATCTTTCCCATTAATTCGACTATTGTTTTTCATTTAATTATTTTTATTATAATTTATATTATAATAATTAATAATAATATCCAATACCATGCAAATTTCCAACTGTCAGTCACCTATGGGCGTTAGCACCTTTTTATATGAATTTTAAATTATCAACTTGCATAATTCCCTCAAAAAACAAAATTTAATTCAAAGGAAAATGGCCAACTTGCATTATTAAAAAAAATTAATTTAAAGTCGTAAAAGTGTGACAGCAAAAAGGGCTTTTACTATTTCCTTTTTTATTTATTTATTTTAAATAACCAATTTAAATATGAAAATAGTAGCAAAAATATTTATTTATGAAGAACAAACCACTTAAAATAGAAAAAGAATGAATCTAGGGCACACAAATTTTATGCACGTACAAATCATTGCATATAAATGAAAGAAAGAATATAATTGAAGCAGAAAGAACAAAAAATACCATTACCGAAAAAGGAAAATTAAATATATGAACCCTAGCTAGGGCAACTTTCAGTTTCAAAACGTCACCAAATCTTTGTGGTTGTATATATCGTTTCTCTAAGAGAAAACAAAAATATTTCTAATTTTATCTCGTAAATACGTATTTTCAATTAAGAAAACATGTCGTTACAAAATGAACTATTTATACATACGTAAGCATGTATTCTCCCGTTACTTTTTCCATTTCATTTCAATTGACCTATTAATGAATTATTTACGAAATAGAGTGTAAAATAATAAAACACGACAACTGAGCTGATGGGATTAAAGTAATAAAGAAACAACCCATGACTAGATAGTTTGGAAAAACAAATTGAGGTGAAATTTGAACGACTTATTACTTGGTTTATTTAATTGGGTCAATGTTAATTACTAGTACAATACTACTATATAGTAAAATAAATATATAAAGAAATAAATAAATAAAGAATAAGAGGACAAGGTGGTTTGGGTGAAGACTATGGGTGCTCGTCCAATTGGGTTTTGGTCTATTCCATGTCACATATTGTGAGACAACTTGGTGTTATCCCCACATGAATTTACTGATTTGCCCCTAGTGGAAATTAGTTTATTTAACAACAAATTAAAGAATACAACACCCTAACCCTACTAATTATATATGTAAGGTGTGACATTAGCCCTAGTTATTTTGATTCATGGTACTATTACTATTATAGTAAGTCAAACAATAAAGCTATTTGGCCATAATGTGGCCGGCCACACAACGACATTTTTCATAATATACGTAATTTTAAAAATGGTAAATGATAACTATAGCTTATTACTTTTATATTTTAATTTAAAAATATTTTTTCCACAAAAAATACATATTTTTCTCTTTTTTTCTAGATAAAAAGGTAAAAAATTCTTTAAAATAGTAAAAAATATCAAATAATTAAAGGGTTAATTTAAAAAAATACGTAAAAAGTACGGAGCATCACTTTTTGAGTTTTTTATGATATAAAAAAGTTTGGCAAAAAAATATAAATTATTTGATACTTAAAAAAATTTTAAAAGTTAAATTATGCCGGCCACAGTATGGCCAAATAGCATCACCCTAAGTCAAATTGCATATTAATTGGAAATGGATTACAACTTAAGACCTAATTAAATGAATGGAATTATTCCTTGTACTATTAATTAATTACATTATTCAAATTGATTAATAGACTCCATGGTCAAAATATGTAGCGGATTATTGGATAATACTAGTGGAATATACAACTCACATCCCAATTGGTAAGTAATTAATGTTAACTTCTATCAAAGAGTAAATAGATTGTTGGGTAAAATATTTTGGTGTAATTTTAGTAAAAGCTACTACAATTTTGATCCAAGAATACTAGAATAAAAGTACTTTATTCTTGAAGCTTCAACCACAAAATTTAAGACTCATAACTCATGACATGCTATTCAAATTGACCATATACATCTGAACGAGCTACTAATAGGTTATAAAATATTTCGAGTCTGTATCTCGCCAGTCTTTATGAATCATGACGAAAAGTAGTTGTCCGTAAAACAGAGTTATGTTATTATTCAACTACTACGTACTAATTAGCTTGCATATTCTATGATAATTATTAACATGTTTTAAATTAGAATGAATAATTTCTAGTGGTAGCTAGGGTTAAAATATGTTAGAGTAACTTTGTAAGTAATTTAAACATACCCATGAGTTTCTAATAATATAAGCACTATATATTACTATTAATTACTAATTCTTCCTCCAATTTGTTGAATTTGATTTCTAAAAATTATAATTTTGAGTAGAATTTCTTAATAATTGATGAACTAGATTAACTATTAATACTACATAAGTTTTAAATTAAATACCTCATATAATTACTTTAAAAAGTATGAGAAAATACATGCATGCAACACAAAAATTCAAACCAATCAACAAATTAAATCTATCTAATTAATCAAGAATTATTGAAATTAATCACATAATTTAGCCACTTTTTAATATACATTTTCTCAAATTAATTTCAAAAATTAAGTATTGGAGGCTAAAACCGTCATTTCACAATACTATAGTATAAATTTCACCAAGCAACCAATGAACATCGAATAAACTGCCAAAATCCAAATATTATTATTTATTTATTTATACTATAGCACGTACCGTTTCTATCTCCGGCCGCCGTCGCCAGCTGGTTGAGAAACCCCGCCGGCGAGCTACTCTGCCGCAGAAGCGACGAAGACGACCCGCCTCCGCCTCCGCCTCCTCCTCCGCCGAAGCCGCCATACGACGGCTGCAGGCCGATAGTCGTGTTATGCTCCTCCCGGCCCCGCCTATCGCTCATTGCGGTGGGGTCGGGAGCCTCGGGCTGGTAAAACCCGGCCGGGCCGGGCCGGGTCTGCAGCCCGAGCGCCGAGAATTCCCGGGTCGGCCCGACCACCGAGTCGACCGCCGCGTTAAGCAGAGCGGTCGGGGCCGACCCGTAGCGCGTGAGACCGCCTCCTCCTCCTCCTCCTCCTCCGCCGCCGCTGCTTCCCATTGTGCCCTGCGATGAGGAGGATGTGGACGATGGGTACATATTCGATGAGAGAGAGAGAGAGTAGAGAGAGAGAGAGGGAGAGAGGGATATTTAAAAGTGGGAGGGGAGGGCAAGTTGCAAGTTGCAGAAGAAAAGTCTAGGGGGAGTGATAGGGTTACCGGTGGGTGATTTAATTTTTTATTTTTTTTCAAGAAAATTGGAAATGGAGAGAGAGAGAGAGAGAGAGGCCACTTGATTCAATACTACGTTACTAAAAATACTGCAACTTGTTTCTTGTCGACTAATTAATAATTTAATATTGTAATGAGAGTATAAGCTCTCTTTTTTGAGGCTAGGGTGAAACGACTCCAATGTTTGACTATGAGTTGTTATATAGTTTTTGCATCATTGTTTTATTCTTTCTTCCCTTGCAATTTGGTTTCATCTTTGGCTGTCACTTATAATTGAATCCATGTGTATCATTGTTTGTTAGGTCCCATCTTTGGGATAATATATACTCCCTCCGTTCCGCTCCATTTGGTCTGCTCTATTATTTTATACCACATATCTATTCACTCTATAAGCCAAATGGAGCGGAATGGAGGGAGTATATCCCTCCAAATTATGAGTCAGGATTCGAAACGTTTTATGACGTGCTATATTGGAGTTCAGTAGCGAAGTCAGGAAAAATGCTCGGCGCTACATCAAATTACGAGTTTGAGAATTTGAGAAACGTTTTTATTACTAGTTCGTTTATACTATAGACTTGTCTTTCCACAGTAATTTACGTAAAATATCAAATGTTAAAAAAAAAAGAGGTAAAAAGGAAAATAAAAAATGTTCAGGGTGTGCTTGAGCCAACCCCCAGCTCTACGTGACTCCGCCACTGATGGTATTAACCGTAAAACGTGTAATTTACAATTTAATATTTTACATCTTATATATATTTTGAAAACGAGAATGGAACCTAAAAAAACAAGACGAACTATTTTAAAAAGAATTACAGAGAACGTTAAATTTTTTTAATCGGGTGATTCGAATTCGAAACCCTAACTCCTTACCGCTCGCTATGGACTAGTTGCATTAGAACGTATAGAGGCCGCCTTAATCCGTTTGGGCCGGGCCGCGTGTGTAGTAATAGGGCCTGAAGCTAATGTTCGGCCCAAATAAAGCAAAATGAATATTGAATTTAAATTATCATTTCATTTTTCAAAATTAGAGGCCCAAATGAAGGCCCAAAACAAGGCCCAAATAGATGTTCTGAAGCCCAAAACTCACTTTAAATACGAATCTAGGGTTTCTGCACACTTCCCCCATTCCATTGAGAGAGAGGTAGGTCTAGAGCGAGAGAGAGAGAGAAGGAGGCGGCGAAGATGGTGAAGTTTCTGAAGCCAAACAAGGCCGTCGTGATCCTGCAGGGTCGGTACGCCGGGCGTAAGGCGGTGATAATCCGGTCGTTCGACGACGGCACCCGCGACCGCCCCTACGGCCACTGCCTGGTGGCGGGGCTGAAGAAGTACCCGCGCAAGGTGATCCGCAAGGACTCGGCGAAGAAGCAGGCGAAGAAGTCGAAGGTCAAGTGCTTCATCAAGCTGGTGAATTACAACCACATCATGCCCACGCGCTACACGCTCGACGTGGATCTGAAGGATGTCGTCACCGCCGACTGCCTCCAGTCCAAGGACAAGAAGGTCACGGCGGCCAAGGAGACCAAGGCGAGGTTCGAGGAGCGGTTCAAGACGGGGAAAAACCGCTGGTTCTTCACCAAGCTCAGGTTCTGAGCGATTTTATATCTGTTTTCCGGTAGGGATTTGAACGATTTGGAGTAATTTTTGCGCGGTGCTTTTTGTTTCGTTGAATTTCTGGTTTACAGTCGAACATTTTGAACCATTTGATGCAATATTGGAATGCTTTTGTTACGATTTTGTGCTGTTCTTTTTCTATGTTATTGCATTCAGTGCTCTATTATTGTGATTGTTTGTAGAGATTCTGCATTTGCTTGAAAATTTATGAAATTAGTGTTATATGAATTCTATGAATGAATGCCAGAAAACTGGAATTAGTTTGTTTTAATTTGGAATTGCCTGATTTTTTTTTTGTGCAAATGAGATTTTGTTTAGTTTATTTTGTATATTAGGTTGCTTAAATCATCCTCTAGTTATCCAAAAACAAGTGCTAAAACAAATTCTAAAAATAATTTTGTTCTAGTTGGGGATTTTAAGTTGAATGGTTAATCGTTTGCTTAAAATGTGGTCAATTTTGATCGTTGGTATTGGAGAATTTGGATTGAAATTGAAGTATAGGTTTCTCAGTCGATTACTTTAGTTTTTAGTTGATTTTGTGCATTTTCATATGAAAAATTCTGACTATTCCGCCCATTTACGGTATATTCCGTTGGTCCATTCTGGACGTTTCTCTCCTTACGTTTCTATTATTCATGATATCGCATATTCTCTCCCTACGTTATTTGGTGGTTTGGTTCGAGTTCTGGATACTTTCATCTTTAGATTTTAGGAAGTCGAACTGAAAAAATAAACTCGTATCCTCTGCTTTCGTTGTTTGATTCGAGTTTCTGGATACTTTCTTTGTTAAATTTTAAGTAGTAAGTAGAACTGAAAAAATAAACCTAGAGGAGATTAATTGTTGGTTACGGTGTAGTACGTGTTTTACATGGATGAGACGGAGCGTATCTGGGATTTTAAAATTGAATGTGAGATCGATTGCATGGAAGCCAAAATCATGCCTAAATAATGAATAGAAGAAGCTAGTGTATGATGTTGAATTCTAAAGAATGAATGAAGAGTGTAATTGTCCCTCTACCAATGTCGCCAAACAATAGTATCTTTCAATACATGCTTGATTTAGAACCGGGTAGCGATCCAGCTGACAATAGTATCTTTCTCCGATACCGATTATGAATCGTTGATTTAATGATTTTAATCGGTTAACTATGTAATTTTTTCGATCATCGAATCAAGCATGTGCAAAGGTGAATTCCAAAGTGAATACCAAAAGGGCATGCTGAGCGAACCTTTCTCAAATGGTACATATATTAGCTAGCCCTACAAAAACTTTCTAAAATTGTTAAGAGATTTCTAGATTATATATTTTGTTGTTTGCCTCCTTTTATAGATTTATTTGGTCTAAATCAAAGAGTCCATGTGTCTCGTTTAGCGCTTATAAATATGTAATTGACGTATGTATAGAATAAGTAATAATTCATTGTTTTAAATTAGTATGGTTTAAATCAAATTTTCCATATATTTAGTATAATGAATATAAATATATAATTGATATGTGTATATGATAAAAGCCATATAACCGGTAAAAATATGTATCCTTGCTATAAAATAGTTGGCTTGTATCATATAAAATATATTAGTCGCAAGTTATATTATTTTTTGTCATTTCGAAAAAATCAAGAAACAATGAATCCAATCAAATAATCCAGCAGTCGTCTAAATATGAGATCAACAATTTCGATTATGTTGTCGATGAATTATACTGAAAACGAGTTTGATCCCGTCATACAGGCGCAAGCAATGATGAAATACAAGAATACGAGCTCGTTCATACGGGAATTGAGATTTTGAGTAAAGAAGAGATATGGGAGAGCTTTCTATTTTGAGTGGACCAATTATCGTTTTTGTTTGTGGGATGATTTGGATCTGCACTTTTTTTATTTTGGAGGGAAAATAAGTTTAAAGTGTATGTATAATTTCATTTTTAAATGTGAGATTGGATGTGGATTAATGAAATATTAAAAATTGGAGATTATGGTCGCTTATTAAAAACAAATTTATTGTTTTATTTTTTTCGAATTCTTCCATATATGCAAGTAATAATGAGATTTATTTGGTTTCTACAAATTTCGTTCATGAAAATTCAAATATAACCAAGCTGAGCGCGAACGCTAAGGCATTCGTCTCTGATTCATCATAAGCATATTCATATCGTATAAATTGATTACAAGCTCACAATGGAGCTGTGGTCAATACATGTGAAAAAAAAAACATGTCCAAAATCAACTATTTGATCCTCAAGCTCAAAGGCAAGTTTGAACTTGGCTAACTGCAACTGCGAGTAATCGAATCAAATTCAAATCATATTTGAGCGTTTCACGAACCAAGTTCAGGCTCAAATACATTATCAACAAGTATTTCTCAATTCGGATACCAGTATGGAAATTATTGAGTCGGGCTGAATTTAATCACAAAATTCAAGCCCGAGTCAAACTCAAGCTCGAGTTCAAACAATCAATTTATTTTTATTTTTATATTTATTTATTTATTTTTTCATTTTGAAGTTGGACATTCCAATAAGAAAATATGAACAATTAGCATTAGTCGCAGGAAGTAGTACAATATAACACCGGCATATCAAAAGTCGACACATTAAATATGTACACGATGAGTTCGATAACATTCCTCTCACAACCTAACAATAGTAGAGCAAGAAGGCCCAAAAAAGAAAAAGGCCCAATTAGAAAATGCAATTAAGAAAGGCAATAAAAGGACTGAAACATCTAGGGTTTCATTCACAGCAACAGCAGCAGCAGCAGCAGCAGCAGCAGCTGCTGCTTCGTTTTCTTCACCTTCTCCTTATGCATACGCAGTAAAAGGGGTTGTTTGGCTAAGCTTATTTGAAACTTATGAGAAAACGGTGGAAATCCTCCATTTTCTCTCAATCGTTGCTCAGAAGAGAAGAATGAGGGTTTACATTGAGAAATTTTGGGAATTTCTTAAGGGTGGTTGCCCTTCTCTGTAAACCCTATGATTTCTCGTCGGATTCGAAATCCCAACCGCCCTTGTGGAAAATGAAGAAGAAGCTAACGTTGTTATAGCGATCGCTCTTTCTCTTCACACACACATACACACAAACTATACAACATGCAGGAGCTTTCGCTCTCTCTCTCTCTCTCTCTCTCTAAAAGACGTTACAGCGGGTAAAGAATTAAGAGGCTGTGACGATTTTGGTTCTGGATTCTTCTGAGCGTCTGGATCGGGTTGAGGGAGAGACGACCCGTATCTTGGCGGGGCGACCCGGACGGCATCTGTTGATGCAACCGCTGGTTTCGCAGCCATGGCGGCGTGCGGTTCCTCCTTCTCCCGATCGATGCTATTCACAGATCTGAGCCTCAAATCTCTTATGAATTTCTTCGATTCCCTAGCTTTCTCGAGTTTTGCCCCTTTTTTTTACCGGAATCTTGTGTTAATTTTGTCTCAACGGCGAATTTCTTCAATTTTGCCTTTTTTTTCGAGTAACGTCCGCCGCCCCGCCGCCGGAGACGGCGGAAGCGAATGAAAACGACGTCGTAATAAGTTTCAAAAAAAAAATCTAATTATTTACCGGAAATTTTCAAATCTCTCAGTGATTTTCTTTAAATTTCCGCTCAAATTTTGCCCTTTTTTACCGGATTTTGTTGTTAATTTTATCTAGTAACGGCGATTATCTTCAATTCCTCACTTTCCCCTCAAATTTTGCAGGAAATTTTTGTTAATTTATTTAATCGAGCAACGGCCGCCGTTCCGGCCGGTGGAGACGGCGGGACGAATGAAAACGACGTCGTAAAAAGTATCGAAAAAGAAAACTAATTAATTTAAATTTTCCATTTTCCGATGAATTTTACCGTCATTGTCGGCCAATAATCGAATTACAGTCAAATAAATAAATGAAAAATATCGAGTATATATACCACTATCACTCATCACTCCATTTCCACTTCACCAGCTCAGGCAGTACTGAAGAATGAGGGGTTAGAGAGAGAAAATAAGGGTATTCTCTAAAGGGTGGTTTCCCCTCTCTCTCTACACGAAACCCTGATGATTTCTCCGGTGAAATCGAAACCGCCCTCTGCGTGCAAAAACCATACAATTAATTACTCTTCACACAGCCCCTATTTTCATTCTATTCATAGCCAATTTCATTCTATGCATAGCCAACTAATTTACTCCGATCTATAAGTGGGAAACTGCATTGTGTCGAGGCTGTGAAGATAATTCTCATCGGTTCCGCCTGAGCTGGTGGATTGGGTACTGAGATAACCCGACCCGTATCTTGGCGGGGCGGGGCGACCCGGACGGCGCGTCGGCGCAACCGGTGCCCCGCAGCCATGGCGCGGCCGGAATCTCTTTTCCTCTTTCACAGATTTGCAGATCTGAGCCTCCTATTTCTTCTATTTTTTTTTTAATTTATTTTTTTGTTAAAATAAAAACTTCTTTTTCTTTTTTGGGAATATTTTGATTTTAGCAAAATAATATAGAAAATGTTTACATTTTATTTCAATTTGTCAATTTTATGAGTAATTCCTACTTTACAAATCGACTAGAATTTTAATTGTAATTTAGTGTACCAGTTAAAATGTCTGACTGAAAATGATTTAAAAGAAATAATTATATGTTATAATTTAATTAACTAACCATTTGTATAATAGAATTAGATTGAATTACTATATTTAAATTGATAAACCTAAATTTTTTTAAAGAAAAAACGGTATACAGAAAATGCCATCTGATTTTTTGTTGTAAGTTTAAGGGTAATTCTATACATAGCCAATAAATTACTCTTTATAGCCCCAAATTAAAATTAACTAAATTTGTTATTGTAGTTTCCTATCTTGCCCTCCAGGCTATATCGATTCTTCTTCCTCAGCCCCGTTCTCCTGCATCTTTCTTTTCCGATGAGCCTCTTCTGATGCCGACCTCTTACCGTAAATTTTGGGTCTTAGAGCATCTCCAACCCATGCTTTAAAATGGAGTATTACTTCATTTTGAAGTACGGAGGACATTCCAACCGTACTCTATTTTGCAGTAAGAGTATAGAGTATTGAACAGTAAAACTCCATATATGGAGTTTTACTGTTCAATACTTCATACTCTATTTTTACTATTTGAACAATATTAAACTATAAAAAAAATTAATTTAACTAAAATTCATTAATGTAATTTGATTTATAATTTATTGTATCTTATATTTTATTTATAACTAAATTTTATATTTTTATTTAATATAACTTATTTAATTTTATATAAATAAAAAATTAGCAATCCACAATATACTTAAATTATGTTATTTGAAATACAATTTTATTAATTATTCCATATTTATGATACATTAGGAAATGTTAATTATGTAAAATAAATGAAAAACTACTAATAGAGTATGTATATAAAGTACGTGGTTGGAATGAATTTCTAAAATAGAGTATGTCATACTGCATTTTGAAGTGTACCATACTGCAAAATAGAGTATAGGGTTGGAGATGGTCTTACCTTCTTTATTTTGTTCCATCCATGAGAGTGAGTGTGATGACGTGTTTCCAATTTTGATTCTGTATCCCCCAATTTTGAAGAATTGCATGAGGAAATTTTAATGTTCGACTTAATTTTGATGTTTGGATATAATTTTACAATAAAGCTATTTGGTCATAATGTGGCCGGCCACACAACGACATTTTTCATAATATATATAATTTTAAAAATGGTAAACGATAACTATAGTTTATTACTTTTATATTTTAATTTAAAAATATTTTTTTCCACAAAAAATACATATTTTTCTCTTTTTTTCTAGATAAAAAGGTAAAAAATTCTTTAAATAAGTAAAAAATATCAAATAATTAAAGGATTAATTTTAAAAAATACGTAAAAAATACGGAGCATCACTTTTTGAGTTTTTTATGATATAAAAAAGTTTGGCAAAAAAATATAAATTATTTGATACTTAAAAAAATTTAAAAAGTTAAATTATGGCCGGTCACATTATGGCCGAATAGCATCATTTATAATTTTATTCTTTCCGGCAAAAAAGAGTCGTCTCAGTGGCATTGTTGCCAAATTGGTGATGAACTAGACAAAAATAATTTGATAAAACAATAATTAGCAATATACGATCAATTGAATTTAATAATCTCTTGTAAATCCTCAAATTTAACTTTTGGTTGCTGGCCAAGGAGCTGTAACTTGAAGCAGGGTATCCATTAAAGAAAAATATACTGAAGGGAGAACGGTGGCTACAGCCTATAGGGGGTAAATTAGTAAATTTACATTATAAAATTAATTAACTTAATTTTGATGGCTATGAAGAGTAATTTGGGGGTTATGAATATAATTACCCTAAGTTTAATTTTGTTTTTTTGTTTGAAATAAATTACTTCCTCCGTCCCACTTTTTTGACTTTTTCTTTATCGGCAGTCGGCACTGTTAGTTCAGTTGACTAGTTTTTTAAAACGGAAAGGATTAATCTTACTTTTTAACGTAATCCTTCACTTTAACCATTAACACTGTACATAAAATTGAAACTTTCATTTTAATTGACTTGTTTTTTTAAATGAAAAGGATTTAACGTAATTCCTTACCATAAATTGTTAACTTTGCACATAAAATTCGGAATCGAGATAAAACAAACCGATTGAGATAGAGATGAGGTGGGTAAAGGCGCGGAGGCAGCAGTCAACAAACGGGACTTACCGGAGAAAAAATCTACGGCGGTTACGGCAGCGGTGACGTCATCGTTTCTTCTCAATCTCATCCGTATATAAAAGTCAAACGGTGCACAATGCTCTTCAAAATCCAGTTCAAGTTCCCACTCTCAAATTCCCTAAATCCAGCAGCTCTCTAATTCTGCGAAAATGGTGGCGAAAATCAAGCTCGGATCGCAGGGGCTGGAGGTGTCGAAGCAGGGGTTGGGGTGCATGGGGATGTCGGCTTTCTACGGCCCGCCGAAGCCCGAGGCCGACATGATTAAGCTCATCCACCACGCCGTCGACTCCGGCGTCACCTTCCTCGATACCTCCGACATGTACGGCCCCTTCACCAACGAAATCCTCATCGGAAAGGTGCGCTGCTTCTCTTTCCTTCGAGTGATTTTGCTTACTTTTTGCCTCTGTAATTGTTGCTGGATGCTGATATCAGTTGATTGATAATCTCATTGTTTGAATTCGATAATACAGTCTTTGTTAGCTTCATCGGTTAATTAGGCTAAAAAACATGTTAATTTTGCTCTGTTTTCTGAGAAAATGTTATGCCAAAGAGTTCTACAAACCGAAATTAGGTTATGGGTGCGGCTCTCGTATATATTTTATCTAGAGCGATGAATCGAGTAATAGGTGTAAGTGGTGTTTGTGTGTGTGTGTGGAAGGGATTGGATGAGTTTTGGTGTCCGGAATGAATTGTTTGGAAATGGTGCAGGCTTTGAAAGGGGGAGTGAGGGATAAGGTGCAACTCGCTTCCAAGTTTGGGGTAGTTTTTCTCGAGGGAGGAAAGAGGGAGGTTCGTGGTGACCCGGTGTATGTGAGGTCAGCATGTGAGTCGAGCTTGAAGCGCCTTGATGTCAACTGCATTGATCTCTACTATGTTCATCGCATTGATACTCGTGTGCCCATTGAAATCACTGTGAGTGATCTTCTCTCCCTGATTGATTCTATTTTTACTTCCTTATATTCATAAGTCTCTGACGAATTCGACTATATCATTTCCTTCGTTATATAGGTGTCTATGCACATGTTGTCATGATGCCTTGTCCTTAGTTTGAACTATAGGCTGATTATCTTGAGGAATTATAACTAACGATCGATGTTGCTGATGACATAAACCTCAAATAAGATCTGTTTCTCTAGATATGCGGATGGAAAAGAAAATTATAACTAGTTAAGTATCATCGATTCTTTTAGCTGAACTTCTTCCGAATGCTGAATATTGTCCATGACTTATATAGATGGGGGAACTAAAGAAACTGGTTGAAGAAGGGAAAATTAAATACATTGGCCTCTCGGAGGCGTCTCCTTCGACTATTAGAAGGGCTCATGCTATTCATCCAATAACTGCTGTTCAAATCGAATGGTCATTGTGGTCAAGAGATGTCGAAGAAGAACTGATTCCAACTTGCAGGTTAGAAATCACTACTTTTTTCTTGATCTCTTATGTCTTGAAAGAATATGTATCTTATATTGGCTTGTCTTGTGAATTTCAGAGAACTTGGCATTGGAATTGTCCCGTATAGTCCACTTGGACGCGGCTTCCTATCATCAGGTCCGAAGTTGCTAGAGAATGCAGCAGAAGGTGATTTTCGCAAGGTTAGTGCATATAAAATAAAAATCACCACAAGCATTTAGTGATTTACTTTAATTGTACAATACCTTTGTATGATTTATATTTGTCATGACGTTCTCCGTTTTGTTGCTCGCTTCAAGTGTTTGGCTGCTCAAGTCTTTTAGATCATGTCTGTTAAAGAGTATTGCTTTCTATCCACACTGTGAACTATTCTCAAAGTTCTTCTTGTCCTGTGTCACTCATATCGGATTCTCAATGGTAGGATAGTGTTTTCGGTTCTAGTTTTTAACTCTTACGTCTCGATGATAAAAGCTTCTATCTATAGATAGTCCGGAAATCTTTGTTCGATTTGTTATATTTCTTACAATGATGATGCCAAGAGTTTCCTAATTCACAAATGCTAACATCTCAGCTGCGCTTGCTAGGCCTTTTGTCCTAGATTCTACGATGAAAATCTTGAAAGCAACATACTCATATACGAGAAGATATGTCAAATGGCTACAAGTAAAGGTTGCACCCCGTCTCAACTGGCGTTGGCTTGGGTTCATCACCAAGGAGACGATGTGTCCCCTATACCTGGAACCACCAAAATCGAGAACTTAAACGATAACATCGGAGCTCTCTCAGTAAAACTATCTCCAGAAGAGATGGCTCAGCTCTCTACTTTGGCTGATGGTGTGAAGGGAGATCGGTATGCTTCAATGGTGAGTACATGGAAAAATGCAGACACGCCTCCGTTGGATTCGTGGAAAGCCTAATCCCGATGCACGAGTTTCCACGCTGTCGATTGCAATAATTCTTCTAGCATCGCAACTTGTGTGTTGTTGAGAATATATATACTTGTAGTATTGCTAGTAAAAGTTGCTTTCTTCCTCATGGAGTTGCTCTACTCCTTGTTACTAAATGTTTGAACACTATTTTTTTAGAGAGTGTAAAGATTGTAATGAAGAGTGAGCTTCCTTTATGGGCGAAGGGAGAGAATAAGTACGGAGTACACTCCTTCTGTCCATCTATCTCGACACGTTTTATTATTATTAGAGACCCGTTTTGTTATGTTGTTATGTGAGCTTACATGCGTTATATGAATAGTTGGCTGTTTTTTTTGTGTTATTGGGACGGGATGGGAGGAGTAGAGTATTATTAAATTAAATCGAATGAAAAATTAGTTATCGGAACATTTTGTAGTATTTTTTAAGATTTAATAACAGAAATTTAAATGTCACTGGTTTTATGAAAAAGAAAACTAAAAATCACAAATATAATTTATTCCTTTTAATAGATAAAATAAAATCTATACGGAAAAAAGGCGCGAAGGACAGACAGTATTCAACGAACGGCAATACTAAAAGACAAAATTAAAACCTACGTCACAGGTGACGTCATCCTTCTTCTCATTCCTCCATTAAAGGCCAACCGATGGCACTACTCCTTCGAAAACCAGTTCAAGTTTCCACTTGTAATCACTCTCAATCGAGTAACGGCCGGCGCTCCGCCCGCCGGAGACGGCGGAAACGAATGAAAACGACGGCGTAAAAAGTTTCAAATTAAAAATCCAATTATTTACGGGAATTTTTCTAATCTCTAAGTGATTTTCTTCTAATTTCCCCTCAAATTCTGCCCTTTTTTACAGGATTTTGTTGTTAATTTCATCTAGTAACGGCGAATTTCTTCAATTTCTCACTTTCCCCTCAAATTTTCCAGGAAATTTGTGTTAATTTTTTTAATCGATCAACGGCCGCCGCTCCGGCCGGCGTAGGCGGCGGTAACATACGAAAACGACGTCGTAAAAGTTTCGGGGAATAATCGAATTTCCCATTTTCAGATGAAATTCGCCGACAGTGTCGGCCAATAATCGAATTGCAGTCAAATAAAATAAAAACCAAATAATTGAAAATTATCGAGTATATATACCACTATCACTCATCACTTCATTTCCACTTCACCAGCTCAGGCAGCACTGAAGAATGAGGGGTTAGAGAGAGAAAATTAGGGTATTCTCTAAAGGGTGGTTTCCCCTCTCTCTCTACACGAAACCCTGATGATTTCTCCGATGAAATCGAAACCGCCCTCTGCGTGCAAAACCATACAATTAATTACTCTTCACACAGCCCCTATTTTCATTTTATTCATAGCCAATTTCATTCTATGCATAGCCACCAAATTTACTCCGATCTATAAGTGGGAAACTGCATTGTGTCGAGGCTGTGAAGATAATTCTCATCGGTTCCGCCTGAGCTGGTGGATTGGGTACTGAGATAACCCGGCCCGTATCTTGGCGGGGCGGGGCGACCCGGACGGCGCGTCGGCGCAACCGGTGCCTCCGCAGCCATGGCGCGGCCGGAATCTCTTTACCTCTTTCACAGATTTGCAGATCTGAGCCTCCTATTTTTACTAAAAAAAAAAAAACATTGATTTGTAATTTTTTTTAAAAAGACTTTTTTTCTTTTCTTTTTTGGGAGTATTTTTTTTCAATTTTCAATTTTAATGACCAATTCCCACTTTACAAATTAAAAAGACTAGAATAGTTGTAATTTTAGAACAGTTAAAATGTCTGAATGGAAATGATTTAAAAAAAAAAAAAAAACTACTATATGTTGTAATTTTATGTAACTAATCATTTGTATAATGGTATTAGATTGAATTATAGTACTATAATTTGAATTGATAAACCTAAATAAAAATTAAATAAAAAGGGTACATTATTATACAGAATATACCATCTGATTTTTTGTTGTAAGTTTAATTTAAATTTTTTTTGTCGAAAAGAAATTACTTCCTCCTTTCACTTTGTTTGACTTTTTATAGTCGGGACTGCGTTACATGTTCCTCCCACTGATAAATGGACTTTTTCCTTTTTGAGACATCC
The DNA here is from genome assembly GCA_029379335.1 of Thymus mandschuricus. Taxonomy (NCBI): domain Eukaryota; kingdom Viridiplantae; phylum Streptophyta; class Magnoliopsida; order Lamiales; family Lamiaceae; genus Thymus; species Thymus mandschuricus. The sequence continues at coordinate 36,618,662 of CM057075.1, read as the reverse complement.
CGTTGATATAAAAACTTTTTCTAAAATAGAAATTCCAACCCAATAAAATTCAGACACATCACTTTTATCTACTACCTTTCACTTTGACACACTATCATCACTCCCTTCTTGATTCTCGTATAGAAAAAAAAAAGGGTTCTATCCACTTGGACAGAGGGAGTATTAGTTTTCTAAAATGGAAATAATTAATCTTACTTACGTACTACCTCCATCTTATAAACGTAGTTTATCTTTTCTTTTGTGTACGTCTTATATATTAGTCCATTTTAATAAACGACAAATAGTATTAAGCTACAATTAGCTCTCTCTCCTCAAAATTAATTACAACCACACATTCTCATTTTTGTGTGCCAAGTCAAACTAAAGACTACTTTGATGAGATGGAGGTAGTATAAAATTTGGGTAACCTATACCCTACCCATGGGGCAATGCCTCAACCCCTCACATATGTATTAAATATCAATATATATATAATACCGTTACGGATCTTCGTCCTACGTGTCATCGCGTGTGATTTTTATGAATATTTTCCAATATTCTCATTGATTTGGCTTATTAAAGATTTAAATCATTATAATTAGAATTTTTCGTCCCACATCGAATTTTTAAAAGAACTTAGCAACAAAATTCCTATATAAATAGATCACGTATCTCCATCAAAATCCATATTTTATTTGAGAAACTATTCGTCCCACGTGGCATCACGCATGATTTTTATGAGTATTTTCCAATATTCTCATTGATTTAACTTATTAAAGATTAAAATTTAATTAAATATATCACATACATTCATTGATATATACTCCCTCCGTCCACCTATTTCTGACACGCTTTCCTTTTTGGGCCGTCCACCTATTTCTGACACGTTTCCTTTTTTGGAAAGAATTAGCCACTAAGTAGTACAATTAGTAAATCCCTTATTACACTTAACATTCCATACTTAAATCTCATCCACTCATTTTTTCTGCACGTAGTTCAATATAATTTAAATTTCGAAAGTTTAAATTATTATAACTTGCTCGTTTGTTATCGGATTTTTATGATTTTTATATCAAATTAAAGGTCTTTATACGATCTTTCATTTAAGATCAGACAAGAACATGTTTTTATGCCTATATGATGCTCTGTTTCTAAAATATGTTTATTCCCTACAAAATACACTTTATACACTACATCCATAAACACAATACACTTTACACACTAACCACTCCCGTCTTAAAACCCGTGCAAAAAGCAAACGTGTCAGAAATAGGTGGACGGAGGGAGTATTACAATTATTGTATATGCCCTCAAATAAATAATATATATATATATATATATATATATATATATATATATATATATATTTTATCTTCAATTTTTATCCCTACAAACAAAAAATCAATATTCATCGATAATTTACTTCATTTATATTATAATAAGGATTCCCGTCCCACATCGAATTTTCACAAGAACTTAGTGATAAAGTACATATATAAAAAGATTATATGTGTTAATCAAAATCATACTTGATTTGAGGAACTACATTATATTAATGTAGAAATCTCAAAAATGAAAAATTCTAAAAAGCCTCGAACGGGCTAACGAAAAAATTAACAGGTAGATTTACACTAATTATGTTAACGTAAATTAACAGGTAGATTTGCACTAATTATGTTAACGTTATGCTGAACAACGGGCTAACAGGATATTATAATATTACGCTTTAGCGTATTTTTTTTATTGTTACAAGTAACGGGCAGATTGCAATAATTAAATATAGATGCTAACGTTATATCGAACGGGCTAACGAAATTAACGGGCAGATTTGCACTATTCATGCTAACGTTATGTCGAATAATGGACTAACATGAGATTATAATATTACGTTTTAACATTTTTTTTATTGTTACAAGTAACGTGCGGATTACAATAATTAATATAGATAATTATGTATTTTAGATTAAAAATTTTATGCACGATTGCAAAATAAATTAAATCCCGTCGAAAATTGATATTTACTATGGACATTCCTATTAAGTGATTCAAATCGAATTTTGACGTGACTTAAATCGTATAGTCTTTAAGAAATGTTAACCCTTTTTATTCCTTCAAAAAAGATCCATATGAAGGGTGTTTAGATAAAATAAACAACGGGAGGCATAATATATTTTTATTTTATTATAAATTTTGTTTTAAAATAACATTTTCATGTTAGAATTTGACGGGATAAAAAAACATATCTATCGTAAAAATGTTAATTTCTTAACCCATTTTCATATAGACTACGAGTAACGTGCTACTTGAAATAATTAATAGTATAAAAAATTATTTAATTTTTATTAAAACTTTTATTTGTAATTACAAAATAATTTGAAACCCGTCGAATTTCGACGGGTACTGCACTAGTTGATATATATTATCCTACTTATGTGAGGGGAGGCACTACCCCAAGGGAGTGGGGTAGCATATACAATACCTAAAATTTGGTATCCAAATAAAACGAACCAATTGAGGCGGGACATAGTTTTTTCTTTACCGGAGAAAAATCAACGGCGATTACGGCAGCGGTGACATCATCATTTCTCATCCCTATATAAAGGTCAAACGGTGCACACCTCTCTTCAAAATCCAGTTCTAAGTTCCCACTCTCAAAATCTACGAATCCAGAAGCTTTAATCCCGCTAAAATGGTGGGGAAAATCAAGCTCGGATCGCAGGGGCTGGAGGTGTCGAAGCAGGGACTGGGGTGCATGGGGATGTCGGCTTTCAACGGCCCGCCGAAGCCCGACGCCGACATGATTAAGCTCATCCACCACGCCGTCGACTCCGGCGTCACCTTCCTCGATACCTCCGACATGTACGGCCCCTTCACCAACGAAATCCTCATCGGAAAGGTGCGCTGCTTCTCTTTCCTTCGAGTGATTTTGCTTACTTTTTGCCTCTGCTTTGTTGCTGGATTGTTGATGAAATTTCGTTGACCCGTATGATTTGTTACACAGAATGTGTAACACCGTATGTAACAGCAAGCGTAACACAAAGAGTAACAGAAACAGAAAACAACGAACGCACAGCAGTTGTTAACCCAGTTCGGTGATAAACACACCTACGTCTGGGGGACACGCCCAAGAGCCAATTCACTATCAAGAGCTTCAGAGATACAAGTATTCGAATACTAGCCACCGCTACGTATTCACTCCTCACCCGTCTACACTCTACTCAAGTGAACTTGAGGTTAAATCCTCAGCCTAACCAAGCCTAATCTAGACTTATTCTTGAGAGATCTACCTACAATATATATAAGAGGAAAACAAGAAAAAAACATAGTCTGGGACAAACTTTGTTATATGTACCACATCATGTCCCAACTGATGTTACAGAGACGCAAGATGACTCTCGGCACTACATTGTGCGAGGATAACAATATCAGCTCTCTCCTCTCTCTTCTCTGCACCTTATGAACGTGTATGAGCCTCCTTATATAGCTACCAAGTCGTGGATCTTCTCTTGTAGCCCAAGTAACACGTTTCCTTGTAGATAAGGATTCATGTATATCTTCTTTCTTTGTAGATATCCTTTTCCTTGTAGAAGAAGAATCCTTATGCAAATAGAATCCTTATGCAAATATATAATTAAGGGAAAATAAATCCCTTAATAAAATCAAATCTTTAATCATAAGAAAACAAATAATATATCCAATGCATATATAATTGCCAAAATAATATGCAACCACACGTTGCAGTAACAGTTGATATCAGTCGATTGATAATCTCAGTGTTGATTGTTTGAATTCGATAATACAGTCACGGTTAGCTTCATCAGTTAATTAACTTAATTAGGCTGAAAAACATGTTAATTTTGCTCTGTTTTCTGAGAAAATGTTATGCCAAAGAGTTCTACAGACCGAAATTAGGTTATGGGTACGATTCTCGTATATATTTTATCTAGAGCGATGAATAGAGTAATAGGTGTAAGTGGTGTTTGTGTTTGTGTGGAAGGGGCTGAATGAGTACTGAATGCACTATTTGGAACTGGTGCAGGCTTTGAAAGGAGGAGTGAGGGAGAAGGTGCAACTCGCTTCCAAGTTTGGGGTAGCTTTTCTCGAGGGAGGAAAGATGGAGGTTCGTGGTGACCCAGCCTATGTGAGGTCAGCATGTGAGTCGTGCTTGAAGCGCCTTGATGTCGACTGCATTGATCTCTACTACGTTCATCGCATTGAAACTCGTGTGCACATTGAAGTCACTGTGAGTGATCTTCTCTCCCTGATTGATTCTGTTTTTACTTCCTTATATTCATAAGTGTCATGTTGCCTTATCCATAGTTTGAACTATAGACTGATTATCTTGAGTAAATATAACTAACGATCAATGTTGCTGATGACATAAACCTCAAATAGGATCCGTTTCTTTAGATATGCGGATGGAAAGAAAATTATAACTAGTTAAGTATCATCGATTCGTTTCAGCTGAACTTCTTCAGAATGCTGAATATTGTCCATGACTTATATAGATGGGGGAACTAAAGAAACTGGTTGAAGAAGGGAAAATTAAATACATTGGCCTCTCGGAGGCGTCTCCTTCGACTATTAGAAGGGCTCATGCTATTCATCCAATAACTGCTGTTCAAATCGAATGGTCATTGTGGTCAAGAGATGTCGAAGAAGAATTGACTCCAACTTGCAGGTTAGAAATCACCACTTTTCTCTTGATCTTGAAAGAATATGTATCTTATATTGGCTCGTCTTGTGAATTTCAGAGAACTTGGCATTGGAATTGTCCCATATAGTCCACTTGGACACGGCTTCCTATCATCAGGTCCGAAGTTGCTCGAGAATGCAGCAGAGGGTGATTCTCGCAAGGTTAGTTCATATGTAATAACTCCACAAGCACTTAAATGATTTGCTTCAAGTGTTCGGTTGCTCGAATCTCTTAGGTTTTGTCTGTCGAGTATTGCTTTCTATCCACTCTGTCAACTATTCTCGAAGTTCTTGTCCAGTGTCACTCATATGGTGTTTGCTCGCTTCACAGGCCTTGCCCAGATTCCACGATGAAAATCTCGAAAGCAACATACTCATCTACGAGAAGATATGTGAAATGGCTACAAGTAAAGGTTGCACCCCGTCTCAACTGGCGTTGGCTTGGGTTCATCACCAAGGAGATGATGTCTCTCCTATACCGGGAACCACCAAAATCGAGAACTTGAACGATAACATCGGAGCTCTCTCAGTAAAACTATCTCCCGAAGAGATGGCTCAGCTCTCGACTTTGGCTGACGGCGTGAAGGGAGACCGGTATGTCTCCAAGGTGAGTACATGGAAAAACGCAGACACACCTCCGTTGGATTCTTGGAAAGCCTAAGCCCGATGCCTGTATTAATTATACTCCCCCCGTCCATCTATCTCGACACTTATTGCAACATACTTAGTTTAAATAAAAAATGTATCCTTATGGATCGTATTTTATGACCTCGTGTAGTCGTGTTACATCAATAAAGCACGTTTTGTTTTTCGATCGAGTTTCAAGTATTATAATATTTTACCACAATCTAGAGTTGTCAAAACCTTGATCCTCCAAGAATAATTACTACTACTATTAAATCAAATACAAATTAGTTAATGGAACTATTTAAAGTTTCAAATCGCAAATCAGGTTTTATTAAAAAAAAAAAAACAATAAATTATTCCTTTTAATAGATAAAATAAAATCTATACGGAAAAAAGGCGCGAAGGCAGTATTCAACAAACGGTAGTATACTACACGACAAAATAAAAACTTACGTCATAGGTGACGTCATCCTTCTTCTCGTTCCTCCATTAAAGGCTTCGGAAACCAGTTCGAGTTTCCAGTCGTTATCACTCTCAGAATCTCCAAATCCAAAAAGCTCCGATTCGGCAAAAATGGCGGTGAATGTGCCGAAAATCAAGCTCGGATCGCAGGGGATGGAGGTGTCGAAGCATGGGCTGGGGTGCATGGTATGTCGGCCAATAATCGAATTACAGTCAATTAAAATAAAAAACTAAATAATTGAAAATTATCGAGTATATATCACTATCACTCATCACTTCATCTCCACTTCACCAGCTCAGGCAGCACTGAAGAATGAGGGGTTAGAGAGAGAAAATTAGGGTTTTCTCAAAAGGGTGGTTTCCCCTCTCTCTCTTGTAAATCCCCCATGATTTCTCCGATGAAATTGAAACCGCCCTTCTGCGTACATAATCATACAATTAATTACTCTTAACACAGCCCCTAATTCCATTATATTCATAGCCAATTTCATTCTATTCATAGCCACCTAATTTACTCCGATCTGGAGCTGGGAAACTGCATTGTGTCGAGGCTGTGAAGATAATTCTCATCGGTTCCGCGTGGATTGGGTACTGAGATAACCCGGCCCGTATCTTGGCGGGGCGGGGCGACCCGGACGGCGCGTCGGCGCAACCGGTGCCCCGCAGCCATGGCGCGGCCGGAATCTCTTTGCCTCATTCACAGATTTGCAGATCTGAGCCTCCTATTTCTTCTATTTTTTTTAGAGATAATGTATGTTTTTACCCATTTTAACTTTGTTAAAAAAATATTAGGTATGGAATATAGTTTACAATAAAAACACCCAATTTTTGGTTTGGGTGGACAAAATTACCCCTATCTTGGATATTTATTATTGCCCGGCTTTATTTTTAGTCTTTGCAAAAAAAAATCGACGTTCTTCTTCTCTTCTCTTCCTCTCTTTCTCTCACATACTCTCTTCCTCTTTCACCGGCGACGGAGCGGCCAATCTTACCATCAAAATCACATATTCGTAATCCTCTCATCAAGGCGCACACGTTGGTGGTGGTTGTGAAGCCATCCGCCGGCGGACCCAAATTAGGGTTTCGGCGCCGTTCTGCGATTTCCGGCGAATCTAGCCGGCCGATTGCAACCAAACTTCACAGGGGACCTCGCCTTGCATCTGGGAAGGTTCGCTGAAAGTTTCAGCCAAATCCTTCGTCGATTGCACGCTAGGCGCCGCCGGCCACTCCGGCGCGGTTCGTCCTCCTTTTTGTTTTAATGTTATTTTCATCTGCTTAGTGTGTGTGTCTTTTCGATTCCGATTGCTGAGATTTTGATTTTTTTTTATTTTTTTTTTGAATTTCCGATTAGAGTTCAGGAGCTATTAGATTGTTCATTTCGAGATCTGAAGCGTGTTTAATTTTGTCTGGGGTTTTTTGACGTGCTGAATTTTGAGGTTCTGATCGTTGTAACGGTTTTTTGATTGTGAGATTATGTAGTAGAACGTATGTGGAAGCATTGATCGGATGAATTCAGTTGTGTTTCATTGGTTTAATTTGTTGCCTTGTTATTGTTTTCGTGTATTGAGAATTCGTATGATTCGAGTGTTATGCGAATGATTTTGCACTTGTTTAGGAAGTGGATTTCTGAGTTAGTCAATGAATATGAATCGTATGATTCTGACCTGTGGTTTCCAGAGGTAGCTCGAGCCATGGTACTAGGTGCTGAAATATTGTTCTATCAGTCTTTGGACTGGAGAAGTAGGGCCTTCTAGTCCAAATTGTCAGTTTACTAGTACTACATGTCTTGCCTCCAGATGATTATTCATTGTTTCCGACAGAATTGGGCAGTTCCGTGAAGAAATCTGCTCGCAAAGTTTCCGACATCGATCTCGTTGATGAACAGGTTGGTACTTTCTGGGCTTTCTGAAATGTGCCTTCAATTAGATTAGATTATGGGGGAAATTGGTTTTTAATGATGGGTTCTGCAGGAACTGAGAGAAGCATATGGGAAACTCGAGTTCAAGCACGAGAAGGAAATCAATGCTCTGGTGAACAGTTACAAGAAATCATATGCAGAATGGGTTTTCATGTTGAGGTGAATTTCTACTTCTTGTTCTTCATCACTGCGTGTGGGTGTGTGTAGGGTGAATTTTAGGCATTTTTAGTACCAAGTATTTCACATGAGATGTACTTTGATGTTTAGTTGTTTCGTTATCTATGTGTAAGGTGTGGATTTGGGCTGCTTATGTATGGTTTTGGGTCAAAGAAGGCATTGATAGAAGACTTTGCTTCAACAGCATTAACTGATTATTCTGTTGTTGTGATCAATGGATATCTTCAGTCGATAAATCTTAAACAGGTATGCTGCATGATACTGTGTAATAACCTTTTATATGCTAGTTTTTGTGCTCTCTATTTATGTGAGTAGTCATGGTTAGCCGTTTATTATCGTCCTGTCTCTGTATGGTGAATATTGATTTAGCACATCTCGGTTGTAACATGGGTTTCTTGGTGGCATGTTGTTCTTTTGTTGTCATCTTGTCTCATTCTTGGTAACATACTTTCGGATGCTGTGTTTCAGTAATTACTGTACTGCAAATGTTGGAGTTAACTACTCCCTCCTCTCCTCCGTCTTGTTCATTTGGTTTAATGAATAAACGTGAAGAGTAGACCAAATAGAGTGAAACGAGAGTAATAAAAATGTTGAGTAATAAAAAAAGAACAGAGACACACACACACACAATGTTACTGTGCATAAAAATGTTGAGTAATAATGATTCTGTTGTTTCCTTCTTTTTCGATAGCTGTTTAAAGTTCCTTTTAATTCAGTCTTCCTTATGCAGATTTTAATCTTTTTAATTCAGGCTATATGCATACATTGTTGGATATTAATCTTCGTGTTTTGCGGAAGAGGGAGACAAGAGCAACGGAGGAGCTCTTGATTTTGCTAGTTACTTCAGCATGCTAAAGAATTGTTTTTTATTTACCTGCTCTAAAACCTGTTGTAGTACTCGGATCTCTGTTGCGGAAATGTTTTATTTTTGTTTACCACTTACTGGTAAACAATAGTAAAACAACATGAACGTACTTCGTAATATAGGTACAATTTGATATTATTCGTTTACTACTTCCAGTAAACAGTACTATAAGAAGTATTATTTGGTTTACCATGTACCGGTACACAGTACCAAAAAAACCTAAATTTACTGTGTACTATAAGAAGTATTATTTGGTTTACCATGTACCGGTACACAGTACCAAAAAAATCTAAATTTACTGTGTACTTGTACTTATCGAAATATACAAAAAAACGGTAAAAAATTGAAAAAATTGAAAAAAAAAAAAAAAAAAAAAAAAAAACCTGAAATTTTCTAGAAAAAAACGAAAAAAAATATTATAAATAAATAATTTAATAATTAATAAATAAATAAATAGAGAAAATAGAAAAAGAAAAAAAAAATGAATGAAGAAACACGTGTAGGGAGAAGAAAGGGGATGAGGGAGTGACCATGTACTAAAAGTAAGGGTATTATTGTCCACCATACCAAAATATGGGTATTTTTATTGTAAACTATATTCCTTACCTAAAATTGATTTTACAAAGTCAAAATGGGTATTTTCTTTTTTGCCTCTTTTTTTTAATTTATTTTTTTGTTAAAAAAAAAAAAAAACTTTTTCGTTTTTGGGAAGATTTTGATTTTAGCAAAATAATATAGAGATTTTATTTCAATTTATCAATTTTATGAGTAATTCCTACTTTACAAATTGACTATAATTGATTGTATATTTTTTTTTGTTTGAAACAGTTAAAAATATAAAGACCGCACTACCAAGAATTTGAACTCGAGATCTGATCCTATAACTTAATTGTAATCTTAGTACAGTTAAAATGTCTGAAATGAAAATGATTTTAAAAAAAATAATTATATGTTATACTTTAATTAACTAATCATTTGTATAATAGTAGTATTAGATTGAATTACTATATTTGAATTGATAAACCTAAATAAAAATTAAGAAAAAATTGTACATTGTTATACAGAAAATGCCATCTGACTTTCTGTTGTAAGTTTAATTTTTCTTTTCGTTGAAAAGAAACTACTCCCTTCTAGAGGTGCCCACGGCTAACCGGAACCGAACCGTCGGTTACGGTTCCGTCGGGGGAGGAACCGAAACCGAACCGTCAACACACGGTTTCGGTTACGGTTCCGGAACCGCCGGTTCTAACCGGAAAAAAACTAAACATTTTTTTTTTCAAATTTTAAAATTTTTTATTTCATAAGGCTTTAAACCTTCTTTCAATTATATAGGTGCATGTTTCCCCCACACCCTTATTTGCTATTTTTACAATGTGAGACAAATGCATGTGCTTTTATAAGGGTGTTACTCTTCTCAAGTTTGATAGTTTTTCAACGTGAGATAGTGAGATGTGTTACTCTTCTCATAGTTTGTGATGTGTTAGATATCCCACATCGAAAAAAAATAAAAAACTTGAGAAGTGTAATACTCTTATAAAAGCAATAAGCGTATCTCACAATGAAAAAATAACAAATGAGTGTTTGAGAGTAACACCTATATAATTGAGTTTTATATATATTTAGTTATTATTTATGAAATTTAACAAATAAAGTTATATTTGTTTAGAAATCATATTTAAGGGAAAAAAATAAATAAATAAAATTTATATAAATTGGGCGGTTCCAAATTTTGGAACCGCCGGTTCGGAATCGGAACCGGAACAGAACCCCGGTTACGGTTCCAAGCCTTAGGAACCTTAACCGAACCGATGGTTCCACCGGTTCCTTTTTCGGTCCGAACTGCCGATTCCAGTTCTTGTTAAAAAACCGCCGGTTTCAGTTCCGGTTCCGGTTCTTTTGAACATCACTACTCCCTTCGTCTCACTTTGTTTGATGATTTCTTAATTGAGACTATTACTTCAGTCGATTAGTTTTCTAAAATGAAAAGTATTATTAACCTTATACTAGTGCAGTACTCGTCGAAATTCGACGGGTTTCAAATTATTTTGTAATTACAAATAAAAGTTTTAATAAAAATTAAATATTTTTTTATATTAATTATTTCAAGTAGCCCGTTACTCGTAGTAAATATGAAAATGGGTTAAGAAATTAACATTTTTACGATAGATATGTTTTATATTTTATCCCGTCAAATTCTAACATGAAAATGTTATTTAAAACAAAATTTATAATAAAATAAAAATATATTATGCCTCCCGTTGTTTATTTTATCTAAACACCCTTCAGATGGATCTTTTTGAAGGAATAAAAAGGGTTAACATTTCTTAAAGAAATATACGATTTTAGTCACGTCAAAATTCGATTTGAATCACTTAATAGGAATGTCCATAGTAAATATCAATTTTTGACGGGATATAATTTATTTTGCAATCGTACATAAAATTTTTAATCTAAAATACATAATTATCTATATTAATTATTGTAATCCGCACGTTACTTGTAACAATAAAAAAATGTTAAAACGTAATATTATAATCTCATGTTAGCCCGTTATTCGACATAACGTTAGCATGAATAGTGCAAATCTGCCCGTTAATTTCGTTAGCCCGTTCGATATAACGTTAGAATCTATATTTAATTATTGCAATCCGCCCGTTACTTGTAACAATAAAAAAATACGCTAAAGCGTAATATTATAATATACTGTTAGCCCGTTGTTCAGCATAACGTTAACATAATTAGTGCAAATCTACCTGTTAATTTACGTTAACATAATTAGTGCAAATCTACCTGTTAATTTTTTTGTTAGCCCGTTCGAGGCTTTTTAGAATTGGGAAAAGTAGCAAATACCCCCTTAAGGTTGCCACCTCGGAGCAAATACACCCTCAACGTAACGTTTGGGGCGGATAAGCCCTCAACGTACATTTAAGTAGAGCAAAAAAGTCCCCCACTAACGGAATAGGAGTACTAAACTTCCGTCCATGAATAAAGATTTTTTATATATTTCTTTTAATTGTGGGACCCAACTTCTCCCTTCTTCATCTCTCTTTTGTACGGTATTTCTTAAAAAACTTTCTGCTCCCAAATGTCCTGAGATTGTAGATGAGTTTCTAAACTTCTCTACGCAAGTTGCACTATCATTTTTTATGGCTAAATTATGTATGAATTCATTAGTTTTTCATATTTTATGAAAGAATGAACAACTATATTCTTTTTTGTGTTTTTTTTTTTTCTTTTTTTTTTCTTCAAACTTCTTGCATTTGAAACATTTAGAGTACATCATAAACTGAAAGCTCAATGTGAATCAATGATTCACAAAATCCACCACTACATATCTCAATACAAACTTCACACACTAAGATTTGCACCAAATGCAAAGCACCGGTTCTTCAGTTCTTGCATCAGGAAGGATTTCATTGCTCCTCGTCCCTATCGTCATTTTTGTATGAAACCAAAGTGTCGACTTTGTGAACCTTAGTATCAAAAGAATGTAGTTTCACCATTTGAGGATTGGCAATGAGCTTAGGATCACTCTCTATCCACGTACATGGGACAGTGCAATCTGTATGCCAAAAAGTCGAATATGTAATGCTTGATGCTATCTACCTCATTATTGCCTGAATTTCCCTCATTATCTTGAGACTCCCTTTTCGACGACTTCTTTATCAGTTTCGATGACTTCTTTATCAGCTCGTTGAATATATATTCTGTTTTGTGGTTTGTCATTTCTCAATTTACTTTCTTCAATTCGTTTTATTTTCATCATTTCAATTATATTTTGAGTAGAATAGTTCAAGTTCGTTTAGTTGATGCGGGAAAGATAAGTTTTTACGGAAGATTCTCAAAAAAAATTATGTTTTAGTACTTGATTTTGCCTGCTCACGGCAACTGTTCGACAAGATTCCTCAATGAAAGTTGTTTTAATTTAGTAATCTTGGACGAAAGTTTAGTACTACCTCCTTCCCACTATAGTAGTCCCATTTTGACTTGCACACAAACCAATATTTGGTCAAACCCACATTAAAGCAGAATAATTAAGGATAATTAAGCTGAAAGTTTACTGTAGAAGTTACACTGTAGCGCGTTTTACTGTAGATCATTTAACTGTTCATGCAATAAAATATACCTAAAAAATCGAAAATATTCAAAATTTACAGTCCAAAATTTCAAGTTTCCTGCCTATTCTCAATCTATAAAAGGGCAGAATCCTGCAGATCCCACACAACTTCATCTTCTTCTCTTCTACCTTCTGCTCTGCACCTTCTTCTTTTGTAACACTGCATCTACAAGAAACCTCAGGATGTCTAGCCAAATACGCACTACGTATAGCTTCCCTCTCAGTTTCAGGGATCTGCATTGATCACAGAGGCCACATGCCAGGTGAAGATTTATCATAATAGATGAAACTTGCGTCTAAACAAAGTGCAGAAACGATCGATGCTTACTGGGAGGGCATCACCATGCACTGTAATAACTAGGTCAGTCCTATCCTCAGAATCTTTTGATACGAGCAAAGAGCATTTCGGACTTGCTGAAGATCCTGCATAGTTTATTAAAGCCTTTAGTTCATCCCTGATTCTCACAACTCCTACTTTAGCAGAGAAAGAAAAATGTCGATGGGTCCAAAAACAGTTGAATTATAAGTTCCAGACCATAACAAACCTTGGTATGAACTGCCAAACTACTAACTGCTAATATTGGAGATCCATAAGCATCACAAGCAAAGTCCACCATGGACGCCGAAGGGTAGCCCTCATACTTCTACACGAAAGCACGGAAATGGGAAACACTAATATTCAACCACCAAAGATCTCAACGCACACACAAAATCATTCCTGGACTAAAACAGATTATTGGACAATCAAAATATACTAATACATACATCAAAACTCATGTCATATGTGTAGAAATCACACAATCAGGGCATAGATCTTCCAGAATCTTGTAGAAAAGGAACATGAATATTGCCACAAATTTGAATTATTGAGAGAGAGAGAGAGAGAGAGAGAGAGAGAGAGAGAGAGAGAGACCAGAGAGAAAGTAGAAAGGACTCCGCGTAAGCTGTAATTGAGAAGTGTCCTAATTTCTTCAACAGGAGGGAGCCGAGCAGCTTTTTCCTGAAAATCAAAACCAACGATTAGATAGATATTGGGATGAATCCAACAACAACAACTACTCCATTAAACATTAACACACACGCAGAGAGAGAGAGAGAGAACCTGATGAGATTGGATGAGTTGAAAGACATTAAGTTGGGGAAAGATCGGCGGCGGTGGAAGTATTCTGCGCAGAAAATCTCAAATTCAATGAACATAGAAATTGAAAAACTCAAACAGAAGAAACATGTAGAAGGATCGGTACCTGATTGGAAGAAACCATGCGTATTTGTGAGGAAGAAGAAGAGTTGAAGGGAGAAAGGAGCGGAAGAAAGGGGCAGCGGAGAACCACAGAAGCCGGGCCGCGGGACGCCGAGAGGCAGGGGAGAAAGGGGCGGCGGTGAAATGTGCAGCAGAGAACCAGATCTCTGCAGATCTAGCCTCGTCGAGGCCGGCGGAGAAGGAGATCTACGATTTTCTTCCGCCGCTGTAGCCGCCGCCATGCGAGACATCGGGGAGAAGGAGTGAAAGGAACAAGAAAGGCGGAGGGAGACGGAGGCGGCGAGATGGAGAGTGCCGGAAAGATTCTGTGAATGATTGAGAGAGATATGAAAATGGTGAGGCGGAGAGTGCGAGAGTGAGAGAGTGAGGCGGAGAGACTGAGAGAGTGAGGGTTTGTGAATGATTGAGGGTAAAAAACCCTAATGGGGGGGGGGGGGGGGGGGGGTGGGTTTAATTGGGCTGCTAAGTTAAGTGGGCTGGGTTAGTGTTAATTGGGCCGGAAATTGAGGATAATTTTTTACTATAAATGGAAATGGGACTAGTATAGCGGGACGTCCCAAAACGGAAACGGGACAAGTATAATGGGAAGGAGGTAGTATTTTCCGTTAGTGGAGAACTTTTTTGCTCTACTCAAATGTACGTTGAGGGCTTATCCGCCCCAAACGTTACGTTGAGGGTGTATTTGCTCCTAGGTGACAACCTTAAGGGGGTATTTGCTACTTTTCCCTTTAGAATTTTCATTTTTGAGATTTCTACATTAATATAATGTAGTTCCTCAAATCAAGTATGATTTTGATTAACACATATAATCTTTTTATATATGTACTTTATCACTAAGTTCTTGTGAAAATTCGATGTGGGACGGGAATCCTTATTATAATATAAATGAAGTAAATTATCGATGAATATTGATTTTTTGTTTGTAGGGATAATAATTGAAGATAAAAAATATATATATATATTTTTATTTATTTGAGGGTATATAGAATAATCGTAATATATATCAATTAATGTATGATATATTTAATTAAATTTTAATCTTTAATAAGTTAAATCAATGAGAATATTGGAAAATATTTATAAAAATCATACGTGATGCCACGTGGGACAAATAGTTTCTCAAATAAAATATGGATTTTGATGGAGATACATGATCTATTTATATAGGAATTTTGTTGCTAAGTTCTTTTAAAAATTCGATGTGGGACGAAAATCCTAATTATAATGATTTTAATCTTTAATAAGCCAAATCAATGAGAATATTGAAAAATATTCATAAAAATGCCACGTAGGACGAATAGTTTCTCAAATAAAATATGGATTTTGATGGAGATACATGATCTATTTATATAGGAATTTTGTTGCTAAGTTCTTTTAAAAATTCGATGTGGGACGAAAATCCTAATTATAATAATTTAAATCATTAATAAGCCAAATCAATGAAAATATTGGAAAATATTCATAAAAATCACACGCGATGCCACGTACGACGAAGATCCGTAACGATATTATATATATATTGATGTTAACGTAATTCCTTACATATAAAATTTGGTGTCGAAATGAAAGAAACCAATTATTGAGTAATAAAGGAATAATGGCGCGGAGGCAGCAGTCAACAAACGGGATATAGTTTTTCTTCACCGGAGAAAAATCAACGGCGATTACGGCAGCGGTGACATCATCGTTTCTCATCCCTATATAAAGGTCAAAGGGTGCACACCTCTCTTCAAAATCCAGTTCAAGTTCCCACTCTCAAAATCCCCAAATCTAGAAGCTTTAATCCGCTAAAATGGTGCCGAAAATCAAGCTCGGATCGCAGGGGCTGGAGGTGTCGAAGCAGGGGTTGGGGTGCATGGGTATGTCGGCTTACTACGGCCCGCCGAAGCCCGAGGCCGACATGGTTAAGCTCATCCACCACGCCGTCGACTCCGGCGTCACCTTCCTCGATACCTCCGACATGTACGGCCCCTTCACCAACGAAATCCTCATCTGAAAGGTGCGCTGCTTCGATTGATTTTGCTTGCTTTTTGCCTCTGTATTTGTTGCTGGATGCTGATATCAGTTGATTGATAATCTCATTGTTTGAATTCGATAATACAGTCTCTGCTAGCTTCATTGGTTAATTAGGCTAAAAAACATGTTAATTTTGCTCTGTTTTCTGAGAAAATGTTATGCCGAAGAGTTCTACAAACCGAAATTAGGTTATGGATACGGCTTTCGTATATTTTATTTAGAGCGATGAATCGAGTAATAGGTGTGAGTGGTGTTTGTGTGTGTGTGGAAGGGATTGAATGAGTTATGATTTCCTGAATGAATTGTTTGGAACTGGTGCAGGCTTTGAAAGGGGGAGTGAGGGAGAAGGTGCAACTCGCTTCCAAGTTTGGGGTAGTTTTTCTCGAGGGAGGAGAGATGGAGGTTCGTGGTGACCCAGCCTATGTGAGGTCAGCATGTGAGTCGAGCCTGAAGCGCCTTGATGTCGACTGCATTGATCTCTACTATGTTCATCGCATTGATACTCGCGTTCCCATAGAAGTCACTGTGAGTGATCTTCTCTCCCTGATTGATTCTGTTTTTACTTCCTTATATTCATAAGTCTCTGACGAATTCGACTATATCATTTCCTTCGTTATATAGGTGTCTATGCACGTGTTGTCATGTTGCCTTGTCCACAGTTTGAACTATAGGCTGATTATCTTGAGTAAATATAACTAACGATCAATGTTGCTGATGACATAAATAAGATCCGTTTCTTTAGATATGCGGATGGAAAAGAAAACTATAAGTAGTTAAGTATCATCGATTCATTTTAGCTGAACTTCTTCCGAATGCTGATATTGTCCATGACTTATATAGATGGGGGAACTAAAGAAACTGGTTGAAGAAGGGAAGATTAAATACATTGGCCTCTCGGAGGCGTCTCCTTCGACTATTAGAAGGGCTCATGCTATTCATCCAATAACTGCTGTTCAAATCGAATGGTCATTGTGGTCAAGAGATGTCGAAGAAGAATTGATTCCAACTTGCAGGTTAGAAATCACTACTTTTTTCTTGATCTCTTATGTCCTGAAAAAAAATGTATCTTATATTGGCTCGTCTTGTGAATTTCAGAGAACTTGGCATTGGAATTGTTCCGTATAGTCCACTTGGACGCGGCTTCCTATCATCAGGTCCGAAGTTGCTAGAGAATGCAGGAGAAGGCGATTCTCGCAAGGTTAGTTCATATATAATAACTCCACAAGCACTTAAATTGTACAATACATTTGTATGATTTACTTTTTCCATGACTTTCTCCTCTCCGTTGCTTGCTTCAAGTGTTCGGTTGCTCAAATCTCTTAGATTTTGTCTGTCGAGTGTTGCTTTCTATCCACTCTGTCAGCTATTCTCGAAGTTCTTGTCCAGTGTCACTCATATCAGTGTTTTCTCTTCTAGTTTAACCTTTACGATGATGATGCCAAAAATTTTGTAATTCACATGCTAACATCTCTGCTGCGCTTGACAGACCTTGCCCAGATTCCACGATGAAAATCTCGAAAGCAACATACTCATATACGAGAAGATATGTGAAATGGCTACAAGTAAAGGTTGCACCCCGTCTCAACTGGCGTTGGCTTGGGTTCATCACCAAGGAGACGATGTCTCTCCTATACCAGGAACCACCAAAATCAAGAACTTGAACGATAACATCGGAGCTCTCTCAATAAAACTATCTCCAGAAGAGATGGCTCAGCTCTCGACTTTGGCTGACGGCGTGAAGGGAGACCGGTATGCCTACATGGGGAGTACTTGGAAAAACGCAGACACACCTCCGTTGGATTCCTGGAAAGCCTAAGCCCGATGCCTGTATTATACTCCCTCCGTCCATCTATCTCGACACTTATTGCATCATACTTAGTTTAAATAAAAAATGTATCCGTATGGACGTATTTTATGACCTCGTGTTACATCAATAAAGCACGTTTTGTTTTATTTTTCGATCGAGTTTCAAGTATCGTGATATTTTACCACAATCTAGAGTTGTCAAAACCTTGATCCTCCAAGAATAACTGAATAATTACTACTATTAAATCAAATAAAAATTAGTTAATGGAACAATTTAAAGTTTCAAATCTCAAATCAGGTTTTATTAAAAATAAATTAAAAAAATAGAAAACATAACAATAAATTATTCCCTATAATAGTTAAAATAAAATCTATACGGAAAAAAGGCGCGAAGGCAGTATTCAACAAACGGTAGTATACTAAACGACAAATAAAAACATACGTCACAGGTGACGTCATCCTTCTTCTCATTCCTCCATTAAAGGCACCACTCTTCAAAATCCAGTTCAAGTTTCTACTCGTTATCACTCTCAAAATCCCCAAACCCAAAAAGCTTCGATTCTTCAAAAATGGCGGTGAATGTGCCGAAAATCAAGCTCGGATCGCAGGGGATGGAGGTGTCGAAGCAAGGGCTGGGGTGCATGGGTATGTCGGCTTTCTACGGCCCGCCGAAGCCCGAGGCCGACATGATTGAGCTCATCCGCCACGCCGTCCACTCCGGCGTCACCTTCCTCGACACCTCCGACTTGTACGGCCCCTTCACCAACGAGATTCTTATAGGAAAGGTCTGCTTCGATTGATTTCTCTGCTAACTCTCGTTTTCCCCCTTTGTTGAGTTGGATCCGTTGATCTATCATTCCTGGGAAGAGATGGCGATTTAAGCTTCGGTTTTCGATTTCTTATGTTTATGGTAGTTTTTCTGAAATCAGATCCCAATCTTTGTATTTGTGCTGTGTGTTTTCAATTAATTTATACTATCTCGGTTCGAAATTGAAAAATGTGTTGATTTTTGTTCTTGTAAAGTTCAGCGGTGTAATTGGTTCTACTTATCGATGAATTTCGCCGGTTAATTAAGCTAAAAAATACTATGTTAATTAGAGAGATGAATCCGGTAGAAGATGGAAGATTTTCGTGGTTCGTGTGTGTCTGTGTTAGGGATTGGATGAGGCGCGATTTTCCTGAATTGATAGTTTGGAACTGTGTTGCAGGCTTTGAAAGGGGAAATGAGGGAGAAGGTGCAACTGGCTTCCAAGTTTGGGATAGTTGTTCTAGAGGGAGGAAAGAGGGAGGTTCGTGGTGATCCGGAGTATGTGAGGTCAGCTTGTGAGTCGAGCTTGAAGCGTCTTGATGTTGACTGCATTGATCTCTACTATGTTCACCGCATTGATGCTCGTGTGCCCATTGAAGTCACTGTGAGTAATCTTCTCCCCTCGATTGAACTCTAATCATCTGCTGTCTATCTGGAATTTTTCCGTCCTTCTGTTCATCGTGTGAGGTCTTTAAAGAATGATGATGCGGAGCATGTAAGCTGAAGTCGAGTGGAATTAACGCAACTACATCCCTTCCTTCGTTATATAGGTGTCTGTAGGCTGATTTTCGTGTGGAAATCGTAGCTAATGTTGAATGTTGCTGATGATATAGGCATTACCATCTGTTTGTCATGATATTCCCATATATGCGGATGGAAAAGTAAATTGTAAGTATCGTTAGATCGTTTTAGCTGAATTTCTTTCGAATGCTGAATACTGTCCATGGCTTAATTTCCCAGATGGAGGAACTAAAGAAACTGCTTGAAGAAGGGAAAATTAAATACATTGGCCTCTCAGAGGCGTCTCCTTCGACAATTAGAAGGGCTCATGCTGTTCATCCAATAACTGCAGTTCAAATCGAATGGTCATTGTGGTCAAGAGATGTCGAAGAAGAAGTGATTCCAACGTGCAGGTCAGAAAGAAGTACTTTTTTTTCTTGATTTCTTAGGTCTTGAAAAAATATAGAGTATGTATCAATGTCATCTCTTGGCTTGTCTCATGAATTTCAGAGAACTTGGCATTGGAATTGTCCCGTATAGTCCACTTGGACACGGCTTCCTTTCGTTAGGTCCGAAGTTGCTAGAGAATGCAGCAGAAGGCGATCTTCGCAAGGTTAGTAGTGCATATAAGATAACCATCTCCATAAGCACTTGGTGATCTATTCAGATTGGATTTATTTTTCCCCGACTCTATCCTTCAAGAGTTTGGTTTCTATCCACTTTGCAACTATTCTCAAAGTTCTACTTCTCTATGGTAGGATAATGTTTTAAGTTCTCGTTTTCACTTTTATGTTACCATGATAAGAGTTTTTGGCCTATTTGTTATGTTTCACACGCTTACATCTCTGCTGCCTTTGGCAGGCAGTATGTCCGAGATTCTTTGATGAAAATCTCGAAAGCAACATACTCATATACGAAAAGATCAGTCGAATGGCTACAAGTAAAGGTTGCACCCCTTCTCAACTGGCATTGGCTTGGGTGCATCACCAAGGAGATGATGTCTCTCCTATACCGGGTACCACGAAAACCAAGAACTTCAACGACAACATCGGAGCTCTCTCAGTGAAATTGACTCCAGAAGAGAGGGCTCGGCTCTCTACTCTGGCTGACGGTGTGAAGGGAGATCGGTCTGCTTCCATGATGAGTACATGGAAAAACGCAGACACGCCTCCGTTGGATTCGTGGAAAGCCTAGATATCCGATGCATGAGTTCGACGCCGTCGACTGCAATAAACCTTGTAGCATCGTGTGTGTATTGCATGAAAACTTACTTTCTTCCTCATGTTGCTTCTCTTCTCCTTGTTTCTAAATGCTTTGATCATTGCTCCCTCTTTACCTGAGTTAGTTGAATCATTTGTTGAACACACGTGAGATACTTCATATAAAATAATGAAACGACTCGATTAACTTAGGACGGAACACTATGCCAAAAAAGTTCATACATAACGCAAAATTTGCGTTATCTATGTGCAAAAGGAAACTGCTAAGAATAGTGGTGTTATAAAAAGTCCCACTCATACATAACGGTTATGTACCGTTATCTATGTGAGTTTTTCATAACGGTTCAAAATTTAATACATAACACTCATTTACCGTTATATATAGTTACTTTTGATAACGCTTCGCAACCGTTATTAATTTTTTAAACAACCGTTATGTATAGTAACTTTTGATAACGGTTTAGTGTTATTATATGTACCGTTATAAATTATTCTTATACATAACGGTTCTTAACCGTTACGAAAGACTTATTTTAATGTTATTTTTTCTTGACTATTTATAACGGTTTTCCTGCTTACATAACGATAATGTAACATGTACTACATAATTGATGCAAAATGAAACACATCTATTTCCACCAAACCATTGTCTACATAATCCAAAGAGTTAAGCCAATATCCAAACCATCCAGATTCATGAAAATAAAAAAAGCAAATATCATCTAGTTATTTTCTTACATGAGAGTCACTTCCAAAAACTTTCCCTAGGTTTGACAATTCAACCGATCGATTGTGCTCACTCCACCGTCTTTCCAACAACTTTACTCCCCACTTGTCTTCAACTTACCAGCAAGCTATTATCATTATGAAATGTGAATCCTTCTTCAATTTTTGACTGCTATGAAGAGATAACCGTGGAGAGCAGCTCAGCAGGCATTCTTGAATATCTGTAGAACAAAGAGCAGGTCGTAGACCCATTTTAACAATGTTGATGCACTGGCGAATCACAATTAAATGCTAATACAAATAATTCAGATCAAAGATTCTACTTATGTCCTCTATCCAAGAAACTCAGAATGCATAATAAAGTCACAGATTCTCTTTCAAAGTAGTGATTAATAAGGATAAAAGCTAAATGCTGAGCAAGCACCAACACCTTGGGATTTCAAAGTAATAGTGCACCAAATGATTAGAGATAGGCAGAAAATATTATTATAAAAAGAAGGTCTAGGGCTTAAACTTACGGTGTAGATGCTATCAAAAGCATTAGGATTTTAAATGACAATGCCAGCAACCTACCGCTAGTTTCATGTTTGATTAGATACAAAGTACCTGCTCAATAAAAACCTGCTCAATAAAAACAAAGTCCGCCGATCATATTGCTGCTCTAAGAGCATTATATTTTAGCAAAATGCTTAGTAGAAGAGAAGATTTACTGAAATATGCCAAAAGAGAACCCCAGATCTTATGCAATTTGGATATAATACAATTATTTAAAGCTAATAAATTTGGTCATGATTTCAACAATTCTTTGCTGATTAGCCAATTTGTGTATTTGATCAAAACTGAATGCCTAATCACCTGATATATAACCTACTCTGAATCAACAATGATACTGAGCTCAACTAGATTTCATTTCTACTCAGTAAAAAATCTTATGAGTCATAGTAGCATCACTTAATATTTCGCCAAAGTTGCTAACTTGCTATAATCATCCTAACATTGGAATAAAGAATGAACGAAAAAACAAACTTTTAGGTTCCAGTACCTGAATGAAGTTGCAATAATATACTTTGGAATGTTCTTTACAGTACGTCTGTCATGGAGTATATGCCAATTAAGACCCATGAGCAACAATACTCTCAATTAGTAAAACACATGCATTTCTATGGGAATGATGAAGTTCATTTAAACACACACACACAAAAAAAAAAAAAAAACAAACAAACTTCTGCTTTCTAGTAGCTAAGATGCGAAACCCTGGCCCATAAACAAAATGGACAAGTATACTCAGTATAAGTGTTTAACATGCAGTTTAGCGAGTAGGTTTACAAGTAAATACTAGATAACAAAAATTCATTCAGTTGTACATATGTTGTACATATGGGAAAAACAAAATTCGAATTAATTATCAGATATTTGAAATGAAGAGAAATTAACCATAGCGTCTCTTCTACAGATGGAGCAAGGTAGAATCCTTTATTGATTTATCATGGCTCAGTAACATGAACATATTTAAGTAGTAAGTAAGCAAATAAACACCAAACCTTATACTTGAAAACAGCTCTGCTTTATCTGTAAACCATTCCGGGATGTCTCTCACAATTGTGACATCATCTTTCAAGTAGTCAATGAAATGATCTACATCAAATATATCTTCAAATTTCCTGCAAACAACTATCACACATCAGAGATCCTATATAGTAATAAATTATCTACATCATATATGCCCTGAAATATCTGTAGAATATGCATCACACTGCAAAGCAATTATTGGAGTTCATAAACCCAAAGACCAACTATATGAAACTCGAAAAAACCGAGCATCAAACTGGGACCAATTGTAACAGATAAAAAAGATCCAAGTTGTAACAGCAGCTGGCAGCAACCTTTATAAAGTTATCATGGAAACTTCAGAAACCGGAATGCAGCATGACTAGAATAGATATTATACAGATTTACTCAGACTAAAAAGTCATTTTGCACCAGCGCTAAAATATTCATGTACATGAAGTGGGCTAAATGTTAAGAGTACCGCTATCTTAGGTATGGGCTATATTTTTGTTCTTATTTTTTCAGCCAGGCACCCGAAACGAAGTCAAAGAAAGAGCTAGGACACATATATAGGTACTGGCAGTTTGGCACAATAAGTATTCTAGTAATCTTGCAGATAATAAGAAATGAATGCTGAGGCAATATAGAATAAAATCCATTATGTAGATTAAACAAGTTTACCCACGTTTGGTCTTTCCATATCTGGTCTTGCTTCAGCACAGGCAAAATAAGAGTAGCATTCATGATCTTTGCCACAGCAACAGCATTGCATATCTGTAGAGACAGAGATAGATACTCATAACCAAGCTCTGGTCTAAGGCAACGAAAACAATGGTACAGCTGTACAAGGTCAAAAGAGAAAGGGAGTGATTCCGAAAAAACTTAAAAAACGATGACTGGAATTAGGAATTCAAATTAAATGGTAAAAAAATATTGACCCATAAAGGTGTATCTTCATAGTTACTAAAAGGATGAAGAAGATGATTTTTGAAATTTTCCCCAAGAACCACTTACAGCAATTCTTTGCTGGTTAAGTCCGCCCTCAGCATGAATAAAGATATAGCCATTAGTTTCATTCTCAGCTTTAAGATCTGCAAGAGGATAGAAACGAGAGAATTATATACTTATCCTACCACTACAAAAGCATGTTACAAAATTTTATCCAACCAAAAGCAACACAGAAGTTTTAATACAGGTTTAACTTCGATGTTGATGGTAGAGGGACCGTGCAGCAATTAATATTATGGGTTTCGTTGATAAGCTCGTCTGCATATTTCAGTACCTGAAATTACACCCTCACGTCTTTCAGCACAGGGTTTCCATGAGGTGGTGGCTGAATAAGGATTTTCCCAGAGTGATGGCGGCTCCTTTACCTGGATATAAAAAGCAATGCAATTAAAGAACACAACCAAAATGAAAAGATGATGACATTAGAGAGAGGTGGAAAAGCATTGCAGCTTACATGAGGGCACTGAAGAGTAATACCATCTTTTCTGCACAAATAAGGGGCATTCTGAGACAAAGTGGAAAAGGTCAAAGAGGAGAATGATTTGAACTCAAGGAAAACATGATATCTAAATGCACGAGACTTCTAAATATAAAATGGGAGCAATGAGAACACAGGTTAGATCCCAATTACTCGAGTGAGTTCCATCACGAAGGGTCAGTCAAAATCCTCACAATACAACAAGATGTTATCATGTAATGCAACTTTAAAATGTTCTTTTGAAAAGATTCTTGTGCTCCAAACTCAAGCAAATTATAGTTTCCCTTTCTTGTCCTCAAATCTCAATTTAACTCCAATATAGTTCTTCTAACTTGCCCATGTCAGGTCATGAACATTGCTAAAAGACCGAATTCCTACTCATTCATAAGAAACAAATGCATTCTCTACAGCCTGAATGGCAACCATCAGTTGCTCAAAGTTGCCACGGTCCTCTGAAAAATCTTTCTATGGAAATTAACATTTTGTCCCTGAATCTCAATTAAACTCCGATACAGTTCTTCTAACTTGGCCCTGTCAGGTCATGAACATTGCTAAAAGAGAGAAGCCTACTCATTCATAAGGAAACAAGTGTATTCTATGCATTCTCTATAGCTTGAATGGTAACCATCAGTTGCTCAAAGTTGATATGGTCCTCTGAAATCTGTCTTCGGAAATTAACATTTTGTTCTTAAAGTATGGAACCTGTAAAGTTGAATCAGAAAATATGCACTATCCTTTTGAATGAATCAAACACAAGGCTCCACATAGTTGGATTCATTTCCAGAAAAGAGGAACGACTGATGCCATAGATCTGCAACAAATAAGAAAATATTCAGATGCACATTTCTTGGGAACCATAGTGGCGAATAAATACTATTAGTAAACTAAGCTTGTAACCTGTCCTCCTCTGTATTGAATAAGAAACATAATCATTTTATTCATTTTGTCTTTATGAAGCTCATATGATTATCTCTGACCTTTTACGGGACACTTTTTGAAAGAAAAATAAATTCCCTCTGCAGCAAGTATCACTGGTGTCAGAACCAGAAATGAAAAAGGCTATGGTATGTTTTCTGATCAATTCAAGCCAAAACACAGATTGGTCTTTAGTTGGACTTATTCGAGTATCCTATTAATATGTAATACGAAAAGGGAAACAAATCAAAAACGGAAGAGTTAATTGGCTATGACATTATGAACTTTGGTCAGTTAATTTTGCACTCACAATATGAATGTTACAGTACAGTTGTACAACACTTTCAACATATACATCTATGTAAACAATGGTTAAGTGGCAAATGCCATAGTTTTAGCTGAGTTCGCCAAGACTCAACCAATGGAAGCATTTCAAGTTGTTCAATTCACCAGAATAAAAGCATCAAACTGAAATCCGTGCAGCGAAAAGAAAACGAAGAAAAAACTAGAGAATTGCAAACAAGTACCAAATGAGATAATCTAGCACAAATCGAAAAACCCTAACCAAAAATTGCTACTCCTACTACAGCACTGGCACACGGAAAGTAAAATTCAAACAGGAAAGCATGAAATTATAACAAAGACCACGAACCTAAAGCAAAAAATCGGAAAATTCCACCTTCGAATTGATCATGAAAGAGGCGTTAGGGCGATTTATTCTATGAAAATCCGGCAACAAAAATTCCCTGTCCCACAACGAAATCAATCAAAAAAGCAGGGAGCGGAGGGCAAAAGAATACCTTAATCTATATAGCTTAATCAGTCGCCGGTCTCCGGTCGTCGCGTCGCCGGTCTCCGGCCGTCGGTATGCCAGTATTATTTCATGTCCCTGGGAGGGACTTGTGGTCCATAAAAGGCAGGGGAGAGATAGAGATAGAGATAGAGAGAGCGAGCTCGCCTGCTTGTAGGAAGCTAGGCGAGACTGGTTGAGACCGTCGTCGGTCGCGTCGCCGGTCTCCGTTCGTCGCGTCGCCGGTCTCCGTCGTCGGTCGCGTCTCCGGTTGTTAGTCGAGGAAGAAATTTTGGGGAGGAAGAAAGACGTCGCGGGAGAGGGAGAGAGGTAGGGCGGGGGAGAGAGAGAGATGATTTGGGGATGTAAAATTTTAAATGTTTGTAAATAGTAAAAAATTAAAATAATAATAATTAAAATATTATTAATAACAGTATATTCTTATCGCTTTTTATAAACCGTTATTAAAACAAAACATAACACTTCAATACATAACGGTTCTTACTAAACTGTTAAGTATAGTAGTGATTATAGATAACACTCCGTTCATAACCGTTATGATTGATTAAAGTTACAGTCACATACATAACGGCAACTGTTATCTATTTAAAAAGTGTTCACATACATAACGGTTCCGTGAAAATACCGTTATGTATGCAGTGTTACCTATGACAGAATTTGGCATAGTGGAAAATGTTTTGAAAGTGCTCGAGAAATTACATATTTGAGAGTTAGTTTAATGATAGTGATTAGTAACTAGTCTTTGCTCTCTATAGTAGTTCCTCTACTAGTGCTGCATAATATCCGTCACTCGAAAAATAACTCCTTTATATTATTTTATATTTTACATATATTAAAGTGATATATATGATCCAAAATTGTATTTGAAACACCCCAATATATCACCAAATAACTAGAATTGTTTTTTTTTTTTTTTTGACAGCAAATAACTAGAATTGTTAAATAGTATAATTGTTTATGAACATTTTACTAATTAAAAACCAAGGAAAGTTGAAATGTCATAGGTTTTATTGAAAAGAAAAAAATAAACATACAAGTAAAATTTTCTTAAAATATCTTGCTCAAAAAAAAGATTTATTCGCCTTATCGTTCCAATTTTATCGGATGTCCCGAACGGACCCTAAAAAAAAAAAATTTCCTTTTAATAGAAAAGGGAAAATCTTTTTTAAAGTGGATGAAAAAAGGCGCGAAGGCAGCAGTCAACAAACGGGATATTTTCTACGGAGTATTAAAAGGAAATTAAAAGAATGGAGAAAATTCGCCGCCGACCACGTCATCGGTGACGTCAGCCTTCGTCTCATCTCCACTATAAAGGTCAACCGTTGGACACTTCTCTTCGAAATTCAGTTTCAAGCTCTACTCATTACTGCACTCAAAATTCCCAAATCAGAAGCTCGAATTCCGCAAAAATGGCGGTGAATGTGCCGAAGGTCAAGCTCGGATCGCAGGGGTTGGAGGTGTCGAAGCAAGGGCTGGGGTGCATGGGCATGTCGGCCTTCTACGGCCCGCCGAAGCCCGAGCCCGACATGATTGAGCTCATCCGCCACGCCGTCGACTCCGGCGTCACCTTCCTCGATACCTCCGACGTCTACGGCCCGCACACCAACGAAATCCTAATCGGGAAGGTGCGCTGCTTCTTCAGCTCTTTGCTCTTATCGATTTTGCTGTTTTTCGCAATTCGTATTGTGATTTTGTTTGTGCTTGCGGCGTTGATCTGTGTGAATTGACTGAAATTCCTGCTGGTGTTGAGGTTGCTTGCCGGGAAAGAGATGCCGGAGTTGAGCTTTGCTAGCATATATGATAATCGGAGTCCAATTTCTGTGTTTCGTGTTTCAATTAGGTTATATGTTGATTATTTTCATAGGAAATTGTTGAGCTGTAAACTCCATTAGTTTCAATCTTGTGGAAGATGGAAAGCTGTAATGGTTGATGTGTGTCTGTGTTACGCATTGAACGAGTTCCGATTTTCGTTGATTTAACTGTATGGAGCCGTTGCAGGCTTTAAAAGGGGGGTTTAGGGAAAAGGTGCAGCTTGCTACCAAGTTTGCCTCAGCATTTAAGCAGGATGGGCAGAGGGAGGTTCGTGGTGATCCGGAGTATGTGAGGTCAGCATGTGAGTCGAGCTTGAAGCGTCTTGATGTAGACTGCATTGATCTCTACTATGTTCATAGGATTGATGTTCGTGTGCCGATTGAAGTAACAGTGAGTAGTCTTCCCTGTGATTGAATTCTAATAATCTGCTGTCTCTTAGAAAATTTCATTTGGTACATTGGCTTAAAACGAGTAATCATCCTGTCTTTGTTTCGTTTTTTCTCTCTTTATTTTGCTCGTAATGTCTTTTATTGGACGAAGATGAAAGCCATGTGATATTCATTCACCTATATCCGTTCCTTTGTTATTTAGGTGTTTATGGATGTGTTGTCAACTTGGCTCTTGCTTGCTTGTTTAACAGTACTCTACATGAACTTCAAACTAATTTTCTTGAGGGAATTGTAGCTTGTGATGAATGTTGCTGACGATGTAGGCGTTGCAAATTTGACCGAAATAACATATGTTTCTACAAATGCATATCTATGCAGATAGGAAAGGAATTATAAGTACTTTTATTCATTTTAGCTGACAAGATGATATGATTTCGTAGATGGGGGAACTTAAGAAACTGGTGGAAGAAGGAAAAGTCAAATACATTGGCCTCTCGGAGGCGTCTCCTGCGACAATTAGAAGGGCTCATGCTGTTCATCCGATAACTGCTGTTCAAATCGAATGGTCATTGTGGTCCAGAGATGTTGAAGAAGAAGTGATTCCTACATGCAGGTTGGAAGCAATTATTATTGATTTTCTAGGTTCTGAAAGTTACATTATTTAAGCTTTTGGTTTATGCTATGAATTTCAGAGAACTTGGCATCGGAATCGTCCCATATAGTCCACTTGGACGCGGCTTCCTTTCATTAGGTCCCAAGTTGCTGGAGAACGCATCAGAAGGCGACCTTCGCAAGGTTGGTACATATCAAATAAACCATCTCTTCTACTATCTAATCTTTCTGATTTTCGTTTTCACGACTTTGTCCTTTATGTTGCTGGCTTCAAGTGCTTGTTCAGTTCATATCCATTTCTTTGTTCAGTTTGTTATGATTCTGCTTAATTAGATGTTCACATCTTTATCACATTTCCTAGGGCTTTTGTCCGAGGTTCTATGATGAAAATCTCGAAAGCAACACACTCATATACCAGAAGATATGCGAAATGGCTACGAGTAAAGGCTGCACCCCTTCACAACTGGCGTTGGCTTGGGTTCATCACCAGGGAGACGATGTCTCTCCTATACCGGGCACCACCAAAATCGAAAACTTCAATGATAACATCCGAGCTCTCTCAGTAAAACTAACTCCAGAGGAGATGGCTCACTTCTCTACTTTGGCTGACAATGTGAAGGGGGATCGGTATGCTTCCATGGTCAATACCTGGAAAACCGCAGACACGCCTCCGTTGGAATCGTGGAAAGCCGAGGTCCGAGCCTGATGCATGAGTGTGTGTGTTTGTAAAATAATTGTTGCAGTATATTGAGCTACATGAAAATCTGTTTTCTTCAACAATAGTGAGTTATCTTGTGCTTTTTTTTGCACTACCTTGTATTGTAAAATAATGGACGTCTTCTCCTCTTTAACCAACTGAAATTACACTAATACTACAATATTTTGATTTACTATTTGAATTTGAAATGTGTTGAAAAGTATGGTTATTTTCTTCAAATATAATGAATAAATTTTAGTTCATTTTGTAATGTGAAAAGGATTTTTCATATTCGGTCTACAACTAAAAATGGAAATAATTACACTATTTCCTCCATTCTAGGCTAGTATGGGATGTCCCAATATGCACTGACGAACTCTAGAAAATTTAATTCGGGGGTGCAAAAAAAATTACATACCATTAGGTCCTATTGAAAAATTCTCTCTCGACACTTGCAATAGCAACCGAAAGAATCAATATCAACTCAATGAGCAAAAATTAATATATACTTCCTCCGCACAACTAAATAGTAGACATTTATTAAATATATGCGAGACATAAAACATAAAAACAAACACTATTCGGTGGGACGAGAGAAAATACTAGTAATAATTTATTTATTTTTTGGGTACGGCTGTACCCCCATTGCCCCATGCTAGAGTCACCACTGCCAATATGGTGTACTGGACTACTAGTCTAGGACCGGCGGAGTATATTATTGGATTGTCCTACTCCGATAGTCTTTTTTATAAATGAAAAAGTGTAGACCCATTAATTTCCACTTTTAAAATTGCTTTGTACCGAAGTGGAACGAGTATAAATTGAAATAAGACGGAAGGGTAGCGAGGGAAATTAAAAAAAGGCGCGGAGGCAGCAGCCATGATCTATGTATGAGCAAATTTGTTTCCTCACTTCCCAGATTGTTATTTTGTACAATGACAGGTACCATTTCAATCTAATACTCCGTTTGTTTTTTTCCACTTGACCTGTTTTATTTTTTTTAAATCGTCAATATAAATAAACCGAGCCATGTCAGAAACGCCACTGTGGATTGAACTCCGAACCTTCAATTCCGAAACTTAAACCCAATGATCAAACTCTGAACCTTCGATTCTGAAATTTAATCTCATATCCCTATGTCAACACACGCACACGAAATACGTAAAAGTTGTCCCAAAAGTCTTGCATTAGAGATAAGTTTTGGGTTGATTAATATATTGGGTTTTCCCTTCGGCTACTAGCATGTGTACAAGTGTACAACCGACGAAGGCGTAGGTACCACCATCACACTTGGATAAGAAAATTGACTAAAGTAAAGACTGAAGAGTGTTAATTTTCGCGGCCAATGAGGGGGGGGAGAGGTCCAACAATGGTGTCATCACACTTGGATAAATATTTTTAAATATTTGAATGAAAATATTTTTAAATAAATAGAAAAAAGGCGCGAAGGAAGCAGTCAACAAACGGAATATATTACTCCCTCCGTCCCACCCGATTTGGCCCGTTTTCAAAATCGGGGTGTCCCGGCCGACTTGACCTATTTCCTTTTTGGGACCAACATTACACTTTCACTTTTTTAGTTTAATACTTTTAAATTGTTAAGAATGAATTTGATTGGCTAATTTTAATTTTCCTTTATTGGGAACACAAATTCAAGGTTATTAATTAATGTAATTTACTCCTCCTTAAAAATCGTGTCGAAAAGAACTAGGCCAAATCGGGCGGGACGGTACTCCCTCCGTCCCCTAATAAGTGTCCCAAACCGCTAAAATTTTTATCCCCTAATAAGTGTCCTATCGCACATTTCAATGCAAAATTTTGGCTAAACTATCAATTTTACCCCTGTAATGATTAGGGGTTAATATGGTAAATTTATACTCCCTCCGTCCCACTTCACTTGTCCCCAATACTATTTTCGTCCGTCCCACTTCACTTGTCCTCTTTCCTTAAAAGGCAAAAATTAAACCTTACTTTTGATGTGGACCCCATATTTTTTCAAATTTAACACTACGCATAAAATCCCGTGCCGAAAAGAAAGAGGACTACTGAAGTGGGACGGAGGGAGTACAATTTTTTGGTTATTGCATTTTGGCGGTTCGGGACACTTATTAGGGGACGGAGGGAGTATTTTCTATTGGGTGATACTATTCGGCCATAATGTGGCCGACCATAATTTAACTTTTTTAATTTTTTTAAGTATCAAATAATTTATATTTTTTTGCCAAACTTTTTTATATCATAAAAAACTCAAAAAGTGATGCTCCGTATTTTTTACGTATTTTTTAAAATTAACCCTTTAATTATTTGATATTTTTTACTATTTTAAAGAATTTTTTACCTTTTTATCTAGAAAAAAAGAGAAAAATATGTATTTTTTGTGGAAAAAAATATTTTTAAATTAAAATATAAAAGTAATAAACTATAGTTATCATTTACCATTTTTAAAATTACGTATATTATGAAAAATGTCGTTGTGTGGCCGGCCACATTATGACCAAATAGCTTTATTGTTTTCTATTAAAAGAAAATTTAAAAAAAGGGAGAAATATCGCCGCCGACAACGTCATCGGTGACTTCAGCCTTCGTCTCAACTCCACTATAAAGGTCAACCGATGGAAACTTCTCTTCGAAATCCAGTTCAAGCTCTACTCATTACTGCACTCGAAATTCCCAAATCAGGAGCTCGAAATCCTCAAAAATGGCGGTGAATGTGCCGAAGATCAAGCTCGGATCGCAGGGGCTGGAGGTGTCGAAGCAAGGGCTGGGGTGCATGGGCATGTCGGCCTTCTACGGCCCGCCGAAGCCCGAGCCCGACATGATTGAGCTCATCCGCCACGCCGTCGACTCCGGCGTCACCTTCCTCGATACCTCCGACGTCTACGGCCCGCACACCAACGAAATCCTAATCGGGAAGGTGCGCTGCTTCTTCAGCTCTTTGCTCTTATCGATTTTGCTGTTTTTCGCAATTCGTATTGTGTTTTTGTTTGTGTTTGCGGCTTTGATTTGTGTGAATTGATTGAATTTCCTGCCGGCGTTGAGGTTACTTGCTGGGAAAGAGATGCCGGAGTTGAGCTTTGCTAGCATATATGATAATCGGAGTCCAATTTCTGTGTTTCGTGTTTCAATTAGGTTATATGTTGATTATTTTCATAGAAAATTGTTGAGCTGTAAACTCCATTAGTTTCAATCTTGTGGAAGATGGAAGGCTGTGATGGTTGATGTGTGTGTCTGTTAGACTGTTAGGCATATATTAAGCGAGTTCCGATTTTCGTTGAATTAACTGTATGGGGCCGTTGCAGGCTTTAAAAGGGGGGTTTAGGGAAAAGGTGCAACTTGCTACCAAGTTTGCGTCAGCTTTTAAACAGGATGGGCAGAGTGAGATTCGTGGCGACCCAGCACATGTGAGGTCAGCGTGTGAGGCGAGCTTGAAGCGTCTTGAGGTTGACTGCATCGATCTCTACTATGTTCATAGGATTGATGTTCGTGTGCCCATTGAAGTTACAGTGAGTAGTCTTCTCTCCGTGATTGAATTCTAATAATCTGCTGTCTCTTAGAAAATTTCATTTGGTACATTGGCTTAAAACGAGTAATCATCCTGTCTTTGTTTCGTTTTTTCTCTCTTTATTTTGCTCGCAATGTCTTTTATTGGACGAAGATGAAAGCCATGTGATATTCGTTCACCTATATCCGTTCCTTTGTTATTTAGGTGTTTATGGAAGTTTTGTCAACTTGGCTTTTGCTTGCTTGCATATCAGTACTCTACATGAACTACGTACAAACTAATTTTCTTGAGGGAATTGTAGCTTATGATGATTGTTGCTAACGATATAGGTGTCACAAATTTGACCTAAATAACATCTGTTTCTTCGAATACGCATCTATGCAGATAGGAAAGGAACTAGAAGTACTTTTGTTCATTTGAGCTGACAACATGATATGCTTTCGTAGATGGGGGAACTTAAGAAACTGGTGGAAGAAGGAAAAATCAAATACATTGGCCTCTCAGAGGCGTCTCCTTCGACAATTAGAAGGGCTCATGCTGTTCATCCGATAACTGCTGTTCAAATCGAATGGTCGTTGTGGTCCAGAGATGTTGAAGAAGAAGTGATTCCTACATGCAGGTTGGAAGGAATTATTATCTTGATTTTCTAGGCTTTGAAAGCAAACTTTTGGCTTATGTTATGAATTTCAGAGAACTTGGCATTGGGATCGTCCCATATAGCCCACTTGGACACGGCTTCCTTTCAATAGGTCCCAAGTTGCTGGAGAACGCAGCAGAAGGCGACCTTCGCAAGGTTGGTACATATCAAATAAACCATCTCTGCTGCTACTATCTAATGATTTGTTTTTATTGTGCTATACTCTTTCCGATTTTCGTTTTCACGACTTTGTCCTTTATGTTGCTTGCTTCTTCTTCAAGTGCTTTGATGTTTCCAAATTCCATTCATATCTATTTCTGCAAATAGTCTGGAAATCTTTGTTCAGTTTGTTACGATTCTTCTCAAGATGCTCACATCTTTATCACATTTGCTAGGCCTTTCTTCCGAGGTTCTTTGATGAAAATCTCGAAAGCAACACACTCATATACCAGAAGATATGTGAAATGGCTACGAGTAAAGGCTGCACCCCTTCACAACTGGCGTTGGCTTGGGTTCATCACCAGGGAGACGATGTCTCTCCTATAC
Organism: Thymus mandschuricus; assembly: GCA_029379335.1. Lineage (NCBI taxonomy): Eukaryota > Viridiplantae > Streptophyta > Magnoliopsida > Lamiales > Lamiaceae > Thymus > Thymus mandschuricus. The sequence continues at coordinate 36,584,310 of CM057075.1, read as the reverse complement.
CGGGCACCACCAAAATCGAAAACTTCAATGATAACATCCGAGCTCTCTTAGTAAAACTAACTCCAGAGGAGATGGCTCACCTCTCTACTTTGGCTGACAGTGTGAAGGGGGATCGGTATGCTTCCATGGTGGGTACCTGGAAAACCGCAGACACGCCTCCGTTGGAATCGTGGAAAGCCGAGGTCCGAGCCTGATGCATGAGTGTCACCCCTTATATGCGTGTGTGTGTTTGTAAAATAATTGTTGCAGTATATTGAGCTACATGAAAATCTATTTTCTTCAACACAGTGAGTTATCTTGTGCTTTTTTTTGCATTACCTTGTATTTTACAGTTTGTACTCCCTCCGTTTCTTCTGAAACGGCGTGTTTCTTTTCGGCATGCATATTAATAAAATTGAGGTTTGTTGTATACTAGTGGTGGTCCACATACTTAAAAAGAGAATTTAGTGTATAAATGTGATATATTAAGGGGTTAATGGGGGTGCACATGGGATTGTCGGGCTAAAATAGAAAACAGACCATTTCGCACGAAACGCCTCTATTAGGAAAACAGGCCGTTTCAAAAGAAACGGAAGGAGTAAAATAATGGACGTCTTCTCCTCTTTGACCAACTGAAATTATACAAATACTCAATATTTTGATCTACTATTTGAATTTGAAATGTTTTGAAAAGTATGGTGATTTTCTTCAAATATAATGAATAAATTTTAGTTCATTTTGTAATGTGAAAAAGATTTTTCAGACTCGGTCTACATCTAAAAATGGAAATAATTACATTGGATTGTCCTACTCCGATACTTTATTTATTTATTTTAAATAAAAAAGTGTAGAACCGTTAATTTTCACTTTTAAAATTGTATCGCACCGAAGTGGAACGGGTGTAAATTGAAATAAGACGGAAGGGTAGTGAGGGAAATTAAAAAAAGGCGCGGAGGCAGCAGCCAACGAACGGCATAGAAAATAGCAAGGGAGAAAAATCAACGTCGATTACGGCGGCGGTGGCGGCGTCATCCTTTCTTCTCATCTCCTCTATAACGGTCAAACGATAACACCACTTCTTCAAAATCCAGTCCAAGCTCTACTTATTATCGCACTCAAATTCCCAAAACCAGCAGCTCCAATTCCGCGAAAATGGCGGTGAATGTGCCGAAGATCAAGCTCGGGTCGCAGGGGATGGAGGTGTCGAAGCAGGGGCTGGGGTGCATGGGTATGTCGGCCTTCTACGGGCTGCCGAAGCCCGAGCCCGAAATGATTGAACTCATCCACCGCGCCATCGACTCCGGCGTCACCTTCCTCGATACCGCCGACGTCAACGGCCCGCACACCAACGAAATCCTGATCGGGAAGGTGCGCGCTTCCGCAGCTCTCTCCTCCGAACGATTTTGCCGTTATTTGCATTTCGCGTTGTGTTTGTGTTTCTGATTGCGGCGTTGATCTGTGTTGAATTGATTGAAATTTCTGGAGGTGTTGATGCCTGTGTGTTATGTTACTTGCCGGGAAAGAGATGGCAGAGTTGAGATTTGATGGTATAATTGATAATCAGAGTCCAATTTCTGTGTTTCATGTTTCAATTAGGGTTTATGTTGATTGTTTTCAGAGTAAATTATAAGTGAACTCTTTGTTTTCTGTGATGTTGAGCTGTATAATTCGTTCTACTTCTCCATTAGTTTCATCAATTGAGCACTCATACATTCCATTCAGAGAGATCAATCCTGTAGAAGATGGAAGGATGTCATGGTTGATGTGTGTGTGTGTGTTACTGTTAGGTATTGAACGAGTCGCGATTTTCGTGCATTAACTGTATGGAGCCGTTGCAGGCTTTAAAAGGGGGAATGAGGGAAAAAGTGCAACTTGCTACCAAGTTTGGGTCATCACTTACTCAGGATGGGAAGAGGGAGGTTCATGGCAACCCAGAATATGTGAGGTCAGCATGTGAGTCGAGCTTGAAGCGTCTTGATATTGACTGCATCGATCTCTACTATGTTCATAGGATTGATCATCGTGTGCCCATTGAAGTTACAGTGAGTATTCTGTGATTGAATTCTAATCATTTGCAGTCTTTTTGAAAATCTGATCTGGTTCACTGCCTTAAAAGGAGTAATGGTACTCTCTTTGTTTCATTAATTTCTTTTCTTTATCTTGTTCTTGTATTGAACGAAGATGTGGTTCGTCTGGGAGGCAAAGCCAAGTGAGATTCATTCATGTATATCTGTTCATTCCTTTGTTATGTAGGTGATTATGCACGTCTTGTTAACTTAGCGTTTGCTTAGCTTGTATCTCAGTACTCTACTTGAACAACAAACTAATTTTCTCGAGGGAATTGTAGCTGACTATGAATGTTGATAACAATATAGGCATCAAAACTTTTACCTGAGAAACATCTGTTTCTCCAAATGCACATCTGTATAGATAGAAAAATGAAAATAGAATTACCATCGATTCAGTTTAGCTGACCTTCTTCCTAATACCGGTCGGGTATTGTCCATGATTTGATTTCGTAGATGGGGGAACTTAAGAAACTGGTGGAAGAAGGAAAAATCAAATACATTGGCCTCTCAGAGGCATCTCCTGCGACAATTAGAAGGGCTCATGCTGTTCATCCGATAACTGCTGTTCAAATCGAATGGTCGTTGTGGTCCAGAGACGCTGAAGAAGAATTGATTCCTACGTGCAGGTTAGAGGCGATTTTATACTATCTTGATTTCTTAGGTTTTGAAAGCAAACATTTACTACATTATATAAGCTTTTTGGCTCGTGTTACGAATTTCAGAGAACTTGGCATTGGAATCGTCCCATATAGCCCACTTGGACGCGGCTTCCTTTCATTAGGTCCCAAGTTGCTAGAGAACGCATCAGAAGGCGACCTTCGCAAGGTTAGTACATATCAAATGAACCATCTCTACTGCTATCTAATGCTCTGTTTTCGTTGTCCCGACTTTGTCCTCTCTATTGCTAGCTTCAACTACTGGATGTTTTCATTCATATCAAGATTCTTGTCATTGACATGCTCAAATCTTTGTCACATTTGCTAGGCCTTTCTTCCGAGGTTTCATGATGAAAATCTCGAAAGCAACACACTCATATACGAGAAGATATGTGAAATAGCTACGAGTAAAGGCTGCACCCCTTCTCAACTGGCATTGGCTTGGGTTCATCACCAAGGAGATGATGTCTCTCCTATACCGGGCACCACCAAAATCGAGAACTTCAACGATAACATCCAAGCCCTCGCGATAAAACTAACTCCAGAGGAGTTGGCTCGCCTCTCTACTTTGGCTGACAATGTGAAGGGAGATAGATATGTTTCCATGGTGGGTACATGGAAAACCGCAGACACGCCTCCGTTGGAATCGTGGAAGGCCGAGGCTCGAGCCTGATCTACGAGTGCCACGCCCTTATACGTGTGTATGTGTTTAGAGTAATTGTTGTAGTATATAGTGAGCTACATGAACATCTACTGTCTTCCTCCATTGTTACTAAATGCTTTCAAATACTCTCGTTGTCCCAACAAAGTTATTACTTTATACTATTTTATATCTCAGATATTCATAAAACGAAACAATTTCGTTGAAACGGAGAAAATATTATATAGAAAGAATGTGTTTCGTTTAGAACCGATTGAATGTGTTTTGAGGTGTAGGAGTCGGCAGAAATTGTTGCTTCGAAGCTCCAAAAATGGAAATTTCAAGTTCTCATCGATGAAAACTTTGGCCATGGCGTCATCGCTGGCGATAGCATGACGACAGCGGTGACTCTATCACCTACCCTTTTTTTGCCGTATAAAACTGGAATTTACTCTCACTATTGAAGTACTGAAACATCTGAGCTTGATCAAATCCCCAATTCCAGAAGCCCTAATTCCGCGAAAATGGGAGTAAATGTGCCGCGAATCAAGCTCGGATCGCAGGGGATGGAGGTGTCGAAGCAAGGGCTGGGGTGCATGGGCATGTCGGCCTTCTACGGGCCGCCGAAGCCGGAGCCGGAGATGATCGAGCTCATCCACCACGTCATCAACTCCGGCGTCACTTTTCTCGACACCTCCGACGTCTACGGCCCTCATACCAACGAAGTTCTCATCGGCAAGGTTCGCGCTTCTGCTTCTCTTTACTTTCGATTTTGTTTCTTCATGTTGCATTTTGGTTGTTTTTTGTGGAGTTAATCTGTTTCAATCGATTGTAATTTTAGAGGTTTTCGATTGTTGATTTTACTTTCCAGCAAGAGAATGTTGATTCATAATCACTGTCCAATCTATGTGTTTTCTGCTTCAATTGGATAATGTCCGTTCCAGAAATGTTCGGAAAGGAAATAAGTGAACTCTTGTTCTTGTACGGTTGAGCTGTGTAATTGAACCTGAATCGACGTTTTGGAGTTGTTGCAGGCTTTGAAAGGGGGATTTAGGGAAAAGGTGCAACTTGCCTCCAAGTTTGGGATAGTTCACCAGGATGGGAAGAGGGAGGTTCGTGGCGACCCGGCATATGTGAGATCATCATGTGAAGCAAGCTTGAAGCGTCTTGATGTGGACTGCATTGATCTCTACTATGTTCATCGCATTGATTCTCGTGTGCCTATTGAAATCACGGTGAGTAATCTTCTCTCAAAGATGTGTCCTTTTGCACCAGTGTTTGAATTCTAATGATCTGTAGTCCATTTGAACTTTAAATTGGCTTTAATACAATTATTGGTCCTCTGTTTCTTTAGTTTTTTAATTCTCTATTTTCATACGGGTATGGAGTGTAGTCTTTATTGGGTGAAGATGAGGTTTACACGAAAGGCTAAGTGAAGTTTTTCATATATGCTTTATTGTATAGGTGTATATGCAAGCCTTTTCGATTTTGATTGTGCTATTTTTACAATGTGAGTGCTCGAAGCATAGTTTCTTGTGGCAATTGTCGCCTAATTATGATACTCCAGTAACAGTAATAGACACGAACATGTTGCCTCTTTCACTGTCCAGTTTGTGGTATGCTGAACCTGCAGTAGTGGTTTCTTTGCCGATCATATTTTGGAGAAAATACTTGGCTTCGAGTCGGGGATGCCAATACTTTGTTGTAATGATATAGGTAGCTTATCAAATCAGCAAATAACTTGCTGCTTTGCTAATATTGTGATAATGGACATTATACAATCAAAAGTGACCCAAATAATATATGGTTCTTCATCTGTGCATATATGTGGATAGAATGGAAACTATAACTACTCGTTACGTTTGCTTTATTTTTGCTAGCCTTATTCATATAAATATCTGAGCGTTGTTCATAATTTCCCAGATGGGAGAACTTAAGAAGCTAGTAGATGAAGGGAAAATAAAGTACATCGGCCTCTCAGAGGCCTCCGCTTCAACAATTAGAAGGGCTCATGCTGTTCATCCCATAACTGCTGTTCAAATCGAATGGTCCTTGTGGTCAAGAGATGTCGAACAAGACCTGATTCCTACTTGCAGGTAAAGAAAGAAGTATTTTCTTGATTTCCTAGATTTCGATCATAAATAAGCAGCCCATATATGAATATACATAATCTTTCTGGGCTTGTGTTATGGATTGCAGAGAACTTGGTATTGGAATAGTCCCGTATAGTCCACTTGGGCGCGGCTTCCTTTCGTTAGGTCCCAAGTTGTTGGAGAACGTGGTAGAGGGTGACTTCCGTAAGGTTGGTACATATGAAATATATTGGGATTCGTATTAGTAGCTTCAAGTGTTAATGCTGACTGTTATAATCGTTTACAAATTGGCTTCAAATCTTTGCCTTAAGATAATGGTTCCGAATTTTGCAGAGGCATCCACGGTTCCATGGTGAGAATCTCGAAAATAACAAATTGATATACGAAAAGATTTTTGAGATGGCAACAAGTAAAGGCTGCACCCCCTCTCAACTGGCATTGGCTTGGGTTCATCACCAAGGAGACGACGTGGCTCCTATTCCGGGCACCACCAAAATCAAGAATTTCAACGATAATATCGGAGCCCTCTCAGTCACATTAACTCCAGAAGAGATGAGCCTACTCTCTACTCTGGCTGACATGGTGAAGGGAGAGAGGAGCTCTCACATGGCGAATACATGGAAAAACGCAGACACGCTCCCACTTGAATCCTGGAAAGTCGAGGCGTAGCGTGCATGAGTTTTCCGCTACGACTGCTGTGGTTCTTGTAATATTGTTGTTTACTACATGAAAATCAGCTACTCCTTTTGCCACCTTGAACTCGGCTCGATTAAAACTTCGATTATTCGAGATTGAGCTTGAGTTCAACTCAACTTGACCTCTAATTTTGTGATTGAACTCAGTTCGACTTATAGTTTTCATGTTCGAGTTCGGCTTGACAGCCATTTGATTATAACATATTCGAGCTCGAACCCTATTCATTAAAGGGTTTGAATTTCATTTGAATTTGACTCGATTACTTACAAATATGGAGCTTGAAATAAAGTTCTGCCAAGCTCAAGCTTGACTTTGAGCTCGTTTACAAGAGTTGTTTCGAACCTGCTCTTATTAAAGCTTGCGAACAAACTTGATTAATACGATAGGAGCATGTTCACAATCAATTTGACGCGAGTACCTCAGTGTTCGAGCTCAAATCTAGGCTCGAGCTCGGCTTGATTATCAATGAAATTGAATTCGATCGAACTTTTTTCGAGTCGGTTGCCGAGTGAAAAGAGGGAATAGTTAGTGCTTAAAATCTAAATGAAACGCAGATGGGTCCAATCCAAGTCAACAATGGCGACACCAAACATTCACTCTGACTTGTCATCTACTGAAACCCCAGCTTCGACCAAACCCCCAAATCCAGAATCCCCATTTCATCGGAATGGGAGCGAATGTGCCTCGAATCAAGCTCGGATCGCAGGGCCTCGAGGTTTCCAAGCAAGGTCTCGGCTGCTTCGGCATGTCGGACGGCTACGGCCATCGGAAGCCGGAGCCGGAGATGATTGAACTCATCCACCACGCCATTAACTCCGGCGTCACCTTCCTCGACACCTCCGACGCCTACGGCCCCCACACCAACGAAATCCTCATCGGAAAGGTACGCCCCCTTCTAGCTTGAGCCGTGGATTCCATTTTATCAACCTCGAATTTATTCTGCAATTTTGTTGAAAATGTAGCTGTTGATTCTTCATGACTATTTTTGCTTGAGTAGAGAGTTTTGAGTGAAGATGTGAATGTGCAGTAATGTGCTGTAGATGATTTCAGTTACAGAAGGCTGAATATGCTACATAGAATGTTTCATGTATTGAGCATTCATGTTTTGAATGACTATTTGAGTGTAGCGATGATCGTAGTTCGACGTTTAGCTTTTATTCGTGTCCGAACCCTTGTGTTGTGTGCTTGATTTTCTTGATGGTTGTTAACTCCAAGGGAAATATATTGTGGTAATTATAGTTTGAATGAGAATGTTGTATACTGTTGAATGGAATTATTAATCTAAATGTTGAATGGAATCCACCAAGGTTTAGAAGTAATCGTGGTGAAATTGTTGCAGGCGTTGAAAGGGGGGATGAGGGAGAAAGTGCAGATTGCTACCAAGTTTGGGGTAATACACAAGGATGGGGGTGTAGAAGTACACGGAGAACCGGAATATGTGAGGGCTGCATGTGAGGCGAGCTTGCAGTGTCTTGATATCGACTGTATTGATCTCTACTATGTCCATAGGGTTGACATCCGTGTGCCCATTGAAGTCACGGTGCGTATTCTGAAGAATCACTCTCTTGAAATACGACGAGTCGTATATTTTTGAGTGATGTTGGTGTGGTTAGACTCGTATATATTCACAAAACAACTGAATTGTGTTGATCAGTAAAGCCTGCATGATGTCGAACGGAAACTATAAGTGACAGAGAATTCATTTGTTTGGTTTCTACTCCCATTATTTTCTCTCATTATATCTTCGTCTAATGCTTTCAAAGATGGGAGAACTCAAGAAACTGGTTGAAGAAGGAAAAATAAAATACATTGGACTCTCAGAGGCCTCTGCTTCAACTATCAGAAGGGCTCATGCTGTTCATCCGATAACTGCCGTTCAGAACGAGTGGTCACTTTGGTCAAGAGATTTGGAAGACGAGTTAGTCCCGACTTGCAGGTACAGGGAAGAGTTTGTTTGTTTCGTAAGTTTTGAGAAAGTGATAAAACTCAGCTTTCTGTATCCCTTGCAATTTCAGAGAACTTGGCATCGGAATTGTCCCCTACAGTCCTCTCGGGCGTGGCTTCCTTTCGTTGGGTCCTAAGTTGGCACATAACTTGCCAGATGGTGACTACCGTAAGGTTGGTGTATATCTAGTAAAACTTCGTTTTGCATTCGTGTACGGTGTACCTAAAAAACTTGATCGACGAGCTTTGTGAGTTATAGATCATAAGTAGCTTCATCATCTCTTCTTGAAGTTAGCCTTGATCATGTGCTTGATAGTCTGATTCAGTCTTTTTAACTATGGAGATTACAAAAACTGTTCTTCACTCGTGCTGTCGAAATTTGCTAGCTCTTTCCGAGGTTCAGGGAAGAGAATCTCGAAGCAAACAAAGCCGTGTACGAGAGGATCAATGAAATGGCTACGAGGAAAGGCTGCACTCCTTCTCAGCTAGCATTGGCTTGGGTTCACCACCAAGGAGACGATGTCTGCCCTATTCCGGGCACCACCAGAATCGACAACTTCAACGAGAATACCAGAGCCCTCTCTGTAAAATTAACTCCGGAAGAGACGACTCAGCTCTCTGCATTGGCTGAGATGGTGAAGGGGGACAGGCATGCTTTCATGGAGTGCACATGGATGAATTCCGACACACCGCCGTTGTCATCTTGGAAAGGCGATACCTAGTATCGGCTCTAGTCTGCACGACTCTCGTCGTGCAGCGTCGATTTTTCCCTTTGCGAAGCGCTCGCTGCAGAGAAGAAGCCATGATCATGATATGTATGAGCAAGTTTGTTTCCTTACTTCCCTGAAGATTGTTAATATTTTGTACAATAACAGCTTCCATTTCAATCTAATACTCCTTTCGGTTTTTTCCACTTGACGACCTGTTTTATTATTTTATACTATCATCATTTTATAATAAACAAACTGAGCCATGCCAGAAATGCCATTGAGGATCGAACTCCGAACCTTCGATTCCGAAACTTAACCCCAATGATCAAAGTCTGAACCTTCGACTCTGAAGCTTAATCCTATACCACTATGTCAATACATGCACACGTAATCGGTAAAAGTTGTCCCGAAAGTCTTGCATTAGAGATAAGTTTTGGGTTGATTACAAGTGTACAACCGACAAAGGCGTAGGTACCACCATCACACTTGGTGCTTCGAAGCTCCAAGAAAATTGACTAAAGTAAAGACTGAAGAGTGTGAATTTTCGCGGTAATTGAGGAGAGAGAGAGAGAGAAAGCTCCAACAATGGCGTCATCACTGGCGTGGCGATGATCTGCATACGGCAGCGGTGACGCTATAATCATCCACTTTCTCCCCTATAAAGCTTAAACACTCCACTCTCCATCAACCGGCGAGTGACAGAGCAATCAAAAAAACCCCCAAATTTGGAACCCTAATTCTGCGAAAATGGGAGTGAAAGTGCCGAGAGTCAAGCTGGGTTCGCAGGGACTCGAGGTGTCCAAGCAAGGCCTCGGCTGCATGGGCATGTCGGCCAGCTACGGCAACCCGAAGCCGGAGCCGGAGATGATCGAGCTCATCCACCACGCCATTAACTCCGGCGTCACCTTCCTCGACACCTCCGATGCCTACGGGCCCCACACCAACGAAGTTCTTATCGGAAAGGTAACCTCTTTTCCCCCTGAGTTCTCTTGATTCGATTTACCTGCAGTAATTTATTCTGTAGAGAAATTAGTATTGGCTCGAAGTGATTTAGTATCGCTGTTGGAAGTTTTGAGGGATGAGATTTAGTATTGCTGTTGAATTACTCTTGATTAGAAACTGAAGGAACAGATAATATTAAACTCCGTCCCGAACGAAACGCACCCCTTCGTTGAACTTCGAAAAAGCTCGAGAAGGTGGTGCGTTTGCAGCGTTTCGTTTGGGACGGAGGGAGTAGTATACTTGTTATCTGAACTTAATGTGGTTGAGGAGGTTCTCTTGGAGTAGTTGCATATATTGTGCTTACAACTTCTTTCAGTTGTCGAGTCGGATTTCGAATAAATTGTGCCAAGATTATCCTTAAGTGGTATGTGGAATGTGTTGCAGGCTTTAAAGGGGGGAATGAGGGAGAAAGTGCAAATTGCTACTAAGTTTGGGATAATGCGCATGATGGATGGGAAACAGGAAATCCGTGGTGACCCGGAATATGTGAGGGCTTCCTGCGAGGCGAGCTTGAAGCGTCTTGATATTGACTGTATTGATCTCTACTATGTTCATAGGATCGACACTCGTGTGCCCATTGAAGTCACGGTGAGTATTGCTCTTCCAAAAACATGACGGCTGTATATTGGTCATGTCGAAAGATTATCTTGCTTTTCATTGATTTCTTTGGCTGTTATTTCTCACATTGTATCTTCTTCTAATGCTTCTCAAGATGGGAGAACTCAAGAAACTGGTCGAAGAAGGTAAGATAAAATATGTCGGCCTCTCGGAGGCATCACCTTCAACAATCAGAAGGGCACATGCTGTTCATCCAATAACTGCAGTTCAGAACGAATGGTCACTATGGTCGAGAGATTTGGAAGAAGAATTAGTTCCTACTTGCAGGTACGAGGTAGATGTAGTTTGTCGGTATTTTGGGTTTTGAGGAAGTTCATAAATTGATATGTTCAGCTTTCTGCATGTTTTGATTTCAGAGAACTTGGGATTGGAATTGTCCCATACAGCCCACTCGGGCGTGGCTTCTTCTCTTTAGGTCCGAAGTTGATGCTGAACTTGCCAGAGGGCGACTTTCGTAAGGTTGGTGCATATAAAGAAAACTTTATCTACGAGCTTATTGAGTGTTAGAGCGAGGACTGTCTACGTTTTTATATGTTGTTTCCGGCTATAATATCGAAGCATTCCTATATTTGATCATAGGCAGGTGGTCTGAGAATCTATTTCCTATTTCTCGAACTGTTTTGATCACTCGTAGATATGTTGACAAACATCTGTTGAATTTGCTAGCAATTTCCGAGGTTCAAGGAAGAGAATCTCGAAGCCAACAAAGTCGTATATGAAAAGATCAGTGAAATGGCTACCAGTAAAGGCTGCACCCCATCTCAGCTGGCATTGGCTTGGGTTCATCACCAAGGAGACGACGTGTGCCCTATACCAGGCACCACCAAAATCGAGAATTTCAACGAGAACATTGGAGCCCTCACGGTGAAATTAACCCCAGAAGAGACGGCTCAGCTATCTGCTTTGGCCGAAGTGGTGAAGGGTGAGAGGCATGTGTTCATGGCGAATACATGGATCAATTCCGAAACACCGCCTTTGTCATCCTGGAAAGGCCAGAACTGAGCCGGAATGTTCGTTCTGGAGGCTAAGCTTTCGTGCGATGGAAGCGCAGCTACGTTGCGCTTCGGTTTATCGTCGCACGGTGTAAAGAAAGAACAGTGAGCACAAAGACATGTATGCCAAGACCAAGAGTCTTTCTATTTGCTTCAAGCATTTTCTTTTGCTTATGTATCACTTTTTCAATAAATAAAAATACTAGTGTTGGTTCTTTCAGTTGCATTACGTTTAATATTAATTCATAAGGTATCAGAGTATATTACAATTGAAATAATCGAACAAAATAATGTTGAAGTGAAGAGATAATGAAGGTGTTCACGAATATGACTAGCATAAGATGATTAGCATATTACTTTTCTACACTTATATCTGCATATGTTAGTAACAACTTCTTAAACATAAATTACCTATTTTTTTTGTTAGAGAAACTTATTTATTAGGAAAGTGAAATACAGAATAGAACAGGACTCCCTCCGTCCCGTTGTGTTTGACATGTTACATGAATATACGTGGCTTGTTGGTATATTTTACTACACATCTCCGTCTCACTTCACTAGTTTTGTTTCTTTCCGGCACCGAATTTTATGTGCAAGTGTAGCAAGGGATTCACATTAAAAAGTAAGGTTAATTATTTCTATTTTAGGTAACAAAACTAGTAAAGTGGGATGACCCAAATAGCAAACAAAACTCATGAAATGAGACGAAAGAAGTACATATGAATGAAGTTGGCTGCAACGTAGGGAGTATAAATAACGCAACGAGTCAAACTCCGCGTGACAGAGGGAGTAGTATTTTATTTTATTTTCTTTTATTTAATGATTATTCCCAAATATTGTGATCATTAAAGTGTAAGAAAATTGTAATTTTCAGAAAATATTAATATTATTTGAGTTATTGAAAAATTAATTTCATTTGATTAGCACTAGTAGTATAGCATTTGAATCGGGTCGGATTTATACTAAACCGACCCGAGCCCAACCCTCGATTTTGAAGCAGTCTACACAAATTCCATTTCCAAGTAGCAGAACTCATTCCCAGAAACGAAAAAATGGCTCCCAAAGTTCTAATGGTAAGAAATTCGAAGAGGAATTGGTTGATGTCTCTGAGAATCGAACCATTTCAACATTTCGATTCAAGTATTTTTCTGCGTTGCTCTGCTAACGAATTTTTTTTTTTTTTTTTGATGGATTAAGGTAGCAGAGAAGCCTAGCATTGCTCTATCAATTGCTACTGTTCTTTCCGGCGGTCGAGTAAGCTACATTCGTTTTCATCTATGGATTTTCGCGTTTAATTTGGTTTATGATCAACATCAACTGGTAGTTCAACTAGGAAATCGAAAATTAATGAGAAATTGGTGAATTGAGGTTATAGAGTTTCATCAGTTCTCTCTGTTGGAATCGGCTAGCTGACAGTGTATTAATGATTTGGTGTTTATGTGCTAGATGCTTTCGACGTTTTCGTTGTGTTTATTATAGATTGAAGCCTATAGGTTGGATATTTTGTAGTGTATGCTTATTTCTCAGCAAATGATTTTGAAGTGTGGTTGCTCCCATAGTGTTCGGTTATTGTTTCTCTTAGCTTGGAAAGTTGAAAATTGGCTTCTGTCGGGTTATATGAATTCGAAGTTCTTTTGCTTAGGTTTAGTGGCAGTACCTTGCTATCATTGAGCCTGACTTTGGATTTTACCGAAGTTCTGTTTCTGTTATGTTACGTGCTTCACTTTCGATAAAATTGGATGACCTAGTTGGAATAATTTAACTGCAGATGTCAACGAGAAGGGGGAGCACTGAGGTCCACGAGTTTGAGGGGATGTTTCTGGGATTACCTGTGCTTTATAGAGTGACATCAGTGATTGGTCATGTTTTCAGGTTTCCAAATCCTTGACTTGAGAGTATGTCATTTTGTAAAATTCCTTGCTATCTACATAGATGACTATTTGAATACCTTTCTTCGCTCATGAATAAAGCACTGCTTCGACTAGGCTGACTTGTATCTATCTGTTTCTCCTTACTTGATATATTTGTGTCTGGTATAAAAGTTGTGTAATGAACTAAATCTTATTTAGCTTCATGCTTGAAAGAAAAGAGGCTATTTGCAGAGATCAATTTGTTCACTGTGAACTTAAATAAGCTCTAAGTTAGTCTCTTTGAAGAAACATGAAGAGAATCCCGTCCAGTTAGCAGAGAGACGTGAATCTTTTAAGTATTTATTACCTATGCTTTCCTCTAATAGTGTTAAGAGATCCATTATATCGTGTATGACAGAGATAGCTATTTCTGAAATTCCAGTGTAGATTTTCCGGGGCGTTATCAAGACTGGAATGCTACTAATCCTTTGGATCTCTTCGATGCACCAATTGTTAAATCAGAATCCACGCCAAAGGTTTTTCTTATTCACTGATTCTCTAGATGTGATTTAAACTATTTTTTTTTTTTAATGTATTTGCCAAGACTAATATATATTTATCCTGTGAATATGGATCCTATTGGAAAAGCATAAGTGGATGTTGAACAAGAAACTGTTATTGTATCACTTACCCCGTTTTCATTGTCATCATAAATTCTGAAGTGCTTCTTTGGTCTTTCTATCTTATGGGTGCTGTCCTGGTCATTTATTATTTTAATTTGACTTTTTTGATATCGATTTCTTGCTTTTGGAGAAAGGCTCATATTCCTCGGCATTTGAACCAAGAAGCTCGTGGTTGTGCGCACTTGGTGTTGTGGCTGGATTGTGATCGTGAGGGAGAAAATATATGCTTTGAAGGTGACCTTTTGTATTGAATAGATCCTTTTAGAACTGATGGCTTTGATAAATGATGACATAAGCATGAGAAGGGGTCAACTACCGCAAACCAAACAACTATTTTTCTGTTTGGTTCTGGCTAATATCTTTGTTGGTAAACTATTCTTTCTTTATTTAAAAATTTCTTTGGTTTCAGTAATTGAATGCACTGGTTTCCAGTCAAAGGATGGAAAAAAGGTTTATCGTGCTCGATTTTCATCGGTAACGGAGAAGGATATTTTGAAAGCCATGAGTAACCTCGTTGAACCTAACAAAAATGAGGCACTGGCTGTGGATGCCCGGCAAGAGATAGATCTCAAAGTTGGAGTTGCCTTCACACGGTTTCAGACAAGCTTTTTCAATGGGAAATACGGAAACCTTGATTCCCGAGTTATTTCGTCAGTATCTCTCCCTGTCTCATTATTGATGATTCTAATACATATATGCCAATATATATTTTTAAAGAATGATGTTTTGCCTTTAAAGTATTTGTCTTAAATTTGGCTTGTATCTGTCCTTTTTTTTGTACTAACTATCGATGGTAATAGTGATGCATGGTCCTTCTTTCAATTGTTATTCAGTAAACTTTTATGAAATCTTTTCATTCACTTAGCTATTCCTTTACTTACTTTTGGTTCTAATTATTTATGTAACAACTTTAATTCTAATATCAGTTATGGGCCATGTCAAACTCCAACTCTTGGGTTTTGTGTGCAACGGCATCTGGATATTTCTACTTTTAAGCCAGAAAAATTCTGGACATTGCACCCTTACATAATGCACCAAGGATATGAACTCAAATTACAATGGGAGCGCCATAGACTATTTGATTCAGATGTAAGGTTATTTTTTCTTGAATCATCTGTAATATTCTATTGTGTGATTTCATACGCTTATATTCATGTTATTTTTACTGATTACAGACAGCTGTTATGTTCCAAAACCTTGTAAAAGAGGATGGGATGCTGAAAGTTGTTGGCATATTAGAAAAACAAGAGTCGAAAGGTCGTCCTATTGGTCTCAACACAGTGAAACTTCTGAAGGTTAGTTCATGCAGTCTCTCTTTTAAAAAAGCATAAAAAAATAAACCTGTAGTATGGATTATTTGTCATTTCAATTCAGAATTATTTGTATTTATTTATTCGTCGTGGTTGATTTAGATAGCTTCAAGTGCTATGGGCTTGGGACCGCAGATGGCTATGCAATTGGCCGAGCGATTATATACCCAAGGTTACATCAGGTTTGAGATTGTGTTACTTTGTGTGTTTAGCAGCATCATCTATTTCAATTTTCAAGAATTTATAAGTACTGGTAAATAATTGAAACCCACATAATTCTGTCATAAGCCGTGATTTTGTTTTCCTTCTCTTCTTTCGTTTTCTAACTCTTAAACATTATGCTTTTATCTAGAAATCAACATGACCTCAGTCCAATAATTGTTTTAAGATTTGCATTTCAAACAATCTTTTTTTGGCAAACAATCATAAAAATATAATCCATGAAATCCAGAATGTCTGTTACAAAGCATCTTCGTTATGCAGAAAGTCATAAAATTCTGTTGCTCTATTTTCGATTTTTTCATACTCATTAAGATGTTCTCTGCTGGACACATTCTTCATTTTTGCGCAACTGTAGCTATCCCCGAACAGAGAGCACTGCATACCCATCTTCATTTGATTACAAAGGCACTCTTGGAGCACTAGTCAGGAATCCAGCATTCGGTGATTATGTGCAGCAGCTCATGTCTGATGGCTATCACAAGCCTCGATCCGGAACTGACGTAGGTGACCATCCTCCAATAACTCCAATGTGTTCAGCTACCGAGGATGTGTTAGGGCATGATTCGTGGAAACTCTACCAGTATATTTGTCAACATTTTCTCGGAACTCTTTCTCCTGAATGCAAGTACACCAAGAGAACGGTTGCATTTGAATCCGGTGGAGAATCATTCCACTGTGTTGGGCAGCATGTCACAGTTAAAGGATTCACATCCATTATGCCATGGTTGGCAGTGGCAGAGAAAAATATACCTCAGTTTACTGAAGGGCAAAAAATTGACATAGCACGAATTGAAGTAGAAGAGGTATTGACTGCTGGCATTAAAGAGCTACTTCTTTAGCTGCAGATTTATATGCTCGTCAAAATATTTCTACGTGCAATTGGAAACCCGAAGATATCTGTGCTAACTATGCATTTGGATACATTTAGCATAAGAGAAGGCAAATCACTAACACGACATTTCTGCATACTATTAGTAGCTTCCTTCATAAAGGGTATTTCTTATAATAATGGCCAACTGATCCATGATTCTTTCATAAGTAATATGAAGTAAAGCTTCGATAATATGTCTGAACATGATATAGGAGTTTTGGAAAAGTACTTAATAATTACTCTGTGCTCTTCTCTCTCTATGTATTCATCTTAGTAATTCATATTACTGGAAGTGTGCCAATATTATTAGTTGTAAATGACAACAATTTTGTTGCCGTCGTTGGTTGCTAAATCTAACCCCTTGGACTTTCAGGGGAGTACACAGCCACCAGATTACCTTACTGAAAGTGAAGTTATTTCCTTAATGGAAAAAAATGGTATCGGAACCGATGCATCCATTCCTGTTCATATCAACAACATATGTGAACGCAATTACGTACAGGTTTGTCATCTAAATTTACTATTTCTAAGGTACTATTTCAAGTTTTATTGGGGGGCGTTTGCTGTGGAAGGAATGAGGAGTAAGACCACGTTGATTGTCTATATTTGAAGAACAGGTACAAGCTGGAAGGAGATTGGTTCCTACAGCTTTGGGTATCAGCTTAATAAGAGGCTACCAGTGTATAGACCCAGACCTCAGTTTACCTGATATTCGGAGTTTCATCGAGCATCAAATTTCCCTTGTTGCTAAAGGTCAAGCAGACCATTCCTTAGTCGTGCAGCATGTGATAGAGCAGTTCAGAAGGAAGTTTGCCTACTTTGTCAAGCAGGTAACTTTAGCCCTGCTTTACTTTACTCTTAGTGTGAAGCGTTTGAAGGGAATGCACGAGATGTAATGGAAATAGTCTTATCACGAAAATTTGTCATATCTTATATTCTCTCATCTCTATGGATCGTTTGTACTCTTCTTGATACATACGCTTCTACTTTGTAGATTGAAGACATGGATGCATTATTTGAAGCAGAATTTTCTCCACTCTCAGACTCGGGACGCGTGCTTAGCAAATGTGGCAAATGCTTGCGGTACATGAAGCTCATATCTACTCAGCCATCACGGTTATATTGTGGGACGTGTGAAGAAATTTATTATACACCTCAAAAGGGTACAATCAAGGTAAGCACATATATCACCGAGAGATCTATATTTGTTATCATTGTCAATTTCTAACGAGATGCACTAAAGAACAGGGTCCCGAACTTGTATAATTTAAACAGAATTTTGTGGGTTTGTATCTTATTTATTACTATAAGTTCGTTTTTCATAATGTCTCGTATTCTTGCACTTAACTTATGTGTTATGTATAATACACTTTTGTTTCATTTCAGCTGTACAAGGAACTCACTTGCCCTTTGGACAACTTCGAGCTTCTGATCTTCTCCTTAGCCGGCCCAGAGGGAAAATCCTTCCCATTCTGCCCCTACTGTTACAACAGCCCTCCATTCGAAGGGCTGGGCACTTTATACGGTGCGAGCAAAACTGCCGGTGCAGTCCAACTAGGCAAAGGTGTCGGGATGCCATGTTTCCTCTGCCCGCACCCCACATGCCCACATTCCATGATTTCCCAAGGCGTCTGTGCCTGCCCTGAGTGCGAAGGCACGCTAGTGCTCGACCCAGTCAGCGCCCCGAAATGGAGGCTCTACTGCAATATGTGCAACTGCCTCGTTTCCCTCCCAGAAGGCGCTCATCGGATCTCCACCACGAAGGAACATTGCGCTAACTGTGACTCGACTCTGTTAGAGGTGGATTTCAATAAGAAGACGACGCCTTTGAAGTATGGAGCTACCCTGCACGTCGGGTGTATCCTTTGTGACGAGCTGCTGCATTCGCTCGTGGAGATGAAGCACGGGAGGTCGTTCTTTAGAGGGAGAGGAAGAGGGAGGGGGAGAGGGAGGAGAGGGAGGGGAAGAGGGAAACAACAAGATCCCAAAATGAGCTTTCGTGATTTCTAAATGATTTTTTTTTCTTTTTTCTTTTTAATTTTTTTGTTCTTCGTATGAAATTATAATGGTTGACGACATTTGAAATGTTTCGTAGTTCTCTCTAATTGGGTAAATTTAAATTTTAATAGAGTAATTATAATTTTATTTTATTTTCCATAAACTTAAAATTAACTGTGTAATAATCAGACGGTGATAAATATTTCCTCGTTTAACTTAATATATTCCTCTTTTCATCTCATTTTTCTCGACACGTTTCTTTCAAATCACGGGTCAAGAAAATTAGGAAGTAGGGGGTAAAATTTTGTTCAATTCTACCTCGTTAAGAAACATACAAGAACTTTTCAATAAAAGGAAAGAGAGGGAACCTTCATTTCTTTGTATTCAGTGGCTTTCACCATCTTCACTATTTTTAGATTCAATTATTTGAAGTTGATTTTTATATTTTCCTTAAAAAATTTACTATATCTAGAACTGAAACGTAAGATCCTTGAAAAAAGCATATAATCATCTATCACGAGATTTAAGTACTGTACCAAAAAAATTCAAGACTCGAATTCGAAATTTTTAGTTTTGAAACTTAACTCCCTACAACTCGATTAAGCACGGCTCACAAAAATATGTTTTACTAAGAATGATAAAATAAGGATTTTTTTATGAACTTTTAAATTCAAAAAGTTAAAATTAAATAAGAAAAAAGAAATTAATTTAATGTGAGAATCCAGGTTAAATACTGTTATCCTCTAATGTAATCTAGGACAAATTAATTAATCCCTACCTCTCTCCCTCTCTCTCTCTCTCTCTCTCTCTCTCTCTCTCTCCTGTCACTATAAATTGAAGCACTCCACTGTCTTCCTCCAACGAACTCTGTGAGCAAAAATGAGACTCCATAACCGCCACATCCTCTCTCTCTCCATAATCCTACTCCTCTCCACGACTTCACTGTTCCTCCGAGCAGAATCCGGCGCCGCCGCTCCTCCATTCTCATGCGACCCGTCCAATCCTTCGACCAAGCCCTTGCCGTTCTGCAACACCAGCTTGCCCGTCGCCGCCAGGGCGAACGACGTCGTCTCGCGCCTCACGCTCGACGAGAAGATCCAGCAGCTGGTGAACACGGCCGCCGCCGTCCCCCGCCTCAACATCTCCGCCTACGAGTGGTGGTCGGAGGCTCTGCACGGCATCTCCCGCCACGGCAGGGGCGTCAGCTTCGACACCGGCTCAATCAAGTCGGCCACCATGTTCCCCCAAATCATCCTCTCCGCCGCCGCCTTCGATCCCCGCCTCTGGTACCGAATCGCCCAGGCACGCACGCGCTTACGCTAATCCGATTTTAGCTTCAATTTTTGAAATAATCAATTGCAGAATCTCAGAACTCGGAGGTCGGATTTTCAGGCGATCGGAAGGGAGGGGCGGGCGGTGTTCAACGGCGGCCAGGGCAAGGGTTTAACATTTTGGGCGCCAAACATAAATATCTTCAGGGATCCGCGGTGGGGGAGGGGGCAGGAGACAGCCGGCGAGGATCCATCGGTCGCGGCGGAGTACGCGGTGGCGTACGTCAGAGGACTGCAGGGCGACGCCATCGACGGCGGCGACACCAGATCTGACCGCCTCATGGCCTCCGCTTGCTGTAAACACTACACCGCGCACGATCTCGACAACTGGAAGGGCGTCAACCGCTACGCCTTCGACGCCAAAGTTCGTAAAAACCCCCAATCTCTCCCTCCTTAGCTCATATCTCAATCGCCGCCATTAAAATACAGTAGCTAACACAGTTGAAGCTCAAATTGAAGGTGACGGAGCAGGATATGGCGGACACCTACCAGCCGCCGTTCAAGGCGTGCGTGGAGAGAGGCAGAGCAAGCGGAATAATGTGCGCTTACAATCGCATCAATGGCGTCCCGAGCTGCGCCGATCACAACCTCCTCACTGCAACTGCTCGCCAACAATGGGGATTTCAGGGGTAAAAATCTAATTCCTCAACCTAAAATCGAAGAAATTTCCTAATTCACGGTCGATTACCACCATTTTTTTGATTTTTTTGGTTTTTGATGAATTTTTCAAGGTACATTGCATCGGACTGCGATGCAGTAGCCATAATACACGACGTTCAAGGCTACGCGAAGGATCCAGAAGATGCAGTAGCAGCAGTTCTTAAAGCTGGTATGCATATCTTGTTCTTTTTCTCCTTACACTGTCCTATTACATCGTCGAAGCTCGAAGGTTTAGCATAATTTCAACACGTGTCAAGAATCTAATGATATAATAAGATATCTCACATCGAAATACAATCGAAAACATCATCGCTAAACTCTTAATGTCGCGTTAAAACCTCGGTAAACTTCTACAACTAAGCATTAGCTATGATTTATATAGAAGTTGTTCGCGGCACTTATTAAGATAGTGCATGTCAATTCCTTTGTCAAATAGGGGAAAATATAAACGTGGTAATGATATGGGACGTGGTAGTTGATAAAACGAGTATAAGGGATACTCGAATTCCTTACAAACGGAGCACTCACCATAGTGGGGGTTTCTTTTTCCCTATATGTAAGCATGCGTCGCAGTGGAATGATTGCCATATTTCGTTAAAATACCCGCCCTATCCAAAACTTTTATTTATTTATTATTATTATTTTTTTTTTTAAAAGTTCTAATTTTTCTTTTGGGCCAATATCTTGACATGTACCTTTGGGCCTTAAACTTAGTTAAGATTAAAGGCCCAAACTAAGTAAGGCCTGGCCCGACCCGCTAAAAATTTCATTGTTAACTGATTTCCAGGCCAGGCTGGAAATCAATGCCCTTACTCCGTCTCACTTCATTTGGCTTCATTTTCTAATCGGAACAAAGAATTCTGCAGGTATGGATGTGAACTGTGGCAGCTACTTGGCAAAATACACTAAATCTGCATTGGAGAAGAAGAAAGTATCACAAGCTGATATAGACAGAGCTCTCCACAACCTCTTCTCCATCCGAATGAGGCTAGGCCATTTCGACGGAGATCCGAGAAAGCTCGACTACGGAGCCATCAACGCGACCCAAGTCTGCAGCAAAGAGCACCTTGATCTAGCACTTGAAGCTGCAAAATCCGGGATCGTCCTCCTCAAGAACGAAGGCCGCCTCCTCCCCCTTAACAAGGACACCAAGTCACTTGCTCTTATAGGCCCCAATGCTAATAGTTCCAGCGTATTCGTTGGAAACTATGAAGGCCGCCCCTGCAGGAACGTCACGATTCTTCAAGCAATCGAAAGTTTATACAAGATCGCCACAAAGTTTAATCAGGGGTGCACCTTTACTAACTGTACTTCAGCTTCAACTGATGAAGCAGTGGCCATTGCTAAAGAGGCAGATTGTGTTGTGCTAGTCATGGGATTGGATCAGACGCTCGAGAGGGAAAAGCTCGATAGACTGGAGTTAGGTCTACCCGGACATCAAGAAGAGCTTATTACAGCCGTTGCAGAAGCTGCAAGAAGGCCAGTTGTGCTAGTGCTGCTATGTGGAGGCCCTGTTGATGTCTCCTTCGCCAAAGGGAATCCGAAAATCGGGAGCATCTTGTGGGCCGGATATCCGGGAGAAGCCGGAGGGATCGCAGTTGCTCAAACTCTGTTCGGAGACAACAATCCAGGTCACCCTCTTTTTTACATGCAGGCTATCACTTTTTGAATAGATCTTTACACAAAATTTTAGAAATTTAGTGTTTGATTGATCTATATACTATAGGAGGTAAACTGCCGGTTACTTGGTATCCGAAAGAGTTCGTGAAAGTAGCAATGACGGACATGAGGATGAGGCCCGATCCATCTCAAGGTTATCCAGGGAGAACATACAGATTCTACACCGGTCCAAAAGTTTTCGAATTCGGCCACGGCCTCAGCTACACCAACTATTCGTACAAGTTCGTCTCAGTCGGAACTAACAGCCTCGTCCTAAACGGTACCTCCTTTGCAAACGATGCCCGAAAATCTGTTTCTTCCGAGCAAATTTCAGTGTCAAAACTAGGCACAGACTCCTGCAAGAGAATGAAGTTCTCAGCTCAAGTAAAAGTCACCAATCTCGGAGAAATGGCCGGTAAGCATCCGGTATTACTCTTTGCCAGAAGCAAGAACACCGGAAACGGTAATCCGTTGAGACGACTGGTCGGATTCCGGAATGTGAGACTGAGCTCGAAGGAAACCAAAGTTGTCGGATTTACGATCGATCCATGCGAGCATTTTAGCCATGCTAAAGAAGGTGGATCACTGGTGTTGGAAAAGGGCAGTCTGTACTTAAGTGTGGAGGGTGAAGAACACCCTATTAATGTAGTAATCTAATGCTAAAATCTCCATCAAATGGACTAATTTTCTTTAAAGAGTTTGTTGCTAAAAGTGAAACTGATACGCCTCGAGATCGAGACGTATTGATAATTAACGCTTCGAGTGCATTTAAACTCCAAATTTTCTCGAAGAGAAGCCGAAAACCAACGAAGGGTTCATTCAATATTCTATTTCGATAATGACGGCCAACATACAATGCAACCTTAAATAGGTTTGATACCCTAAAACCTAGTCGGCTTAGATATTCTAATTGGATTCTAACCTAGGCCCAATAACAAAATTAGAATTAAAAAACATTACATAATCTCCTCGATTTCTTGGTCGTATCAGAAACCTAACAATAAAAAAATTTAATTTGTGGTCCCATATAACTTAGATGACCAAGTATTGTTCTCGTCCCAAACGAAACGCACCTCTCATCCGGAATCCCGTATGAAAGTGCAGTGAGTCATCTATGGTGGTATCTCTCAAGTCTCAGTCATGGCAGAGAAAATGTTAGTCTGTTGCACATATTTTTTTCTGTTTTTTTTAAAACTATTATAATTGTGTTTTTTTTGAGCTACTTGCATCTATTTGTCGGATTCTCCAATCTTTGTCTAATAATTACAACTACCACTGTACACTTTGTCTGAAACATTTGTTTTTTCCTTCAAATTTTTCTTCAATTATAATCTTCTCAACTTTTACTCAACTAAATTAAGTGTATAATTATGTAAATTAGAGAATTATTTTTACAAATAATTCATAGCCATTCATTTTATAAATATCTTAAGTGATTGATACATCTACAGTCCAAGATTTTATGCGAATATTGGAGTATATAATCTTGATTCTTGCCAACTAATTCGTCATTTTTAAAAAAATTTGAACTTTTTTTTTTTTTTTTATTGTATGAAAAGATTAATTATTTGTTTGTTGAGAGATCGCTATCTTGAAAAATAATAGTGAAAATGTGAAGCTAGTCGAAATCAAGAAGAATTTATTTATTTTATACTGATAATCTGCAGCATTTTGCACATGGCCCCCGACATTTCGCGCATCCATTGCAGTTTTCTTCTACGATAATGTATTGTACTATTTTGTTTCACCGTTTTAGTTGTTAGTTTATGTTTGTTTATAGGAGTATAATCTGCAGTAACAATGGCGGACTCCCTTCTTTGAATTTTCTGTTTTGTTTATTAATTTAAAAGCCTGCCCTTTTTGTGAGAGTTGAGTTGACCCCTTCTCTCTCTCTCTCTCTCTCTCTCACTCTCAAGTACAGTATTTTGTTATTGGTGCAAGCAGATTACCAAATCTTCATTAATTAACAGTTTTGTTCTGGGCAACCAAGCTACACTGTACTAGTCAGGTATCTTCTTCTTTCTCTCTCTTTCTCTTTCTCTTTCTCTTTTTCTTTCCTTTTTTGTGATTTATGTTGTTTTGAATGCTTGGTTGAGTTTGATTATCGAAACCCATTTGGTTTTATTGTTGTTTGATTGCTTAAATATCCAATCTTCTCAAATGCTACATACTGTGCTTGTGTGTGTGTGTGTGTTTAATGAGAGTTGGTGATTGATTTCATGATTTTTGGATTTTGGGTGAATTTCAATCTTCAAGAGTTGGGAAGTATGAATTCTGGGCAAAAGACATCCACTCTTGATACCTCTCTAAATTCATCACCTCCTCCAGTAGAGCAGGCTAAGGTACCCTCTCTCTCTCTCTCTCTCTCTCTCTCTCTCTCTCTCTCTCTCACATATACTGTGTTTGAGTGTGTGATATATGTATTTGCAGATTAATGAGGTGAGGAAACTGATTGGGCCACAGTCTGGTAATCTTGCAATCTACTGCTCTGATTCATCCATTTCAAGATACTTGAGAGCAAGAAACTGGAATGTCAAGAAGGCTGTTAGAATGCTCAAAGCAACCCTTAAATGGAGGGAGGACTTCAAGCCACACGAGATCTGCTGGGTAATCTTCGTTTCTTCGTTGGGACGACGAATAACTCCTTCATTCTTTGCACATTTCGGTTTCAACTCATTCATTTCACTGCTGTTTAGTTTCTTTCAATGCTAGCCATGAATTCATCTGTCATTTCTCCTTTGATGAAGCAATTCTCTTGGAAAACTAAAATGTAGGATGATATAGCAGATGAAGCAGATACCGGGAAGATCTATGTATCGAACTACAAAGATAAGAACGGGAGGCCGGTCCTCGTTATGAGGCCTAGGTGCCAGGTTAAATCCAGTTCTCCTAATTTCGAATCCATTATTTGGACGACGAGCCTTCTCTAGTCTGCTGATCTTTTGCTTCGTCTCGACTCATTTTTGCATTGCGTATGCAGAACTCAAAATCGATAAAAGGGCAGATAAAGTATCTGGTTTACTGCATGGAGAATGCAGTCTTAGATCTTCCTCCAGATCAAGAACAGATGATCTGGTTGATTGATTTCCAGGGTTTCAATCTTTCCCACATATCTATCAAGGTTACGCGAGAAACGGCTCATGTTCTTCAAGAGCATTACCCTGAGAGGCTCGGGATTGCAATACTGTACAACGCACCGAAGATCTTTCAACCGTTTTGGATGGTATCCTTCGACACACCATTTCTTGTTCTCTGATAAATATTTGCAGAAGCTTCGTTGCTTGCCTGCCATTTTATTCGTAAGTTTGCTTCTATTTCAGGTAGCGAAGCCTTTTCTAGAGCCTAAGACAGCGAACAAGGTCAATTTTGTCTATGCAGACGATCCCAACACGAACAAGATCATGAACGAGCTGTTCGACATGGAGATGGTGGAGTCTGCGTTCGGAGGGAAAGATGATTTGGATTTCAACATCACAAAGTATGCTGAAAGAATGAGAGAGAAGGATAAAAGAAGCCTCTCATTCTGGAAAACACCATCAGAAAACTCAAACTCGGAGACGGACTCTGATATACAACAAACGACGTCGTCCTCAACCGGAGACGAAGATAAGAACACATCAACCGATGAGTCTGTGACTGAGAAAATCTCCTGAGGAGCCTTGATTATGTAATAGCTAGACTCAATTTTTCAATTTCTCCCACAATAATATGAAAATGTTGTATGCAAATTTGGTTGAAAATCATCTTTCATCTCCATCAAATTGGTTGAACAAACTCGACTCGTGTAAATCGTTCGAGGATTTGAGGCATCCGGATAATCGAACATGTCGTTTATTGCAAGATACATGTATTAAGGAGTTCCAAATCCAGTACAATATACAAAACATACTAGGTAAGATATCTGAACTAGATGGTACAAATGGTCCTTATGTTCAAGCTTTCATAGGTTCGGATACAACAAAATACGACACTAAAGCAAACAACGGGCACGATTGGGACTGTGTTCCGTTTCCAGAGTTCTGACAGTGAGAGTAAACATGATTCTCAAGAATCCTTCAAGATTGGAACTTCTCGTCTAACTTCTCCCTATACTTAGCCAAGGTCTGCAATTATAGTGCCAAGAGAACGACGAATCAAAGATTAGGGTAAAGAGAAAACGAAAACAAAAGGAGTTCATCAAAAACTTTTTCGGGACAAATGCATATAGTTTAGGAATAATATCACTTCAAATCTACTCTATCACAGTAACATCACGGGTTTAACGTAAAAACTAGTCGTTTCAAAGTAATGCAGTTGGTAAGTTCAGCATATGAGTCGAAAAATCAAAGCAAGATGTAAAACCTGCCACCCCGAGAGAGATTTCTAGAAACACAAGAACTTTTAACTAAAATTGTGTTGTGAAAGGCAATGTGAAAATGCATAGCTTTGATATTAACAAAATCATAGCTGAAATCGAGCAGAGAAAATGGCAACATATCAGAGGACCATCGTCTCAGATCCTTTGCATGATTGCTAACTAAAATCGTGTCAAGAACGGTAGAGAAAGAGTTGCTTACCTTAGTGTAAGCATAAACGCTAGCTTCAGTTGGTGCGACTGGGCTACCCCTGCGAATGAATTTCCCCTCTTTATGAATGTAAAGCATCGGGATTCCAGTTGATAACTCCAGGCTAATGACCTGATAAGAAAAAACACGTGAGTTTTCACACTTGCAAATTATCAGAAATCGAAATAAACCACCATCGAAATCCATTTGATCTCGATTCCCACCTCTTGAGAAGTCAGCTTATCCAGATACATGATAATGGACCTCAGTGAGTTTCCATGGGCTGCGATCATCACATTCTTCCCCGACAGAAGCTGGGGCTGGATCTGTTTTTTACTAAATAGTTATAATCGCAGTATATTAAATAAGCATTAGGCAAGGTTTTAAAAAAATAAAGATGGAGTTTGCTTACAAATTCTTTGAAGTAGGCAACAGCTCTCTCGGCACACATCTCAAGACTCTCACCATTTGGAGGAGGAATGTCGTAACTGCGTCTCCACACATGAACTTGTTCGGCCCCGTATCTATCAGCTGTTTCTTGCTTATTCAATCCCTGTAGTTCTCCATACCTACACAGAGTAAATCATAGGTCACGATTCATGCTACAAAACCAACACGAGAGTAGTATTGAAGATTCCTGATGTGACTAACATTCTTTCATTTAGCTGCCAAGCAGTGACAACCGGGACACATTGTTTTTTAGTATCCTCGCTGAAGATTTGGCTCCATTCTCTCGCTTGCTCACTCTCATCGTGCAAAATAATAGGAACCTGCATACGAGAAGTTGCTTATTGTCAAGATCTTCACGTATTGAGATGCATCAGAACCTCATACTTTGCTTCACTAACATCCTAATTACTACAGAATTTAGATTTTTTTTCAGTGATCTCATCATATTGAAATGCAGATCAATATTACAACTAAGAAAACGGACCTTCTTGCGACGATGTTCAGTCATTGCAAGCATAGCAGTCATCTGTGCACGAATCAGCGAAGAGGTAAAGATCATGTCGACAGGTATGTTGCTGATTCTTTTGCCAGCTTCGATTGCTTCCTCCACTCCCTTATTGGTGAGTGGAACGTCAACACAGCCTGTGAACAGATTCTTCTCATTCCACATAGACTCACCATGCCTAATCAGAATCAGTGCAGCTTCATCTGAAACAACAACGTATTAGAGAACCATTTCAAGAAAAACCAAACAAAATTCGTCGTTTTTCCAGCTTGAAGATAGATAGCATTACTTGACTTCTTTTTGGATTCACTCGAAGTGCCACTCGATGGGGACAAAACTGGGTCTGAGACAGTTGAGGTGTTCGAGACTGATGCTTGAGAACTTGCCACAATTCTCCTCTTAAGGCCACAAGTTCCTCTTGTCGTCAGAGAGATATCTAGCTTGACACCTTTCGAAATCAGCCTAAACGAACCGATCCCATTCTCCTGATTGAGGCCAGAGTTACTGAAGTAGCCACGAGACTGAAGAGTCACCACCGCCTGGTGAAATGCAGAGGAGGCCATTCTGTACTGAACAAAACACAATCAGCTACACGATCACGATTCATGCCTAGATTATTCTAATCCTAGGATTATAAACATGGCCTAATTCAACAGCCACCCAACGAACATTGATAATTCGATACTAATCACGATGAAAACCAAGAACTGAAAGAAAACTGCCATTCCCATTTCTCTAATTCTCTGTTTCAAGATTTTAATCAGTTTCCACTTTCTGAGACTAGTAATTGCGATCAAACATAAAAACTGCAACACAGAATGAATAATGCAACCCATCCAAGAACAAATGCACTAAATCATCAAAGATTGTTCAAAAAAAAAATTCAAAAATTCAAACCACAACAATCAACAGTAACATCAATCAACAGCTTTCTGCAAATGATCATACACACAAATATCACAACTCGAATAAACACCAAAAATCAGACCCAACTGAAAAGAAAAAACCGCAACAAATTCAAGAACTTACACGAAGAACCCAGAAAAGACAGGAGAAAACAAGAAATCAAGAGAGCAAAAACGCAGAATACGAATAGAGAAGCAGAGGAGAGATCTTACATTTATACAAGGGCGCCGAGAATATATCAATGGATCAAAAGGGGGGCGGTCGATGAAACCGAGGAAATAGTGTATTTCAAGGAAGAAGTTGACGGAGAGAAAAATGGCGGTTGCATTAACTTTTTCAATTCAGCAACGTGGGAAAGAATTCGCTATGAAAATTAGAGAGAATTCGACTGAAAGATCGAGAGAGAAAACAGCAGGGATGGCGATTGAAAGAGGGTTTTTGGATTGTTCTTGTTCGCGCACGAAGAAATGGAAGGGTGGTTGGTGAGAGAGAGAGAGAAAAAAAAAATTCAAGAAGTGAGAATTAAAAGAACTCGAAAATGGCCCTTCTGTGAATTGTAGTAGAGGAAGGTGGCGATTTGGAGGTGCAAATGGGCAGCAGAAAAAAGGTGCCTTGTGGCGTCTCTGACTCTGACTGCTCTATTTCGCTTACTGCGTGTTAGTGTGTGTGCTTGCGGCCATTTTTATACTGTATTTCTCTCTCTCTCTCTCTCCAATGGTAGGTGTAGACTACTGAAATTTGAATTTGAAAGGGGATTTTTTTTTTTTCTTCTTTTTAATTTTGAAGAATATATTTCATTTTTTGGAGTTTAATTTTGTAATTAGTTTCATTTGATGGAAGTAATATGTGATATGATAGTGAAATATGAATGGTTAGATCATCGAATTAGGGTCGAAATAAAATGTACGTCTTTTTTATGAATGGTCGGAAAAAGAATTATACGAACAAATTTAGGCTTAATGATCTCGGAATGAATTTCCCCGATAATCCAACACGATAACTTTCAGATGCTCTAGAAAGTCATTGATCTTAGCATAAGCAAGCCTGAAGAATCAATTGCGTAAATTTAGTTTGAGTTTTGATCGGGCTTGTAAGGTCGATGCTAGGTCGAGTGCTAATACACTTCTCTTACACATTCACACCACGTGTAATTTAAATATTAAAAACTATAAATCCTAAATTTCAACGTATTTGGTGTTAAAATCTTTTAAAAGAGTGTAGCGTCGAACTATCGTACTATTCATGCAAATACGAAGTCGAGCTAGAGCCTAGTTTTAATTTGAATATCCGATTATGATTATTCATACGGCATGTACAAAGTTGCTCACATTTGATTAAATAAAAGCATTACATTGATCTTTGACTTTGAATAGCAGACAACTAAGAGTGATTTTAATTAAATTTTAAAAAAAAATTAAAGAGACAAAAGAATAATTGCTTCGAATATCCCTTTGGTTTCATAACACTTTCCTACGTAGACATGCAAGAAAATTGTTAAAGAATTTTCGGTTTAAAAAAAAAATAAAAATCGTAAAATACTCTTTTCGTTCATAGTACTTGGACCTAGTTAATTTTTGTAGTAGGTTTTTGGGTGCCGCGTCTACGGAATTTGAAATTGAATTTTAAGTCTAATTTTTGTATATAGGGTTGGTTTATCTTTGAATCAAATTAATCGACCTTTCTAGCTGAATTTGAAGTTTTGTAATACTGTAATAGATTTTAAAATATATACTCCCTCCGTCCTCCATTTAGTGACGGAGGGAGTATGGGCACGCGTTTTTTTACATTTTATGGTATAATAATAAATTAATGTGTTAAAGTGTTAAAGTGGAATAATTGTGGGTCCATTTGATTTTTTTAATAGTATTAAAATGTTAAAATAATAAAAAGTAGATGTATAAAGTGTTAAAGTGTTAAAGTGATTGTGGGGTCTACGTCCAAAAATGGAAATTGTCAATAAATGGAGGACGTCCCAGTATAGTATTAACGTCACTAAATGGAGGACGGAGGGAGTACTAGTTTTACTGTAAAAGTTTCCATCGTTATAATGTTTCAGAGCCAACTAACAGAGTCGATTAAAACCAAAAGATCGTAAACGTAAAATGTATTAATTGGAGAGAGACATTAGAGGTGTTCAAAAGAACCGGAACCGGCAGTTAAAACCGTAACCGTAACCGAAACCGATGGTTTTTTAACCGGAACCGGAACCGGAAAAGGAACCGGTGGAACCGGCGGTTCGGTTAAGGTTCCTAAGGCTTGGAACCGTAACCGGCGGTTCCAAATTTTAGAACCGTCCAATTTATATAAATTCGATTATTATTTTTTTTTAAATATAATTTATAAACAAATATAACATTATTTGTTAAACTTCATAAATAATAACTAAATATATATATAATTTGTACTTTTTTCAATTATATAAGTGTTACTCTCAAACACTCATTTGTTATTTCTTCATTGTGAGGTATGTTTAATGTTTTTATAAGAGTATTACACTTTTCAAGCTTCTTATTTATTTGATATGTGATATCTAACACATCCCAAACTATGAGAATAGTTGCATGAGGAACACCTATAAAATTGAAAGAATGTTCAAAGCCTTATGAAATAAAAAAGTTTAAAATTAAAAAATAAATAAATAATTGTCCGGTTTTTTCCGGTTAGAACCGGAACCGTAACCGTGTGTTTGCGGTTCGGTTTCGATTCCTCCCTCGACGGAACCGGAACCGGCGGTTCGGTTTCGGTTAGAACCGGTCTAACCGGAACCGTGGGCACCTCTAAGAGACATGTGAATTATTTTTAAATGAATCAATCTATCATAGTCAAAGATTCAAAATCCCTCAATACCTAAAATAATTTACAAATTGTCTCAACATAATCTTTCAAGGACATGAAAAATCAAACTTACAAATAATTAACACTAATAAAGTATCCACCTAACAAATACACACCACCTAACTCTCTTCTTTTTGTAATTTTGTTTCAATTTGGTGCTACAATTTTCATGTCATTTGCCCCTAAATTTCCCAACTACCCTCTCACAATTTAATTTAGCACACAGCTGTTTATGTTTGCTACAGACTTTGACTAACTGCCAATCTGTTTCCACGTTCTTCACGTGGGAAAATTGTGATACTATACTAGTAATATACTTAGATCACGGCACCTATGTACTATTATTCATTCCGTATCACCGAATTTGACGTGTTACTTGAATATATATGAGGTATAAAAGAATGAAACGATAAAATTCGATGGGATTGAGGGAGTAGATATCTATCATTAAAGTTGGATTAGTGTAATTCTATACATTTTGAAGATTTGGAGTGAATTTTAGGCATTTATTTTACTCGAGATGTGATTCTTTTCTTTATTTTTATGGAGAATGTTTTTGCCAAGTATAAAAGTGGGCTATTGGGCTTAATAGGCCCATTGGGCCGTATCAGTTATCAGAAACCAACTTGTTTGGACCTAGATTCATCAACAAGTTGGGCTTATTTATTAATTTAAAGCCCAATTATTACTACATTCCCTAATTAACCTTATTATTGCAAATATTTTGGCAGTAACCAGGTGATTTAGCGCACCTGCTACCAGACTCCTCTCTTTAATGAGCGATCCGGGTTCGATCCCTACTGGGAGTAAATTTGTGTGCGTGTATCAAACCTTAGTTCGTTTAGTGCTATTCTAAGTGGCCAATTTTATCTTTAATGTCCCTCTGTGCCGCTTTATTAGCCTCATATATTATTTAGAGAATAATTAATCCTTACTTTTTAATATAGACCATTCATTTTTACTTTTAACACTTACATATAAATTTCGTACCAAAATAAATATGATTGGTGAAGTGGGACAGAGAGAATACGTAATCAAATTTGACATCTAAATGACTATATTTAATTTTATTTATGCAGCTTTATCTAGAAGTCTTTGATTTCAAAGTTCTAGAACCCAAGCGAAACTTTGGCAAATTATCACTTACTTTGAATAGTCATAATAATTCACGAAGACATCAGCTAACTCGTTCGGTTTATAAGCCAACCCTATCGGGCTCGAACCATTTCGATTTGGACAGTCAAGCTAAATATTTAAAATATGGCCAACCAATCAGCTCAACTCACTAACCTTTTGATCTAATCATATTGGATTCGGATAATTTCAAGATCGATTGTTGTTTCGAATTAGATCGTATCCCTATTATTAAGAGAAGGGATCTCAACTTTGCATGTGTAGCTTCATAATTGCGGAAATATGGGATAATCGATCGAATTAATCACATATTTCCGCAATTAATACATAGTATACTTTACAAATTAAATAAAGATAATATATTGTCAGAAGTCAGAGGCATGATATGCGGCTGGTCCAAAAATACATTATTGACCTCCAAAGTCAACGTTTGAGCACCTCCATTAATCATTATCAAAAAAATAAATTAAATTAAAATTTTTAAATAAAAAATACACACATCTCTTAATTAACAAAATATATATATCTATTCGTCCCATTATATTAGTCTAATTTATTAAATAAGCGCCAATTATAAAATATTTATAGAAATGACTAACTAATATAATTGAATAAAAAAATATTTATTTATTTTGACATTTTAAAACCAAATTGCAAAGTAATAAAAAGATCAGAACCGATCAAGAAATAGAATTTCGGAAAGATTAAAAAAAATTATATAAAAAAACACTTATTTGGTCCAACCTTTGACTCCTCCCACGTATAAATAACCTACACAAATACCAAAAGAACAAAAACATCAAATTATAAACTCTCAAAATGGGGAAGTTAGCCATCTTATTCTTCTTCATCGCCTCCTTCTTCTTGTCATGCATGCCTTCTCCCTCAACCGGGAGGTCGATTTCCGGCAACGGACTCCCGGTCCGAGCGGTTAATCTTGGCGGTTGGCTCGTAACGGAAGGATGGATCAAACCGTCCCTCTTCGACGGCATCCCTAACAAAGATTTGTTGGTAATTAGTCTCAACATAGTCTCCTCACATCTTTTTATGATGCAAGTATTATTTTTATGTACGAATGCACGTAACGTGTGTTTGTGTCGTCTGTACCGTACATTAGGACGGGACGGGGGTGCAGTTGAAATCCGTGACGGTCGGGAAGTATTTGTGCGCCGAAACCGGAGGAGGAACCATCATAGTAGCAAATAGAAGCTCTGCCTCTGGATGGGAAACCTTTAGCGTATGATTTTAATTTATTATGAATTCTTTTATTTATTTCTAGTTTTAATGGTTCTTGATTGAGATGTTTATGTTGAAATAGTTATGGAGGATGAATGAGACGACCTTCAACTTGAGAGTTTTCAACAGACAATTTGTAGGGTTGGATCGAAACGGGGTCGATATTGTAGCCGTAGCAAGTGCACCCGCTCTAACCGAGGTGTTTCGGGTCGAGAGGAACCCTAATGATTCGATGCGTGTACGAATCCAAGCCCCGAACGGGTTCTTCCTTCAGGTTCAAATTTCACCAACGTCTCTCGTATATTAAAGTAATTACTATAATTGTTGGAGAATAGAAGTGTGAAAAGTATCAAGCGAAGGATGTGGGAATTTGATTCTTTGCTACCCAATTTACCTAAATGGATAATATATTATTCCAAATTAAAGTAAGTTTTCCACTTTATCAAACAAAATTCCATTAAAAAATGGTCCAAAATTAAATTCCTATACACCACCAATTATGCGCATGGGTGGCTTTGTTTGCCACCTTTAGGGCCACTATCAATAATGCATACCAATTATACTCTACCCGTCTCGTTTCTTTAAAATGTGTGCATATAGAATAGTAAACACATTAAGTAGAATGAGATAAACAAATTATTTCTTTTTATAAAATATATAATGTCACATACACATTGTTGCAGTTCTAGCATGTTACTATCTAGTTATACATGCTACTTCTACTACTATATATATATATTAACGATAAAAGTCCTTCCGTCTCATTTCGATGTCTTCATTATTGAATATACGTAAGGTTTGAAAATAACACATAACAGCATTAGAATTGGTCAGCCCCAATTGTGTGGTGGAAAATTAAGCTCTTGAATTAAATAAGAAATTAATTAGGAGCTATATAGCCTTTGCCCTTTTCATTTGAACAAAATTATAAATTCAATTTGATGAAGACCTTGATTTAACCTTTAACTAAATTTAGTCTCCAAAAGGACCTTTTATGAGGATGACTAGCTCAAGAATTTCAAGTTTTATATATAAAAAAAAGAAGGCATATTTATTTGTTGTTCATAAATATAGTATGATTTTATAATCACATAATTTGGTTCATACATAAATAAGTACGGGCATGAGAAATGTGAATAGATTTGAATTACTGACTGTAATTTGATCTATGGTTAATTGATCTAAGCGTGATTAGACTTAAGTATGAATTTGTACATAAAAAAACATAACGGCATTGTAAGCATAAATGTTTACCGACCGAAACATAGTTTAATACTCCCTTCGTCTCACTGGGATAGGGACCTTTTGTTTCGGCACGGAAAATAAGACGAGAGTGATGATAGTGTGTTAAAATGATGGGTAGTGGGTTAAAGTGACGTGTCTGAATTTTATTGGGTTGAAATTTTCTATTTTGGAAAAGGTTCATATATTAGTGAGACGTCTCAAAAAAAAAAAATGTCCCTTTATCAATGAGACAGAGGGAGTATAGCTTTAACCACATTTCGCATATTAACACGCCATAACTTATTTGCACACAAAATGTTCCCTACAATTATACACTCCAACTAATATGCAACATACATAATATTAATTGCATGCAGGCAAAAACAGAGGATTCAGTTACAGCAGATTATGCAGGAAATGGTGGATGGGGAGATGATAACCCCTCAGTTTTCTTACTCTCAATTTCTGGTAGATTGCAAGGTGAATACCAACTCACTAATGGCTACGGCCCTCTCCTCGCCCCGACGGTCATGAAGGTACTCGTCCCCATCCCATCCAGTCCCGTCTCGACTGAGTATGCACATTTTACAACCCTCCTCCTACAATTCTAGGAACACTGGAGCACATACATTGTAGAAGAAGACTTCAAATTCATAAAGAACAGTGGACTCAACGCAGTCAGAATCCCAGTAGGGTGGTGGATTGCTAGTGGGCCCACCCCCCCTAAACCCTATGTCGGTGGCTCGTTGCTTGCCCTCGACAACGCCTTCTCCTGGGCTCAGTAATTAATCATACTCCTTCCGTTTATCTTCATCTGACGCCTCCCTTTTCGGCACGGTATTTAAGAAATTCAAGTTTATGATGTAAAGTTTTTTTACCATGCATGCAGAAAGTATGGAATTAATGTGATAATCGATCTACACGCTGCGCCGGGTTCACAGAATGGCTGGGAGCACAGCGCCTCGAGAGACGGTTCGCAGGAATGGGGGAGCACGGACGAGAGCGTTCGACAAACGGTCCACGTCATCGAGTTTTTGACCGCACGGTAAAAATATTACTCCTTCTGTCCCCGATCGACTCATGTAGGTCTATTTTGCATATGCTTCAATATCATTAAAATGTTACGATTTTGAAACTTTGTTTTTATTGTTCTCCGACTTTTACGATTTTTATATTCAATTTAAGTTCTCGATTTAAGATTTAATGTATAAAAGTCTAGGTTAAAATGTCATAGGCTTTCATATATTCATGATTAAAATATTCGACCCACTTGAATTAGGACGGAAGGAGTATATTTTTTATTATGCGCAAAAATAGTACTATACCGGTTCGTGAATGACAAACCGTGTCCGAATGCAGGTACGCGAAGAGCCCGAGCCTATTCGCGGTGGAGCTAATCAACGAGCCCCTTTCGCCCGGGGTGTCGCTAGAAACTCTTACCGAGTACTACAGAGCCGGCATAGAAGCCGTGCGTAAGCACTCTCCGACGGCCTACGTCATTCTATCGAACCGGCTCGGGCCCC
Organism: Thymus mandschuricus; assembly: GCA_029379335.1. Lineage (NCBI taxonomy): Eukaryota > Viridiplantae > Streptophyta > Magnoliopsida > Lamiales > Lamiaceae > Thymus > Thymus mandschuricus. The sequence continues at coordinate 36,547,970 of CM057075.1, read as the reverse complement.
ACGAGCCGAGGGAGCTGTTCGAGCTAGCTAGCGGATTTACCAAAATAGCCCTCGACGTGCATCACTACAATCTCTTCTCCTCCATTTTCGACAACCTTAGCGTGCAGCAGAATATAGATTATGTGAACATTAACCGGACGGAGCAGCTGGCCGAGATCACGACGGCAAACGGCCCACTCGTTTTCGTCGGTACGTCGATAATTTCCTTTATAACGTATAAATTTGCATAAAACACCCGCGTATTTTAATTTTATTATTAATTATATTAAAGCCCGTGCATATTTTTAAATTGCAAAAAACACCCTTTGCGTATGTGAAAAAAATAGACGTGCGGGTGTTTTATGCAATTAGCTAGGATTTTAAATATTATTGTGGATCGGAGGTTTTCTTCTCGATTAAACGGTAAATAATTAATTTAATTTGTATAGGGGAATGGGTGGCAGAGTGGCAAGTCGGGACCGCGACGGAGGAGGACTACCGGAGATACGCGGCGGCGCAGCTGGAGGTTTTCGGGAAGGCGGCGTTTGGGTGGGCGTATTGGACCCTCAAAAATGTAAATAACCATTGGAGTTTGGAGTGGATGATTAAGAATGGGTATTTCAAGCTTTGATGAGCAAGTTCTCCTAAGCTAGTTGTATTAATTTAGTGGTATAAACGTTTTATCTCCGATTATAAAGTAGGAGTTCGAGCCATATCAGATGCGTGAGCGTTTGGTTGTGTTTTTATCTTTTACTATTAATAAAAGCAGTTAAATAAATCTTATAATACTGTATATTGTAATTAAAGAAATTTTGTTATATAGCACCAATTAATTATTGATCTATTACAGTGGAGAAATGAAATGCCGCATCCCAAATCGTGAGCACTTTCGTGGGCATTGATCGTCACTGTAGTATAATTTTGTTCGATTTTTGTAGTCGTTTTATATTCCACTATGTTATACATAAATATTGAAATCATAAAGTTTACAAAATATATAAAAATCGAGACTCGATTTGTATTTTTCTTATTTGAATATAAAAAATCAAAATGGAATAAAACAATTAAAACTAGCAATTCAGAAACCAACAAACATACAAAATCAACAACGTACAAGAACCAAAAAGTCAGGGGTTCGAGCCATCATAGACATAGAAAGAGAGCAAATAAGGAACCATTAATTATAAAACCTTACTACACCGCGTAACTCGTGGGAGGATACAGGTGGGGGTGGCTCAGATGATACCCACCGGCGGCGGCGTGGGCGCAGTGGACGTGGACGTCGAAGTCGCATTCAGAGCAGCAGTAGGAGAAGCCGGTGCCGGCGAGGGAGCAGGAGTTGCAGAAGAACTGGGCGGAGGGGTAGGTGGGGTAGGAGACGAGGGTGAGGGGGTGTTGGGGGTGGGAGGGGTGGGCCAGGGTCCGGCTGGCTCGGAAGCAGTGCTCGTGGAGGAAGTAGTTGCACTTCCAGCAGGCGTACACGTTGCCGACGGCCGGAGACTTGCAGCCGGAGCAGTGGACCTCCGATCCCGCCGCCGTCTGGTGGAAGACCAGGCCGTGGATGTGGCTGAAGTGCTTTAGCTCCGTCGCCATCTCTCTCTCTCTCTCTCTCCGATCTTGATTCTTGTTGATGTTATATGCAAGTTGGAGGTTGACAGGGTGGCCGGGGAGTTGAATTTGTCAACTCTCTGAGGTCGTCGTTGACTTTTGGGTTTTTGGAGTTGACTTGGATCATGCATGCATTCATCAAGTCTTTGTTAATTGAGTTGTTTTTTTTGTTTTTTTGGTTTTTTTTTGTTTTTTTTTGTTTTTTTTTTTAAATTTTAGAATTGGGGTTTTTGTTCTTGTAAAATCTAGGAAAAGCTACACCGCATACCACATGTCGACAGCAAGAATCGAACATAAAACTTCTCACGAAAAGACTGTTTTAGATCGTGATACTACGTATTAGAGACATTGTGAGAAATTCTTCCACTAGAGGGAGTGAGGTATTTTTTGTATGCAATTTTTCGCAAAACAATAATTAAATTATATTGTGAAAGTGCTTTTGTAAACTTGACATTAATACATCAGTGTAATAGAAAATATAATACTCCCTCCGTCCTCCATTTAGTGACGTTAATACTATATTGGAACGTCCTCCATTTACTGACAATTTCCATTTTTGGACGTAGACCCCACAATCACTTTAACACTTTAACACTTTATACATCTACTTTTTATTATTTTAACATTTTAATACTATTAAACAATTCAAATGGACCGACAATTATTCCACTTTAACACTTTAACACATTAATTTATTATTATACCATAAAATGCGAAAAAACGCGTGCCCAAACTCCCTCCGTCGCTAAATGGAGGACGGAGGGAGTATGAAAATACAATAAAAGATCCGATCCACGTAGAGTGTATGGGGTGAGAGAGATGGTGGATTGCAATAAATATGAAGGGAACAATAAAAAGCCCAAGATTAGCCCAAATTTCAGATTAAAAGTGGGCTTCTATGGGTCAGCCCGTTTATAGCAAAGGCCCAAGAAAAGCCCAATTATCAGATTAAAGTGGGCCTTTATGGGCCAAGCCGTTTAGACTACAGGCCCAAGACTAGCCCAAATATACTACATACTGAGAGTGCGAGGAATTAGCATCGTTGCAATAGAACTTGCATGTCGTAGGCCGAACAAGTGCACGTTTTTAATACGAATAAAATTAATATAACCATGATTTGAAAAGAGAACATGGCATTCACCAAAAACTCTGATACCATGGCATAATTTCGTCTTATCTAAAAGTTCGATCTTAATACATCGATGTCAAAAAAAGGGTGAGAGATTATTATACAAAGGGCAATCTTTATACTTCTAACCAAATGTCTTTATCAATGGTGAGCATAATACTTGCAATTATTATAATTTGTGATTTTTTTTTAATGAAATTTTCATTCATAATTCATTACTACATGAGAGAAACAAACAAAAACATTTGACAAAAATCCAGCATGACATGTTTTTTTTTTTTTTTTTTTTTTTTTTTTTTTTTTTTAATTTATTTAATTAACGAGAAAAATACGTAGTCGTGCACACAATAATGCACTAATCTAAATTCTATTTAGTACATTATATGAATTAATTTTATATTACTATGTTACACTCGGATTCTTTAAAGCGTTTTTGTGTTATATCTTCTATTGTATCAACGAATAAAATATCTCTAAAATTAACAGTAGTTAAGTCACAAGTCCGTCTATTTATACGAAAAATTAGCAAATGACTATTATTCGTCTGCGCAGTAATATATTATACAATACAAAAATGTAGCGGATATATACTACTATTCTAATTTTCCCTCTACACTCACAATCATGCATATTTCAATAATTCTAATCTTTCATTATTTAGACAATTCATCAACGTTATTTGTATATATGTGAAAAATAATTCATAGATAAAACAAAATTGAATTATTGATTTTTTTGAAAAATACAAACAAGAAAATGCAAGAACACCTCCTAAAAATTCTTTTATGAGCAAAATAAATTAATTTATTTTGTCTACACATAGTACTATATTATAATGGGGTAAAAGATTCCAAATTCTGATCCATCTCAATAATAAGAATAAAATAAAATGGTTGCTGACGAGGCACAAATAATGCAACCTTTTTTCTCGAAACGGAAAATTAAAATTAACGGTTCAGATCTATTCCTTCGTTCCCGGCCCTCTACTTTTATCTTCCCAACTTCCCACAGCTCTTTACACTCCTCCTCTCCTCTCTCTCTCTCTCTCTCTCTCTCTCTCCTCTCCCTCTCTACACAGTTTCAGTTTCTAGGCTCGAAGGAGAGATGATGCTGGGGAAGAGAGGCCGGCCGCCGATGAAGAGGACGACGAGCATGACGGAGTTCACCTTGGATCTCAACGTCTACCAGCCGTCTGATCCTCACAACCCTTTCATCGGCGATCAGCAGCCGAGTTCCGCCGCTGCTCCGAGATCGCAGCGGCGGAACTCGGCTGACTTCGTTCAGACGGCCAGTTTCTTGAGGTCTTGCTCCTGCTGCAAACGCCACCTCATTCCTGGCCGTGATATTTTCATGTACAGGTAATATTTTTATTTTTATTACTCCCTCCGTTTCCCCGATACATGCGTCAGGAATCTTTCGGCACGCATCTCGATGTGTTAAAAATTTTGTGTTGAGATAAAATTTAGGTTTTAATTGATATAGCTTATGTAGGGTATGATGCACTATATTAAATAAGACCTAAAATTTATCTCAGAAAAATCAACTTTTCGATACATCGAAATACGTGTCGAAAGATTTCCGAGGCCTATATAGTGGACAATGGAAGTATTAATTAGCTGCTCATTTTTGTAATGAAATGGAAATTAGTTGAAATTTTATCAATAAATTTTAGGAGCACTCCCTCCGTTTCGTCGAAAAAGACTATTTTCCTTTTTGGAACGCTTTATCGAAAGAGCTTTGTTAATTTTGTATCTGTGTATAATTTGCAGAGGTGATACGGCTTTCTGCAGTCTAGAGTGCAGACAGCAGCAAATAACTCAAGATGAGAGGAAGGAGAAGTGTTCGCTAACGGCGTCGAAAGCCTCCGGCGCCGGCGGGGCGGTCTCCGCCGTGTAGATTAGCTAAAACCGCCACTAGCTTTATATATTTATATTATGTATCGATTAAGATATATAATATAATGGATAAATATGCATGTAAATCGGGGCTGTATTTGTAATTCTTCACCTCTCTCAAGTTAAGTTGATGGGCAAAAAAGTTTTGGTAATTTCATGTATAATAGAGCTTTTCTTTTATCGAACGGTTGATAACGAGCTCATTGAATATTATAATCGATAAGACTTATTTAATATAATTATTGGATTATTATAAACGAAATGGAGAAAATGGTATTGAGAATTATAATATAAATCAACAGATTTCACATTTTTCTATAGTTCGAGGTTTTTAATGAGATGAAATTTTATCACCGTATTTGAGCCTCTGACTAGCGCCGAGAAACTGTGTTCAAAATCTCTCTAATAACAACTTCACGCATATTAAAAATGTACACGGATTGGGCCCCCTACCTAGATAATAGAGTTGAAAAATCGAACCCACTGATGAAGGAGTGTATTAATAATTAATATAAACCAAATTCGAGCTTTTAAACGAGATACGACAAATACTTTAACTTCTAATTTTAGTATTGGTTGAGTGGAAATTTGGGACAAATAATATTTCGTTTTGAAAATTAAAAAATACTTATAAAATTTAGTATGTAAAGGAAAAAAAATAGTATAGGTATGACGACATAATAATATAGGGCCCATAGCAATCATTTTTCAACAAATAATAGACGTATGAATAGTTGTATTGATAGCTAAGTTTTTTTATTTTTATTTTTACCCATTGAGATGGAAAGTAGGGCTGGGAATCGGTACCGAGAATTTCGGTTATAACTGTACCGAACCGCTAACCGCAATTGCGGTTAGCGGTTAACCGCTAACCGCAATTGCGGTTAGCGGTTCGGTAAACGGTACGGGTATTACATTCTAAACGGTTATCGGTTACCCGATAACCGTTCGGGTAAATAACCGCATAACCGCATAACCGCAATTTTTTAATTAATTAATTTTTTTTTATATAATACGAATTTTAAAATTTAAATATTAAATGAATGATTTGTCATTTCATTTGTGCAAAATAGAAAATAATGAAATATTGAAAATTAGAAAATAGAAATATTATGTGCACACAAATGAATAATGATGTGATAGTACTATATATTTTACGTACCCCTTACGTAAATTTTAAAATAAGTAATCAACCGGTTCACTCGACATTTATGTTGTATCTTCACATTATCGATAAGTACATTAACGCGGGATTATAGAATGTCCTAAAAGATTTACGTTCAATTGATCATGTGCAATATTCATTACAATAACCCAATTTGAGCCATTTTTTCAGGGTATGAACGATAATGAGGATAACGAATTGAATATAGTTATGTAAAATCAAGTCGTTACTTGACCGTCCAATATATTTTTATTTTGACCAATAGGGCTAATAGCATAAACAATTTGAATTGGTCACGATATTTAAATACGATTTTCTTTTTTCTTTCTGTTAGAGTAATTGTTTATTTATGCATATTTACAGAACTCTATTAAGCTATGTAACTAATTAAATTGTGGCTTAATTCATCGATTATAACTATAAAATAGGTCAATTTAATTGGGTTTGTTCTATTTTCGTACATAAAATTGATTATGAAAATTTCAAAATTTTGGATATGTACAGGTTTCTAGATCAGTTTTGTAGGATATCATCTTCGTCGAGATGGGGAAGTCTCCCGGAAAATGGATCAAATGAATATTTGGCAAAGGATCCAAATCTAGTCAGTCGAAGGGGAGAGAGCTTTCTGTAATATAAAATATCAATATATCATAGTAATATATATGACAAAAATGTGTGAAATAATGAAAGAAGTTAAATGGAATAATAATTCAAAATTAATAAATTAAATAAAAAAAATGCGGTTATCGGGTAACCGAATACCCGAACCGCATAACCGCATGCGGTTAGCGGGTAACCGCATACCTAAAACGGTTCGGGTATCGGTACATTTTTCACGGAATTTGCGGTTCGGTTAACCGCAATTGCGGTTCGGTTATCTGATAACCGCACCGATTCCCAGCCCTAATGGAAAGAATGCACTAGTCGAATATCATTATTGGATCGTGACGTAAGTTTGTTAATTGCCAATCAAAAAATTCAAACGATTATGATTGAAATTTTAGTCGAATAGAAGAAGAAATTAAACGTACATTTTGAAATTTGTGTGTAATAAGAGGAGTGGTCGAGCAAAATATCAGTTTTGTGGATTGATCAAAAAGAAACATTCCCTTTTTTTCTGATTTCATTTTTTTTAAAATGAAAATGAGTCTTTTTTATTTAATCTATAAATTATTCAAGAGCGTAACATGTTAGTTGTTACTCCCATCGATTTAAGTATGTGGCCGGCTCATTCTTTTGCTCATTCTTATAGAGACCTTACTATCCATCGTATTTGGGTTGAGCCCTCCATTCTCTCGTGGAAGGCCTTCCTAACTTTTCGTGTTCTTATTAGTATATATGTGTACTCATTTTTTATGAACAATAACTTATAATATTAACTCTAGAGATAAAATGGTAAACTTTTGATTATTTTTCAATTGAATACCAAAATAGAATTTTGAAAAGGAAACAAGACATAATTGAAATTTTCATGCATGTAACATAATTAATGCCTATGTCAAATAAATGACAATACTTTTTTGTATTCATTTTGGTCCAAAAGTTTGGAATCATTTTTAGATAGAGAGAGAGAGAGAGACTGTGGTGAGTGTGAATATTTTGGCCCACGAAAATGAATTTTGGATTTTCCAAAAAAAAAAAAAAATTAATAATAAATTAAATAAATAAATTGGGACCAATTTTACCCACTTTGGTTGGGGTAGGGTTCACATAATGCACCACCACATAATTTCATGATTCCCCTTTTTTCCTATTTTTTTCCAAAATATTTCTTTCTTTCATTTTCATTTGTATGCAAAGATAAGAACAAATTCATAATTATCACGTTTATTGGAAATACGGGTCGTGTTTTAAAATCGTTACTAACTAATTCTGGAAGTATTATTGACTCAACTTAATCGCTTTATGTAGTAAAGTATTTCACATAAGTATACAATAAAGTTTTAAGACCGGTTTTTCAGGAGAGACGAAGAAATGCATACACGGAAACGATCATATTATTCTAAGGAAAATACTAGTCACCTTGAGGTGTCAATTGTTCTACTAAATTACAAGTTGTGGAAGAGAATTGCTAGGGTTGGATTTTGCATGGATGCTTCCTCTTAAATTATAATCTCTTTTTTGCTTTAAATATTCCTCATTTGATTTGATTCTCCCTTCCATTGTTTATTTCTTATGTGCCCAATTGTTGTGCCTTTTGCACCCTATCTCCACTACACATACTAATGGAGTATCCTCAAAGTGAGGCTTTCTTTTCTACCTATGGGTGTATAAAATATTAGGTTATCTCTACATATATAGTATACATATTCTCTACCCATCGGAGACCAGTTCACTGCTGATATGAAAGTGGTATATGTTGATCTGGAGTCGATTATGTAAAGTACGGAAATCAATTTTAAAACTAGATTATGCTTCATGTGACATTATTCCTTATACCGTGGGATGAGCCTTAATATATCTGATTTAGATGATACAGTATACGGTATCAGGTATAAATAATCAATTTGTCTACAAAATATGATTAAATTATCTTCAATAGTATTTATTGTCCTTGCGTAGATATAATTTTATTGGCCCCAACTGTGTACCAAAATCGATTTTATACTATCATTTCCCTTCTTTTTATCAATTTCTTGATTTTATGTTGATCTAACGTTACACTAAGGGTTGCTCATCGATCCAGTTAGGGTTTATTATTTATTTTAATTTAATCAAAATTAAGAAAAATCGTTTCGGATATATAGTTCAATAGAACATAATTGGTACATATGTACTTTCAATTAATAAAAATTAAAAATATAACAAAGAATTTATCAAAGAATCTCCACTTATCTAGGGTTCATAGCTATTGGGGGAGACATCCACACTAAAAGGGCTCAAAACTTCGAACTTAGGAAAAAATTATAATATTATTTAATTGATTAAGTTGCTCACTTTCGATGCTCTTTAATTAAATTAGAAGAAAGTACATATAGTTATCAAATAAAGCATCTTTAATTTTTAATTGGACCTTGGGAAATGAGTATGTTTTATTTTAATTATTTTTTTCAATTTGCACAAAATATAATATACTTTGTGTAGTTGATTGGGAACACAAGATGGAATATTAATTAATTAGTTGAAAAAGAGGTGTACTTTATCCTTTCATAATTCACATCATTTTTAGAATAAATTTATTTTTAAGCTTTACAACAACATTTCTAAAGGTCGCATTACGGAGGACTCGTACTCGAGACTTTTTAGATACGATATATTAATCTTAACTCTCTTACGGCTAGGTCAACACATGCACACTTAGAATGAATTTTATTTCATTAATAGTTGCTTTCTTCCTCAATTTAATAAATTACTTTTGTTTTGGTAAAAGCAAAATTTGGTTCAACGTGACACGATTATTGGAGACATTTTAAACTTCACTCTTATCTAAACATTGTATTATAATTTTATGAGAAAATACTTTTATTTTTGCAATATCAATGTCACATCACATCGAACATTAGATTATTGGTATGTATACTTAATTGGTCTCTAGTGGGTTAGTCAGTTATAATCCCCACTCTATTTGTTCTTTTAATAATAAAGTTTCACGCGCTCTCTTCCTCTTCGTCCCACCAAATTATAAGTGTTTCATAAATATATGTTAGATATAAAATATAGAAATGTTTACAGTACAATGAAATTGGGTGAGGGTAATATTACTCCATCTGTCACGTTGAAAATGAGCCAATTTATATATACTTCACATAAGAATAAACATTGTCTAATTCTGAATGAGACAAAGGGATTATATATGATAATGTTGCTTTTATGCAATAAAAATATACCTTGTATCATTAGTGAGATATTTATGTGAGAGAGGATCATAAGAAAGAAAAGAAAGTGAGGCATTCTTCATGGGACAAGTAGAATATAACCCAAGATTGAATCTATTAATTGATTATATTACCTTTGTTTGGTTGGAGTAGTAATTTATTCACCACATTTAATTGAGGGTAACTCAATCCACCAAAATCGTATTTTACTTCATAACAATTGTAAGAGAAACTCTTGCTATCGATGAATTTCTATTATCAAATCAGACAGCCGGTAAAAGTAACAACTATTATTATCATTCTATTCCCGTACTTGAACTAAATGACACCATTTAACTAGGATTTCTTTTACTATCACTCTAATAAAACACAATTTGTTTCTCAATTAAAATAAACAAACGCAAATTAATTGTACTCCATCTAAATATTAAAAATGGATGCAAGTTGATATGAAAAATGATTGATGAAAGGTAAGCTATAATAGTAGTAATAATTTTTTAAAAAAAAGAATTAATTTGTAAAGAACCACTTGTGCAAGTGGGCATGTGCTTTCTATTAGTAGTATAATTATTATGCTTGTGCATCAATTTAATTATGATTAATCATTTATTAGTTGGCATTTTATCAATTAAAATAAATAAATATGAGGTGTGTGTTCCTTATCAATGAAGCCTAAGATTCTTAATTTATGAAGAACTCAACCATCAATTTTGTGCCATCAATTTTATGGTTGAATTATATGTGTAAAACATAGAAGAAAAAATGCTCATTTTTTTTTAGCACAACACCAACACACTCGCGCATCAGAAACAGATTCGAACTCTTGACCTCTTAGTTAGAGGGTCACTCGATTATCGGTATTGAGATTCACTGAATATTGTAAACCTCGCTATGTTATTTAGCGATTTCATCGTTTCAATGTTTCGATTTTGTCTTTACTAGTTAGTTCTCCGTCTGTCCAATTCATAGATTTTAAAATACGAAAACATTTTGAGTCGAAAGGAGGTAGATATTATTTTTAACAAATGCATGCAAAGGAGGATGGGCAAAAAAAAAAAAAAAAAACATTTCAAAAGCCCAAGCCCAGTTAATGAAGTGTTGGGCCGTTTGAAAATGGGCTTTTGATAAGCCCAATTATTCCAACAGCTTCAAAGTTCTTCTTGCTTTCTATCTTTGCTTTAGGCCCAATGATTGTATACATATTTGCTTAAGCCTAAAATGACATCGCCTCTAACTACGTTCCAATTTAAAAAACGATATTGAATTTCTATCTCTATCTTCATAAAGTTTCATACCAATTGTGCCACTTCCACAACACCCAAGTTACTCACGTCCATAGGCAACTCAAACAATGTGAGAACTTCCCTTTTTTCGAGGAGATAAGAAAAGAGCCTCTGATGCGTAGATAGTTCGTTCAGTTCCGCCTACCAAGTACTTGTAGACGTAGTCCACCATCTTGTTCCAAAGCTGCAAGACTTCACCGAGTAGCTCCGGCCACCCGCACCTCACAATTCCCGAGTATCTGGAGTATCCGTCTTCAGCGCCAGGTCTTGCACAACCACCACTAAACTCTCCTCCCACTCCCTTAAAACGCTAAATTAATACCCTATATTAATCAGAACAATATATATCTTATATCAAGTGAGACCTAAAATACATTGAAAGATTCCTTATATATCACTTTTTAAAATGACGAAGAATACTTACCTACAATGAACTCTCTCTCCTTGTAATTGATTACAGTCACATATCATCTCTTTCCTTAATTTTTATGATCAAACCAAATGAGACTAATAACGAGAAACAAAAGAGTATATATCATGGACAAGGGAGTGGTATCAAGGCTAACAACTCGTGTGGAGGAGAAACAAAGTATACTCATATTATATTCACTAGTGTACCCCTTGTTCGAGATAGTGGAATTATGAAAATACTACTATTGCATCCTATAATTTGTTCGATAAACTATGACGAGAGAGAGAGAGTAACCAAGATTCAATTAATCAAATATCACCTAACCCTCCACTATACCAATTGCCTTTCTATATTCGCCGATGTACTTATTATGCCATAAAGTGGATACATATTGTTACTTTCTTTTTCCTTCACTACTACAAAAACGCACATAGATGACGGTTAATAACCGTCATCTATGTTCATTCAAAACCGTCAACGAAGGTGGTGTCATCTATAGTGGGTACTATACATGACAGTTACAAACCGCCATCTATACTCGAAATACATGACGGTTTAAAACTGTCATCTATAATTAAAACAACTGTCATCCATAACAAATATAGATGACATTTTTTTTTGTGTGAACCATCATCTATTCCAAAGCCTATTTTTAATCTTTATTTTGTACTAGTATTATTTTTTTTCGATTTATTTTTTTATCTGAAATTAAATCATTCAAAATCATAAATAAATGCTCTTTACTTGCTAAATATAATTATATATATTAATAAATAAAAATATCCAATACATTTACAAAATTGCAATCAAGTTCACTAAAATAAAAGAAATCTAAAATACATTATAACCCAACGTAGGTTATTCGACTTGAGCTAAAACAAAAACTATATGTTAGCCAACATATTGAATTGTGAGTTGCGAAGTGTACACCTACAAATGCTCCTGCACGAAAGTCTAAAAAACAATAAATCAAATTTGTATTATAACATATATAAAGGAGAACAAGAAATAATTGACCTTCTTTCATCTACAAAAATTCATTGGAGATAGTATGATCACTAACCTTTATATGATTCCAAAATGATCTTAAATAAACCTGCAACAAACAAGGTTTTAGAGTTAACTTCATAAACTTGTTCAAGAATGTACGTACACTACTTAAATTATCCGTATACAACCTTGAAACAAAAACTCCATCCGTTCCACATCACTAGTTCTCTTGGAATATTATATACCTCACATACGAATATCCAACAAGACTAGTGTGGGACGGAGGGAGTATTTGTTTCACCATCTTCATGTCTAACAAGATCTTTACCATATCCGTCACCAAAAGAAAAATATAAGTGGAAGGATATAAAATCTCTAATTAAATGATAAACAAATGGAGATGGTATTGATAGACAACTATTTATACTATCATATAAGAGACATAGATACTGCAGTTGGTTTCAAAGATAAGGCCCTTTTCTGGAAAAATAGAGTGATAACTACTGCATAAAGGGCACTATGCATCAATGTGCCTTTTAAAATATCATAAAATATAAAAATGCCAAAAATTATAAGATAAACACCAAGATAATTTCAATCTTAGTAGCAGTTGCATTAATAAGTATTACTCACCAAGGGAATACAAATCACAGTGACATATATTACTCGCAACACAATAAGGAATGAGTTCAGGATATCATATATTCTTACCAATGTCAATGTGCCATTTTAAGCTGCACTTCCAGCCTTAAGGAACATAATACTACCTTTATGCAGTCAATTTGAAGTGCATGTATCAGCTCACAAAGGAAAGAATGTAATAATACGTTTATGCAGTCCATGTTTTACTATTAAGAAAGATATTTGTAACCTTATCAATGTATTTTACAAGTTTGTAAGCATGCATGTGGCCACACGAAAATCAAATAAATGAATAAACTCCTCAAAAACTGATAGAAAAGAAAGATGACACTTACAGAGGCCCATAAGCACGAAAAGCGACCTTTTTTGTTTTGTTTTTACCTGAATCCGTCTAGCAAGAACCACGACCACATCAATAATTAAAACATCTTGAATGATTTCTTCAAGTCCTGTCTCATACAATTTTACAAGATGGACAAAAACATTTCTCAAGCTTAAATAACTATTACTCATTAAAATAATATGGAGTATCAAATTAGAAAACAGAACATTAAATTCCTTTCCAAATGGTAGCGACTGGATTCGAAAACGTAGAGCAGAACAACATAAAGAGAGATAGAGAAGGGATTTTGCTTGAGTGCGAATCCAAATGGGTCGGTAAACAAATAAGTTGGAGATTTCAGCCAATTTAGAACTTATACTTCGCCAATTAAAAAAGATTGTAAGTATACTGGAGTATCTCATTCAAATTCCGAAAATTGAAAGAGAAGAACAAATATGTTCCAGATCTGAATGCGTAATCTAGCAAAAGAAAGGTGGAGAAGTTACTTATTAATTCGTCAACAGATGCATGACTAGGAGAAAATGCGTCGGTACTTGGTTTATAGCAGCTTCGTACCACGACGCTGGTGGGCTTTGATGTCTCGGACACGAAGCACGGGCGGCGCATCAGCTGGTGCCTCACTGGATGTCGAAGAAACGACAATAAGAGTAGCAACGATGGTTGTGAGCGAGAGACAACATCGACTAAATTGGAGAGATGGAAGATTCCGGCGTGCCACAACGGCGGAGTATCGGAAAATTAACAAAATTGGGGAGGCCAATTAGGGTTGTGGCCCGTTCCCCCCTTTTGTATTTCCTTCTTTTTATTTCTTAGGTTTTTATGTATAAAAGTGAAAAAAGTCAATTTAAAGTGTTTTATTAAAATAAAAATAAAAAATAAAAACATAGATGACACTTTAATTTAAAAGCGACATGTATAATTGTTGAATACTCCCTCTGTCCCTTTGGAGTTGTTACACTTCTTTTCAGCATTTGTCTCAAGCATTTTCGAGCGTCTTGATAGTAAGTTTCAAAATATCTTTTTGTGAAAATTTTAAATTTACGGGATACTACAAGTGTTTTAGTATCTCATAAAAAGAATTTTTTTTAAAAAGCTATTTTAAAACTCATCATTAAAATTCTCGAAAACACTTGGAACAAATACTAAAAAGAAGTGTAACAACTCCAAAGGGACGGAGGGAGTACATAACAGTTTTGCTTAAACTGTCATCTTTTAAGAAATATAAACGCACATAGATGACGGTTTTTTTTAGAACAGTCATGTATGCTCTGTGCACGCACATAGATGACGGTTTTCTTAAAAAACTGTCATCTATATAGTGTCATCTATGTGCATTTTTGTAGTAGTGCTTTTTTGAATTTTTAAGAATAATCAAACAAGTTTTAAAGTTCAAGTGGAAAACCAAAAGTCATGACAAAGTTTTTGTTGGGAACCCCTTGCAGTTTGATTTTGATGATGTTTATCGAAACAACACTTAGGCATATTTTACTTGTTTAGGGTCAAGGCCGATAGATCGACCTGCTACCTGTTAGTGCAGGTCGATACTCTCTAATGTTCAAATGCAAGTTCGATCCACCCTGTAAGAGAAAGGTCGATTTATCGACCTGCCTCATTTGGATCGAGCTGGCATATCTGTCTGTCTATCGACCTTCCTTATCAAGCTTCCAGCCTGCATTGCCTTAGAAGATTTCAAGTGCTGGATTATCATATCAAGGTCGATGCTCCGCCTTCATGGAGCAACACGACCTGATCCTTGCCACGTGGTGTGCCAGCAAGGACGAACTTTTCCAACGGCTAGAAGTGAGTCAGCTTCCAACGGCTAGTGCCACGTCAGCCTGACTCCAACGGCTAGTTTTTCAAAACTGCCTATAAATACTTCAGCCACTATCGGATTCAAATACGGGAAACTCAAGCTATCAACGCCAAATCTCTGCCCAAAATCTCTCTCAAGTTCATATCCATTCAAGTGTTCGAAATCCGATTAGTTTCCCAAACACTTGACGAAGAGAGGTTTCTGATTCCGATAAACACCACAACGACGAAGCGTTCACTGCTGCTTGTCGTTGGTTCTACAACTTCTTCTCCGACTAGTTCGAAGTTAGAAGGTTTGCTTGTATTCTTCGCCATTGTAGAGTTTAGTCAAGCTCTGTAATTAGCGAAAGGTTGATTGTACTTTTTAGTACGAAAGGTTGTAAGGGTCACGACCCAAAACTCGTGTCTAGATATTTTCAGATTAGATTGTATCTAGAACTGATACTCAGTCAGTATAAATAAGAGAGAGGTTGAATCCAAAGGTAAAGGGATTCTCAGGTCGAGTCGACCTGACGTGGACGTAGGAGGGTTTCTCCGAACCACGCTATATCGCGGTGTCTCTCTCTCTCTCTCTCTCTCTTTATTTATCGCCCTTATACTTTATTATCAAACTGACGAGCATCAACCTGCATATCACGCATCAACCTGCAATTGTTCACCAGCCTTAAGATTTTTCAAAGAGTAAATCAACCTCCACCAACTTCCGCATAAGCACAGTTTGATAAATCAAGCTTGTTCCCAAACGAGCTTGATAGATCAACCTGTCTCTGATAAAGATCGACCTTGACAATCGACCTTTATATCGACCTGATTTTCAAAAGTCAAAAACGGTTGGTTATTGGTGTATTCCCCCCCCCCCCCCCCCATACACCAATTACTCTTTCCCGGGACCAACAAGTGGTATCAGAGCAGTGGTTCTTTTGACCGCTGCTTTGCATACTAAAAGTTCTTTATCAAACTTTTGGTCATTTTGAACCGATCCTTTAGAAAAATCTTTTTCATTCATTCATATCATATTATTTGCTATGGAGGCTTCTCTTCTCAGGGTATGTGAAGACTTCTCCATTCAAGGCTATGAAGACTGGAGCTTCCGAATCAAGATGTGTCTCAAGGCACATCACGTCCTTATGTGGGATATTATCGAAAATGGCCCCTCCCCCATTTATGCAGCGAAGATTATTGTGGATGGAACAGCCCCCGGGGAGGCTACATACGAGAAAGTCCTCAAAAATCCTCGCGACTACACAACCGAGGAAAGGAAGGAGGCCAGCCTCGATGATTACGCAAAGGGACTCATCTCCAGCACCGTAAAGGGCGTCTACCTGGCCAAGATCCGAAATCTTGAAACCGCCAAAGAAATGTGGGACACCCTCCGGTCCATCAGCCTTGGCTCAGAGGAAATGAAGGAGAACAAGCTGTCTATGGCGTGCAGCAAGTTCGATGACTTCAAGATGGTTTCGGGTGAAACCATAGAAGCGATGAAAATTCGCTTCACCGAGATTATTCTCGAAGTCGCTGCAATCAACCCGTACAAATATACGCAGCGCGAGAAGAATCTTAAAGTGATACGTGCCCTTCCTGCAAATTGGCACGTATACGCGGCCATGCATCCAGCCCGATCGGATTTCAACTCCCTCACCACTGAAGATCTTTTCGACATTCTTGTCGAAAATGAATATGAGATGATCCGCATCCATGGATCAACACAGCCTTCCACCAGCAAGAAGGCTGATGAAAAGAACAAGAAGGTAGCTTTCAAGGCCGACTCAGCCTCTGCTGCTACCCCAAGTCCGATTGACGAATCCATCGTCAAGAAGTTCGAGAAGATGACTCTCGACTATGCTCTAGCTGCTAGGAGAAATGAGAAGCTCCTAGGGAAGGTTGTCAAATACAAAAAGTTCTATCGTGACAACAAACGAAACTTCTCAAACCACAACCACGACCGCCCTGACAAAAAGGGAGAAGGTAAACCCTCAACCTTCAATTCTTCTAACACACCCGAGGGTGGTTGTTTTAATTGTGGCAGGCCAGGTCACTACAAGACCGACTGCCCGGATCTTACCAAGGCCGAGAGAGACGAGCTCCGTGCGAAGCGCGATAAAAAGCTCAAGGAACAACGAGCTGCCATGCTTGCTAAAGAATCAAAGGAGGCTCATCTCTCAGACAGCTCGTCGAGTGATGACGAAGGTTACATCGCTTTCGACGAAAGTGATGATGAAGAATGTTTCGTTGGAGAGCACCAACAAAACGAGGGATCTTCAAAGGTAGATCCTCAACCCATTTCACTTTCTTTTTCTGACGATGATTGTGCAGAAGAAGGTGATGAAGACCTATCCGAGGCTGTGTCTTGGGAAGAAATCAAGAAACAGCTCGATGACTATGCCGACCTCGTGGAAACACTCAAAGAGGTCGTTGAAGATAATGCTGAGCTAATGAACAAAAATGAAAAATACAAGCTGGCATTAGAAGAAAGATTCTCTCCCTACGATGAAGAAAAGGAAAGGGAGATCGAAGCCCTAAAGTCAAAGGTTGATGAATTGACTTTACGGGTTAAGGAGTTCGATACCAGGGCGCTCGAGAAGGACGAGTCCCTCAAGACCAAAGATGCCGAAATACACAGCCTTACCTCGAAATTGGCTGACCTGGTTATTCGACACGAACTCCTCGTGAAAAAGGAAGAAAAACTTCAACTCACTTTGAGTCAGTTGAAGAAAAGCGGAAAGAAGCTGGAAGAAGTTCAATCCATGCAACGCAATCCGCGCGATCACTCTGGTATTGGAT
The DNA here is from genome assembly GCA_029379335.1 of Thymus mandschuricus. Lineage (NCBI taxonomy): Eukaryota > Viridiplantae > Streptophyta > Magnoliopsida > Lamiales > Lamiaceae > Thymus > Thymus mandschuricus. Next base: position 36,530,116 of record CM057075.1, on the reverse strand, counting down.
TCCATGGAAAATCCAAAGAAAGCAAGGATAAAGACTGCGAAATCACGTTAGTGAAGGCGCAGTCAAAATCAAAGAGTGTTCGGAAAGCTCATCAAGCTCTTCCAGATAAGATGGTCAAGCTGAAGAATCCAGTACGACAGCCCCAAGCCATCCTTGTAAAGCAACACAAGAGGGAACAGCCTGTTCCTAAAAAAAAAAAGAGTCGACCTGCTCATCATCGTCGACCTGCCCCCTCTCATCAAAAGCAGGCTGTTCATCAAGGGCGATACCAAGGCCAGTACTATCAAAGGCCGTATCACCCTCAGTTCTTCTTTCCTGCTCATCAAGGTTGTCACTGCCACTACCCTCAACAGTCGGACTTTCAAGACTGGCAGTATCAACCTGGTCTTCATGAAGAGCAGTATTATCAGCCTCGTCGCCCTCGCTCAAGGAAATCCAAGGCTCCCAAGCCCAAGACCGCCACTGCCTCGTCCTCAGCCTCGGATAGAAGCAGACCGGCAAAACAAATCTGGGTCCCAAAGGCCGTTCCCGCAACCGATGTAGCACCCAATCTCAAATGGGTTGCTAAGTTTAACTAATTGCAGGTCGGGAAGGCTCAAAGAAGGAGCCAAGCAGCTCGTGGAGCTGTATGGATCATTGATAGTGGATGCTCAAAGCACATGACGTGTGACAAAACGCTACTATCAAACTATCAAGAACGAGACGGGCCACTTGTAACCTTTGGAGGAAATTCTAAGGGACTTACGAGAGGCCAGGGCGATCTAAAAGTTGGTAAAACAACTATTTCAAACATCTCTTATGTTGAAGGTCTTAATCATAACCTATTCTCTGTGTCGCAATTCTGCTCGAGTGGTAAACGAGTAGAATTCACCGCTAACAAATGTCTCGTGAAAAATGAGGAAGGAGAAACACTTCTTACCGGAATTTGCAGGATAGACTCTATATTGTTCAATGGACAGATTGGATAGAGACCTGCCTAGTCACAAAGGCTGATTCAGAGACAAGCTGGCTATGGCACAAGAGGTTGAGTCACTTGAACTTCAAGGCCATCAACAAGCTCGCACGCAACAAGCTGGTGAACGACCTGCCAGATCAAGTCTTCGATCGTGATCATATTTGCAAAGCCTGTCAAGCTGGAAAGCAAACAAGAACATCCTTTCCAAGTGTGACGGCTCAAGCTTCAAATCGAATTCTTGAGCTTCTCCATCTCGACCTCTTTGGTCCAGTCACTCCATTGAGTATAAACGGTAGAAAATATGCTCTCGTTATTATAGATGATTATTCTAGATTTACGTGGGTTATTTTCATGTACAAAAAGAAGGAGACATTGGAGAAGCTACCTGCGTTGCTGAGCAAGCTGTGCAATCAAAAGGAGAGATCCATCATCTCCATTCGATCCGATCGAGGCACCAAATTTATCAATGCGATGATCGAAGAATATTGCACAAAGAGTGGAATTCATCATCAAACTTCAGCTGCACGTACACCTCAACAAAACGGCGTAGTGGAACGCCGTAACAGGTCGCTGAAGGAAGCAGCTCGTACCATGTTGGATGAAACCAACCTTCCAAAGAAGTTTTGGGCAGAGGCCGTTAACACAGCTTGCTATACCCAAAACAGGTCAATCATCACTACCCGACATGGAAAGACTCCATACGAGCTGTGGAACAACAAGCTCCCCAGGTTAAAGTATTTTAAAGCTTTTGGGTGCTTGTGTTACATTCATAACAATGGGAAATCTCAATTAAAAACTTTCGATAGCAAGGCCGATCCAGGAGTATTTTTAGGATACTCGGAGGTTAGCAAAGCTTATAGAGTTTTTAATAAGAAAACCCTAGTTGTGGAGGTAACACCTCATGTTGTGTTTGATGAATCTACTTGTCTGTACAGAGAGTTTACAGGTACAGATCAGTCTGATGCTAACAGGCCGTCTAACTCCCCCATTGACGACCTGCTGGTATGGACTCCAAATGACTTGGAGGAAGAGGATCAATCTGATCCAAAGGTCACACAGCAAGGGGGAAGTGATGCAAGTAATGTTCATACTTCGAGCTGTAATACATCAGCCGGACCTAACCAGGCTGATCCCCCTCCCTCAGTCCCCCAGACTGATGCTGTTCACGACCTTATATCCCAAATCGAGCAGCTCGATAGCACAATGGAGCAGCTCAACATCCAGGCCGAACAGCAGCCTGATCAACAGCCCGAGCAACAGCATGTGCCCACTGATCAACCTTCAACTCACCCGGAGTTTGATGAACCCATTAATGAGCCCGAGCCAATAATTTCAAATGAAGAAAGAGCTCGACACAGACGTTGGATCGATGCTCATCCAAAAGAACTCATTGTTGGGAACCCAAACCAAGGAGTGCGAACAAGAAGGACGATTGGTGAAAGTGCTCTATTAAGCTGCTATCTCTCTCGAATTGAACCCAAAGATGCCATTGAAGCTCTTCGAGATGCTGACTGGATTCAAGCCATGCAAGAAGAACTCAATGAATTCAAGAGAAATGAAGTATGGTCTCTAGTTGATCGTCCTTACCATCAGGGCGTCATTGGAGTCAAATGGGTTTACAAGAACAAGAGAGATGAATAGAAGTTGTCAGAAATAAAGCCCGACTGGTCGCAAAGGGTTACTGTCAACAAGAAGGAATCGACTATGATGAGACGTTTGCCCCTGTTGCAAGATTAGAAGCTATAAGGCTGTTTCTAGCTTATGCCGCTCATCAACAATTCAAAGTCTACCAGATGGATGTGAAAAGCGCGTTCCTCAATGGCATTCTCGAAGAGGAAGTCTATGTGGAACAGCCTCCAGGATTCGAGGAGGGTGATTCAAGCAAAGTCTACAAACTTCATAAGGCCGTATACGGACTTAAGCAAGCTCCTCGAGCTTGGTATGAGACGCTATCATCCTTTCTCATCGAATCTGGATTCAAGCGTGGTTCGGTCGACAAAACGCTATTCACTATCAAAGTGAATGAACATATCCTTTTAGTACAAATTTATGTTGATGATATCATTTTTGGATCTAAATCTCCCATTTTATGTGAAAAAATTTGGTAACCTCATGACAGAAAAATATAAAATGTCTATGATGGGGGAAATGAATTTCTTTCTAGGGTTGCAGGTCAAGCAGTCCGATGAAGGAATCTTCATTAGCCAAACAAAGTACGCACACGAGCTGGTTGACAAGTTTGGTGTCAAAGACAACAAGCCTGTCAAAATACCGATGCTCTCTGGTGGGAAGATCGACCCGGATCCCGAAGGAAAACCTGCCAACATAACACAGTATAGGGGTATTATTGGTTCATTACTTTATCTAACTGCTAGTCGACCTGATATCACTTTTGCAGTTGGAGTGTGTGCTCGATTTCAAGCTAATCCGAAGGAATCACACTTGGTAGCAACAAAGAAAATTCTTCGATACATCAAAGGAACCACAAATTTAGGTCTTTGGTATCCTTGTGATGATAATTTGCAGCTTACAGGTTATTCAGATTCTGATCATGCAGGGTGCAAGCTCGATAGGAAATCTACCTCGGGTACTTGCCATTTTCTCGGAAACAAGCTGATATCATGGTTTTCAAAGAAGCAAACTTCAGTAGCCACCTCCACCACAGAGGCCGAGTACATGGCCGCAGGAAGTTGTTGTGCACAAATCTTGTGGATCAAACAACAACTCAAAGATTATGAAGTTGAAGTCAGTGAAGTGCCTATATTCTGCGACAGCTCGAGTGCCATAGCCATTACTCAAAACCCAGTTCTTCATTCAAGATGCAAACACGTGGATATTCGACATCACTTTATTCGTGATCACGTGGAAAAGAAGAATGTGGTGATTGAGAAGATACACACTGACATTCAACGAGCTGATATCCTAACCAAACCCCTAGCCGAAGAAAGATTCAAAATGCTATGTGGAAAGCTAGGGTTATTAAATGTTGAGTCATCAGGCCGATCGTAAGCCTACAGGCCGTCATCTTCTAAAACAGTCTGTCACCTTTCTCAAAAGCTTGTTCGGGACCAACAGTCGGGACCAACAAGCAGGCCGTTCATAGTCTACGCAGGCCGGTTTCATCTCAACAGGCCGTTTCTAACTAAACAGGCCGATCGTGACTCAACGGGCCGTTACACTAACAGGCTGATCACAAGATGGCATGTCGTTTCCAAATGAACATGCCGTTCGTGACTGAACAGGCCGTTACTCTTAACAGACCGTTCTCCACCAACAGGCCGTCATCTATTCAACAGATCGACCTGTAATTCCTCAAATTGAGGGGGAACACTTTTAAGTGATCCATCATTTGAGGGGGAACAAAAAGGCCAAAGTCTATGTCCAGGCCGTTTGTTTATCCAGGCCGATACCACAAATTCAGGCCGTCTTATTTCGCCAGGCCGAGATCACAAGTCCAGGCCGATCATCTCGACAGGCGCTCTGTCTCAAGGGCGATATCATCAGGCCGATATCAACCTGAATGCAACTGCATTTATGAAGGAAGAATCAAAAGGGCAGTATCACCCTTTTGTCTTATAACTTCTTCAATACGCATTGAATTCTTCATTTATTATTGATATTTATTTCTCAATGCTTTACATTATTTAAGGGTCTGTTGATTTGCAGATAATAAGGAAAAATGGAGTAATGATTACCATTTTTGTAACACATCTAGTCAAGTGTCAAATATTGACACATTGACCAATGCTGCATTTAATTCACTGCCTCTTTTCTGAAAAAGCACATATTTCGCACGTTTCCCCTTTCCTCACGCGCGGATGTGAACCGTTTCACATTCCACGCGCTTAAATCGTGCGGACGTGGTGTAATTTGAAAACTTTAACCCTTTCAAATTCGAACGATCTCAACCGTTCGAATTTTCTATATATGTCATGCAGTTTCTTCACAAAAACATTACTTGCCTTCTTCATCCTTCTCTGCAAAACAAAACCTAGTTTTCATACTCTGCAAAAACCAATCTGCCGCCGTCGTGTTCTTTGTTTTCTACATTCTCACTCTCTGTATCAAATCACAAGCTGTGGTTTGTGCTCTTTTCACCGATTAAGTTTTAATTTTCTGTCAAGTTCTTTATTGTTTTTCTAATCTTTCTCGAAAAACTTGCAGGAAAAACAACAATGGCAGAACAATCAACCTCCGGTCGAAAGGAAATGCAGTGGTCAGAAATTGAGGACTACTTGATGGCTCGCATCAAATTCGAGCCCTACATGGTGCGCGAAAACTTCGGTTTTCGCGATCTTGATTCCATGTTCGCCCTGGTGGAGACTTGCTTTCCATTCCATCAGATCATCTCCACCCGGCCGGCGAAGAGTCTTCCCAAGCTAGTGGGTGCCTTCTTCTACAATTGGAATGAAGGCGATTCCGTGTCTACCCACACCGTCTCCCTCGGAACCCAGAAGGCCATGATCACCATCAACATCCTTGATGCCGTGAAGGCTGCTTTTGGTATTGGGGAAGGAGGGACGATGCAGCTTTCTGAAATTTCTCGAGATCAACTGCAGCAGGTTGCAGACCGCGTGCTGATTGAGCAAAGGCAGTACGTGCCAATATCCTTCAAGAGGAACGAGCTCCGACCCAAATACCGTCTCTTGATGGACTTCGTGCAGAATTGCTTCTTAGGGCACATCGGGAATCACGACCAGGTCACCCCATTGAAATTTCAATTAATGGCGGCCGTGATCCTCGACCTGCCCATTAGTTGGGCCAAGTTAATGGTCTCCCTGCTCTGGGAAGAAGCCAGGCAGATCGTGTGCGAGACAGAGGGAGAGGCCGTGGTGAAAGTATCTCTCCACAACGAGAAAAGGCCGATTCGCCTTGGGACGAAGGCCACCTGCATTATCATTTCCTACTTCAAAAACAGGAAATGGTCCAATGAGCCGTTCTTCCCCCCTCTATTTATTCCAAAAGATCTCCACCAACTGGAGATGGCGATTGGGGTGGCGCCACAGATTTTCTACAACTCCCCAGACAATGTCAGGGCGCACCTCGCCAAGACCGGCGAATCCAAGGTCGGTTGGAGGATTCCAGCTCGACCCACTCAAAAGAAGAGGAAGGCCGATGTCGACCTGGTTCCCTCTCGCCCTGCCAAGAAGGCACCACCTGTGAAGAAGACTCCTCTACGGAGGACGCAGTCGGCCTCCGGAGATCCGCCCAGGCCGCTTCACCGGATTCTCCCGGTGGACTTCGAGGAATCTGCTGTTCGCAGGGAGCCATCGCCCTCCCCATCGCCCTCTCATTCAGCCGAACGGACTCCATCTCCAATCCGTTCCGCCACCGAGCCGTCCGCCTCGAAGCAACGCCCTGCATCTTCTCCGCAGGTCGTTGTTCCCTCACCTGTGAGGTCCCCCCCAGTCCATCGAGCTGGATCTGTAGAGATCCAGGATCTCACTGCGGAAGATTCCCAGTCTTCCCCCCTTCGGCATGTGCCCGTGGAGGAAGACACCGTCTTGCCCATCCAGTCTTTCTCCGAGCAGGCCGTGTCTCCTGCTCAAGCAATGGTGGCTTCGATGAAGGCCGAGGCCAGGCTGAAGGTGATCGACCTGTTGCCGGGGATTGCTCAACTCCCGAAGTCCCTCGACCTCGCTACTCGCCTCCAGTTCTATCTGGTTTGTAAGTCGAGTTACTATTATGTATTCGAGGCCTTGCTACAGGTCGTTACCCTCGACGACCTGAAGGTCGAGGAGTTGGCGCTGGAAGCAGAGTTTGGGTTCTACAGTGTGGATGATGCGGCTTCAAATTTCCAATCTCTAGTGCTGCGCCGCATGAAGGTCGAGGCCAAGGTTCTGGGTATCGACCTTCGCCCTCTATACACTCTCTCCCGCACCCTCTACAACTCCGCCGCCGATGTTGGAGACGAGTTTGATGTGATTCAAACTCCAGAGCAATCGCCACCCAGGAATGAGGGTGGTGATCAGCTTCTTGAGGCTGCTGCTCCGTCTCCCAAAATTTCAAAGGTTGATGTGGAGGTCGTGCTCGATACCATTTCTGCCAAGCTCGAGTCCATCATCATCAAACTTCCCGAGCAAATCAAGCAGGCCGTAGCAGAGCGTGTCACGGACTTTGCCGTGAAGTTATTGAAAGAATATACTGACAAGCTCCTGCCGGGCCAGCTCGAGGAACTAAACATGGCGTCCCGCGACCAGATCGGGGAAGTGTTGGAGGACCTGGCCAAGGTCGATGAGCGAGTAACCAACCTGACTTCTTCAATCACTAACTCGGCATCGACCTCCAACACGCAAATCAACGCCATTCACGGCACTCTCTCCTCCCTTCTCAATGGTCAACAAGAATTGAGGGATGCCGTGACCAAGCTGCAGGAGGAGGATGCGACACTTCTTTCCCTCATCAGAGCCCTTTCTGATGATGTCGAAAAGGGGGAAGAAGAAAGAGCTGCCGCCGCCACCAGGAAGAAGAAGACCTCCAAATCCAAACCCCCTTCATCTTCTGTGGCTCCTCCCCCTCCTCCTCCGCCGCCAAAATCTCAAGTTCTCAAGGCCGCCGCCTCCAAGGCCGTCGCCTCCAAGGCCGTCGCTTCCCAGGACGATCCCATGGCTGTTGCCGCTGCTGCCGAGGCCGCCGCCGCCAAAGCTCGTCTGGCAAGAGAGGCCGCGCTTATTGAAGCCATGCTTTTGGCCGGTGTGACTCCGGATCAGTCCGTTGATCCTGAAGAGCAGAAGCGCTTTGTTGCCAAGCGCCGGGCTGATGAAGCAAGGAAGAAGAGGGAGATGGACTGGATCAGCCAGTCCGCCCTCGTTTTGAATGCTGGAGTCCAGCAGCAGGCCGTCGAGTGGCTCGACGAAAGGCAGAACGCCCTGCTGCGGGAGCTCAACAGTTGCTGCATCCTCCTCCACTACTGGATCCAGGACCCCTCCCTTCCTGCCGACGCCGATGACGCCTATGCAGCCTACATGCTCAAATTCCCTTACCAAGACTTCATTGGTGAGCTTCGGAAGAAGGCTGTAGAGGCCGGTGCGATAATAAGGGCCCCAGCAAAGCAATTCTTCGCGCCCTTGCTTCTTGGTGATTCGGGATACTTGGATTACTCCCGAGTCGACCAATACATCGCACAGACCGCCATCGGACTGAATGTCAACGTGTCAAATTCCGATCCCGACTATTGCCGAATTAGGGATGGAATTTACGCAAGTATGAAGTCGAAATCAAGGGAGCAGGTCGAGGAGGAAAGAATTGCAGCCCGTGCCAAGCTGCAGCAGATGTAGTTAGATGATTTTGTTGTTTTTTTTTTTTTTTTTGTTATTCATTTAATTTATGCTCTCAGCCTGTCTTGTAAATTCTCTATGTATTTCGCTATCGAGCTTAATGAAGTAAAAATCATCTTTCGACCTGACGACAATATCTCTTTGTCCAGGGATCTACCTTTACTGCTTTATTTACATTGAATCATTATCTGCCTTTTATTTAATTCCTTATCAACCTTAATGGTTAATCGATCTTTCATTGTTTAAAAATCTTAGGAATTATTTATAAAGTGTATGGTTTCGACATCATCAAAAAGGGGGAAATTGTTGGGAACCCCTTGCAGTTTGATTTTGATGATGTTTATCGAAACCACACTTAGGCATATTTTACTTGTTTAGGGTCAAGGCCGATAGATCGACCTGCCACCTGTTAGTGCAGGTCGATACTCTCTAATGTTCAAATGCAAGTTCGATCCACCCTGTAAGAGAAAGGTCGATTTATCGACCTGCCTCATTTGGATCGAGCTGGCATATCTGCCTGTCTATCGACCTTCCTTATCAAGCTTCCAGCCTGCATTGCCTTAGAAGATTTCAAGTGCTGGATTATCATATCAAGGTCGATGCTCCGCCTTCATGGAGCAACACGACCTGATCCTTGCCACGTGGTGTGCCAGCAAGGACGAACTTTCCCAACGGCTAGAAGTGAGTCAGCTTCCAACGGCTAGTGCCACGTCAGCCTGACTCCAACGGCTAGTTTTTCAAAACTGCCTATAAATACTTCAGCCACTATCGGATTCAAATGCGGGAAACTCAAGCTATCAACGCCAAATCTCTGCCCAAAATCTCTCTCAAGTTCATATCCATTCAAGTGTTCGAAATCTGATTAGTTTCCCAAACACTTGACGAAGAGAGGTTTCCGATTCCGATAAACACCACAACGACGAAGCGTTCACTGCTGCTTGTCGTTGGTTCTACAACTTCTTCTCCGACTAGTTCGAAGTTAGAAGGTTTGTTTGTATTCTTCGCCATTGTAGAGTTTAGTCAAGCTCTGTAATTAGCGAAAGGTTGATTGTATTTTTAGTACGAAAGGTTGTAAGGGTCACGACCCAAAACTCGTGTCTAGATATTTTCAGATTAGATTGTATCTAGAACTGATACTCAGTCAGTATAAATAAGAAAGAGGTTGAATCCAAAGGTAAAAGGATTCTCAGGTCGAGTCGACCTGACGTGGACGTAGGAGGGTTTCTCCGAACCACGCTATATCGCGGTGTCTCTCTCTCTCTCTCTCTCTCTCTCTCTCTCTCTCTCTTTATTTATCGCCCTTATACTTTATTATCAAACTGACGAGCATCAACCTGCATATCACGCATCAACCTGCAACTGTTCACCAGCCTTAAGATTTTTCAAAGAGTAAATCAACCTCCACCAACTTCCGCATAAGCACAGTTTGATAAATCAAGCTTGTTTCCAAACGAGCTTGATAGATCAACCTGTCTCTGATAAAGATCGACCTTGACAATCGACCTTTAGATCGACCTGATTTTCAAAAGTCAAAAACGGTTGGTTATTGGTGTATTCCCCCCCCCCCCCCCCATACACCAATTACTCTTTCCCGGGACCAACAATTTTAAAGTTCAAGTTGAAAACCAAAGAGTCCTTCCGTCGTGATTTTCCGTCGTTATAGCCGAGAATTCGTATAGTGATGATATTTGATCGGAAGATAACCTTCTCTCTTTTCCCTTGCTTGTATGTTTACTATCCATTTTCTTAGTCTATTATTATTATTGTCGTCGTCATTTTTGGTTCTTGAAACGAAGTCAAATTTTCGGAGCGCAACAAATTCCACCAAATTGCACAACATTTATTGAACTTGATCCAAAGAGCATGAAACAAAAAAATAAACCCTAAGCTTATTGCTCTGTTACCGCAACCACGTGTCTTTGCCTGATGACGTCATAAAAGAACACATGACGTCAGCCAATCCGGCTAAACCGTAGGGTGCCCAAATGAAAATGTAACAAATTACAAAGATCAAACTAAAATAAGCTCACACACGCGCTCCCACGCGCCCATACACTACACAATTCGAGTCAGTATGCTCGAGCCTCACATTTCGGCTATCTCGAGATCACGGGGCTGGACGAACTTGGCGTTGTATGTGATGTAGACGTTGTACTCCAACACCACGACGTTGGGGACCATGGAGTAAGTGGTCTGGATCGCGTACCCGCGGGCAAACCGGAAGGCACCTGAGCCGCCAGCGACCGGCAGCTCGCGCTGGGCAGCGCTGAACTCGTTCCGGCCGATGACGGAGATCGTGCTGCCGTTGAACTTCCCTGTTTGGAAGACGATGTTGAGGCTGACGGTGATCCCGACCACCGAGAGGTCAGACTTGGTGTTGATCCCTTGGATGCGACCGAGCGCCCGAGAGTCGGCCTCCGGGCCCTCAGTGATCAGGTCGTCAATGACCTTCACGGAGCCGAAGCTGGTCGGGGAGGTACTCGTGATGGAGGCAGTCGCCACCTCGTACACGGTGGTGTTCGGGTGTTCAGTTCCGAGATCCTGGACGTAGAAATGGAGTCTTAGCACTTTCTCCTTCCCACTGCAGATTTCGTGGAAGAAGGCTGTGTCTTCCTCCACGACAGAGCCCTGCTTCCTCGCGTACACATCTGGTGTGAACGCGAACAAGCAAGAGATTGTTAGAACAAGAACTAATGTGGCTAGATTTGCCATGTCTTTCCTTTTAGATAGAGATGGCTCTTTGATTATGGAGAAGGGTGAGATGATTTCGCATTTGGTAAAGGGGATTATATATAGACTATAGTTAACAACTACTACTAAGTATTAAATAATTCATGTTAATATATATATCAATGAAATGAATAGCCGCCACCTTTTTGTTAGTCTTTTTTATTAATTCTTCTTCATCAAAAGGGGGTCAAGGTCAAAGATGGAATATTTATGTAATTATTACAAGAAAATCAACTCCAATCACAACTTAGTCACATTCTTGTCATTTCAATACATTAACGAAACTATCACTCTTATCTACAAGTGTATCTTTTTCCAAATAAAAAGGAATTCAAATAATAGCGTACGTGCGTTGGCATAGTGATAGAAGGTTAAGTTTTGAAACCGAAAATTCTGAGTTTGAGTCCTCGATTTAACTTATTAGTCACATTTTTATCGTTTCTGATTCATTAGTCACCACGCGAATTCACTGTTGAACGGAAAATATAAAAATTAACTTAGAATTGTTAGTCGTGACACTATCACATCAACACACAACAGATACAATAGCGATGTCTACTGAAATAACTAGAGAGTTTATATTAAAAACATATTGATTGTACATACGTGCAATGTATGTAGGTTGTGTTTTGAGGCAAAGTCTTTATTTTTAAGAGGGATGAGACAAAAGTCTCATATAGTATAGATGAGTGAGGGAAGCTAATGAATAAACTAAAATTATAGTAGAGCAATTAGGGGATTGTGCTTTTTTCCCACACGCATCTATTATTAATTTAAGCATTTTTATAGTGTAAATTTTGTAACAACCTAATTAATTAAATCATAGTGGTTATACATTGAAATATCTTGAAATTAGTGGCAATATTTTAAAATGAAGGCAACCTGTCATATGCTTTTTAACATATAGTATTAGAAAAAAATTGTAACAACCATGTAAAGTTTCAATTTTAGAGCATCTTGCCTCGTGGAGTCGTGGATGATATCATTTGTCCTAACTTAGGCTTGCTTACGTTGTATTATATATCAGGATCGATTTTTCTTGATTTCGATTTACTTTCTTTTTTCAATGCAGTTTGATTTAGTCCAATACGTAGTATGTGATTATATGTTAGCATTTCTCAATTAGAGTATATAATTATTCGTTAGTATTTTTCTATTTTTTTCATTGAAAATTGAAATTAAATAGTAAACGGATAAATAATGGAAGCGGACGGGATTAGTGAACTACAATAATGGAGATAGATTTCCACTTGAAGATTTAGTTAGATGTGTATACTATAATAAAATAGACTCATGAAAACACAAAGTCAATTTTTTTTAATGTTTACAAATATTTTATCCTTAAAAAATTTGTTACGACAAAAAAACAGTTAACTATTCATATATGAATGAGACGGATGGAGTATACTAATACGTAGAGATTTTTAATGTTTACATAATATTATTCCATTTGATAAACTAAGAATCTCTACGTATTAGTACACGTTTCGTCAAAATTTTATGTTCGATTTATCTGATAAAGCTTTTTTGTATATTAGCTACCGACGTAATCTAGTTCCGAGTCCGCCACTGGTCATAATCAAATAAATTCATAATTCATAATAATAATAATACAAATACTATTTCACATAATTAATTTAGAGGTCTTCACTATACAAGAAAATGAAATAACGAATGATATGGTTTATACATACGTATATTTATGATGTTTGAAGTTAAGGAATAACAATCGTCGCCTCACAATCATCTTTCTCCTCCTCCGATGATTTCGATTTCGATTTCGACGTCGAATGCTGTACGGAATTAGCAAATAATCACACTTTGAGAGTATCACCAGAAGTAGAAAACCCTATGCTGGCTTCGTGTCTGTGATCATCACACTACAAAATTCTCGCCGAATACCTATGGAAAAATCGGTAGGTAAAGCTTGATTTTCCGTAGGTATTCGGCGATACCTACGGATTACCTACGGAATCAGGGCGTAGTTATTTCGGATGTAGGTAAATTTTAACTACGGATTTTGGTCTGTCAGCCGAAATTACCGACAGATTTAGCAACGGAAATCCGAAGGTAAGGTCCGGTAGGCAATTTCGTAGGCTAGAAATATGTCTACGGATTGCCTACCGTAGGATCCGTCGGCAATGCCTACGGAATCTTCCATAGGCAAAACTGGGTCTGTTACCTATGGATTCCCTACGTTATTATCTGTAGGCAATGCATACGGATTTGTTCCGTAGGTAAACCTGAAACTGTTACCTACGGAATACCTAGGGAATTATTTATTCGATTAATTTTATACCTACGGTTTGCCTACGAATTTTAAAGTCTGTTTCTCGTGCACGTGAAGTTGACGAGCCCACACAAAGCACACAGATCTTCGATTTCTTTCTCAAACAAAAATACGTAGCTGCCGGAAAGTTGTGCCATGCCCTGCATAAGATTTTTCATGCTGATTGTTAGGATTCTATTATTATTGTTGTCGTCGTTGTTGGTTCTTCAAACGAAAGTCAAAATTTCGGAGCGCAACAAATTCCACCAAATTGCACAACATTTATTGAACTTGATCTAAAGAGCATGAAACAAAAAATAAACCCAAAGCTTATTGCTCCATTATCGCAGCCACGTGTCTTTGCCGGCTGACGTCATAAAAGAACACATGACGTCAGCCAATCCGGCTAAACCTTAGGGTGCCCTCATGAAAATGTAACAAACTACAAGATAAAATGAAATAAGTTCAGGCACGCGCTCCCACGCGCCCATACACTACACAATCCGAGTCGGTATGCTCGAGCCTCACATTTCGGCTATCTCGAGATCACGGGGCTCGACGAACTTGGCGTTGTATGTGATGTAGACGTTGTACTCCAGCACCACGACGTTGGGGACCATGGAGTAAGTGGTCTGGATCGCGTACCCGCGGGCGAACCGGAAGGCACCTGAGCCGCCAGCGACCGGCAGCTCGCGCTGGGCGGCGTTGAACTCGTTCCGGCCGATGACGGAGATCGTGCTGCCGTTGAACTTCCCTGTTTGGAAGACGATGTTGAGGCTGACGGTGATCCCGACCACCGAGAGGTCGGACTTGGTGTTGATCCCCTGGATGCGACCGAGCGCCCGGGAGTCGGCCTCCGGGCCCTCGGTGATCAGGTCGTCAATGACCTTCACGGAGCCGAAGCTGGTCGGGGAGTTACTCGTGATGGAGGCGGTCGCTACCTCGTACACGGTGGTGTTCGGGTGGTTAACTCCGAGATCCTGAACATAGAATTTGAGCCTTAACACTTTCTCCTTCCCACTGCAGATTTCGTGGAAGTAGGCTGTGTCTTCCTCCACGACAGAGCCCTGCTTCCTCGCGTACACATCTGGTGTGAACGCGAGCAAGCAAGAGATTGTTAGAACAAGACCTAGCGTGGCTAGATTTGCCATGTCTTTCCTTTTAGTTTTAGATAGAGATGGCTCTTTGATTATGGAGAAGGGTGAGATGATTTTGCATTTGGTAAAGGGGATTATATATAGACTATAGTACTATAGTGAACAACCACTAACGATTAAATAATTCACGTTAATATCAATGAAATGAATAGCCACCACCCTTTTGTTAGTCTTTATTAATTCTTCTTCATAAAAAGAGGGTCAAAGATGGAATATATATGTAATTAGTACAAGAAAATCAACATCAATCACAACTTAGTCACATCTTATATTCTAGTGTATCTTTATCCAAATAAAAAGGATGTGTACACGTGTGTGTTGTCATAGTGATAGGAGGTTAAGTTTCAAAATCGAAAATCTTGAGTTTGAGTCCTCAATTTAACTTATTAGTCACACTTTTAATGTTTTTGATTCAGAATTACAGTTACCACGCGAATTCAACGATGAACATACAATATAAATTAACTTAGATTTATTGCTCATGACACTATCACATCAGCACACATCAGATACGATAACGACGTCTATCAAAATTACGAGAGAGTTTATATTAAAAACATATTGGTTGTATATACATACAATGTATGTAGGTTGATTTTGAGGCAAAGTCTCTATTATTCTTTTTTTAGAGGGATGAGACAAAAGTCTCATATAGTATAGATGAGCAAGTAGGGGATTGTGCTTTTTTCCACATGCATCTATTATTAATTTAACCATTTTCATAGTGTAAATTTTGTAACAACCGAATTAATTAGATCATAGTGGTTATATATTTATATGCGAGAGGCGGCTTCTATTTAATTAATGGAGTAATATTTTTTTTTTCCAATTAATACACTTTTATTCAAGTTGAGCCATGTTTTATAATTGTTTATGTAAATCGTGAAATATCTTGAAATTAGTGGCAATATTTTAACATGATAACAACCTGTCATATGCTTTTTAACATATATTAGAAAAAAAATTTGTAACAACCATATAAAATTTCAATTTACTAATAAATAGTGATAATTATTTTGGATATGCTATTGTGCTTAGAGCATTTTGCCTCATGGAGTCGTGGATGATAACATTTGTCCTAACTAAGGAAGGCGTATGTACATTATATTATATATCAAAAAAAAAAAAAAAAAAAATTCTTGATTTTAATTTACTTTATTTTTTCAATGCAATATGACTTAGTCTAACACGTAGTATGTGATTATATGTTAACAACCGACAATGTACATGTGTTAGCCAGCCTAATGCATGTACGAGTCTTTTATCGCCTTAACTTCGTGTTAACGATTAAAAATAAAATAGTTGACCGTTGACCAATAGGTTGTTCCACTTGAAGATTTAGTTAGATGTGGAATACTACAGTAGACTCATGAAAACACAAAGTCAATTTTTTTAATTTTTACAAATATTTTATCCTTAAAAATTGTTACTTAACGAGACAAAAAAGGGTCAACTATCCCTATATGAGTGAGATAGAGGAGTATACTAATACGTAGAGATTTTTAATGTTTACATAATATTACTCCATTTGATAAACTAAGAATCTCTAAGTATTGGTACATGTTTCGTCAAAATTTTATGTTTGATTTATGTGATAAAGCTTTTTTATAGATTAGCTATCGACGTAATTTAGTTATGAGTCCGCCGCCGGTCATAACCAAATATATTCATAATAATACAAATACTATTTCGCATAATTAATTTAGAGGTCTTTCACTATACAAGAAAATTGAAATAACGAATAATATGGTTTATACATATGTATATTTTATGATGTTTGAAGTCAAGGAATAACAATAGTATAAATTATTAGAAGAGTGGCTTCTCTAAACTGTACAATCATCTTCTCCTCCTCCGATGATTTCGATTTCGATTTCGATTTCGATTTCGATTTCGATTTCGATTTCGACGTCCAATGCTGTATGGAATTAGCAAATAATCATACTTTGAGAGTATCGCCAGAAGCAGAAAACCCTATGCTGGCTTCGTGGCTGTGATCATCACGAAGAGTCTGTTTCTCGTGCACGTGAAGTTGACGAGACCACACGAAGCGCACAGATCTTCGAGTTCTTTCTCAGACAAAAACACGTAGCTGCCGGAAAGTTGTGCCACGCCCTGCATAAGATTTTTCATGCTGATTGTTAGGATTCTTGACATTCTTGCACCCTTTTCTACGCTCCCTTGACATGTATATATAGGTTTCCTAAAAGTCGAGATGGTTTACCCGGCGTAGAGGTCTACTTAGGGGGAAGTACGAAAGGATGCCATCCATGATGTATGTTGTAGCAACGAACATGCCTCCGGGTCTCAGTACACGACTTATTTCTGCAACCTAGTAAATGATTAAGAAGACATCAATAACAGGAGATCAAGATCTCGTATTTCATTGTGTTTAGGTAAGTTTATATAGAAACAAAACGGAAAGAGAAGAAGCTCTGCTCTGTTTTGACGATGAACAAAGCAACAACAATAACGGGAACTCATATTTACGGGGCTAGTAAAGGAAATTAGAGTAACCATAAATCGACAAAGTTTTGAGTATGCTCACTGCTGCAGATGGTGAAGGCCAACAGTGCAGAGCAGCACCAGCATGAACAGCATCCATACTACCCGATGCAAATGGAAGCCTCGAGATGTCAGCTCTAACGAGAATCAGCTTCCTGTATGTAAGAGAATTGTAATTAGATATTCTATACCTAGGGGAAAAAAATGAAATGTTTGTTTGATGAAAGACGTACTCTTGGGGAAAGTTATCCTCCTGCTTAATGAATTCATAACACTGGCGTAGCATCGCCTCTGAGTAATCCAAAGCAACAACAATGGAAAACAGTCCACTTTTGGCAAAAAGTCTCGTAAACATACCACTTCCGCAGCTTGCATCCACAATTTTCCCCCCTAAGACTGGTTTTAGGTAATCCTTTATCAATTCAAACTGCATACAGTGGCTTCAGAGAATAAGCTAGAGATACGATTGATATGGATAGTTGGATACATTTACATTAATCGAAAAACAAAATTATCAACTCAACCAGTAAATTCAATGGCAGTAACACTAAGTAACTAAATAAAGGGTCAAGAATGTTAAAATCCTTGCCTATAGTTGTATATCGTATAATACATTATTTTCTCATATTAAGATAATGTGATTCGTATATTCTTGTATATAACAAATTGCAATGACTAGCACATGTGTGATGCAACAAATTTCCAAAAACCCCGAACACAAGAATTGTAAGTATATACTAAAACTGTTACCTCCTGTTCTGGGCCAGGAAAACCTCCCCAAACTGTGAAACTTTGCCTCCAACCACGTTCATAGAGGAACGATACCAAAGGGAACCTATATTAACAGAGACCGATGTCCAATTAGCAGGCACGTGAATATTTGTTTTCAGAATATTGCATCAATATGCATATGAACGGAATCGGTTAGGATTGCATTCTCAACTATTCTGAACTTCCACAAGGAATGCTTGGGGTAAAAAGCAATAAGCTCAATAATTAAAAGATTATATAGCTCGTAGATTTGAAATTCCAGCCATTTCAATTGGAATAGAGTAGAAACAACATAATTATGAGTCTATGACAGATATTCAACCTGAAAAGCTCAGTAGACGCAGCCATAGGTTCACCATACACCCTATTGCCGCCGGTTACTGTCAGATTGAGATGAGAGTCCTTCCCGGTGTATGACTTCTTGCAGCAGCTGCACTCCAGAGTGGACCGAGCCACAGCCTCCCTGCAGAAATAGCTCTACCAAAATGACTGATTGTTTTCTTCCAAGTTATGTAAAATGACGAAGTAAGACTAGCTTAACGGAATGAAAACAATCGTCACTATCAGAAAAATACCACAGAGGGAGGTTATCGAATATTTACTCACAAAGATAGATCGGGTCCTCCATTCCACGAAACTCTCTCGTAGCAAATAGGACAAGCTAGAATATCTTTCCGAATCTTCAAACTCGCCTCATCAATAACAGGTTCCTAAAATTAACAAAACCACAATCATTCTGTTCAATTAGAGAGTCTAAACATCAACAGTTTCGTAATACGAAAAAGAAGGCTATTAATACGAAATCGAAGGCTCATCAATTAACATCAACTAGATGACTACACATGAATCACTACTCATCCCCGGCCATAAGCAATATATTGCCTACAAAATCTCATCGATGCTATATATACTCAAGGGAATTCCTAAATTCAAGTTCCCTTTCTCAATAAACTAAGAAATTCTGCTTTCGCAATTCATAACAACTGATTCCCCAAATATACAACCGAGTTCCTCAATAACAAAAATTTGAAATGACAAACGATTAAATCAACGAAATTCTAAATGCAGCTTGAATCAAACATAATTTAATTTGCAATCACAATGAAATACAATCTAAGCCCAAACAAATTACTCTTGCCAAACCCCAACAGGCAATTGAGAGAGAGAGAGAGAGAGAGAGAGAGAGAGAGAGAGAGAGGTGTACGGTTTTAGTTTCAACTACGGCAGCCGAAGAAGCTCTCACTCTACCGTCGAAGAGCCGGCCGCGAATCCTAGCAGGAATGAACGGAGACGACTTCACAACATAGAAACAGAGCCGGACCGGGTTGAAGCTGAGTCGACTCGGAAGGGACGAAGCCGACGCCGACAACACACTTCTTCCCGCTGCCTCCCGCGCCATCAAATTCTCCATAGCTCCAACAACTCAGCTCGCAGTGGAAAAAATCGCCAATTCACCAGCGTGTATAATCACAGAAACTGACGATATATAAATGCACATGACTTCATTTCACCCGAAGAATCGAGAGTGACGTGTTTCAACGATCGCCCAAATTTTCGATGAATCGAGTGATTGAAACGGTAGTGTTTGCGTTTTGTCGTTTGTTTCGGTATGAATTCTGCAGATTTTAAGCAAGGCGCAAAAAATGTGGCCAAAATCTTTATACAATTCAAGAAATTTAATTTAAGGTTGCGTTCTCTTTGGTGCGAAAGAAAAGGAGAGAAAAGAGAAAATTACACTATAAATTTCACCTATTTTCCCCCCTTTTCTCACCTTCTATCAATGAAGGAGAATTTTACTCCTTAAATTGGAGAAAATATTTACAACACCAAATTGGAGAGATAATATTTTCTCTCCATTGTAGTGCAAATGAAGGGGAAAAAATAGAAAATGTGCGAAAATGTGAGAAAAAAGGGCGGAGTTTATAGTATAATTTTCTCTAATCTCTCTTTTTCTTTAGTATCAAAAAGAACGCAACCTAAATATAAATTTCTAAGAGCCCACAATTAATTTCTGAAGGCCCAATAATGCTCAAATTTTGCTCCCAATCCCATAATTTCAATTAGTAACAAAAATTTAAAAACTGTGTTACGGAAAATTTTGCTCCCAATCCCATAATGTCAAGTACTTAGCAAATTTTAAATTTGCATGAATATATTTTGTTATTTTTTGCCCATGAACCCATTTTTATAAACAATCAATTCAACCGGTCGGCCAATACAATAATACTCCGTCCGTCCTTTTCTTTGCGACCTGTTTCTTTTGGTCACATTTCTTAAGATATGGTGAATTAAGAAGAGTTTGCGGTGACCCACATTAGTTAATTACTTGCATTAGTAGTTCCCAATAAAATAGAAAAGTATGGGCTAAGTGTATTTAGGGCTACGCTAATTGGGCTTTGTCGGACCTCAAATGGAAAGTGGCCATATGGGCCGGGACAACCCAATTTTAAAATGTGGCTACATCGAAGGGGACGAAGGAAGTATCTTAGAACTAAAACTAGAATTGTACCCCCGCGATGCAGGGGTTTACTCGATCGAGAAAGAGTGTAGCAAATACTCTTATCAATTATCTAATCTATGTATTTTTTCTTGTTTTGGACAATAATTGATCTCTACATGTCTATTTTTATACACTACTTTACGTATTTTATAATTTGACATCACTACTATCATTTATTTATAAAAATACATCATTTATAATAAAATAAATCTTTAACACTACCATATTTCTCGTATTTTCAGTTGTCATGTATAAATGAGTAGTAGTATGACTATAAATATAAGATAATTAATTTTATATTGGTATTAATGAAATACAGTTGACTGAAATTAATAGGCTAAGTTGTTATTTGACAAAAAATATAAGCTAAATAATTAATTTATAAAATAAAATTATTAAAGCACACCTATCAAGAAATTTGGAGGGAAAACTAAGAATAAGTATTTTGTTTTAGTATATATATATAGATATGAGTTCGACAATCCAAATACGAAGAAAATTGTAGTGTAATTTTTTCGGAACGAATCAGCTCGAACCAATCGAATTTTATGACATCTGGATTGACCCGGCCCAATCTAAATCTCGATCGGACTTCAATTTCATAATCCATACCGACCTAAAAAAATAATATTAATAATAAACAAATAGTATAGTTGGCACGTATAAATAGAATCCAAAATGAAATTAGAGTACTTGGAAACGAAGGAAACTCATACGCGTAGCATCCGCTTCTTCCAATTCTATCTCCATACACAATTACACAGCATGTGAAATTTTCCTTCACCATAATTTCCCCTCTCCATTTCGAATCAACAGATCGAACTCGAAGTTTTTGAATATACTGTAGCGGAAATGCTCGATTCCTTCTTCGGAAAAGCTTTCAAAGCTTCCAAATGGTAAATCACTCTGTTCATTTCCCCTTTTTTTCTCGTTCTATTTTTTCGGTGCAGTGGAAACGGCTCCGTTTCATGTACTAGGGTTTTGTTTGCGTACTTTTCATCGATTTTGTTCGTGAATTTTTGAGGATTTACTGCGCATTTTCACCATTAGTTCTTATTGTTCGTCGTGTTAGTTTTTGGTGTAGGCATTTTCTGGATTTTTTTTTTCCTGTTTAATTCGGATTGAGTTATGAGAGGATTATAATTTAGTGGAAGTGATGAGTGAATCGGTGGTGGTTTATGATTATGAGTGAGAGAAGAGAGGAATGCGATTTGATTCAAGTTTAATCGAGTGCCAAATTTGCAGTAAAACTTTGTTAAAGCTTACGATCCCTCGGATTAAGTTGTTGCGGAATCGAAGAAAGACTCAGATAAAGCAGATGCGTCGAGAGATCGCGAAGCTTCTGGAAACTGGTCAAGAGGCCTCTGCTAGGATTCGAGTTAGTGATTTATCCTGTTCTATGATGTGTTAAGTCTTTTTACTTTAGTTAGTAGTATAATTTACAGTGAGCTAATTGCTGGATTGTTACGTTGCAATGTTTAGGTTGAGAATATTTTAAGGGAAGAGAAGATGGCGGCTGCTCAGGAAATAGTTGAATTGTTCTGTGAGCTTATTGCTGCTCGTCTTCCGATTATCGAAGCACAAAAGTATGTATTCCCTTCAATCCTCTGTGCCCTTGAAATGCTTATAGCACATTACTGGGAATTATACAGTACACAGATATAATGACAATGATTTGATTCCCTTCGAAACGAAAGACGCTGAATCATGCATTACGAATCACTATATTGTTCAGTGCTTTATTGCACAAACAAGCTAGAAATTGTCATTCTCTCCTTATTTTGGATAAAGAACTCCGTTCCATCTCGTATTTTGAACTTGAGCTCTATTATGACTGAAGCTAATACTAATGGCAAAAGCGTATAGGACCTTTTATTCTTGAAATGGACCATACCGTCCTTTTGTCGATACTATCTTGGAGGATCAAATCATTGATGAATATTCGATCATTTAGCAGTGCTTACTGAGCTTTTTGTTGTTTCATATAGTTGTGTTATATACATGGGCAGTTCATGTGGTTCATCTGAGCTTTTCATGTCAAGAAATCGCAAATTGAAGTTGATATATCGTATGAGGTTAAGCTATTCATGATGTAATATTCTCAGGGAATGCCCTCTTGACTTGAAAGAAGCCATTTCTAGTGTATGCTTTGCTGCACCAAGGTGTGCTGATCTGCCTGAGTTGCAACAAGTGAGAATCCTATTTGCTGGCAAATACGGTAAAGAATTTGTGTCTTCTGCAACTGAACTTATGCCCGAATGTGGTGTTAATCGGCAGGTTACACAAATTGTCCTTTCCTTTTTGCTTTTGATTTCAGAAGCTTGTGTCTATACTCTATAGTACTTCTTTTGGATCCTTGAACAGTCTCGTTAAATATTGGTGCTGCAGTTAATCGGGCTGTTATCCGTACAAGCTCCCCCTCCTGATCTTAAGCTGAAGCTTCTAAAGGAAATTGCCATAGAACACCAGCTTGATTGGGATCCAAGTCCCTCTGAAAATGAACTATCGAAGACTCATGATGACTTGCTAGTAATGATCACCTCTCTCTCTCTCTCTCTTCGTCACTTTTGATTCAATCTCCATGCCTTACACTTGTTCCCTTGCTTTCCAGAATGGGCCAGTTCAGTTTCTCAGTGATACCAAAACTCCACTACCAGAAGCACATAATGATGAGGCTAAGTCGGAAACTTCAGAGCCAGCTCCTGATTCGGACGATGACTTTGAAATCATAGATTTTCCAGAAGTTCCTAAACGACCGTTGCAGTCAAATGTTCCTGTCGAGGATGAGCTAGAAGAACCAAATCCTTCTACGAATCAAGTAAATCGGCCGCACTTGAATCCAACGGTGAAAGAAGATGCAGCGCTCGGAATTTCAAGTGGCCAAGTTGAAACCAAACAGTTTGTGCCATTCATACATCCTCCACCATCTCCAGCAAAAGAAAACGACTCGTCTCCTTCTCTCACAAAGAACATAAATGGCGATACAAATCTACACGGGGTTTTAGCCGCTGCACAGGCAGCTGCAGAGACAGCAGAGAGCGCTGCAGCAGCCGCTCAATCAGCCTCTAGCCTTGCTCAACTTCGTATAGCCGAACTCGTGAAGAAAAAGAACGACGATTTCTCAAGTCCTGAAGCTGAGAACCCTTTTCACCTCGACTATTCGAATTCAGACCATCAAGAGGAGGCTGATTTAGACGCGGACAATCCCTTTGCATCGTCTTCCACCACCTTCACTTCTCCAAGCCGAAATCACACGGCGGAAGTTGACACCTTCGATGACTCGAGAGGTGTTTTCGATTCATATCCAGATAGTGAGACTCCTTTCAGCTATGACAATTACGACCAACCTCAGACAACGTCATCGATGGATGACGAGACGTATTTCTCATACCCGAACTTATTCACGTCTCATAGTTCTAAGTAAGCAATTATCAAATAGTGTAATTTTTTCATATTAGAGTGAATATAAGCTATGGCATTTTAACAATCACGTTATACGTTATCCAACTATCAGAAATTACGAAAGGCCAATCGATAGTTTTATTTTGCTTTTTTTTTAATTTAAAAATAAAAATAATCCACGTGTCAACTTTTTATCCGTTGGTGGAGAACTGAGATAAGATGTCATCTTCTCCACAAAAATCACTAGATATTTACTCAGATCTCCACCGTCCATCTCCTCCCTCTCTTTCAATCCTATCCGTTTATTCCCGCCCAAAGCCCCCCTTTCAGGTTTCAACCTCCACACATTTTCAAATCTCTCTCTCTCTCCCCCTCTCTGCGCGCAGAACCACCTCCGACGCCGCAAGTATCAGTAAGCAGCAGCTACAATGGCCGCCGCCGCCCTGCAGCAGAGCCCAATCGCATTTCGCTCCGGCTCGCCGCCGTCGCCGCAAATCCAAACTAGTTCCACAGTCAAGCTCTCCCTCTCGTCAAGCTTCAAGGTCGCGAGGCTCGCCGTGAAGCCCCTCCGCCGCCGCGGAGGCGGCGGCGGCGGAGCTTCCGGCGCGAGGATGGCGAACACCGCGGCGGAGAGCTACGCGAAGGCGCTAACCGACATCGCCATCGCCAACAACACCCTCGCCGAGACGACCAGCGACGTGGAGCGCCTCGTCCAGAACGTCTTCTCCGAGGCGTCGGTGCTCAGCTACTTCACCAACCCGACCATCGGCGACATAGCCAAGCGCGAGATCGTCGACGAGCTCGCGAAATCGATGAAGCTGCAGCCGCACGTGGCGAACTTCCTCAACATCCTCGTGGATATGAAGCGGATCGACCTAATCAAGGAGATCCTCAAGGAATTCGAGTTCATCGTCAACCGATTGACCGACACGGAGGTGGCGACGGTGACCTCGGTGGTGGAGCTGGAGCCGCACCAGCTGGCGGAGATCTCGAAGCAGGTGAGGAAACTGACCGGGGCGAAGATCGTAAAGATAAACACGGAGATCGACAAATCGCTGGTGGCTGGATTCACAATCCGGTACGGGAACTCAGGTTCGTATTTCATTGATATGAGTGTGAAGAAGCAGCTGCAGGAAATTGCAGAGCAGCTCGATATCGGCGACATTCAATTAGCAAAATGATTAGTGCTGATTGCTCTTTTAATTTTCCTTTTTTTGTATAATCTCCGACGCTGTAATTGTGTATGGATTCATGAATTTTTGGGAGAAATATATGTATAAAATCTGCAGAGCTTACTGCATTTTGTCGAAACACATCGGTCGAGACGGAGTTTCTGTCGAAATGCTTCGTATTAGTCGCGACGGAGGGAGCGTAAACTTTGTTCTACTTGGTAACTTATGTCCATGGTACTCCTTCCGTAGTACTATTGAAGCCGTAGATTAAACGTTTTGTACAAAATGATAATGCGATAACTAATTAACAAAAAAATAAAATTGACATGGCATACAACGAAGGAGTTGTCGCAATCGAAATGAGAATAACATAAAATTAGAGGAAATAAATAGAGTTGATTAAATCTTCACTTTGGTATAGCTATTTTCCATGTCCGCGTGAATTTCCTCATCTCTCTTCTCAACATCAATTAATGCACCTTATTTCAAACTCCGGTTTAATAGTAATGTCTAAATTTCCCACTCGATTCCCCGCCTAACACTCGTTTGCGCGCACGTACACACCTTTTTTGCACGTGTGAATGAGTGTAAGGCGGGAATTGTTTCACATACACACCGTCAAAGATGTAAAGTGCCACAAAATACATTGTGGTGAGCTTTGCCGATTCGTTTCAGTTATTACATTTTTGTACTGCATCTTTTATCGCACCGAATGATGATCATTACACGGTAAGAATACTTCCAAAATTAACATTTAGGTTGTGTTCTCTTTGATGCGAAAGAAAATGAGAGAAAAGAGAAAATAACCCCATAAATTCCACCTTTTTCTCACCTTTTATCAATGTGGGTGGATTTTACTCCTTAAATTGGAGATAATATTTACAACACCAAATTGGATAGATAATATTTTCTCTCCATTGTAGTGTAAATGAAGGGGAAAAAATAGAAAATGTGAGAAAATGTGATAAAAGGGGTGAAATTTATATGGTAATTTTCTCTTTTCTCTCATTTTCTTTCGTATCAAAGAGAACGCAACCTTATACAGAAATGCAACAGATAATCCGAATGGTCGTCGCTCCCCACAACCAACCAATAGAAAGAAACATAAATATACCGTTCCCATGGATTCGATTGAGCTGCAGCAACACTCATTTATTATGCAGGGAGAAGCCTACTTAAATGTAAAAGAAAAGCCGAAATAACTAAGCAAAGATTTTTTTTGTGATTTGAATGTTGAGAACCATTTTATAAAAACCGAACGAAACTCGTGACTTTATCTAAACTCTTTGAAAGGGCAGTGGCTTTTCATGTGAAAATCAGATCGTACAACACCTTCCACCATTTATTTCTCAATCCCAACTCTATATTATCCCTTATAAATTCCACCAACAACACAAGAAATAAAGAAAAAATCTTGTAATATTACAAGAAGTCTCTCAAAAATGAGCCCCATCGTTTCTTTAATTCTCCTTCTACTTTCATGTACTGGTCAAGCCCTCAGGCCCTCTCATTGTAACTTCCCACGCCTTTATATATATATATATATATTTCATATTTAATTTATGCTCTGACAGCCACGAACGAAACACGATATGCTTCTTTCGAACGGGGTTCGAAAGAAGGGTAACGTTTGGTTCGAGGCTAAAGGGGTTGAGTGATTACTAACGTTGGTTTAATTTGCAGTTGCCCAACATAGTAGAAGCCCTACCTACAAGGTTGATCAAAGCCATACCCACATTGAGGTATGTTGTATACCGTATATCATGTTCACTACTCTCTCCGTCTCGTTTATATATATATATAAAAACTATTTATGTCTGTGTATTACCTAAAATGGCAAAATTAAAACTCATTCACAGTACTTTATCCATTACTATTACTCTCACCTTAATTTCCGTTGTCGGAAAAAACTCATTCATATAATTTATTTTCTGCAGGAGGGGGAGTTGGGAATGGAGCTATACCCGACGGGGTCGAGCCTGCCGGACTGCTCGCACGCGTGCGGGCCCTGCAGCCCTTGCCGGAGAGTGATGGTGAGCTTCAACACGTGCGCCGTCGAGTCGTGCCCCGTCGTCTACCGCTGCATGTGCAACGGCAGATATTACCACGTCCCTTCCAATTAACACCTTCTTCTAGTGTGTGATGAAGTGTGTAGTGTGTTTAATTTCTTAATTATCTGGGATTAACCTTAATTACCACTTACCAGTTTTGTAGTAGATTAGAGATGTAAATACTAGAATTTATTCTATTTAATTTCCTTTGCGTATTTTCACAATTAGTAATTAATACATAACTAAAATTCTAAACTTAATTAAACAGAATTTCATACAATTAATTATGTGATATGGTTTTGAAGAGTAAATCATATACATACATCTCAACAGTGAGAGAGAGTAACCTTGGACTTATTTCTCCTCATCGGTGTCGAGTTCGAGGCCCTCGGCTGCGAGAAGCTGCCCGACGATCCGTTTCTGTTCTTCTTCGGCTTTTCTCCGGTTCAAATCCCTCTTTTTTAGGATAAGCGTGTGTCTTCTCAAGGTGTTGTTGAAGTTCTGTATCGACGCCTTCTTCTCCTTCACCAGTATCTTCCTTTCTTCCTCCGGATCGATCTGAATTTCATCGTAGATACTCTCGTGAAGGTTTTTAGGCAATGCAGAGAAATAAACATATCCCTTATTTCAGAAGAAGTGGCTACCTTTGAACGAGCAAGACGACGTGCACGGAGATTTAGTTCGAGTTGCTGCTGTTCAGCCCATGCTGCGATTGCCATGTCACCTCTTTGGTCGAATGCTTTTCGCTTCTTTATAAGCCACTCCATCCATGCTTGAGATGCCTAGATAAATTCATAAGTAGGTTGTAGATTGATGAAAAAACCAATAAACATGACCGGCTAAAGAACTTGGTTCGCAAAAATCTTGAAAAGCAAAACCCGAATTCATTCATTTCAATAACGTGAATCTGATCTACCGATTGATGCAAGAAAACCAGATTAACGAGGCTCTAGCAAATTAGCTAGTTTGAAGCGGTATACAAGCAACTGTCCCATACTGACTACGAACCTCTTCCGATAACATAATTAGACCTAATCAAACAATTCATGGATAAAATTTTCACCCTATATACATTAAAGAGCCGGCCTAAAGAAGCTGCTAAAATAGAGAATCGAGGAACTTTAGCTTTATTAAGAACTTTCGAAAGGACTTAAGATTTAGAAGGGAAAATCAACCAATACAATGGAAACAGATATTACCTTCATTGGATTCACACGATTCTCGGTGTCATATTCTCTCCGTTTCTCCTCATCTATAAGGAGCTCATATGCAGCCTGAATCTTTATAAACCGAGACTCTGCTGTTTCATCTTCATCTAAGGTCCCTCTACCATTGTAAACTACAAAGATCAAAACACATACATTAGCATAGGTCATAGAACTATAATATCATCTCGAGCAAATCATGCGAATAGCTGCATTCCCAATATTCAGATACGAGGGTAAAGGAGAAACTCGAGAATTTTGTTTTCCTTCATTAATCTGCCATTTACTTCAACAGAATCCATTCATTCGCTTCATGATGCAAAGAACCTCATTGCTAAGCAGAATTCTTCACTTCGTATTTCGTAAAACTATATATTAGCCATAAAATCATCATTAAATCTACAATGAAGCAATCTAAGCAACATATCAGTCAATATGCAGAAAAGGAGAACATAACATCATGATCCTTCACCAATATACGAAGAACGGCAAATTGTAACCATTGTAAACTAGCAAGTTACTCGAAAAGTCGAAGATCATCGGGGATGATATAACATAACTAAGCTACATAAGATTGGGGACAAACCATCGGGATGATAGAACTTAGCCAACCGTCTATACGCTACCTTTATCTGCTCTTCATCTGCATCCCTTTCCAACTCTGCAAGTCAAAATTCCCAGATTTTGTACATCAATCACCACACACACAGAGAGCGAAGCCTCAATTTCTCAACACAATTGCTAAAATCTGAATAAAAAACAACAAACGAGGGTTTAATTTACCGAGAGTTTCGTAGGGAGATTTGGACTGCGTCCAATTCGAAGCCTTGGTGGAAACCATTCGCCTCTGCCGATTCTGCCTCACTCGCGACTCGCACCGCCTCTGTTCCCCCAACCTATCGAACCAGACGGCGGAGCAGCGCGGCGGCGGCGGCGGCGGCGGCGGCCGTCCCAAGCTGCAAATATGCCTGTCAACCGACAAAGCCCTACCCATCGATCTGTAGCAAGCGAACACCGCGTGTGGCCTGCATATAACCCTCAGAGTGCTCATCTTCTCCACCTGATTTCGTCGGAAATTTTCGCGTTTTTTTTTTTCCGATGATTTTCTGAGGAAAAAAAATTAAAAATAATAATCTAGAAACAAATCGAGATGCTGAAGACGTGAAGGAAGAGTGTTGATTGAAAATGAAGATTGGCAGAAATTTTTTTGTCCTAATTTGAATCTTTTCTT
Source organism: Thymus mandschuricus (assembly GCA_029379335.1). Classification (NCBI taxonomy): domain Eukaryota; kingdom Viridiplantae; phylum Streptophyta; class Magnoliopsida; order Lamiales; family Lamiaceae; genus Thymus; species Thymus mandschuricus. The sequence goes on along the minus strand of CM057075.1, from coordinate 36,500,891 downwards.
CAGCTTCGATGAATCACCGTTGATTCTCTCCTCTTTTCTTTTTCTTGAATCTTTCAATTTTTATTTTATTTTATTTTTCTTCGATTTGATAATATATGTGGATGGTTTCGCTCCAAAATGAGTTGGGCAGTTATTATCAGAAAAATTCGTATATGGGCCGAACTATGAATTTGGGCCCAATTGAAATATACTCGCTTCGTCCATGACTTTCAGGCCTCAAGGATTGACACGAAGTATAATGTATTGTGGTGATGTGTAAAAGTAATGTTTACAACGTAGGGTTGTAATTTTTGTGTGGGGTCCACTGCCTGAAATGGAAGACCATAAATTATTAAAATACTTTTTTGTTATAGTATTTGTGATGTACATCCCGTGCAATTGCACAAGCCACAACACTAGTATTCTAATAGATATAAAACAAGAATTCTATAATCATATTAGAGACATTAGGATCAAATCTCTAAAATTGAGTAAAGAATTCTAATCATTCTAGAGTCATGATCTTCGTCGTAGAATCATCAACTTAATCTCTGCCACCATCCATTTTCGAGGAGACAAATCTATATAAATATGAAGGGGTGATGCTTTCTTCGTTAGCCTAATGTTTTCACTTCTTCACAACACTATTATAGTAAAGTTGATTTTGCTAGTTATAAGGAGGGATGAACAAGCAATGGTGCAAAGAAAAAGAATGATTTACTCACGAAACCTTAGTTTTACAAAGATTGATTACACTTATTCGTGAAATCTCCAATTTACAATATTGATTAAGCTAAATCCAAAATTTGTACTAGTAAAAACATATTTATTCTTCAACACATGACCTATAGGCTACAAATACAAATGACAAACACAATACACACATTTATTAAACTTTCGACATCAATAGATATCAAAATCAATTGTAACCAAAGTATCAGTGTGCACCTAAATGCAAGGTAATAGACAATGAAGCTGAAACTTGTACAACTTGTAGAGGAGCTAAAATCTTTTAGTTTATATCCGATAAGAAAAGGTGCACGATGGATGCAAGACACGTATATGATGTGAAACGACGCAAAAGTTATAAATGCAAAAAGATGATTTGCTTGATTCAATTTAATATTTACACACAACACAACTGCTTGAATCGTTGGAAACAATTATCACATCTCAAACTTACTTTTACGATTAAAGACGAAAAAAAAAATTTAAACGTAGTAGATTGTAATTTCAAAAGTAAATTAGTATTACATGTGTTTGGTGTTGGGTTAGTTAATTGTTTCTTGAAATGGGTATTTTATTGTCCAAGACGACGATTGGGTTTAGACAAAGTCCAATAGAGTTAATGTTTAAGGAGTCCGTAGTGCCATGAACTGAGATGAAAGAGTGAAAGGAACATTATTTTCCATGGTTGGTACCAAATGTGATGGATCGTAAACAGCCGCAGCTATAATTCTTATGGTCACTGCTCCTCGTAACCGTTGGCGGCTTCAACTTTACCTGCCAAACCTTAGAATCAATCTTTTAATTTATACAAAAATAAATATTAATTCCGGGCAATCAATTTTACTAATAGAATTAAAAAAAAAAAAAATCAAAGAAAAAACAAATTAGCTTACAACATCAAATTTGTTGCCAACACTGCTACCATGCTTCTTAGACACAGTCAGCTTTCCATTTTGTACGTACTGAAAATGGATGGAATTAATGACTAGATCGCCGTGAAAAAATGAATATTTGCGAGAATTTAGCGCTACCCTTTTCATTCGATGCATTTCCACTGCTGCTTCCGACGGGACCTAGCTTCATTATACCATCACCGTCAACGTCCATTTTCGCAAGAATTTAAAGGAAAATAATTCGTCGGAATGAATATATTCCGCTAATCTATATATATATAAAAGCAAATCAATCTGTCAAAATTTTTTCCCGCCCATTTTGTCCAGCTATGTTCCAGAATTTTCTATTAATTAAATTCTATTTAATTAATTTTTTAAAAGTCACTTAAATCAGTTCAGTTCTCTAAGAAGGTTGTTTCCAATTCCCATAGCATTGGGAGATGATGGGTTTATTTCAAATTCAAATTTTAAATTTATATCAGATTCTATCTATATATACAAGTCACAATAATTGTTCACAACATTCTTCTTCAAAAAATTCATGAGACGCCTTCAGAAAAATGAGAAATTTAGACCTTTCGTTCTTCTATGAACTGGGCACTCCGGTGCTGCCTTATAACTCTATTCTCTTTCTACTTTTCCTTTTATTTTTATTCCATGTTTGTAATTTATTTACTTGAAATTGTTGATCCTTATTTCCCTGTGTAAAATTGAACCTGTAATTCTCTGTCCAGCATATTGCAGATTCAATTTCTCCTTAATTTATTGAGATTATCAATCTGTTTGATTTCCTAATTTCTTATTACTGCTATGTTTTCTTCTACTACTTTACTACTATGGATTACTTTCTTATTGCTACTTTTGTTTTTTATTTGAATATTTGCAGATTATGTTCTCAAGCCGAACGTGCTTTCGTTAGAAAGTAAGTCCAACAATCTCAATATTTAAATGGCTAGCTATTTATATTTTGTAATTATCATTTTGTGTTGATTTTGTTTGTTGCCAGCCGAAAATAGAGGCTGTGATGAGATACAGAGGAAGACATCGGAGGAGGCGGCTTTGACTCTTTTTTTCCCCTATCTATTGCATAGTACATAATTGTATTTTCTTTCTTCTCTCTCTCAAATTCTTTTTTCTTCTCAAATCCATGATGAATTGTTGATATAGGAATTGTAAGCTATTGCACTAGGCGTCCATTATCCAATGTCAATTGAAATTTATTAATATTTTGATACTATTACAATGTAGTACTTCATGCTAAAGTCAAGTTATTTTGTGAAATGCACGACCAGTTGTTCGTTTTTGTTATATTTTCTATAATTTCCGACGGAAAATCTTTAATGTAACTATTTTATAAATCACTAACAATTTCTCACTTTATTTAGATAAAGTATAAATAGCTTCAAGAATTTGAGTATTTATTCATATAAAGTTAACTTTGTCAAGGAATGAAAAGGATTAAAATTGAATAACAAACAAGTGATCTTAAAAAGAATATTATTTTTAATGGGAAAGAATGAGCATTTAGAGATGTATGATGATACCTATCGAATATAAAAACAAAGAATAAAATGAATGAGAGGGGTAGGAATAAATGACAAAAATCATCATATTCTCTTAAAATTTTATTATCAAATTATACATAAAAAACACATTATATTTTATTTGATAAAATAAAATAAAATTATGGAGTATAAAATAATAGCCCGTGCATCGCACGGGAAACAAACTAGTTATGTATATAAATGAAATGTAGGAGAGATGGAGGAAGAGTTGATGTATTTATGCACAAAATTAGTTGAGTTTATGAGAAGACATCTAATTTACTCCAATCTCACTTTAATTTTTTCATCCTATTAACTATGCCTAGTTCTAATTGAATTCTTGACTAAAAATAGGAAGTGGGATCGATTGAATTGAAGGATAATATATTTTACACTAATTTACTATCTACGACAAATGTCCCCTTAATTAAATAATTAGACATTAATTCTAGATATTCCACGTACAATAATTGGTCTCTTTCAATAATAAGCGCACTACACTCGAACCGAGAAGCGCTTCCCTATCCACCACGATCATGTTTAACGTATCCACCGCTGATGAGGTAGTGTTACGGTTTCCTTTTTTAAGGGTCATGGTATATATTTTAATCGTTTTATTTATAAATGGAATGTAATGTCATCCGTGAACACATTAAGAATGTTCACGATGGGTAGATAAACATTCCCCTACTCGAACAATATCTCGTATTACACTTATGTGATACTTTTTCTGTTCGATCGATTGATAATTGTCACGTTAAAAAGTATTTCGCTTTTAAAACAAAAATATCAACTTTGATACTATTTTGAGCACGTAGTAATACTTTATTGATGCGATTGAATAGATTAATATAGAATGGTTGGATTTGACACCACACACCACAAAATTTGTTGGTTGAAAATGAATGGAAATTTGTTGGTTTTGATTTTAGGTCTCATAATCTGCATGGATACTATATAATATCAATAAAATGCCGACGTTTTGTTTTATATAAAACTAATTATTTATTATTTATAAATAAATAAATTAAAAAAAAACAAAAAAACAAAAAAAAAAACCTCATGATTACAACTCCAACAATTAGCATGGGATTCTCTCCCACTCGATTTCTTTTCTTTTGCTTTCTTGTTTCCACAACAATTTCATTTTTTTTCCTTCTAATAATCAACATGAAAAAATAAATAATACACTCCCTTCGTTTCATTTCAATCGTCTTGCTTTCCTAATCGGTTCGTTCCATATAAATTGTCATGATTTCTTAAAATGAAAAGAATTAACCCTTACATTATCTAAATTCTATATTTTTCACTTTTAACGCTGCATCTAAAACTCGTATCGAAATGAAATTGGACAATTAATCTAAGACGGAGACAGTAATGAATAAGTCAAAAAAATCTCCAAAAAATTCTACTTATCTAAATAAATCTTAGAAGAATCCATGGCGGCAGCTTCCACCATGCAAAACCTTCAACAAGATGAGAGCAAGCTCCTTCTGCATCCCGCCGTCGTCTCGCTCCACCCTCGTCCGGTGGTACTCCGCCACGACCGCCTCGGGCACCACCACGCTCCGGCAGAGCGGGCAAGTGGCGGCTCGCCGCCGGCAGCGCAGCCACCTCTCGATGCAGCTCCGGTGGAAGACGTGGCGGCAGTCGACGAGCTCCTTCGCCTCGTCCCCTTTCCGGAACTCCGACAAGCAAATGCTGCAGCATTCGATCGAACCGCCCGGCCCGTCGTAGGCGAAGTCGGAGCTCTTCTTGTTGATCGCCGACGTGTACTTGTAGCTCGAGGTTATGTGCTTGAAGTTCTTCGACAGCATGAAAACGGCTAGCACGGCTAGCCGGAGAAGCTCCGGCAGCATCTCGGCGAAGAATCCGGCGAGAATTTCGCCGGAGATGGCGAATAGCTTTGCTAGAGCTCTCATTTTCGGTTTTTTGGATTTGGACAAATTAAGAATCTTCTTTTAACTATATTTATACTTATACATAGAAGTGTGTTTGTGTGTGTCATATGAGAGAGAGAGAGAGAGAGAGAGAGAGAGAGATTTAAGCCAGGTTGAAAACCTCTTTTCTAGATTGATAAGTCTTGGTAGGTCAAAATAATCAAGACTATGTCTCCATGAAACCACACCAACTCTTTTGATTATGAGACTTGTTTTAGATTTTAATTAGGGAAATTGTTTAGATTTATTGGTCTAATTAAATACTCCCTCTGTCCACCATCTTTAAATCATCTTTCCGTCTTTCTATTTTCGGTCTTTCGCCGTCTACAGATCATATCCGTTTCAGAAAGGGAACCTTAACACGAGAAAATTACAAATATACTCTTTAAACAACACTTTAACACATCACCATAATGCATAAAACTTCGTATCAGAACTTTTTGTTCTATAGACAGTGAACAGAGGTAGTAAACCTTTTTATCAAAGAGATTCGTGATGCGTGCCCCTTAGAAAATAGAAACAAACGATCTGAATTATATATTATCAATGAGAATCGTAATGCGTTTTTTGGCGAAACAGGTTTTAAAAACATCTGTGTCATGCATCAATCATCCGTTGATACGGTAAAAAATATGGATCGCGAGAATAATACTAACTTCGTCCCGAATGTATCTTGTGGATTTTTACATTTGGTGCAAATTTGGAAGTTGATCAAAATCATGCTTGAAGGTTGTTATTATTGTTGTATAGAAATTAGAAGGCAAGATTAAACAAAAGTATATATTTCCATTACTCGAATTTAGGGGCAAAAGCCGCTAAACTTGAAAGCTTCGTGAAGAAAAGGTTGGTGGAATTGTTTTACTTAATTTAACAAGTTTAAGTTAATTAATTAAATTAATTTAGAGTTTTACTTCGAAATACAAGAAACACGATTGCTAGCTATAATAGAAACAACGAAGATGCATAAATACAAGCAATCTCTACCTACTCCTTGGAACAATTCTCTTATTATTAATTAATCTTCAAGTTTTTTTTTTTTTTTTTTTTTTTTTTTTTTTTTTTTTTCGAGTCAATTACCTTTTCAAAAATACAATAATAATAGATCTTATTTTTTCTTAATCATTTTTTTCAATCTTACAAACACAACACATTCACATACATACGACAACATTAAGGTGATTTGAATTCCCGATCTTTTAATTATAGAAGAATCGTTTTGTCAACTGCATTGCGTTTTGTCATCTTCTCGACCCATTTTAGTTTAATACTCCCTCCGTCCCCCCAAAGACGTTACATTTCTTTTTGTCAATTTCTGGCACGTTTTTCCACGCTTCTTGATGAAGTGTTTTAAAATAGATTTTTGAAGAATTTTTTCTTTTGCGGGATAATACAACTATCATAGTATCCCGTAAAAGAAAAAATTCTTCAAAAATCTATTTTAAAACGCATCATCAAGAAGCGTGAAAAAACGTGCCAGAAATTGACTAAAAGAAATGTAACGTCTTTGGCGGGACGGAGGTAGTACTTTTTTTTCTCACCCAATATCACTAGTGTTGATTTGTAATAATTGTGTAATTTCATGACGTGGTCGATTTTCTCTCTATAAAAAAAATAAGGGATAAAATAAAATAACTGTTTACCTTTTTAAAACTTCCACCAAGTATTGATGTTTTTGACTCTTTTTCATGCTGCGTCAAAAAAAAAATATAAATAAATAAATAAATAAATAAATATTAATTTAATGTAGATAACAATTACTATAATTCTTTATATTTTTACACACGCATCTATAAATCTACGTATCATTTATATTTATTGGTATATTGATTGTCACACACATAAAATTTTTCGAGATTGTGTTTTCATTACGACGTAACACTAACACATGAGCAATCGACCCATCGAGTTTACAATCGACACGTAGTAGCTTCAAATGATTCAAGATGACATGCATCACTTATATAGCACTCACAACAAACCCACTAAAATATCAAATTTATTTGTATCACTTATATACAGTATAAAGTAAATTTGTGAGTTTGGAATCCACAAATAAATCACACCTAAGCAAAATAATTCTTCAAAGTTCAAGCGACAATTTATCGTGGAGTTGTTCACTGCATCAACCACTCGATCTAATTCATTAAAAAAAAAAAATTGTATTTTTTTTATAAACAATTTTGTTGGTTTGAAAAAAGTGCAAAACAACGTATGCTTTAAAATGTAAATATAAAAAATGTTTCAAAAGATTTTAAGTCATAAAATATAAAGGAACGTTCCCTTACGCGCCATCAGCATAATATGATAGAAATACTATTATCTTTTAAAAGAAAAACCGAAAAATAAATTCTAAAAAAAAAAAAAAAAATTCAACGAAAGAAAAATAAATTCTAAACGAAAAAGGTTATTGTTGACATGGGCATTGTTCTATAAAACTCTCCGTCTAGTCCCGCCTAAACACTAAGGGCTAGTTTGGTAGCATAGATATAGCAAGTTAGATAATATTAATATGCCTATATCTTATGTTTGGTAGCAATTTGAATTAACTCTTGGGCCCGGTATACAATTAAGGCCCGTTGCTAATTCACTATTTGGCCATGCTATTCCAACCAATGTTTTAAAAACCGAACCGGAGGTCGAACCGGCGAGGCCTCCGGTTCATGGTTTGATCGGTTGAACCGTGGTTCAACCGGTCAAAACCGGAAATAACCGGAAAAAACCGCGAACCGAAATTACAGCGGTTCATGGTTCAACCGGCGGTTCGGTTCGATTTTTAAAACACTGATTCCAACTCACCAAATTGGTGGGATACAAAATATAAGAATTGAACAGTGCCCAAATAGAAATTTCATTTTCCATAATTACCCCCACTCATGTGTGACTTCCCACCACGAATTCTTCTTCCCCACATCACCATCTCCGACGAACTCAACAACCTCGCCCTCGTCCACCGCACGACTTTCGGCGGCGGCGCAGTCAGAGCTCAGAAAATCATAATCGTCTTCCTCTTCCTTCTCCCTCCCTAGTTGACCTCCTCCAAGACGGCCCAATTTTGCCCACTCATCCCTCATCTCCGTCGTCCCCTCCTCGCCGCCACCCTCCTCGATGACGTCTCGAATGCCTGCTTGGCTGCCGTCTCGCGGAATTGCATCTCCATATTCCTACAGGTTCCTTGCGGCAGTCTCGTTCTACCGCCCCCAATTCGCCCCCCTCCTTCTCATACCCCAGATCCCTAATTTCTAAACCCTCTTCCATGAATTCCCACTGCCTCATCCCCAATTAGCCTCCTCCTCGTCAAAAAAATTTGCTGCCCTGTTTTCCCAAGCAAGAAGGAGAAGAGACAGAAAAGGAAGCATCAAATGACCCTCGCCAAACCCAAGTCGCAATTTTAGAAGGACAATTTTGACATTTCCTTAATTTATCTTGATACAAGAATGACTACCAAACACAAGTTTATACTCCCTCCGGTCTTTTACAGTTGAGTCACTTTCCCGATTTGGTCGGTCTCTCGAAGTTGAGTCGTTTCCTTTTTGGGTAAAAATTAAGTATTAAACACACAACTAATTGTACCCCTTATTTAGGGGTGAAAACGGGTCGGATATTTCCCGCCCGATCCGGAGCCGAATCCGGTCGGATTCGAATTCGGGTAAAAAAATCAGTATCCGATCGGATCCGGATTCGAATCCGGATAGTTGAGTTCGGATTCGGATTTCAGATTAGCTAATATCCGCTCGTATCCGAAATTTTCCCGTATTTTTTCGGATACTACCCGGATTACAAATCCGGATATCCGGATTTTTCAAAAAATATATTTTTTTATTTTTTTTTAATTTTGAATTTTCCAATTATTTTTTTAATATACATTATTTTATATAGTAAAACATTAATTTCGCATGGATGGGGGATTGAACCCTTGACCTCCCGGATGAAAGACAAGAAACATAACCAACTTGTCTACAACAAACATTGCGTTAATTTTTCTTAGTTTTATATATATATTATATAAAACACAATAAAAACATGCATTAACATCTAATTATGATTCTTTTCTATCATACTATATAATATGTAGCATATACTTTTTAGAGGCAAAAACTAAAATACCTATAAGCATAACAAAACTACACACTATTACCTACAACTTAAAAAAAACCAAATACTACCTACATTTTCCACTTTAACCCTAAAATACCCCCCACTTTCCCATTTTCCAACAAAACATAAATACAACCCTAACCCCTAACCACCCCTCCACCCACGCGCGGCGTTCCAAATACTACCCAACCCCACTCTCAGAAAACCCTCATTTCATTCCCGCCTAGCCCACCTCCGATTTCTCTCTCAAAATCTTGTGCCCCATTCTCTCTCCCCCTCCAATCTTCTTGCCGACGATCTGTAGGGGAACAATGGCTCCGGGAACGCGCAGTTCGAAACGGAGGAAGGATGACATCATTGAGACGCCGGAAACTGTGGACACGGGGGGGGGGGGGGGGGGGGGGGGCATCGGAGGTTCCCGACAAGGTTCGGAAGAAAAGAAGGGACAGCAAGCCCAGCGGTTACCCATTCACGGATCTAGAGGTAAGAAAAAAAGAAAAGAGTTTGCATGTGTGTTACTTGAGAAATGATTTGAAGGTTTGCTGTGGTGTTGCATGTGTGTAGATTGAAAAATGATTTAAAAGATTCAATTTTGATGTTCAGCGAAGTGTAGTTAGTTTTCATCAAACTTTTTCCTGGTTTTGCTCGGATATGGGTAAAAAGCCCTAGTTTATACTATCGATTGAGTTTTGGTGATTGTAGGAAAATGTTATCATGATTTGTGCTTTGAAGGTTTGCTGTGGTGTTGCATGTGTGTAGATTGAGAAATGATTTAAAAGATTCAGTTTTGATGTTCAGCGATGTGTAGTTTTCATCAAACTTTTTCCTGGTTTTGCTCGGATATGGGTAAAAAGCCCTATCCCTCTGATCGATTGAGTTTTGGTGATTGTAGGAAAATGTTATCCTGATTTGTGCTTTGCCCTAATTTGGTGACATTATTATATGATTAATATCTACTAAAATAACCTAAAGTATTTTTTGGTAAGAAAAAGTGCGATTAAAAAATAATTTGGCCTGGGGATCGTAGAAATGTTCTTTCTGGTTTGTTGTGCACTTTTTTTTGCCCTTATTATATGATTGAGATTCTGTAGAAGTTATATTATTTTATGCTGTAAACATGTGAAACCTATGCTTCAATTCTGGTAGGAAATGTGTGGTTAAAGAAATATTTCAAACTGGGGATCATAAGAAATGTGTTTTTGTGAATTCTACTGAACGATGGTATGTTATGTTGTAAGAAATATGTGACATATGGTGAATTCCTAGTATGCAATTTGTGAATGAAAATATATGTTACACTGGGTGAAGTAAGAAAATGGGTTTTCTGGTTTGTAGTGTGTCCTGATTTATTGTAAGAAATATGTTACTAGAAGCTTGTATTACCAGAAATATTTTGTTCTTGTTATTACCAGAAATGTTTTGGTATTACTAAAAGATTATAAGAAATGTATTACTACGAAATTTTTTTAATCAATTTAACATTATATTTTGTTTTTGTTCTTGTTGAAGGTGGAATGGATATACGAACGACATAATTTACTTCGTCTGACACCTAAGGCAGTTCCTGGAGGTTATGAGAATATAGCAGGGGTTGTTAATAAGGTTCTGAAGGGATTGCATAACCGATATGCAAACAAAGTGAGAGATTCAGCTTTAGGGCAGTACACCCGCCTTGATGACCTAACCACACGTAGCGGTAATATGCTACATTATGTCATCTGCCACCAAGTGACCCCTGCACCGGACTTCGACCCAACTTCCCTGTTCTTCAAGTTCGGAAGAAAGGTCTTGCGATTCTCGAGGCTGGAGTACGCGCTTGTCAGTGGGCTAAAATTTGGACCGGCAAACTTCAATCCTTATGGGAAGCATGAGCTGCCCCCGGAATCACTTTTCAATAGGCTGTTTGGTGGTGACCTAAACACAACTTTGTATGATGTCAGAAAAGGTTACATGGAAAAGAAGTTCCCGGTGAAGGGTGTTGAAGTGCGTCCTGCTCCTGAAGACAACGTGAAGCTTTCAAAATTGATTCTGTGCTTAGGTTATGTGCTTGGGTTCGAGCCAACCAAAAAGAAAATGCCACTGTGGTTGTGGGTGCTGTTGGAGGACGAGGAAGGATGGGAAGCATTCCCGTGGGGGTCCATGTCTTACCAAATACTGTTGGATACTATTAAGGGGCTCCCAAAAACGTCAAAGGGTGAAAAAAAGGTTAACTACAATGTGAAAGGGAACACTGTCGTCTTCTCGGTAAGTGGTTGATATAAAACACAAAACAACAAAAAAGAATATTAATTCCTATATTCACTGCTTAATTGATTCTTATGATACAGGCGTGGATATTCGAGGCAATTCCAGCATTCGGTCAGGAAGTTGGCCTGGCGAAGGAAGAGTTTCAGATACCAAGATTCATGCGGTACTCCTATGTGAAAGAAAGAGGCTATCCCGATGAAGACAAAATCGCTGAGGTAATTATATAATCAATCATAAATCTTTGTAAAATAATGGTTTAAATGTAAGAATTTGTATTCTTCAATTACAAAATAAAGTTTGTATGCTGTTTTTTGGTTAACTGGTGAGGTTGTAAGAATTTGGTTATTATGTCCATACGATAGCATAATTGTGTGGCTAAAACACTTTTGATGTTGTAAGAATTTATCACCTCATAAGAAAAGGTAATGAATTTGTTTAAGTGGGGATAATTTGAATATCATTTGCATGTTTGACAAGAAATAATAAATCTGCTCAGTTTTAGGTGTTTGTTCACTTCCCGTCATTCTAATGATCTCTTTAATTGTAGAACCTTGTCCGTAAGCTCAACCCAACAGACGAGGAGATGGAAGAACTGTATATGAAGTCGCTTGAAGAAGATCCAGAGGGGAATCCTTTTGCTTTCACATACGACCCCACTGAAAGCATGAAGAAAAAAACCGGGATGAAGAAGGCGTTGAGGGTGAATTCGAGGGGGAAGGTACAGCAGGTTCCATGAGCACATTGACAGCTGTGAATGTGGCAGAGGTTGCTAAGGCCACTGTGAAGGTTGGGCTGGAACAATTGAAGGAGTTTTTGAGAGAATATCACGATACCCTTATCAATGACGTTGCCAACAAGGTGACGTCGATTCTTCTTGCTAGAGACCCCAACGACAATGATGATTACTACAAGGGGAGGGAGGGCTATGAAGAATGTCAGGGGCTTGCTGATGAATGTGGTGGTAGCCAAAGCGTAGTGATAGCAAAAACAACCAACACCGTGTTGCCTGCTGAAGTGGCTAAAACTGGTGATCTCGCTCACGAAGAACATTCCCTTTTTTCATTGGGGATTGACAATGCAAATTTGCAGGCACGCGACGGTGAAGCGACCAAGCTGATGCCACCACCACCACCAAAAACTCCTCAAATCCAGGTTGATGCCACCAAATATGTGCAAGTGCCTGTCATGGAACATCAAGTTGGAGTGTCCCCCTTGAAGTCTGCTTCTACTTCCGTGACTGAGCCGGAAACATGCCCATCAGACAAGCTGCAGGTATAGCAAGTTTCCTGGCAAATGAGGTGTTCTAAATCACTTTTTTAATGTTATTTCCCCTATGAATGTGTGTTTGGACGAACAATTTAGACAATGTTTATGGTTTTTTATGATGTAATTTTCTAAATAGTTATGTAATGCCCGAGTCGGGGATTGGTGTGATATGGATATTTTCTTACCATCTCTAATTATTATTGATATTTTCTTATGTCATATAAACGCTTAAGCGTCCAAAAATAATTTCTTACCTATTAAAGATTATTCTTATCATACGCTGATTCTATAATTATTTCCTATTATTACAAAATTCTTACCTTGTGTAACCTATTTCTTATCAAACGCTGATTCTATAATTATTTCAGATTGAATGTTTTAGATAGTTGTGCAATGGAAGCATCGCGAATTGCATGTTTATAGGACATTTTCTTACAAAGTGTAAATAATATCTGTATAATACATACTACTTATCAACTTACAATTGCATTGTTTATATACTTGTTATCAATCCCTAATCCTATAATCATATCATTTTTTTTGTGACGGGAGTACGAGACGATCTCAGACAGTCAAATTGATGCAGAGTTTGATAAACTAGCAAGCATAGTTGTTACACCTTTGCAATTAACAGCGAAGGATGTTACCACAACTAATGCCCGCCCTGCCCGCATTAAATATCCATCACGGGCGTGTCGTAGCCCTTTCCTACGCAACGATAAACGGCCACGTCCTGATAGGTTCCAGATTTTCATGGAAACACCAAACGAGATGTAAGTTCTATAATGTCTTGGGTGCATGTTTATTATATATACATATTTCCTAATCAATAAAGCAACCCCTCGCAGTCGGAATATTGGTTTGCCCTATGATGTTGATAGAGAATTCTTCGAGGACATAATGGAAGGGAAGAAGTTTCTGACTGAAGACCACGTCAATTCATACCTGGCTGTTATCTGTTCAAACTCCACCCTAGCAGGGTTAAAGGCTGTTAAACCCAACGTCGGGGTTACATGCTGCTATTTCATGGTAAGAATGTTCTATTGCTTTGGGTATGTCTTTCCATATCATGATATGTTGAAACTTATATCACACACAACAATTAATTTGTTTAAATTGACTCCATCAAAATTAAAGAGCCGAATCATGAAGGTGTTTGATAAAATTCATAAAGACAAGAAGCCAAAGTCAGGGGTGTATGAGTACAACACATTCAAGGATAACATTGAAGAAGAAGTCCCTACTAAAAAGCTGGAGAAGTTACTTGTGTTTGCTGATGGAAGCTACCCGCCTTGGGGAGAGGACATGAAAGAGTGGACATCATATGAAAAGGTATAACATTAAGAAATCTGTAAGAATTGTTTCATTTCTTATTTGATTAATTACATACTATTGACTATTAATGTAATATGAAAAAACCAGATAGTTGGAATTTGCAAGTTCAAGAGTGATTGGGTAACGGTTGTCATAGACATGGTGGAACAAGAGCTTGTTATACATGACCCAAAAGCGTGGGACATGCAGCAGAATAGGAGGCAACAAAATCTTAACATCTTCGTACCGATGGCCCGCCTTGTGCCCCAGATGATGAAAGCTATAAGCTATGCTACATTGAACAACATCGAGAACCCACAACATGCACAGTGGCCAATTTCTTTTGGTCCACAAACTGGCAGAAACGCATTCCGGGAAAAAGAGCTCATTGACAATCCACTCTACTGCATGAGGTACGTTGAGAAATTGATTGCGACTGATACAAGCTCATCTAATGGTCTGCGTACAAAGGCAGAATTAAAGGAGTACCTCAAGCACGTTGCTAAAATCATCTACTCAAACAGTACGGACTCCGAGGTGACGCCAATGCTTGTGGGGGGGGGGGTAGACTAAGAGGGGGCGCAGGAATATTTATTCAGTACATTTTGTGATTATGTAAAAAATGGGCACGAAGGGGGGGCTGTAAATCTTGGTGAACAAAAACAATCACTTTTTTTTGGTTTTTTGTTATATTGGCAAGGGCCATGTAGGGTGGAAAATGATCTTTTGTAAAAAATATATGCAGTATTCAAGACACTCTTTTAACTTAGTAAATATATTTTTGTTACAGTATTAAAAACACTCTTAAATATATCCATTATTCAAAAAAGACTGACTATTTCTTATGTCCACCATACTTATCTCTTACATATTTCTTACAATCACATGTACAAAAAACAGACTATCTCTTACAATCACATATTTCTGGTTGTAAGAAATTTACGATTTTAATAATTCTTCCTATTTGTTGTTTATTTCTTATAATAACTGAGACGATTCTTATGAAATGTTGGTATTTTTTCATGTGCTTCATTTTGTATATTAATCTTCGTATACTAACCTTCCCATTATTTGTAAGTAAACAATATCTGTTTATCTTATGTCTCCCATACATAATTCTTATATAATTCTTACAATCACAAAAACAAAACGAAAAACTGACTATTTCTTGTTTGTAAGAAATATTACAAACTGGCATGTTCTTAGTAAAAGATTATATATTTCTTATGACAACCATACATATTGTAGCTGAAAAGGTGACATCGAATAGTAAAAAGGAAAATTGATGCACCTACAAAATCCTAGCTGAAAATGAGGGAATAAAAACTAATTTAGACTTTAACCATCCACCCTTATCTTAGCTACCATGAAAAATAATGCAGCGACAATGGTGAATAAAACACATTTCTTGTAAAAATTCAGATCTTTAATTGCTTCCTCCAATTTAGCCTTAATTTTTTCACACTCTTCCTCCTTCATCTGAATTTTGTCAACCAAAATGCTAGCTTGCTCGTCTTTCAACTTCAGCTGCTTCTCCAGATGCTCCCTCTCCACTTTGCGAATCAGATCACATTGATTGCGACAGTAAATCAGTGGCGTTCTTGAATCAACCCACGCAAAATAGTTGCAATCATCAGACTACATCAAAACAAAAAAGTTAAACAACAACACAAAAAAAAAAAAAACAGGAAACCCTAACTCAACACTAACAGAAAACCCTAATTCGAAGACAAAATAACACTAATACTCAGACCACCACCGTCAACAATCGATCTAAAAAACACTAAATAACGCATTGGGGGGAGTGAAACCCTAAAGTTACCTTCCTCAGCTGACATCTGAAGAATAGGCGTCCAGGGTTCGCCGCCGTTCGAGATGTCAATACATCGCAGGGGAGTCCATGCTCACAAAACACGCCCCAGCTTACAGTGGAAAAAGTAGAGGACGAGGAAGATGAATTTGTGGACATTTTAAGGGACTCGACTGAGTTTTTCAAAGGAGTTGAAAGAACTGAAGGTATAAACCAGAAAATTACTTTGTTATAGAGCTGGTCGGCTAAAACGGCGTCATTTAGCAGACCATACTTAAACGCCGTCGTTTCATGTTACAACAACTTAATTCGTGTTACTGTTATGTACATACTCAGCCTCAATAATAAAACTACTGTTCATACGAATTTGTATTTTCTTAACAAGATTAACTAAAAAAAAATCCATAACTCTATCAGAATTCTTTCATTTCGAACAAAAAATCGGTTAATTCTTATGACCCTATAACAACTGTTATTAGATACAGGTTGGTATGAAAAATGAAACATTTCGAACAAACAATTGGTTAATTCCCGCCAACTTAATTCATGTTACTGTTATGTAATTACTCAACTTCAATAATAAAGTACAACTGTTCATACGAACTTGTGTTTTCTTATTACGGTTAACGAAAAAAAAATCCATAACTCTATAAGAATTGTGTCATTTCGAACAAACAATTGGTTAATTCTTATGACATTATAACAACTGTTGCAACTGTTATGTATTCATATAATTCCCCTCAGTATACGGGCACCTCGCATATTTTCTTATAACTGTTCATACGAAATTGTATTTTCTTATTACACATAAAAATTGATTGAGTCGTATCTTACATTATAATGACACATTTCTTACAAAGTTATTCAAAATAATGGAAACAGTTTTATTGAATGTATTATTAGAAACAGGTTGGTATGAAAAATGAAACATTTCGAACAAAACAATTGGTAAATTCTTATAACATTATAAAAAATGTTGATGGAATCTAGTCCTAATTAAACCTTCGGGTTGGTCTGGGTTCTAGTTCGACTTTTTATGTTACTGTTCATACGAACTTGTATTTTCTTACCAAGATTAACGAAAAAAAATCCATAACTCTATCAGAATTCTTTCATTTCAAATAAAAAATCGGTTAATTCTTATGACACTATAACAACTGTTATTAGATACAGGTTGGTATGAAAAATGAAACATTTCGAACAAACAATTGGTTAATTCCCGCCAACATAATTCATGTTACTGTTATGTAATTACTCAACTTCAATAATAAAGTACAACTGTTCATACGAACTTGTATTTTCTTATTACGGTTAACGAAAAAAAATCCATAACTCTATAAGAATTGTTTCATTTCGAACAAACAATTGGTTAATTCTTATGACATTATAACAAATGTTGCAACTGTTATGTATTCATATAATTCCCCTCAGTATACGGGCACCTCGCATATTTTCTTATAACTGTTCATACGAAATTGTATTTTCTTATTACACATAAAAATTGATTGAGTCGTATCTTACATTATAATGACACATTTCTTACAAAGTTATTCAAAATAATGGAAACAGTTTTATTGAATGTATTATTAGAAACAGGTTGGTATGAAAAATGAAATATTTCGAACAAAACAATTGGTAAATTCTTATAACATTATAAAAAATGTTAATGGATGCTAGTTCGTCTTTTTATGTTACTGTTCATACAAACTTGTATTTTCTTATAAAGTTATTATATACAGGTTGGTATGAAAATGAAACATTTCGAACAAACAATTGGTTAATTCCCGCCAACTTAATTCATGTTACTGTTATGTACATACTCAACTTCAATAATAAAGTAAAACTGTTCATACGAACTTGTATTTTTTACTACGGTTAACGAAAAAAAATCCATTACTCTATAAGAATTGTGTCATTTCGAACAAACAATTGGTTAATTCTTATGACGTTATAACAACTGTTTCAACTGTTATGTATTCATATAATTCCCCTCAGTATACGGGCACCTCGCATATTTTCTTACAACAGCTCATACGAAGTTGTGTCATACGAAATCTTAATTTCTTACAGCTTGTATGGAATATTTCTGTAATAACCCGTATTTTTAAATACTAGAAAAATAGAAAATAAATAGTTTCCTTTCATATAATAAGCTTTTCATAATTTATATAGTAAAATGATGAAAGGATATTTAAATTTAAAAGCTTTAATATTATTAGTTATAAAAATTTCTTAATAAAAGAATTTTAGAATATTTAATTTAGTTAAAAATTTGTTAACTAAAAATATTATTTCTAACTTAATAAAATTCCAAAAATGTAATGTTAATATATTTAACCTAGTTTTGACATTAATAGAATTATGAAAGAAGTTAGGTATTTTTCGGATAAACGGTTAAGAAAACCCGAGTCGCCGTTTGTCTATTTTCGATCTTTTCGTTTCTTTAAAAAATCTTCGAGCTATCAAATTCCTTCCGAAAATTTTTAACCGATATCGTTGTGTTCGATATTTTTCATAGATTCCATAAACCCTTTGATATTTTAAATCGGAATTCATTGCCGGAAAAATATCTTTTCGTTCGGGAAACGAGACGTCGAACCGGAGACGGGATGACCTCTATAAAAAGAGGCCATCACCGCCTCATTCTTGATCATATCCTATCTAATCCTCTTGGAGTAATTATCCACCAACTCACCAACTCTCTCTCTCTCACCCGTACTCCACCACCTCCGCCTCTCCCTTCGTCGGCAGCCCCCTTGCCGGCAGCAGCACCTCCGCCATCCATCCTCCAATCTCCGATCATCTCCACCATCATCAGCCCCTCCATCTCCACCTCCACCGATCAATCACCACCCACCAGCCATCACCTTCGTTCCTCTCCGAGACGAAGGAGAGCAGCCTGCAACTCTCCATCTCCGATCTCCACCATCCTCCGCCTTCCCCCTTCCGCCGACGACCCTCCACCAGCCACCACCACCTTCCTCTCCATCATCTCTCAATCATCCCACCACCAGCCCTTATCACTCTCGCTCACTCTCTAAAGAAGCCGCAAGCAGCAGCCTTCACCTCCATCATCCTCCGATCATCCGCCACCGCCGCCGATCACCACCTCCGATCCAGCAGCAGCTGCTGCCACCATCTTCTTCATCGTCTTCAGCTCATCTTCCGTCATCTTCCTTCTTCTTCCAGCCGAGGAAGCCAAGAACAGCCCCGATCGTCTTCGATCGCTTTTTCGAGCCTATCTTCTTCTTCGATCAACGAAAAGGTATGTCGTTCGCTTCTATGAACTCGTAGGAGGATTTCGATCCTAGAAATGTTGGTTGATCGTCGTCGCGAAGTCTCGAAGTAGGACATGCATCGCCATCTTCATTTGCATATTCTTTTCTTCTCCGTGCCGTGCAATCGCCCTTTCTTCGGTGGTTGCCGGTATTCCTTTTTGCATCCATATAACCGAACTAAAGTTGATCGTAACCTAATAGTGAACCTATTGATCGGAATGAATTTTGTTGAAAATGAATTGTTGTTGGTATGCTTTCTTGTTCATGGATAATGGTTCCCTGCATGTCGAGACTCTGTCCAAATATTTTGAAAATATTAATAGGGCTTCGAAATGAGATTTATTAGTATCCTATAAAATTTGGTAACGATCGGAATTACCGTTAATTTTCTAAAAATGAAACTGTGTTCATTTCGAGTCGAAGAACCCTTACCCGATTTGCATGTCTAATATTTTTGCACCAAAATATTCCTAATGATTAGTTGAACAACTTTTGTGTTGAAGTCTAAGCCATGCAAACGACGAAAACATAAGAAAATAATTATAGAAGGTTAATAAGTTATATATATAATTTCAGGAATATTAATAATTAAAAAGGGAAGTTATGTTAGAAAATTCTAAGACGAAACTACGAACGTAACTTAACTTCAAGAAATATTTGTAGGAAAACTCTCCGAAGAAGCTGACTAAGATTCGAACCAAAGAATCGAGTAACCGGTAAAGGTGAGGATCTATTTATTCGAACTTGTTAAAATCCTTGGGGATTCTTGTTTCTTAATAACTCTTGAGCTAGTAAGCTCTATATTCTTCAAGTGCAGGCTTTGTTTCAGGATTAAATTGTGAATCACAGGTTTCCCAGGTTTAATGCTCTAATCTTTTACGATATCGGGTTGACATCGTTAGGTCTAACACACCAACGAGCAACTGGTGTACACCGGGATCGGGAGTGGGGTTTACCACGGAAATCTCGATCCCTAGCCGATAGACTTGCATATAACTTATTTATGCCGTCTAGCATAGCTGATGGGTTTATATACACTTTATGTATGTCACCCTGCAAATGTTCTTATAATCCGACAGGTGGTTTAACCGGGATTCGATTACGAGTAACCTTGGGAATACCTAAATGGACGTCTAAATGGTTTGGTCATATGGGATCAAGACCTATTCTTTCTCTTCTCTCTCTTGAAATCCTGAAAGCCCTGCTTTTGTTTTCCTTTGATTGGCAATGATTCCCACTGAGTGCTAGTTGTACTCAGCCCTGTGAAACTTTCTTTGTTTTGCAGATTGGGAGCCGGAGGCATAGTGACGGGGCGAGAAGAGAGAGGAAAGGAAAGGAGGAATAAACAAGAGACGAGGATAATAAATCTTAAACCGTTAGACTCTTCCCGTTTCTTAAACTTTTAATTTGGTTATAAACAATTTACGTATGCTTTGGATTGTTAAACAATTTCCCCTTTTCGTTACTAGATAATCGAATTATCATACTTAATAATTGAAATGGAAATTATAGTTTAGTTAACTTAGAAAGTTAATATTCGTTTAAAGTTTATTTCGTTATTCATTGTTAGTTTAAAACTTGACGTTTTAAAAGTATGAATTTATATAACGAGAACTTAAACGAATTCATAAAAACTATAACGGTTGATAAATGAATGTTTATTTATTCGCTTCCGCTATTTTAAACGTAACTCTGATGTAATTATATATTCTGGATCCAACTGTAGTGCGGTCTGGTCCGCCACGGTTGTTACACTTTCGATATATACTTTGGATCCGATGATGGCGCGGTCTGGTCCGACCTCATCGTTATGGTTTATGTACTTGTTTAGCTGATATTAGGTCTTTGGTATTTACTACGACTTGATCCTGGTTTTTAAAGGGAGATGCTGCCCAAATTTCCGGGCTAAACTAAATGAACTTTAATTTAAATTAATTAAAATGAATTGAATATAAATCTCCCTTTTTATTTTACCCTTCGTTGCATCCCGATTTAATTGGTTATAATTTAAAATTGATTATTTTTAGAGTTAGGAAAATCGGGGTGTGACAATTTCTTACCCGAAAGTAGTAAATTCTTTGTATCTTGTTCATAAGAAGCTACAAATTCTTACTACATATAATGCTTTACTAGTAAATTCTAACAAACTTGTATCCGCTGTTGATATTTCTCTTACATCAAGTAATGAATTAAGTTATCAGTGCAAAAATCAGACATAAAAAAAATACATTTCTTACAAGGGGTATTGACATAAAATGATACATTACTTACTTAAAAGGTTGTTGATTTGAATTATATGCAACACCATTCTTAAAAAAAAAAAAACAACATAAAAGTATATTCGACAATTTATACAAACCTATTAATTATCTATCACAAAAAGGATAATACAAAAAAAGGTTTCGCAAAAAAGCACAAGATGTTAAGCAAACCTATCAGGGTTTTGACATGACTGACGAGTATGGCCAACGCAACCACAAATGCCGCATTTCTTTGCTTTTCTCTTCCGCTTCTCAGTTGACGGGCTGCTGCAAGGTACCTCGTCTAGGGGGGAAGGTACAGGAGCAGTGCACCTAGTTGCGTAATGGCCCACCAAATGACATCGGGAACACGCCCGCGGGACGTTAGTTTTGCTTCCTTCCACTATTGATTTTTTAACTATTCCTCCTGGTGGAATCCTATTCTTGCTCGGACGACCCGCTTGATTGGGATTGGAAGGGGACAAAACTATCCTTGATTCAATATCATTTGGGATATGCCAATCACTAATGTCCGGTAGAGGCATGAGTGAATTAGCATATATCTCACGCCACGTTTGGGTAGAATAAAATTCACTAACGTAAGAGGCTGGACTTTGATTTTTATACCTGCTCAAAAAAGAAGGGGAAATTATCTGGTAAGAAAAAGAACATCTTGTATGTGTCAAGTACGTATTAACAACTGTTTAAAATACCTTATGGCTCGTGATGCGTGTGAACAGGGTATCAGATCCATTTGAAAAACTCTACACGAACACTCCTTCTTACCTAAATCCACAACATTACTCTGAGACTGTGATTTAATGTTAAAAACCAAGTTGGATACAGGGTCAACTTGGTAAGAATTCCCCTTATAAATGGCAAATCCCAGCCTTTTTTCAGCATAAACGGACAACTTATTACGCCTATCGCCAGCTTTGGTCCTACGCTCATAAAACCAGGTCTGCATGAGGTTGCGTGCATACTCTAATAACGAGGTAACAGACAATGACCTAGCCCACTTTAACCTGCCATTCAGAGACTCAACAGCATTGGACGTTCCAAAATTATACCGACGCACAGGGCATTTGCAATTTGCCCATCTAGTGGGGTCCAAACTAATAAGCTTTGTATAAGCCGATGGAACAGCCACTTCCAAATTCTGCATATGCTGTGCATATATCTCATCTTTATATGCATTAGCAGCTAACTGGAATATACCAATCACATCTTTACCCCAAGATTTCAAGTTCCCTTGGACGTGGTAAGTACATAAACCATGAGGGACCCCTACATGGCGTGTAAAAGAAGATACAAAATAATTAGAGAATTCTTACAATCTATACCAGATAAACAATTAGGCTATGTGATCGATTTCTTACCAGGATAAACAAATGCAACAGCATTCTTTATACTTATGTGTTGATCAGAAATTATCAACAAATTGTCCGGGCAACCAAAACACTCACGCACATGCCCAATAAACCACTTCCACGAGCAGTCGTTTTCCTTGTCACCTATACCAAAAGCCAGTGGCACAATCTGTTCGTTTGCGTCCTTACTCGACGCCACAAACATAACACCCCTATATTGACCTTTGAGATGGGTTGCGTCAACGACAATTACAGGACGGCATGCCCGGAAAGCTCTTATTGAAACGGCAAGAGCAAAGTATGAATACTGGAATGTGTCATCAGGGCATGTTTGTAAGTCAACAAAGGAGCCTGGATTCATTTCTCTAAGCATGTACAAATATTTGGCAACCACCTGACAAACAATAAAAATTAAAAAACAACCAAAGGTATTAAAGTTTGTTTTCACACAAACATCTATCATAGTTGGTAATAAAATGATAATTTCTTACTATGCACAGATCTTATATACTGGTCTTGTCAAAAAACTAACCTGGAAAGACTCGCTGTTGCCCCCGTACAGAGATTTTAAAGACAGATTCCTACCACGTAAAGCAACAGCATAACTCACACGAACACCGAAATCTCTCCGTATCATACCTTGAATATCACGTGGCCTAATTACAAAACCATCCTCTGACATGTTAGGGAAAACATAGTCGGCTACTGCCCTTGCTGAAACTTTGGGGTCAACAACGTGATTCAAATCTCTCTCACACGAATGGGCTATAAAATCATATAATACCCATAATTTCCCAAATGATTTCCCTCTCAATGAGAACACACATATTAGCTCATCCTTGCACTGCACGTGGTATCTAAGTGCGTCTGAAATGGTAGTTCGAAACTCAACATAATTTTCCATGTGGTACGCATGGATAGCAGAGACCATGGTATCCTTGTTCTTAAAAACAGAACCATTCGCAATAGGAACACGTTCGTTTTGTTCAACTATGATAGAATCTGGATCATGATCTCTAAACCGTTCGGGAGAAAACATAGGCATCACCAGCTTCGTCTTATGACGTCGTATTGCGGGGTTTGGGGTATGATTAATCACTGCCATCTCACTATCACAATGGAGAACAACCATGTCCATTGACTGGCCTATAACACTTGCATTGCATTTGCTAAAGGCACTGACATATACAGTAGGGAATCCTCCCATATCCAACATAGAAGCCCACTCGAATTGGTTTGAAATCTTCATTATCATTGGCTCACATTTATCACCCGTTACCAGCCCATCAATCTCGAACGTGTGGCTGGCTAAGTCCTTCTTCATACGAACTTCAAGGATCCTCAACAATTCAATAAAGCTAATACCAACACTAGGTATCGGTATGTAATGTTTGATTCCACCTTCATGCTTAGTATTACACCAATAACCACCAATTACAACAATTATGTGAGGTGCCATCTTCTGAGGAGAAATATATGAAAAGTTGGTAAGAAAATATACTACATACTACAAAATAAATAAGGTCAGAAATATACTTTTACAAAGGTTGGTAAGAAAAATATGTATATGACATAGTAAAGGGTATGAAAATATACTTTGTCTGTCAACAGAATCAACAAATTCTAACAAACTATCGCATTATGTCTGTCAAAAGCAATTCTAACAAAATAAAAAGCAAATTAAATGTTCCTGACACATATAAAACACAATTAATGACTACCATGCACAGAAAAATACTCATTCGCATGCGAACTAGCAGAACTACACCAACAAAAATGTCAAAAAGAACTACAAAACAGACAAACAAAGTTGAGAAAATTTGATATACAGTTTCCGATAAAAAAGAAACCTACATTTTCCTTTAAAAAACACAATCAATTGAACAAGAAAAACTGCAGATCTCAAAACCCTAGTTTTCGTCCTTTTCACTATTCCGACCTCATCCCTCTTTTCCGGTCGAAAAACCAGTCGATTGAAAAACTAAGGAGTCTAAAACACAGAGTAAACAACGTACATTCTTTAAGAACCCTAGCTCTGAAAAAAAAACGTAAGAGAAACGTTGCGAGTGAGAAGAAGAAGACGACTTCGCGAGTGAGAAGAAGAAGACGACGGCGACGCAGACGCGAACGATCGACAACCTACCGTTGCAGCTCCGATGGCCGGAAAAATCGTCGGCGAGGCAGGGTCGATGAAGAAGAAAACTCGTCGACCAAAGAGAAGAGATAGAAGGAGAAGATTCAAGGGACTCCTGCACCATGCACCAATAATAAACTGGGAAAATAGGGGGGGGGGGGGGGGGGGGGGGAAATAAGAAGGAGGGGTATCTTGGGGATAAATTTGAAAGTATGGGTATAATTTAGTTTTTCTTAAGTTTTGTGTATAAATTGATTTTCACACTAAGGCCTTAGGTAAAATGGCATATTACCTCTACTTTTTAATAGCTGCAATTTTATTTAATAAATTCAAGAATAATCTTATTACACTAATTTTATCTCATGTGTTGAATTTTTTTTGGGCACAACTTTTATAAGTAAACTTAATATATAAGTACACATATCGAGTTATTAAATACATAAATAAGTCCACATATCAGACAATTTTTGTATGAAATATATTATCCGATTATATTATTCGAATCCGGTCCGTATTCGTCCTATATCCGTCCCGTGTCCGTATCCCGAATATTCCGAATTCGTATTCGGATCCGGCTTTCCCGTATCCGATTCCGAATCCGAGAAAAAAATATGGGATAGGATACGGGAATAGCACTATCCGCCCGTATCCGATCCGTTTTCACCTCTACCCTTATTTTACTTAATTAACATACTAATTACGCCCCAATTTCTCAATTTCTCCATTATCGCCATTGCCGTCTCTCTCGAAATAATTTTAAATTAATTTAAAATAAATCCAGAAAAGCTTTAATTTTATTAAAAAAAAATCCTGAAAAGTTTTTTATTTTAATTTTAAACATCAACAATAATTTTATTTAAAAAAAAATCCAGAAAATTTTAAATTAATTTAAAAAAATCCAGAAAAGTTTTAATTTTATAAAAAAAAATCCAGAAAAGTTTTTTATTTTAATTTTAAACATCAACAATAATTTAATATAAAAAAAATCCAGAAAATTTTTTTATTTTAATTTTAAACATCAACAATAATTTTATAAAAAAAAAATCCAGAAAATTTTAAATTAATTTAAAAAAAATCCAGAAAAGTTTTAAATTTATAAAAAAAAAATCCAGAAAAGTTTTTTATTTTAATTTTAATCATCAACAATAATTTTATAAAAAAAAATCCAGAAAATTTTAAATTAATTTAAAATAAACTGAAAACAAAAAAAATATTAATTAATAAAAAACATTTTTTATATTAATTAAAATAAAATACAGTACTTAGTAATTATAAACATAATCTCATTCTCTTCTCAATCACCAAACATACTTAAAGTACTAAACAACTCTTCTTAATTCCCGTGTCGAAAAGTTTCGACTCAACTGTAAAAGACCGGAGGGAGTATTAGCTTGTTTCATTTTATATGATCTACCAAACATAAATTTATATTACCTTGCTTCATTTTATCTTGACTTCTTGTTAATCTTTATCCTAACTTGCTATATCTTAACAAGGCTACCAAACTAGCCCTAAACGTAAGCCCACCATTCCATTAACGTTAAATTCGTCTGAGCATTAAGCAACACTTTATTGCTTCTACCAAAGCTTATTATTTCTGAGGACCCCCTCTCCCTCCTATCATAAATTAGAAAGATGATACTTCCTCTGGCCCAGGATTTCTTGTGCGTTTCTTTTCGGCACGGGAATTATGGCGTTTGTGTTTAGTTGTTTAAGTATGTTGTTTATGGATATTATTTTGTTAATTTGTTTTGTAATATATATATATAAATATTAATAAATATTAAAAATAATGTAAATTTTTTTTTTTGTTATTTATTAATCTGCATTTCCGATTTATGCACAGTATTTTTTTTTTTTTTTTTTTTTTGGCTTTTCTTCACTCCATTCAATTGCCATTTCATTTCATTCATCCATTCCATTTTCCTTCACTCCATTCAACCAAAAAACAGAGCAAATGAACTCCAAAACATAAAATGAACAACAAATTAAACAAAAGAACAGATTTTGCCATTTCATTCCAACAAACTGCAATCTATACACTGAGATTAAATCAATTGTTTTCCAATTAGTCACATGGGTTTAATCACCCAATAAAAAAAAAGAAAAAAATCAGAAGAGAGGGGGAAATGGAAATGGCGCCCAATTCAAATTTGATCAACTTGTGCAGCATATCCCCCTCTTTCATCTGCATTTCTGTTTCTTCATCTGCCCAAAAACAAAACAAAAAAAAAAATCAGAAGAGAGGAGAGAAGAGAAGAGTCAGATTCCAGCAGAGAAGAAGAAGAAGAAGAAGAAGAAGAAGAAGAAGAAGAAGAAGAAGAAGAGAGGCAGGAGAAGAAGATAAGCAGAAGAAGAAAGTTGGGGGGACTCTTTGACGCTTGGGCCTCGCTCAGAGGCGGCGGACCGGTCCAGGTTGGAAGGCTCCGCACTGTCGGTGGTGAGCGGAGGGTGCCGTAGCGCCCGGGTGAAATGGGCGTTTTGATTCGAGGAGGAGGTGGAGGAGGGCTTGGGCTCAGTTCGGAGGAGGAAGCCCAACGGCGGCTAACACGGCGGCGACGCACCTCGCAGCCTGTGAGCCCGCCGCCGCGGGGATTCACGGCGACGGGTCGGTTGCGGGTTGATCTCCATTCCGATTTATCGGATGGGGGTGGATCCATGGCGACGGCGGGGGGGATGGGAATTTAGGGTTTGTCGATACCAACGAGATGAAGAACAGCAAAGAAGAGGAAGAGAGAGAGTTGTGAGAAGATAATGAATTGGGTGGAATAAATTTGGTGGGTGGGAGATATTTTGTGGTAGGATAATAGAAGTGGTTTTTAATTTTTGTGGAAAATTTTTTTTATTGTTTTTTCTGATTTTTTTTTTTTTATAAATAATTTGTGAATTTTTTTTATTTATTAGGGTTTTGTTAATTGTAATAAGGGATCACTAATTGTGTACTTAAATTGCTAATTATTTCCCAAAAAGGAAACGCACAAGAAATCTTGGGACGTCCCAAAATGGAAAACGCACAAGAAATCACGAACCAGAGGAAGTATTATAACGAATATTTATCTATATAGTTTGTGCTACAGTATAAGATAAAATATATTCCCCCGTCTCACTGGGATAGGAACCCTTTCTTTTGGCACGAGAATTAAGACGAGAGTAATGATAGTGTGTTAAAGTGATAGGTAATGGGTTAAAGTAATGTCTCTGAATTTTATTGGGTAAGAATTTTCTATTTCGGAAAAGACCCTATATCAGTGGGACGTCCCAAAAAAGAAAATATCCCTTTATCAGTGGAACAGGGAGAGTATAAAATAATAAATAAAAAATATGTATATATCCAGGGGCGG
The DNA here is from genome assembly GCA_029379335.1 of Thymus mandschuricus. Classification (NCBI taxonomy): domain Eukaryota; kingdom Viridiplantae; phylum Streptophyta; class Magnoliopsida; order Lamiales; family Lamiaceae; genus Thymus; species Thymus mandschuricus. The sequence goes on along the minus strand of CM057075.1, from coordinate 36,472,711 downwards.
AGCCAAGTGTTGGCCTCCATGGGCTAAAGCCCACCCCAATTAAAAAAAATAAAAATTATGATTAGTTCTTAAATTTCGATTTTTATCGAAAATTTTCATTTTAAGCCCACCCGAACGAGTAACTCTCGTCTTATTCGTATCCTCAATTGATTGAGCCCACCCCATTTGACAATTCTGACTCCGCCACTGCCTACTAGTGTTTAACGACTATTAGAACATTTGACATAAGTACGAGTAGTAAAGTAGTACAGGTCTATAAATACTTTTTTTTTTTTTTCCCTTTTACTATACTATTTGGATTTTGACAAATTGTTTTCTTTATTCGTTGCTTTAATTATATAGATGGTACCTAGATATTTGACATAGAACACGTCGGTAGAATTCAAACTTATGACTTTTTTTAATTAAACAATTTTCCCAATTTCAACTTTATTATAAGAAGAGGATTATACTAAATCGAATAAAGAAGGGACGGCATGTTTAACTTCGATTATATAAGTTGCCGGCATAAATTTATGAAATTACAAATCTTCAAAAAGAAAAATTCTTTAAAAATCTATTGTAAAACACTAAAACTCATCATCGACAAGTATGAAAAAACATGTTAATTATTAAAACGTTTCAACTATACTTGAAAAAAAACAAAGAGACACCGATAAAAAATTTATATATATATAGGAAAAAAGTAATCATCGATAAAAAAAAATTATAAATTAAAAAAAAAAAAAAAAAAAAAAACTCGTTGCCGACATTATTTATTAGGTAATTTGCAGGTGCATGGGCTGTGGAACAAATTTTTTTAAGTTTGTTTGAAAAGCATATATCCTTCTCCTATAAACTTGTTCAATACACTTACGTACATATATTTAGTCCTTAATTTTGCTTCGAACCCAGTTTTTGGATTGGTGTTGTACAACTTATCAGTATGAGAGGGCAACGAATCGCTTCACCGAAGACGCGTGCTGCTCATGAATCCGTATAAACAACGTACAAAATGCTCGTAGATGCACAATGCAGGCGACGTAGCTTTGGTTCTCCCAAACATGTTTACAGTATCGAGCACGAGCATCCCACCTTTTTCTTGGACTCGTCCTGCAATTTATCTGAAACAACCGGAGTATTACGTCGGGTCACGTTTACTAAAACGAGCTGAAAGTAGAATCAAAGAAGTTTGGTGATCGGAGAGGCGTGCTTTGTAGAAGAAAAAATCACGATTTGCATTAGCATAACGCGAGGGGTGCTCTTCGTATTTGTTTCTCGTATTCAATAATAAGCAAATAGATCTTAGATAAGGAATTAGTACACTAGACAAGAGTACGATTTGTTCACTCAAATTCCACCGAATGAAAGAAGGATGGCGTAGACGATATTAGGGCATAAAAAGAGTATTAGTTTGTTACCGCTGTGTTTGTCTGGAAGAGGAGGACGAACTACAACGAGCATTGTGATGACACCTCCCGGGACTTCACTTAGAGGAGTCCGTGATTCAGCGACTGTTCTGTTATTCTCTAGTATCTTTCCAGCATTAATCAGCTTTATATCGTTTATGGATTTCGGACCATTATCCTTATCTGAAATGCAGAGGTCCCTCTGTTAGGATGATGGATATTTACGTGAAACGACAAAAATTACATGATAAACACATATCCCAAGCAATATCAGCAATACAACACGAACGAGATAGTCTAGATTGAATGCGTAATCATACAGTTGAGATATACGCTTCGTGTTAATTCCACTAATCTTGTCACAACTCATTCTAAGATTCGTAAACATAGCGTTTTAGCTTCTCACTCTAAGTAAAGATTAGTTTTACGACTTAACCTACACACATTAAAATACTTGTACTGATGGAACGAAACATCTGAACCCCTTCCGAAATGTACATTCAACGAAGCTGAAGCTGTTCCTAGATATACTCTCAAGGTGCATTCCTTAGCATCAGGCAGGAAATACCATTGATTCGTCATTTCTCGTTAAGAAAAGCATTTAGAGCAAGAAACGTATATGTGTGTACCGTTTGGACTGAAGATCATTGGATCTCTAAACACCAAAAAGAAACAAACTTTTCCAACAAAAAATGCAATCTTGAACGAAATCAAGACTAAGATGATATCCCATGGCAGCTGACAATTGTTCTATCGAAGACTAAGAAGTCTAACTTCTACTACGTAATTGAGGGATACGAGTCCAGCCACTAATAAACTTCTCATATTTCAGTCCACTGCAGTATAAATCCAGTCAACAAGCAGCTAAAATTCTTCCACAGCTATTCAGTTGCAAAACTAGAGAGATACGAAGAACGAAAAAAATGGGCATTTCTAATTTTAGAATCCTACCGAGCTCTCATATCCTAATGTGAAGTTCAACAAGCATTTCTCCTACATAAACCATCACCACTGAGCTAATGAAGCAACAAAAACAGTACATGAATCGAATAAATGCAACCGATTTCGCAACGAAAATCAAACAGAACAACACACATTAGATTCAAATCAAACCACACCCAAATTTTCATCAATTCCCCCCAAAGCAAGCCACATACAACACAACCAATTCTTTTACAGCAACAACAATAGACTAAACCTAAACTATCAAACACAAATAGTGCATCAAATCAAGAAACAGAGAATAAAAAGGGCACAATAACAAACAAGGATTTGGAAGAAATTCAACCTTTTGGCCATTGTGAAATGATCCTTTCTTTGAGAGAAATCACAGTGGTGGTGGAGCTAAACTTGCTAGGCCCAATATCACTACCATCAGCCAATCTAAACTTAAGCTCAACTAATTCCTCCACAGCCATCAAAAACCAAATCTTGAACCCAAAAAAACACTAAACTTTGCTCAAACCCTCAAAACCCTTTCAACCCCAACTATCCAAAATCAATCAAAACAGAACAAATAATCAAGAAAAAATAAATCCAGATCAAAAACTTCAAAATAGACTGTCTCCAATTCTTGAAAACTAACAAAATTCAACAATTAACAAGTTCCCAGCTGTAAAAAACCCAACAAAAACTTCGAACCCAGAATTTTTCTCTTTTCTGGGTAAAGAATCGAAAGATCTGTTGGTGTTGGGCTAAAAGGGAGCAGAAAAGATGAGATTTTGGGAGGATTTTTGAAGCCGGAGGAAAGAAACGGTAGAGGAAATGAATCGATAACAGAATTTATGGGTTGTAATAAATGGATAATACTAGTAGTATTATTGAATTTCTTTACTTTTTACTAGGGGAAAGGATGAATCGAAGAGAAACTTCTTTTTGCTTTGAATTCGAAGACTGGAAATAGAAGTCGACTATGAATCAAATCTGAAAATTGGAATTTTAAATTGACAGATTTCGCATTTGCAGGCCGAATTTGTTAGGATGGGATATGTTTATAGATTTTGACTGAATTGATTTTTGTGCTTTTTTTGAATTTCTGCGGAAATTACAAAAAATATTCATATTTGATGTTTGACGTTTACCTGTTGAATAATCTGTCTGCTAAATAAATTTATATTACTCCGTATTTTAAAGTTTATTATCAAGACGTTCGAAAACATTTGTTGTAAATTTTGTGAATGAAATGTAACGATTTGAAAATCACGGAAGAGGTACAAATTTGGTGGCATTTCATAGGAAAATGCCAATTAATATTTTAAAGTTTTCAAGGATTTGTTATGATTTTTCTTCTTAAATAATTCTTTGGTCTCCATCAATTTATTTTGGGCTTTTCTTGGATTAATGGAACCAGTATTCCCTCGTTTTTCATTATAAGACATTTTGAGGCCAGTCACAAGAATTAACAAAGTATTGTTTATATACTTAGACATTATAATATGTTCATCAATTCCTTCATATTTTATAAATAAAAACACCCTTTTATTTTAGAAATTGAAAATTTTCTATTGCAAAGGAATAATAAAGAGACTTGAAAATATAAAATAAAATAAAAATATCTAAGCATGTATTCTTAATTGATGTATACATCATAACTACAAAATGGTACTTATTAAAGTAGAAGACTATATATAGTTGTTACATATGCAAAATGACAATAGAATTGATTTTATTTAAATCTAAATCAAATTTCTCAAATTTGGATGGTGCAAGTTGCCAAATAGAGACCAATAAGCCATAATAAGCCAAGGAGTGGAATTTCATCCGAATAGATGAAGGAAATTAAGTATCGTTTTTGAAGTTGGTGTTTAGTAAGAGGGGTTGTTGAATCTAATTTTGCAAGCTGGGCGAAGAATTGTTTAGTGGAAATTTGAAATGAGTTATATTTGCAATTTCAGTGGTACCTCTTGTACCGTTCAATATTAATAAAATGTTCTTTTCAGATTAAAAGAAAAGGAAAAAAAACACTAAACTTTGTTAACGTTACACTGTAAAAAAAACTCATTTTACAGTTTATGTTATATCAAACAATAATCAACTATCTCTAATCCAAAAACTCAAACTCAAATCCAAAAGATTATCCATTATATATTCCTTTCCATCACCCTTTTAATATTTTTACAACATTCACATATTTCTAAATATTATACTTTAGATCCAAATATAAACTTTAAAAAAAATGGCCCAACAATTAATAACCTAAATTAAGCCCCTGTTATAAATATTTATATATTGTGGACATTACTTATTAGTTAAGGTTTTATATCTAGTATATATATCTCATTGTACTTTATTTGTAAGATACGACATAATATGAGATTAATGAGAAACCCTATTTCCCGCGCCTCCATCTTCTTCTCTCGCTTCTTCTTCTGTATTCTTTGTTCTACAATTTACTTTACAACACGTTATCAACACCAGTCTCTACCAACTGAGCAAATGATAACGAGTCTCTACCAACTGAGCAAATCCTAAAATTGGGGTACGCAACATCGCGATTGAATAATTGAGGTATGTAACATCGCGATTGAATAATTGGATTTGACGAATTGTTTTGGATGCATTCGAAATTTGCTATTTGAGCATAAATGGATTTTATAATTCAAGATCAATTGAGAATAATTGGTTGCCTAGTACTTCGTAGATTTTTATGCTTGATTAGGCCAGTTTCTCTTATATGAAACCAATATATGCTCCGTGTATTTGTGAAATTAGGATTAGTGTGGCCCTCGACTCTCGAGAGAAATCAATATCTGCTCCGTGTATTTGTATGAGCATGAATTTGTTGGGTATTAATGCTTTACTCGAATAAGTATCGATATATTATTCACGTTTTATATAATACTCAACCTTCACCCTCGTATATTCGCTTGCGTGCCGTTTATATAATTAGGATGTGATTTAGCATTGAGCATATACATCGTATTGTTTACATGAAAATTTGGCATCTCGTATCTTCTATGAACTATTTATTATGTCTGACAATTTATTTGTATGAGATTTAAAGTGCTGTGCTTAATCTTAGTACATTAGTTTATGCCCTTTAAATGTATCATGATATACTTTATGGCTAGTAAGCGGAGATTAGTCGGTTCGCATTATAAGGCTATTTTTATCTCATGACTTTAGATTATATACTACTCGTGATATTGTAATCAAGGAGATGACATTGTAACAAAAAGCTCACATAGTTCTCCCTTAAGTAGTATAATTATTAGATTGTGTATTCTTGAAGTAATAAATAGTTAAATAAAATGTATACATGGTTTTTGATTATCTTCACCTTCATTAGAAGTTAATTGCGGTAATGCCTGAAGCACACTACTACTTATTGAAATACTCAAGGGAATGGTGATAAAAAAATTCTAATATAGTTGAAGGGGAGTGAGCTAATTAATCAGGTCATGAATATATTATTCTCCTATAACATATGATCCTGAAGATTATGAATCATATTGTTTAGTTTCTACAACATATGATCCTGAAGATTATGAATCATATTGATTAGTTTCTACAACATATGATCCTGAAGATTATGAATCATATTGATTAGTTTCTATAACACATAATCCTGAAGATTATGAGCTATATTGATTAGCTTGACTGCAGCAAACATATGATATGTAAAAGTAGAGCATCAAAATAATATTTTGGAGAATATTAATTTTGTAACTCTTTCTAAAAAGAGGGGGAGAATTTCAAGAATTCATATAACAATATCCCTATTGTCATCTATAGAAGAGCTACATTCCCTATTGGAGAGCACATTACTTTTCTTTCACGGGATAGTAATCTAATGATAATCATGTTGCGAATAATTTAATATTTTAAAATACCCAAATCATTTTCAGTTATCTATAGCATGAGTATTTGGGTTCCCCCACATATAGTTAGTGCGTGATAATATAAATCATCATTTCCCCATCGGCTATCTCTTCTGTAACCACCAAAACGTACCTACAAAGGCTCTAAGAACAGTTATGTGTATACTCCGTCGAAATTTAATTATCGAATCGAGCCAAATATTGGGGATCATCTTTATTAATTGGTACGTTATTATAATCCAACTAATCAATTCACGACATTAGGGGGAGATATGAATGAAAGAATGCCGCCAAATTCTTGTTGGATTGAATATTAATTCAAACGCACTACATAAAATGAACTAAAAGAGTTCAAATTAAATATTAACTGCCAATGGAGTGAACAAATTCTATATACTTGCAATATATATGCGCCATAGTAAAATGAAGTTCTTTGAGAACTTAACAAATTATTTGATGCTCTTATATGCCTGAAGCGTAAACATTATATTGGTGCTAAAAAGAAAATCCGCGGTAATAACAATAATTCAATATATGTTATCACTCCATAGAAACTCTTGAAGAGGATCGTCCTACAAACGAGAATCCCAGTTACTAGATATAACCTCCCGAAGAGGATCGTCCTGTAGACGAGTTTGCACGTGCACTAATTAATCATAACACTGGGATTACGGAACAACCAGATTAAAATTTATTATTGGGAAATGATGTATAATCTGGTTTATTTAAGAGTTATATATATATTGTCGTGGATGACAATTCAGGAGAAATATATAATTGAAGTATCATAAGTGTCGACACTTTCACCTCAATCATACCGGTATATATTTCAAATGATAATCTAGATCTAGAAATTTTTTTGATAATATATTTAGTGCTAGAAGCACTTGGTGGAATATAGTATTATAGTGCCAGAAGCACTTGAGATTGAGGTGGAGCTTAACTCGCTAAATAGATGATAAGTCCTATTTCCTTAGTAATATATTATACAGTGAATGTTGTCCCAGCAGGACACAATGATTATTTTTAATGAGGAAATAAATCAAAGAGGTGGTGAAAAGTAAAGCGAGTGGCTCGAGGGCTTTTAGCAGAGAGACCCTCAATATAATTCAATTCTCCTGTTATATATGTCCCGCTATTCAATATATCTGGCAGTATTTATAGATATCCTATGATTTATCATGACCGCATTTGTGTAAGCCATAAACCGGATATCTATGTAATATATAAGTCCCTGTTGGACTTGAGATTTTTTTTTATATAAGGGAAAATAAAATCGCAACATAAACTACTATAATAGTTTATCCTCCTGAAGTAAGGATATGTTAAAGATGGTATATGTTATTGCGTGTTTACTCATTATGACATTTGAATGATTATCGTTACACATTATATTGATGTAATAATTAGTACACGCATAGAATTTGAGAATGTTAACTCATGTTTTGTGATAGAGTCTTGAGGATGAAAGACTTGTGATAAGTCTAAATATTATCTCGGCCAGCAGTTCGAGTGTCTCTAATAATTAGAAGGAGTATTATACCAGTCGGTTTGTTTTATAAGAATTTTTAGTTGTGTTAATTTGATAAATTGCATCCGTTCAGTATCTCGGTATTTGTTTTATCATTTGAAGTGAGTAATATAACAAATAAATTATGAACCTGAAGTTCATATATCATTAGTTCCAAAAGTACTACTTTATCAGGCCTGATACGTCGTATGAAATCAACATGCTAGCAATATTTGAAATTACTCCCGGAAGGAGATATGTTTATATGATGGTAATCATATTATTTGTTATCTTCAAGGTATACGAAACATTGATCTATCTTCTTAAAGATTTTGAGATTCTCTTAGAAGGAGATATATTGAATGATGTTGAACACTATATTGGATATCTTTGAAGGTATACAAAACCTTTTGTTCATTGTTACTCCCGGAAGGAGATCTATTTATATGGTGTTCATCATATTCTTTGTTATCTTCAAGGTTCGCTAAAACATTGATATATTACTGAGATACTAATTGAGATTGATGTTGGTTGATTTTGGATGCTTGTTACTAATTATTTTGATTGATCCCCACAACGTATTTTGGGACTGGCTATATTATTAAAATCCTCCAATATCTTGTATAAGGATATATAATGTTGTTATTGTGTTGCATACATGAGTTCTAGAAGAACCATTGTTATAAATATATAATAAGTGATAATCCTGCAGATTATTCACTAAACCTCCTCATATATCTATGCACGAGAAATAGATAATGTGAAAGATTGTTGTCTTGAGGGGGAGCAACAAATTTTAAATTATTTTGAAGAATAGGTCTTGAAGATCGAAATATATAATCCCGAAGATTATGCCTTGAAGGCTTAATAGTTGTACTCTTTTTCCCTTACTAAGTTTTTTCCCATTGGGTTTTCTTAATGAAGGTTTTTAATGAGGCAACTAATGCAACACATGCATAAGCGTATGTTATGTACTATTTTCCTCTACCGAATTTTTCCCACGTGGTTTTTACGGAGAGGTTTTTAATGAGGCATGAACATCACGTCGTAATGTCCAAGGGGGAGTGTTATAAATATTTACATATTGTGGACATTACTTATTAGTTAAGGTTTTATATATATCTAGTATATATATCTCATTGTACTTTATTTGTAAGATAAGACAGAATATGAGATTAATGAGAAACCATATTTCCTGCGCCTCCATCTTCTTCTCTCGCTTCTTCTTCTGTATTCTCTGTTCTACAATTTACTTTACAACAGCGGCTACCGTCTTCTTCTATACATTTTCATCTTATTCTGTGTCTTCTTTCTTTTTCATTTATTTTCAGTAATTCATCTTCCAATTCATCCACAAACATAACAAAATAAAAGAAGGAGTCAATTGCAATTTTCCAAAGATAAAAAGTAATTTCCGATGGTGCTACAGTAGCAACGCAAATTTGCATTCGAAGGAGAGAGAAAGTTGTGAAAAACGCATTTTGCATTTGAATTTGCATGCAGCAGGGTTGTGCATCAAATTCAACTGCATTTTGCAGCAGGGTTGGAGATGCCCTAAACCGTCTGATATCTTGAAATTAAGTCCCCCACTTCCTAATTTATGTCGTTTTGGGTACAAGAGTGTAATATTTATAGGTACATTGAAAATTTCATTTAATTCAAAATTGCTCGAACTCTCGAATTCCTAGTATAAAGAGGAAATCTTTATTCATTGAACTGTGCTTCGAATTATCATCAACATCACTAAATATATATCTATAGAGATCAAGATATATAATTTGTGTATAAAGGCGAGTGCTTCACGTTATCTGTGTTATCTGAGAATAACAAAACCCAAGATCCAAATATGCATATACTGTAATTTTTTTTTTCCCAAAGTACAGTTCGTACTTCGTACACATCTAGTACTAGTATAGTTATCGAAGAATATATAATAATAAAAAGTTTAGAAAACCAAGATTATAAGTATTCAATCACAACAAAATTGAAACTTGAAGAATCTGACAGTATGCAGTTATGCAAATTTATACTGCTACTGCTTCTCTTTCCTTAATAATATAATGATTCATTCTAATATAAAAATGATTTATTATCGACGGAACGAAGGAGTTATAATGAGAAGAATTCAAAATCTATAATTGTTGTTGTTGTTTTTTTTAAAGGAAGGAGAAATATTAGTAAATTAAATAAGATTACAAGGGAGGGGTTAATAATTAGTGTTTAAGCCTCTTCACAATATATATACTACTATCAAATTCAAGAAATTTAATGAAATGCAGTTTATATATTTAATTACGATGGAGGATGAGAACGTTTAAACCCGAACTTGTAGGGAAAACCACATGCGTGTGTATTTACAAGACGATTTAATTAATTTTTAATATAACATTGTTGTTCAATATACAGATATGTGTTTATGCTATAAAAGTTTTGAAACTAGTGAAGCCCTTACGGCCAATTTTTTACGCATTTGCGCTTTGTGGTACTTGAATCCCTTACAAACCGATATCAATGCTAATTTTCTATCACGAAAGAAAAGACAGAATACGCACAAAAAATCGAATCCTCGTCCAAGATCGAATCTATGGATTGTTGGTGGCATGATAAAAAAACAAATGGTAGGGTCTTAGAATTAATGGGATGGTAGTATTTTGGAAAGAGGTACAAGCATTGGAAGCGCATGCAGCAGGGGCCAATTATATGAGGATGAGAATTGAAGCAAGAGTTGCAGCTGTACTGCACATCGCCATGCATTAACTACTTGTACACACACTACTCTCTATACTGTATATGCTTCTTGCCTTGGAAATTGTTGAGATACTGTCACTTTCTTACTCCTCTCCCTCGGGAGAGAAACCCGAATAAATCACACTAATTTGGGGACGTACTGAATAAATCACACTAATTTGAGTGTCGGAGGGAGTATGTACTTTATATCGACGATGCCGGAAATTAGCTACGGACTTGCATCTATCGCAAGATTATATATCATGTAAGATTAGATAAGATTTGGATGAAGGTAAGACTAGAATATGTAAGATTACCCAAGATTAGTCTTATGTGGCATAATCCCAAGATTGAATCACGGGCCGTATCTTACGTACCAAACAACGAAACGTAAGATAACTTTAATCCTATCTAATCCGATCTTGCAAACCAAACACAGTACCCTAAGTCTATTATTATTCGAATTCATAAAAATTAGGGGTCACTCTCCGCCCCCACTAAAGGCAAAATCGAGAACTTTGATCTCAAAACGTAACGCCGTACCGGTGAATCGATACGTGTACACCAATAAATACAACCTTGTAAGGTGAATGCCGTTATAATTGAAAAGGAAAACTGAATTGGAATGAAATTATTAATTGCAATTGCTGTAACGAAGCATGAATTAAACTGCAAATGAATAATGAGTGGAAATTGAAAAGCTGGATTCAATATTTATGGATGAAACTGTCGAAATTGAGCTGTCGAGCAGAATCAGAATTTGCTAACTTCCCATTTATTCTAATTCAACATTCATTCATTCAATATTAATTTATGTGAATGCTTCCAAATACTACCATTTTATTAATCCCTTCGTTCCAATTCACTTAACTTGTTTTATTTCAACACAAGATTTTACACGCAGTATTAAAAGTAAAAAAATAAGGAGGCCACGTTGAAAAGTAAAGGTTAATTCTTTTAATTTTAAGAAACATGTCTATCGAAATGGGACGTCCTGATTAAGAAAGAAAATCAAGTGAAATAGGACGGACGGGGTACTTGTTAATATTCTCAACTTTTTATTTTATATATATATTTTTTTTGAAACAATCTAACCTATATTCACTACTTAAATTGGCTTATCCAATATTAATCAAGTTTTAAAGTAAATATACCCAAAATCTATACCACTATAATACAACCACGAATTATAATTTTTTCTCAAATTAGTTACAAAAAGAAAATCCAAAAAAAAATTGTTAAACCAAATCTAATTTTAAAAAAACAAAATTTACTTTCCAGAATTTATTTCTCTACCTCTAATAAACTAAATAAATCATCCTCAAATACATCTACGCCCTTTCTTTTCCATCCATATAATATATATTCCCCGTTCCATTTCAATTATTTTCCTTTTTTATAGGTTACTGAATTGTAAATTGTTTTGTTTATAAAAATGAAAAGGGTTGATTATTACTAGTACATTTTAATGTGAAATGGAACATTTAAAATATGGTACTGATCGAAATGAAACATGACAATTGATTAGGAACGAAGAAAGTAATCTTTGTAATAATGGAGCATTAAGAAAATAATTTACCATGGAGTACATAATTATTTTTTTTTTTTTAAAAGGAGAAAATAATCTTACCATATTGAAAAATGTAAAATTGGATTGCGTAATTAAATGTAATCCGAATCCAAATTTTTACCCAATCCCCCGATTTTATATCATTAGCTGTCACCTCTCTCTCTCTCTCTCTCTCTCTTCTCTATTTATTTAACCCAACTCGTTCCATGCAAAAAACCCCAATCCTCACACGCAGAAACCCTCACAATTTTAATCTCTCCGAATCGATTTCGATGCGGAATCCGGGATTCGGAGATTCCGCCGGCGTCGAGGGCGGCGCCGATCCGGGATCCGAGTCCGGCGAGGCGCCGCCCTGCCGAAGGAGCAGGCGGCTGGCGGCGGCGGCGGCGCAGCGAAGGGAGTTTCCGCCGCCGATCTCGTGGCTGGCGCGCGCGGAGGATCCGCCTTCGCTCGTCCCGTGGGTGTGGCGGCGCTACCACACGAGCGACGGGAGGCTGGTGATCAGGGAGGAGAGGGCGGAGCGCCGCGAGTTCCTCCTCACAGACCGGTCGGACGGCCGCCTCGTGCTGAATCTGATCCACGTCGACGGCGCCGCCGCCGAGGAGGGAGGGTCGGAGCTCGGCGGCGATACGGCGGTGGAGGAAGTGGCGCCGGAGTGCTATAAGTGCGTCGCCGAGGAGGGCGAATCGGGCGACCCGAAGGTGGAGGAGGTGGCGGCGGCGGAGTGCTATAAGTATACCGGCGCCGGCGTGAAGCCGTGCGGCGGCGGCTTCGTGGCGACGGCGCCGGTGTTTATGCCGCCAGTAACAACATGAAATACACACACTTCCTCCCTCAAATTATGGCTTTGTTTCCGTTTTCTTTTTCTTTATTAATTAATTTGTGATATTCTTCAACATTAATTAATTAATGGTTTCTAATTAATTGATTGAAATTGAATCATCGGAAAATAAATAAAATAATCAACTTCGGTGTTTTAGGAAAATGATTTTGTAAAATGTGATTAATTAATTTGCCGGAATAAAACATTTTTAACATTAAGAACGTTTAGTACTCAAAAAGTATTTAATTTTATACTGAATATGATAATAGACTCGTTCAAGGCGAGCTCATTATTAACGGGAATGGAACCTTATAATTCTTGAAGGAAAAAAGCGGTGTAAATCCGATAAATTATTCACACTTACTATAATACTGTACAATATTAACAATGAATATTTTCAACATTTGATGATGTAATGCAAACTAATGAGTACTGCCAAAATTAATGTTTAAAACTTGGTTGTGAGTATTAAATGGAAATCTAGAGTAATTAATTATATATCTGTCCGTTACAATTGCTTATTAATTTATTATATGCAAATCCAGACCATAATTTAGTAATAAAATTATGGGAAAATGCCCCAAATTTAGCTCGATAACTTCATTTTATGATAGATTCCTTCGAACTTTAAATTTGAAAGAAATTAAGCCAATAAATGTATTTTTTAATCAAAAAACTTGTTGTCCGCCTAGATTTTCAGTGCGAATTCATGAAATGAGTAAAATTGTTACACATTTAATTTTGAGGCTAAAATTATTGCATATGTGAAATTCGAAATATTTTGTTACAAATAAATTCATGAGACTATGTAACAATTATAAATTATGCTTATTTAACAGAGAATGATGGAGTATTAATAAGTAATATTAATACTCTGGAGAAGTATTGAGAATCATAATATGAGCCAATATATTCTCACCCTCTATACAAGTTCGAGCTTTTAAATGAGACGGAATTTTATCAAGAAGGCACTTGGATCTCCACCGATTATTCATGTATGTAAAATTTATCACAGAAGCGAGAAATTATTTGAAAATGGAAAAATACTATGAATCTGCTAATCGAGGGGGGAATGCATGTAAATAGATTCGGTGGAAACGGTGAGCTTTATACGTATGCATGCCACCGTCCACGTGTCCTTCTCCGGCGTCCACGTGTCAGCTGCTCGGCTGCCTGAAACATGCGTCATCTCTGCCTCCTCTGACGTCAGCCTCCGAGCGGTGACGAGTCTCGACGTCCCTCCCTCTCATTTAGTGCTAGCGTCTGAGCTGCGCGTGCTAGTCACGTGCGTTTGAATGGGCTTTTTCTTCTTTTTGTTTGGGCCCGAAATTAGACTTTTGTGGGCCTAATGGGCCTTGCTGTATATATTTGGGCCTTTGTTGAATTTGGGCCTTTAAATAGTTGTGATCAAATTCATATTCCACTTATGAATGATCTTGCAATTTAGGTGTCATAATTAGCCCTCTCCGTCCACGAAAACGTAACTCGTTCTGTTTAGGGTGTCGACAAAAAGTGCGATACTTCGATACTTTACTACTTAATTTTCTTTCTGACGTGCATCGTACTATCTGACGTTTTCTGTGGACAGAGGGAGTATATCAACATATATTAATCAATTTATTTAAATTTACACCCACTTAGAAGGTCTAAGCTTATCTACACACAAGCAAATTTGTGAGGACAAATGTGTGATGTTTATTCGAACAAGTATTTGATTTTGATTTATAAGAAAATGACACAATAACTGTAATGATATAACATCATATTATAAAGAATTAATATTTTCAAATTTAATTTATTAATTATTACTATTATAATTTTCTTTTTATTTTTCACATATGATTATACCATAATAAGCTTCACTAGTTACTTTCTTTAATTCTAGATAGAATTAATGATGGGCTAAAAAAGGTTTTTCAAAAGAATTAATAAAATAAACCTCAACTTTATGGGAAAATCATTTATTAATTATTGATTTAGCAATTAATCAAACATGAAATAATGATTAAAAAATTATGGAGATGGGGACAGATGAGGATTCTTGGGATCTTTGGAGAATTATAATGTTTTATTTGGGGTGAGAAATTAAGAGATAAGAAAGTGATGCAACATTGGAATGATTTAAATTGAAACACAGATGTCTTGATTTGAATGAATATTGCCTTTTTATTAAACAGTTGAACCAACTGTATTATTTCCTACTTTCTCCATTATGGAAAGGGACTATGTCTTCTATTTCATCCATCCAACTCTACGTCTCGGTTCCTTTCTTTTGGACACGGGAATTAACTAGAGAATATAAAGTTTAAAAAACTCGGAGAGTTTATACTTTTCGAAGGGTTAATATTTTTTTGAATGAAGCTGGAAAACAAGGCATTCTGAATGAAAATTTTAAAAGTGGAAAATGAATGAAACTGAAGGACAATACTATACACAGTATTACAGTATTTCATGAATTTTATTCTTGGATAATTACTTTCTTCTTAAAATGTTAATATTAGTATTTTAAAAACCGGATCGAACCTGCAGTTAAACCTGTTGAATCATGAACCGCTCATGATTTTGGTTCACAAAATTTTCGATTTTTTCGGTTTTGAACGGTTCAACCACAGTTCGATCGAAAAAACTGTGAACTGAAGGTCTCGCTGCTTCGAGCTCCGGTTCGATTTTTAAAACATTGGTTAATATGCATGAATTCTGAAATTTTGAAACAAATGACGAAATAATGTTTTCATTTTCCTTAGTTGATTGAAATTTGAACTTGATTTAATTTGACCAAGTCTATTTCTTAGTGATAAAATTCCCACCTTCCTACGGAAAATAAATGCAATTAATTAATAAATGTGATGTTATGGAAAAATAAATAAATATTAAAAATGTTGGATAATTCGACACGTCAAGAACGAAAGAATATTTAGATAGGTGAAGAATTATTTAGTATAATAGGTGTAACATTCAAAGATAATCAAGCAATTAATATTTATTGTTTATGGCCCCATAAAAAAAGATTCAACTTTGAAATTAGACAAGATTTTGCCACCTCATTCAATTTCAATTAGTGACCCCTACACAATTTTATTAATTATTCTTTTTTATGTTTGTGTATCTTATAATAATCGTCAATTAATTAATTAATTGATTGATTAATGTTTTTAGTACTAATATCAATACGTACGATGATGGAAAAATTGGATTTATGTAGACGTGTGTGTCTAGATCTCGAATTATTTTAATTTGGTTTTTAGTGAATTATTAGAGATGGTCTTTGATATTTTAGTTAGGTTTATCAATCTTAACATACAATGATTGATTAGTATCGTCATTTATTCTGCATCGATTTTGTAATTTATACGACACTAACAACGTTGGGATAATATGTTCTCTTTGTAATTAAAGCCCTAATAAGGAACAACGTGTTCTTTCTTTACGTTGCATCAGAGCATGTTCAAAATCGATATATAATCAGAGATCGATTTTAGTGTGAGAAGTATGAATCGATTTAATATGTCAAGAATCTAGGTCCTAGATCTTCCCTATTACCTTAGGGAATGAAGAATTTGTTACATTAATTTTTTATTTTGAAAGTACAATTGTTATATCAATTAAGATACGATCAATAGAGCATGATTAAATTGTTATTCTATTAGAGCATGTCGAGGTTTTGGTAGCATACAGCCTTAAATTAATGCATAAATTAAGATCCCTTAAATTATGCTAGTCACAATCTATATACTATAAGCCTCTACTAATATTAGTCACAATATTTTAGTCCTATTTGAATGGTTAAAAGAATAAGATTCCGATTCCGATCCCGATCCCAATTTCGAGTTTTCACACTGATGAACCTTCGATTCGCGGCCCAAATTCGTATGTAATTTATGTGCGAAAGTAAAGAAGAGACAAGAGATTTACGTGGTTCGATCGGTGCGATCTACGTCCACGGGGAGGAAAAGAGTATGTTTTTGTATTCAAAAGAGCGTAAGTAAGTTACAATACAATTGGTTCTCGTATTTATAGACGTCACTCATGGCAGTTGCAGAGGTGGAATCGTGGAGGTCATGGAGGCGTGGTTGGTTGTTCCGGTTTTTCCTCCATCAGCCCACGTTCTGGGTTTTGGGCTCAACTCCCTGGGCTTGTACTTAGCATGGATTGGGCTTGCCGATCTGGGCCTATCCGATCTGGGCTTCACGATGTGGGCTTGTCTGTTTTGGGCCTTTGGGCCTAGGGAGGTGGGCCATTTCCTATCACATCCCCCCCCCAAAAAGCGTGGGGTGATGGAGTTGATGTTTCCTGCCTGTGCTTGGTGAGTATTAGCTGATTTGAGTAATGTACTTGGTACCCCCTCCGAAATATGTGAGGAATCCCGAACTGAATTGGTACCGCTAAACTGCGTGGGGGAGGCCGAACTGAACTTGGTACCCCCTCTGAAATGCGTGAGGGAGTCCGAACTGAACGTGGTACCCCCTCTGAAATGTGTGAGGAAGTCCGAACGGAACTTGGTACCCCCTCTGAAATGTGTGAGGAAGTCCGAACTGAACTTGGTACCCCCTCTGAAATGTGTGAGGAAGTCCGAACTGAACTTGGTACCCCCTCTGAAATGTGTGAGGAAGTCCGAACTGAACTTGGTACCCCCTCTGAAATGTGTGAGGAAGTCCGAACTGAACTTGGTACCCCCTCTGAAATGTGGTTTGCTTGGAGGTCGGTTATGCCGATCTCATCTCCCGCCCAAAGTTAAAGTTGTCAGCCGCATTTAATGCGACGCTTGGGGTACCGATAAAGCACCGATTGGACGTTGTCTGAAACGTCGTCGCATTGAATGGCGTATTCAATAAGCGTAATTCCTTTCCCTTTAATGCCTTATGATTGTAACACAATCACTTACCTTTCCCTTCAAAACTAAAAACCCTAAATTTGCCCATCCTCCGTACTGTTCATCTTCTCCAATTAGTTTTCTCTGCAAATCAATTACGACATCAACAAGAAAAGAGTAAGTTATGTCTTCATCTATTTCCGTTTCAAGTTCTTTCTCGAATTCCTCCGTTCAAGAAGTCCGTTCCCCTATTTTGTCGCATTCTTCGGCGGCGACGGAAGAAGTCGCCGCCACTTCTTCGTCTGATTCCATTCCGACCTTTTTTCCGGATGATAGGCGGGCGTGTGTGCGTTCCGATTGCGAGGAACCATACGGCCAGGAAGTGGAATTTCCTGAATCTTCTGGTGTTGGTGGGAGTGTGGGTGTCTTAGAGTCTGTAGTTTCTACTTCCACCCTTTACAAAATTGCTGTTAAATATAACTTCCCCTCTTTCGTTCTCCTCCTCCGGCCGAATGCCTACGATAGGGCTTACCGCCCTCCTCGTGGGTGTGTCACCGTATACGTGGACCAGTTCAAGGCTGGTCTGCGTATACCACTTCCGGCCATCTATGCCGACATCTACCGTGTCTTCGATCTCTCTCCCGCCCAAATCTCCCCAAATAGCATTAGCCAGATAACTGGGATGGGTATCGCTTGCTCCCGGCTTGGCATCCCCTATTCGATAGATACCCTAGGTGGAATGGTATCTTTCAAGTCTAGGACCGAGGGGTGGTACTATTCCTCATATCGACAGAAGGGGTTTTCTGTCAAGGTGCCCTCGAAAGTGCAAGATTGGCAGAAAAAATTTTTTTATTGCCAGTTCGAGGGTGCCATTGAGTTCGGGTGGCACTCCGGTCCTGTCGTACTGCTGCCAAAACCAAAGATTTTTGGCCAAGTGGTAGGACGATTTGCCAGCTTGGGCAAGATGCCGATGTCGCTTGCCGAACTCAGGACGGCGGTACCGAGCCCCGATGAACCTTCCACTTATGTGGATCCGCGGAGGGGTGAGGTCCCTTTTCCCTCCTTTTTGTTTTTTTTTTTTTTTGACATCGGTACTAACTTTCTGTCTGCTCGCAGTGGATCTGTTGAGGGGTAAGAAGCCGATCTCGCAGAAGAGGAGGAGTGAGTCCACTAGCTCGCCGTCCGGGCAGAAGAGGCAGGCGACCGAGTCTTCCGAACAGACTCGGTCCGGTATTCCTACCCCCCGAGGTCGGGGTAACACTTCTGTAGCCGCGGAGGAGGTCGATGCGGCGGCTGCAGGAAAGCTTGTTATGGGTTCGGCGTCTTCCGAACCCGATCTGGTTGAGGTTCGCACTTCTGCTCCGGTATTCCCAGCGGTAAATTCAACTCTTTTAGATCTCAGTTGGCCTCGTCTTTTTTTTTTTTTTTTTTTTTTTTTTTTTTTTACTGTGGTAGTAACCCAATGCAGGGTGTGGATCCTCTCCTTGAGGAATATGACCGTGTGAATGGCGCGGTCAAAAGTTTCCTCAAGGGATCGGTGGGGAAGTACCACCGCATACTGGAGAAGAACAAGGTCTTGGCCAATGATAAGGCCAAGATTTCAAAGGCTTTCGCCGAATCTACGGCGCGGGAGGCCGCTCTGCAGGAGCAAGTCGACCGTCTCTCTGCCGAACTCAACGCCACGAAGGAGAAAGTGGCGAAGAGCGAGGAAGAGGCTGCAGCCGCCCGAGTTCGGGAGGCCGAGATCGCCGCCGCCCAGGGCGACGTTTTCCATGCCCTTGCTAAAAGAATAATATTTAGCAAGGGTTTTGGTAAACTGGTGTCGTCTCTGACCAAGACGATAGAGAAGCGGGCGGTGGCCGAAGTGCTTGATCGGGCGGCCGCCAAATTTCCCGATCTCGACAAGGGGGAGTTCGGGTATGAGCCTGTCGAGGACGAAGAGGTGCTTCGCATATACTTTCGGCAACTTTTGAAGAAGGCCTCTCCATTCCCCGTCGTGGGGTATCTGGCGGAAGGGCAAGCCTTGCTGACGGCTGCCGATATCCAGGCCTGTCAGTTCGACAGGGATGCCGATTTTGAAGAAGCGTGCATCCCTTTCCGTGAAGAACTGGCGACGCGCCCGCTGTCCCCAAATACACCGCCCCCCGTGCTGGAAGGTGAAGATTTGGAGGATGCTGATGCCGAGGCGCGGACCGAGAACACAACCGCCGAACCTACGGGCGGGGTCAGTTGATCCCTTCCCCCCCCTTGTTTTTTTTTTTTTTTTTGCTGTTGCCGTACTGGACTTGTAAAATGTATTCACTTTTCTTATGAATGAAAACTCGGTTCTTTGCTTACTTTTCTCTTACTTTCTGTAGAAAGAATCCGATATAGATAGGACTGCGTTGATAAACGAAATAAAGCGTCTGAAAATCCTTATTGATCTTAAGGATGGTGAGATCGGTCGTCTTGACAAACTTGCTGAACACCTCCGAAATGAATTTGACGCCAAATATAACGCTCTGCAAATCACGGCTGATTCCAACGAAGCTCGATATTTGCAATTAAAAGAAGATTATGCGGATGCCAAGAGGATTGCAGACGAGCATGCCGAATACGAAAGGGTTATCCACGAGCTCGGCGGCAAGACGATATCCGAAGTAGAAGCTGATGCGTTCGAGGCTGTGCGGGGGGTCGTGCGGGAGGTCCAGAATCGTGGTTCGGATTCATGGGAAGTTGCTGACTATATATCCGAGCTGCGCTACTTGAGGAACTTATTCCCGTTGGTACTATCTCGCCACCCAATAATGAAGAAGTGGCTTGACCGGTACCCCGACGTTCAGCCTAGCAAGCAACATGCTCCCCGGTTCCGCGCCCTGAGTCCTACTGTTCCATCTCGTCTGGTTAAGGACCGGTTGGACATGCTGATGCCTGTTCAGAACCGCAGACCGATACCGAACCGAGGGGATGGGAATTACCGAGCTCCGATAGTCCCCCGAGGTCGAAGTTCTTCCCGGTCTGTGTCAAGCCGAACTGGTATGTCAGGCGGTGGTGGGCGCGGTGGTGGTCGCAGTTCGGGACAAAGCTCCCGAAAAAAAGAAGATATAAATATTGACTTTTTGATGAACCCGCCGACTAGCGGTTGGGCTAGTTACTTTAATTGTAGTAAGAGGCCAGATGAGGGCGGGCCTTCTAACACGTGACTTGTAAAATTCTGCAAAATAATAAACACATTTTGTATAAACTCTTAAGTGTAACTGTTGGCTTATTGCCTGTTTCGAATCGCATTTCTGCTGTTTTCGTTTTCGAACTGACGTGGTCATATTCGAGTCTTCCGAAGTGGCTTGGGAGCCTAACTTCGGCTTCCGATGTGACACTTGGGTCTTCCCTTGGTTCGGGATGGCATATAGCCTATTATCCACTGCCAAGGTGACGCTTGGGTCAGGTCGGGTTCCTGTTCTGCCGACTAAGTCGGTAGGGGTGGTCCCCTGGTTCGTACGATCTTATTTTACTAACACTTATCCTCGTCAGGATAGTGTGTGGAGGAGAGGTAAAATGCATATAAGTAGAGTAATGCAAATGATAACATAATGAGAGAAAATCTTAATTTTCATTACTTAAAAAGAATTTTGAAAAACAAGACCGGACTGAACATAATAACGAACTGAAAAAGACTGAACTGACAAGAGCTTAAACCGAACAAGAGATTTGACTGACTGACGACTCTATCCTACATGATACTCCACATCTATGCATAATACCTCCTCAGATGGATTATATTCCAAGGTCGCTGTATGGGCTCCCCGGACAGAGTGGAAAGCCTATAGGCGCCTTTACCAAGGACCTCGTCTACTCGGTATGGGCCTTCCCATGTGGCCTCCAGCTTGCCGAGCTTACAAGCCTTGCTGACCTCATTGTTTCGGAGAACTAAATCTCCTACGCAATACTGCCGATCTCGAACTCGCCGATTGTAATATCGGGCTATGAGTTGCTTGTATCGGGCCTCTTTTATGTAAGCTGTATCCCTTTTTTCTTCTAGCAGGTCGAGGTCCGCACGCCGGTTCTCATCATTTACTTCGGCTATGAAATTGGTCGTGCGCGGACTGGGGAGCCCGATCTCAACCGGAATTACAGCTTCTGTTCCGTATGCTAGACTATACGGTGTTTCGCCATTTGCTGTCCGCGGCGTCGTTCTGTAGGACCATAGAACGTTCGGAAGGTTTTCTACCCATAACCCTTTAGTTTTTTCTAGCCGGGTTTTGAGGCCTTTGACGAGAGTTCGGTTCGTCACTTCGGCTTGGCCATTTGCTTGAGGGTGGGCCACCGATGTGAAATGTTGTTGAATCTGCAGCTCGTCACACATTCTCTAAAAACCCTGTCCGTGAACTGGGTCCCATTATCAGATACGAGGACATGAGGTATGCCGAACCGGCATACTATATTCTTCCATACAAAGTTCCGGGCGTTCTTGCTTGTGATCGCGGACAGGGGTTCTGCTTCCACCCACTTCGTAAAGTAGTCAATAGCAACTATGAGGTGCCTCAACTGACCTGGCGCTCTGTCGAATGGGCCTACTATATCTATCCCCCACTGCGCGAACGACCAAGGACTCTGCATCGCAGTCAGCTCGGTCTGTGGCAGCCTTGTCACATTCGCGTGTAACTGACACTTCTCACATTTCTGCACGAGTTCGGTGCAATCCTTGAGCATCGAAGGCCAAAAGTATCCCCATCTCATAATTTTCTTGGCCAAAGCCCGAGGTCCGATGTGGCTTCCACATGCCCCTTCATGCATTTCTCGCATGACGTAGTCTGCTGAGATCGGTCCGACGCATTTGAGTAAGGGTTGAAGGTACGATTTCTTGTAAAGGACATTGTCCAGAACAACATATCTTAATGACTTCAACAGTATCCTTCTAGCCTCCGTCTTATCTTCAGGTAATTCCCCTCTCTCCAGATAGGCTAGGATCGGGGTCATCCACGTCGGCTGTGACTCATCATCTAGATCGTTGACCTCGGCTTCGTCTATGCTTCTATGCTGGACATCTTCCACCGGTGAAGTTCCAGGCGTTGCTGCTAATTTGCTGAGAGCATCAGCTCGGGAATTTTGAGTCCGGGGGATTCTCTCGAGCTGGAAGTATCTGAAAAAGCCCTGCATGCCCCGTGCCTTAGCCAAATACTTCTTCATTCTTTCTCTCTTCGCCTCGTATTTGCCTAGCATATGATTCACGACTACCTGGGAGTCACAGTGTACTTTTATGGCCGCGACCTTCAGATCGGTGGCTATCCGGAGTCCGGCTAGCAGAGCTTCGTACTCCACCTCATTGTTGGTAGTCGCGAACTGGAAGCGAAGTGAGTATGTGATCTCTTTCTTTTCTGGGCTGACAAGGAGGATTCCAGCACCGCTCCCAGTTTTTCCCGAGGCCCCATCTACGTACATATGCCAACAGTCTTGAGGTTCCTCCACCGTTGTACGAACTGGCTCTGGTATCGAGTTCGGGACTTCGGATATTGAGGTTTCAGCCAAGAAATCTGCTAAGGCTTGCCCTTTGATGGCCTGTCGGGGGACATAAGAGATGTCATGCTCTCCCAGTTCTATTGCCCACTTCGCTATTCGTCCTGAGGCTTCGGGCTTCGTCAGCACCTGCCGAAGTAGGGAATCTGTTCGGACTTGAATTGGGTGCGCGTGAAAATATGGGCGTAATCGCCGAGCAGCATTGACAAGTGCTAAGGCTAGCTTTTCCAACGGCTGATATCTCACTTCGGGCCCTTTTAGTGACCGGCTTATGAAGTAAACTGGCAACTGGCGACCTGCCTCTTCGCGCACGAGAACTGCACTAATTGCTTCGTCCGAGGTGGCCAAGTAAAGAAAGAGCACCTCTCCCTTCTTCGGTACTGACAAGGTCGGTAGATCCCTGAGATACTCCTTTAGTTGGTTTAGGGCGTGATGATGCTCCGAACTCCAATCAAATTGGGGTGCTTTCTTTAAGATTTTGAAGAAGGGCAACTGCTTCTCTGCAGCTTTAGATAGGAATCTACTCAGTGCGGCGAGACACCCTGTAAGTCTGTGCACATCGTTGATTGACTTTGGATTCTTCATGTCTAACACGGCCTGAACTTTTGATGGATTCGCCCTCAGCCCTTCCTGGGTAATCCAGCAACCTAAAAACTTCCCCGATGTCACAGCAAAGGTACATTTTTGGGGATTAAGTTTCAGATTGACCTTGCGAAGGATGGAGAGCACAGTTCGGAGATCGGCCACACTAGTGCTCTCTTCCTTGCTCTTCACCACTATGTCATCGACATAGACCTCCACTTCCTTTCCGATATGCTCTTTAAATATTTTATCTACCATCCTCTGGTAGGTAGCTCCTGCATTCTTCAACCCAAATGGCATTTTGCGGTAAGCAAAGATGCCAAAGTCCGTAATGAATGTTGTCTTAGCCGCGTCTTCGGCATCCATTAGGACTTGGTGGTATCCCTTATACAGATCCAGGAAACTGAATATCCTGTGACCGACCAGCGAGTCCACCTTTTTGTCGATATCGGGCAGAGGGTAACAGTCTTTAGGGCAGTGCTTGTTGAGATCGGTATAATCGATGCACATGCGCCATCCTCCCCCAGCCTTCTTGACCATTACCGGGTTCGCTATCCAGGTCGGGTAAGTGACTTCGAATAGAATCCCAGCGTCCAGCAGTTGGGTCACTTCGGTCTTTATGACCTGATTCCGCTCCGCTGCAAAGGAGCGCTGCTTTTGCTTGATCGGTCGCACTTCGGGGTCGATCTTTAGCCGATGTGTGATCAGATCGGGTGATACCCCTGTCATATCCAATAGGGACCACGCGAAGACGTCTCTGTACTCCTTTAGAAGCCGAATAACATGTTCGCGAAGATGGGGGTGGTCGGTCAGCCCGACTTTGACGACCTTAGCGGGATCGTCATCGTACAAAGCCACCTCTCTCTCTTCGGCGGGCGACGTCTTCTTCGGCTCTTCGGAGTTCAGTAATTGCTATGCTTGGGGCAGTTCGGGCGTTGCCCCTAGCCCCTTGAGAGCCACATGCAGGCACTCCCTTGCCATCTTCTGATCACCACGGATAACGGCTACCCCTCCCTTAGTCGGGATCTTCACTGCTAAATGGTACGTGGAGCAGATCGCTCTCACTGTATTCATCCAAGTACGGCCTAGGATTATGTTGTATGGGGACTTGGCCTCCACCACCATGAATTCGGTCATGTTAGTGGTGCTTCTCGGCCCTTTCCCTACTGTGACGGGCAGCTCGACCGTCCCTAGGGGATGGGTTTCCTCCTGTGCGAAACTCCGCAGCGGCCGTGTGGTTGGAATGATTTTTGACTTCTCCAGCTCCATGTTATCAAAGCAATGTCTGAACATGATATTCACCGATGCCCCGGTGTCGATGTGAATCCTTTTGATCAGCATGTTAGCCACCACAGCCTCAACAACAATGGCATCGGAGTGCGGCATCATGGGGGGCACCGGGTCATCGGCCGAGAAAGTTACGGCTTCCTCCTTCTTGAACCTCTTGTTAGCGGGTTCGCTGCTCGGCAAGCTCCGAGCTCCGTTCTTGAGGGACGATTTAGTCTGTCCTTTGGCGAGAGCGGAGATCGTAGCAACTATCCCCTCGTATTGGTAATCTCCGTCCTCGTCGGCATCATCCTCATTGTGCTTTGTTTTCTTCTCAGCATCCGTGCTGCAATTCCCTCTATACTGTCTCTTCTTTTTTTTTACTTCGGGGAGCGTCCACTTGATTTACCCCCGAGCTCCGATCTTGATACTTTTTGAGCTGTCCGTTGCGAACTAGATTCTCGATATCTTGAGCCAGGTTCCTGCAGTCTTCTGTATCATGTCCGTAGTCCTCATGAAACTGGCAGTACTTATTCTTCGACCTCGGCTTGCCGTCCTCCCGCATCGGCCGTGGTCTCTCGAACAGGCCAGCGTGCAGCTCAAGGATCTCGGTCCTTGGTTTGTTTAACGGAGTGAACTGCGGAGCTGGCCGCTGTGCGGGCTGACTTGTAGGCGGACCTCGCTGTGCTGGATTCTGCCGAGGTCCGAGACGAGACTCAATCGGACCTCGCTGAATTCGCTCCATTACCCCTTTTCGGGGTGCATCATCTTTCTTCTTTGAGGTCTCACCTCGGTCAACCTCCTTTCGACGTCTGGTCGCCTCCTCTATCTTAGCGAATTTGTCCGCAATAGCCCACAGTTCGGTGGTGGTCTTTGGGTCCTTCGCCAGGATCTCCCTGTAGAGATGGTCCGAGATGATAGCATTTTGGAATGCCAAGATGATGAGAAGGTCGTTTGTGCACCGAGTCGATAAGCACTCTCTATCGAACCGGGTCATGAAGTCTTGTAGGGATTCACCTCGGCCTTGCTTGACGGTTAGCAGGTGTGCTGGGGTGTGTCTCACTTCGGCACGCTGGGAGAAACTCCTAGCGAACACATTCATCAGATCGGAATACGATCTGATCGACCCGGGGGGCAAACTGTCGAACCACTCCCGTGCATTGTCGATTAGCAGTTCAGGAAACAGCTTGCACATGTGCACACTCCCCAGATTTTGGTTCAGCATGCTGTACTTGAACTGACTAAGGAAATTGCTTGGATTTCCGATTCCGTTGTACGCCTTGATCTTTGGGACCGTGTACCCGAAGGGCATTGGTGTATTGAGGATCTCCTCCGAGAGCGGACTGATAATCCTACCAAGCGCGTCAAAGATCTGCGCTCCCCCAGTTAGGTGTCCTTGGTTGGGTGCATTATAGGGCGGAGCAGTGACATAGTTCGGTTGGACTATATGGGAGTTCGGTTGCTGGCCTCCCTGGGTCTGTCCTCGGACTTGCTGAAGATAGTGTCGCAAGTCCTGTCCGGGCCTCTGTCCTTGACCGAACTGAGAGATTCCTTGTCCGGGCTGAGAGACTCCCTGTCCGAACTGGGGGACTCCCGTGTACTGGTTGAGGAACTCACGCCCGGATGCTGTGGTGAGGTAATTTCGCAATAGCTCCTCGATCCCTGGAGGCGGAGGCGGTGGGGCTGCCGAGTTCGGCTGAATGACTGGAGAGTGGTGAGCAGTTAGGTTCGGTCGGATAACTGGGGACAAGCGTAGGGTTGCCTCTGGACCAAATAGTTCACGCTCCCGATTGGCAGTGAGATTCTCGACATGGCCCTCCGGTGTCGGGTGAGCCTGTGGTCCCAGGCGCGAACTCATGGGAGCTCGGTGTGGCTGGGCTAACTGTGAAGATGGCTGTGCCGCCGTGTCCACAGTGGCGTTCCGCTCACCGGAGTTAAGGGCCTCCGGGATTTCTCCAGTGGTGATCTGATTGCCCTCAGGGATGTTGTTTTGGGGTTGCTCCGCGTCCACCGTCGGGGCTGGTTCCTCCGGTTGTCGTCGGCGACTCCGTCGACGGCGAGGAGTTCCCAGCAGCGTTGTCATCCCACTCGGCATTGTTGATGATTTTTGGGCAGCAAGAATCAAAAATTCAGACACGAATTTATGTTCCCACAGACGGCGCCAGTGATGAACCTTCGATTCGCGGCCCAAATTTGTATGTAATTTATGTGCGAAAGTAAAGAAGAGACAAGAGATTTACGTGGTTCGATCGGTGCGATCTACGTCCACGGGGAGGAAAAGAGTATGTTTTTGTATTCAAAAGAGCGTAAGTAAGTTACAATACAATTGGTTCTCGTATTTATAGACGTCACTCATGGCAGTTGCAGAGGTGGAATCGTGGAGGTCATGGAGGCGTGGTTGGTTGTTCCGGTTTTTCCTCCATCAGCCCACGTTCTGGGTTTTGGGCTCAACTCCCTGGGCTTGTACTTAGCATGGATTGGGCTTGCCGATCTGGGCCTATCCGATCTGGGCTTCACGATGTGGGCTTGTCTGTTTTGGGCCTTTGGGCCTAGGGAGGTGGGCCATTTCCTATCACACACTATTACTCTTACAGAATGATCCAAAATCTATAGACACATAAATTTGTAAAAGTTAATTGCAAATAATTTTGAAATAATTTTTAATTTAAATTAATAATTTTAAATGTTAATTTTGAAATAATTTATAATTTATAAGAATTTATTTAGAGTTCAAAGAAAATGTTGGAGATGAATGAAGTCTTGATAGAAGTCGGTTGCAATGCAATTTAATTAATTATTGGGTAAAGAATATTTAAAATTCTTGGGGGTAATTTACGCTTCTAAAATCTATTGGTATTTGGTAGTCAACTGTGGAAATTTAATTGGATTTTTCTTTTCTTTTTTTTAATATTGGTTATGGTCGGTGGGGGCAAACGACTTTTGTTGACAGATCTAGGAAAATTTTCCAATTTAATATATGTTATTTATATAACTGAAATGAGAAATCATACGTTAGTCACCTTTCGAGAGCATTTGTTGGGAGAATCACCATTTACATTATGACGATTTTATTGTATTTATTTTGGTTGTTTACTATGAATTCTTAGTTTGATACATAAAAATGATTAATCGTATCATTACAGCTATAAATAACATAAGAATCAAGCTTCGACTTGTTTCCTCTATCGATTTTCTGTTGAAATTTAAAGGATAAATAAGAATAATCGAAGTGTGATTTTTATGTATTTTGTAAATATAATGATGATATTAGATAATTAATTGCTTCTCATAATTTTTGAAATACTCTTTCTTTTGTTAAGGAAATTCATTTTGTCAAAGGTGACTTGTCTATTCATAGGGTGTTAATAGAGTTGAAATATATGTACATACTTCAAATTTGTTAGGCAAAAATACATTTCAAATTTGTTGTTGCTCCAATAATTAGTTGAACCCCATTTAAACCTTTTGTGGAGGTGGAGTAAACTATTTAATTTGGCCCTATTGGAATTTTAAAGATCCAACTATTTAATTTGGCCCTATTGGAATTTTAAAGATCCAACGGAGTACTCAATTTCGAAACATTTAGTCGTGAAACTTGAACCTACTGCTTACTCGGTCGTATTTTGTTTATAATAAGAATAAAAAATTAAGAAAAAATCCAACCGACCAAATCGACCAAATTAATTGAGAGAAATGGACAAGTTTAGTTGTAAACATCAAGCCTATCTCAGGTGCACAAGTTACTACCAACTCTTTTTTTTTTTCCCCTATTTATTTATTTTCCACATGGTCACCTCAAAACCCTAGATTTCCCAATCTGCCACGTGGCAGGACGACCTCACGACAGCTTGGCGCCAAAACGTTAACTAGAATTTTCATTTTATTCATTTTCTTGCTCCTCCTCATGATGCATACTCGACATGATTTGAATTTCCAACCTCTTAATTGTAGAAGAAACGTATATCACATCCGAAGAAAATTTAAACTTGTGAACGTTGATCTCAGACATTAACACTCTCCTGTCATCGTTCGGTTACACACGCACACTTCGGATACAATTTTGTTCACTTTGTCATGTTAATCTATTAAATAATCTTCTACATTAAAATATTTCTTGATCAAATTTAATGCTCCATATTATACGTATATGTACGAATGCATAGACACGTAGACAAATTTTTTATTTAAATTTCATAACTATTGTTGCAGGTGTTCATCATACATACATTTGTGAGCATAGTGGAGCCGCAAATTTAGTACTCTGTATTTTTTTTAATATCATTATCTTAATTAATGTTGGATTATATATTATATTAAACATAAAAATTAACTAACTACGTAGGCTAGAATTGTTAATTTTCATGCATACATACAAATTAATTCTTGAATTTACCGGTGTTAAAGATATGAGAAAGAAACTACGTAATTTTAACTTTAATACACGGTTAAAATATAACTTATACAAGTTTGGGGACGGAGGATGTCGTGCAAAATTATTTGGAGCTCGAGATGATTAAGGAGCAAAGTTAGGAGGTTGCTATCTCAACAGATTATTTAATTAATACAAAGATAATTACTTTTTTCTTTAACTACCTTTTTTTTTTTTTTTTTTTTTTTTCTTGTTATCCTTTCCGTGTTGAATTCATCCAAGTCCCACACATCGGTAAAAAAATTAAAAATAAAAAATTTAAAAAAAGGAAGGAAAAAAAAATCTCAAATCCCTCTGAAGCTTCTATAAAAGGCCACCTTCTTCCTTAATTAAACATTATACATACTAAACAAATTTATCTCACTAGATTTTTCTTACAAAGTGAAGCCAAAAATAGATTATTAATCATCCCATAATTTTTGAGAAGTTTCTAGCACTCAACCCCACTCCCTATTCTTCCCTTCACACATTTCTCATGCAACCCTGACCACTCCCTCTCTCTCTCTCTCTCTCTCTCTCTAGCTCTCATTTGCATATATATACACATCTACACACGTATATCATAAGTTGCCCTACCAATCACGATTCTCACCTCTCAACCTACACTCAAACTCAACAAAACAACCTTCCTTCACACTCTCTCTCTCTCTCTAGACAGCATGGGAGTTGCAGGAACAATGGAGTACCTCTCCGACTTGCTAAGCAGCACGAAGAAGAAGAAGAAGAAACAGCTAAACACCGTAGCAGTGAAGATCCGAATGGATTGCGAGGGCTGCGCCCTCAAAGTCAAGAAAGCCCTCTCCGGCGTTAAAGGTAACTAACTAACTAACCGTCCCGCCAATCGGACTCCGACACGTGTCGGTCCCGGTCTGACGTGTCGTCCACGTGTGCATGCAGGTGCCAAGTCGGTCGACGTGGACTTGAAGCAGCAGAAGGCCACGGTGTACGGGTTCGTCGACGCGAAGAAGGTTCTAGCAGCCGCCAAGTCGACGGGGAAGAAGGCGGAGCCGTGGCCGTACGTGCCGTACACGATGGTGGCGCACCCGTACGTGGCCGGCGTCTACGACAAGAAGGCGCCGCCCAACTTCGTCCGGGCCACCAACGACCCGGAGGTGGTGGCGCTGAACCCGGTCGAGGAGCAGTACACCCTCATGTTTAGTGATGAGAACCCTAATGCTTGCTCTATTATGTAGATTAATTTTGACCCAAAATGTAAAATATGAGTCCTACTTTTTTCTTTTTATATTATAAAAATGTTACTATATATGTCGTTTGATGATCCTTCTTTTCTTTTAGGGATATTTGTCGGTTAATAGACAGGTTTTCGACAAATCCTGATTCTGATCACGAATGTAAAAATTTGAATTCGGATTAAAAAAACTGAAGATGATATGGCAAAGTAATCAAAACGATGTCGGTTTGGTTAGTATGACACTAGAAACGAAAGATAAAATTCAAAAACTATGCCGTTTTAATTGTCAGGTTTATCTATATTATATTTAAAATTTATCAATTAAATTGTATTATATGATTTGGTTCAGTTTTAACGTTGAACTGCATCAAATCGAACCATGTACACGTCTACTATTGTTTGCCACTCCTGACAAATCAATATCATTTGCAAATTTTGTTGAGAATTCGTGTATTTTGGGACAATTATCTCTTTATCATTCAAAAAAATTAACAATTAGTAATTTTTTGTGGGAAATTATGTGTTAATTAGTTACGTGTGCTTAATTTCAAATTTGAGGGGATTAGCTGTCTACCATCATTTTGTATTATTGTTTTTAACCTAAGATTAAAATTTACAGATTCTTTTCAATTAATTAATTAATTAGGGGATTCGATCCGATGATATAAAAAATGAAATCTTATAACTTGTTGAAACTTTGTCTTTGACTTTTTGGCGTTATGAATTTAATTTATGGGTTACGCTACTTAAATAAATAGATCGCGATAGTCGAGATAATACTTCCTCCGTCCCGTCCTATTATGCATTTTTCTAATACTTTCTCCGTCCCATGGCAATTGTCCATGTTGCCTTATTGGGACGTCCCATGTAATTGTCCATTTACTTAAAGTGAAAACATTACTTACTCACAACCAATATAATATAAAATTCTCCATCTCTTATAGCATTGGTTATTGTGCCATTTTCCTAGGGGACAATTGCCATGGGACAGAGGGAGTATTACTTTAACAGATTTAGAAAAAAAATAAATTATAGTACGAAAAACGAAAACTTCGCATTAATAATGAATTGTTAATGGGCCTAAAATGAAGAAACCCAACTAATTAAAGAAAATCCAGGCCCAATATATTAAGCCCAATTTAGAAACAACAACCCAATAAATTGGGATACAATTTTATTTTATTTTTGTAAGTTCTTGCAATACTTGAAAATTAATTAGATTCTTTCTTCATCAAGATTTTTTTTTTTCCTTTTCCTTCGACAACGAAGCGCAATTCAGTTGATAAAGTGTTCACTTCGGCCAACGAGTTGAAAGCTCAAGAAAAAAAACCGAAAAATCACATTCACACGGACCGATTACAAGAGGGTATTTTACAATGAGAGATGATTTCGGAGCTCCACATACATTTTTATGCCAGCCAAATATATTACACATGAAATGCTGGACTAAATGTAGGAGAGGATACATTGTTATCATCTTTTATTCAAATCACAACAACATAACACCCCTTAATCATAATTAAAGCCCCAATTATTGAATTATTTAACAATTATTGAGGCCATTGATCTTGAGACCAACTGAGGCTTCCACAGCATCGCCTATAGAGAGGAAAACCCAATCTGCACCGATTTTTTCGATGAACTTCGATGCTTTCATTTTCGTTACCACTTGCCACTTCGGATTCACCACCGCTAACTGCCAAGTCGCAATATAGACATAATCGAGTCGTTAAAAGTGTGAAATAATAAAGCAGATTAAGTGGAACCACGGGATATATAGAAGTGTCAAAGGATTTACTTGTAGTCCACGTGCAACTAATTCCTTATGCACTTCTTCTAGTGCATGAATACCCGAAGTGTCGATATTCATCACATCTGCAAATTCAATTAACCGGAAATCGAGACGTTTAGTCACATGCATGAACCTCCTACCGTTATGTCAAAACATGCGCGTAAAATGTAGTTTGCTTACTAGTCATGTCGAGGATCAATGCGTAGAGCCTTCCTTTGGTGATTTCTTCCTTGTTATTTTCATCCGTTACCGACTTCAAAATCCTGAATACAAATACACATCGTTATTTTTCATGTCATTAACCACAATCGTTTCATGTACAACTATAATGCATAGTTCAGTATACGAATTCTTAGAAGTTTACAAATAATAAGGTAATCAACGATTCAGACCGTTTCTTAATTCTCATACCTTTCTCGGATGAAACTGGCGTTGGCGAAGCAGAATGTTCCGGAATTAATCCTGGTGATTAAGATTCCAGAAATTTTGGTGGCGAATGGATATTGAAGCATGTTGCAAAAGAGGTCTGTTCCTGGGAGATTGCCTAATACTTCTGTACTAGGTTTGATTGATGTTACAATCACCTTCCCAAATGACATTACCACCTGCATTTATTTTCCACTTCATCCATTCATCATCTCTACTTTATTCAATTAATCGGAATCGAATTTCGATTCTCAATCTCGAATTACTGACATGTCAACGGCTGATGTGATAGTAGTGTCGCGTGAGCTGATGAGATGCATGTTTAAATAGAAAAATAATACTAAAATATATAATCAAGGACTTGACTATACTAAAATCAATCAATTGATGAATAAAATTTTGGTACTTTAATCATTAATTTGGTTGTAATTATGACCGAGAAATAGTAGATTAATTCCTATGATTCATTGAACCTGGACTTGATTCTTAATTGAATCTTTGAGTTTTTCTTGAGATCTTTATACACTAATTCTGCTACAGTGTGCATTACTAGTTAGGCAATCATTAAATAAGAGACCACTAACTTCTTCCATTATTTGAGAGTTCATATCCATTCTTAACTAACTAAATTACCCAATGAAATAGTGTTCCAACATAATTAAATATAGTATGTTAGTCCCTCCGTTTCGTTTACAACGACTTCATTTTTCGAAGAAGATATATAGGGTACGGTAAATGGCAGGATTCACATTTCTTAAAGTTTTTTTCCTAAAAGAAAATAAAAATGAAACTGCTGGTTACTCATACTAATGTACTAATGAGTGACATAACAGTATTATAATTAAGAAAAAAATGTTATTTATAAATTTTGTAAAAGCAAATCCTTAAAAAAAAAACTAAATCCTACTAAAAATAACTGAACCCTAAATTAAGATTAAAATCTTCAACGAAACACTGATCAATAAACATACTTAATGTACTCACAACAATAAAGTGCCTATATTCTAATCCTCTCACTTAGGATAGTTTATATCTAGTTCTAAGATATTTTCTTATTAACTGAACTTATATAAATATATTTGATTTTACAAAAGTTGATGATTTTAAAATTTAAAAATGATGATGAGTGAAGTAACCTTTTAGTGGAATCAAACCGAAGCATGTTACACCAAACTATAGCACTTAAGTAACTCAAAGGAATATAATCTTTATTAAACTTTTTATTAAAATCTTTCTTTATCACTGTTAGAAGATACCTTTTCACTGGTACTCCAACACTAAACCCTAAAAAGGTCTGAATAGAGAAGAGATTCTCAGATTCATTGAACCCGGACGCTTTTCAGTTTCCAATACATTTGATCAAGAAATGGTCAAATGCATTAACCCTAAACCCCCACGCCCCACCCTTTTATTGTTGCCAATAGTATAGGTTTTAGAAACAATTAAAACAGTTAAATTGAGTTATCTTATAAACCAGGGACGTGTTTCCCGCTGATATGATAATGTTATGCTAAATCGAAACGAAAGATTCTGATTTGATCGCTTTTTATGACTCCAAATCTTAGATGGTTAACGGTAATAGTAAGATAGTCCCTACTAAATCGTGCGTTTTTCGCTGATATGACAATGTTACGTTAAATCGGAACGAAAGATTCTGATTTGTTCGCTTTTATGACATCGATCGAATCTTAATGGTGGTTCAAGTGAGCTAGCCCCACCAACTAACTCTTTAAATCTTCAACCAATCCCAAATAACTAACTGTTTTCCACAGTTTCAAGCATTACTAATTCTCCTCTCATATTAAATTGAAAGAATCCCATAAATACAAGGAAATAAATCTTGCAAGATTAAACAAGGCACTAAACATAATAATTAAATGAATAATTGAGAAAAAAATTAGGAAAAAAAATAAATTACCGCGACGAGAAGGCCGATTTCGACGGAACCGAAGAGGACGCCGAAGAACGTACCGAGGCAGACCATGAAGTCCAATTTATCGACCTTCCAGATGTTGTAGGCTTCGTTGAGATCGATCAACCCAGGCAGGGCTGAGAGAATGATGGAGGCCAAAATAGCAAGTGGAGTGTAGTATAAAAGCTTAGTGAAAAATAGGAGGCATATTAGCACAGTCACTGCCATAACTATGTTCGATATCACTGTTTCACACCCTGCGCTATAATTCACTGCTGTTCTTGAAAATGACCCTGCAAAATAGTTAACGTGAAACGTCATGCAAATAGTTAACGTTGCATTTCACTAAACCACTATTATCACATTTCTGTAGTAAATGGACAAAATATTTAACGTTGCACTTCCATTCTATTGTTACATTAACATAAATGACACTTCAAAAATGTCATTATAAATAAAACGTAACAGTAATTATTTTATCGTGACAAGTTTAAGTGTCTTTATAAGCAAATTTTCTAGTGGTGATGATTACTGGGCTAATGTTTTGGCACTAGTGGAATGTG
This sequence comes from Thymus mandschuricus, assembly GCA_029379335.1. Taxonomy (NCBI): domain Eukaryota; kingdom Viridiplantae; phylum Streptophyta; class Magnoliopsida; order Lamiales; family Lamiaceae; genus Thymus; species Thymus mandschuricus. The sequence goes on along the minus strand of CM057075.1, from coordinate 36,437,408 downwards.
ACGAAATGAATGGGACAATCGGAAAAGAAAAATGCATCGAGAGAAATGGGACAGATGGAGTATAATTTACCGGTAGCCGTGTAACACGATGTTAACGATCCAACTAAGTTCATAACTCCCATGGCTACCATTTCTTTGTTACCATCCAAATGGTACCCTTTCATGGAGGCAAACGATCTCCCCACAGCAATTGCTTCCTGATTAAATTCAATCAAATTCAAACACATTTCTTGGCATCACCGAAATTAGGTCAAAACAACGGGGTTAAAAAACCGACAACGAAACACTGCTCAGTAAGTAAGACGTAATTTCCACCTAATTAAACAAGCAGTTCGAGTCGAGTCATCTTGAGTTCGTTCGTACGAAAAACATAAAGAATTAAAAGAGAAGTGAGAAACTGACAGTTAGGGCTATCAATGCACAAATCAACCCAATTTTGGCAGCTTCTCCCACATGTTGACCTCCAAAGTCCAGTTGGTGAAGTGAGGATGGATTTAGGCCTCCTTTTAGGTGTTTGACTATTTTGATGCCATGCTTTTCTCCTTTGGATAAATACACTATTAATGTTGATAATATCACCGATGCTAAAGGCGCCGTCGCCGGCAACCAGAATAGATTCCTCCTCCTTTGTCCCTGCGTCATTTTTTCGTTTTTATTTAAAGTTCGTTAAGAATGAGAATCGAGAGAGCGGTTAGCATTAGTAGTGCTCACGATGAATCGGGTGATCAGGATGAAGATGAGGAACGAGCAGCCGAGGACGGAATTCAACGGGTACCACTGCCGGAGAATGAAAGTAGTCTTTAAATTTCGTGTTAAATTGTTTCGAACCGAAATATTTAACTAATTTTTATTACCTTACATAGTACGGAGTGAATGTTAAAATATATTTTAATTGAATTTTATGCATAAATGTTTAAGTAGGATCGAAAAATGAAAAATTGTGCACAAATAATACGGACTATATATATACCTCTTGATGAAGGGCTTTGACGACGGCGCCGACCACCGACACGACGTCGGTTTTGGCGGTAAAATGGGAGATTCCGAGCAAGCCCTTCAGCTGCTGGAGGCCAATGACGATGGCGGCGCCGCCCATAAATCCGACGATGGCTGCATGCGACAGAAAATCCACCAGAAATCCAAGCCTATACCACCCCATACATTAATTATAATTAATTATTAATTCCAACAAGTTTTTTAATAAAAAAATTAATAAAATTAGAGTAGAATCTTATTTCAAAAAAATAATTAACAACCTGAAAATTCCGAAGAGGGTCTGAAAGGCGCCGGTGAAGAAGGTGACGGTGAAAACGGTCCTCCGGTAGGACGCCGCGTCGGTGGTAGGGTCCACAACTTTCGAAATCATCGCGGAGAGAAGCAACGAGACGACGGCGACCGGCCCGATGGCGATCTCCCTCGAACTTCCCATCACCGCGTATATCAACGGCGGAACTACACTCGTGTCTGAAAATTTCACAAGATTTTTTTTTTTTTTTTGAAATATTATTACAAAATTTAATTAAGAAATACACAATTTTTTTTTTTTTTAATTTCTTGCATTACTTACACAAACCGTACTGTGGATCCATTTTCGCCAAATTAGCATACCCAATACTCTGCAAATTCGATAAAAAAATTATTAAATTTGAAAAAAAAAAAAAAAAAGGAAGAAGAAGATGAAGTTTTTTTTTTTTTCTCTCTCTCTCTCTCTCTCACACCTGAGGAATGCAGAGGCTGGCGAGAGTCAAGCCGGCGAGGAAATCGTTCTTGAATTTCGAAGCTTTATAACTCTTTCCCCATTTGAGAATTGGAAATAGGGTTTGGAGGAAAAGGAGGAGGCGATTCGGGCGAGGCTGCTTCGTCCTCGGTTGAGGAAGAACGGCCTCCTTCACGGTGGTGAAGAGCTGCCGCCACGGCGGCGGAGGGTCGGCGGAGGCGAGCAGCCACTTCGACCGCTCCGCCCTGCCGCCGGCGGTGCCGTCGAGCTGCTGTAGCTCCACGGCGGAGGAGCTGTCGGCGGCCGAGTTGCCCATGGCGGCGATTTGAAGTGTTTGGGTGAACTTGGGGATGTTGCTCGGTGCCGGCACGGTGGCGCCGCCCCTTAGACCCGGTGGTTGCGCAATTTTGCCACCGCGTGTGTGAGTTTAGTGAAGAAAATGTAAATAATTTTTGTTTTGGTAAATGTTAGTATAAGTTGCATGGGTATATATACTTCTTATTATGTGCAATTAGTTCAACTTGTTTGATTATATTATTATTATTAGTTAGTAAAATAGTAGATGAATTTATGCACCTTTGGCCTACATGGCCTTGGGACCCTAAATTTCATGGTATTCATGCATATTTAATGCTACGTCAGATTGTCGGTCGTTTCATTTCATTTGTCTCGTTTCTTTTGCATTTGTCGTATATGCAATATTTTGTGTTGATGTTTAGACAAATTCTCGTACAAATTAAATGAGCACGTGAATTTTCGATGCCTTTCCTTCACTCACATAGTAACGTATCGAGAGTTCAGTAGGCATGTGCTTGAGATCAAAAGTCTTAGGTTCGAATCTAACATTGTATTTCCTTTAAATTTCATGCCGATTGTTTCAAATAAGAAATTGGTTTCATTATTTTTAAATTAATACATAAGGAAAAAACTATACACGTAAGAAATTTTAGCTAGACTTAATAAAAAACAAGGTTAAGAAATAAATTGAATTTTAATAATGTGTTGAAGAAAAAAATACTTCCACCGTCCCGTTTCAATTGTACTGTTTCTCTTCGACACGAAAGTTTAAGTACAATGTTAAAAGTGGAATGCTTAATTTTTTGGTTAGGCTAGTTGATTAATCTTCACAATGTAAAGTTAAAATTATATAACTTTTCAAATGAAATAACATATTTCCATTGTAATCTTAATCGTAATGCACACATAATATGTTCATCACTGATATAACAATGCCTTTTACATTTTATTTTTTTTGCATAATTTAATTTTTATGGTATATATTATTGATGAAATGTATCTAAGAATCGCAAATATATGGAAATAATAGAAGATCTAAATATTTATATACTAGTCAATAAATAGAGATTCTCCTTAATTATTAGTGTGTTTTTGAAATAATTACCATGTAAATTAATCATCTATTTTGACTATCTATATTTTTTTACTTGTGGCAATTAATTAAATCTTTATTCCTAATAAGCTTTCATCGAATTAATTCTCATAATAATTTCCTATTATACAATTTAAATACTACATCATTTTCTTATTTAAAACCATTCAATTATTTTATATGTCACATATATTAAAAAATGTGCCAAAATACATCATTAAATAGTTTGTCCGTTGACTCGACGGCGGTTATCTAAACGTTAAAACGGGATTCGACTCGATTTTCCCCATTCTTCTGCCCCTTCGCTTTCCTAGTCCTACACCGTAGTTTTCTATATATTCTTCGAATCCGTAGATCATTAAAAAAAACATAGAAACAGTAGAAGATTATCGTAGTCTTCTACCACACATTTTTCTTTTTATAAATGGAAAAATATTCTTTTCAAGAAACAAGTTTCTGCGTATGATGTTGATCCAAAACAGGAATAGCCATTGTTCTTTGGTTGTTCAAAGCAAAATTTCCCACTCAAATTTCGAAATGATTGGAGCCCAGAAATTAATTATTCTTACAAATGGAGAGAAGTAACTGGAGAATGCATGCAGAGGGTCAGATTCATTGAACCTGGACACATTTTTTTTGAGTGATCAGATTTTATTCCATAACCAGGGCCGTTGAGTGTGCGTAGCAAAAGGTAAGCAATTTCCTACATCTCTCTCTCTCTCTCTCTAAATTTTTATGAATATATTAGGGAATAATTGGTGTGATTATTAGAAAATGTGACAAAGTGTTTTTTGCCTCTTTGAGTTAACTAAAAAAAAAAAAAGCTTTTCAGTGTGTGTTTTAGTGTGAGGATTAGTGGAGTAGTGTGGGTCAAGTTTTTGGTTATTTTTTTTTAAATAATTAAATAAATAAGTGCACTTTTGATGGTATTTGGAGAGTGATGTGAGAGGTGACTATATTTCTTTATAGAGTTGAATTTTTATTCTCTAGTGAAAGGTGTTGAGATTTTCTTGGCATTTTTTTTTTTTGTTGAATTGAAACTCTATTTGTTGAATAAGTTAGAGTTAAATCAGTTTTGGTGTTTTGTATAGTTTGTATGTTTTGTTAATTTATCGTCACACTTATATATGTTCGAGAAACGTATAACTTTAAAAGAGTAGTATGTACGATGAATGTTTACGAATGGGATCCTCTATTCCCATTATATTGTTGTGTACCAATCGTGTACCACATGTCGATTTTTAATGTTTTTATGCATTTTCTTCCAACAATTTCAACGTATTATGATTCGTGATAATTTTACGATTATTTCTAGGGTTCACCCATCCATTTTAGGGTTTATAAATATTTTTTAGGATTTAATTTCAATTTTATTAGGTAAAATATAGTTGATAAATTGAAACTTAGGGTATATGATCTTTAAAAATTCTGATTTTTTGACATAATTTTTTATTTTATTTTGTTATAATATTCCATTTTCATTTTTATAAAAAAAAACATTATAAAACTAATGAAATTAATTAATTGGCACACGATTGGTACATAGAAGTGGTACAAAGGATCCCATCCGGAATGTTGATAGTATTTACTTCTTTTTTTCCTGAAGAAGTCACTAAACTATGATAGGATAATCCTTATGATATAGTAATTGATATCTACTTTCTCCGTCCCAACGAATTGCAGGCATTTCAATATTTTACATCTCACATATATTCAAGAAATTTTAACATCTTATTTTTCATGTAAAAATATTAATATATGAATTTTCCCATATAGAAAAAACAACATCAATTTCATTTCTTCCTCACCACTATCACTTAAAAATACTCTATAATCTATACATGTTTCTCCTTCTTTTTGCTTAAAGTTTGAATAATATATCCCACTATCACATATTGGAAGGTCTATATAGTTATGCTATAGTAATTAATTAAAAAATTGGCAATTTATTCATCACAAATTCACACTCTAAGATTTATGCTATCATTGCTTATATAATCTATCACTAACTAGCTAGCCCACTTCATGCATATAGTCAAGAACATTATATATAAAAAAATAGCTCTCCCTCCGTCCCACCAGACTTAAGACGTTTCTTTTAAATATATAAAAATATAGACACGTCTCTAATTCGATGGGACGGGACGGACAGAGTATTAGGTTTTCATGATATGATCTCTACCAGAATGCCAGAATCTAACATGAAAAACATCTAGGTTCATGTCTCAATCTCAGTACCAAAACCAGTAAGAAAACTTTGACCTGCAAAATTTTCTGTCAATTTCCTAAAGTAGTAGAGCTCAAAAAGATTATGAACTCTCCTTTGATATATTTTTTCAAGCCTACTTTTGCTTGCTTCCATCCATTCTGTCGGAGAAGCATAATTTCTCTTCTTTATGGAAGAAAAACTATTCCCTAAACTCCGAAAGAATTCGTTATAAATACGGATGACTGACCTTTTTTTCTATAGTCGAGACGAACCACCCCTTTTCATTACGTATATTTCACATTTCAGACGTTCGTGCATGATGGAGGGCCGTGGAGGCGAGGAGGCGTCGTTTGAGACGAAGGAGATGGACTCGAGGAGCATGCCAACGTCGGCTTTGCCATACAAAGTTGGCGTGCCGCCTAAGCAGAAGTTTTGGACAGAGTTTTCGACTACGTTGAAGGAGACCTTCTTCTCTGATGACCCTTTGCACTCGTTTAAGGACCAGTCGAGGTCTAGGAAGCTCGTCCTCGGGTTGGAGGCCGTTTTCCCGATCCTCGAGTGGGGTAAGAAGTATAGCCTTGATAAGTTCAAAGGTGACCTCATTGCAGGGCTCACCATTGCCAGCCTCTGCATCCCTCAGGTTTGTTATGATTGTAAACTCGAAAAACACTTTTGTTGAACGGAGAGAGTTTCGGATTATAAGTGGTGAGACATTTTTTTTCGACTCGCGTTGTTATGACAACAGGACATTGGATACTCCAAGCTTGCAAACCTGTCTCCACAGTATGGTTTATGTGAGTAAAATATTTTTTTTGGTTGGTTTTTGTTTCGATTTTATTAATGAGTCGGGATTTGATTCGTTCGTTTCGTTTGTGTCAACAGATTCGAGCTTCGTCCCGCCTTTGGTGTATGCATTGATGGGGAGCTCAAGGGACATAGCCATAGGTCCAGTGGCTGTTGTGTCCCTTCTGCTGGGGACTTTACTGCAGAACGAGATCGATCCTCTGGAGAACCCGTTGGAGTATCGAAGGCTCGCCTTTACTGCGACGTTCTTTGCAGGGATAACACAAGCAACACTTGGGATTCTAAGGTATGTTCAACTAGTCCTTTTTGCACATTTCTTTGCCATGATCTAATGAAGGTTGTTTCGTTTATCGGGTTTTAGGCTCGGGTTCTTGATCGATTTCCTGTCTCATGCTGCTGTTGTTGGATTCATGGGAGGTGCTGCCATTACTATTGCTCTCCAGCAGCTCAAAGGGTTCTTAGGCATCAAGAATTTTACCAAGAAAGCTGATCTCATTTCTGTTATGCATTCTGCTTTCAGCTCTGCTCATCATGGAGTAAGTAACCTCTCTCTCTCTCTCCCTCTCTCTCTACACTTCAATATGAGGTTCCACTCAAACTTACTTGTGATTACTGTTTCTGCAGTGGAACTGGCCTACGATTGCAATCGGAGCCTCGTTCCTCGTGTTTCTTCTAGTAGCCAAGTACATTGTAAGTAACAAAGCTTCAGAGAGAGAGAGAGAGAGAGAGAGAGAGAGAGTTGATGTTGCTTGATGATTCTGATGAGTTGGTTTGATGCAGGGGAAGAAGAACAAGAAGCTATTCTGGGTACCGGCGATCGCCCCACTCATATCCGTCGTTCTATCCACGTTCTTCGTCTACATCACTCATGCTGAGACGAAAGGAGTACAGATTGTAAGCAAAATTCATCATCTTTTTACATACATGCATGGTTCAATTTTCCTATTTCTTGATAATAATTTGTCACAAATAATCAATCAAAACAGGTGAAACACATAGAGAAAGGCATCAATCCACCATCAGTGAAGGAAATATACTTCACTGGTGATTATCTCTTGAAAGGTGTTCGAATTGGCCTAGTTGCTGGCATCATTGCTCTCACTGTAATCTCTCTCTCTCTCTCTCTCTCTCTCTCTCTCTCTCTCTCTCTCTCTACAATATCTCAACGATCTATTCACCAGTCTTTGTGGTTTTCAGGAAGCTGTGGCAATTGGAAGAACATTTGCAGCAATGAAGGATTACCAAATTGATGGAAACAAAGAAATGGTTGCTCTTGGAGCCATGAACATTGCTGGTTCAATGACTTCTTGCTATGTTGCTACTGGTTCCTTCTCGAGATCTGCAGTGAACTTCATGGCCGGCTGCCGAACGGCAGCCTCCAACATCGTGATGTCGGCCGTCGTCTTCCTGACGCTGCAGTTCATCACCCCGCTCTTCGAGCACACCCCCAACGCCATCCTCGCCTCCATCATCATCTCGGCTGTGATAGGCCTAATCGACTACGACGCAGCGATACTTATATGGAAGATCGATAAGTTCGACTTCATCGCCTGCATGGGAGCCTTCTTCGGCGTTGTCTTCGCCTCTGTTGAGATTGGCCTCTTGATTGCTGTAAATATTTCTCCCTTTTCATAAACTTTAATTGTCACATTTCAATACTGTTATCGGGGTTTGAACACGTGACCTATCGGATTCAATACTGGCAGGTTTCGATATCGTTTGCTAAATTACTACTGCAAGTAACAAGGCCAAGAACTGCAATTCTGGGGAAAATTCCAAGAACGAATGTTTATAGAAATATTCAACAATATCCAGAGGCAACCAAGGTTCCTGGAGTTTTGATTGTGAGGGTGGATTCTGCTATTTATTTCTCTAATTCTAACTACATTAAAGAAAGGTAACATCTCTCTCCCTCTCCCTCTCTCTCTCTCTAGGAAATGCAGATTTTGATGTATTTGATACTTTTGCAGAATACTGAGGTGGCTAACTGCAGAGGAAGAACACCTGAAGAATGCTTCCCTTCCCAATATTCAGTTTCTCATTATCGAAATGTCACGTATGTCTTTTTTTTTAAAAATAAAATTCTGTAACATACCTTAACTTGATTTCGTATTTTTTTTTAAAAAATGCGATTTTTGTAGCGGTGACGGACATTGACACTAGCGGAATACACGCGTTGGAGGAGTTGCACAGGAGCCTCCAGAAGAGGGAAGTTGAGGTAATATTTAAACCAGCAAGAGTTGATTCAATACTTACCTTACAATGGCATGATTCATTGATTTGGTTCAAACTTGGCTTTAAAACAGCTGGTGCTGGCGAACCCGGGGCCCGTTGTGATGGACAAGCTGCACGCGTCGAGCTTCGCGAGCACGATCGGAGAGGACAAGATCTTCCTTACAGTAGCAGATGCCATCCAGGCATGCTCACCTAAGTTTGCTGAGGAGGTCTGAGAGCAGTTTTTGCTTCAGAGGAATTTTATTGTGTTTTTAGATATTTTGTATGCGAGTGAAAAGTTTATACTACTACTTTCTTTAGTGGAATCCTTCTCAGAAAAAGAAAAAAAAAAAAATTAAATAAAAAAATATACTATACTGATAAATGTGAACTAATTTTTAAGCATTTTTTTTTATTTACATAACTTATGAAATTGAAATTAAATACTAGTACAAAATAGTAGTAATAAACTTCCACACAATACAATAAAATATTTTTGCAATTAACCAAATTTTGCTTTGGGAATTACACATTGCCTATGCACAAATACAAAGAATAATAGTTCAAAATATGTTACCACCAAAAACCTAATTCGAAAAAAGGAAAAACAAAATTCAAGGAAAAAAAATAAATTAGATAGAAGAAGTGGAGGTGTTAGTAGTTTTGATTAGCTAACGATCTTATTTATCTTGGACCGGAGAGCTCAAAAGCATGCAGATTCTCCGTCGAATCGACGATCCAGTCGGAAGTCGAATGAGGCGGAGCAAGGTCGAGCTCGTGCTGGAGAACTTCCACCTTCTGCCACTCGTCCCACTTCTCGGCCAACCCGTCCCCTTCCAGCATCCTCACCACCTCCGACATCTTCGGCCTCTCCATCGGCGAACTCTGCGTGCAGAGCAGCGCCACCTGTATTAGCTGCTCCACCTCCCCCTCCACGTAGTTCTTCTGCAAATCGGGATCGACCAGCATCTCCACCTTCTTCTCTTTCAGTAGCCCTTTCACCTGCAAAAACCATCACTTTTAGTGAGAGAGAGAGAGAGAGAGAGAGAGAGAGAGAGAGAGAGAGAGAGGATGATGTATATGTGTGTGTACCCAATCGAGCAGCATGACATCATCGTCGTTGGCAAGGCGGGCGAGGTCGAAAGCCCTCTGCCCTGTGATCAGCTCGAGGAGCATAATCCCATAACCGAAAACGTCAGTCTTCTCGGAAGATTTCCCCGTGGAGAGATACTCGGGAGCTATGTGTCCTATGGTTCCGCGGACGGCGGTGGTCACGTGCGTATCCTTGTAATCCATGAGCTTGGCCAGCCCGAAATCTCCGACCACCGCCTCAAACTCTTCGTCCAACAATATGTTCGCGGCCTTCACATCGCGATGAATGATCTTCGGGTCGCAGTGATCGTGCAAGTACGATAATCCTCTTGCAGATCCCAAAGCAATGCGCTGTCTCGTGGGCCACACAAGTGGTGGTTCGTTCGGCGGCCGTTCTGCAATGACGAGAACTTTAGTTTCACTTCATACGTTAGGAAAAGAGATGATAAGCCCCAAATTGTATAAAAGCATCACCTCTTAAACAGGATGCGACGCTTCCATTAGCCATGTAGGGATAGACGAGCAACCGTTCCGTAGGGGTCATGCAAAATCCACGCAGCCGAAGAAGATTACGGTGCACGGCCATACTGATCATCTCGACCTCCGTTTGGAATTGGAGCTCACCGCCAGGTGTCCGTTCCTCTTTGAGTCTTTTAACAGCTACAAGTGTGCCATCAGTCAGCCTTCCTTTATACACTTTCCCGAACCCGCCTCTCCCCAAAATGTTCTTGTTGCTGAAACTATCGGTCGCGACTTGCAATTCTCGTAGAGAGAATCGTTTGAGCTGTCCTAGATGGACTTCAGGGTCCTCCTCAGCTGTGAAGTTATGGGAACGATTCATTTATTGACGAGCTAAACAGTATAATCATGAAGTAAGCTGTGTCGTGTAATGAATGAATTACGAACCTGGAACATCGAAGAAATACTCCTTTGGCTTTCTTCGACGCCACCAAGCAAACGCAATCGCAGGGGCAGCAAATAGTAGAGCTGCACCCGCAGCAACTCCTCCAGCAATGGCTCCCGTTGCAGTATTTTCTCCTGCGGTTGCAACAGTAAATTAAGAAAGAAAACGAACAATAACAGATTTCACTGCTAAATAATCCATTAAACAGCGAAAACGCTAAACACATTCGAAGAACATGCATGAACCTGGATAAGAAATCGGCGGTGGCGGAACAAACGGAGGGGGAGGAGAAAATGGAGGAGATCCAGGGCATGGTCGTCCAGTAACAGGGCCGCACAGATCTAAGTTATTTGCAAAACTGTGAAGGGTAACAGCATCAACATCTAAATGAATATAGACGAGTTTTCCGAACGAATTGATGCCAATATATATACACACACCTTATGGGGGTGAATAAGGAAAAAGAACCATTATCTGGAACTGCCCCCGAGAGACGGTTGTTCGATAGATCCCTGCGTAAAAATGTTGATTAAAATGACTGCTACGATACTTTAGAAATATAGTGCTACAAAAAGCTCAAACTTAATACTCACAGAACTTGAAGCGACGAGATATTGGTCAGTGACATAGGTATGAGCCCCGTCAAGCTGTTGTTATTTAGTCGGCTACCCTTGCAAAGACACGGAACTTAAGAGATAAGCTTTCCGATATTAATTAGAGAATTCATGAGATGAAAGCGGAATTCCTCTTGTGGACCGAGAAAGAATATAAAGAGAGCCTAAATATACAAATTTGCAATGCATAATAACTAGTCGAGGATAACTTAACGCACAGGAACCGTAATTTTGACAACTTTCCCAAGGTGGCTGGAATGGGACCGGTGAAACTGTTCAAGTAGAGATCCAAGCTCACCAAATTAGTAAGATTCCCGAGATCACTTGGTATCGGCCCGGTTATGTTGTTACTGTACAACTCCCTATCACCATGAAAGAAAAAAGTAACCATCATTTTGTGTCAATTAAACGTGCAAGGCGAAATGCAATAACAAATAACGAACCAACTCTAAGGAAACATTACAAATTTACATGTCTTGACCCTAATTCCTGAATATATCTATGCGTTCATGCAGCTAAGCAGCAAGACATGAGCATACACGAAGAATGAATCCGTGCTTCATGAAAAAGATTGCTACTTTTAACTGCTTTAAGAAAATTTTGGTAGTGATGGTGATTCGAACTCAGAAGAAGCCTCTACCTAACTACCTGAAAGTTACAAAATATGGATGGCAGTAAGAAGCTAATATTCGATAAAATGGAAACATGTATATACGGAATCTCTCTTTATGGTTGGTCAGCATTGCAAGGAATGACTGAATAAAAGAATTATTATTACTCTGAAGGAATTTTATGCAGTCAAGCAGTAGCTAATCATCTACGAAACGCTCAGGAAAAATCTTCAAGCAACACTATTGCATTTCACTAGATAAGCCAGTCGTACATTCTGCTGCTTCGTGCATAACCAATCACAAAAAACAAATCGTCCAATTTGATTCTGGGGATTACATTTAGCGAAAAAACAGTTGGAACGAATGAAGATGACATACAGATACTGCAGATTCTTCAACAAGCCAAGCTGTGCGACCAGTTGACCGGATAAAGCAGCATTCCCAAGATCACTGCCACCAGAAATCGATGAAAAGAGTTAGCTAAGAAACTCAATAAGAAAATTACATTCAAGAAACTGGAACTGACCAAGAAAATGAGAAGAAACAAGTGATCACTATCTTACACTCTTATTACACTGTTATCGTTGTTGCAGGTAACATGGAACCACGTGCAAGGATTGACGAGAGTTGGGTCCCAGCTTTGCAGCACATTGTTAGGATCCAACAAGTTTGCCCTAAGGCTATGTAAAGCATCCCCTATACATTTCAATAACAAAGAAGATGAAGATAACAACACCCGAAATTCAGATGGCACAAGTAATAATCTTCGACTAAACCCCATGTTTCTAAGTGGCACCAAAAGAAATACTCATCATAGCTAGCCAAAATAGTTACTATAAGCTCTAATCTGCAGTCTCTGTACGTCATCTTCATTCGTTCCAACATGACAATGGTACGAACTACACTGGATTACTATCAAAATAGTGTTCACAAGCTACGGAACTAAAGATCGAGCACAGAAACGTGACAATGGTATAATTTTCTACGCAAAACGAATGATACTTCCACATTTTCCATAACCAATTCAGAGATTCCAAAACAATCATACAGAACAAGATACTTCCTCTGTCTCAACGAAAGATAGGCGTTTCATTATTTTATACCTCACGTATATTCAATAAACGTCCCACTTTCGATACAAAGGAGGGAGCACTAAATTCCCGATACAAACTGCAACCTCCAACCAGAAAAAGTTTCAAAATTTATGAAACCAGACAGTTAAAATCAAAATCTAGAAACATCCATTCAAGAATCAAGCATCAGAAACAAGAACTCCCACCATAACTTGAAAGCAAAGCACAAGAACAGAGAATAGCCATTCGAAATCGACAACAAACCTTCCATATTAGCTCGAGTACACTTCAATGGCATCAACAGCCACATCGCCAAGAACACCATTCCCCCTCTTTCAATCCACTTCGCCATTTCCACAGATCCAAAGAAACCCAGATTACAATATCCCTAATTTTGCCCAGAAACTCTAAACATTGCCTTGAGATCAAGAACCCCAATCCCGATAATTACAGCGGGCAAGAAAAACAGTAAAAAAGAAACTGATGCTGGGCTCGTGATGAACTCAAATTTAGTAGTATTGTGTAAAAATCTGGGCTTGGATACTTGTTTAAAGCATATCTTCCTCGGCAACTCAATGGTTCTTTATACATTCTATTCAAAAAAAATTTCTGGGTAGTAGAGTAGAGTAGAGTAGAGTAGCAATACCTCTCTCTCCTCTCTCTCTCTCCGGAGAATGGCGATGAGAGAAAGTAGTCGAGTGGGAGTGGGATAAGTATGATTATTTCTCTTTTTGGGCGTGTGTGCTGTGAGCAGTGATTTCGAGAGCTGCCCGAACGGTGGAAGGCCTGCCCGAACTGCCCCTCGACGATTACATCGAAATGGCTTCGCGCTAATTACTCTGACCGACCCTTTGCCTTCTCTTTACCTTATTTATTTATCCGATACCGAAAAGAAACGAGACAATTGATCTTGGGACGGAAGGAGTCAATACCATGGCTCGTTGATTTTTACTAATATTTTTACTATTAACTTTTTATTTACATGAAGTTGAATCGATTGGTGTGGGGTTCTTGCAAATGATGAAATAAATATAGCCATCATTATTTTTATTTTATAAAAATGGGAGGGAATTATAAATAATCATAAGAGAAATAGTGTTAAATACCCAAAATAGCCTTTCGCAAAAAAAATATTGTATCGTAAATTCAAAAATATTTCATTCGTCCCACTTATATGATTCATATTGAGTTGAGGGGTTAAACCTTTTCTCAAGTATCTAGTTTTTATGTGAAGTTTGAATTGCTGACATAAATATCCATCACCGATGATTCTATCGGTAGGAATGACTATCCGAAATAGGGCTACATGAAAAACAAGATATTGTGGCATGTTGAAAAGCACGTTACAAAGTAAAAAGTTACTCACAATGAGAAGCTCGTGAATCCAGAGTGAATGCCACCCAGATACCAAAGCGTGAGCTGTCGATTAATGTTTGACTTTTAAGGAAATCGAATGTCGTGATTTCGCATCGAATCTGCAAGCGGTTAAGGATCGATACTTAACCTGAAGTGACACGTCTCAACTCATAAGCTAATTTTTGAGCGAAGTTAAGACTTTAGTTTGCTTGTCTATTCACCGAATTTTGAAACTACTGTTCAGAAAGTAAATAAGTTTATTATATGAACTTAAAGTCATTCATTTACAAAATTTTAACTTATGGTAGCATCATAAAATTGAGTTTAAAATGCATGTAATAATTATGTTCACGTGTTATCCTTTTCTTTCAAATAAAACACACAAATAAGAAATATTGGGAGGGTGTATGTAATGTAGGGAACAATGTAGGAGAAAAATATTTGTGATAAATCTTGGAAAGGGACATGATATAAATATTGTGCAAAATTAATATATTAGGAGTGGGGAAAGTGATTGGATGAAATCTAAATCAAAGATTCTATCCAACATTCCGTTTAGGCAATAACGGAACGGACAATTCACTTATTTGTCCTATACTTTTATCCTAGTCTTTGTCTAGTCAAACCTCATTTCAAAATCTTGGTTGGATTATTCATGTATAGTATATAGGTCTTGTGCCCACATCACATTTGAATTTTGAATTGAACCCCCATGGATAGAGAGTCTTAGAGATGGCAACATGGCTGGCTCGGTCGAGAATCTAGTTAGTCGAAAAGAAGTAAGGCTCGATTCAGTCCGGAATGTGCTTACAATGTAATTCTAGGTAGCGTGGCTAGTTGGCTCGATTTGGGATTTGATTGTGCCTATATACGTGTGGCTTGATATGTTCAAAAGCAAGCAACTTGTCGGATCCGATCAATTTTGTCACCTCTAACCATGATCTTTGAATAACATAATACTGGTCTAATAGGTCAAGCTCGAGTGAAGGGTTTTGATGAATTGGGAGAGACGGAGCTCGTTTCTGATATCTCTCGAGTGGATCGATTTCCAAAATATAAATACGATTATGTACTTTTATGTTGATAACGATCTTAGGAATGTTATCTGGGTTGTCACAGAGTAATTATAGTTACATTTTTCTTCCCGTGTAACGTAATTGGTAACTCCTTATTATATCGAAGGTAGAATATAGTATAATGAAAAGAATGAAACTAAAAATAACAAAGTTCCCAATAGTACCTTGAGAACCAATACCTAGGGCTAACAAAACTTAGTTACCCAAAAATATAACTCCATCTGTCCCACTGATAAATGAATATTTTATTTTTCGGGATGTCCTACTGATATGAAGACATTTTTCAAAATAAAAAATTATAACCGAATAAGATTCAGACACGTCACTTTAACCCACTACCTATCACTTTAACACACTATTATGACTCCTATTTTAATTCCTGTAGAATAAAAAGGTCCATTTTCCAATGCGACGGAGAGAGTATCTATTAAATTCTCAAAGACAAACAATATAATTTCATTTTATTACAGCAACTTCAATTCCTTGTTTTGGAGGGGACCCACTTTAGGGAAATAAACAATCAATTTTATTTGGACCCATCTTTGAATTCCTCACTGAACTCTATTCACTCCCAACCAACACCACCCCAAAAAAAAAAAAAAAAAAAAAGAAATCAAATTCATCAGCTCATGAACAAACTGCATTTCGGAAGAATCAAATTGAAGGAATCCCACCTTCTCTCTCCTTTCTAAGATCAAATTCCTGCAAATTCCCAGGTCCGTTTAATCTTCTTTTCCACCTTCTTTGTACAAAGTTCTGTTTTTTACTGTTATGGTTTCCCCAACTGAAAATGAAGTTTGGCTTGCTTATGAAGTGTTCTTAGTTGCTAATATTTCCTCTTTTTTTCCAGTATTTCTTGCCAATTTCTATTACTTCGAGTGTTGTTATTATTATTTGAGAAGAGTAAATTTATTTGTTATTGGCAATTTTGTTGTTATTCTTGCGCAGATCCGGTTGGAAATTGATTTTTTATTTTTATTTTTAATGAATGTATACTGGGATAGTGATTCTTGTTTAGCATTTTTTCTCTCTCAAGAATTTCTGCGTGGAAGATTTTAGGGCAGTTGTTCATAGATTGACTAATTCAATCAAATTTTGAGTTCTTGTACTTTAGGTTTCTTTTTCTTGCCATGTCTTGAATTTCTGAAATTTAAAAAAGAAAAAAGAAAACAAAAAAGCTTGGGCTTAATTTTACAGAATGTTTGGAAATGACAGTGAAGAATTTGTGGGAAATGTTTGATTGATAGTGATGCAAATTTATGAAAAGGGCTTCTTCTTTGGTTGATTGATTTGCTGCTTAGAAGCAATGCAATGCGACGTGTAATAACCGCCGTACGTAACTGTTGGAGCTTAAAGATTTGTGCTTGGTACACTTTCTTGTCTAATGGCAATGTTGCTGTATTTAGTAATCGGAAAATGTTTATAAAGCTTTGAGCTTGGTACACTTTCTCGTCTAATGGCAATTTTGCTGTATTTAGTTATTGGAAAATGTTTAATAAGCTTTGTGCTTGGTACAAATTCTTGTCTAATCTAATGGCAATTTTGCTGTATTTAGTAATTGGAAAGTTTTTATAAAGCTTCGTGCTTGGCACACTTTCTTGTCTAATGGCATCTTTGCTGTATTTAGCAATCGGAGAATGCTTATAAAGCTTTGTGCTTGGAACGCTTTCGTGTCTAATGGCATTTTTGCTGTATTTTGTAATTGGAAAATGTTTATAAAGCTTTGTGCTTGATACATTCTTGTCTAATGGCATTTTTGCTGTATTTTGTAATCGGCAAAAGTTTATTTGACATGTATCTTTGTTTATGTTGTAAGAAAAGTATCTTAATTTCGATTCATTAGGTAATACTTTATGTAAAAATGAGTGCTTGCTTATTTGTACCAGGTAGCAGCTCGATGAGGGCTTAGTTGCATGTTTCTGGAGAAGTAGCTAGTCTTACGAGGGATGGATAAACTAACTCCCGACTGCCCATATCCCGGTTGCTTCTTCTGTGTGATGAAAGAAGGAAACCCCAGCAAGCGAAGAGCGAGCGTACTAAAGTTCTTCCGGGAGCTTCCTTCACAGGATGATGATAGTCAAGTTCTTCCTATCAGCGGACTTTGGAATACAGCAATGGCGCATCCTAATGATCCCGAGTTTATCGAGCTTGGAATTTTTGAATGCATGACAGCGCTCATCTGGAAGGGCCTGAAGAATCGACGTTGGCTGTCCCATGACCAGAATATATACATACCTTACTACGCAGCGCATATAATTGGATCGTACACTATGAACATGGAAGAGTTTGCTGAAATGGCTGTTCATGCTGGGGTTATTCCAGCTTTGGTCGAACTTCTTCGAGGAAGGTTAACTTGGGTCGAGCAAAGAGTGGCAGTTCGAGCTCTAGGTCACTTGGCTACATACGCTAGCACTTTCCCTTCTCTAGCAAGCCATGGGGAGATCTTGGAGCTTGCTATGCAGTTAGCGGTGAGTTCACTAGAAATCGTTTACACGCACTTTTACCAGTATGTTGATAGGAGGCTAAGTTATCACTGCGATCTTCTTACACGTGGAATGGGAGGTGTTGAAATGGAGTCGAGGAAGGCTGAGGAGTGGGCTAGTCAGCTCCAGTGCTGGTCTCTTCAACTCATCAATTGCTTTGCTTTTAAACCCGAATTTCTTCCTACTATATGCAAACCGGAATTTCTAGTGAAGCTTCCTGGAATGTGGGGAGGACTAGTTAACGAAAATTCGCCTGCTGGAATTGGATTGTTGCGAACTATTTGTCATCATAAGGTGGGTAGGGGCCCGGTGGCTAGTTGTCCCGGTATTATAGATGCTCTGTGTAATATAGCTCGATCTTCTGATGACTGGCAGTACATGGCCATCGACTGCCTACTTTGGTTGCTTCAAGATCCGAACACCTGCCATAAGGTAATTGATCCTATTCGAATACTTCTACCTGCATATTGCTATGTTACTGGAAATCTCGATGGGTTGTTTCATTTGCTATGTAACGATGTTATTGCATCTATGATTGATTAAAATGGCAGACCTCTCACGCATTAAAACAATTTTAAACTTAAACACGAGCATCCTTATATATGGTAGTATGAAGTGTTGGGCCAAATTATTGTGATTGGATATTGCAACTATAAGTAACTATGTTTCGTACGGTTATGTTGCAATCAGTTTCTTGAACAGAAGTCTGTAGCAGTAATACGTTTTGAGAACTGAAAATGCAGAACGACATTATATATTTCGTTCTGCTTCGAAAGAGAGAAAATTGGAAGTAGTACCAACTGTGTTTACATCGCCGAACTGTTTTGCAGGTGATCGACACAGCCCTGCCTACACTACTCGACCTGGCAGAAATATCTACACTAGGGGAGCACAAGAAACTCGGAGATTCAATTGTGAATGTGCTTCAGGACTGTATTCAGTCACCTGGAATAGGCCGGAATTCAATCAGCAATCATGCAAAAGAACAGGTTGAGGAGTTGCTTAGTTCTCGAGAACGATTAAGATGGGAGAAAAGTATGCCAAAAGAGGATCTTCATATCAAACAGGCAGCTGCGTTAGTCGTCAAACTGGAAGGCAACTCATTGTTTTCATCAGGAGACATTTCTGGTGCTGCTTTGAAGTATTCAGAAGCATTGGCTCTGTGCCCAGTCAGATCGAAAAAAGAAAGGATCGTATTATACAGTAATCGAGCCCAGTGTAATCTCTTACTTCAACAACCTATGGCTGCCATAAGTGACGCTACGCGAGCCCTATGTCTTCAAAACCCGGTTAACCTTCATGCAAAGAGCTTGTGGAGAAGAGCTCAAGCCTATGATATTCTCGGATTTGCAAAAGAGAGTCTACTAGATGCTATTCTGTACATAAACGAGTGCTCGCAGTCGAATGATCCTGATCTGCCCTCGAGGCAGAATAAGGTTCCCGAGTATGCCGAGAGGTTTGTGAAGAAACAAATCCGTAATGCTTGGTTGTTTAAAGAAGCTGCTGCTAAACACGGAGGCGTCCACTGTGAAGGCGCTGGTAGTGATAACTGCAACCAAGATACCGATGATTCGGAATGGGAAACAGCTAGCGAAAGTGAGATGGGAGACGATGAGAAAGTGAGATTGGGCGAGAATTGGAAGAGTGAAATC
This sequence comes from Thymus mandschuricus, assembly GCA_029379335.1. NCBI lineage: Eukaryota > Viridiplantae > Streptophyta > Magnoliopsida > Lamiales > Lamiaceae > Thymus > Thymus mandschuricus. The sequence continues at coordinate 36,418,213 of CM057075.1, read as the reverse complement.
AGGAGAAAAGATAGAGTCTCTAAAGCTTTGAAGAAAGGTACCTAACTCTAAACTCTTTCTTGAATTTTTTGAGCTCGATATCCGTGTATAGTCGGGAGAATTAGTATATATAAACTGGAAAACCGATTTGGTATGTTGCTAGGGGCTTCGATCTCATTAAGTGAAGGATATAATTTTCAATTTAAATTCCGAAAGCCTAAGCCAAGTAATGCTCTCGTAGTATTAAGACTAGAAAAGAAAACATTAAAGTTGAGTCGACTGCATGCATCTGTGATGTTTGTTATCCATCTGATCTACATCCTCGAGTACGTTATTATTCTTGCGAATGTTGCATCCTTGAAATGTAGAAATAGTCGTTTCCGTCTCTTTTTAATGTGACATGTGTTGGAATACTGATGCTATCGAAATCTTACTTGATAATGATACAGAGATGAAACAAGGTTACAACTTGCAGCTCTCTGAGGACGAAGCTTAGCTCGTAGATGCTGAGAAGTTTATATGAACTAAGCATATCCGGGAACTTCCGAACTTGCAAAACCTAGCCCTCTCTCGCTCACCAAGTTACTCGTTTCTTAGTTTTATTCTTTCGTATCGTTCGTAAGTTTTGGTGTGTGTAAATCGAAGAACTAGAGTGACCGTCTTAGTGATTTTGTTCAGATCTCTGTCAATTTGAATTTGAGATCTCTCTGCATTTGATTGCCTATTACGTGATGACGTTATTCTCCACGGCTCCAAATCTGTCGCGGAATTCGTTCAAGTTCAACGGGTCTCGGATCGAGTCGGGGTTGCTGTTTATACGGTTCACACGTCTGATTGAATACTCCCACCTTATTTTCTTTTTTTTCAAGTTGGTAGTATTAATTTTTGAAGACCGTATCACTGAGGGCTCGAGAAATCTTGAACAGAAGGCTTTTGCTATAGTTTCTTCTTGCATTAGCCATGTTGGCATTTTCACAAACACTATCGAGTTCTCATTTACATCTTTAGGTAGACGTTTTCTCTCATCTTGGCAATTCTGCAAACATTTGCCGGCCGGCAATTTCGTTGCGGTCAGGTTCGACGGGTCGGGCACTTCTCCCAAATTTGATTCAGGCTTTAAGGTTCGCTAATAAATTAGACACGTTCGATTGTGCACACAAGGTCGATTTTCCCTCAATTTCATGCTGAACATGTAAGTTGAATTTGTCGAACCATTAACGAGATTCTAATTTTCTTGCGATCATACTGTAGTTTCCATACCATCACTCCGATTGGAAAGTCGATACCGCGTGTTAAGCGAGCTAGACACGATCAAATTGTTATGTATTTTTATTTATTTATTTTAAAGCTCGTGTACAAAATCAGATATAACGAAAAGGTAGTGCATTTAAGGTTAATTTTGGCATTTAAATGAAATATAGTTGAACGTCATTTGAATATTACAATAAACTCGTCGTAATAAAAGTAAGATTTATTATTGACGAGACGAAAATAGTATTGGACCACCGAAGTTCGGATATGATTAATCTGTGGATTAGTAAATATTAGTAGCTTATTAGCTGTATTAAGTAATGTTTAGTAATAATTTTGGCAATTTGAAATAAAAAATAATAATGGAATGTCGTGTTGGGGCCACGCGTAAAAGGGAATATTTTCTTAGGTTAGGTAATCCGAAATAAATAATTTAATAATAACTAAAACAAGATTTAGTGTTTTATTTAATTAATATAATTGCTGATTATTTTGACTACTCTATGACTGCATGTAGCTTCTAAGCAGCCGGCCAGTAAGGCGTAGCCTCTCAATAATAACAACTGCTGATCGAAAATCGACGAGATTCAAATTATTTTATAATTTTAAATAAAAATTTGAAGAAAAGAATACTATAATTACTTATAATAATTATTTCAAATAATAAATTCACATTTATTGTACTTTAATTTTTAAATAATAATAAGTAGGTCAATTTTTTGAAATGTAGTAATAAATAAAGTTATTAACATATCTATGTATACACGTAACATTAAAACGTGGGTTTTTCTTTGTAATTAAGTGGGGTAAAAAGTCAACCAATTAAGGGGGAAAAAATGGAATGAGGAATTAGATTTTTGAATTGGATATGTTTGCCAACCTGGCCTTGATATATTATAAGTTATAACGACACGTTAAATATACTCACGATGGTAAAGAAGATCGTATGGGTATATTCTAATAATGAAAGTATGACATAAATGACTCAGAAAAAAAACATATTCGAGGTGATTTAAATCGCCTCTTGGTCGGAGGAGGAGCGTCTGCGCTCGGTGTCGAGATAAAATAGAAATTGATGTGTCAGATAGGATAAACTTATATATAATAAACGACGACGTTTACGTAATAGAATCACAAGATTGACCAATCAAAGGTTGAAAGAAATATTCTTCAACGGCTGCTAAAGGAATTCAACTCAAAGTCATTCTTTCACTTGTTTTCGCTTTTATATTTTTCTGTTTTCTTGAATTTTCTCACTTCAGCCAATTGTTTCCCAAAAAAAAAAAGAAAAAAAAAGTTAATCACATATATATCGTGGTTTTTTTAACTTAGGTATAAGTTATTTAATGTAAATGTAATAATAGAGAGAATAATACGATAAAAATTTTATATACGTAATACGTATGTTGACTTATTAATAATGGGTTCAGTTTTAGGGGTCAAGGATCTCGAGCTCGAGTCAAGTACGAAATTAAATGAAACTAATAATCGAACACGGTTAAGACATCAAAATTGAAATACAAGGTTTCGTAGAAGGATTGTTTTATAGTAGTAGTATATTTTGTTGAAACAACTAATTACGATTGAGAATTAATTATATACTAACGCATGGCCTAACAATAACAAGAAATAATTAATTCAACTTTCTTATTATACATACCTTGGGACAAAAAAACATGTGACGAACAAGATTCAACATCCATTATTATTACTAGTATTATTATTACTATTATTCTTTATATTTTTCTTTGCAAGAATATACTCCCTCCGTCCCACTTCACTAGTTTTATTCATTTTCGACATAAGATTTTATGTGCCGGTCTTAAAAGTAAGAGTTGATTATTTCTTTTTTAGAAAATAAGATTAGTGAAGTGATCGAGACGATCCAAAATAACAAACAAGACTAGTGAAGTGAGACGAAGACAATGTTAGTTAGTTATGTGTAATTATGAAAAGTAAAGGCGCCAAAAGTGTGGCTGCTGTGGGGGAAGTCGTTACTAGCAGCCGGTAACAAGATTTCTATCGTTACCTACTCTTCAACACTATTAATTAATTTATTTTATTTTATGCTTAATTAATTTCTTTTTTCACAAAATCATTAACTAATTTCCAAATTCCCCACCTCCCTTAAAGTCAAAAGGTATGTATAAAGTAACACTTCAAACTTGGCGTGGTCTTTTGTTTCAAAACCTTAATTGGCTGACTTATTATTTTTATTTGGTTAAAGAGTGTAGTACTAACCAAGTATTGTTTATTAGAATGAATAATGCTCGGGGCGTTCCATTTCATTTGTCTTACTGAAGATAAAAATTCGTTTGAGGTCGGTTGCATTCAGCTAGATCTTCTTAATTTGGGGTTGCTCCAACTTGAGTGAACTCGTACGTCAATTATCGTGAATAAAAGTGTCGATTGTGATTTGATGCCAACTGTTTTGAATAAAAATGACAATTTCTATAGTGATTGAATTTTTCACTTTAATCAACTATCGTAGTTTTTTCTCTCGGAAAGTGATAATTATCGTGAATAAAAGTATCTATATTGATCTTGAACAAAATTGTCAGATTCTACAATGATTTAAAAGTGTCAATTGTTATGAATCAATATCAATTATTATGAATCACTCCAACAATTTTTGTCACGAATAAAAATACAATCAGAATCTGGCCTCACTATAGAGTCGTTAAAACATAAAGTACTTAATACACCCTACTTAGACTGACTCATTTCTTATATTTCTTATATACATGTGGGTATAAAATAATATAATCGAGTCATCTTGAGTGAGACGAGAATACTGATGACAAAAAAACAAATGAAATTTGAGAGAGCGGGGCATAGTAATCACAAAAAGACCGAGGCACACTTTTCAACTCTTTGGATCATGTTCATTTTCTTCACAAATACAATATTATTATAATGGAATGCATTTCATGCAAAAGCCACAAAATATAATTATTAAAATCTTTAACCACCGTGAAAAATATTAAAACCTCTTCAGCCATTTGGTTTATATGTGATTTTATTTCAAGAAAGACTGAGCAATAGCTTATAGTATATTTCATGAAAAGACATATACAAAAAACAGTAAATAAAAAATAAAATAATGTTTCCCTACTCGTTTGCAAACAATCATACATTCACATGCAACAACTCGTAAAAATTCAAAAAATAAATAAATAAATAAATAAAATTCAAAAAAGAATAGAAAAAAAAGCATATTCTTAAAGCAAGACAACCGATGATGTCCTGTTTCTTTTCGTCATGAGATTTTAGATGCAGCGTTGTCTACATTAAAAAGTAAGGGTTCATCCAGTCCATTTTAGAAAGCATTATAATTCGTGTGAGATGGTCTAATTAGGAAAACAGGACAATTGAAGTCGGACGGAGAACCTATAATAAAATATTTTATATTTATTTATGCAACTCTCAATCCAACCACTACCAACTTGTAATTCTTAAAAGCAAATATATTTATAGCTTTTGAAAAATATTAATCAAAACCAAAATAGTAACAACATAAGTCCATGCAAATATTATATAAATATTATAGTAAAATTGAACGTGATATATTGAATAAGTTAAAAATCGTAGCCGTCGCGTTTGTTTCTAATCGAAGAACAAGTCAAAGATTCAAAATCTATAAATATAGAAGAAATTCCCCTCCATTATTCTCAACAACTCAAACAATCAAAACCAAAACCAACACATTACTTCAAGAAGAAGAAAAAATGCTATCGATTTCAAGGCTTTTCATCCTCTGTTTCTTCGGGATCGTTCTACTCGTTGCAGTAACGCCGGCGAATGCAGCCGTTCGTCGCTATCGGTTCGAAGTAAGCGAAATTGAGAAAGATTTGATTTTTGTTAATTATGTGTATTTTGAAGCTAATAAGTTGAAATTTTTTGCAGCTAACGAATTCTACGCACACGAGGCATTGCACGACCAAGACTCTGCTAACGATAAACGGGCAGTTCCCCGGGCCGACTATATATGCTAGACGAGGCGATCTTGTCATAGTCGATGTCATTAATCGCGCCGACCATAATATTACCATCCACTGGTAAAAACAACTTACGCATTCATAAATATGTTGATTTTACTATAAAAGTTTTTTGTTACATGACCGTATCGAAAAATTACTGTAAATTCTAGGCATGGAGTGAAGATGCCGAGGTATCCCTGGTCAGACGGCCCCGAGTTTGTGACACAATGCCCTATTAGCCCCGGGACGAGATTTAGCCAGAGGATCGTCCTCTCCGACGAAGAAGGCACGTTGTGGTGGCACGCACATAGCGAGTGGTATCGAGTGTCTGTTTATGGAGCTCTCATCATTCTACCACCTAGGAATGTGCCTTATCCTTTCCCTAAGCCTCATGCCGAAGTTCCCCTCTTGCTAGGTACGTCGAAAAGCTCGAGAATCGTAGTGTTTTCGACGAATATCTTTACAGTAAAGTATGAAGAACTAATGAAGTTGAGAAATTGATTTTTGCAGGAGAGTGGTGGGATACCGATGTGCAAGAGCTCATGGAGGAATTTCTCGAGACCGGAGCCGATCCCGAGATTTCCGACACTTTCCTCATCAATGGCCAGCCCGGAGATCTGTATCCGTGCTCCAGAAATGGTGAGTTTTCACGAACTTTAACTTCTTTATTCGAAAACATTCGGAAACTACGTACCGATGAATGACATAATGTATATTATTTGTACGCGTAGATACATTCAAGCTAAAGGTGGAGTATGGAAAAACCTACCTAATAAGAATGGTGAACGCGGTGATGAACAACATCATGTTCTTCAGGATCGCCGGCCACAACCTCACCGTCGTCGGCACCGACGCCGCCTACACGAAGCGGCTGACGACGGACTACATCGCCATCGCCCCGGGCCAGACCATCGACTTCCTTCTAGAAGCCAACCAGCCCCGCAGCACTTACTACATAGCCTCCAGAGTCTACGCCGGCAACGGCAACTACGACAACACCACCACCACCGGAATCCTCGAGTACGTCGGAAACTACACCCCTCCGGCGACCCCGCCGCTCCCTTCCTTCCCGGCGTACGACAGCACGGCGGCGATGACCAACTTCACCTACCGCCTCCGAAGCCTTGCCAACAATAAGTACCCCCGTCGACGTTCCGAAGAACGTGACGGAGAATCTGCTCTTCACCCTCTCCATCAACCTCCGCCCCTGCGTTAACGACTCCTGCTCCGGCCCCTGGGCCGAGAGGCTGCTGGCCAGTATCAACAATGTCACGATGGTGCTTCCGAGGACCGACTTTCTCCAGGCCTATTACCGGAGGATTAACGGCGTTTACACGACGGATTTCCCCGACTCGCCGCTCTTCCCCTTTAACTACACGCACAACATACCGAGGGATCTGTGGAGGCCGAAGGACGGGACGGCGGTTAATATACTCGAGTTCAACTCGACGGTGGAGCTCGTTTTCCAAGGGACGAACATGACCGGAGGAGTTGATCATCCCATGCATTTGCATGGTTACAGCTTCTACGTCGTCGGCTCCGGCTTCGGGAACTTCAACCGGAGTAGGGATCCGGCCAACTACAACCTCGTCGACCCCCCGTTGATGGAGACGATTGCCGTCCCCATAAACGGATGGACCGCTATTAGATTCGTGGCCAACAATCCAGGTACATTTAATTAATTAATTAATTAATTATGTTCACGGTCGATAGATGAACATTTCTATTTTTACTTTTTATAGTGACTAATGAAATTATTATTATTAATATTTTTGCAGGAGTATGGTTCATGCACTGCCATTTCGAGCGCCACGTGAGCTGGGGAATGGGAATGGTGTTCATCGTAAAAGACGGAAAAGCCCCCAACGAGAAGATGCTGCCGCCGCCGCCGGACATGCCGCGGTGCTAGTCCGTGGTCGGAATTTTGAATTTATTCTGGGACGACCTGGAAACACAGCAAGGAGAAAAAAGGGTTAATTAGGGTAAATAATCCAGTCGAACGAGTCAAGAATAAATTGGAAAAATGTTTTATTTATTTATTTAATTAATATTGTTTTGAATTTTTATTTTTACTTTTTCTGTAACGCGTTATGTTTGAATTGATGTGAATTTTGGGGTGTGGATTAATGAAATAAAAGTCTTGTTTAATTTCTTGTCGATGGGGTTATTTCCAACTTTATTTAATTTATAGTTAAATTATAAAAAAAAGTTGAATAAATTATTCTCTGAGCATTAATTATATATGGTAGGCTCTAATCATGAATAGTTTCCATGAGAGCTATTCTAATTAATAAATAAGCTAAAACTAAAAGTATATAAGTATATAATATAAATTAATTAAAATGGGTAGGTTTTGCTTTTTCTTTACTTATCCATTTTTATTTTAACTTTTTGGCTAAGTTTTGACTTGTAATGTAGTGGATGATGGCCAAACATTTACTAGATTATTAATTAATCATCATGTTGAGAATCTTCATCGAGTAATTTGAAGCCTCATTAATAATAATGATGATAATAATAGCAATGATCATCTATATATCACGGGCATTTCTTAATTAATGTGTCCACGGATGATATAACATACTATTAATGAAAAAAATAATCTAAATATATATATACCTTAATCGATCTAAAAAAGTAAAATCTACCACTACCACATCAGCAGTATATACATTAATTATATAGTATTATTTACGTGGGGACAGATGGAGTATAAGTTGTTAAAAGGTTATTATTCCAAAAGTATGTGAAACTTGTACGGTTCTAAAACGACTTATACGCCGTTTTAAAGAACTTACAAGATTATTTAATGGCAATTTTACCCACGAGTTCGGGTACCCGCGGGTACCCGCCCCTAATGGGGGCGGGGACGGGGGGAAGTATTTGGGTTTGGGGTCGGGGACGGGTATGGAAACATAAACCCGAAGCGGGTTCGGGGCGGGGGCGGGTTTACAGATCCCCGCCCCAATAATAAATTTAATATTTATATTTTGAATTTATATATATATTTTAAATAAAATTAATATTAATAATCATTATTTAATATTTTTATAATTATAATATTAATAAATTTATTAATTTAAAAAATAATTTTAGCATTTAATAATTATTTATTTATTAAAAAAAATTGGTTTGTAACAGGAAAAAAAAATGTTAGCGGGTACCCGACGGGTAGGCTTCTCCCGCCGGGTAATCCCCGCCCCGCGCATCAATCTAAATGGGTTTCGGGGCGGGTACGAGGGGGAATTTTTGGGGCGGGTACGGGGGTGGGGGAAAGCAATACCCACCCCGCCCCCGCCCCGTTGCCATCCCTACCCTCTTTTCATTTTATAATGACGTTGTTCTATTTAAGTTGAGTCACTCCCTCATCCACCAAGAGTTCGATGTGTCCTTGATAGTACGAATTTTAATTAAAAGTAGATAGATAGTGGTAAAATAGAGGTTGAGGCCCACTAAAAAAAGAATTGAAGTTATAAGTGTTATATTTGTGCATGATCATGGATTTAAATCGAAACATCAAACTCTTTGTCAATTAGGAATGTCAAATGGGCTAACTCACCGGGCTAGTCCTATCAAGTTGCAGGCTATTCGATCTGAGTTGTCGAAAACGCGAAAAACATCACTAATACTCCAATGAATCCTCAGCCATCTCTTCGTGGTATTTGGGCTTCTTAGACCCTATCAAACTTTACTAAATCCAATTCGGATTAATTGAGTCCAAATCTTAATTATGTCTAATTAAATTTAAGTTTAATATTAAGTTTAAATAATTCCTTAAACTCTTTTATACTGTATGGAATTGATAGAGATGGATTATTAAAAAAAATGATTGAGATGGAAGTGAAAAAAGACAAAAAGTATTTAAAAAAATTGCAACATCAACTTTTTATATTCTTCTTCTTAATTTTGCTTGAAACATCTAATTAATTAGTTAATTAAGGTACTTGAAAGGAACTTCGTGTTAGTTTTAATTAAATTATGCATGTAATAATTAAGCAACAATTTAATTATTTATTCTTGTTGATTTAATTCTTTGTGGCAACAAAAATTTACTAAAATTAATTAATTAGTTGATAGAAAATAAAAGGTGCCAATATTGCTATATTTTCTAGTACCTACTATACATGTTACGTGTACAATTTTGCACTTTTAATTTTTATATATAAAATCATTCCTCAAGATTCTAGTCCTCAAATAAAGTCAAAAAATGTGTAAGATATTATATCAACTAGGCACGATATAATTTTTTATGATTATTTTAGTTGACATTATTCGCTAATTTTGGAATTTTCAATTAATTTTTGCTTTGATTTTCATTGAATGGAATTATTTAAATAGGAATAATAGGAAACATAATCTAACAAGTAACGAGACTTTCTTATTTTTGGACCCAATCAAATATTAATTCAGTTAATTATATACATAAATCTTATTCTTTTCTTCGCAAAAGGAAATTGTAAATAGACACGTATTACTTTTAACATTATTTAAAATATTTATTGCGAAGTGATAATGGTGTATCTTAATAGTTATGATAAATTGATTATAGATTAAATTAATTCTACAATTTAATTATTTCAATAATTTTCCACTAAAAATAAATTTTCGATCCAAATCTTCTATTGCATTTTGTATTGCATTTCCTGTTGCACTGGCAGATGGTCGCCACATAGGTGTTTAGAGCATTTCCAAGATCAACGACACAATTTGATGTCGATCATAGATTAAATTAAGACCCCAATTTATTGCATTTTGATTTGTCAAATTTCGATCTGGATCTTCCATTGCGTTGTGTGTTGCATTTTCTATTACACTGATGGGTGATCGACATATAGGCCTTCGGGGCATTTTCAAGATCAACAACACAGTTTGATATCGCGCGATCGCCATTAGTAACAAAAACGTCTATTTAAAAAAAACGTTCTAACCATGTGACGACTATCCATCAGTACAAATTATTTTTTTTTTAGTTCTACATACCTCTTATGTTTGTCTAAACTTATCTTGCTTGAGAAAAATTGACACTTATCAATTAAAAAGAAATCTCAATCTTCTTCTAATCCTATATTCACAAATCACAACACAAGCAACAACTTAGGGCAAAAGCAAACATGTATTGAAGCAATCAACATATTCTAATTATTACCACCAATTAAAATCAAATAATCCAATATTTAATATGAAGCTTGTGTATGCTTGTATTCAACTAATTAAAAAAATAATAAAAAATCAACCACTTAAATCTTGTAATTCTAGTCATCAAATCGATCCTTGCTGTACGTATGCGTGATTTTATTCTTTTGTTTATTTTCATCAAACTATATAATAATTTACTCGTTTAATTTCTTCATACTTAAAATTAATTTGGTCAAATTCAAGATTTTAATAGTTAAAGCTATCAACAACAAAATTCCAAACAATTATTGATATATGCAAGGGCGCCCACTTTGTTAACGTGGTATATAATAAGAAAATTATTGAGAAGAATAAGTCAATAAATATATAAACTAAATTAAATTTAACCCTTTATATATATAAGTACCAAATAGTTTGCCACAAATCTCAACAAAAAAAACAAGAATACGATGTCGTTTACAAAGATTTTCATGTTATGTTTTTTAGTTATTATTATTATTATGCTTGGTGGTATAACCCAAACCCATGCTTTAGTTCGTCGTTATAGGTTTGAAGTAAGTATATTTATATAAATATTAAACCCTATATTAATTCTTTTTTTAAGTATTTTTTATGAAGCTAAATCGAGATTGTTACATGTTGCAGCTGAAATACTCTTCACATACTAGGTTATGCACCAACAAGTCCATGCTGACGATAAACGGGCAGTTCCCGGGGCCGACTATATATGCTAGACGAGGAGATCTGGTCATAGTCGATGTTATTAATCGTGCCGATCATAATATAACTATACATTGGTAAACATGCATATTTATATACACTCGAAGTACACATGTTGATAGGGTTTTTATTTGGCATGATTGATAGTGAAATTAATGGTAATTTTAGGCATGGAGTGAAAATGCCGAGATATCCATGGTCAGATGGGCCTGAGTACGTGACACAGTGCCCAATTAGTCCGGGGACAAGGTTCGAGCAACGGGTTATCCTCTCCGATGAGGAAGGGACTTTATGGTGGCACGCTCATAGCGAATGGTGGAGGGCTACTGTTTTCGGTGCCCTCATCATTCTTCCTCCTAGGAAAGAGAGGTACCCTTTTCCTAAGCCTCATGCCGAAGTTCCCATCTTATTAGGTATGTGTTACCTTCGTCTCGTTTATAATGAAACTACTGAATGTTATATTAAATTATTGTAAGTTTGAAGCTTAATGAATTTGGAATATATTGTTATAGGAGAGTGGTGGAATGCGGACGTACAAGAAGTCATGGAGGACTTTCTCGCCAGCGGCGGCGATCCTCAAGTTTCCGATGCTTTCCTCATCAACGGCCAGCCCGGAGATTTGTATCCATGCTCGAGAAATGGTGAATTTACGAATTTCAAAATAGAAAATTATATACTTTTAAAAAAATTATTTAATAAGAAACTCGAACCTATAACCTTTGATCTATCTGATCGTCAGAAAATTATAATTTTATTATTATGTGCAGATACATACAAGCTAAAGGTAGAGTTTGGAAAAACCTACCTAATAAGAATGGTAAACGCGGTGATGAACAACATCATGTTCTTCAGGATCGCCGGCCACAACCTCACCGTCGTCGGCACCGATGCCGCCTACACGAAGCGGCTGACGACCGACTACATCGCCATCTCCCCGGGCCAGACCATCGACTTCCTTCTAGAAGCCAACCAGCCCCCCACCACTTACTACATGGCCGCCAGAGTCTACGCCAGCGCCGGCGACTTCGACAACACCACCACCACCGGCATCCTCGAGTACGCCGGAAACTACACCCCTCCGGCAACCCCGCCGCTCCCGTCCTTCCCGCCGTTCAACAGCACGGCGGCGTCCGCCAACTTCACCAACCGGCTGAGAAGCCTGGCCGACGAGAAGCACCCCGTCGACGTTCCGCGGAATATTACAGAAACCCTATTCTTCACCCTCTCCATCAACCTCCGCCCCTGCCCCAACGCCTCCTGCGACGGCCCCTCCGCCGAGAGGCTGCTGGCGAGCGTGAACAACTTGACGCTGGTGCTTCCGAGAACCGCCATCCTCGAAGCTTACTACAGAAGGATCAATGGAGTGTACGACAGTAACTTCCCCGACGCTCCGCTCTTTCCGTACAACTACACGCAGGCGGTGATACCGAGGGATCTGACGCGGCCGCAGAACGGGACGGCGGTTAATGTGCTCGAGTTCAATTCGACGGTGGAGCTTGTTTTCCAGGGTACGAACATCGCCGGAGGAATCGATCATCCCATGCATTTGCACGGGTACAGCTTCTATGTAGTCGGTTCCGGAATCGGAAACTTCAACCGGAGTAGGGATCCGGCTAACTATAATCTCGTCGACCCGCCGCTGATGGAGACTATCGCGGTACCGAGGAATGGATGGACGGCTATAAGATTTAGGGCCGATAACCCAGGTTTGTATCCGTCATAGTTATGCACTTTTATTTTGGCACGAGTTTTAATAAATATAGTACGTAGGGCCATGCAATAAAGAATATAAATGTGCATAATTTTCACAAACATCTCAAAACGAAAAAAAAAAAAGTATATAATTATAATGAACAGAGTATAATGATTTTGATTATTAGGGTTTTGTTATAAGAATGAATATGTTTTGCAGGAGTATGGTTCATGCACTGCCATTTCGAGCGTCACGTGAGTTGGGGAATGGGGATGGTGTTCATCGTAAGGGACGGCGGAGGCCCCGACGAGAAGATGCTGCCGCCGCCGCCGGCGGATTTGCCGCGATGCTGATGGAAGTTGTAATGGCTTATCCAGTTGTAGAAGTTGATGTTAGTTTTTGCTTGTTATACAACTTCTCTTTCTTTTCATGTTTCCACTCTTTTTATTTGTTAATTTGTTAGTATGGTAATCTTGAAATGTGTATATAACTAAAGGAAAAGGTCGTTTTCTTTTCTTTTCTTTTAATTTATTTGTTATTTTCCTAGTTTTTCCACTATCATCTACTCCTCTCTCTGACTAATCGGATTGCTCTAGTTTTCTAACAGAGTCGTCCACACGAATTGTCTTGTTTCGTAACATGAAAAGAATTAATTCTTACTTTTTAATGTGACCCTACTTTTCATTGTGTCTAAAATTTCATGTCTAAATGAAATGTAACGATTTAGTTGTGACAGTGGAAGTACATTTCTTCACTACCTACTTTTTGTTTAAAACATGTGTCATTCTTCTATTCACACTATTTAATATAGGGGGACAAATGTAGTACTATATATCTAGAATTTATTCTTGTATAAAACACTCCATCTCGGCAGAATATGCTCATTTTCGTTTAACACAAGTTTTAATTAAACGTTAAATGGTGTGGTACAGGAAGTAATAAGTTGAAATGATTATGAACGTATAGATAAAGTGATTGTGATACGATATAATGCTGAAAAAACAAAAGATATTATGATGAGACTAGGGCTGCAAACGAGCCCAGCAACTCGGGACTTACTCGGTGTTCGATTCGGTAAAAGCTCGTTCGAGCTCAAATTTGTTAACAAATGAGCCGAACTTGAGCCCGAATTTGAGCTCGGTTAACTTAACGAGCCGAACTCGAGCAGTAAGGTATTCGACTCGTTTTGCTCGTGAACATGTTCAGCTCGTATATTAATCGACCATGTTCGCGAGTCTGTTTCACGAACTCTTAATCGAGCCTGTAAACGAGCTTTAGCATTTATGTATAAAAAATTATAGGTTAAAAAAAATGGAATGTTAAAAAAATATGCTTAAATCATAAACTAGTTTGAACTCGAGCTTTTCACAAGCGAAATTCGAGTTCAAATTCGAACCGAACACAAGCCGAATTCGAACTCAAAAATTTTAACTCGAGCCGAGCTCGAGCCCGAATTTAAAGCTCGAATCGAACTCGAACCCGAGCCCGAACATGTAAAATACTAAACGAGCCGAACCCGAGCAGACCAATACTCGATCATCAAGTCGGCTCGTTTGCAGCCCTAGATGAGACAATCCGAAAAGAAAAATTAGTTGTATTCTTGTGGAATGGAGGGAGTATTCTACAAGGAGGAAATACTTGAGCATCAACTACCCCCTCCGTTTCTTCTGAAACGACAGGTTTCTTTTCGGCACGCATATTAATAAAATTGAAGTTTGTTGTATCATAGTGGTGGTCCACATACTTAAAATAAGAATTTAGCGTACAAAGGTGATATATATATTAAGGGGTTAATGGGGATGCACATGAGATTGTCGGGCTAAAATAGGAAACAAGTCATTTCGCACGAAATGCCTCTATTAAAACAGACCGTTTCAGAAGAAACGGAGGGAGTACTATAGCTTGATTGGCCCAAGCAAAGAAAGTCGAGGCCCATGAAATCAAAGAGAAAGAGGAAGGCCCAATCATAATATATAGATATTCAAGATCAATTAATGTAGTCCTTTGGCAAAATTTCTTTTTTCTTTTTAAAAATAAATCTTAAGAAGGAAGAAAAAAAATAAATGATGCCAAATATATATATATATATATATATATATATAGTATATATATATATATATATATATTTTTCAAAAGTATTTTTGTTAAGCATGTTTGATCCCAACTGATCATCTTATTTTCTTTTCTTGCAATCGATAAAATAATGAACTCATTCAAGGTGTCATGCAATATAGTTGAGTCGTTGTAGGTTTTAATCAACTTCAATTCGAGAAAGATCTTTTAGATAATATAATAGTAACTAGCTAGTATGGTTAGAAAATAATCCACCCTCTTCAAATGTTGTAGAATATCTAGATTGTCCTCGACTTGTCATTTGAAAAGCACGAACTCTTCAGATATTGCTTGAGATTTATGCAATATTGTTCTTCGAACTTTTCCACATTCCACAAAAATTCAAAAATGAAATATCTCAAATTTTCAAAATTGAAAAATATTAAATGAAATTAAAATTAAAATTTATGGCCCTTGAAAATGTTGGGCACAATAGCAAGCATGTTGCTATCTAGAACATTTATGATTCATTCATTTGCAGGAATAAAAGTCCAAAGCAATAATGCAAGATATTTATTTTATTTTCTCGATATTTATTGTCATGTTGCGATCTATTCCTTCTGTTCTATTTCAATTGACTTGTTTCATTTCTCAGTACGGAAGTTTAGGCGCAATGTTAAATTTAACTAGCGGAGAGTACGTGCGATGCACGTATAATCTTATTGCACATATAATGTTTTTTTTAATGTTATTAGTTTAATATAAACTAGAATTGTACCCCCGCGATGCAGGGGTTTACTCGATCGAGAAAGAGTGTAGCAAATACTCCTATCAATTATTTAATCTATGTATTTTTTCTTGTTTTGGACAATTATTGGTCTCTGCATGTCTATTTTTATACACTATTACACCATTATATTTTACAATTTGACATCACTACTATCATTTATTTATAAAAAATACATCATTTATCGTAAAATAAATCTTTAACACTACCATATTTCTCGTATTTTCAGTTGTCTTGTATAAATGAGTAATAGTATGATTATAAATATAAGGTGAAAATTAATTTATAGTAGTATTAATGAAATACATTTGACTGAAATTAATAGGCTAAGTTATTATATGACTTTGAAAAATATAAGCTAAATAATTAATTTATAAATTAAAATTAATGAAGCACACATATCAAGAAATTTGGAGGGAAAACTTAGAATAAGTATTTTGTTTTAGTATATATATATAGATATTAATACATTTGAAGATAAATAAATAAATAATTATATAAGTTGAATATAAATTGAAATATATCCTGAATTAATATTTTAGGGATAATATTAATGTTCTACTAATTTATTTTAATTATAAAGGATAAAATAGGCAGATCAAATTTTGTAAACAAAACACTTTTTATAATAGTAAGTATAGGTATAGATTACTTGGTTACAATATTTAAAATAGGATGAAATTATCAAAGGGTAACCTATATATAGAGAGAAAAGCAACGGTGTAATAGGAATACAAAATTATGTCGAAACATGCATTAATACTTGAAGATTCAGGCGATCGAGGTTCTTAATATATAGTAATCAATATTAATCATAATATAATAGCCTCATTCTAATGTAGTCGACTTATATAATTAATCAGAGCAAGAGTTTGGTACATGTACTGCCACTTTGATAGTCATCGGAGCTGGGGAAGAAACGCTGTGTTCATCGTAAAAGACGGAAAAGCCCTCCGATCGATATCTTGAGATGGATGTTGGTGTATTTGTGGCACTATGCCAAAAAAGTTCATACATAACTCAAAATTTGTGTTATCTATGTACAAACAGAAACTGTTAAGTATACTGGTGTTATAAAAAGTCACCCTCATACATAACGCTTCTATACCGTTATCTATGTGAGTCTATCATAACAGTTAGAAATTCAATACATAACACTAATTTACCGTTATGTTTAGCAACTTTTAATAACGGTTTGCAACTGTTATTAATTTATATATTGTCCGCTATATATGGTCAACAATCATTACGGTTTGTGGTCCTTACATTACGGTTATGAAGCGTTATCTTTGGTTGTTTTTAATAACGGTTTTGAACAGTTATTAATTTTTCTTATACTCATTAAAATAAATAAAAATGATACATTTATTAAAATACTAATAATTCACAATACATGATTTTCCAAACATAGTCAAAAGATAATAAAATGTTCTATCAATATCTATAAATGTTTCAAGAGAACCTAATACA
This sequence comes from Thymus mandschuricus, assembly GCA_029379335.1. NCBI lineage: Eukaryota > Viridiplantae > Streptophyta > Magnoliopsida > Lamiales > Lamiaceae > Thymus > Thymus mandschuricus. The sequence goes on along the minus strand of CM057075.1, from coordinate 36,401,145 downwards.
CGAATATATCCTTTTTTCGCATCATAAAATCCTATTCATGCTTCTTTGTCACCTACAAACAATTCTTCGTTGCTTCGATACCTGCAATGACTTCTTCGAATTCTCTGACACTATTACTACAAGCAAAAAATGACACAAAAGCATGTCAAAGCATTTAAAAGCATCAAATAAATAACAAAGGGCAGAGTTAAGACACATTCTTCAGATTTTGATTAGTCTTCTCGTCCTGTAGTTCAGAAAAAAACATAATAGAGTGCATAGACATTTGAATGTTGATACAATTTTAAAAAAAGTATCTTACATCGGTCTTCGTATTAGGAAGCTGAGAGCCCTTTTCTGCAGCATACCAACAAAACATGTTATGTGAGAAAATCTTTCCTCTCTTTAAGGTAAATTAATCTCTATGGAGACACAAGACTACCATGGCAAGTGGCAAGAAATCAATGAGAGAAATCCTCGTTCAAGATAGCAAAAATATAATAAAGAAACACTTAGGATTTAGTTCAATGAAGTAACTAACCTGAATTTTTACCAGCACCATCTGAATCGGAGCTTGATAATTTGTTCTTAGAAATCACCTGTGTACCTACTACATTTGCAAACATATTGGCTGATTTTTTATGGTTCTCAGTCAGTCCAACATAAAGCATATTATCCAACTTCCTCTGCAAGAATCACAATTCCTAGCATGATTGAACCATAAAACGGAAAGACCATATAGTGGTTGCACAAACACAATGATTTCCACCACACTTAATAAACAGTCTACCATAACTTTGCAACTTGAAGCACATATTCACCAAGGGAATGATACTTATGTACACAATGCTGAACTTCATGGGCTCCAGAGAAATAAGAGTTATTTGTGAGACCTACAATCTGAGAATCTCATATTTAAAGAAATCAAAACATGCTTGAAGCAAGGTCTGAACGAAATGATTTCAATGAAAGACAAGAGAAATAGATAAATAATCTATTATATCTATCAATGAATTGATCTAATAAGAATAGAAAGCTCATTGAAATACCTGAAAGGTGGCTCCATTGTGGACAATGTCTCGAGTAACAGGGTCATTAAGGTACTCTCGCAAAGGCATCACAATGTCTTCCATGTCATATAATTTAAGAGGTCAGAGGTATATAATTTATGAGCTCCAGCAGCAGCGGCAGAAGCTTTGCCACCTCTTTCACGAAAATCCTCCGATATCATCTTGTTGATCTCTCTCTATCTCTCTACAAAATCAATTCCTCAAATCAATTGAATTCCATAGCAAACACAACACAAAGGCAAATGACTGAATTCAGAGGATTAAACTCACATTTCGACCTCAACACGCACAGGAAGAAAGGAAAATCATGAGGCCAGTTGAACTACACTCGACTAAATGGATTGAACAGATGCAGTTCAAATTCAAGGATAATCAATGCTACTACTAGATGAACTAAAATTCACACTTTTCCTAGTCCGAAATTCTTTTTTTTTTTCATTTCAAGTGCGGTATGTACAGTGAACTAAATGGGTTCAATCAAATAATCGTGATAATTGCGGTTAATTTATACAATAATCACACGCCATAAAAGTAATCGAAGAAAAATAGGCAGTAGAAATCGCACTCATTTAGCGAAAAATCTGAGGATCTTCGACTCGATCGTAGTACAGGGGGAAGCGAGGTGGAAGACGCCGGCAACACTGCCGATCACAGCGGCGATGGAGTCATAATCGAGCAAATCGATCTGAAATAGGCAGAGGCGAGAGTCTTCTCCTTCAATGGCTTCCAAGTGTTTCGTTTCTCTCTCAAACCCTAAATTATCAGACAACAATCAACAATAAGCAAAAGGATCGAGAAATCAGCGAACTCCGAACAAGTAAAGCAGAACCTAGATCCTAAACGGTGGCGCGGACGGTGTAGCCGCGGCGGACTGGAAAACAAAGCAAAACTTATGAAAATTTTAGGGAAAAAAATTCAAAATTGAAGCAATCGAAACCCAGAAGTTACAACAAATCACCAGAATATAGTTGAATCGGTTCCTGGGGAAGAACATCGAAGTAGAATCTCCACTTCGATTCCCCCTTGAACCTCTCCCGTAGCAGGAATAGAGCCACCGACATCCATGGCTTCAGCGCGGTGCAGGCGCCTCCGATCTAGAGACCGCGGCGGCGTCTGAACTTCCTCGGAATCTCGAGAATGACGTCGTTTCTCCGACGAGCCCTAGGCCCTCGGGGAAGTTTTTCTGATTTTTGAGTTTGGGTGAAAGTAAATTTAAGTAAAAATTTTAATATTAATTATTGGTAATTTTTTAATGTTTTAAATATTATTAGTAACAGTATATTGTTATCGCTTTTTATAAACTGTTATTAAAACTAAACATAACACTTCAATACATAACGGTTCTTACTAAACTGTTAAGTATAGTAGTGATTATAGATAACACTCCGTTCATGATCGTTATGATTGATTAAAGCTACACTCACATACATAACGACAACCATTATCTATTTAAAAAGTGTTCACATACATAACGGTTCCGTGAAAATACCGTTATGTATGCAGTGTTACCTATGACAAAATTTCTTGTAGTGTGGTTTGCCTTTTATTTACGTGTACATTTTCTATGTATAGTATTATTAATGAAAATATCATTCTTGTCACGTTCGTTTTCATACTGATTTATTACAAGTGTATGTGATGTGTGCTTTACATTATAAACCTGTAAAGATAAAATTTTATTTATTCGATAAAATAAATATACAAGATGTGTATACAAAAAAAAAAATATTAGAAGACTTGAGTTGACTTAAGTTGATGCGGGTCGTGATCTCTACGATTCCTCTGATTCTCTCTCCGATTTGCTTCTTGTGCGAATTTGAGTAGCTTCCGATATTTGTGGAGAATTTGGTACTCCTTGTTCTCTTTATATTTGATGCTTGAACTTCGTAACGTTAACTCGAAGGGCGGTAGCCTTGTTTCCGAATTAGACGTAGATTTGTGAAGACTTCAGTGAGAAACGCAGAGTTGAAGCTTCCGATTTTTGCCGAGAATTTGGTACTCCTTGATCTCTTTATATTTGATGCTTGAACTTCGTAACATTAACTCGAAGGGCGGTAGCCTTGTTTCCGAATTAGACGTAGATTTGTGAAGACTTCAGCGAGAAACGCAGAGTTGAGGCGATCCCGATGAGACGGTTCTGGCAAGAGATGCGATGAAGATTGCAGATTTGAGACGGTTCTGGCAAGAGATGCGGTTTTGAGACGACTTGAGAAGATTTCGGCGAAGAACGCGATGTGATTTGAGACGGTTCTGGCAAGAGATGCGATTTTGAGACGACTTGAGAAGATTCCGGCGAAGAACGCGATGATTTCCACAATGATTTCCACAAAGAACGCTCGAAGAATTTGTAGAGAATTTGTATTCTTCTCTTGAAATCTCTAACTTATTTTCAGGTGTGATTTATGAGCTCTCCTACGACCCCTATTTATAGTTGTAGAAATAGCAGACTTGGGCCTCCAAAATGGACTTTAATGATGAGGTGACACAATTCTATTTGCTATCAAATATTGATATTTATCAATAAAAGATTTGACTTGTTTCCAAAAAAATTAATTTCCATCTAGAATATCTCTATTAATAAATATATTATTTAACTTGAATTTTATTAGATTCCAAATCAAATATATAAAATTTAATAAAAGATTTTTTTATTTATTTTCCATTAAAATTTCAGTGCTTACAAAACCGTACACATTACAATGAAACTTAAATGGGAATTTGTGAAATTTAAAGGTTGTAATATTTTTTATTTCAAATTTAATAGTGGAAAATGGACTTTTAGGTTTTGACTATATCAAGTATAACGTTCTAACCTGCCGACATATTTTAGTGTATCTTTTTAGATGATAAAACGTTTCTGAATATGGACATGTAGCTGGCATTTTTTTAAACAATCTTAGAAACATAAATATGATATTCTTGGATGGCAACCTCTGTCCCGAAAATTGTATCACATCAGCGTTCTAAAATTAAAACTGCGTGGCATATATATATATATATATATATATATATATTATATATATATATATATATATATATATATATATATATATATAGGAGTTGGATCATATGAAAACCAAATATTTAGTGCAAACGTAAAAACCATGCACTTTCATTCATAACAGATGCACTTTCATGCATATCATGTTGCACCAAAAATATAAATATTATTTTATTAAAAAAAATGCATATATTTTTGGTGCAACATGATATGCATGAAAGTGCATCATGTTATGAATGAAAGTGCATGATTTTCACGTTTTCACCAAAAGTAAGGTTTTCACCATATATATATATATATATAATGATTCACGTATACATCTGGTCGGCTCCAGATGCATGCGTGAACCATTATAATACTCTTGCACTGATTAAAGTAGCAGTACATGTACCAAACTCTAGCAAATTTTGAATTATTTCAGATGTCACTTTTGGCCTTACTCGAATCTCTTCTCATCAAGTAATGGCTATAACAATAGCAACAATGATAATAGTAACCTTAGTTTGTTGCTCCTTTCGTTTATCACCATTTAACCCCAGTATATTCAATATGTAAGGTACAAAATATACAAAACGATCGTGTTAAGGCCGCTATTGTTTGTTCATTTTTTTTAAAAATAAAATAAATCCTACTTAAAAAACAAAACCATAAATAAAACATTTATTAACATACAATGACATTACCAGATTAGACATGAGTCACATAAATACCACAGGAAATCGAATTGTAAATCAAATATGACATTTTGAAATTTCTTGCAAAAGGACATCTTCATTTTTGACTTATTACACACCAATCAATCATTTAAATAAAAACGCGGTAAATGCCCGTTACACTTTACTTAACTTCTTTCCTTTTTAGCATAGATCGATTGAACCTTTAATATGATAATTAGTGGTCGTGTTTCATGTTAATAATCAGCAATTTGTTTAATTTTTTGTAAAACTAACAAATTAGAATGTGTTTGATTCAGAGAAAATGTTGCTTGGACCTGCATAATTAAGTTAATCTTATTATTTAAACAAACTCATTTTGAATAAAAATTGATATAATCAGACGAAATAGATGAAAAATTATTACTATTTTTTAGCCGAAAATGTCTAGTTTTTAGTCTACCTCGGAAAATAGGAAAATGTCCATGTTTTCTATGCACAGAGAGAGTAATAAAATTGAGCCTATCAAAATAATAAATAGGAGGTCGACGTCATGGTAAATGCACCATTTCCCTCTGTCTCGTCCCATTTAATTCGTTTGTTAAATACATGAGTCATATGGCCCAAACCTAATTCACGATTTATCACTTGCTCATAAATATTAAATACCCCACAACTCATAATAGAAGAAAACTTGAAATCTAAGAACAAAAATTAGCTATGAAGGCATTCATTCCTTGCTTCTTGGGATTTATTATGCTACAAGGCATATTTCCAGTCAATGCTTTGGTTCGCCGTTATAGGTTTGAAGTAAGTACCCCTTCATTTTTCTTTTAATAATAATCATTTTCAATGAAAATATATGCTAATCTACATTCATACACTTGTATGCAGGTGATGAATTCGGTTCACACTAGGCTATGCACCACCAAGACGATGCTAACGGTAAACGGAAAGTTCCCGGGGCCGACTATCTATGCCAGAAGGGGAGATCTGGTGATAGTCGATGTTATTAATAGCGCCGATCAAAACATAACCATCCATTGGTAAATATATCATGCAATTTGATAGTATACTATGTGCTATGCTAATGTTAGTAATTTTTAGGCATGGAGTAAAAATGCCGAGATATCCATGGGCAGATGGTACTGAGTAACACAATGCCCTATCACTACCGGAACGAAGTTTACCCAACGGATTATTCTCTCCAACGAGGAAGGCACGCTATGGTGGCACGCCCACAGCGATTGGTCTCGCGCTACCGTCCACGGGGCCATCGTCATTCTACCTCCCAAGAACGAGGGTTATCCTTTCCCTAAGCCTCATGCTCAAGTTCCTATCATACTTGGTAGTACATTTCATATTATTAAATTTTGTAAGGACAATTTAAATTGTGCATGTGCTTTGATATATAGCTAAAAGTCGGTTTATATAGTAAAAGAAAAAACTAGAAATGATCTATATACACTTCTAATAATTGCTACGTGATCTACAGTTCAGATTAATTTTCATCGATTTTTTCGTATGTGGTTGCGAGAATGTTGCAGGAGAGTGGTGGAACGACGATCTGCAAAAAGTCTTGGATGATTTTATAGCTGCAGGCTGCGTCGTGGATTTTTCCGATGCTTTCACCATCAACGGTCAACCGGGAGAACTCTATCAATGCTCAACAGAAGGTGGGTTTACAAAGTATGTATTGTCAATTATATCCTTTTCTTGAATTTAATTCAAGGGTAACAATATTATTTTATATACTTATACATAATGAATAAAATTATACGTGCAACGCAAGTATTCACTGTATGTACATATATTTTTTTCTTCCGGTGCAGATGCGTTCAAGCTGCGGGTAGAGTCGGGAAAGACTTACCTCCTCAGATTGGTTAACGCGGCGATGAACTTCATCATGTACTTCAAGATCGCCGGCCACAACGTCACCGTCGTCGGCTACGACGCCGCCTACACCAAGCCACTTTCGACCGACTACGTGGCGATCTCGCCCGGCCAGACCGTCGATCTCCTTCTAGAAGCCAACCAGCCCCCCGGCCGGTACTACATGGCCACACAGATCTACGCCCGCGTCGGAAATGTCCCCGCCACCGGAATCCTTGAGTACGCCGGAAACTACACTCCGGCGCCGGCGCCGGCGCCGCCGGCTCTCCCTACCTTCCCCGAATACAGCACGTCGGAGGAGTTCGCCTACTTCACCAACCAATTCTACAACCAACTCAAAAGCCTAGCCAACGAGAAGTACCCAATCCAAGTTCCCGCCAAAATCACAGAAACCCTATTCTACACCCTCTCCATCAACGAGTGGCCCTGCAATGGCAGCCGCTGCTTGGAGCCCGACCGGCTGCTGGCGAGCATCAACAACGTGTCGATGCTGCTGCCGACGGCCGCCGACATCCTCCACGCCTATTACAGAGGGAACAATGGCGTTTTCACCGCAGATTTCCCCGATTTCCCGCCTTCCGTTTACGACTTCACGCAAGGCGATGTCTCGATAGACGAGTCGCGGCCCCGATTCGGGACCGCGGTTAAGGTTCTGGAGTACGGAGCCGAGGTAGAGATCGTGTTACAGAGCACCATCTACCACGAGATCGATCATCCCGTGCATTTGCACGGACACAACTTCTTCGTCGTCGGATCCGGTATCGGAAACTTCGATTGGAGCCGAGATCCGGCCAACTATAATCTCGTCGATCCGCCATTGATGGAAACGGTTGCGGTTCCAAGGAATGGATGGGTTACTATAAGATTTAAGGCTAACAATCCAGGTTATAATTAATAATTAATTAATTTGCCTTTATCGGTACGTTATTGGTAACACGGGTTTTAATAAATTATTTTAAAAAATTAGATAAAAGGTAAATTAAGGGTACGTGCGCAGGGAAGAATTACTATAAATTACACATTTTAGTTAACATATATATGTTGCAGGAGTTTGGTACATGCACTGCCATCTCGAGCGACATCAGACTTGGGGGATGAAGATGGCTTTCATCGTAAAAGACGGAAAAGCCTCCGACGAGAAGATGCTGCCGCCACCCCCCGATATGCCGCGGTGCGCAGCAGAAGGGGCATCCGATCCTCTTATGATTTCAGATTCTGGAAAAGTTACGATTCTTATCCAGTAAAAATATGTACGTAGTTTCGAAATCAATGTATGTTGTATGCTAGTGTCATGTATTTCGTAGCACGGTCTTCGTATGGCATGTCGATTATAGTTGTCGGTCGTGTACAAATAGATCGTTCGATGTAGAGAATTAATAATTACTATTATTTTATTGTGTTTGAATATTTATTCGTCTTTGATTAAATGCCAGAAACAAGATTTATTATTGTTGAGGTTGCCGCCTTTATTTCAAAGTTTTGATTATGAAACTTGAGAAAATATATATTAATCATAAGTTCATAACCGAGAACCGCCATTCTCGAAGCTTACTACAGAAGGATCAATGGAGTCTACGACACTAACTTCCCCGACGCTCCGCTCTTTCCGTACAACTACACGCAGGCGGTGATACCGAGGGACCTGACGCGGCCGCAGAACGGGACGGCGGTTAACGTGCTCGAGTTCAATTCGACGGTGTAGCTTGTTTTCCAGGGTACGAACATCGCCGGAGGAATCGATCATCCCATGCATTTGCACGGTTACAGCTTCTATGTAGTCAGTTCCGGCATCGGAAACTTCAATCGGAGTAGGGATCCGGCCAACTATAATCTCGTCGACCCGCCGTTGATGGAGACTATTGCGGTGCCGAGAAATGGATGGACGGCTATAAGATTTAGGGCCGATAACCCAGGTTTGTATCCGTCCTAATTATACAGTACTTCTATTTCGGCACGAATTTTTTAATAAAATATAGTACGTAAATGTGCATAATTTTCACGAACATCTCAAAACGGAAAAAATAGTACATAATTATAATGAACATAGTATAATGATTTTGATTATTAGGGTTTTGTTATAAGATTGAATGTTTTGTAGGAGTTTGGTTCATGCACTGCCATTTCGAGCGGCATGTGAGCTGGGGAATTGGGATGGTGTTCATCGTAAGGGACGGCGGAGGCCCCCGACGAGAAGATGCTGCCGCCGCCGGCGGATTTGCCGCGATGCTGATGGAAGTTGTAATGGCTTATCCAGTTGTAGAAGTTGATAGTTTTTGCTCGTTATAATAGAAGTTCTCTCTCTCTTTCTTTCTTTCCCCTCTTTTTATATGTTAATTTGTTATGTTAATCATGATATAAGTATATAACTAAAGAAAAGGGCCGTTTTCTTAAGCTGGAGTTTCTTATTTAATTTATTGACCTTTTATTTTTCTAGTAGTTACTATAAATGAACAATAACTATTTTTCTACTTTCCTTCCTAAATTTAACTTCAGTTAATAATTTATATTATTAAAACACGTGCCATTCCTCTCTCCCAAGTTATTTTTGTATAACATACTCTCCCCGTCTCTAGGCAAAGTATGCTTACTTGTTTTTGGCACAAGTTTTAATATCACGTTAGATAATGCGGTGAATTAGTTCAGATGATTTTCAGTGTAAAAGATAAAGTGATTATGACGGGGATATAATGCTGAAAAAGAAATTATACATATTTTAATTAGTATTCGTGTGGGATGGAGGGAGTATTCTATAAGGAGGAAATACTTGACCATCAACTACTAGGTATATAGTTTGATTGGCCCAAGTAAAGAAAAACTCCTCCCTCCACCCCTTTATAGACGTTATATATTCATTTTTGGTACGTCCCGTGGAAGACGTTATGTTTTCTTATTTGATAAAAAAATAATAAAGGAAAAATACTTTTTGCACATGCACTTTTCACTTTAATACACAAATTTACCATTCTTAATTCTCGTGTTCTAAAAGAAATGCATGTAACATCTATAAAGGGACGGAGGGAGTACTATATATAGTTTGATTGGCCCAAGCAAAGAAAAATATATAGTTGGTTGGCCCAAGAAATCAAAGAGAAAGAGCCCATGCTAGAGAAAGAGGAAGGCCCATGCTAGAAAACTTTAAGTTTCCAAAAAAAAAAAAATCACTTTTTTTTTTCAAAAGTATTTTTGTTAAGCATGTTTGATCCAAACTGATCATCTTATTTTCTTGCAATGAATAACGTAATCGACCCATTCAACATGTCATGTAATATAGTTGATCGTAATTCGTAATAGACCGGTCTTAATCCATTTTAACTAAAGAAAGTTCTTTCCGGTGATATAATCAGAACCCGTATGGTTAGAAAGCCGTTCACCTTCTTCAAAGGCCTTATAATCTATATTGTTCTCGACTTGTCACTTGAAAAGCATGAACACAAGCTTAGTAAGTTTAATTCGTGCAAAGACCGTCTCCAATGATGTCTACATTTTGCACATGCTTTGGATTTTGCTCGAGATTTATGCAATATTTCAACAAACTTGCGTTCACGTAACTCGGTCTTCGAACTTTTCCAAATTCCACAAAAAATCCAAAAATAAAATTTATATTTTTTAAAAATCTCAAATTTTTTAAAATTGAAAAAAAAAAAATAAAAAAAAAATTCATGGACCCTGAAAATGTTGGGCCCAATAGCAAGCCTATGCTCAAACACAGCCATGTGTGTTGCTATCTAGAACATTTATCATTCCTTTTCATTCATTTAATTTGCAGAAACAATAGTCCAAGCAATAATGCAAGATGTTTTATTTATTTTATTTTCTCGATGTTTTTTGTCATGTTGTGACTTATTCCCTCCGCCATATTTCAATTGACTTATTTTATTTCAGCACGGAATTTTGGGTACAGTATTAAAAGCGAAAAGTAAGAGTCTCACGTTAAAATGTAAGAGTTAATTCTTTCATTTTAGGGAACATGTCAGTTGAAATGAGACGTCCCGATTAGGAAACCAAGTGAAATGAGACGAGGAAGGTGTAATCTATATCTATATACTATATAAAAGCCAAGTACGGAGGGTATTTTTGTAATTTCACTTATACTTATTTTATTTATAATATTTTTCAATTTTTCTAAAAGGCTTAAATTTAAAACTGCCATCATGCGAAAAGACGCAATCCTTTTTCGACTTAATATTTTATTTTTCAAAATTTCTCAAAGGGTTTGTAATGAAATGGTGAAGAGACACCATTTCTAATTGGAAATTGCTTCGTGCTGTTATTTCTTTTGGCATGTGTCGCTCTCCATGCATGGCATTCGCTTACTCATGTTACATGCTATTTCAGAGTTAGGCGCAGAAGGAGGAGGAAGGGCCACCGCCGGCGAGGAAGAGGAGATCGGATGGGGAGCCGCCTTCGGAGCTTAATTGCCTTCCACCGTCAAAGCCGATTCTCTCCGACATGTTGAGGGTCTCACATTATCCCAGTTATGTGTCAAGGTTCGGTTTTTTTTGCAATGTTTCATCCATGGCTCCCTTTATCATGATTAACCTAAGCGTGCTTTATCCTCTGTTGTATGTATATGGTGGTGTTTGTATGTATTCGTCGTGTTTATGTTGGATTGATCATTGCAAGTTTTAGGAGTTGCAATATTTCATCTATCTCTTTCTTTATCATGATTTATGTAAGTGTGTCTGTTATCCTCTGTTGTATGTATATGGTGGTGTTTGTGTGTATTCGTCGTGTTTATTCGAAGCCGATTCTCTCCGACGAAGATGAATGGTCGGCGGTTGGAAGAGTTCATCGAGGGATTCGAGTAAAGCTGTAAAATTTTAGTTTCCATATTGTTGTCGCTCCAAGTGTTTGCATTTTGAACTGGAAAGAAGGAGGAGGAGGCATATTATGCATTCATTTTTTTCAAAAGAGATAGAAATTCTACTCAACACGAATTCGTTAAAACGTATATTATTGCAACGTGTTAAATTTTTTATACTTACAATGGCATGAGATTGTTTTTGTAATTTTTTTGAAAGATTATCCACATGTTGACCCGAATTTTATTTTGTCAACAGATAGAAAGAAACAAGAAGAAGAAAAATAATAAGCGCCTCCTTAAAAAATGTAAGTTTTAGTATTTCTCTGTATTACTTCTATCAACAACAAACAGTTTTTGTTGGAAATTTTTTAATGAGATCCAATTTTTAATCTTCATCTAAAAGTTTGGTCTATGTTAGCAAGTAATTCTTTGAATACTAATTTGCTTCCAATATAATTTTGTTATTGAGTAAAAACTAATCTTTAATTGAGAAAGAAGATACAAAAAATTATTATGATGATATAAAAATGTTTTACGCACAATATATTAGATAAAGCTCAATTTTGCAAGAATTAATATTTTATAATGGTAACAATAATAATTAATAGAACGTAGGATTTTATAAAATCGTTTTCTCTTAACATACGCGTCCATTCCCAATCTCGCAAGCACACGGACCCCAGCCTTCAAATATAATTGTTGCACTGTGATTTGAGTTTAATCATATTTGTATGTGTATAGTATATTTATCTTATGTATGCTCAATTTGTATGTAATCGGAGGATAATATGTATGTATAATATTTTTAAATTTATTGAAATGAAAATGATAAAGATGTTTTCCGAAAATGACTATATAGATGCATTTTAATTTAGTTTGGATTTGATAATTCTTTTCAAAAGTGAAACCTGAGAGTTGAGACGATAAATTAATTAAGTTTGTATCCGAAAAAGTTGAAATATATTCACATATATTTTTTATATAAGCTTTCTTCAAATTATTTATATACAATACTTATTAATTAACTGCCGCACATGGTGCGGGTGAACTTTCTAGTAAATTAATATAATAACGATCAAGATTTGTGGAATAGAGGATTGGGTTTATTTAATGGTGTAGGATTAATTAAATAAATCGTCGTGTTTCATGTTAACTAGAGTGCTTTTACTTTGGTTACAATATTTAAAATAGCGGCGATCTCCGATAACGGATCCATGATGAAATTATCGAAGGGTAATATATATATATAGAGAAAAAAACCATCGGTGTAATACGAATATAAAAATATGTCGAAGAGATCATGGTTCTTAATATACAGCAATGAATATTAATCATAATATAATACCCTCATTCTAATGTAAGTCGACTTATATAGTTTGGTACATACATTGCCACTCTGATCGTCATCGTAAAAAGACGGAAAAGCCCTCCGACGAGAAGATGCTGCCGCCGACCCGGGACGACATGCCCCCGGTGCGGATCGATAATCTTGAGATCGATGTTGCTTAATTTGTGGGGACTTTTATTTACGTGTACATTTTCTACATATAGTATTATTAATGAAAATATCATTCTTGTCATGTTCGTTTTCATATATACTGACATATTACAAGTGCGTGTGATGTGTACTTTACATTATAAACCGAACCCATCAACAATGAATGTAAACATAGATTTTTTAGGGATGATAAGATAAAATATTACTCATTCCGTCTCAGACTAATTGTTTTGTTTCATTTCATTACGAGGTTTTACGTGCAATGTTGAAAGTGAAATGTAAGGGATCAACATTAAAATGTACTAAGGGCATGTACAATGGAGGGGTTCTTGTCTATGTGGCAAAAATAAGAACCCACACCTTAATTAGCACCCCCATTGGAGATCCCCTAAATAAGAACCCGGGTTCTTATATAAGATACTGGTTCTTAAGAAAAAGTGGGGCCAACATTCCTTTTTATTTTTTTTCTCTCTTTTATTTTTTCAAATAAAATAATTAGTGGAACCCTTTAATTATGATAAGAACCTTTATTAAGAACCTTACCATTGTGACTTTTTAATACGAATAAAATCTTGTCTATGTGGCACCTTTAAGAACCTCATTTGGGGTTCTAGCATTGTACATGCCCTAATAGTTAATTCTTTCCATTTTTGAAAACATGACAATTCATGTGAGATGACCTGATTAGAAAAGCGAGATAATTGAAGTGGGGCGAAGGGAGTACTCCCTCCGGTCTTTCTTAGTTGAGTCATTTTTTTTTGTGATTTTCGGCACGCTTTTCCACGCCTCTAGATTATGAATTTTAAAACGGATTTTTGAAGAATTTTTTCTTTTACGGGATACTACAACACTTGTAGTATCCCGTAAAAGAAAAAAAAAATTCAAAAATCCATTTTAAAATTCATCATCTAGAGGCGTGGAAAAGCGTGCCGAAAATCACAAAAAGAAATGACTCAACTAAGAAAGACCGGAGGGAGTAGTAGATTTGACCTTATACTGAAAATTTGTTACATGTAATTATTTTAGTTAACAAATGCTCTCTCGTCCAGCCCACTTTATTAGTCTCGAAAAGAAATGACACAATAATCGGAAAAGAATTACAAAATACACATTTCGATCTTATATTTTCAGAGAAATTTCATCTCAAAATTTTATAAATATTCAATTTACATAGAAAATAAAAGTGAGTTGTGATTGTCTTCAGTTTCAGAAAAGAAATTTTTATACGCAACATGGGAAAACATTGTCTTAGAATGAAACTTAAATGGGAATTTGTGAAATTTAAAGCTTGTAATATTTTTTTATTTTAAATTTAATAGGGGAAAATGGACTTTCGCGAAAATATTGGACTTTTAGGTTTTGACTATAACACGTTTTTCTAGCTACTTGCCGACAGATTCTATTATCTTTTTAGATAATAAAACGTTACTAAATATGGACAAGTGGATGGCATTTTTAAAACAATTTAAGAAACATAAGTAAGATATTTTTCGATCGCAACCTCTGTCCCGAAAATTTTATCACAACAGCGTTCCAAAAACAAAATCGTGTGACATTATATATAACGATTCACACGCATACATGATCAGGTCGGCTCGGCTCCATCATTAAGCTGACATCTCTTTTCCTTTCTCTGGTTAAAAGATAACGGATTAATTAATGATTGGAGCCGAGCCGAGCCGAGCAGATGCATGCGTGAATCATTATAATATCAACTATGTAGTTTTGGTTTCGTGATACAATTTTCAAAATAGAGGATTAATTCCATCCAGATATTTCTGCAAATTTTGAATTATTTCGGAGGTCACTTTCTGCCTTACTCGAATCACTTCTCATCAAGTAATGGCTATAACAATAACAACAATGATAATAGTTGTTTTACCCCGAATTCTACAACCTTAGTTTGTTGGTCCTTTCGTTAACCCCCTGTATATTCAATATACGAGGTACGAAATATACAAAGCGATCATGTAAAAAGGTCATTTATTACCCTAAGGCCGCTATTGTTTGGTTCATTTTTTAAAATAATATAAATCCTACTTAAAAAAACCAAACCATAAATAAAACTTTTATTATTTTTCGTACAATGTCATTATCAGATTAGATATAAGTCATATGACAATTTAATTTCTTGCAAAAGGACATTTCATTTTTGGCTTATTATACGCCAATCAATTATTAATTTGAATAAACACGTGATGATAAAGGCCAACTACATAAAATCTCACATCCATTAAAAGCATATTCCCCGTTATACTATACTTTTTAATCGGGATATCCCATTTTGATTGATTGTTCGCTACAAAAACGTTTTTGTCCGACAGAATATCCGACGTAATTTATCAAAAGTCTGTCGTTACTGAGGTAGCCCCACGGAAATTAAACTTCAGTCTTTAAAATGAGCGTAGGCATCACATTAACGACGTATTTTATGTCCGTCGTGAGCTTAGGCCAACGGAAAGACGACGGATTAGGCATCTTACATGTCCCGACATAATTCGGTATTTTTCAATGTAGACCCCTTACTTTTCACTTTAAATACTATGTATAAAATTTTGTGTCGAAACGAAACAAATCAATTGAAATTTGACAGTTAGAGTAATATAAGAGTAATTACTACTCATATAATTCAATACTATATCAACCTACCCGCATAATGTATAATTTTAATCGAAAATTATTCATAGGAAAAATGCTTCTAATCAACAATTATTATCACTTTTCACTAAATTATTTATTTATTTGTTTATTTATTTCATTTCATTTCATTTTCATTTTCATTTTCATTTTCATTTTCATTTTCATTTTCCGTTGATTGTAACCTGATTTGTGTACCTGCTGAGATACGTCAAAGATTGAGAGATTGAAAATTTTGGTTCTTTCCCTTTTAGCATAGATCGATTGAACCTTTAATTTAATGTGCATTTAATTAACTAGTGGTCGTGTTTCGTGTTAATAATCAGCAATTTGTTTTTTTTTTTAAAAAAAAAAATTAATAATTTGTTTAATAATTAAGTTACTTTTTATTATTTTAACAAACTTATTTCAAATGAAAATTGCTACAATTAAATGAATTAAATGAAACGGATAAAATATTATTTTATTACTTCTATTATTTATTTTGGGAATCAATCAATAATTGTTACGATACGATCAATGACCACTCGATATCGGTTTCTTCTAGATGATTAATGCATAGATTTTAGTCAAAAATGTGTACGTTTTTTGTCGATGTATGAAAATAGCAAAATGTGACCATGTTTTTCATGGAGAAAGAGTATTCAAAATGTATGTTAAAATAATAAAAAGAAACGTAATAAAACAATACGGAGGGTGTATTAACATACTATCTCCCTCCGTTTCATTCCACTTAGTTCGTTTGTCATATATATGAGTAGTATGTACTCCCTCCGTCCCATTTCACTAGTCTTGTTCCTTTTCGGCACGGGATTATTGTAGATGGCCAAACCTAAAATCACAATCAATCCTTATAAATAGTCAACAAAATTTCTCATTTCTCCACAACTCATAATACTTGAAATCTAAGAACAAAAAAGCTATGAAGGCATTCATCCTTTGCTTCTTGGGATTTATTATGCTGCAAGGCATATTTCCAGTCAATGCTTTAGTTCGCCATTATAGGTTTGAAGTAAGTACCCCTTCATTTTTCTTTTAATAATAATCATTTTCAATGAAAATATATGCTAATCTACATTCATACACTTGTATGCAGGTGATGAATTCTGTTCACACTAGGCTATGCACCACCAAGACGATGCTAACGGTAAACGGACAGTTCCCGGGGCCGACTATCTTTGCCAGAAGGGGAGATCTGGTGATAGTTAATGTTATTAACCGCGCCGAACAAAATATAACCATACATTGGTAAAATATAACCATACATTGGTAGTATACTATGTTATAGTTGCACATGCTATGCTAATGTTAGTAATTTATAGGCATGGAGTAAAAATGCCGAGATATCCATGGGCAGATGGTACAGACTTTGTGACGCAATGCCCTATCACTACTGGAACGAGATTTGCCCAACGGATTATTCTTTCTGACGAGGAAGGCACGTTATGGTGGCACGCTCATAGTGATTGGTCTCGTGCTACCGTCCATGGGGCCAGAGGCGGAGCCTCCATGGAGCAAGGGGGTGCAGCTGCACCCCCAAATTTTTATTTATTTTTTACTATTATATATATATATATATATGTATGTATATTAATTATATATAAATATATATGATTTATATATATTTTATTGAAATTCCAATTATTTTTTGAAAAAAAAAAAAGCCCACCAAGTTCATAAGGCTTATCCTTTGATGTTTTTCCTCATTGAGTAGTATTGATTTTTCGAGTTCCTATTGCATGTATGGAAATAATATTAATTTTCCGAAATGATTTATATTAAAAATAAGTTGAGAAATAGCTTGGAATATCAATTTTTGAATGATTATTTGGTCACTGACATTGGAAATTACGTATTTCTTCAAGTTTTTAAGACGAAGTTATCAATCGCTTTCAAGAAATAAGGGCTCGTCGAAATTTAGATTAAATAACAATGTAACTGGTTTTATTGTATTTTGAAATGTATATGACATTATGGTATTTTAATATAAAAGACTTTATTTTATTATATTTGTAATTACACTATATATATTTTTTCGCACCCCCGAATCGAAACTCCTGGCTCCGCCACTTCATGGGGCCATTGTCATTCTACCTCCCAAGAACGAGGGTTATCCTTTCCCTAAGCCTCATGCTCAAGTTCCTATCATACTAGGTAGTACATTTCATATTTCAAAATTTTGTAAGGACAATTTATTTTGTGTGCTTTGATATATAGCTAGAAATGATCTACACTGTTAATTAATTGCTACATGACCTACTGTTCAGATTAACTTTCATCGATTTTTTTCCGTGTGTGGTATTGAATTTGCGAGAATGTTGTAGGAGAGTGGTGGAACGGCGATGTGCAAAAGGTCTTGGAGGATTTTATAGCGACAGGCCGCGTCGCTGATCTTTCCGATGCTTTCACCATCAACGGTCAACCGGGAGCACTCTATCAATGCTCAACAGAAGGTGAGTTTACGAAATATGTATTGTCAATTATATCATTTTTCTTGAATTAAATTCAAGGGTAACAATATTATTTTATATAATTATAAAAAAATAAATAAAATAATACTCCCTCCGTCCTCCATTTAGTGACGTTGTTTTCTGGGCACAGTTTTTTTTTGCATTTTGATGGTATAATAATAAATTAATGGGTTAAAGTGTTAAAGTGGAATAATTGTGGGTCCTTTTGAATTTTTTAATAGTATTAAAATGTTAAAATAATAAAAAGTAGATGTATAAAGTGTTAAAGTGTTAAAGTGATTGTGAGGTCTACGTCCTAAAACGGAATATGTCAGTAAATAGAGGACGTCCCAATATAGTAATTATGTCAGTAAATGGAGGACGGAGGGAGTACGTGCAACGCAAGTATTCACTGTATATTTTTATTTTTTTCCGGTGCAGATGCGTTCAAGCTGCGGGTGGAGTCGGGCAAGACTTACCTCCTCAGATTGGTTAACGCCGCGATGAACTTCATCATGTACTTCAAGATCGCCGGCCACAACGTCACTGTCGTCGGCTACGACGCCGCCTACACGAAGCCTCTTTCGACCGACTACGTGGCGATCTCGCCCGGCCAGACCGTGGATCTCCTTCTAGAAGCCAACCAGCCCCCCGGCCGGTACTACATGGCCACACAGGTCTACGCCCGCGACGGAAACTACGTACCCGCCACCGATACCCTCGAGTACGCCGGAAACTACACTCCGGCGCCGGCTCTCCCTACCTTCCCGGAATACAGCACGTGGGAGGAGTTCGCCTACTTCACCAACCAATTCTACAACCAACTCAAAAGCATAGCCAACGAGAAATACCCAATCCAAGTTCCCGCCAAAATCACAGAAACCCTATTCTACACCCTCTCCATCAACGAGTGGCCCTGCAATGGCAGCCGGTGCTTGGAGCCTGACCGGCTGCTGGCGAGCATCAACAACGTGTCGATGCTTCTGCCGGCGGACGCCGACATCCTCCAAGCCTATTATAGAGGGAACAATGGCGTTTTCACCGCAGATTTCCCCGACTTCCCGCCTTCCATTTACGACTTCAAGCAAGGAGATGTCTCGATAGAGGATTCGCGGCCCCGATTCAGGACCGCGGTTAAGGTTCTGGAGTACGGAGCCGAGGTTGAGATCGTGTTTCAGAGCACCATCTACCGCGAGATCGATCATCCCATGCATTTGCACGGACACAGCTTCTTTGTCGTCGGATCCGGTATCGGAAACTTCGATGGAAGCCGAGATCCGGCCAACTATAATCTCATCGATCCTCCGTCGATGGATACGGTTGCGGTTCCAAGGAATGGATGGGTTACTATAAGATTTAAGGCTAACAATCCAGGTTATATCAATTAATTTGTCTTTTATTATTGATACGTTGCAAAGTAGCGGGCCGGGCCAAGCCCGGATCGGCCCACCGGGCTTTGTGGCTTTTCCATGTAGGCCCGGCCCGACCCATAAAATTTTGGGCTGCTACATTTCGAACCCAGCCCGGCCACCTAAGGGCTGCCGGACGGGCGGGCCAAACCGGCCCGAAATTTTTTTTCCTAAAAATTCCTATTTTAAAGTAAAAAATAATGTATAAAATAAATTAATAAATTATGCAACAAGTTAAATAAAATAAAATAAGTAGTAACATGATACAGTCATACCAACAATCCAAAAATAGAATTAATAAGACAATAAAAAATAACTAAATGTCTTCCAATTCATCATCTAAATTTAAAAAAAAAAAAAAAAAGTCGTTAATCTCTGTTTTGAATTACAAAGTCGCTTGACAGAAAAAATAGTATAGAACATAGGGTTATAGAATTAAAATCTGAGAGTAATTAATTAAAAACAATTAAATAAAATCAAAGATATGGGCGGGCTTTTTGGCCTGGAAACCACGGGCTTTTTAGCCCAAAGCCCGGTCAGCCCGGTGGGCCATATGGACGGGCCGTTGCGGCCCGATTTCTTATGGGCCTAAATTTTGCTGGCCCAACCCAACCACAAACCCCGGCCCGATGGGCCGGCCCAACGGGCCAGGCTTATTTTGCCAGCTATAAGTTCTTGGTAACACGGGTTTTAATAAATTATTTAATAAAAATAGATAAAAGGTAAATTAAGGGTACGTACGTAGGGAAGAATTACTACTAATTACAAACATTTTAATTAACATATATATATTTTGCAGGAGTTTGGTACATGCACTGCCATTTCGAGCGACATCAGACTTGGGGGATGAAGATGGCGTTCATCGTAAAAGACGAAAAAGCCTCCGACGAGAAGATGCTGCTGCCGCCCCCTGATATGCCACGGTGCCCAACAGACCGGGCATCCGATCCTCTTATGATTTCAGATTCTGGAAAAGTTACGATTATTAATTATCCAGTAAAAAATACGTAGTTTGAAATCAATGCATGTTGTATGCTAGTGTTAGGTCCTTTGTAACACGGTCTTTGTATTGCATGTCAATTACAGTTATCGTGTACAAATAGAACGATCGAGGTAGAGGATTAATAATTACTATTAATTATTAATTACTATTAATTATTTAGTTGTGTTTGAATATTTATTAATCTTTGATTAAATGCCAGAAACAAGATTATGAAACTTGAGGAAATATTCATAAATCATAACCTTTTCTAGAACACAGGAAGAGATAAGTTCTCCGCCGCAGCGTGGCATATCCGGCGGCGGCGACAGCATCTTCTCGTCAAGGGTTTTTTCGTCTTTAACGATGAATGCCATTTTCATTCCCCAACTCTGGTGACGCTAATACATAAATCGTGTAATCTCGAGAAAATTCTTTCAGGTACCGGTATGGTTAGAAAGCCATTCACCTTCTTCAAATGCCGTACAATCTCTATTGTTCTCGACTTGTCATTTGTAAAGTAAGCTTTAATATTGTGCATAAATCGTCTCCAATTAATAATACCTACACTCGCTATTGTGCTTCAAATTTTGCTCCACATTTAGACCATCTCCAACCATATACTCTATTTTGCAGTATGCTACACTTCAAAATGAAGTATGACATACTCTATTTTAGAAATTCATTCCAACCACGTACTTTATATATATACTCTATTTGTAGTTTTTCATTTATTTTATATAATTAACATTTTCTAATGTATCATAAATATTAAATAATTAATAAAATTGTATCTTAAATAACATAATTTAAGTATATTGTGGATTGCTAATTTTTTATTTATATAAAATTAAATATGTTAAATTAAATAAAAATTATAAATTTTAGTTATAAATAAAATATACAATACAATAAATTATAAAACAAATTATATTAATGAAATGTAGTTAATTTTTTTTTTTTTTATAGTTTAATATTGTTCAAATAGTGAAAATAGAGTATGAAGTATTGAACAGTAAAACTCCATATATAGAGTTTTACTGTTCAAATCAATGCTCTATACTCTTGCTGTAAAATAGAGTACGGTTGGAATGCCCTCCGTACTTCAAAATGAAGTAATACTCCATTTAAGAGTATGGGTTGGAGATGCTCTAACGCAATATTTCATCAGACTTGCTCTCACATAACTCGAATTTCGAACTTTTCCACATTCCACAAAAAGTTCAAAAATAAATTTTATGTATTTCTTAAACATCTCAATTTTTTTTTTTTAAATTGATTTTTTTTTTTTAATTAAAATTTATAGACCTTGAAAATGTTGGGCCCAATAGCAAGCCTATGCTCAAACACAGCCATGTGTGTTGCTATCTAGAACATTTATCATTCATTTATTTGCAAAAATAATATCCAAAGTAATAACGCAAGATGTATTATCTATTTTATTTTCTCGATTATGTTTTGTCATGTTTCGATTTATTCCCCCGTTTACTTCAATTGACTTATTCCATTTTGTCACGAAATTTTAAGTGCAACGTTAAAAGTGAAAAGTAAGAATTAATCCTTTCTATTTTAGACTACAAGCTAATTCAACGTAGATTTAATTGGTGCAGGAGTTTGGTACATGCGTTGCCAATTTGATCGTCATCAGACCTTTGGGGAAGGAACATGGCGTTGATCGTAAAAAGATGGAAAAGCCCTCCGACGAGAAGATGTTGCCGCCGACCCGGGACGATGTGCCCCGGTGCGGATCAATAATCTTGAGATGGATGTTATGTTGCTGTATTTGTGGGGACTTTTATTGACGTGTACATTTTCTACATATAGTATTAATAATGAAAATATCATTGTTGTCACATTCGTTTTCATACTGATTTATTACAAGTGCATGTGATGTACTTTACATTATAAACCGTACCCATCGACAATGATGGTTGAGATGGTGATGGTGTAATAAACATAGAGTTTAATTTTAGGGATGAGAGAAGATAAAATATTACTCATATATTCTGTCTCGGACTAATTGTCTTGTTTAATTTCATTACTAGGTTTAACGTGCGGTGTTGAAAGTGAAGTGTAAGGGGTCAACATTAAAATGTACTACTCCCTCTGTCTACTGGGATATAGTCCTTTTTCCTCGGCACAGAAATTAAGATGAGAGCAATGATAGTGTATTAAAGTGAAATGTAGTGTGTTAAAGTGATGTGTCTGAATTTTATTGATTTATAATTTTCTATTTTATGAAAGGTTTCCATATCAGTGGGACGTCCTGAAAAGGAAAATGTCCCTTTATCAGTGGAACAGAGGGAAAAATAGTTAATTCTTCCCATTTTTAGACACATGACAATTCATGTGGGATACCCTGATTAAGAAAGCGAGATAATTGAAGTGGGGCGAAGGGAGTAGTCAATTTGACTTATATTGAAAATTTCTTTCATGTAATTCTTTCAATTAACAAATGCTCTCTCGTCCCACTTTATTAGTCTCGAAAAGAAATGACACAATAATCGGAAAAAAAAATAAAAATACAAAATACACGAAAAATGGACTTTTGGAATATATTGGACTTTTAGGTTTTGACTATTATATCACGTTTTTCTACCTAACGTTCTAACCTGCCCACATATTCTATAATATCTTTTTAGATGATAAAACGTTACTAAATATGGACATGCACATGTGGATGGCATTTTTTAGACAATTTTAGAAACATAAATAAGATATTTTCCGATGGCAACCTATGCCCCGAAATTTTTTTCACAGTAGCGTTTCGAAAACAAAAACATGGGACGTTATATATAACGATTCACGCATGCATCTGGTCGGCTCGGCTCCATCGTTAAGCTGACATCTTTTTTCCTTTCTTTGGTTAAAAGATAGCGGCTTAATGATTGGAGCCGAGCCGACCAGATGCATGCGTGAATTGTTATAATATTAACTATGTAGTTTTGGTTTCGTGACACAATTTTCAAAATAGAGGATTCCATCCATCCAGATATTCCTGCAGATTTTGAATTATTTCGGATGTCACTTTCTGCCTTACTCGAATCTCTTCTCATCAAGTAATGGCTATAACAATAGCAACAATGATAATAGTTTGTTATACCCCGAATTCTGCAACCTTAGTTTGTTGCTCCTTTCGTTTATCGTCATTTAACCCCTGTGTATTCAATATGCGAGGTACAAAATATACAAAGCGATCATGTGAAAAAAGTCATCTTTTACCATAAGGCCGCAATTGTTTGGTTCATTTTTTAGACATGGCTCACATGAATACCATGGGAAATCAAATTGTAAAGCAAAATATGACATTTTAATTTCTTGCAAAAGGACATCTTCATTTTTAGCTTATTATACACCAATGTGGTAAAGGCCAACTACATAAAATCTCACATCCACTCAATCATATTTCCCGTTACACTTTACTTAGTTTCATCTTTAATTGGGATTATTCCACTTTAATTAATTGTTCACTGCAAAAACCATTTTCTCCGACGGAATATTAGACGTAATCTATCAAAAGTCCATCGTTATTGAGGTAGCCTGACGGAAAACTTCCTACTTTAAAATGAGCATCAACACCACATTAACACGCACGTTTTTTATGTCCGTCGTGAGCTTAGGCTGACGTAAAGACGACGGATTAGGCGCATCACGTGTTGCTGGCATAATTCGATACTTTTTAATGTAGACCCCTTACTTTTCACTTTAAATACTATGCATAAAATTTTGTATTGAACCGAAACAAATCAATTGAAATTAGACTGTTAGAGTAATATTATATTAGAGTAATTACTACTCATATAATTTAATATATCAACCTACCGACATACTACCTCCATCTCATTAAATTAGCTACATTTGCCATTTTAGTCTATCTCATTTATTAGACACATTTCCTAAAATGACAAAAAATACTTGGTTATAATTAATTCTCTCTCATCATAATTAATTATAGCCACACATTCATTCTTTCTTAATTCTCGTGCAAATTTCAAATGTGACTTATTTAGTAAGATGGAAGTAGTAATGTATATTTTAATCTAATTTTTAATAGTAAAAGTGCTTCTAATCAACAATTATTATCACGGCAATTGCAATGTTTCATACTACAAAAAAAAGGTGTGATATGATGGAGTGAATTGGAAATTTATTTTTACTAATTACAAGTTTAATTTACAACTAAGAAGTAAGAAGAAGAAGGAAAAAATTGCCTAAGGAAATAAAAATTGTGTAAGTTAAACTTGTAACGAGTCGTTACCTCTTGTACCGTTTCGAAATAAAATTCTCCTTTCCGAACAAAAACGAGCTAAGTAAGAACAAAAAGGGGAAATTGGCTAAGATAAAAACAAGAAGCTAGGAGATATATAAGGCTGAAAGTGGGGCAAACTTATCTTCTACGTGTGGATGGAAAGGGTGACGTGCATTGTGAAATCCAATCCATGAAAATCCAGTTTCTTGATCACTAAAATAATTATATACCCTAATTTGGATTAACGGACCTTAAAAATAATTATAAAATTTAAAATAAATCATTATGAACCAAAAAAATTGAAAATAAAATGTACCAAACTTATAGAAATTGAGATTTAGAACACGGGTGTGGCACATAATTCGGGACAGGGTATCCCAAGTGCTGAATTTGTTTCTGTTTGGTTCAGTTACGATTTTAAAATTTTCTTTATTTAATGTTTTTTGCTCATAAAACCTACTCCCTGTGACTATTTTATAAAAATACACTTTACTACCCGATCTGCATCTAATATATTAAACAAAAGTTTTGTTATAAAATTGACAGAGGGAGTATCGTTTAATTTGAAACACGTGTTTTAAAAAAATGAATCAAGAAAATCTTTAAATCAATTAACCCATAGCAACCCCAATCACCAATCACCATCATAAATACTCAAATAGAAAGAGAAAATAATTAAGAAACTACCAAAAAAAGGGGAGAGAGAGAGAGAGAGAGAGTGATGTGTGAGGCTATGAAGAAGGTTTTCATCCTGTGCTTCTCATGCATTATTCTGCTGGTGCGAGTCAGTGCTTCAGTTCGTAACTATAGGTTTGAAGTAAGTATATAATAATTTTTTCGTTTTGTTTTGTGTTTCTTTTGTGCAAATTAATTGCTAATTTGAAGAACTCTATCTTGTTTGAGGTGGTGAATTCCTCACACACTAGGCTTTGCACGAACAAGACGATGCTGACGGTGAACGGACAGTTCCCGGGGCCGACTATATATGCCAGGCGGGGAGATCTGGTGATAGTCGATGTCATTAATCGTGCCGACCAAAACATAACCATCCACTGGTTGGATTTTTATTACTATGAATTAATCGTCCCATGATCATTGTAGATTCAAGTTAAGGTTATTATTTATTTTAGGCATGGAGTGAAAATGCCGAGATACCCGTGGTCAGATGGCACCAACTTTGTGACACAATGCCCTATCACTCCCGGAACACGGTTTACCCAACGGATTATCCTCTCCGACGAGGAAGGAACGTTATGGTGGCACGCCCACAGCGACTGGTCTCGAGCTACCGTCCATGGCGCCATCGTCATTCTACCTCCCAAGAACCATACTTATCCTTTCCCTAAACCTCATGCGCAAGTTCCCCTCATTCTAGGTACATTTATATTTCAACTTAATTTAATTTGATTTTTTTTTCAATAAATATATATATTCATTGGTTTAAATTCTACTATCTATTAATGAACTGTCGTCGTCGTTGTTGTCGTTGTTTTGTGCAGGTGAGTGGTGGAATGCTGACGTGGAATATATATTACGGGAATTTATGGCCACCGGACGCCCTGCAACTATTTCTGATGCTTTCCTCTTCAATGGCCAACCGGGAGACCTCTATCCTTGCTCAAACAAAGGTATAATAGAAACTTATCATCTTTATAGAGACGAGAGGAGTATATGATAGTCTGAAAATAAATAAATATTACAATTATAAAATGTGGATTCTTACAAAATATGTACCATGATTTACATATTTTAAACTTCGATGCAATTCTTTATGATTAATAAAATATAATGAATAAATTCAATAAATATACAATTAAAATTAATTATCAATATCATAATGTTCTTTTACGTAACTTTATATTGATATAAAAGAAAATCGCTACAAAATATCATAATGTTTCTTTTACGGGATAGGGATATTGTAGTATCCCGTAAAAGAAATAATATTTCAAAATTATATCGCAATACTCGTACTACGTCTTGGTGGAAATGCGTGCCGAAAAGTCAAAAAGCAAATGAGTCAAGTATAGGGGACCGGAGTGGTTATACATAAAACACCCTTAATTTATTATTTTTTTTTACTTAATTTTTTTCACTTTCTCTGTCATTATTTAATTTAATTGTTAATTCCTATTTGTGCAGATACGTTCAAGTTGAGAGTGGAGTTGGGCAAGACTTACCTCATCCGAATGGTGAACGCGGCGTTGAACATCGTCATCTTCTTCCGAATCGCCGGCCACAGCGTCACCGTCGTGGGCTCCGACGGCGCCTACACGAAGCCGCTGAGCACCGGCTACGTCGCCGTCGCCCCCGGCCAGACCTTGGACCTCCTTCTAGAAGCCAACCAGCCGCCCGGCCGGTATTACATGGCGGCTAGGGTTTACGCCCTCAAGGCCGAGAACGTCCCCATCACCGGCATCATCGAGTACGCCGGAAACTACACGCCGTCTCCGCCGCTGCTCCCGTCGTTCCCGGAGTTAAACTCGTGGACGGAGTCCTCCTACCTCACCAGCAACTTCTCCAACCGGCTCCGGAGCCTGGCCAACACGAAGCACCCGATCACCATCCCTACCAACATAACGCACAACCTATTCTTCACCGTTTCCATCAATGGTTGGCCCTGCAATTTGCCGTCGTGCGCCGACCCCGAAGGCGTGCTGGCTAGCCTCAACAACGTCTCGATGGTGCTGCCGGCGACAGTCGACATCCTCGACGCTTACTACAGGGGGATCGACGGAGTTTACACTGCCGATTTCCCCGACTTCCCCCCTTCCGCGTTCGACTACACGCACGATAGTAAGCCGGCGAACGAGTCGCGGCCCCGATTCGGAACTAGGGTTAGGGTTTTGGAGTATGACGCTGAGGTTGAAATTGTGTTCCAAGGGACTGTCCTCGCCGGAGGTCTCGAGCATCCCATGCATATGCACGGACACAGCTTCTACGTCGTCGGATCCGGGTATGGCAACTTCGACCCGGCCAACGATCCGCCGGACTATAATCTTTTCGACCCGCCGTTGATGGAGACGATTGTGGTTCCGAGGAATGGATGGACGGCTATACGATTTAAGGCTAACAACCCAGGTTTCATTAATTATTCACTTCTCCTTAGCTACAAACACAAAATGATTATTATCTATCAAAATGCATTTGAATAATTATAGCGAGCGGTTCAAATCGGTTGTTATTTCTTAATCATTTACCCATAAATATTTATGTTTTAGGGGTTTGGTTCATGCACTGCCATTTTGAGCGTCACCAAAGTTGGGGAATGAAAATGGCGTTCATCGTTAAAGACGGAAAAGCCCTCAACGAGAAGATGCTGCCGCCGCCACCGGATATGCCACGCTGCGGCGGAGAACTTTCATCTCTTCCTGTGGGGAAAATCATCAGTTATTCAAACCAGTGAAAACGAACACAAATTGAAATGAAGGCGGAAACCTCAACAACAATAAATCTTGTTTCTGGCATTTAATCAGAGATTAATAAATATTCAAACACAGGAAAATAATACTCTCTCCGTCCCTCACAAGATTATATGTTTCATTTTGTCAATTCCTGACACGTTTTTTCTCACTTCTTGATGATTTGTTTTAAAATGAATTTTTGAAGAATTCTTTCTTTTGAGGGATAATACAACTATGATAATATCTCATAAAAGAAAAAAATCAAAAAATCTATTTTAATCGTCAAGAAGCGTGGAAAAACGTGCCAGAAATTGACAAAATG
This sequence comes from Thymus mandschuricus, assembly GCA_029379335.1. Classification (NCBI taxonomy): domain Eukaryota; kingdom Viridiplantae; phylum Streptophyta; class Magnoliopsida; order Lamiales; family Lamiaceae; genus Thymus; species Thymus mandschuricus. Next base: position 36,372,797 of record CM057075.1, on the reverse strand, counting down.
AAACGTATCATCTTGCGAGAGACAGAGGAAGTAGCAATTATTAATTCTCTACCTTGATCGATCTATTTGTACACGGCAACTATAATTGACATGCAATACGAAGACCGTGCTACGAAGGACCTGACACTAGCATGCAACATGCATTGATTTCGAAACTACGTATTTTTTACTAGATAAGAATTGTAACTTTTCCAGAAACTGAAATCATAAGAGGATTGGAGGCCCGGTCTGCTGCGCACCGCGGCATATCGGTGCACATTTGCTCACATTTTTCACATCTTTTCTCACATTTGCTCTTTCCCCCCCTTCATTTGCACTATAGTGGAGAGAAAATATTTGGTGTTGTAAATATTTTCTTCAATTTAAGGAGTAAAATTCTTTCTCATTGATAAAAGTTGAAAAAAGGTGACAAAAAATGTGAAATTTAAAGGGTGATTATCTCTTTTCTTTCTTTTTCTTTCGCACAAAAAAAGAACGCACTCTCTCTCTATATATATAAAAGCTTTTGCTTACTTTGACGTAGTGCTAGAGGTGTTCAAAAGAACCGGAACCGGCGGTTAAAACCGTAACCGTAACCGGAACCGGCGGTTTTTTAACCGGAACCGGAACCGGCGGTTCGGAACCGGAAAAGGAACCGTTGGAACCGGCGGTTCGGTTAAGGTTCCTAAGGCTTGGAACCGTAACCGGCGGTTCGGTTCCGGTTCCGGTTCCAAACCGGCGGTTCCAAATTTTGGAACCGTCCAATTTATATAAATTCTATTATTTTTATTTTTTTAAATATAATTTATAAACAAATATAACATTATTTGTTAAACTTCATAAATAATAACTAAATATATATATAATTTGGACTTTTTTCAATTATATAAGTGTTACACTCAAACACTCATTTGTTATTTCTTCATTGTGAGGTATGTTTATTGTTTTTATATGAGTATTACACTTTTCAAGCTTCTTATTTATTTGATATGTGATATCTAACACATCACAAACTATGAGAAGAGTTGCATGAGGAACACTTATAAAATTGAAAGAATGTTCAAAGCCTTATGAAATAAAAAAGTTTAAAATTAAAAAATAAATAAATAATTGTCCGGTTTTTTCCGGTTAGAACCGGAACTGTAACCGGAACCGGCGGTTCCGGAACCGGAACCGTAACCGTGTGTTTGCGGTTCGGTTTCGGTTCCTCCCTCGACGGAACCGGAACCGTGGGCACCTCTACGTAGTGCACATTTAATTTTCATATAGTATTTATTTATTTAATAAAAAAATCAATTTATCACATGGATACATTTAACATATTTATATACTTAGGTATAAATTTGACTAAACTATACATATTGAAATATTTTTTACTTCAACAATATTAGAATGTATATGTAAATGGGTTATTACGTACATGTATGCAAATTGAAGGATATAGAGACAGCCATAAAATTAAAATACTTTCAATCAACCATAGATAAGTATAATGTCATCTTAATTAAAATTTGTGTAATGATATTATATGTATATTTTTATATATATAACAATAATTTATTCATATATGGAGGCATTTAAAATACATTTGTCGATACATAAAGTAGTCAAACCTTATTATCCAATCTTTCTTTCTACATGAAAGCCATTTGAGAAATAGAAATTTTGGGATTAGAATTTCTTGGCGGTGCAAACCGTTTGAGAATTAAAACGCGAAGAAGAAAGAGGCTAGAGAGACGCCGGTAAGAAGAAGATGGAGAGATGCCTGACAATTAGAGATGATGATGCACATATAAATATTTTTCTTGTATAGCTAGGGACCTATATTATTGAGCTATACATATTATAAATATTAATATTTTTTCTCAAAAAATACATATATACTCCCTCTGTCTCAGCCTACGTGTTACGTTTTTTATTTATATATATACAAGGTATATAATAATAAAATGAGTCGCCCAATGCTCCCAATTTTCTTGCTTCTGGTGCACATTTCTCAAATTTTAAAATTGAAATAGATAAATACAGATAATAATACTATAATAGTAATAATTTATGGCCCAAAATATTGGGGCTAGTTGGAAGCATATAGGATTTTATTTATTTTGTATGCAGAACCAGAGAGCAAATCAATGCATGGTGTTTTATTTATTTTATTTTCTCGATTTTTTTTTTTTTTTTTTTGTCTTGATATGATTATTAATATTATAACGTGATTTAATATGACCCTTGAGATTTGCCAGAGATGTGGTTGAGTTTTTCTTAATGGTGTAGGATTAATTAAATCAAACGTCGTGTTTCATGTTAATTAGAGTGCTTTGTACTTAGTTAGGACATTGAATATGACATGCGATAATCATCTACGTACACTACGTGAAAAACTGACATGTTATTTTGACGTACATGACACTTTAAACAAAAATGTCATTATAAATTATTTAAACAATGCAAATAGTTAACGCCACGTTTCGCCGAAACACTAATACGACATCTTATAGGTAAAAAGTGTCACGGCGAAATATTTAACGTTACACTTTCATCTACTGTTACATTGACACGTACAATGCTTAAAATTTTGGCACATTATAGATAAACTGTTACATTGACACATTAGATGCTAATTAATTTTAGTAGCGAATGAGCTCTCTTACTCTTCAATGTAGCCCGGCAACAATGTCAATGCTTGTTCGCGCCTGATGATTGAATACGAGGCAGTCTCCGATAACGGCCATAGGATGAAATTATTGAAAGGGCAAATCTGTATATGAAAAAAGTCATCGATATAATGTACACATAGTATTTTGTCGAAACATACATCGATACATGGAAATGTATTCAAACGACCGTCGTGGAGTTTTAGCCTGCGTTCGCCCCTAGCAAATGTCAACAAATGATACCGACGACAAGTTTTATGTTCAAATCAATAGCACTTATCTACATAGAAAAAATTCCTATAGTGTGTAAACGCTAGTCCATTTAACTACAGTAATGTGATTAAACTAGACAAAAAAAAAAAAAAACGGCTCCAAGAAGAAGAAAATAAGAAAGTGTAATAATAATAATAATAATAATAATAATAATAATAATAATAATAATAATAATAATAATAATAATAATAATAATAATAATAATAATAATAATTTTTAAAAAAAGAGAAAAACATGTCAATTGACCTTAGGCCGTAAGAACTGACCTTTTTTTTAGTAGACTTTTGGAAATGAGAGTACTCCCACCGTCATGCACAACACGTTGCGTATTTTTCTTCGAGTTGTCTTATTTAAGTTGATACGTTTTTAATATGGAAATAATTAGATCTAATCGGAAAGAATTTGTTGAGAGTTGTTATTTTCCTATTTGATTTACTGTTTTGTTGCCGTTTCTTTTGGTTTAAATGTGAGACGTTGGATTACTTTTAGTATGAAGGGCTAGGATCTGTTCTCGGCTGCTGTAGCAACTTACCAGCTCAGCATGTCGTGTTTCATTTAAAAGCACGTTTTTTAGCTAGGTTGAGTGCGTGAGTATTAAGCCTCTTGTACTGGGATATTTTTGGATAACTTGGAAATGAAGAAAATACTCTTTACTGTTTTATCCATTTCTTCCTCTCTCAATATGGTATCATCGAGCCAGGTTGCTTGATCTTTCCTGTTAATGGTGAAAATTGCTAGCCAAGCTTGGTACGACATGGGAAACGAAGAAGACGGGTATGATTCCTCACCTCGACGAGAGGAAGAGGAGAACAAGCTCAAACCGAAGAAGGTGAAGGGAGAGAAACCAGATCCGAAGGACGATGATGATTCTGGGCTCACAGAATCGCAGATCGAGGAGATCCTCAACCTACCAGTTACAGATCACTCCGGTATGCAGCTCATTTCGAGTCAGCTCAATGGAAGCAATTTTCTCAATTGGAGCAAGTCAATCAAACGTGCTCTTGCTGCAAGAAGTAAGCTAGAGCTCTTGGATGGTACATTCTTAGAACCTGATCCTGACTCTCCTTATTACAAACGCTGGCTCAAAGTTGACTATATTGTTTCGACTTGGATCTGTAATTCCATATCTAAAGAACTTGTGGATGCATTCTCGCATATAGAAAACACTTATAAGCTGTGGTGTGCTTTGAATCACAGATTTGGGGGTAGTAATGGACCTAAGATACTTAAACTGCAAAGAGAAATATATGCTTTTAGGCAGGGCAACTTATCTGTTTCTGCATACTTTAACCAACTCAATTCGATGTGGGAGGAAATGGATATGTTGTTGCCTCCTTTGGGATGTGTATGTCATGCAAAGAAGAAATCTATGCAAAGAGAAGATCAAATAAGATTGGTTGCATTTCTGGTGGGATTAAATGAAGTGTATGAGTCAACCAAAACTCAAATTATGCTGTTAAAACCCCTTCCAAATTTGGATCAAGCCTATTCTATGGTAGTGCAAGTGGAAGATCAAAAACGTTTGTCTGAGCAGGGTGGAGACAGTAGGAACTTAATGGCTATGAATGTTCAGAAAGGAAACTATGGAACCAACCAGCAGCAATATGGAGGCAAGCCAACCTACCAGAAACAGTCATATCAAAAACCAGGAAATGCACCATTCAAGAAAAGGATTAGCAAAGAAGAGAAAAGGAAGTTGAAATGCTCCCACTGCCATGAAATGGGGCATGAAGCAGATGAGTGCTTCAAGTTACATGGAGTACCTGAGTGGTACAAGAAGCTCAAGGAAGGACAAGGACAGAATAGAGCCAACTTTGTTGAATCTAATGGAGATATGGAATCTGCAACTGAAAGGCCTGTTAGCAGGGATGGAGGTCCGGACATAAGCAAACTCATACAGACAGAGATAGCAAAATGTATGGGCCAGTTCTTACATCAACAGCAAGGAAGCATACCATCCAAATCTGATGCGAATATGGTACATGACTCAGGACAGAAATCCAGTCCTTTTGAAGGACATTTTGCTTTCTCTGTGATGCCTAGTATGGAGAGATCAGAGTGGATAGTGGACTCAGGAGCCAGTGCACACATTTGTGCAAATCCAGAGCTGTTCTTGACTACTTACAAACTGGACATTCCTAAGGTAATATATTTGCCTGATGGGTCATCCAGATTTGTAACATATGCAGGAAAAACAAGAATCAACCAAGATATTGTGTTGGAGAATGTATTATATGCTCCTGGTTTCACTCACAACCTCATTTCTGTTTCTAGACTGATTGATTGCCTCAATATCAAATGTACTTTCTTCCCCACTCATTGTACCTTTCAAAGGATGCACACTGACCACCTTGTTGGAGTTGGGAGGATGAAGCAGAACTTATATATCATGGAAGTTGTTAGAGAACAACACCTGGTCAGCTTCTTCAATCCAAAGGACATGAGTCCCAAAGATTGGCATATATTCATGGGCCACCCTTCTATTACCACCATGCAACACATGCAGATTCCCAGAGGCAGGGCATTTGATGAGGCTGTTAAAGAGATAGAGAGCTGTGAGATCTGTATTAAAGCAAAGCATGCCAGGGATTCCTTTCCCACACTGAATAGGAGAACAGACTCCTTGTTTGAATTAATGCATGCTGACATATGGGGTCCTTATACCCAAAATAATATCTGTCATGTTGTTTATGTTCTGACTTTGGTTGAGGATTTCAGTAGGACCATTTGGACTTTCATGCTACAATCTAAAGATCAGGTTCACCAGGTCCTTGCAGGATTCATTAAAATGGTCCACACTCAGTTTGAAAAGAAAATCAAGGCTTTTAGAACAGACCATGGAACAGAGTTCTTGAACAGAAATGTTGCACAATTGTTTGTGGATCATGGGATAATTCATCAGCAGTCTTGTGTGTACAGCCCCCAGCAGAATGGCATTGTTGAGCGTAGGCACAGAAATCTTCTTGCTACTGCACGAGCTCTGATGTTTCAAAGCAGCTTACCTTTAAGATTCTGGCCCTACTCCATTTTAACTGCTACTTGGTTGATAAATAGAATTCCTAGCAGGGTTTTGGAGTGGAAAACCCCTCATGAATTGCTGTTTGGCACCCCACCAGATTTCTCCAGGCTCAGACCTTTTGGGTGTCTAGCCTTTGCTGCTAATATTGTGCCACACAAGGGTAAGTTTGATACAAGGAGTATCAAATGTATCTTTCTTGGTTATGATCTTTCTCATAAAGGGTATTTGCTTTTTGATCTTGCAACACAGAAGGTTTTTATCTCACGGGATGTGAAATTTGATACTCACATTTTTCCTTTTTCAACTGATCTACCTACACATACTGAGCCTGCACAACCTATCTCTTATCCTGCAGTGAGCACTCAACCCCATCTCACCATTCCTCCTTTGGATGCTCCAGTGGATGACACCTTTCCCATGAGTAATCCTACTACTGAGTTTGAGTCACAAGAAACTATTTCCCCTACTTCAGATCCACTAGAGTCTATGTCTCAAGAGAATGCTCAGGAATTAAGAAGAAGCACCAGAGAAAGGAAGCCCCCTACATGGATGCAAGATTATATTGGATCCATCAGTTCCACTCAGTTGATCACACCTCCAATCTCTATCACTCCTCCCACTTTTCCTTATGCAGTCAGTCCATCCCTCTCTCAATCACACACTTCCTTTTTATTCAACTTATCAATGATCAGAGAACCCACTACCTTTAAGGAAGCTGCTCAATTTCCAGAATGGATGGATGCTATCAACAAAGAGTTGACAGCTCTCAAATCTAATGAGACTTGGGTTCTTACCGACCTACCAGTTGGGATAAAACCTATTGGATGCAAGTGGATATTCAAGGTAAAGTTACATGCAGATGGATCAGTGGAGAGGTATAAGGCACGTTTGGTTGCCAAAGGTTATACTCAGGAACAGGGAGTAGACTATGATGAAGTCTTTTCTCCAGTGGCTAACTTAGTCACTGTAAAATTATTCTTTGCTGTTGCAACTGCCAAATCTTGGCCAATACATCAATTGGATGTGAATAATGCCTTTCTTCATGGGCATTTACAGGATTCTATATATATGAAGATACCTCCTGGTTTAACTGGAACTAATCCTGGGCAGGTATGTAAACTGAAGAAGTCCCTGTATGGCTTAAAGCAAGCCTACTGCTACACCATTACCTCCTGGTCTTGTTCTTTCTCAAGACTCTGATAATTTACTTCCAGATCCAGAGAGATACAGAAGTTTGGTTGGGCAACTTCTCTACCTTAATCTTACTAGGCCAGATCTGTCACATGCCACCCAACAGTTAAGCCAATTCATGGCTAAACCATCTACATCTCATTGGCATGCTGCAGTCCATGTCCTAAAGTATCTTAAGGGTTGCCCTTCCTTGGGTGTCTTTTACCCTTCCTCCAACTCTTTCATTTTTCAGGCCTACTCTGACTCGGATTGGGGCACCTGTCTTGAATCTAGGAAATCATTAACTGGCTTCTGCATCTTCCTTGGAAACAGCTTAATTTCATGGAAGTGCAAGAAGCAATCAACTGTTTCAGCTAGCTCTGCTGAGGCAGAATACAGAGCCCTTGCTATCACTACAAGAGAATTGGTTTGGCTTCATAATTTGATTGGAGCTTTTCACATTGTTCCTCCTACTCCTGTTAGTCTCTTTTGTGACAGTCAGGCTGCAATTCAAATTACCAAGAATCCGGTTTTCCACGAACGCACTAAGCACATTGAAGTTGATTGTCACATTGTGAGAGAGAAGTACACTGCTGGTTTTGTTCTTCCTACTGCGATTTCTTCTGCTAATCAGATAGCGGATTTCTTCACCAAGCCCCTGTTCGGTCCACGGTTTCGTAATCTTCTTTCCAAGATGGCGGTGCTGGATCTCCACCACCTTCATCTTGAGGGGGGGTGTTGAGAGTTGTTATTTTCCTATTTGATTTACTGTTTTGTTGCCGTTTCTTTTGGTTTAAATGTGAGACGTTGGATTACTTTTAGTATGAAGGGCTAGGATCTGTTCTCGGCTGCTGTAGCAACTTACCAGCTCAGCATGTCGTGTTTCATTTAAAAGCACGTTTTTTAGCTAGGTTGAGTGCGTGAGTATTAAGCCTCTTGTACTGGGATATTTTTGGATAACTTGGAAATGAAGAAAATACTCTTTACTGTTTTATCCATTTCTTCCTCTCTCAATAGAATTCAAACATTCAATTCTCCATGCATTGTCTCAATATAATGTGAATTGCAGAAGTTAAAATTATCAATAATTTATTTGTTTGTTCTCCGATTTTTATTAAATTAAAGGCCTTGATACGTTCTTTTATATAAGATCATACATCAATATATTTAGAGATTTTAAACATACAGATTAAACAAGATGTAAAGCCTACACACTTACATTCCTAAACACTCCCTTCTTAAACTTCCCTGTCCAAAAAAAACGTGTCGGCTTAGTCGAACAAAAGAAGTACTTATTACTTAGTCATGCATCAAATGAGGGCTTATGTGCTGTTGTGCCGTAGAATGTTATTGTTTATTACTCCTTCCGTCTCATCTTAATTGAACTACTTTCCTAATCAGTCCGTCTCATATAAACCAAAAATCTCTTGTCAGAAAGAAGTATGAGAAAATTTATCAGGGGACAGTGGGAGTAGTTATCTACTCCCTCCGTCCTGCCAAAGACGTTACATTTCTTTTTGTCAATTTCTGGCACGTTTTTCCACGCTTCTTGAAGTGTTTTAAAATAGATTTTTGAAGATTTTTTTCTTTTGCGGGATAATAAAACTATCATAGTATCCCGTAAAAGAAAAAATTCTTCAAAAATCTATTTTAAAACGCATCATCAAGAAGCGTGGAAAACGTGACAGAAATTGACAAAAAGAAATGTAAGCGGGACGGAGGTTAGTACTATTTATAATATAAATGGCAACCACTCTGATTATTAACATGAAACACGACGACTAATTAAATAATCAAATGTGCACATTAATAGTTCAATCGACCTCCGCTAAAAAAGGAAATAATATCAAACCCTCAATCTTTGACGTATCTCAGCAGTACACAAATCACGTTCCGATCAATAATTGTTACCTAGCTAATTAATGACTAATGAAATCTCGAGATCGGTTAATTAATTAATTAATAATCGATTTAATAATCTCTTCGTCCGTGATCTGTTGAGTCAAATTTTCGAGTATGGACTACAAAATTCGATAAAGTCGGGTTCCATTTATTAGTGTAGATTAATTTGATTATGAGGGACGATGTATCACATATTAAAGTATATATTTCATGTGGTAATTATTTATGTGAATAAAGAGTATAAATAAAAATTTTATCGTAAAGCCTATTTGCTAAAAGAAATATTTTAAAGATGGAGGACCGGCGGCACACTGTCTACATTTCGTGGACGAAGGGAATCGTATTCTCTAAAGTCGAATTGTGTAGTCAATTTAACTACATTAATCTTATATCGTAGTCTATATAAGGGTAATATTAAACATTCTATATTTATATCATTGTAGTCCGAAAAAAAAAAAAAAAAATAAAAAATAAAAAATAAAAAATAAAAATAATAATAATAATAATAATAATAATAATAATAATAATAATAATAATAATAATAATAATAATAATAATAATAATAATTTTGATATACTTGATTATGTCTCTTTTATATACAAAATGACTCTATTAATTAAATAAATTAATAAAAAAGGCTAATAAAGTACTCCCTCCGTCCCATGGCAATTGTCCATGTTGCCTTATTGGGACGTCCCATTAAATTGTCCACCTACCTAAAGTGGAAACATTACACTCTCACAACCAATATAATATAAAATCCTCTATCTCTTATGGCATTGATTATTGTGTCATTTCTATAGTGGACAATTGCCATGAAACAGAGGGAGTAGTACGGAGGGACGATCATTTCACCCTGTGGCCCCCAACCTTAGCTTATTACTAAAAAGAAAATAATTATGTAAAATAACGTTTAATTTTACCCTTTTGGCCGTAAGCCGCCAAATTTATTTCAAATTTTTTCAAGGGTATAATCGTACATACATTAAGTAGTCATCAATAATTATCAATATTTTAAATAAGATGTTGTGTTTGAGAAAAACAAATCACTTTCTTGAATTATTGAAAAACCTAACTCACGATCAAACTTATAAATATCTTAAAAAAAATCTGTAACTAAATTAATTTGAAACCTAAGGAGAGAGAGAACGCAACCTAAAAAAAAATTATTTAACAAAAAACTCGAACCTATAACCTCTGATCGTTAGAAAATTATAATTTATTATTATGTGCAGATACATACAAGCTAAAGGTAGAGTTTGGAAAAACCTACCTAATAAGAATGGTAAACGCGGTGATGAACAACATCATGTTCTTCAGGATCGCCGGCCACAACCTCACCGTCGTCGGCACCGATGCCGCCTACACGAAGCGGCTGACGACCGACTACATCGCCATCTCCCCGGGCCAGACCATCGACTTCCTTCTAGAAGCCAACCAGCCCCCCACCACTTACTACATGGCCGCCAGAGTCTACGCCAGCGCCGGCGACTTTGACAACACCACCACCACCGGCATCCTCGAGTACGCCGGAAACTACACCCCTCCGGCGACCCCGCCGCTCCCGTCCTTCCTGCCGTTCAACAGCACGGCGGCGTCCGCCAACTTCACCAACCGGCTGAGAAGCCTGGCCAACGACAAGCACCCCGTCGACGTTCCGCGGAATATCACAGAAACCCTATTCTTCACCCTCTCCATCAACCTCCGCCCCTGCCCCAACGCCTCCTGCTACGGCCCCTCCGCCGAGAGGCTGCTGGCGAGCGTGAACAACTTGACGCTGGTGCTTCCGAGAACCGCCATCCTCGAAGCTTACTACGGTAGGATCAATGGAGTCTACGAGAGTAACTTCCCCGACGCTCCGCTCTTTCCGTACAACTACACGCAGGAGGTGATACCGAGGGATCTGACGCGGCCGCAGAACGGGACGGCGGTTAACGTGCTCGAGTTCAACATCGCCGGAGGAATCGATCATCCCATGCATTTGCACGGGTACAGCTTCTATGTAGTCGGTTCCGGTATCGGAAACTTCAATCGGAGTAGGGATCCGGCCAACTATAATCTCGTCGACCCGCCGCTGATGGAGACTATTGCGGTGCCGAGGAATGGATGGACGGCTATAAGATTTAGGGCCGATAACCCAGATAACCCAGGTTTATATCTGTCATAATTATGCATTTTTATTTCGACACAAATTTTAATAAATATAGTACGTAGGGCCATGCAATAAAGAATAGAAATGTGCATAACTTTCACGAACATCTCTAAACGAAAAATATAGTACATAATTATAATGGACATAGTATAAAGATTTTGAGTCTTAGGGTTTTGTTATAAAAATGAATGTTTTGCAGGAGTATGGTTCATGCACTGCCATTTCGAGCGGCACGTGAGCTGGGGAATGGGGATGGTGTTCGTCGTAAGGGACGGCGGAGGCCCCGACGAGAAGATGCTGCCGCCGCCGCTGGATTTGCTGCGATGCTGATGGAAGTTGTAATGGCTTATCCAGTTTGTAGAAGTTGATAGTTAGTTTTTGCTTGTTATAATAATACAAGTTCTCTTTCTTTCTTTCTTTTTTGCCCCCTCATTTTATTTGTTAATTTGTTATGTTAATCATGAAATAAGTATATAACTAAAGAAAAAGGTCGTTGTCTTAAGCTGGAGTTTCTTTTTTTAATTTATTGACTTTTGATTTTTCTAGTAGTTTCTATAAATGAACAATAACTATTTTTCTACTTCCCTTGCTAAATTTAACTTCAGTTAATAATTTATATTATTAAAACATGTGTCATTTCCGAAGTTAATTTTGTATAAAATACTCTCCTCGTCTCGGCAAAATATGCTCACATGTTTTTGGCAGAAGTTTTAATATTATGTTTGATTATGCGGTAAATTAGTCCAGATCATTTTCAATGTAAAGATAAAGTGATTGTAATGGGGATGTAATGCTAAAAAGAAATTAAACATATTTTGGTGAGACGATCGGAAAAGAAAAAGAAAAGTTAGTCGTATTCTTGTGAAATGGAGGGCTATATATAGCTTGATCGGCCCAAGCAAAGAAGGTGAAAGCCCAAGAAATCAAAGAGAAAGAGCCCATGCTAGAGAAATAGGAAGGCCCAATCATAATGTATAGATATTTCAAGATTAATTCATGCTTTGGCAATTTCTTTTTTCTTTTAAAAAATAAATCTTAAGAAGGGAGGGAAAAAAAATGGTACCAAAAATAAATGGTTAGAAAATAATTCACCCTCTTCAAATGCCGTAGAATATCTATATTGTTCTCGACTTGTCATTTGAAAAGTATGAACGCAAGCTTAGTAAGTTCTAATTTGTGCACGAACCATCTCCAATAATGTCTACATTCCCCACATGCTTCAGATACTGCTCGAGATTTGTGCAATATGTCAACAAACTCGCTCTCACATGACTCGGTCTTCAAACTTTTCCACATCCCACAAAAAATCGAAAAATAAAATTTAAAAAAATAAAAATAAAAATAAAAGTCAAAATTAAAATTAAAATTTATGGACCTTTAAAATGTTGGGCCCAATAGCAAGCCTATGCTCAAACACAGCCATGTGTGTGGCTCTAGAACCAATGTTTTAAAAACCGAACCGGAGGTCGAACCGGTGAGGCCTTCGGTTCATGGTTTGATCGGTTAAACCATGGTTTAACCGGTCAAAACCGGAAATAACCGAGAAAAACCGTGAACCAGAATTACGGCGGTTCATGGTTCAAGTTCAACCGGCGGTTCGGTTCGGTTTTTAAAACACTGTCTAGAACATTTATCATTCATTCATTCATTTGCAGAAACAATAGTCCAGAGCAATAATGCAAGATGTTTTATTTATTTTACTTTCTCGATTGTTCTTTTCATGTTGTGATTTATTCCCTCCCTCGCTCTTTAATTGGCTTGTTCTATTTTGATACAGAATTTCAGGCATTTTTTTTTTAATTGAAAAGTAAGAATCAATTATTCCTATTTTAGAAAACAAACCAATTAAGAAAGGAAACCAAATAAAATGGGACGATCGAGATTTGTCAAATAGATGGTTGGGTTTATTTGACGGTGTAGGATTAATTAAATTAATCGTCGTGTTTCATGTTAACTAGAGTGCTTTCACTTTGGTTACAATATTTAAAATAGGCGGCGATCTCCGATAGCGGACCTAGGATGAAATCATCGAAGGGTAACATATTTATATATAGAGAGAAAATCATCGATCTAATACAAAAAATATGTCGAAACATGCATGCATTAATACTTAAAGAATCAGGAGATCGAGGTTCTTAATATATAGTGATACGATGAATATTAATCATAATATAATACCCTCATTCTAATGTAAGTCGACTTATATAGTTTGGTACATGCTTTGCCACTTTGATCGTCATTGTAAAAAGACGGAAAAGCCCTCCGACGAGAAGATGTTGCCCCCGACCTGGGACGACATGCCCCGGTGCCGTGCGGATCAATAATCTTGAGATGGATGTTGCTTAATTTGTGGTGCCTTTTATTTACATGTACATTTTCTACATATATTACTCCCTATTATGGAGTAATAAAAATATCATTCTTGTCACGTTCGTTTTCATACCGATATATTTCAAGTGCGTGTGATGTGTACTTTACATTATAAACCGTACCCACCAATAATGAAGGTTGAGATGGTGATGATGTAAACATAGATATTATAGGGATGATGAGAAGACAAAAGTATTACCCATTCCGTCTCACATCAATTGTCTTGTTTCACTTCAGTACGAGATTTTAGGTGCAATATGAAAAGTGAAAAGTAAGATGTCAACGTTAAAATGTAATCTTTTCAATTTTAGGAAATTAAACATGACAATTCATATGAGACGATCCGATTAGAAAAACAGAATAACTAAAATGGGACAGAGGGAATAGTAAATTTGATTTATAATGAAAATTTATTACATGTAATTTTTTCAATTAACAAATGCTCCCTCGTCCTATTTTATTAATCCTGAAAGGAAACGGCACAATAATCGGAAATAGTATATACATACCAAATACACTAATTTAATTACTATATTCTATTAAAAAAAATTTATGCATGCATAACATCTATAAATAATAACATTTCGTATATTTCAGAGAAATTTCATCTCAAAAGTTTATAAGTATTTAATTTACATAGAAAATTAAAGTGAGTTGTGATTTTCTTCAATTTCAGATAAGAAATTTTTATATGCAACATGTAAAAATGATGCCTTAGAATGAAACTTAAATGGGAATTTATGAAATTCAAAGCTTGTAATATTTTTTTTATTTCAAATTTAATAGGGGAAAATGGACTTTTGCGAAAATATTGGACTTTTAGGTTTTGACTATATCACGTTTTTCTACTTAACGTTACAACCTACCGACATATTATTGTATGATAGTATATTTTTAGATATAAAACGTTACTGAATATGGACATGTGTGGATGGCATTTTCTAAACAATTTTAGAAACATAAATAAGACATTTTTCGATGGAAACCTCTTTTCCGAAAACTGTGTCACAATAGCGTCCCGAAACTAAAATCGCGTGACATTATATATAACAATTCACGCATGCATATGCATTTGGTCGGTTCGGCTCCATCATTAAACTAATATCTTTTCCCTTTCTTTGATTAAAAGATAATTGCTTAATGATTGGAGCCGAGCCGAGCCGGTCAGATGCATGCATGCGTGAATCATTATAATATCAACTATGTAGTTTTGGTTTCGTGACACAATTTTCAAAAAAGAGGATTCGATCCAAAGATTTTCGTAAATTTTAAATTATTTCGGACGTCACTTTCTGCCTTACTCGATTCTCTTCTCATCAAGTAATGGCTATAAAAATAGCAACAAGGTAATAGTTGTTTAACTCAGAATTCTGTAACCGTAGTTTGATGCTCCTTTCGTTTATCACCATTTAACCCCTGCATATTTAATATGTGAGATACAAAATATAAAAGCGATCATGTAAAAAAGTCATTTTTTTTAACCGTAAGGCCGCTGTTGTTTGGTTCATTTTCTAAAATAAAATAAATCCTACTTAAATAAGCAAACCATATATAAAACATTTATTAACATATGATGACATTACCAGATTAGACATGAGTCACATAAATACCATGGGAAATCAAATCGTAAATCAAAATATGATATTTTAATTTCTTGCAATAGGTCATCTACTTTCTTGGCTTATTATACACCAATCAACCATTTAAATAAAAACGCGGTAAAGGCCCGTTACACTTTACTTAACTTCATTTTTAATTGGGATATCCCATTTTGATTGATTATTCACTACAAAAACTTTTTTATCAAACGGAATATGCGACTTAATCTATCAAAAGTCTGTCGTTATTGAGATAGCCCGACGGAAAACTTCCGTCCTTAAAATGAGTGTCGGCATCACATTGACAACGTATTTATAGTCCGTCGTGAGCTTAGGCCAACGGAAAGACGACAGATAAGGCATCGTACGTGTCGCCGGCATAATTAGACACTTTTCGATGTACAACCCTTACTTTTCACTTTAAATACTATGCAAAAAAATTTGTGTCGAAACGAAACAAATCAATTAAAATTAGACTGTTAGAGTAATTAATATAAGAGTAATTACTAATAATATAATTTAATGTATCAACCTAATTAACCACATAATGTATATTTTAATCTAATTTTTAATAGTAAAAATGCTTCTAATCAACAATTATTATCACGCCACTTGCAATGTTTCATAAATTATATCCCATCCATCCTTTCTAGATGATTCGTTTCCTTTTTCGGAACAACTTCTTTCCTATTCACGGAATAATTTCAGATAAGAAATTATTACAGTAATAAAAAGTGGAAATTCTACAGCATTTCGGAATATTAATTATCAATCAATTACAAAAATACTACCACTAGATTATTTATTTATTCATTTATTTATTAGATTTAATTTAGTTTCATTTCTCTTTGATTGTGACGTGCTTTGTGTACCTGCTGAGATACGTAAAAGATTGAGAGATTGAATTTTTGGTTCTTTCCCTTTTAGCATATAGATCGATTGAACCTTTAATTTACTGTGCAAATACAGTTAATTAATCAGTGGTCGTGTTTCTTGTTAATAATCAGCAATTTTTGTTTAATTTTTTTTAAAACAAATTAGTAATTTGCTTGATTTATAGAAAATGTTACTTGGAGTCTTGGACCCTGCATAATTAAGTAAATCTTATTATTTTAACAGACTCATTTTAAATAAAAATTGATATAATCAAACGAGCTGCATGAAGAATTATTATTTTTGAGTCGAAAATGTCTAGCTTTTAGTAGACCTCTGACAATAGCAAAATGTCCATGTTTTTTATGGACAGAGAGAGTACTCAAAATGAGCCTGCCAAAATAATATATGAGTCGTATGTATAAAATAATAAAAACGTGCAAAATGAAACGATACAGTCCAAACCTAATTCACAATCAATTGCTTATAAATACTCAACAAAATTTCTCATTTCTCCACAACTCATAATAGAAGAAAACTTGAAATCTAAGAACAAAAATTAGTTATGAAGGCATTCATTCTTTGCTTCTTGGGATTTATTATACTACAAGGCATATTTCCAGTCAATGCTTTGGTTCGCCGTTATAGTTTTGAAGTAAGCACCCCTTCATTTTTCTTTTAATTTTAATTATTTCAATGAAAATATATGCTAATCTACATTCATACACTTGCATGCAGGTGATGAATTCTGTTCACACTAGGCTATGCACCACCAAGACGATGCTAACGGTAAACGGACAGTTCCCGGGGCCGACGATATATGCCAGAAGGGGAGATCTGGTGATAGTCGATGTTATTAATAGCGCCGATCAAAACATAACCATCCGTTGGTAAACATATCATGCAATTTGATAGTATACTACTATGTTATAGTTGCACATGCTATGCTAATGTTAGTAATTTTTAGGCATGGAGTAAAAATGCCGAGATATCCATGGGCAGATGGCACTGATTTTGTGACGCAATGCCCTATCACTACCGGAACGATGTTTACCCAACGGATTATTCTCTCGGATGAGGAAGGCACGTTATGGTGGCACGCCCATAGCGACTGGTCTCGCGCTACCGTCCACGGGGCCATCGTCATTCTACCTCCCAGGAACGAGGGTTATCCTTTCCCAAAGCCTTATGCTCAAGTTCCTATCATACTTGGTAGTAGATTTCATATTATTAAATTTTGTAAGGCCAATTATTTTGTGTGCCTTGATGTATAGCTAAAAGTCGGTATTTAGTAAAAGAAAAAACTAGAAATGATCTACACCGTTAATTAATTGCTCCGTGATC
The DNA here is from genome assembly GCA_029379335.1 of Thymus mandschuricus. NCBI lineage: Eukaryota > Viridiplantae > Streptophyta > Magnoliopsida > Lamiales > Lamiaceae > Thymus > Thymus mandschuricus. The sequence continues at coordinate 36,355,463 of CM057075.1, read as the reverse complement.
TACCGTTTAGATTAACTTTCATCGACTTTTTTCGTGTGTGGTATTAAATCTGCGAGAATGTTGCAGGAGAGTGGTGGAACGGCGACGTGCAAAAAGTCTTGGACGATTTTATAGCGACGGGCCGCGTCGCGGATCTTTCCGATGCTTTCACCATCAACGGTCAACCGGGAGTACTCTATCAATGCTCAACGGAAGGTACTGGATTTACGAAGTATGTGTTATCAATTATATCCTTTTCTCGAATTAAATTCAAGGGTAACAATTTTATTTTATGTAATTATACAGAAATAAATAAAATAATACGTGCAACGCACGGATTTATTATTATTATTATTATTATTATTATTATTATTATTATTATTATTATTATTATTATTATTATTATTATTCTGGTGCAGATGCGTTCAAGCTGCGGGTGGAGTCCGGCAAGACTTACCTCCTCAGATTGGTTAACGCCGCGATGAACTTCATCATGTACTTCAAGATCGCCGGCCACAATGTCACTGTCGTCGGCTACGACGCCGCCTACACGAAGCCGCTTTCGACCGACTACGTGGCGATTTCGCCCGGCCAGACCGTGGATCTCCTTCTAGAAGCCAACCAGCCCCCCGGCCGGTACTACATGGCCACACAGGTCTACGCCCGCGACGGAAACTACGTCCCCGCCACCGGAATCCTCGAGTACGCCGGAAACTACACTCCGGCACCGGCGCCGCCGGATCTCCCTACCTTCCCCGAATACAGCACATGGGAGGAGTTCGCCTACCTCACCAACCAATTCTACAACCAACTCAAAAGCCTGGCCAACGAGAAATACCCAATCCAAGTTCCCGCCAAAATCACAGAAACCCTATTCTTCACCCTCTCCATCAACGAGTGGCCCTGCAATGGCAGCCGCTGCTTGGAGCCCGACCGGCTGCTGGCGAGCATCAATAACGTGTCGATGCTGCTGCCGACGGACGCCGACATCCTCCATGCCTATTACAGAGGGATCAATGGCGTTTACACCGCAAATTTCCCCGACTTCCCGCCTTCCGTTTACGACTTCACGCAAGGCGATGTCTCGATAGAGGATTCGCGGCCCCGATTCGGGACCGCGGTTAAGGTTCTGGAGTACGGAGCCGAGGTTGAGATCGTGTTACAGAGCACCATCTACCGCGAGATCGATCATCCCATGCATTTGCACGGCCACAGCTTCTACCGCGAGATCGATCATCCCATGCATTTGCACGGCCACAGCTTCTTCGTCGTTGGATCCGGCCAACTATAATCTCGTCGATCCTCCATCGATGGAAACGGTTGCGGTTCCGAGGAATGGATGGGTTACTATAAGATTTAAGGCTAACAATCCAGGTTATATATACTAATTAATTAATTAATCCTTTATTAATAGTGTTGAACATTATTGGTAGGGATATCAAAAAAACCCGAGCCCGACGGGCCGATCCGAATAGCCCAAAAAAATAGTGGGTTAGGGCCCCGAAAGTAAAAAAAACCCTATAGGGCTGGACCGATAAAAGCCCGAGCCCGATAGGTCTGGCCCGAAAGCCCGGTGGGTTACCATAAATTATGAATTCATGACATATTTCATTACTTTACTTGTAAATTTGATAAATTAGGTTGTGTTTTTAATTTTTATTGAGTATTTTTAATTTGTTTTAATAAATATATAATCTTCATTTTAAATTCTATACGTTTTTACTTCGGCGCTTGGTGAAAAGTAAATTAAAGATTTGACATTCGAAAATATTTATGTTAAATTCACAATATTTAATAATTTATTTAATTTTTTATACAAGTATGTGCTAAAATAATTATTATTTTTATATTTATATGATGTCAATTTTATTTTATATAAACTTAATGGCCCGGTGGGCTAGCCCGAAACCCGGTGGGTTAGGGTTAGGGTCAAAAAATAATAGCCCGAAAGAAGAAAAAAAACCCGATTAACCCGATCCGAAAAGCCCGCAACCCGATAGGGCTAACCCGAAACCCGGTGGTTTGGCCCGTTTGACTCCCTAATTATTGGTAACACCTGTTTCAATAAATTACTATTAAAAAAAATATAGATTAAAGGTAAATTAAGGGTATAGTACGTAGGGATGAATTACTATGATTTATAAATTACATTTTAATTAACATATATATGTTCGCAGGAGTTTGGTACATGCACTGCCATTTCGAGCGACATCAGACTTGGGGGATGAAGATGGCTTTCATCGTAAAAGACGGAAAAGCCCCCAACGAGAAGATGCTGCCTCCTCCCTCGGATATGCCGCGGTGCGCAGGAGACCGGGCATCCGATCCTCTACTGATTTCGGATTCGGTTAAAGTTAGTATTCTTATCCAGTAAAAAATAGTATCGAAATAAATGCATATTGTGTTAGGTCCTTCGTGGCACGGTCTTTAGATCACATGTCAATTATAGTTGTCGTGTACACATGGATCGAGGTATAATAATTACTCCCTCTGTCCCCTAATAAGTGTCCCGAGCCGTCAAAATGCAATAACCAAGAAAGTGTATAATTTTACTATATTAACCCCTAATCAGTACATAGAAAATTAAAAAAGTAAAAAAAGTGTAATGATAACCCAAATATAAAAGCCCAAATCATAACCTAAAAGCCCAAATCATAAATTGCGTGAATTGAATTCTACTACACCTATAAATAAGTGTAGGAATGCTCCACGCCTCCACTCTCAGCTTGGACAATCCAAATATGTCCATGGTTGACGTAGTTTACTATTAATGAAAAATAAAATAAAATAAAATATATACTTAAATCTATAAGCGGTGTATAAATTAAAAGTGTGTACGGTGAATAAGGAGCATTTTCGTAAATAAGTGTGCTTAAAACATTAATAAGTACATGAGTAATGATACAATAAAAATTTTGTATGATTCTCGACAATATTATTCAAGGCGGTTTTTGTCCGAAATATGGTCTTCTTTTCCGGAACGTTTCAAATCAACATTTCATGCGCATGTCAACCGAATTAACGCGTTCTTCTTTGAATCATATCAAATCGGCGTTTAATTTAAAAAGTAGTCCAAATTAACGTTTCCTTTGCTTAAATCATCTCAAATTGACATTTAATCCCAAAAGCATTCGTCATATGTTAATCTTAAATCAACATTTAATCCGAATATAAGGCAAATGTCCTTCAAGCTGGTGTTACAAATCCATATATCAAATCCGAAGATGTAAAGGAAAACAAACTCTCCAAAAATCACCCGAGCTGCTGAAAATCGTTTAAGGTGCAAGCTTGGAGAGAGAATCAAATAAATCGTTGAGATTGCACTGTATCAAAGCAATTAAAATTAAATCACCAAATATTTATTTGTATATATTTTTGTATTTTAGGGTCGTTGTTGTTACGCAACTACGTGTTTGATTGGGCCATCCAAAGAGGTTGAGGCCCAAGAATTGAAAAGAAAGAGCCCATGCTAGAGAAAGAGGAAGGCCCAACTAAAAGGATGTTGATGTATTTTGCCTATACTCATATCTATTTAAATATTCATTTCAGTTTAATACGCTCAAGTTAATTAATTTTGATAAAAGAAACCACTTTAACATCCTTTCATTAGAGCTGGGGAAATATACTGAAAACTCGGTATTACCGTCTATACCATACCGAAAAAATATCGAAAATACCGTAATTAAGGTATACCGAGATTTTTGGTAAGGTATTATACCGTACCGTAAAACTACGGTAAGGTAAAGGTATGAACTTTCAAATACCGAGATATACCGTCCCATACCGTATATCGAAAATTTAGTGTATATTATAATATTCTAAACTATAATATATATTTCATCTCAAGTTGTAATATGATTTAAATGTTATTATAATTTTACAATATCATTGATATTGTTAAATATATATAATTAACAGTAATTTTTCGATATGAAAAAAAATGGTATAAAAATATATTTTGGTGTATCAAAAGTAAGGTACGACAAAGGTATACCGTCATACCGTACCGTGATAAGGTATACCGAATGTACGGTAATGTAAAGGTATGGAGTTTACTCCATACCGAAAGTATGGTATACCGACTTAAGGTATACCGAAAGGCACGGTAAGGTAAAGGTATGCATATTTTGCATACTGTAATTTAAGGTAAGGTATAAGGTATGCATAAAATGTCAAGGTATGCCATACCGACCCACCCCTACCTATCATTATAAAAATAAAAAATTGTGTCCGTAAATTGATTTTTTTTTTTCTGTTTGGCCTCATTCCGGAGAACATCAACCCTCTCTCGTGTTTTATCATTTGTGTAATCTTATACTCTCTCAGTCCCCACTTATAAAGAGATAACTTTCGTTTTCGTTTTTCCCATTGATAAAAGTGATACTATTCAAAATGGTAAAAGAATTATTCTACTGATCGAAATCATTAGCACCACTTTACTCACTACTATCACTTTTGTCTTATTTTCCGTGTTAATCGGGGAAAACAATTACTTATAATTTTATAAGTGGGACGTAGTGATATACTCCCTCCATCCCACTCATAAAGGGATAAGCTTATTCGCAACACGAGAATTAAGACGAGAGTGATAGTGATGGATAAAGTAGTGTGGTTAGGTTTTAGTTGGTTAAAATTTTGCTATTTAAGGTAAAATTCCTATATGAATAGGACAAACAAAAATTGAAATTATAGTTTTATGAATGAGACGGAGGAAGTATTAAGTTATTTTTCAAATCATATTTTTCACGTTATGATTGTAACGTGATTCACGTGAGACGGAGGTAGTATATGGTTGGATATGTGTTTGAAATGTCGTGCTTCACGTTGATTAGAGTCCTTTCACCGAATTGTACACGTTTTTTGTGATGTATTGCTTCCGTCTCATTTTACTGGACTTGTTTGCTATATTCGGCTGTCCCACTTTATTTGTCATGTTTCCTAAAATGAAATTAATTAACCCTTACAATGCGGACTCTTTACTTTTCACTTTTAATACTGCACGTAAAATCCCATGTCAAAATGAAAGCGTGTCTCCTTTCTATTTTGTTTATTTATACATGAAAGCGGCATTTAATCTAATACCTATATTAATTAGATATTTAAATGTTTCTCAATCGATGGGCAAATTTATCAAATATTAATATTATTATTAAGATATTTTGAACCTAACCATAAAAATTAGTGTTACGAAATACTTAATTATTTGAAAAAGTAGCATCTTTTGTAGCATCTTTTGTATTTTAAGAGAGTGAGAGAACAAAACAATGGGAATCATAAATTATATTTAGAGAGAGAGAGATCGTTTAAAAATGGATGTTGCGTAAGCTACGTCCATTTCATCTTAGTTTATTAGAATATGTTCTATAAATTTCTATGAAGTACGGGGTTGTTTGACTAAATTTATAAGTTGTGTTTAACTGCTTATAACTTATAAGCTATTTGACTGCTTATAAACACTTTAAACTCTTGAAACATCTTATAAGCACTTAAAGTTTAGCTCTTCCGCCCCGACTTATTTTTTCAAAATTTGACTTTTTCATTGTATAACTTTATATTATTGTTATATTTCTATTGTAAACACTTCAATTCGATATTATAAAATTATAAATTCCAAAAACAAATATTTTTCAAATTTATTTTTATTAATTTTTCAGATTTTAATTTATTTTGAGCTTATCGGTTGTTTTATCCAAACACTTTAAAATCTTAAAAGCTCTTAAATTTAAGAACTTATAAGCTCTTGAAACATCTTATAAGCACTTAGAGCTTAGCTTAGCCGAACACCCCCTTAGTCTCAAACATTAATTTTAAGTGCCGATAACACATACACAATTTTATCATTTAACTTTTTTTTTTATATTGCACTGGTTAATTGAGGGAAGGATTACGGCTAATGGGATTTATAATATAATATAAATAAATATATTTCATCTTTATTTACAAATTCGAACTTTTAAATCAACATTTTTTTTTTTTTTATAATATAAAGTCTTTAACTAATGTCGAGGTCCTACCACCGATAACAAATTTATCCTTCCATATTAAAATTTTACGTTTGGTAATTTGAGTTGACATTTTCAAACGTGAAAGTGTAATAGAAGGATGAAACGAAGAAGAAAAATTCCTCAATCTCATACATTCTGTTTAAGCATTTTATCAAACATCTTGTATCCAATATGATTCTCCACATCCTCACTCGTTATGCTATAGGTGTTTGCCTAAACGCTCAATCATAAAATGCCTAAATTGAATTCTATTACACTTATGAATAAGTGTCCTCGAAACATTATTAAATACTCGTGAGAAATGATACTGGAGAGCTCAAGAAGATCAATGAAAAATCTTTAATCTCTATGAATTCTCGTTTTTTTTGTTCGAAATATCGTCTTCATTGCTAGAATCGTTTCAAATCAAAAATTTATCCAGAAGTCCCCTCCTCGCTAACATATATGTTCTTTGCTGAAATCATCTCAAATCAACGTTTAATCTGAAAGTCCTCCAACTTACTTATGGATCATCTCAAATCAACATTCAATATAAAAATAAATTAAAAGTCACTCGGATTGATTTACAAATCCACGCATCAAATCCAAAAAGGACAAGGGAACGAACTCTCCTATAATAAAAATAAGTAAGGGGTCCACATTATTTTTTTTAATATATTTTTTTTAATTTTTAATGTTATGCGTAACGTCGTGATGAAAATTTTAGATTCACCTAACATATGGTTGAATTATTCGTAATTTCGTGTTTCTCGTTGATTAGGGTCCTTTTCCTAGTACAACCTTAATTAATCATGAAATAAAGTCGGCATCAAATAATTAAATATCGTACCAATAATCAATATTTCCTATGTGATGCTCTTTAATTTACTCCTCCGTCCTCTATTTAGTGACGGAGGGAGTATGAGCACGCGTTTTTTCACATTTTATGGTATAATAATAAATTAATGTGTTAAAGTGCTAAAGTGGAATAATTGTGGGTTCATTTGAATTGTTTAATAGTATTAAAATGTTAAAATAATAAAAAGTAGATGTATAAAGTGTTAAAGTGTTAAAGTGATTGTGGGGTCTACGTCCAAAAATGAAAATTGTCAGTAAATGGAGGACGTCCCAATAAAGTATTAACGTCACTAAATGGAGGACGGAGGGAGTATCATAAGTTATAGGGTGATGATTGACTACTTCTCGACTTTACTCAATCGGAGCCGTTCTTTATTCTCCACTAGTTTCCTATCTTCGCTGCATTCGCTTCACTGTTACGGTTAGTCGCCTAGGCGGCTGCCTAGCCTGATTTGGCCGCTTAGACGGTTGCCTAGCCGATGACTACTGCTGCTTAGTCGGGACGGTCCTGCACTAACTAGCGCCTAAGTGCCGTGTAGGGGGTTTTTTTGAACCCTGAAGTTTACCAGTCACCTACCTCACCTACCTAGTCACCTACCTCACCTACCTAGTGTAGCTACTGCTACTATTAATTTATATTCGAACCGTAGTAATAATAAAAGGGGTCATTTAAGAAGAGATATAGGAAGTAGTAAGTTGACTTTGAATGATACTTTATTACCTGTATAATGAACAAATTAATAAATAAAGTGTTTTATTTCGAAAATGTTAGTCACTTTTGTTACTTCTGTTGTCGTCTAAGGTGTTTTATTCTGAAATTTGATGGTAAAATACATAAAAGTATATTACTTTACTCATTAATTAATTATTTTGATGTATAAGTTGGTGTTTATAAAAAAATAATAATAAATAAAGTTAAAACGTAAATATACATAATTAGTATGTGTACTTGGATAAAGATGACACTTATAAGAAAATATAGTAAGAAACGCCATAATAATTACTCCCTTCCCACGATTGTTAGACCCTTCGATTTTCTTTAAAATTAGTTTTCGTAATTTGTAACGATGGTTTTAAAAGTATATTTCCTCCGTCCTACTTCACTAGTCATATTTGTTATTTTGGATTGTCCACTTTATTAGTCATGTTTTCTAAAATAGAAGTAATGAACCTTTTACTTTTCAATGTAGACCCTTTGCTTTTCTCTTTAAACATTTGCGCATAGAATCTCGTACCAGAAAAACAACAAGATTAGTAAAATAAAACAGAAATAGCATTTTTAAGGGCAATTTTTTAAAGATGAGCTTTGCAAAATTTTATTGAGAATTTACTTGCCCGATGAATATCATCAAAGGGTTTAAATATTGTGGACGGAGGGAATATATGTAAGATGCCATTATTTTTCTGTTTATAAAACAGGCCTTTCAATTTCCGACGAGCAACGTATTTATATAGAAAAATATACTCCCTCCGTCCACCATTTACTGACATTATTATTATATCGGGACGTCCACCATTTACTGACCCTTTCCGATTTAGGACGTAGACCCCACAATCACTTTAACACTATAACACTTTATCCATCTACTTTTTATTACTTTAACATTTTAATACTATTAAAAAATTCAAATGAGCCCACAATTATTCCACTTTAACACTTTAACACATTAATTTATTATTATACCATCAAAATGCAAAAAAAAAAAAAAAAGTGTGTCCACTAGGGAGTCACTAAATCATGGACGGAGGGAGTATTGATAGTACCGAAACAAAAACTTTCCTATTTATATCTTGACCAAATACATATATTAAAAATAATATATTAATAGTGGGCCCTAAAAGTTCTTACACTAGTATTTTTTTTTTTGACAGCTACACTAGTCATTTTTTAAAATGTTGAATTATTCTTTTTAGATTTAAAAAAAATGTTTATTCAGACACTTGTATTTTGATATGTCATTGGTTAATTGATCTTGAATATCTTAATGTTTTTTTTATTATAAAAATATAGAATATCATATCATTAATTATCTTTTGGAAAGCAAAAGGAAAAGGTAAAAAAGAAAGAAAAGACGATTTCAAATAATGGTTAATTATTGTTTAATCACCTTTAATTAAATATAATAATACTTGATTAAGAACTATAATAATATTAAATTTGTATGGGTTGATACTAATACGAGTATAAGTACCCAAGGAAACTTGTGTAATAGAAATAGACAAAAATTAAGGATGTTTTTAGCTATGAATTTTCTCACTCTTTGCTTCTTAGCTTTTATTATGCTTCAAGGCTTAATTCCAATCAATGCTAAAGTTCGTCGCTATAAATTCGAAGTAAGTATTGCCTCATTCATATTGTGTTTCTCTTCTTTCCATTTTAAGTCATTGGAAGTAACGATTTATCTTGTCGCAGTTGGTGAATTCTTCACACACGAGGCTATGCACCACCAAGACGATGCTAACGATAAACGGGCAGTTTCCGGGGCCGACTATTTACGCCAGGAAGGGAGATCTGGTGATAGTCGATGTTATTAATAGTGCCGACGAAAATATAACCATCCATTGGTATGTAAATAAGCCATGCACTTTAATTAGTAATGTATATGATAGTTGTACAAGCTTATGGCTAATATTGGTAACTTTTAGGCACGGAGTGAAAATGCCGAGATATCCGTGGACGGACGGGACCAACTTCGTGACACAGTGCCCCATCACTCCCGGGACGAGGTTTACCCAAGAGATGATCCTGTCGGACGAGGAAGGCACGTTATGGTGGCACGCCCATAGCGACTGGTCTCGAGCTACCGTCCATGGTGCCATCATCATTCTACCCCCTGAGGAGAAGGCTTATCCTTTCCCTAAGCCTCATGCTGAAGTGCCATTTTTACTTGGTATTTCAAATTTAGCCCACCATTTACATATTTATGGATATGAAATTCAGGCCCGTCTCAATGTATAGGCCTTTTAAATTTTAGCAAAAATATGACTTAAAATAATATTTAATGAAATGTAAAAGAAATGTGCAAAGAGATCTTTAAAAAAAATCGAAGTTACTTGTAAATAAATAGTAAAAAAAAAAAATCAAAGTTAGTTTTGGAAGAGAAGAAAAAAATAAAAAGACAAAAACAAAAAAATGAAATAAGTAGGTTGGAAAAAAAAAAGCCAACAAATCGAAAGAACAAAGGAAAGTGCTAATATCCCCACAAAAATTGAGAAGAAAGAAAAAGAAGAGAGAGAGAGATTTGGACTTTAATACTGTAATAAATTGGACTTGATATTGAAGGAAAAAGAGAATCCAAGTAATATTCTTTAATTGAAATTGAGAAGAAAAAAAGGAGAGATATTTGGGCTTTAATAATGAATTGGCTTAATACTTTTTTAGGGGCCCTATTTTTTGGGAGGCCCTGTTATGTAGAACTTGATGGGCCTCCTCATAGACGGGCCTGAATTGAAATTTATATCAAATGTAATTAACGACGAGTTTGGATTTGTTTGCAGGAGAGTGGTGGAACGGTGATATGATGAAAATCATGGAGGGTTTCTACGCCGAAGGACGCGATTCGAATCTTTCCGACGCTTTCCTCATCAACGGTCAACCCGGAGTACTGTATAAATGCTCTGAACGAGGTGTAGATAATGCTGCTGCTTTCTTCGTCTCATCTGATTACGTCTGTTTTTTTTTTTTTTTTTTTTTTTTTTTTTTTTATTTATTCAATTAAGCTGGTGGTGCAGATACTTACAAGCTAAGCGTGGAATTTGGCAAGACCTACCTTATAAGAATGGTCAACGCGGCGATGAACTACATCATATACTTCAAGATCGCCGGCCACAGCTTCACCGTCGTCGGCGCCGACGGTGCCTACACGAAGCCGATGGCGTCCGACTACATCGCCATCGCCCCCGGCCAGACCATCGACTTCCTTTTAGAAGCAAACCAGCCGCCCGGTCATTACTACATGGTTGGCAGAGTCTATGCCACTGGATCGGACTACATCCCGCTCACCGGAATCGTCGAGTACGCCGGGAACTATCCGCCGCCGGCGTCGCCGGAGCACCCGCACTTCCGCGAGTTCCCCACGCTGGAGGACTCCTCCGACTACGCCAACCAGTTCACCATGAGCCTCAGAAGCCTAGCCGATGCCGACGTTCCGAAGGACGTCGATCACACCATGTTCTACGTCGTCGCGATCAACGAGTACCCGTGCGTCGGAAGGCGGTGCAAGGAGCCCGAGAGGCTGCTGGCGAGCATGAACAACGTGTCGATGCTGCTCCCCGACGACACCGACCTCCTCTACGCCTATTACAGGGGAATCAGTGGAGTCTACACCACTGATTTCCCTGATTTCCCACCTCGTGTGTATAACTACACAGGAGGTGTGGCCTTAACCAGCCACTCGCGGCCGGCGTTCGGGACAGCCGTTAGGATCCTGGAGTACAACACGACCGTTGAGATCGTGTTCCAAGCCACCACATTGTACAAAATCGACCATCCCATGCATCTACACGGCCACAACTTCTACGTCATCGGGTCGGGGTTAGGCAACTTCGACGCCGCCAAGGATCCAGCCGGCTATAATCTCGTCGACCCGCCGTTGATGAATACGGTTAACGTTCAAAGAAATGGATGGGCCGCTATAAGATTCAGGGCTAACAATCCAGGTGATTAATTAATTAATACTCAGTACCGTACTAATATTATAATATAAAAGACTCATTCTAATATAAGTCCGACTTATATTAATTACTAATTGATGCAGGAGTTTGGTACATGCACTGCCACTTCGACCGTCACCAGAGTTGGGGAATGAACATGGCATTCATCGTAAAAGACGGAAAAGCCCCCGACGAGAAGATGTTGCCGCCGCCACCGGACATGCCCCGGTGCGGAGGAGAACCGGCACTCGATCCTCTTCTAATTTCAGAATTGGGAAGAATTGGGAACCAAGTCCAGTAAATTTATTTGTTAAAAAGTACTATTATTTATGTTGTAATCTGTATATTTTAATTTAATTTTTCATCACCTTTTATTTGTTAAAAAGTACTAGTATATTTTCTACATATAGTACCATTAATAAATACACAATTCTTGTTGTCACGTTCGTTTTCATACTTTATAATATAGATTGTACTAATAAAACAGTGAAATTTTGAGATGGTTAAGATGTAAACAGGGGTATTTTGGGGAAGAGACGATAAAGTCAGTAATAATATTAATATTTAATATAAGAATACTTTTTTTTTTTTTTGATCGGACAAATGTTAGATGTTAGATTAGATTGTTAGTACGCCTAGTTCCCAAACACTCCAAGAAAATCTCCAAGCCACCTTATATCTCCCTAATTCGCTCCCATCAGGGATCGAACCAGGGTCACTCCTCCAAGGGAGGAGCCCGGTGGCCAGGTGCGCTAAGTTACCTGGTTTTAATATAAGAATACTGTATTACATATAAGGAGAAATGTTATGCTACATACCTTATGCTACATACCTTGTGAGCACCGCTCTCATTTCGTCGACGTTAACATTAATTTACTTCGTTTTATAAAACTAACAATGTGAATAACAATATTTGGGGTATTAGATTTAAACCAATTAAATGTATAAAACAAAATAAATTAATGTTAATGTCGACGAAACGAGAGCGTTGCTCACGAGGTATGTAGCACAAGGTATATATGTAGCATAACATTTCTCTACATATAAGTATTGATTGACTTATAATGTAGATTTATTAGTACATGTAGTTTTTTTCCATTAGCTAATATGTAAATAATGACTCTTATATTTTAGAGCAATGCCATCTGAAATCGGATGAGATCCTCTGTCTCCAATTCTATGTATCTTCTGCTCTATTATGAATTCATCACTCAGCTGTAACCTCCTATGATAAACGGTATGTCAAAATTGTTGAGAATAATGCATAAAATTTATAAAATTCGAAATTTGATGCACAGTTGGTATATAAAATTGGTGCTACAGATCCATGTAATATGAAACACGTACTGTCAAAATTTTTAAATAATTCTATATCTCTCTATTTAAATTGACAATTGAATAGAATTTATGTGGCTTGCTAAAAAAATAATTATAACTCTCTCTCTACGTAATATGTTGAAAATTTGAAATATAAACAATAGCATATATTTCGTTTTGTTTTGTTTTTGTTTTGTTTTTTTTTTTTCCTATTAGTGGTGGGCTGGTGGGGTTTAAAGTCTAGATATTTTGAAAGATATCAATATATAATACCGTTATGGATCTTCGTCCCATGTAGCATCACGTGTGATTTTTATGAATATTTTCGAATATTCTTATTGATTTAGCTTATTTTATATATTTAAGCCAAAGAAAGATAGAATTTCTTCACTCTCTACAAAGGGCCTAAACATAGTATGATATATATATAATACTGTTATGGATCTTCGTCCCATGTGACATCACGTGTGATTTTTATGAATATTTTTGAATATTCTTATTGATTTGGCTTATTTTATATATTTAAGCCAAAGAAAGATAGAATTTCTTCACTCTCTACAAAGGGCCTAAACATAGTATGATCAGAGGGGTATTCAGACAAAAGCTCATACATTATCCTTTCCTCCCAAGCAGATAGGAGAGGGAGAGACCGAGAAGGCTTCTCTCTACTAGGATTCCTATACAGACTAATGTCAGGGATATTCCAAGAAACACCAGAAGGAGGACTAAATGTCAAATAACATTCATGACAGTCCTTATCTTTGGACTCATACTTGCCGTATATATTTGCAAAACGAACATTTGGAGAAAAGTACACATGAGAATCCCTGTATTTTAATTCGTGGGTACGAAAGAAAAGGAATGATGTATCCTTCACCCCTTCCAGGCTCGCAATTATATGGAAAAAGGCAGCCTTGCGGATAGAGGCCGGGTTTAATTGGTTCAAGGGCACATTGTATAAATGAGCAACACGAGCAAAAAAGGGAGGCACTGGGAAACGCAGGCCGGCCCCTAACTGAGAAAACCAGAAGGTCTTGAGAGGGGATGTTGAAAACGAAGGACGCTCATTCTCCTCGGGGATTTCCAGCAAAAATCCCCCAAATTTTTTCACATTCTTAACAAAAATATCTAAGGCCGTCCTATCTAGGGTGGAAGGCCCATATCTATCCAAGGGTAGAATATGTTTCTTTGGCCTACTCTCGGTATTATATTGTCCCTCTGAGATTCAGACCCCTGAGCAGATCTAGTAGACCTGCTGCTGCCCTGATGGTCGGAAGTACCCCGCCGAGAAGAAGAAGGTTTCATAGCGACTTTCTAAAAGACGATAGCGGAAAATCTAAGAGAAGAATAAAATGCAAGAATACCTGTTTGAGGGGGAAGTAGAAACGTCGAGAAATTGAAAATGGCGGAAAGGTTTTTCCTTTCCTTTGAAGCACTAGAAGAATATAAAGGAGGACGAGCAACTACTGCCTATAAACTCGGGAAAGAAGGAAAGTAAAGGCGAAGGCGTAAGAAACAGGAAGGGAGAGCGTGTCCCACCCACTACACCGGAATTCAATTAATTTCAAAAACAGGTCTCGCCCTTTCCGAGCGTGCCTACACGCGCCAAAAAAAAAAAAAAAAAACAACAACAACAACAACAACAACAACAACAACAACAGCACACACACGGTCATTAAACTCCATTTTCTGTTGGAATCACCCAAATCAGGCCATGAGAGAAAAAACAAAGTTATAAGCAGTATAAACAGGAGAAGATAAGCAAGAATATAGGCTTTCCCTTCAGAAAATGGGGCTAATTTTTTCACAAAATAACGAGTAAAAAAGAGCCTCAAGATCATCCCAAGGGTACTATCAGAACCTCATGTAACACGTAGAAAACACCTTTTATCATCGGTTTCGACAGTGATAACTAAAGTTTAATCATCGGTTTCGGCAGTGATAAATGGCGAAGAGAGGATGAGGCCTTTTATAGATAAGAAAATAATAGAGTGCACCTCTCCTGTGCTTCAGTCACATCGAAAAGATAATGATGAAGAAAAAAGTCTTCACATTGCCTTATTCTCGGAAAACTAAACGTCGCAATGTTTTTTCACGCGACAATACAATTATGGCGTCTGTAATAAAACCCTTTTCCGCCAGAACATCTAACAGAAGCTAACAAAGCACGCTTCTGGACCTGGGGGGGAGTAGCTGATAGGGACCAGTAATAGCCGTGCCACGTAGCAGATTTTCATAGGGATTGGATTAGTGCTCCAGGAGTCTCAGATGCCATCTAGAGGCAGAAGTCGTGTTCCGCGCAGGAGCTACATGATCCGGAGCAGAACTGTCATCACATTGAAGCTGTCCCGATTCACTAGCATCTGATTGTACCCAGGGATCTGAGAAACACACCATCCGCATGACTCTACGTACTCTAGAGTGAGGACCACTAAATTAATGACCGAGGGAACCCTGTCCCCCTGAAAATTCCTCTCTTGTCCTCCCTCTGCACGAACATTCACATTTTCGTCCTTTCTACACCTATAAATAGAGAGTGATCTCATCACATCCAACACACGCATACTACATACATACTTTTCACTATACTATTCTATCGGCGCTCGGCTTAACACTCTGGTAAGCTAGAGCAAACGGAGTCCTACTTCAAGTATCCTTTTCTCTCATCATTTCCATCTTCAGCTTCATCGGTAAAAAGGGCACCCCCAACTGCTCAAACCGGAGGTATAATTCTTGTTACTGAGAGAGGACGAAGCATGAAGGTGCCTTGCGTTCTCTACTTCGCCCTCTTCTTTTTCCCTTGCTTTTCTGCCTAAACGAGCTCTACGCTCTGTGGATTCTACCGATTTTATGGCTAAAAACACCTGTTGCTTACTACTTGTCTCGATTCTCTCTTTCATGTGCAAAAGGGAATGCTCTGTGAAAAATGAGCTGTTAAGGCTAATAAATCGCATGAATCTCTTACATATTGCTGTTTGTAATCCTTTATACGTGAATACTCCTTACAAATTCGATGAATGATCACACAATTGTTGAAGATCTTTAACCCGGATCTATCAAAACAGGACGAAGGGTATAAAATATAGAAATACATGTAGTTCGATGTGACGGACAGAGTATCATGCCAATATTTCTATGTTATGACTTTCTTACTCGTCGTGCTCTTTTCAATCTACCAATATAACCGAATGCTTCTTGACTTTACTCAATGAAGCCATTCTTTATTGCACTAGCTTGCTATCTTCACTTCACTGATTCGGTTAGTTGTATCGTCTTCACTTAGACACGTAAATTAGGACGGTTTAACGTTCGACAATCGAGACCTTCTATATAGCTCTACGGAATAAGTCTGGTGCACTCTTTCGTTGATACTTGTAGATATTTCAATGAATATATTTTATCTCTATTTACAAATTCGAGCTCTTAAATCAACAAAATTCTATTATGGTATCAAAGCCTTTGACTAACATCGATATCTTATATTTAAATCCCACTGATAACAACTTTATCCATACATGGTAATTTGAGTTGACATTGTCAAACGTGAAAGTGTAAAAGAAGGATAAAACAAAGAAAAATTCCTCAATCTCACCCTAATTTGAGTTAGGAATTTAATCAAACACCTTCTGCTCATACCAATTTGTTTAAGCATTTTATCAAACATCTTGTATGCAATATGATTCTCCACATCCTCACTCGTATTTCACAGCTCCGATCTATACATGCTATAGGTAATGATCTCATGGCTCTACAATGAAAAATTCAATAATGACAAACCAATGTAAACGCGTAATGTTTGTTTTGTACAAACGAGAACAAAGAACAATAATTAATTTAAGCTTGTATATAAAACTTTGTGCGTATCATCGTGTATACACTGAACTCATGCACGTATTATTTTTATTTTGAGGCCTTCAATTCGTCATTTGAAATGAGAAAGACACTATATTATATTATGAGAGATGAGTTTAAACTATTTCTCTAAATAATATTGAGAAACTAAAATATAAGTTCAACTTTAATATCACTTTGCAAATATAATTTTTGAGCTGATAATTGCGTGATTGATTCTTGAATCATTATTTCTTTTAATTATATGGAAGTTTTTGTACCTTAAAATTTATATTGTATTTGATTTTTGGATATAAAATTATTATGATGTCGAAAAAATTTGGACAATTATGTCATTTTTTGAAGTCCGAGCTATTAAGTCACCAAATGATCAAAGTTCAGGCAAATATTATAAAATTTAAAAATTCATGACATAAAGTAACTATGAAGTAAAATTTCGGACCATAAAATAACTATATATCTTTTCTATTTATTGGATTTAATGCGTAAAAAAAGTGTTTAATTGATTGGGCCAACCAAAGAAAGTGGAGGCCCAAGATTTGAAATAGAAAGAGCCCATGCTTTGAGAAAGAGGAAGGCCCAACTAAAAGGGTGTTGCTTTGTACTTCCCCCGTCCCACTTCAAATGACATGTTTTATTTTAAAAGTGAAAAGTAAGAGGTCCGTTCCCATTGAAAGTAAGGGTTAATCCAATTCATTTTAGGAAACAAGCCGTTGAAGTGAAACATCTCAATTAGGAAAGTAAGTCAAATGAAGTGGGTTGAAGGGAACGATTAAGATTTCAACATTGATTCTCAGACTTTGTACTCACTCCGCCTCACTAATTAAAAATATATTTTTTTTTGGGGACATTCTACTGATATAGAAACATGTCACAGAATATCAAAAATCTTAACTTACACTTATGAGTGAGTTACTTTTCGATACGCAATTTTGCATACAATGATAAAAATAAGAGTCCTTTTCTTTAGTAGAACATTAATTAATCATTACATAAATATTATATGCTATATTTCCCTATCTCACTCATTATTTTCTCTAATGGGGCCGAAGTAGTCGGCATCAAATAATTAAATATCATACCAATAATTAACATTTCCTTTGTAATGCTCTTTAATTTAGCATAAGTAATTGGGTGATGGTTGAATGCTTCTCGACTTTTGATACGACCAAGGAATCGAGGAGATATTAGTTCGAGAAGATAAGTTTATTTACTAGCTTTTTATGTAATGTCTTTTAATTATAGTTTTGTTATTGGGCCTAGGTTAGAGTCCAATTAGAATATCTAAGCCCACTAGGATTTAGTGTCAAACATATTTAAGGTTCCATTGTATCTTGACCGTCATTATTGGAAATAGAATTGTGAAGGAACCCTTCGTTGGTTTTCGGCTTCTCATTGAGAAGATTAGGAGTTTACACGCACTCGAAGCGTGAATTATCGATACGTCTCGATCTCGAGGCGTATCAACTTTACTCAGTCGGAACCGTTTTTTATTCCACTAGTTTCCTATCTTCGATGTGTTCGCTTCACTGATTTTCAATTAATCACGTCGTCTTCACTTTCACCGATAAGATAAGGGGTAATTCTAAACACGGCCCCAAATTACTCTTGATAGCCCTTAATCCATTTACCTAAGGATAATTGATTGCTCACGAAAGGCAATTAATTATTCTATATGAGTGGAAGATACGGAGTATTTTCTATAGTACGACAACACACGCATACAGTTCTATCGTACATTGTTTATTTTTTTAATTGCACCAGTTAACTAAGGGAAGAGTTCGGATGTACACATACTCGAGACTTTTCTCTCCGAAACTTAATTTTCTACCGCTATATCAATGCATGCACGCATATCAGACCGTTTAAATTGAATAGTAGTAAAGTGACAACACATAAAATCGCCTTTACCAAGATTGGAAAGATTTACCAGTCACCTACCTCACCTACCCGAATTGGGTAGCTAGTATTACTATTTATAGTAAATTGACTTTGAATGAGCCTTTAGCATATGCATATCCTTTCATGAACAAATTAATAATAAAGTGCTTTATTTCCAATTTGTCACTTCTGTTGTTTGTTTTAAATCATTTTGTTTTAAAATTTGATTGTAAAATACGCAAAAATTTATCATTTATATCTACATAATTAATGTGATATATAGGCTGATGTTTAAAAAAGAATAACAAATAAAGTTAAAATGCGTGTAATTCGATAAAAATGACACTTATTATATATAAGAAAACGGAGCTTGTAACTCCTCGGTAGAGTGTTCGGGTGAAACGTTATCATAATTACTTCCTCCTCACGATCGTTAGACTTTTCGAATTTTTATAATTAGTTTTTGGAATTTTGTAATGATGATTTTTAAAATAAATTTCCTGCAGTGTAATTTTTTTAAAATGCATACTACAATACTCATAGTACCTTTGTATAAAAGAAAATACTCTAAATATCTCGTTTAAAAATTTTCAAAAGGGAATATATGTCGACGCCATTATTTATCTGTTTATAAAACTGACCCTTCAATTTCCGATGAGAAACGTATGTACCGAAACAAAAACTTTCCTATTTAAATCTTGACCACATATATATCAAAAATCTGAAATCAATAGTGGGCCCTGAAAATGTTGAATTATTTTTTTAGATAAAAAATTTTTATTTTAAATTCAGACACTAGTATTTTGATATGTCATTGCTTGATTATTCTTGAAATATCTTAATGTTTATTTTCATTAAAAAAATATAGCATATCTTATCATCATTATCTTTTGGAAAGAAAAAGGAAAAGTGAAAAGGAAAGAAAAGACGATTACAAATAATGGTTAATTAATATTTAATCACCTTTTATTAAATATAATAATACTTGATTAATAAATATAATAATATTAAATATACATGGGTTAATACTACTGAGTATAAATACCCAAGGAAACTTGTGTAATAGAAATAGAGAAAAATTAAGGATGTTTTTGGCTATGAAGTTTTTCACTCTTTGCTTCTTCTTAGCGATTATTTTGCTTCAAGGCTTAGTTCCAGTCAATGCTAAAGTCCGTCGCTATAGATTCGAAGTAAGTATTGCCATCTTGAGTCGTTCATTTTGCGTTTCTCTTCTTTCCATCTTGAGTCGTTCGAAGTAACGAATAATCTCGTCGCAGTTGGTGAATTCTTCACACACGAGGCTATGCACCACCAAGACGATGCTAACGATAAACGGGCAGTTCCCGGGGCCGACTATCTATGCCAGGAGGGGAGATCTGGTGATAGTCGATGTTATTAATCGTGCCGATGAAAATATAACCATCCATTGGTATATATATAAATAAGTCATACACTTTAGTAATGTATGATATAGTTGTACAATTGCTTATGGCTAATATTGGTAACTTTTAGGCATGGGGTGAAAATGCCGAGATATCCGTGGACGGACGGTACCAACTTCGTGACACAGTGCCCCATCACTCCCGGGACGAGGTTTACGCAAGAAATGATCTTGTCGGACGAGGAAGGCACGTTATGGTGGCACGCTCATAGCGATTGGTCTCGAGCTACCGTCCATGGTGCCATCATCATTCTACCCCCGAAGGGGAAGGCATATCCTTTCCCTAAGCCTCATGCTGAAGTACCATTTTTACTTGGTATTCCAAATTTAGCCCTCCATTTACATATGTATATGAGTTTATATCAAATGTAATTAACGACGAGTTTGGATTTGTTTGCAGGAGAGTGGTGGAATGGTGATATGATGAAAATCATGGAGGGTTTCTACGTCGAAGGACGCGATTCGAATCTTTCCGACGCTTTCCTCATCAACGGTCAACCCGGAGTACTGTATAAATGCTCTGAACGAGGTGCAGAGAATGCTGTTGCTTTCTTCGTCTCGTCCGATTACGTCTGTTTATTTATTTATTTAATTAAGCTGGCCGGTGGTGCAGATACTTACAAGCTAAGCGTGGAATTGGGCAAGACCTACCTTATAAGAATGGTCAACGCGGCGATGAACTACATCATCTACTTCAAGATCGCCGGCCACAGCTTCACCGTCGTCGGCGCCGACGGCGCCTACACGAAGCCGATGGCGTCCGACTACATCGCCATCGCCCCCGGCCAGACCATCGACTTCCTTTTAGAAACAAACCAGCCGCCCGGTCATTACTACATGGTTGGCAGAGTCTATGCCACCGGATCGGACTACATCCCGCTCACCGGAATCGTCGAGTACGCCGGGAACTATCCGCCGCCGGCGTCGCCGGAGCACCCGCACTTCCGCGAGTTCCCCACGCTGGAGGACTCCTCCGACTACGCCAACCAGTTCACCATGAGCCTCAGAAGCCTAGCCGATGCCGACGTTCCGAAGGACGTCGATCACACCATGTTCTATGTCGTCGCGATCAACGAGTACCCGTGCGTCGGAAGGCGGTGCAAGGAGCCCGAGAGGCTGCTGGCGAGCATGAACAACGTGTCGATGCTGCTCCCCGACGACACCGACCTCCTCCACGCCTATTACAGGGGAATCAGTGGAGTCTACACTCGATCCTCTTCTAATTTCAGAATTGGGAAGAATTGGGAACCAAGTCCAGTAAATTTTTTTGGTTAAAAAGTACTTCTGTATTATGTTGTAATTTGTATATTTTAATTTAATTTTTCATCACCTTTATTTACAAGTATATTTTCTACATATAATAAAAACACAATTCTTGTCGTCACGTTCGTTTTCATACTTTATAATATAAATTGTACTACAAAAAAAGTGAAAATTTGAGATCGTTATGATGCAAACAGGGGTATTTTGGGGAAGAGATGATAAAGTCAGTGATATTATCAATATTTAATATTCGTTCCATCTCACTTCACTAGCCTTGTTTTTATATTTTGGATCGTCTCTCTTCACTAGTCTTATTTCTTAAAATAGAAATAATTGACTCTTACTTTTCAATATAATCCCCTTATTTTTCTCTTTTATTGCGCATAAAATTCTATACGAAACGAAAAAGAACATGACTAGTGAAGTATGACGGAAGGGAAGTAAGAATACTGTATTACATACATTATTGATTGACTTATAATGGAGATTTATTAGTACATGTAAGTTTTTCCATTAGCTAATAATATGTCAATAATAACTCCTATATTTTATAGCAATGTCATCAGATATCGGGTGTGATCCTCTGTACCTAATTATGTGTACTAATTAATTATTTTTTATTGGCTTTATAATATTCTTTATAAAAATTAAAATGGAAAAATTGTAAGAAAATATATTTAAATTTATGATTAAAAAATTAGAATTTTAAAAAATTATATACCCTAATTTACAATTTATCAACCCTATTTTATCTAATAAAATTTAAATTAAATGCTAAAAGGTAATTACAAACCCTAAAATGTATGGGTGAACCTTAGAAAATAATTATAAAATTATCTTAAATAACATTGTGTGGAAATTGTTGAAAGAAAATGTATAAAAAATAAAATTTGAAGTTCGATACACGAATACTTTATGAAAATGAGAATAGAGATTGCATGTAATATGAAACACGTAGTATTAAAAATTTTAAATAATTCTATATCTCTCTATTTCAATTGACAATTGAATTTATGCCTAGCGCTAGCATTCCACTTTATTTAAACTAATTATGTGGCTTACTAAAAAAATAATTATAACACACACTCTCTCTCTACGTAACATGGTGTTGAAATTTTGAAATATAAATTATAGTATATATTTTGTTTTTTTCTATTAATGGTGGGGTTGATAATTTGAAATTTATATACATTGAAAACAAATTATTGATATAACGTCGACATAACACGCTAAAAAAGGAAAATTATATTAATATGTAGCTTCAATCGTGTCCATTTCTGGACCCAAAATATGGTGACTCATTTTACCAATCCAATCATGAAATTCATTTTATGCCTTCTGACCAAAATGTCTCGTTTCATTTGAGCACGAAAATTAATAGAGAGTATCGGATTAAAATTGCTACCTTGGGTTATTAGTCAGATAATGTTTTAATATTTTATGAATAATAAAAATAACACAAAATTAGGAAATATTTTTTTTTAATTATTTATAATTCATGTGAATATGTTATTTTTTCACATTTAATAGTATTTTAAATTGAAACTACTTTTTTTTTTTTTTTTTTTTTTTTTTTTTTTTAATATAACAGATGAAAATATATTCAGTTTCTCATGGTTAAGAAACCATGCATGTTAATTGAGGAAATGGAACTCTATAAAATAAAATTATGAATGTAATATCTTAGTTCTACTTATATGTTATCTAGCCTAGCTACTCGATAAACGATAAAGACATATTTAACGTGTCCACGACTGATACGATTATATAACGTCAATTGCTTTTTATTTTACATTTTTTCTAAATAATGTTTGATTTTGTCTTTGCATGAACATCTTTATTTTTGACTTTTTATAGAGTGTGAGGTGTAAGATGACACTTGTAATCTCATTATATACCAATCATTTAAATTAAAAAATTGGTCACATAAATTATCTCACCGACGACTAACATAGTGTACTACTCACCTATATCGGGAATTACTATAATTTTCTATAAATCAATTTGGTAACGCATTCAGGGGCGGAGCTAGACTTCCGGTTCAGTGGGGTCAAATTTTTACTTTATAAAATATTTAAATAATATAATAAAAATTAAAGTACTATTTTATATTATCATAATACGAACTTTTAAATACGTAACGATATTGCAACGGAATTTATGAAATAAGTAATATTTTTGAAAAGGATTTTTTTTTAAAATATGTAATGAAATAAGTAAAATTTTAATGTATTTTTAATATTTGAGCCATGCCTTTTACAAGATTTAACTATTCTTGAATGGTGAAAAGGCTAACTTCTATTTAAATGCAAGCAATGAGAAAAAAATGAAAGCAAAAATATAAGTCCTAAAAATACAAGTAAATAAATGATAAAAAATTCGAAGAAGTTGTTATAAACAAATTGTGTGTTCTAAAACGACAAGTGTTAACGATGAGAACATTTTGAAATTTAAAACTAAATATAAACAATGGAAAAGAAGAAAGTATGGTTATTAAGAATGATCGAACACAATACCTCATTAAAAAGTACAATATAATTTGCTAACTCAAACAAGAATATTAATTTTGTCATAATTATAATTTTATTTACGTTTAGTTTTTAATTTTTTTAGTACAATATGCCAATATTATATTTATTACTAGTATATAGGCAATATTTCCTCAAATTCTAGTGGGGTCACTTGACCCCACTGCCACCCCTCTCCCTCCGCCCCTGAACGCATTCTCTGTAAATTCAAACTTTTAGATGAAACGGAACTATATCATGTTATCAGAGCCTTCGTCTAACGTCGAAAGCTTTTGTTCAAATCTCGAGCAGCTCCACACATTTTAAAAGTGTGTACTTATTGAACTTCTTACCCGGAGGGTAGATCAAGTTGATAAACGACTGAACACATTAGTGAGGGGATTTATGATATAAACCAGTATTCCACCACTTTTTATAAATTCGAGTTTTTAGATAAGACGAAATTCGTGCGACCTACTTAAATGTATATCCCACTAAGGGGAAATAGTATCTAAATAATAACATTTCTTATATTTCAAATAAATGTTATTTCCTTATTTCAAAGAACATTTCCAAATATCAATTAATGATGCTGGTTGTACATCACATCTGTCGAAATATCTTACTACTAGTAATACATGAATCATCTATTGCAGTTCGACGTAACGTGTGTGATAGCTTCGATTTACAGAATTAGCAATGATTAAACAAATTCATAAATAAAAATGTTAGTTTTGAAAATATTATGGATTTGTAATATAATCGTACATCGATGAAATAGGAGATATCAAACCGATTTACGATTGAGGCACCGACACACCCTCTCTTCTGTAGCACAAAGGGTGTTCGAAGAAATGCCTGACAGAAAAGAACATTAATGCAGCGATTTCAGCCTTTTATTGAATGGCACTGATTATAGCCCATTTAATCTGTGTTCATATTCTGCTTCTGATCCTTTCTTACTCCTCTCTCTTCCATGTCTTCCCTTGTGCAAGCATTCTTACTGTAACCCACATACAAGCTGTTCGAAGAAATGCATCAAAGCCATAAAAAAGCCCAGATGAGGGAACGAAAATTATGAGTGCCTACGACGAATTCTTTATGCCATCCTTTTTAAATAATTCTCTCCGTCCACCAAATACATGCATATTATCATTCGGCGCAATTTTTGAATTTTTTTAACAAGTACTGATGTTAAAGTGATGTACGAGTCTCGATTAATATGAGTACGTATTAAAGAGAAATGAATATAATAGTGTATTTTGTTGAATCTTAAATCGTAAATGAAATAACAAATATGTGATCCACGTTTAAAAATGGTTATATTAAACACGTCGATTGTGGACGAACGAATGGGGTTAAAAAAGCTCTACTGAAATTGACAATTGCATTTATACCTACCATTCCATGTGCTCATCAGCTGATTTTATATGGCTTACTTCCAGAAATAATTATAATGAAAGGAAAAAAATACAAAAATATTTCGATTTATTCCACTTTTATCTGTTCATTGTGGGGTTTAGGTCTGGATATTTCGAAAGAGAAATAATTGATAGTAGTGACAAAAATTATCAATTATTGACCCTACATATAAAAATAACGAAAGAAAAGTCGTTTTGATATTACATCAATCTTTTCCATTTCTAGAGCCAAAAGAAATTTGATATGTGTCTCATTTTAAGCCATAATTTTTCGGATGACATCATACGTTCCGATTGTTTTTATTTTTTACGGGTAAGTTCTCTTTGATGAAAAATAATTATGAAAAATTGAGAGAGGAGAAAACAATATTATGGTAGATGGTTAAAATTAAAAAAATTTGCAAAAAAACAATTTTTAACACGAGACGAGCATCTTAGATTTAGACTATCAAAATTATTTCACTTTGATATATAAAAAAGATGAAACGACTCAAGCTATTAGAACGCATAGTTATTAGTAATTAAGATGTGAGATACGATTGGGACAGAGAGACGAGTAAATCAAGGATACAATCCCTTTCAAGAGGAGGTCACTCTCTCACCTTTTATAAGAGATTCTTTTGAAGAAACTTCACGCACAAAATTGCAAAATCAGCTCCAATTCTCAGCTCCATAGCAGAAAATAGAAAAAAAAAGAAGGAAAAAAAAAAAGAAGATCAAAAATGAGTTGGGCCATGAAGGTTTTCACCCTTTGCTTCTTAGGTTTGATGATGCTCCAAGGAATGAAGTCGGTCGACTCTTCGGTCCGTCGCTATAGATTCGAAGTAAGTAGGGTTGGATCGTTGTTTTCTTTTTGTCTGCCTTTTATTTTAAGCAAAATGCTAATATGTATATATTCTAACAACTTGTTGTAGGTGAGAAGGTCTTCACACACAAGGCTATGCACAAAAAAGAGAATGCTAACAGTGAACGGGCAGTTCCCGGGGCCAACTATATATGCTAGAAGAGGAGATCTGGTGATAATCGATGTTATTAATCGTGCAGACACAAACATAACCATCCACGGGTAAAAATAAATACTCCATATGTCTGTTATGTTGTTTCACAAATTTCATTTTCGGCACGTTCTTTTCTTATTTTACTTTCCTTTTCTGGACTCGAGGCGTTTCTATATATTTTTTTATTCCCCGTTATCATCTATCCACGATAAAAGTGAGTCATTTTCTTAAAATTCATGTCACTTCGAAATGTGCAATATGATAAAGGTTAAATTTGATTCAGACATGGAATAAAGATGCCAAGAAATCCGTGGAACGATGGTGCCAACATGGTAACACAATGCCCTATTCGTCCAGGATCGATGTTCAGGCAACGGATGATCCTGTCGGACGAGGAAGGCACGTTATGGTGGCATGCCCATATCGATTTTTCTCGAGCTACGGTCCATGGTGCCATCATCATTCTACCTCCCAAGAACCATACTTTCCCTTTCCCTAAGCCTCATGCTCACGTTCCCATCTTTCTAGGTATATATGATCCATTTTGACCTTTTCAACCATACTAATATTTCGTTGAAGAGACAAAATTACCCTTAGCATAAGCATAAACGTTACTTCCTTCGCCCTTCGTATTAGCGTGGTTTGAATTTTTGTAAGCATTTCAATGTGTCGGGAAATAGATATTAAGATAAAATTTGAATAACTCAGTTGATGTAATATACTACTATACATACACTGTATTAAGTAATAACAATATATCGTGACACTTGAATATTCATTTTTCGACACATTAAAATGCTTGTATACAGGAGAGTGGTGGAATGCCAATATGCAAGAGGTTTTGAAGGACTTTTACGCCACCGGACAAGTCAGCATTGTTTCCGATGCTTTCACCATCAACGGCCAACCCGGAGACCTATATCCGTGCTCGAAGGAAGGTTGGTTTTAATTGCCGCCATAAATGACAAAAAACCGATAGATCGATTCGGATTCCTCTACCGTACTCTCCCTATCCCATTCATCTTGACCAATTTTATATTCACAAGAGTTTTAGTTTTAATGTGACATGCACGATCTCCTTATTAAAAACGTTTCCAAAATCATCGTTCTTGTTGAATGGAAAACTTTAAAATATGTCACATCCAAATACAATAAACATTCAAATCGAAATTTATCGGGGTTACTAATTAATTAATTAATATTTGTAGATACTTACAAGTTAAGGGTGGAGTTTGGCAAGACTTACCTAATCAGACTGATTAACACGCTGCTGAACGACATCACATACTTCCGAATCGCCGGCCACAACGTCACCGTCGTCGGCAGCGACGGCACCTACACGAAGCCGCTGACGACCGACTACGTGGAGATCTCAGAGGGCCAAACCATCGATCTTCTTCTAGAAGCCAACAAGCCCCCCAGCCACTACTACATGGTCTCCAAAGTCTACTCCACCGAAACAAATGAGTCCCGCACCACCGGAATCATCGAGTACGCCGGGAACTACACGCCGCCCTCGTCTCCGTCCCTCCCCGAGTTCCCCGACTCGGCCGAGCCTTCCAATTTCACCAAGCAACTCAGAAGCCTATCCAACGCCACCAACCTCCCTTTGAACGTCACACATTACCTATTCTTGGTACTCTCTGTAAATGTAGGGCTTTGTAACACAAGTAAGTGCGAGGAGACGTACCGGCTCCTCGCGAGCGTGAACAACGTGTCGATGGTGCTGCCCGAGGTCACGGACATCCTCGGGGCTTACTACAGGGAAATCGGGGGTGTCTACACCACCGATTTCCCTCGGTTCTTTCCCTCCGCTTTTGACTTCACGAACGGTCAAAAGCCGAGGGACGAGTCTCACGTCGAGACCGGAACCGCTGCTAAGGTACTGGAGTATAACTCCGTGGTCGAAATCGTGTTTCAAGGCACAAACTTTGGAGAAGGAATTAACCATCCGATGCATTTACACGGCCACAGCTTCTACGTTCTCGGAACGGGATTCGGGAACTTCGACGCCGCCAGAGATCCGGCCGGCTATAATCTAATCGACCCGCCGTTGATGGAAAGCATTACCGTCCCGAAGAACGGTTGGGCCACTATCAGATTTAAGGCTAATAATCCGGGTAATTAAATAATTAATTACTTTTCTTTTCATTTGATAAAAAAATAAATGAGTTGTGAAATTATTTAACCCGTGACATAAATGGATGTTTTAGGAGTATGGCTTTTGCACTGCCATTTGGAGCGTCACCAGAGCTGGGGAATGAAAATGGTGTTCATCGTAAAAGACGGAAAAGCCCCCGACGAGAAGATGCTGCCTCCGCCCTCGGATATGCCGAGCTGCGGAGGAGACAGACATGTCTCGTCGGAATCCGACCCTCTTCTATTTTCTGATGTGATTAGTAGTTTGAATTTTGTTTGATTGTTAGAACTTTTACAATATTATCCTACGATTTATCAACCCTATTTTACATAATAAAATTTAAATTAAATACTAAAAACAATTATAAATCCTAAAATGGATGTGTAAACCCCATAAAATATTTATAAAATCATCCCAAGTCATAATATGTCGTCATTATTGAAGAAAAATACATAAAATTAATAAAAATCAGCGTTCAGTACACAGTAGGACGAAGATCCCAAGTGGTAAACCAGTTTAATATATACTTTCTCCGTCCCACGGGGAAAGGGATCTTTTATTTTCGGCGCGAAAATTAAGACATAAGTGATTATGGTGTGTTAAAGTGAAATGTAGTAGGTTAAAGTGATGTATCTAAATTTGATCGGGTTAAAATTTTCTATTTTATCCAATGTTCTAAAATACGCTAGGCGGTAGCTAGGCGGCGGGCTGCCGACTAGCGTCTAGGCGGCTAGGCGGGCTTCTAGGCGGGCTAGGCGGATAAGAGTTATTTTATGTATTTTTACTATTATTTTTACACAATATCATATAATAAAAAGTATATATCATCTACTAATATACTTTCATCTACTAATTTATGATTAATAGACAAGATTCAACAAATATAAATTATATAATAATATAATATGCTAATTAATGGTTCAAATTCTACAAATTTAGTAGTCTTTAACATAAATTTGCGTCCAGCCCGCCCAGCCCCGCCTAGCTCCGCCCAGCCCCACCTAGCCCCGCCTAGCTCCGCCTAGGGCCGCCTAGGCGGCCGCTTCTAGGCGGTGCTCGGCTAGGCGGCCGCCTAGCATAAAATCTAGGCGGCCGGGCACCGCCTAGCGCCTAGGCGGCCGTCTAGGCCGATTTTTAGAACACTGATTTTATCAGTGGGACGTCCCAAAAAGGAAAAAATCATTTTATCAGTGGGACATGAGGAAGTATTAAACTACAACATTATAAGTTTAAACTAATCAAAAGTAACATTCGGTACATGGTTGGAACACAAAAGTCGAGACGGTAGATTCCAAGCGTATATTTTTATGATTCACAAGATTATTACGGGCTTAAAAGGAGACGCGTAGTATTTTTGGCTCTAGAAATGGAAACGATTGATGTAATATCGATACGACTTTTCTTTTTTCTTTTTTTATATGTAGGGTCAATTATTATTATTATAATTGATAATTTTTTTTTCACTACAATATATATCCATACTTCAACCCCACAATGAACAGATGAAAATGGAATAAATGGAACTAGTTTCTTTTTATACTCCGCAGTGGCAGAGCCTGGACATTCGATTTGGGGGTGCGAAAAATTTCTCCCGTCCCACTTCATTAATCAAATTTGTTATTTTGGAATGTCCTACTTCATTCGTCTTATTCCCTAAAATAGAAATAATTAATTAACCCTTATTTTTCAACGTGAATCCCTTAGTTTTCACTTTTAACACTTGTGCATACAATCTCGTGCTGTAAAGAAACAATACCAGCGAAATGGAACGAAGATAGTACTCCCTCTGTCCCATTTAATTGTCCCATACAAAATTGGCACAGTAACCAATGTAGTAAGAGATAGTAGGGTTTATATTATATTGGTTGTGAGAGTAAAACTTTTCCACTTTAAGTAAGTGGACAATTAAATGGGACATCCCAATAAGGAAACATGGACAATTAGAGTGGGACGGAGGGAGTATTAAAATTCATAATGTTATATGCATTTCAAAATATTACAATAAAAAATATATATATGTATAGCATATATTTATATATATATATAAATCATATATTTATATATACACATATATGTAGTAAAATAAAAAATAAAAATTATGGGGGTGCAACTGCACCCCCTTGCACCAAGGGAGCTCCGCCCCTGAAATTCCGTATTATTTAACGATAATTTAATTTTGGATCTGTTACTATTTTGAACAATTCACGCAATTAATAAGGTCTGGATTTGATGTAATTATCGACGAAAGAGATTAAACGTCTATTTTGGAAATGGGAAAGTGAGAATTAATTTGATAAAATTAATGTAATTGTGCAAAATGTATCGATTTGATCGGTTTGTAATGCAAAATCGTTACTTATGTTAATAAAAGATAAATATTAGCCACAAACTTGAAAAAAAAAAAATTAGAAATTTTACGCACTTTCCACTTGGTGAGAGGAAAATACACCTAATGACCTGCTAGATAAATGACCTATACCTACATTAACATACATGACAATTTAAAAAATGTCATTATAAACTGTCTAATAATGCAAATAGCTAACAATATGCATTTGACCGAAACACTAATATGACACTTCGTTGATAACAAGTGTCACAAAAAAATATTTAACGTGACATTTTCATTTATTGTTACATCGGCATATATGGCACTTAAAAAATGTCATTATAATTAAATTGTAAAAATAACTATTATAATGTGCCATTTTTAAGTGTCCTTAAAAGCTAGTAATAATCTACTAGTGTCGATCAGCCCCACTGCATTGTCACTAATTCGAACCACCGTGCCATCGGCCGTCCAGCATCCTCCTCCGTCAAAATCCTACTCATTATTCACCATCGCACTCATCTCCCCTTCAGTTCACGTTCCGTCTTCTCTCCATCCACAATTTTTTCTTTTTGTCTTATAATTATTCATGCATTTCTTCGAACAGATTGTATGCGTGTTATAGTAAGAAAGCTTGCAAAGAGAAGACATGGAAGAGAGGAGGAAGGAAAAATCAGAAGCAGAACATGAACAGCTCAAATGGGCCATGAACAGTGCCATTCAAACCACTAAAATTCAGAGCTGAAATTGCTGCATTATTGTTCTTTTCCGTCGGGCATTTCTTCGAACACCTTTTGTGCAATATTTTATAGTTAGATGACTTTACACGTTGCATGCATTAAAATTTAAAACAATGAGAACTCATTTATTTTCTTTGTAAATTGAACTGAAAAATGCATATTTATAAAATACATTATGTGTGTAGGTGAGTAGTAAATTATGTGAGTAGGTGAGTAGTACTTAAATTACTCTTAATTACTACCTTCGTCCCGTTTTATCAGTCTCATTTGTCGTTTTCGTTCGTCCCACTTATTAGTTTCATTTTCTAAAATGACAAAAACTACTGCAATAAACTTTTTTTCCCTTAAAATTGATTAAAACTACATATCCCCTATTTTCTTGATTCATGTGCCCAATTCATATGAGACTAATAACAGGGGACGGAGATAGTATGTTTTAATGGAGGTGACATTTTATGTCGGCTCCCTTAACCACCATCTCATTTAAATGATTGGTATATGATTAGTCTACAAGTTTCATCGTACACCTCACACTCACTAAAAAGAAAAGTCAAAAATGGAGATGTCCATGCAAATAAATTAAAATATATATATCATTTTCACTCCTATTCTTTGTAAGTGACGTGCCACCACCTTCCACATATTATATTTCAATAAATATACTTTTTATGTCTTATTTATAGATAAATAGTTCACTTTCTTTTGCGAGAACACAATTTTTAATAAATGTATTCTTTACGCATCTTTTATAAAGAAATAATTGATGGTAAAAAAAACGAGTCAACTATCTCTTTATAAATAGGACAACTTTTTTCTTAAACTAAATTAAAATTAATAATAATTAAGTCTTTTTTAAATTCTCCAATAAATATGGAGAGGAATTCAATTGTTATATATTCTAGATTGCTTATGTTGATGCTTATAATAATTGTAAATTGCTTTTAAGTTTTACCACTTCTAAATATACTCCCTCCGTTCCGAATACAAGACTATTCGGCCTTTTTCACTAAATTTAATTTAGAAATTCTACCAATTAATTGCATGGGGGCATCAATCAAAGGAAATAATTGAAGTTTTAATGAGATTTTCTGTTTATTCATTTATATATTTATTAAAACAAAGAAAAACAGACTCTATTAATTATGTCAACTGTAACATTTTATGCTTCGCATATACATTCAATAAATGTGACGTATAGAAGGATAGGAAAATGACATAAGCTTAAAATGAAAATTCATCATAAATGAAAATTAATGCAAATGTCTCCTTTTGAATCATTGTTCTCTACTTAGGTGATATGTCTATTTAATGAATAGGGGAGAATGATATAATATAGAATACTTTATGGTAAGTAATAATGAAACGAGTCACCTAACTTTATAATAAGGGAATGGTGTATGAAACGAGTCAGCTAACTTTAAAATAAGGGAATGGTGTAAGAAATTAAAAATGATTTGGATTGTTTGTTTTATATGATCT
This sequence comes from Thymus mandschuricus, assembly GCA_029379335.1. Taxonomy (NCBI): domain Eukaryota; kingdom Viridiplantae; phylum Streptophyta; class Magnoliopsida; order Lamiales; family Lamiaceae; genus Thymus; species Thymus mandschuricus. The sequence continues at coordinate 36,322,621 of CM057075.1, read as the reverse complement.
ACGGTTCAGATTAACCGATGCATTAATTGTACAATAGATGCATTAACCGATACATTATGTAAAAATACTAATAGTGCATTGTGATGCATGATGCATTATAGTTGTATAGAATACGCGTTATAAGTGTGTATAAAATATACTTCCTCTGACCAGTATAATTGTGTCATGTTTCCTTTTGGCACGTTATTTTTAATCGAAGCTTGATTTGTATGTAATCCGTGAATGTAACGATGATGCTATCAAAGGTATGTAGCATATGATCGGTTTGCTACTTGATTAATTATGTTCTTGGTGAGGTTGAAAGTCCAGATATTTTGTAAGATATACAGTGGGAAGAAAATTCTTCTTCCAAAATAGTCGTGGGCATGGCCCCAAGGTTTCTAGCATGTGCCTAGCACATCAATCGTCTCTAGATCCCAAAAATGTCTCGTTTCTTCCGGCAACGAACATTAAAGAGAAAGTGTTTCGTGGTGATGTAAGTGTTAGTGTGTCTCATCCTCTGTCCTACTTTACTTAAACCGAATATACTAAAACCGAGAGTATTATTATATTGAAATAACTGAAGTAGAGTGAAATAGAGAGAGTATTAATTTGTATTTTATGAATTTTAAAAATAATTGAAAATCGGAAAATAATTCAAAGACAAATAGATACTCCCTACTCCCTCCTATGTTTTTCTTTCTATCGGGCGTGATTATACTCTCTTCGTTTTTTCTGACGTGGCTCGTTTGTTTTATTATACGGGTGGTATAAAAGTAATAAAACAACACAAAGGGAGTATTTATTTGTTTTTAATGTCGATCTATCGATCGAGTCTTTTGCCGATTATCGTCCTTCTTTATCGGAGAAGGAGATTAATATTCATTTATGTTTGGTTTCGCAAGTGTATGTAAAACATAATTTTCATTAATTTAAATTTAGTTGAAGGGAAAAAAAAACTACTTTCTCGGTCCTTTTTATAAAGAGATAATTGACTTTTTTTTTTTTTTTACTAATATCTTTATAAAGGAGATGTAAAGAATACATTAATTAAAACTTGTGTTCTAAAAATAGAGAGTGAATCATGTGTCGATAAATAAGACAGAAGGAGTATATTTATTACTCCCTCCGTCCTTTTCAAGTTGAGTCATTTTTTTTGTGATTTCTGGCACGCTTTTCCACGCTTCTAGATAATGAATTTTAAAACGGATTTTTGAAGAATTTTTTCTTTTACGGGATACTACAACACATGTAGTATCCCGTAAAAGAATTTTTTTGGAAAAATCTATTTTAAAATTCATCATTTAGAGGCGTGAAAAAGCTTGCCGAAAATCACAAAAGAAATGAATCAACTTGAAAAGGACAGAGGGTGTATAACATATACTCCCTCCGTCCCCCTTAAATAGTCCACCTTTATGAATATATGTGAGGTATAAAATAATAAAGGTGAACTAATTAGGGGGACAGAGCGAGAATGTGTAAGGTGGTAGCACGTCACTTAAAAGGAATAGGATTGACAATGATATATATTCAATTTATTTGCATGGACACACATCGTTTTTTGACTTATCCTTTAAGTGAGTGGAGGTGTAAGATGACACTTGTAGTCTCATTAAATACCAATCATTTAAATTAAAAAAAGGGGGGTAAAGGTAAAGGGCAACCACATAAAATATCTCACCGACGACTCATAATTTACTAATTCACCTATATTGGGAATTATAATACTACTATAAACCAACAGGTTCCACGACTCTCTACAAGTTCGAGCTTTTAGATATCAGAGCATTCGGTTAACGCCGAGGTTCTGTGTTCAAATCCCGTTGACAGTAACTCCACTCATGTTAAAAGTGGATTCGTTTGAGCCCGTTCAAACCATTGTAGGCAATCGGGCCATGACAGTTTGGTCGCGAATCGAGCTAGAAATGCACGATCGGACTTAATATGCTCCATTGATAACAATCATTCTATCATCTCCTCTTCTTTCTTCTCCTCTCCTCCACCCATGCAGCAAACGAGTTCGTAAAAGATACCATAACTTTCAGCACAAAGGGTGTTCGAAGAAATGCCTGAAAGAAAAGAACAATAATGCAGCGATTTCAGCCTTTAATTTAGTGGCTCGAATGCCACTGATTCTGGCCTATTTAATCTGTTTATGTTCTGCTTCTGTTCCTTCATCCTCTCTCTTCCATGTCTTCTCCTTTGCAAGCACTCTTACTATAATTAACCCGCATACAAGCTGTTCGAAGAAATGCAGTAAAGCCGTAAAAATTGTGAATCGATAACGAATACATAGTTAGGGATTTAATTCGGTATTTTCAACAGTTTGAAGTATTTTGTGTTACTATAGATTGCTTATTTCGATCATTGATTAGAATAGTAATTGCAAATTGCTTTCAAGTTTTGCCACTTCAAATATACTCCATCTGTTCCGAATATAAAGACAATTTGGCTTTTTCACTAGATTTAAGAAATACAACCACATTAATTGTGTGGGGGCATCAAATGATTAAAATAAAGAAATTTTACTCTGTTCCATTATTTTCTTTTTTCTTTGTCCTCTAAGTGTGTGTTTAGTCCGTTTTACGAGTATTACATATTCACTCTCAGCCTATACACAATCATACAAAAAACGGGACCCGAACTTCACTATAAACACACTCATTATATATATATATATATATATATATATATATATATATATATATATATATATAATTGTTACAAGCCCTATTAAGCACAGACTTGACGGACGGAGGGAATATAAACGTAAAAAGATGCTTCCTCTGTCCGATTTACTAAATATAAGATTGTTGGTATTTGAAAATATCTTACAAAAGGACGTAAACGTAAAATTGACGGGTGTAATATTATTATTATTATTATTATTATTATTATTATTATTATTATTATTATTATTATTATTATGGAGAGATGGAGAAAGTTCGAATAGTTTTAAGTGGGACTTTTGTGTGAGGTCCCTATCATGCCTTTCGTTTTTTCATGAGTAATACATTCGTCATAAATGGAAATTACATTCACATTAATTAAATGTTGGACGAACCCAGAGAGTATTAAATGTCACTGTCTCCTTTAGAACTATTGATGTTCGAGTTTATTATGGAGGAGTGTAGTGAGCGAGGAGTGAACGAGTTGTGGTGCAATCATCCGTCTAACTTGTATCTCTTATATTCGATATAGTGGACTGGTTCCTTAGGATAGTCTCCCTAGACGTAAGTGTGTTTACACCGAACTGGGTTATCAATATTGTGTTCAATATTGTTACAGTTATTGTTACGGTTTAAGTTACACAATTTAGGAACACACTTTACGGGTTATACAATATATATCAATATTAAAAGCTGCAAAAAATATCATCATTATTTTAGATCTAATATTATTCTCCTTCCTTCTCATTTCTTTTTGTCATGTTTTTTTAGTCGAGTTGTCCAATTTTCTAAAATGGTAAGAATTAACTTTTACATTTTAAACTCCTTACTTTTCACTTTTAACGCTGCACGCTGTGCCGATATGAGACAAGACAATTAATTTATGACGAAGGGAGTACCATTTAATAAGAACATATACAACTTGAAAAAATTATTTTATGAACAAAAATACTCCCCTCGTCCCTGGCTAACTGAATGGTTTGTTTAATATATGTGTCATATAAAATAATAAAAGGAGTCGAAACGAAGGGAAAATGATGTATAAAGTGATTAATGAAATTTTATGCTCCTTGCCAGGTCCTTATATTTTCTTTCACATCTAAGTAAAAGAAGCTTAGGCCACTTCCTTCGATCACACAAACAATTACTATTTTTGTCTCGTTTCATTATTTCCATTTTCTTTTTTCGTTTGTTCTATTTCTATTTATAAATCTTATTTTCTAAAAGAGAAATAGATCAACACACAAAAGCCTTATCCCTCCTTTTTTTTAGCCCTATGCCTTGGTTATTGTGCATAAGAAAATAAGACTATTACCAAGAGATAGAGGGAGTAGGTTGAAGGTAAAATACAAAATTGATTATGTAGAAGAAATAAGAAGTGCATGATTTTTACTTCCGTTACAACGACTAATGCATTATAATAATACTGATAATGCATTATGATGCATTATAGCTCTATAGAATGTGCATTATAATCGTATATAAAATATATTATATGAAAGTGCTAGTTTGTGCAAAAACTAAAAACGATCTTAATTCTGTTCTTAGATGCAATAACAGAAATGCAGTAAAGAACACAGAACTTTGATAACCCAGTTCGGTGATAACGCACCTACGTCTGGGGGACAATATCCGAGAGATTCAATCCACTATAAGAAGTAGAGAGACTTACAGGACTTTACACCAAGGACTCCACCTTATGTCACCTATTCGTCTCGATTACAACTCCCTTACAATGAGATCGAATACAAACTACGAGATGAACTCGTGTAGTGATAAAACACTAATATGGTTCTAAGCAACACGCTTAGATCTAACTGAACAAAGCCAGGGAAGCTTGTCCAGAACACACGCTCACTCAAAAACGAAACTTGCAAAAACACACGTAGCAAGAATAACAAAAGCTCACAAATAATAATCTCCAGGAGCGGCAGAGCGTGTCTAGGGTTTTCCTTAATATTTATACTCAGTGCAGGAAACCCTAGAAGATCTTCAAGCCGATCTTCTGTGCATGGAAACTTTCCATGCAGAAATAATCTTCCTTCTTCGAATAATCATAATATATATATAATAATATATATAAATACTTGATTCATGCATTTATCCAGTCAGCAATGCAACAGAAGACTTAAGAAGAAAATCGCCAATACAAATCTGAGATGCATGCAACACATGCACTAACAATCTCCCCCTTTGGCATTTTCAGACACAGCATGAATTGCATGAATCAACTCACAGCAGAAGATTAGCAAAACAGGAGCAGATAGAAGTACTCACACAGCAGACAATACTTCATAAACAGATCAGATCATAAACCATGCTCCCCCTCAAATCAATATCCATATCTTGATAAGAATAGTGGCAAGGAGCTCACCGACACTACCAAACTGTTCACAAGATATACAAACACAAAACAGATTTTGAAAAATGGTGGCAAGGAGCTCACCCACACTACCAAACCATTTTTAAAATCACACAACTCACTGCCAGCAACACAGAACAAACACAGCAACAATAGCCAATAACACTGTTACCAAGAACAGATCATAAACAGAGAGAACCATCACATGACTGAAGCAACCAGCAGATATCATGCCTACCATTACTATTACAGGCCATGATCAAAGGATCAGAATTCCACAAACACCAACCAAGAAATCCAGAAGACCAGAATTCCACCTACTTACTATTACAGACCAGCAGAGAATATCCATATCCACAAAGAGAGACAAATAAACACAGAGAGAGAGAATCAACATACATCTTCTGCATTCTACTCCCCCTCAATTCATGCCACCTGCCAAAGGACTACAATGTAGGCTTGCTGGTGACATCCTCACCACGATCAGCAGCCTCCACTTCCACAGTGCGCTCTAACTCCACTGTGCGCTCAGCCTCCTCATCATTAGCAGACATGAACTCAGAGTCTCCATGAGCAGACACAGAAGCTGCAGCTTTGTCTGCAGGAGCCTCCACTTCACCACCAACGTGCACAGCTGGTTCTTCATCAACAATATGGATGGACTCATCCACCTCTTCAGACATATCCTCATCAACAAGAGGAGCAGCAACTGCCTTTTCTGCAGGTGTCAACCCAGAAGGACCTGCAATGTTCTCAACAGAGGGAGCTCTGGCAAAGAAACTAGCCCCTTCATCATCCTCTGCTGAAAGAGAGTAAGCTTCATCATCAACAGTTGGGATAGCATCGAGCATATTTTGCACCAGCTGCCTTTGCAAACTTATATGTTTCATCATCTTGTGGAGGGATGCCAACTGAGCTTTAAGCCCCTCCCTATGCTTCTCCACAGCATCAGCATCAAAAGCATGCACAGCCTTCTTTGAAGATTTAGCAGGCCCTTTCTTTGATGGCCTAGCAGGACCCCTTCTGGTAGGCCTAGCAGTTCTGACCTTGGCAGATTTTGAAGCACCCTTAGAATGCTTCCTTGCATACTTTTTAGAGAACCTAGCAGCAGGCCTCCCTTCACCATCTAGAGCATCGTTCTGATCACCACAACCATCAACAGCATCATTATCAGACAGATTAGCATCAAACTCAAGCTCACTGTCATCAGCAAGATCATCATCCAGGTTTACACCATGAACAGGCTTGAGGAGCTTGGAGCTGAACCTCATTGCATTAAGCTTCACAGGCTTAGAGTCTGACCTCCTAGAGAGCACTCCCTGCGATTTCAAAATCCTTCCAATCAAACCTGGAAAGTACATTCTCTTCATCTTGCCAATATTTTTGATAAAGGAACAAATCTTTTCAAAGATTAGTTGGCCCATGTCAATGTTTGCCAATCGCATAGAGCAAAGTCCCCTCTCTTCTGCTTACTGAATCCCTGTGGCTTCCTCACAGCCAAGCTGTGCAGGTTAGCATACTGGGACTGCAACTTGATAACATGGTTCAAATGTTGATCATTTGGCCACTTCACAATCTGGCCTTGAGTTAACTCGGCAGCAACTTCATCAAAGTTCAAGTCCCACAAAGCATCTTCAATAACAGGCTCTCTCCCTAGAGCCCTTTCAATCACATCAGGACTGAAATCAATCATCCTCCCCCTCACAAAGACCTTGTGAAAATCTGGTGACCTCTCATCAATCAAACCATCACTCAGATTAGCATAAAATTCCCTGAATTGCTCAGGAACATAGGTGTGACCCCTTAACACAACTTCAAGCAAATTTGCTTGCTGCAACCAATCAAAGATCTCCCCTCTATGGAGATAATGCTCAGTCATGAACCTATCATCTAGGAACTCTCTGTGCTGTAAGAATTCCCAGCGCATATATCCATATATAGTAACATGAGTGTTGGGATCAAACTTCCCAATCAGGTCTGCTTCCACATCATCTTCAGAGTGTAATGAATCAGTGGGGGAAGGAATATCATACCCATCAGCACGGTAGCTATACAGAGCTTCCTTCTGTGCAGCAGTAAGCCTCGTTCGAGCAGCAGGGGCCTTCACCCTCCCTTTGCCCTTTGAAGCTTTGGCAGAAGCACCTTTTGTAGCACGAGGAGACCTTGCCGCCTTGATAGCGTTGTCCAGCAACTTCTAAACGGCCGCACGAGTGCGCGCTCGAGAAGGAACATCAGCCACCTTCCCTTTTCCTTTGGCGGCTCTCTTAGCCACCTGCTCCTCATCTTCCTCAAGATCCATAGTGGGCTCTTCAGACTGAGCCACACGCTTTTCACCACCTTTCTTCCTATTGTCTTTCACAGCAGCTTTCTTCTTCTTCCTCTCAACAAATTTCCTAGAGGAAGCTTTCTTAGGGTTCACAAATTTGGACACAACCCTAGGCGCAAGCTGGATGGGAGGATCAACAATGAGAACACGCTTGCTGCGAACGCTACGACCTCCTCTATTTCTATTATCTCCATCATCGGAGAAATCACCAAGCTCGGGGCCATCTCCCGAATTTTATCCTCAGCCGTGGCAGCACCGCGCTTTCTCTTTGAAGAACCAAACCCCTTCCTCTGACTAGAAGCGAACAATGGGCAGTGCTCCTCGCCCAGAGGGTTCATAGAGGACTCACTTGAGGAGTTGATAAGAGACATTTTTCCAGTAGCACAAAGATTGAAAGCACGCAGAGAAGCAGAGAGTACGCTAGGGCTACAAAGACGAAGAGAAATGAGAGAAATAAACTCCCTCCTCATAATATTTGAATAAATACCTGTCAGATTCCACTTATTTTCTGACAGTTGTAACTGTTCAACATGCCATGCTACAGTAGCCCATTCAAGATCCAAAAACAAGAGCATATGCTCTTTGTGCACTAGATCACCACCAATAACCAAAATACAATACTGCCAATTGCAGTATAACCAGAATACTAAGATGAATATATAACCATCCACAATCTTCCAGATAAGCACCAAATCATCATCCTTCATAAGCAGACAAGAAATCCAAGAAAACTAGAAAATAAAATTATGGTACATATATACACTAACCTTCAATATCTCAAGAACGGTTAGTCATAAGATGCAGAGCCCAAGGGAGGCTCTCAAAAGCTCAAATCTAACAGTATCAAGAGCTTTTGTGAAGATATCAGCCAGCTGATGTTCAGTGTGAACATGTTCAATCTTCAAAGTGCCTTCTTCAACCAGCTCTCTCAAATAGTGATATCTGACATCTATATGCTTAGTCTTGGAGAACTGAACAGGATTCTTGGCTATATTAATAGCACTCTCATTGTCTCAAAGAATGTGGATAACATTTTGCTTATAGCCATAATCTGCAAGCATCTTTTTCATCCAAACAAGCTGAGTACAACAGCTACTTGCAGCAATATATTCTGCCTCGGCAGTAGACAATGAAACTCCAACTTGCTTCTTGCTGTACCAAGAAATGAGATTGCTTCCAAGATAGAAGCATCCACCAGAGGTGCTCTTTCTATCAACCATAGAACCAGCATAATCTGCATCACAGTAACCATGCAGCTGATTAGATGTATTGTTTGAGAACCAAAGACCAATATTAATTGTTCCTTTGATGTATTTGATGATATTCTTGACAGCATTCAAGTGACTCTCCTTTGGATTAGCCTGGAACCTAGCACACACACCAACACTGTGACATATGTCAGGTTTGCTAGAGGTGAGATACAGCAGACTCCCTATCATACTTCTATACAGAGTGTGATCAACAGAAACACCTTCTGGATCCTTGTGCAGTTTCACTGAAGTACTCATTGGAGTTCTCTTGGGCTTAGCATTCTCCAGCCCAAATCTCTTGACCAAATTCCTGGCATATGTACTTTGAGTAAAAAGAACCCTTCTGTTGATTGCTTAACCTGAAGCCCAAGGAATAGATTCACATCACCAAACATACTCATATCAAACTCTCCCTTCATCAGCTTCACAAACTCATTCACAAGCTTCCCAGATTGTGACCCAAATAGAAGATCATCCACATAAATCTGTACTAGAAGCACATCAGAATTTTCCATCTTCACAAATAGAGTTTTATCTGCACTGCCTCTCTTATAGCCTTTCAGTAGCAGATATTCAGACAATCTGTCGTACCAAGCACGAGGTGCTTGCTTCAGACCATACAAAGCCCTTTGCAGTCTATACACATGGTTTGGAAATTCAGGATTTTCAAAACCTTTTGGCTGCCTTACATATACCTCCTCCTTGAGAACACCATTCAAGAAAGCACTCTTAACATCCATCTGATATAACTTGAAATTCAGATAACAAGCAATTCCAAGCAACAGCCTGACAGACTCCATCCTTGCCACAGGGGCAAAAGTCTCATCAAAATCCACTCCTTCAACTTGTGTGTACCCCTGAGCCACAAGTCTTGCCTTGTTCCTGACAATATTGCCATTTTCATCAGTCTTGTTGCAATATACCCATTTAGTACCAATAATATTGGCATTTGCTGGCTCTGCGCATAAGTACCACACTTTGCATCTATCAAACTGCATGAGTTCCTCCTGCATAGCAGCAATCCAATTCTCATCAGTAAGAGCCTGTTTGATGTTCTTTGGCTCTATCTTGGAGGTATAACAGACATAAGCCACATTTGACAACATCCTGGCATAGTCCTGCTTCTTTCCTCTTGTCTTCATACCATCATTCAGACTTCCAATGACATCATTCCTCATCAATGTCTTCATGTGCCTGAAGCTAGGATGTCCCAGTCTTTGATGCCATATCTGGAACTCACTCATAGAAACACTGAAAATTTTGAGATTGCATTCAACTTGATAACAACTGTCAGATGATCTTTTGCCAATCAAGTACACCTTCTGGTTCTCATACACGGTGCATGTACTTTTATCAAATCTGACATCCATCCCTTGATCGCATAGCTGACTTATGCTCACAAGATTTGCTTTCAGCTGATCCACGAGGAACACATTCTTCAGCCTTGGCATACCAGAAACAACTAGATCTCCACATCCAAGAACTGTAACTTTAACACCATCAGCAAAAGTTACTGTTTGACCATTGACAGGCTTGATGTTAGTCAAACTTTCTCTTTTTCCAGTCATATGTCTGGAGCAGCTATCAATATACCACGTATTCTCAGACTCAGCTAGAAGAGCAGTATGAGCTGCATATCCTCTGTAAGGACCTCTGTAAGGACCTCTTCCCCCATAAATTCCAGGAGCATTTCCATAAATTCCAGGCACTCTATGATATGAGTTGTATCCAGGATGATTAGGAAAAGGTCTTCTAGCCATACTGAACTGATTTTCTTGCAGTGAGGCCTAATATGCCCAGGAATCCAGCAATAATGACATATTTGAGAACTAACTTGCTGAGAAGATCTTGTATCTGCTCCCCAATCTCCATGCTGATATCCTTGAGGAACAGAAGGATAGGCTTTAGTTCGAGTTCGAGGCTGTTTCTGTTTACCCTTGCCTCCATCAAAACCAAGACCAGACTTATCCTTGCTAGATTTTCTACCAATTTTGAGAATCTCATCAAGCTTGGCAGATCCAGCAGTCATCATTTTCATCAACTTAGCCAAATGATCCATGTCACTTGGTTGTTCAGTTTCTTCCACTTGAGTTGAAACTGCTTGCTTCTCTAGCTGATCAAGCCTCAAGACCAATTTATCTCTTTCTTTCTTCACTTGCTTTAGCTCATCACTGAGGGATTGATTCATCTCAGCAACTAGAAGACACTTGTCATACATCTCTTTGTATGCAATCTCAATCTGATCTCCAGAATTATCCTCTGTGTCTTCTTCTTCATTTCCATTAAACAGATTATCAACATCATCATCAGATTTGACATCATCAACTTTGGCTGCATAAGCTTTGCTGGGACCCTCAGGAAACACATTGTCCTCAACTCCTGAATCATCACACTCATTATCACTATGAGTGGCAGCATAAGATTTCCCAGCTTTCTTTTTCAGATTAGCACATTCTGGCTTGATGTGCCCATTCCCCCCACACTCATGACAGATAATGGGAGCCTTATTTCCACTTCCAGCAGCGCTGTTTCCACCTCCAGAAGCACTCTCCCCTTGATTCCTTTTTCCTCTAAACTTCTTCATAGCTTTATTGAATTTTCTTGTGAGAAGAGCATATGACTCCAGCAGTTCTGCTTCATCACCAACACCTTTCTGGGAACTTGAATCAGTAGCAGCAACAAAAGATATCTCCTTCTTCTTAGGGGCATCCTCTTCACGCATCCCCATTTCAAAGGTTCTGAGAGAACCAATTAACTCATCAAGAGTCATGGAGGTAAGATATCTGGCCTCCTCAATAGCAGCAACTTTTAAAATCAAACCTTCTTGGGAGAGATCTCAAAACCTTGGCACATAACTTCTCCTGTGACATCTTCTCCCCAAGCATAAAGCACTCATTTGAAATATTCTTCAGCTTGGCATGAAACTCAGATATAGTCTCATCCTCTCCCATTCTCAAAGCCTCAAACTTGGATATCAGCTGCTGAAGTCTTTGAGCCTTCACTCTGCTATTCCCTTCATAAGCATTCTGCAGAGTATCCCAGGCTTCCTTAGCTGAAGTGCATGTGGAAATCAAGTTGAAATTTTCCATATCAACTAATGACAATATAGCATTCAGGGCCTTCTGATTCAATCCTGACAAAAGGACATCATTGTCATCCCATTTTTCTCTCGGCTTTTTGTCACCTTCGGCATTTGCAGGTTCAGTCCAGCCACTTAGCACCATACCCCACGCCTTCTCATCAACAGATCGAATATACGAGGTGACTCTGACTTTCCAATAACTGTAGTTCTTCCCATCCAATATGTGTGGTCTGTTCACAGAACCTCCATCCTTCAGAAAGTCCATCTTAGTTTGCACAGCTTTAGCACACGAATCACAGGATCTCCACAAATCCAAACCTGCTCTGGTGCCAATTGAAAGTGCTAGTTTGTGCAAAAACCAAAAACGATCTTAATTCTGTTCTTAGATGCAATAACAGAAAAACAGTAAAGAACACAGAACTTTGGTAACCCAGTTCGGTGATAACGCACCTACGTCTGGGGGACAATATCCGAGAGATTCAAACTACGAGATGAACTCGTGTAGTGATAAAACACTAATATGGTTCTAAGCAACACGCTTAGATCTAACTGAACAAAGCCAGTGAAGCTTGTCCAGAACACACGCTCACTCAAAAACGAAACTTGCAAAAACACACGTTGCAAGAATAGCAAAAGCTCACGAATAATAATCTCCAGGAGCGGCAGAGCGTGTCTAGGGTTTTCCTTAATATTTATACTCAGTGCAGGAAACCCTAGAAGATCTTCAAGCTGATCTTCTGTGCATGGAAACTTTCCATGCAGAAATAATCTTCCTTCTTCGAATAATCATAATATATATATAATAATATATATATATAAATACTTGATTCATGCATTTATCCAGTCAGCAACGCAGCAGAAGACTTAAGAAGAAAATCGCCAATACAAATCTGAGATGCATGCAACACATGCACTAACATTATATTTTTTATTTTTTACGAAAAAATCATTTTGTACAAAACTATATATACACGCACACATTAGGTCACACATATAAATCCTATGTACAAATTAAACTAATATGTAATCTCGAGCGAGTTATACTCTCTCTGTCCTACTTCACTTGACTTTCTTTCCTATTCGGAACGTTGTACTTCAATTGACTTATTTTCCACATTTAACATTGCGCTTAAAATCTCATGCCAAAATGAAACAAGTCAACTGAAGTGAAATAGAGGAAGGAAGTATAAAATGTGTAAAATGTGTAAAATGTGCCAAAATGAAACAAGTCAAAAAGTCAACTGAAGTATATGTTTTAGATAATTGACAGGAAATGTATAAAATGTGCTACAAATGACTCGTACACGAGATCAAAGATCTCGAATATAAAGTGGTTTATCAATCATAAACAGTAAAGGTGATGTGGGTTAATAGGTACGAAGCATTGGAATGAAAGGCTGAAAGTGAAGCAGAGCGTAACCCTCGTGTGCATGCACTATATATCATCAACATTATAAATATGCTTCAATTATCTCTACTACACATACTGTTTATATATATATATATATATATATATATATATATATATATATATATATAAAGAGAAAGAAATATAAACTATAGTAGTTAAAATTACCAAAGAATAAATACAGAGAAAATGTATTTTTTGGGTACGAAAGTTTCGTGCTGGGATTCTTAGGGTTTATCGTGCTCGGAGGAGTCGATGCTGCAGTTCGTAACTACACGTTTGAAGTACGTTTAGAGAGAGAAATTTCTTCTTCTTCTCCTTCTTCTTCTTCTTCTTCTTCTTCACTAAGAGTTTGAACTCTAATAACTTGTTGCAGGTGGTAAATTCTCCACACACTAGGCTATGCACCACCAAGACCATACTAACGGTGAACAGACAATTCCCGGGGCCAACTATATATGCTAGACGAGGAGATCTGGTCGTAGTCGATGTTATTAATCGTGCTGACCAGAACATAACCATCCACTGGTATAAAAAAGAATAGATTTTCTACGAGAAATATGAAATAATACCTGATCTATGATCCAAATTAACAAGCGTATTATATAATTGCACTAAAAATGCATTATAATAGTATCGTAAATGTATCACGATGAACGGTGAACTATTAGTTTCGCATAATGTGCATTATAATTATACATAAAAAAAGGTTATATATATATATATATATATATTTTATGTTTTTTGTATTTTGCACAAGCATATATTGAAGTCATGGTAACTGTTCAGGCATGGAGTGAAAATGCCGAGATATCCATGGTCAGACGGCCCCAGCTTTATCACACAGTGCCCTATCCATCCCGGCGCAAGGTTTACTCAGCGGATAATCCTCTCCGATGAGGAAGGCACTTTATGGTGGCACGGTCACACCGACTGGACTCGGAATTCGGTCTACGGCGCCATCGTCATCCTTCCTCCAAAGAAAGACACTTATCCTTTCCCCAAGCCTCATGCTCAAGTCCCCATCTTTTTAGGTAATTTATTTCCTTGCTTTTGATAAATTCCTAAAGTTATTCTCAATCCTAAATAAGTAATTAATAATATAGGAGAGTGGTGGAAAATTGATGTGCGACAAGTGGTGAATGGATTTCTGAGCAGCGGAGGCGATCCTCAGATACCTGATGCTTTGCTCATTAATGGTCAACCTGGAGATTTGTTTCCATGCTCAAGTCGAGGTAAACGACGTAAATTTAGTCCGATAAATTCATCTTGTAATAGATTTCAGTTCAAACTTTAGGTACATGATAATATTAGTCTTATAAACTAGAAGTGCTAGAATTTTAGTCATTTATTGAATAATCGCATTAAAATCTAACCAGCAACGAAGGCCTTTCAAAACAGATGTGAAATCGGTAGGCTAAATTTGTTACTAGATGAATTTTTGTATTTTTGTGTCGGTATTTTGAATAGATGTGAGGTCGGTAGGAGTATAATAAAACAGACCAAATTAATTAATCGCGACAAGAATAATACTTAATTATTGCCTCGAGACAATATATTAAAATTAAAAAAATGATTTATTTTAATTAATCGATCAATTAATTCTTATTATTGGTGCAGATACGTACAAGTTGAGGGTAGAATACGGCAAGACCTACCAAATTAGGTTGGTCAGCGCTATGATGGACTACATCGTGTTCTTCAAAATCTCCGGCCACAACGTCACCGTCGTCGGCACCGACGCCGCCTACACGAAGCCGTTTATGGCCGACTACGTGGCGATCTCGCCGGGCCAGACGATCGACATCCTTCTAGAAGCCAACCAGCCCCCGGGCCGCTACTACATGGGCGCTAGGGTCCTCGCCTACGGTCGACCCTACCCTCCGACCCCCACAACCGGTATCATCGAGTACGTCGGGAACCACGCGCCGCGACAGTCCCCACTCCCGTCTTTCCCCGACTACTTCGACTCCGCGGCGTCCGCCATTTTCACCGACCGGCTCCGAAGCCTGGCCACCGACAAGTACCCGATCCACGTCCCGACGAACGTGACGAAAACCCTATTCTACACTCTCTCCGTCAACCTGTGGCCCTGCGACAAGATGCCGTGTTCCGGGGCCCACCCCGACAGGCTGTCGGCGAGCATCAACAACGTGTCGATGGTGCTGCCCGGCGGCACCGACATCCTTCAGGCCTACTACAGAGGGATGAGCGACGGAGTCTACACCGCCGACTTCCCCGATTTCCCGCCTTTTCCTTTCGACTACGCGCATAACAAGCTGCCGCCGGAGGAGTCGCGCCTCCGGTTCCGAACGGCGGTTACCGTTCTGGAGTACGGCACCGAGGTCGAAATCGTGTTTCAAGGAACCATGCTAGGCGGAGGCGTCGAGCATCCCATGCATTTGCACGGATACAGCTTCTACGTCGTCGGATCCGGATACGGGAACTTCGACCCCGCCAAGGACCCGGACCGCTATAATCTCGTCGACCCACCGTTGGTGGAGACCGTCGCGGTGCCGAAAAACGGATGGACCGCCATCAGATTCAAGGCTAACAATCCAGGTTAGGTTGATCATTGTCTTAATTTGATGACATTTCTCGCGCTGTTTGGCTGAACTTATAAGCTCTTAATTAATTAAAAAAATATTTTTTAGCTAAATAAAATTTAAAATAAACTCTAAGTGCTTATACGCTAATATTCAAAATATATTTTATTTTTATTTTTGTATTTTCAACTTAAACACTATTTTTGTTTAATTTTTTAAAAATCAAAGTTTTATTTATTTATAATTATTTTCTTTCAAATTTTTGAGATTTGAATTCTTATTAATATCTTTAAAACTCGTAAGCCTTTATATCGTAATACTTTGATAACTTATAAATTGTCTGTGCTTTCGTCTCCAAAGCTCTCGGAACAATTAATAGTCTTAAAAATACACTTAGCCAAACATCCATCATAATCCGAAGCATATTTTATGATTGCAGGAGTTTGGTTCATGCACTGCCATACAGAGCGGCATCAAACTTGGGGGATGAAAACGGCATTCATTGTAAAAGACGGAAAAGCCCCCCACGAGAAGATGCTGCCACCGCCGCGGGACATGCCGCGTTGCCTAAGAGGAAATGGACAACTCTTCTCTGGTGGATTCCGAAATATCATTGGGGGGAAATATCATAATCCTGTCAAGTCTACTATATAGAATTTGATGGATTTTGAAATATACCAATGTAATAAGCTAAAGTTTTAAATATAGAAGTTTTGAGAATTTAATGGGTGAAAAATTGTGAATCATTTATCAAATCCTAGTAAGAATTTTATTGTACTCCTTCAGAAAAAATGTTTCGTTCTTTTGGGATGAAAATTAGTGTATGTTAGTACTCCCTTCGTCCGATTTATGTTGTCTCACTTTATATTCAATAGAGTCTATTATAATAATCAAATGAGACAACATAAATGAGATTGAGGGAGCTAGTATTAGTTAGTGAACGTTATACTACTAATATTTTATGCATTTTGAAAATAATTCGAAAATGGGAAATAATCTCAAACTTGTGAGAACTAATCTTATCATGAGAATCTTTTACTTAAACATGTATCACGTCTGTTTATCTATACAATTCGTTACAAAATCGTTGATCTTGAATCAACGGTTCGGATCTGTTCGTCTCAAGAAAAGAAATTGTTTTTTTTTCATATGATTCAATTCCAATTTACATATATTTCCTCCTATAATTATTTGCATTCACATTTATGTTTGTACCTCAAATTTT
Organism: Thymus mandschuricus; assembly: GCA_029379335.1. NCBI lineage: Eukaryota > Viridiplantae > Streptophyta > Magnoliopsida > Lamiales > Lamiaceae > Thymus > Thymus mandschuricus. The sequence continues at coordinate 36,305,774 of CM057075.1, read as the reverse complement.
TACTGAGGCTTATACTCAATAATGTTGGGATTTTTATTATTCTATGTCTATTTGATATGTGTTTGATACGTATATAGTTAATTTAATTATTTGTTGGGCTTAGCTCGTTTATATTATTTGGGTCGTTCATTTTCGGGTTTTCTTGTTGATTCTTTCCTGAATCGTAGGTCGAATCAACCCTAGGTATTTAGTATAAATAGGTGGAATGTATGTTATTTCATTATCAAGAAATATAATACAAAAACCCTACTTTTATTTTACGTCGTCTTTTCCTTTTCTTTTCTGCCTCGTAATTTTGTGGCGTGAACGACGAGCCTAGCATCGCGTCTGCCGTTGTATTTTTACTTCTTTTCGTTCGTTTGGTAGAGAAAATCGCCTTATCCTCTATCAATTGGTGCTTTCATTGAGAGCTTCAAAAGTGGAGTCTCTTTGAGGGGGCGAAACATCGGTTATCTCTGCGTCGCCGGCTTCTCCGCCGTCATCATCTATGGCGTCGTCGTATTTCCCATCTACACAAGTCGCCATGGAGTATATTCTCTCCAGGCTACAACGATTAGAAGCCCGACTTGATGAGTTGGACCGACTCGATGCGTGGGACCTTCGCTGGACCACAACACACGAGCCGCCACGCCCGGACCCATTCCCATTCGACACCTCTCCCACGATGTATCCGCCATGGATGCTGCATCAACACCCGCCCACGGCCTCCGACGCGGTACGGCCACCACTAGGTTTCCGGCAGCCGAGCCATGCACCTCGACCATCGTTGGCGGATCCCCACGCGCCGTGAGAATCTCCATGGCAGTCGAGCCACGCACCGCTGTCTCTCACGGATTCTGTACCGTGCCCCTTGGCAGAAGAGGCGGCAGACTCCAAAGGGCTTGGTGCCACCGAGAACCAAGACCCTAACTTCGTCCACGCGACGAGTGGCTCCGGCATCGGTGACGGCGACGCCAACAACGCTGCTCAAAGCTCTGCCGCCGTTATTAACGACGATGAGTTCGAGAAGACATTGGAATTCACCGATACGTTGATGGTCCGTGGCTCGAAAGTGGCGAAGGAGCGCTATTACAGCGAAGCCATTGAAAGCTACAGCCGTACGTACCCTAGAAATCGAGGTAGATAAAATTGATGAACTAGCGCCTACGTGTGTTTCTGAGTGTGCTTCTGCTTACTACAAATTTGGATGGGCCAAGCCCAAGAGGAGGTTGATCCGTTTGGTTTTATACCAAATAAAAAGGGTGAATGTTCAAGAAAAAAAAGGCTGAAATCACGTGAAGTTCCCCGACGTTTGGTTATTTTCGGCCTCTATGCACTTGCTGAAGTATATAAAGATCTCCACCTTGAGGACAAGGTGATTTTTATGGGTGGGGGAGTTGATACGTATATAGGAGTAGTTAATTTAATTATTTGTTGGGCTTAGCCCGTTTATATTATTTGGATCGTTCCTTTTCGGATTTTCTTGTTGATTCTTTCCTGAATCGTAGGTCGAATCAACTCTAGGTATTTTGTATAAATAGGTGGAATATATGTTATTTCATTATCAAGAAATATAATTCAAAAACCCTACTTTTATTTTACGTCGTCTTTTCCTTTTCTTTTCTGCCTCGTAATTTTGTGGCGTGAACGACGAGCCTAACATCGCGTCTGCCGTTGTATTTTTACTTCTTTTCGTTCGTTTGGTGAGGAAATCGCCCCATCCTCTATCAGTGTTATATGTTATCTTTTCTCAAGTTACGTGTCAAAAATATCATTAACAAATTACATGTTTAATACACTATATATTTACTTTACTCATATTCATTTTGAATTATACATACTCCTCGTGTACCTACCACTTTTCTACTACTCACCTACTCAATTATAATTGTAGTAAGTTTATAACATTTCTTATATTATAGAGAAATTTGATCCTAAAATTTTACAAATATGCATTTTTAAGTTTAATTTTACGAAGAAATTAAAGCGAGTCGGAATCCACGATATCTATTGTGTATGTGCTCTCGAGTTATAGAATGAGAAGTATTTTATAACTATGTCATCGATATCATATTTTGGTATGACATATTCGATTACACCAGTGGATGCTAGCTACGTATTCAAAATATCGCTATAATCGGTCATAATTAGAGATTTTCATAAACAAAATATATTTTAACACAAAACTAGCATCCGATAATGTAATAAAAATTGTCATACAAGAATACAAATAGACTGTTAAAATTATTTTCTCGCGTGAATACAAGATTTATAAAATAATGGAACCACTCGACTCGAACTTGGAAAAAAGGATAAGTCTCTCTCCCTTGGGATACAATTGGAACGTCCTAGCTAGAAACATAGTAACAAGGATACAGATGTACCATCCATTTTATGAGGTGGGGTCACTCGATCTCTCCTTTTATATGAGATTCTTTTGTAGTAATTACTTCACACATACACACTCAAAATTGCAAAAACAGCTCCAATTATTAGCAGAAAATAGAAGAAGAAAGAAAAAATGTGTTGGGCAGTGAGGGTTTTCACCCTTTAATTTGCTTCTAGGTATGAGTCTTCAAGCAATGACGTCAGTCGATGCTTCGGTCCGTCGCTATAGTTTCGAAGTAAGTTGCGTTGAATCAATCAATCGTTTCGTTTTCGTTTTCGTTATTTTATTTTAAGTGAAATGCTAATTATTTGAATTATCACAACTTGTTGAAGGTGATGAATTCTCCACACACGAGGCTATGTGTAGAAAAGAGAATGCTAAAGGTGAACGGGCAGTATCCGGGGCCGACTATATATGCTAGACGAGGAGACTTGGTCGTAATCGATATTATTAATCGTGCAGACCAGAACATAACCATCCACGGGTAAAAATAAGTATTGCATAATTTTTGTATCATATATATATATATATATAAATACTGAAGATAATGGTGGAATTGATTCAGACATGGAATAAAAATGCCGAGATATCCGTGGAACGATGGTGCCAACATGGTGACACAATGCCCTATTCGTCCCGGATTGATGTTTAGGCAACGGATGATCCTGTCGGACGAGGAAGGCACGTTATGGTGGCACGCCCACAGCGATTGGTCTCGAGCTACGGTCCATGGTGCCATCATCATTCTACCTCCCAAGGGAGAGACTTATCCTTTCCCTAAGCCTCATGCTCACGTTCCCATCTTTCTAGGTACGTGAATTTCGTTTTTTTTTTCACTTCAGTTAACCAATGTTTAAACGTATTACTACAATAATACATAAACCATGCTAATCTTTTTGTGAAGAGAAAAAATTACCCTTAGCATACATGTTACGTAATATATTGTCTCTGTCTTACTCTACTTGAAATTAAACTGCGTGTAATATGATATGCACTGTACGGGAGAGTGGTGGAATGCCGATATGCAGGAGGTGTTGGAGGACTTTTACGCCACCGGACAAGACGGCATGGTTTCCGATGCTTTCACCCTCAACGGCGAACCTGGAGACATGTATCCGTTCTCGAAGCGAGGTTGGTTTTGATTTCTGTCTCGAATGATCAGAATTTAATCGATGGATACGAACACTCTACAAAATTTTAATTATAATATGACTTATCCGTGTTAAAAATATTTCCAAAATTAATTAACGTTCTCGTTGACATGAAATTTCTATATACGGTGAAAATTTGTTAATATTTGTAAATGTCACAGCAAAATGTAACAGATAATCCAAATTCGAAACTTATCAACTAATTAATTAATATTTGTAGATACTTACAAGTTGAGCGTGGAGTTTGGCAAGACTTACCTGATCACTGTGATTAACGCAATGCTTAACCACATTACATACTTCCGGATCGCCGGCCACAACGTCACGGTCTTTGGCAGCGACGGCGCCTACACGAAGCCGCTGACGACCGACTACATGGCGGTCACGCCAGGTCAGACCATCGATTTCCTTCTAGAAGCCAACAACCCCCAGCCACTATAGCTACTACATGGTTTCCAAAGTCTATGCTAGTTTGTCAATCAAACCCCTCGCCACCGGAATCATCGAGTACGCCGGAAACTACACGCGGCCCTCGTCTCCGCCCCTCCCCGAGTTCCCCGACTCAGCCAGCCTTCCGATTTCACCCAGCAACTCAGAAGCCTTTCCAGCGCCAACCACCTGCCTTTGAACGACGTCGTCACAGATAACCTATTCCTGGCGCTCTCCGTAAACGTGGCGCCATGTAACACGAGTAGGTGCACGGAGAAGTACAGGATCGCCACGAGCATGAACAACGTGTCGACGGTCTTGCCCGAGACCGTCGACATCCTCGACGCTTACTACAGGGAAATCGGCGGTGTCTACACCACCGATTTCCCTCCCTTCTCACCTTATGTTTTTGACATCACAAATGGTAAAAAGCAGATGAACGAGTCCCACGTTAAGATCGGGACCGTCGCTAAGGTACTGGAGTATAACTACACCGTCGAAATCGTGTTTCAGGGCACCAGCATAAGCAGCGCGATTTATCATCCCATACATTTAATTTGCACGGCTACAGCTTCTACGTTCTCGGAACGGGCTTCGGGAACTTCGACGCCGCCAGAGATCGGGCCGGCTATAATCTAATCGACCCGCCGTTGATGGCAAGCATTACCGTTCCGACGAGAGGATGGGCCGCTATCAGATTTAAGGCTAATAATCCAGGTAATTAATTAACTAATTATTATTTTATTTTACTCTTTTTACTATGAAAAATAATAAGTAAATGAATTCTAAAATTATTTAACCCGTGACATAAATCAACGTTGCAGGAGTATGGCTGTTGCATTGCCATTTTGAGCGTCATCAAAGCTGGGGAATGAAAATGGTGCTCATCGTAAAAGACGGAAAAGCCCCCGACGAGAAGATGCTGCCGCCGCCGCCGGATATGCCGCGCTGCGGAGGAGACAGACAGGTCTCGCCGGAATCCGGCCCTCCATCTTTATTTGATTTTATGTTGTTGCATCCATCGGATCGGTGGACGACAATATTTTCGTGATGGATTTTAATTTTTGAAACGAGTTCGAAGATGAGTTGTTCACGTATTTGGTGAAAAGTCGAACATTAAAAAAAAAAAAAAAAAAAAAAAAAAAAAAAAAAACAGATGACATCCTATGTTCCTAAATTGGTGTACCCGATTTTGTATCGAGTACACTACCCGATTTTGTATCGAGTACACCATTGGTACATCAATGTGAGGACAGAGGATCTCATCTGAAAAAAATCACCTATTTAATGTTAGGTATTTAATACTCCCTCCGTCCCACTGGGATAGGGATATTTTTTCTCGACACCGGAATTAAGACGAGAGTGATGATAGTGTATTAAAGTGAAAGGTAGTGAGTTAAAGTGTTTGAATTTTTTTGGGTTAAAATTTTCTATTTTGAGAAATGGAGACGTTTCGAAAAGGAAAATATCCCTTTATCGGTGGGACGGATGGAGTACTAATTTAAAATGTAGCTTGATGGAGTAATACACTAATTAGTGATTGCATTCTATATTATTAAAAAGTGAGACCTCAAATCCTCGTTGTTTCCAATGATCTAAAAAGCGCTAGGCGCTAGTCGGGCGGTGGATGGGTGATTAGCGCCTAGGCGGCTAGGTGGGAGCCTAGGCGGGTCTAGGCGGATTCGAACTATAATGCTTATTTTTATTATTCTTATAATATTGTTGCCAAATTTATAATAAATACACATATTATGACAATTGATATGTTAGTTTCATAATTATAAATCCAAAATCATACATAGAGTAGCATAGTTTGCCTAAACATTGATTAATATACACATATAGATTATAAATTAAGTTTTAAGAGCGACTCGTTGGGTATCGCATAAAACCTAGGCAGATTACATATTAGTCGGGCGGCAAGGTACCGACTAGCGCCTAGGCGAACCTAGGCGGCGTCTTTTAAAACACTGGTTGTTTCAAACATAATTAAATTTCCTTTTCGAAAAGGGTTTAATAACCTTTTAACTAGAAAAATCTCGTTTCTAAAACAATTAAAAACGACGTCATCTACCATAAAATGGAAGACGACAAGACGTCAAACATGGATCCAGATTAGTTAATTTATTTTTTTTAAATTAATAACTTCTCTTAGCTAATACTACCTCCATCCCTCTAATCCGTATTTCATTTCGGGATTTCTCAGTTATTAGTCTCATTTCTATAAAAGGAAATAATTTAACATCACATCTTCATCACATCACACTTAATTAGCCCAAATTGAACTCTAATTAAAAATGAATGCGTGTAGTAGTTAGTATTAAATTAAATTAAATTAAACTCTAATTTAACATTACATCTTTATCTGCATCACACTTAATAAATGAGTTGTAATAATTGTTTTTCTTAGATAAAAATAAGGAAGGTTGTTTAATACTCCCCCGTCCCGCGGCAATTATCCCCTAAAATTACTATATACCTCACATATGAATATCCTAAGGGACAATTGCCGCAGGACGGAGGAGTACAAGTTACACATTTATGTCATGATTTTTTGTATATAAATACCCTCTAAATCCTTAAACACGACACACTTTACATACTAAACACAGCCTATGCCCCAAAAGAAATGTGTTAAAATCAACTTAGACAAAGTTATTTTATTTTATATCTTGTGGGGGAAAGGGCTATAGAGGAGAGAGAGAGAGAAAAATATCTAAAGGAAACTTTTGTTCTGTTGGGGAGAAAGTTTTGCCCTAGGCTAGTTTCCTGCAATTGAAAAAACAATACACTAAAATGTGCTTTTGCTTTTGCTTTTGCTTTTGCTTTTGCTTTTTATTTCTTTTTTCCTCTCATTATTTTTGTTTTTTTCGTTCAGTATTATGTGGTGGATTGGACTGATCGAATAATTATGTTCAGAAAAAATGCTGGATGAATTGTTCATGTTTCAACATACTCCCTCCGTCTCTTTACACTAGTTACGTATTCCTTTTTAATACGTCCTGCAGAACACGTTACGTTTCATTATCTAGTACTCCCTCCGTCCCTTTGGAGTTGTTACATTTCTTTTTAGCATTTATCTCAAGCGTTTTCGAGAATTTTAATGATAAGTTTTAAAATAGCTTTTTAAAGATTTTTTCCTTTTATGAGATAGTAAAACACTTGTAGTATCTTGTAAATTTAAAATTTTCACAAAAAGATATTTTGAAACTTACCATCAAGACGCTCGAAAATGGACCTAAACCTAAACAAATTAGGATCTCTATCCTAAATCAATTAGGATTAACTGGACCTAAACATGTGGGCCTAAATATAATTCAGGCTCCAGGTCACAACAAAACATTCACTTTTTGTTAATCTTCCTACCATTTTATTAATAAAACGTCAACCAACCATTATCTCCCATGTATGTAAGAAATTTAATAGGATGCATAAATTTGGACATCTTCATTTTTTATTTATCTTTTTATTAATTAAATATCAATCATTCTAAATGAAAAAGGTGGTAAAGCTAGGGCAACCACATAAAATCTCACATCCATTAGATCGTGAGAGTATTTTCTACTCTCCGTATCAAATCAATTGTCATGATTTCCTCAACACAATATTTTAAACGCAATATTTAATGTAAAAAGTAAGTAGTCAATGTTAAAAATTAAGAGTTAAATTTTCTCGTTTTAAGAAATAAAACAATTAATGTGGAACGGTACGATTAAGAAAATAGGATAAAGATCTGGGACGAAGGGAATATTACTTACCTAGTCACGTGATTTTCTACTCACCTACCCACATAATGTACATATTCTACTAAGAGTTGTATACTACAAAGTACAAATGCTATCAATCAAAATTATTATCGCATGCGATATTTCGTAAGTAATAGCAGTATCTAAATAATATCCTCTTCGTCCATGATTAATAAATTAAATGTTCAAGTGTGTGAAATTGGAATAATTGTAAGCTCGTGTAATATTTTTATTGGCTGGAATAGATCTCGATCGTTCGATGAAATGCCTGACAGAAAAGAACAATAATGCCAGCGATTTTCAGCTTGCTTTGAATTTAGTGGCTCGAATGGCTTATCCCTTTCCCCACCTCTCTTTTCCATGTTTTCTCTGCAAGCATTCTTACTGTTACCCGCATACAAGCTGTTCGAAGAAATGCATTAAACGTTGTGAATATTGCGGCAGAGTTGGGTGGACGGCCAACGGCGCGGTGGCTCGAATGTGTCTATGGTTGGCCGTGAATGCTCCCATTGTCGTAAAATTGGACAGTTGAGTTTATGTTTACTTAATTAAAAAAAAATAGAAATTATAAAATTGGATCGTTAAGCGTAATTTTGTCTCACAAGTGGAAGGGCACTAAAATTTATACTGTTCGGTCAGAATATGTCTAACTTATTTTTTTTCTTCTCGCCGTCCCTCAAGAATATCTTCATTTCCTTATTCAGCAATGTACCAACAACAATCACTTTATTTTAAGCTCAATCATCTCGACTTATTTATTACTGTACTATACTACTACTACTACTACATTATCAAACATTGCCAAAATAAATAGGCGTATTCTAACCAATGTTTTAAAAAATCGAACTTCCGGTTGAACCCGGTTGAACCATGAACCGTTTACATTCCAATTCATGGTTTTTTCCGATTTTGACCGGTTGAACCACGGTTTAACCGAAAAACCATGAACCGAATGCCTCACCGGTTCGACCTCCGATTCGGTTTCTTAAAACATTGATTCTAACATAAAGAAATACGTCCTTTTCGAATTTATGGCTATTTTAGTATGTCCTAGAATAATGTGTTACTAAAACATGTGCTATATGCCGCATAAATCTCTCAACGATTTTTTTTAAAATGGAAACTCAAGATAATGTAATGTGTGGACATTCTTCAATTCGACTTATCTTTATTGTGAGTGTGAGGTGCATGATGAAAATCTTAAATCATTTTGATTTTTGAGATAAACGTTGTGGGGCCACATAAAATCTCACATCCATCATTCAAACATAAGTTACTGCTCACCTACTCACATAATTCATATTTTAAAATTTTACCACATTTAACATTCCATAAATATTACCCCCTCTGTCCCACTATTAGTCCCATTTGATATTTGTACGCGATGTATATAATATTCCAATGAGATTGATTAAGTCGGACAGAGGGAGTACTTCTTCTGTTCCAACTTAAATAATACTCCCCCTATCCCACTTAATTAGTGGACATTTCCCATGGGACAGAGGGAGTACTCTCTCCGTCCCATTTATACGGTGATAATTTTTTTTTCCGACACCGGTATTAAGATGAAAATGATAATGGTGGATAGAATATTCGATACAAGTCAATTATGTCTCTTTAGGAACAATGTAGGAAAATCAAAGTGGCTATTTTTGGCCAATTAGAAAAACACTACCCCAAACATGTTTTGCTACAATCAATATATAGATATTGCCCAATTATCTCGAGAACTAACCACACGAGAGAGAGGGAGAGATCATATTAGAAACCAAACACCTAATTAGTTTAGGGAAAACACAGTTCCTTTTTACAGAAAAGAAGTTTCCAATTCTATTGAAGCTTTAGATATATTTTTTCTCTCTCCTATAGCACCATACCAGTTCGTCCCAAAATAGAAATAATTTTCATTTTTAGGCTAAATATTCGTATATAAATTTTCTTAAATAACATACAAGTACTTTATATTCAAGCCTTTATTATTAGAAAAGCGTTACCCATGTTTCTCGAGCTCGGACCACACAATTTTAAAAAATTCTAATGATAAATACCAAAACACCTAAGTTTCAACTACCAAAACCAGAGAGAGAGAGAGAGAATGTCTTCTGCTACAAAGGTTTCCACCCTCTGCTTCTTAGCTAACAATATCTTAATCCTTGAATGCTTGACTCGAGTCGATGCTTCGGTTCGTAGCTATAGGTTCGAAGTAAGTTTAGATTCTTCCTCGTTGTTGATGATTCTTTCGGATCCATTTTGTTTCCGTTATCTTGATCTGAACCATGAATCTTAATTTGCAGGTGACGAGGTCATCACACACTAGGCTATGCACCGAAAAGCGAATGCTAACGGTCAACGGGCAGTCTCCGGGGCCGACTATATACGCTAGGAGGGGAGATCTCGTCGTTGTTGATATTATCAACAACGGCGACTATAACACAACCATCCACTGGTAAAAAAAAAATGAAAAGAAAATAATAATAATAATGTAGCATGAGTTATATAGTGTTGTAACAAAAGTTATGGGTAACAATTTTTAGGCACGGAGTGAAAATGCCGAGATATCCATGGTCAGACGGGACCGAGTTTGTGACTCAGTGCCCGATTTCTCCTGGCACGAGCTTTATTCAACGGATGATCCTCTCAGACGAGGAGGGTACTTTATGGTGGCACGCTCATAGCGACTGGTCTCGGAATTCGGTGTATGGCGCCATCGTGGTTCTACCTCCCAAGAAAGAGGGTTTTCCTTTCCCTAAGCCTCATGCTCAAGTTCCTATCTTACTCGGAGAGTGGTGGAATATTAATGTGGAAGACGTGACGAACAGATTTCTTACGAGCGGCGGCGATCCCCAAGTTTCCGACGCTTACCTCATCAACGGCCAGCCCGGCGACTTGTTCCCATGCTCAAAGCAAGGTAGCTAAGAAACTTGCAAGTTGATTTAGTATGGAGTATGGACACTTGGTGTTAGTTTGTACTCCTTCGTTTTTCTGACGTGACATGTTTGTCAATTTGAGATTAAAAAATGCATAAAATATGAAAAAGTGGTAGGGTTCACACTTTTTTTTCCCTGTACGGCGCAGATACGTTCAAGTTGAGAGTGGAGTTCGGAAAGACTTACCTTTTGAGACTTATCAATGGTATGCTGGACAACTTCATGTTCTTCAAGATCGCCGGCCACAACTTCACCGTCGTCGGCACCGACGGCGCCTACACGAAGGCGTTGAGGGCGGAATACGCGGCGATCTCACCGGGGCAAACCATCGATCTATTGCTCGAAGCGAACCAGGTGCCGAGCCAATACTACATGGCTTCGAAGATATACGCCACCGGCGGGGAGTACGTCGCCGTCCCCACCACCGGCATAATCGAGTACGCCGGGAACTACACGCCGCCGTCGCCGCCCCCGCTCCCGTCCTTCCCGGCATTCGACGACACCGTGGCGTACACCGGCTTCACCAACCAGCTAAGAAGCCTAGCCAACAACAAGTACCCGATCGATGTCCCAAAGAATGTCACGAAGAACCTTTTCATCACTCTGTCAGTGAACCGGTCGCCGTGCCACCGGGGCACGTGCGTCGGGTCCGACCGGCTGCTCGCGAGCTTGAACAATATGACGATGCTGTTGCCGAGGAACACCAACATCCTCGATGCCTACTACAGAGGGATCAAAGGAGTTTACACCACCCATTTCCCTGACTTCCCGCCTTTCCCGTTCGACTTCGCGCACAACAAGCTAACGGAGAGCCAATCGCGGCCCCGATTTGGGACCGCGACCAGCGTGTTGGAGTACGGGACCGAGGTCGAGATCGTGTTCCAAGGAACCTTCCTCGGCGGAGGCGTCGAGCACCCTATGATTGATACGCCTAGTATCAACGAAAGGACAATTCGAGCTGCCTAAACTCCATAAACGAAAGAAAACGGCACTTCGAGCGGCCGGAGCTCCATGAACAAGGGTTCTTTCGATATTCTATTTCGATAATATGACGGCCACGTACAATGAAACCTTAAATAGGTTCACATACTAAAACCTAATGGCTAAGATATCCTAATTGGGCTTATAGCCTCGGCCCAATTACAAAAGTACAATTAAAAGACAATACACAAAACACTAGTAATAAATATACGTACTAAAACTAACATCTTCTCTCGTTCTTGGTCGTATCAACTCCTCACCCCTTCAAAACCACCTTGTCCTCAAGGTGGAGATTCGAAAATATCCTTATAAACTTCCTCGAGTGCATAGAGGCTAAAAATAACCCCTCGTCGGGAGGCAACTTCAACAACATCTTGATATTTGTTAAATGGGCTTGATTGGGCCTCCATGTCTAATGGGCTGAACCAGGTGATGTGGGCTTGCGGTGGAGGGGGTGGAGGCTGCGGCCCAAATTGAAAATTTGGGGGAGTAACGTCACGGGTTGGAGGCAGCAGCTCAAATTGGAAATGTGAGGGTGGAGTAACTTTAGGGGATGGAGGCAGCGGCGCCGGCGATGGATCATTACCGAAGAGCTCGACGGGGAGCAGTAAGCCGTCGACGGAGAATATGAAGAGTGGAGTTGAGTCGAGCACGGTGGAGGCGATCCTCGACGAGTCGGCTCCGGTGTCGAGAGTTATCGAGTCGCCGGTGGTTTTGACGTCGAGGTCGTACTTTCCGGCGCCATTAGTGGCGAGGGTAGTTATCCTCCCCTTCGTCTGTTTTTGAGATCCGACCGGGGCATGGGTGGCGAGGGCGTGGTACTGGAGGAGCGACACCATCTCCGCATTCGAGAGCTTGCTCAGATCTGGAGCGTCGGCGTCCATGAACGTCTCGTCGTTAGGGGCGAAGATGGTCAAACCCTTATCAATGGTGGGGGAGTGGAACGGCGGAGGGGCGGCGGAGAAGGAGGTGGAGGCCGCGGCGGAGGTGACGTCGAAGGAGAGGAAGGGGATGCCGAGCTTGGAGGATCCAGGGGGCTGGAGTGGGGCGTTGGGGCGGCGACGCTGCTGGGGGGCGGAGGGGCTTCCGAACGGCGGAGGAGCAGCGGCAGATGGATTCGGAGTGAAGTGGGTTTGTGGATTTGGAGTGAATGGTGTTGGCTGCTGTGGTGTGAACCGGACTGGAGGAAAGGGGTGCTTAGAAGAGCCAGCCGAGGTGGAGAATTCCGGCGGCGGTGGTGGCGGCGGAGGTGGAGCCGCGTGCAAATCGGCGAACCGATTGTCGACCAAAGCCATGAATTCCTTGAGGGTGGAATTAGTTGTTGTCAAGTGACTTTCAAATTGATCTCGAAAGGAAGCAAGAGCAGCAAGGATTTCTGAATTTGCCATGAAGAACAACAATGGAAGAAGAACAGAGGAACAGAAGAAGAACAGGGGAAGAAGGAAGGAAGACAATGAAAGCACCAATTGATACGCCTAGTATCAACGAAAGGACAATTCGAGCTGCCTAAACTCCATAAACGAAAGAAAACGGCACTTCGAGCGGCCGGAGCTCCATGAACAAGGGTTCTTTCGATATTCTATTTCGATAATATGACGGCCACGTACAATGAAACCTTAAATAGGTTCACATACTAAAACCTAATGGCTAAGATATCCTAATTGGGCTTATAGCCTCGGCCCAATTACAAAAGTACAATTAAAAGACAATACACAAAACACTAGTAATAAATATACGTACTAAAACTAACATCTTCTCTCGTTCTTGGTCGTATCACTATGCACTTGCATGGCTACAACTTCTACGTCGTAGGGTCCGGGCCCGACAACTTCGACAGAATCCGAGACACGCCTAACTACAACCTCGTCGATCCGCCGTTGATGGAGAACATTGCCGTGCCGAGAAATGGATGGACGGCCATAAGGTTTAAGGCTAACAATCCAGGTTAGTTAATTTGCCCTTATTGCATGTTGATATTTGGATAAGAATATTTAAATATACGATAAAATGTAGCTCAATTGATAGAACGGATATCATCTAACTTAAATGTACTGAAATAAATGTCTAAAAACAAATGTTCGTAGGAGTTTGGTACATGCATTGCCATTTCGAGCGCCACGTCAGCTGGGGAATGGAAACGGTGTTCATAGTAAAAGACGGAAAAGCCCCCTGACGAGAAGATGCTGCCGCCGCCGCCGGACATGCCGCGGTGCGGGCAAGTTTCATCATCCGATCCTCTTCAGTTTGCTATTATAGGGAGATATAATGATTCTGTTGAATCTAATGTGTAGAAATGGACGTATATATGAAGGTCTATTATAGGAAAATATAATAATTTTGCTTGATTTTTATATCACCTTTCAAAATATTTTATGTATGTTGAAAATATATGCCTCGTGTCCCGATCGGACACCATTGTTAAGTAAAAATTATTAATGTGAAAAGATTTGGATACTGAATTGTTGATTGATTCCTATATACACCCGACTTCCCATTAGTATAGAGAGATAAATTGCATTTTCGTCAATCTTACTGAAATAGGAATATTAACTAAACTGATTAAATTTTAATTCAATAAAATTTATTCACACTATTTTATTCAATACTGTTACTCTCATCTAAATTCTCGTATAAAAAAAAATTAATTATTCTTATATCAGTTAGACATATGAAGTATATACGTATGACGTATCAATCAATTAAGAGTGGTACTTTTGCACAGGGTTAATAGTAATCCTTTTAGGTTGCATTTTCTTTGATGCGAAAGAAAATGAGAGAAAAGAGAAAATCACCCTTAAAATCTTCCTTATTTCTCACATTTATCACATATTCTATTTTTCTCTTCATTTGCACTACAATCAAGAGAAAATATTATCTCTCCAATTTGGTGTTACAAATATTTTCTTCAATTTAAGGAGTAAAATTACATCCATCTCATTGATAAAAAGTGAAAAAAAAAAGTGACGAACAAGGTGGAATATATAGAGTGATTTTCTCTATTCTCTACTTTTCTTTCGCACCAAAGAGAACGCAACCTTAGGGTTGTGTGATTCTTATCTTTTCAACGCGGGTCATTATTAGAGATGTTAATCAACTTAAAGATTTATGGCGCGTTCTCTTTAATGAAAAAAAAAAAAAAAAAAAAAAAAAAAAAAAAAAAAAAAAACAAGCACCCTTTAAATATTTCTTATTTCTCACATTTTTTTCATATTTTCTCTTTTTTCCCTTTCATTTTCGCTACAATGGAGAGAAAAAATATTATCTCACCAATATGGTGTTGTAAATATTTTTTCAATTTAAAGAGTAAAATTCTTCATCGTTGATAAAATGTGAAATTTAAAGGGTGATTGTCTATTTTCTCTCATTTTCTTTCTCGTAAGCAAACACACCATTAGCGGGATAAATGAGTAAAATCCATATTACTCCCTCCGTCCCACTTCAGTAGTCCTCTTTCTTTTCGGCACGAGATTTTATGCGTAGTGTTAAATTTGAAAAAGTATGGGGTCCATATCAAAAGTAAGGGTTAATTTTTGCCTTTTAAGGAAAGAGGACAAGTGAAGTGGGACGGACGAAAATAGTATTGAGGACTACTGAAGTGGGACGGAGGGAGTACTTTTTATTTAAATTTAATAGTGGGGTGGTGGATAGAATTGCCCTCGAATTTAATCAAAAATATTGGGCCATGTATTTAATAAGTTAGACTACTAATTAATTACAGAAGAATTGGGCCTTGATTATTAGACTACACTATAGATTGAGTTTGTGTAAATCTTTTCATTGGGCTATATGGATTAAATAATTGGATCGGACCTCATTAATCTCTTAATTATTGAAGGTTTAATTAATCATCAAGTTTAAATTAGTGCAAAAACATTTATTCTAATCTCAGATTAAATAATTTGATATATATCTTGACCCAACTAATTGAATAATTGGATTTTTGTGTAGTAAAAATTGTAAATCCACTCAAGATAGGATTATAAAGGATTCCAAAATTATTTGTTAACCTTAACATATTCGTAATCGAGAAAATATAATAGGTGAACCTTTTTATTTTCCTAAGAAAAAGATTATCTTTCTAAGGATTTTAGAATTTTTATAGTATCGTTAATTATGAATAGGCGCAGTTTGGCATGGAGGTCGATTTCAAGTTTTGCATATCAAGACTAACCATTTTCTGATTATTTATGAGGTGATGAGCTTATTTTCCAAAAGTATACCGGGTATGCATGCTCAATGATTTCAAGAAAAAATAGAATACACAAAATTGGTATCCATAAAATATTTAATATGTTCTCCACAATGGTAAATGATCATCCATCGAATATCGATTAGTCTTACTGTTGAGTGAGAGAGATTTGCAGAGAGGAGGAAGAAAAGCAATGTAACAGTAAAGGCAAAGTTACTTCATTCTCAAGCTAAACTTCCAAAATCAGATACAAGAGTATTTATATATCTCTCTCACAGCTAAAACGAATCCTAGCCATCCAATCTAGGGTAAGCCTCCAACGACTAGAAATAAAAGACAATAAAGTGAAAAACGTGAAAACAACTTAAAAGGAAACAACGACTTTAACAGTGCATGAACAAGACTCCAAAAAAACAGAACATGCACTGCTGTATCTTCATTCTTCTTCATCTGCATTCATCTTCATCTTCATATCTTTACACCCCCCCTCAAGATGAAGGTGGTGGAGATCAAACACCGCCATCTTGGACAAGAGAGATCGGAAACGAGGACCATACAAGGTTTTGGTAAAGAAATCCGCAATCTGGTCAGTAGAAGAAACAGCAGTAGGAACAACAAAACCAGCCACATACTTTTCCCTCACAACATGACAATCGATTTCGATATGCTTGGTACGTTCATGGAAAACTGGGTTGCGGGTGATCTGGAGTGCAGCATCATTATCACAGAATATAGTAATAGGGGTAGAAGAAGAAACCTGAAACGCACCAAGTAAACTGTGCAGCCAAACAAGCTCTCTTGTAGTGACTGCAAGAGCACGATACTCAGCCTCAGCTGAACTAGAAGAAACTGTAGACTGTTTCTTACATTTCCATGAAATGAGACTGGTGCCCATGAAGATACAGAAACCAGTCAATAATTTCCTTGAAGATGTACATGTAGCCCAGTCAGCATCAGAGTAAGCTAGAAGATCAAATGAGGTGTTAACCGGATAGAAAACACCAAGTGATTCAAAACATGAAGTGCAGCAAACCAGTGAGCTTTAGCTGGCTTGGCCATATATTGACTCAATTGCTGAGTAGCATGGGATAGATCAGGCCTGGTGAGATTCAGATAGAGGAGTTGACCAACCAAACTCCTATATTGCTCTGGATCCTGCAAAAGATCATCAGTTTCTTGTGAAAGATTTAAACCAGGAGGTAGTGGTGTTGCAGTTGGCTTGCAGCAGAGTAAACCATAGGTGGAAAGAATATCCAGTATGTACTTCCTCTGGTTTAAAGCAGTACCATCAATTCCTCTAGCAACTTCCATGCTAAGGAAAAATTTAGCAGGACCCAAATCTTTAATAGTGAAGGCATCATGTAGAGAAGACTTCAAATCTGCCAACAAAGTGAGAGAAGGTCCTGTAATGATAGCATCATCAACATATACTAGCAAAGCAAGAAAAGTAGGTCCCTGTCCCTTTGTAAATAAGCAAGGGTCATGGATTGAGGCTGTGAATCCCAGAGAGCAAAGAAATTTGGAAAACTCAGCATTCCACTCCCTTGAGGCCTGCTTTAGACCATATAAGCTCTTCTGCAATTTGCAAACCTTTCCATTGTGAGAATCTAGACCTGGGGGCAGTTTCATATAGATACTATCCTTCAAATGTCCATGCAAGAATGCATTATTTACATCAAACTGATGTATAGGCCAAGAGTGAGCAGTGGCAACTGCAAAGAAAAGTCTTACAGTGACTAAGTTGGCCACTGGGGAAAAGACTTCTTCATAATCTATTCCTTGCTGTTGTGTGTAGCCTTTAGCTACAAGCCTTGCTTTACACCTCTCCACAGAACCATCAGATTTCAGTTTAACCTTAAAAATCCACTTACACCCTATAGGTTTGACCCCTGCAGGTAGGTCAGTGATAATCCAGGTATTATTTTTGGATAAGGCTTCTAGTTCCTGATTGATGGCTTCAACCCACTCTGGATATTGCATAGCTTCCTGGAAAGAGGATGGTTCTTTGACCATTGTCAAATTAAACAGAAAATTTGTGTGTGGCTGTGTAAGTGAAGGACTAATGGCATAGGGAAAAGTAGGTGGAGTGATGGAGATATGATGAGTGAAGAGCTGAAAAGAATCAACTGAGCCTGTGTAGTCCTGCATCCAAGTAGGTGGATGCCTCTCCCTGGTGCTTCTTCTTGGAACTGGAGGATCAGGAATGTGTGATGATTCAAGTGGCAAATGAATAAGGGAGTCATTATTTGGATCAAGTTCAGGAGTGACATTTTCTGGTGACTCAAAAGGAAGAATCTGAACAGATCCAGGTGTAGTGTTTTCTTCATCTTCAATAAGAACATCCAGTGGAGGAACAGATAAGTGCGGCTGTGTATGCACTGCAGGGTAGGAAACAGGGGGCTCAGTGTGAGTGGGATTTGGATTTAAGTAGGGAAATGAATCAGTGACAAACTTCACATCTCTTGAAATGAAAACCTTATTCTTTTCAAGGTTAAAGAGCAGATATCCTTTGTGAAATATATCATAGCCTAAGAATACAGATTTAATACTTCTACTGTCAAACTTACCTCTGTTTGGGTGTAAATTTGCAGCATAGGCCAAGCATCCAAACGGCCTAAGCATAGCAAAATCAGGAGCATGCCCAAACAGCACCTCATATGGTGTTTTCCACTCAAGAACCACACTGGGAAGCCTGTTAATTAGCCAGGTGGCAGTTAGTATGGAATAAGGCCAAAATCTTATTGGCAAACCACTGTGAAACATAAGGGCTCTAGCTGTAGCCAGCAAGTTTCTATGCCTCCTCTCAACTATGCCATTCTGCTGAGGACTATACACACAGGACTTCTGGTGTAATATGCCATGATCCATAAATAATTGAGCTACTCTGTGATTGAGGAACTCACTCCCATGATCTGATCTGAACACTTTCACCTTTTTGTCATATTGTGTGGCCACCATCTGCAAATAACCAGCAAGAACTTGTGGCACCTGATCTTTGGACTGCAAGAGATAAGTCCAAATGACTCTGCTGAAATCTTCAACCAGGGTCAGGACATAAGAGACATTGCAAATATTGCTTTGAGTATAAGGACCCCAGATATCACCATGGACCATCTCAAATAAGGAATTAGATCTTCTGTTCAAGATAGGAAAGTGATCCCTAGCATGTTTGGCTTTTATGCAGATTTCACAGTTCTCAATAATCTTCACCAGTTCATCATAATTCTTCCCTTTAGGAATCTGCATATGCTTAAGAGTAGAGATAGATGGGTGACCCATAAATATATGCCAATCCAATAGGCTCATGTCCTTTGGATTGAAGAAACTTATGAGGTGTTGCTCTGCAATTGCTTCTACAACATATAGATTTTTCCTCATCTTTCCCACTCCTACCAGATGATCAGTATGTAACCTTTGAAAGGTGCAGTGTGTAGGAAAGAAAGTGCACTTAATATTCATGCAATCCATTAGTCTTGCCACTAAGATCAAGTTGTGTGTGAAATCTGGAGCATATAACACATTATCCAGGGTGATATCCTTGTTAATCTTGGCCTGCCCTGCATGAGTTACAGTCTTGGAGGTTCCATCTGGAAAAAATATGACTGTGGGAGTATCCAGTCTATAGATAGTATAGAGCAGATCAGAGTTAGCACATATGTGTGTGCTAGCACCCGAATCTACTATCCATTCAACTTTATCCATGCTTGGTAGAACTGAGAAAGCAAAGTGTCCTTCAAAAGGACTTGATCTGGGAACTGCATCACGCACCATGTTAGCATCTCCCTTGGCCGTGACTCCAGTTTGCTTCTGTAAGTATTGACCCATGCATTTAGCAATCTCACTTTGTATCAACTTGCTTATATCTTGCCCTCCTTCTCTTTGATTAGACCTGTCTGGAACTCCCTCCATTTCTGCAGATGCCTCAGCAAAATTTGCTCTGTTTTGTCCTTGATTTTCTTTGAGCTTTTTGTACCAATCAGGTATGCCATGGAGTTTGAAGCACTCAGTTGCATCATGTCCCATCTCTTGACAGTGGGTACACTTCTGCTTTCTCTTCTCTTCTTTGCTGATTCTTTTCTTGAAAGGAGCACCTCCCTGTTTCTGGAACTGCTGTGGCTTTTGGTTCTGGTTCTGATAATAAGGCTTGTTACCATATTGTTGTTGAGTAGCTCCATAGTTCACCTTCTGTACATTCATGGCCATCAAGTCCTTGTTATCTCCATTTTGAGTACTCAACTGTCTTTGATCTTCCACTTGGATAACCATAGAGTAGGCTTGATCCAGATTAGGCAAAGGCTTTAGCAGCATAATTTGAGTTTTGGTTGACTCATAAACTTCATTTAATCCAACAAGAAAGGCCACAAGCCTGATTTGATCCTCTCTCTGCATAGACTTCCTTTTGGCATGACACACACAATCCAGAGGTGGAAGAAGCATGTCCATCTCCTCCCACATACCATTTAATTGATTGAAATATGCAGAAACAGAGAGGGTTCCTTGTCTAAAAGCATAAATTTCTCTTTGCAGTTTAAGTATCTTTGGGCCATTACTTCCCCCAAAACGATGAGTAAGAGCACTCCATAATTTGTATGTACTTTCAATGTGAGAGTATGCATCAACCAGTTCTTTACAGATAGAATTGCAAATCCATGTCGAAACAATATAATCCACTTTCAACCATCTTTTATAATATGGAGATTCCAAGTCAGGTTTAGGGAAAGTACCATCTAAGAGTTCCAGCTTGCTGCGAGCAGCAAGAGCACGTCTGATCGACTTACTCCAGTTGAGAAAGTTGGATCCCATGAGTTGTGCAGATACGAGCTGCAATCCTGAATGGTCTGTGATTGGGAGATTAAGGATCTCTTCGATTTGAGCTACTGTCAGCCCAATGCCATCAACTTTCCTCTGATCTTCATTTCCTTCCTTCTTTGGATCAATCTTCACCTCCTTCTTCGGTGAGAGCTGGCCATCTTCTTCTTCATTAACCATATCAGCCCACAATGTTTGAACGACTTTAACCATTAACTAGATGATCGGAAAAACCTCCGATCGTGATACCATGTTGAGTGAGAGAGATTTGCAGAGAGGAGGAAGAAAAGCAATGTAACAGTAAAGGCAAAGTTACTTCATTCTCAAGCTAAACTTCCAAAATCAGATACAAGAGTATTTATATCTCTCTCTCTCACAGCTAAAACGAATCCTAGCCATCCAATCTAGGGTAAGCCTCCAACGACTAGAAATAAAAGACAATAAAGTGAAAAACGTGAAAACAACTTAAAAGGAAACAACGACTTTAACAGTGCATGAACAAGACTCCAAAAAAACAGAACATGCACTGCTGTATCTTCATTCTTCTTCATCTGCATTCATCTTCATCTTCATATCTTTACACTTACACACGTACAGGCCTCGAGCTGTGCTAGTTCAATGGATGTTTAGGTCGATATGAAATTAATTAGATCAAATAGACTCTTCGATTTTAACCCCAAGTCTGGATTATGAATCCGTCAGGCGCACGAGGTCTAGGATCACCAAGAGATTAAATAAATGTAGAGTGTGAAGGCCTACACTAGGGATGTCAATGGGTCGGGCTTTGGCGGGTACCCGCACTGCCCAAACCCAATTGGGCCGGGTTTGGGTGCTATAAAACGGGTTTGGGATGGGTTTGGGTGTTAAAGTAGATACCCATAACGGGTTTGGATTGGGTATGGGTGTATGCATCTGGGTACCCGCTATATATATATATATATATATATATATATATATATATATATATATATATATATATATATATACAAAGTTAGAGAAAAGAATAAGAACCAGTTAAAGGAATATTCATTCGTCTTTTCTAAAGGAATATTTGTTTATTAGTTTTGTAGTATACGGGTTTGACGGGTAATTAATGGGTATTACCCGTTGGATTTAGAGCGGATATGGGTATTAAAATTAATTTTTGATGGGTTCGGGTTTGGGCAATACTTAATGGGGCGGGTACCCGGCCCATTAATATCCCTAGTCTACACAGTAAAGTGAAATGATATAGCTTGCTCAGATTTATTTGTTTTCCAAAAGCCTTCTGAGTTATGCGCATGTGGTAATGAATAAATTATTATAGTTCTCGAACTATAGACAAAATGTGTAGTCCTCACTCCTCAGAAGGGGCGGTTCTATAGCATTTGCACGGTGAGCCACCGTACATGGCTCTTGAAAAATCGGGGCCCCATATTTTTAGGTCCCTAGCATATTTATATATATTTATATATACATAAAATTTAAATGCTATAAACAAATAATTAATTCAGCACAGTTGGAGAAATAACTCCACTTTTTGGTTTGCAATGGTTCAAATCTATTTGCAGCAATATTATTATTATTATTATTATTATTATTATTATTATTATTATTATTATTATTATTATTATTATTATTATTATTATTATTATTATTATTATTATTATATAAGTTATATTTAACTTATATGTTATATAAGTTATATTATCTAAGTAAAATACTACAAATAGTATTCTTTTAATAGCGGTTGATTTATATTTAAGGCATACTAGCGTAATTTCTGAATATTTTATTTTTTAAAGTAAATATATCGAAAAATATTAGTGAAATGTATAAATGTTGATTAATGAAATATGTATGTATTTTAAATGGTTAAGGATTAATTAGACTTTTTATTAATGAATTGTAATTTCTTATGGATTTTATTGTATGGATTTTGTTAGTTTATGAATTTTTAATTTTATGGATAATCGTATGTTTTTGGTATACGGTATACCGTACAATACCGAAGTACGGTACGGTATACCGAAACGTGTTGGAAATTTGGTCTTTTGATCAAATGGAAAATAATTTATATTTAATTTATATAATTAAATGATAGATTATTAATCTACTCCGGGAGTAGAATATCGTGATATATTTATATGCTCAAGACCAATTTCCGGTGAGTGAGATATAATTATTTTGGAGGTTGGAGAAGTCGTATAGATACGTCTCTCGAACGAATCTACGTGAGCATCTCGTCCAGGTGCGTCCGTAAGTGCCGTGTCTAGGTACATTCGGAAGTAACTACTAGGAGTTACACCCGTAACCTCCAACGATATTAATACGTTGAGAGTAACCCCGGGAGTTACGCTCATAACCACCAACGCCATGATGAGTCGGGAATAACCGCTAGGAGTTATCTCGTAACCCCCAACGATGCATTCATGAGCCAAGAGTTACTCACGTAACCTCCATCGACACATTATGGCTCATCAATTTCTCGGTTGAGACGTAGCCTATAAATAGACGTGTTTAGATTCACTCTAAGACACCGATCGAAAACTACATCGATATCATTTACGAGCATCTCGTTGCATTCATTTCCTTCGGGCTCAGTTACTCGTCTGCATCCAGTTTGCCGGAGCTTGATAGTTTGTGGTGCTACTACTATCAAGACGAAAACCGTTTTACCTTTTGGGAAGATACGCCAGTTCCGAGAGCACTACCGGGGCGTAAGGCTTCTTGCGGGAAGAGTTCTACTTGACTCGGTTTTACCCTTTAATTATGTATTCAATCTAGTTTATTGTATTGTAATTTCTAACGAGTGTGTTATAGTTCAGATCTTGTAACTTTTATTTTATAAAGATTATCGAACGTGTTTACCCGGGCTTATTGTTGAACGCAACATATTTTTCAAACAATTTGCGGTAAAGCTTCTTGCGATTGTTTGAAAAATATGTTGCTTCGTTCTGGCATTTATTCGAACATCTTCAGCTCAACCTTGGTTCTGGCATTTAATCAAACACCTTTAGCCTCCCTACTCCGAGTCAGGCATTTTAGCGAACACCTTATGTTATGATTCCGTCTCGTTGCTGATGTTAGCGCGCTAGCTGGAGAATGGATATGTGCCTGTGTTCCTCATCCATGTAAGCACATCGTACGATCCCACATCGAATCCACAAGTAATACTGAATTGGTAGCTGGAATACAACATAATATATATACATAACAAAACAATTTGAACACTCTATTTAATTTCAGAATGTTAGCCTAGTGGTAGGGTATTAAGTTTTGGGGTCAAATATCTGAGTTCGAGTCAATGGTGAATTTCCGTAATTTTTTTCAAAAAAATACATACAATTTTAGATTAGATTTATATATGTATTTCTTTTTGAACACTTTTGTCTAATAAATTATTACTATAATACAATTACTTTAAAAATATTATTCCATTCATCCTCAATCTCTCAAGCTAGTTGACTACTCACTAGAAGAAAATTAGCTTTTAAGGATACTTAAAAATGCGACATTAAAATAGGTGTTGTTACATTTTATTTATAATGACATTTTTAAGTGGCATCTATGCCGATGTAGCAATAGATGAAAATGTCACGTTGAATATTTTTTCGTCAAATGCAGTGTTAGCTATTTGTCTTTTTAGTTAGTTTATAATGACATTTTTTTAAGTGTCATGTATGTCGATGTAGCTACAGGTCATTTTTCTAATAGTGATTTCACATGATTTTGGGCTTTCTTAATAGGTGTTAAAAGGAATCGGAACTGAGCACCGAATAGGAATTTCCCTGTTTAGGACCAAAATTGTAATCCATGGTTTTGAGCTGGATCGAACCGGCAGTTTGGTTCCGGTCCCATAAATTAGGAGCTGTAATAAGTGATTCCAAATCGATAGTTTAGAAACCGGAATCGGCCGATTTTGTATTTTCTTTACTTATTCTAATTCTTGTATCCAATTAATCTTGAATCAGTTTTCCTTTGAATTTATAAAAGTGTTATTTCTTCTCAACTTTACTAAAATTTTTTATTATGATTTATGTGTATTCTTTTTCTTTTGAGTATGAGAATAATATCTATATAATTGAAAAAATATTCAAAATTTATTGAATATAAGAATCAACGTCAAAGAAACAAACAAAAAAAAAAAAAAAAGATGGGCCGCTACATTCAGTCCAGAATTGGAACCGGATCGCCGGTTCCAAACCGAGACCATTGAGCCTGCTAATTCGGTTCCTATTCGAAGAAAAGGAACCAAGAACCAACGATTAGGTTCGTGATGGGACGCGGCCCAGCTCTCTGGTCCAACAAGGGGCCCAACTAAGATCGGGCCCATTCTTATAACCAGGCCCACGAGCTCGGCCCACGTCGAAGTATTGAAACCTAGCCGGTGTAGAAGATGAGTCTTGGATACATATGGATGGCGTAATTCATGGGATCACGTTCTCCTAATTATAAGGAACTGAGCTGATATGGAGGGATTCCATATCTCGGCTAGTAATAGCGATCATCAGCACTCTTGTACTGAGACACGAAAGCCCTAATAAACACATTCACTCTTTCTCCCCATGGACGTAGATCTGCAGCGCGGATCGAACCAAGTAAATCCCCCCGTCCTTGCTCTTTGTTGCTTCATCGTTAGTCATACACGTACAAAAATCCGTACTCGATCAGTTCTGATCCAAAAACCGGACGGGACCGCGCCTCGAGCTTTGCTACACAACAAATTACTCCGGTCGAATTTAAGGTATCAAAGTACACATGTGGGTGAGCGGGACACTACCACACACATGTCTTGTGGTGTATATATGCCCTTGGGCTCGTCGAAGGTAGGTTATATATGTTTTGGACCACTGGGCCCACCAACACAATCAAGCGATCAAATAAATACTTTTTTTTTTCCTAACTTATTCCATATACTACCTCCATCCCATTATATTAGTCCACAATGGGATGGACACAATAGTCAATGCAAAGAGGGATATATGGCTATACTTAGATCATGCAGTTTAGTAGTTATGCATGAAATGCATTATTTTTTATATTTACGGAAAACCCATAAGTACAAGATCACATTCTTATATTTATATATATACTCCCTCCGTCTCATTTCAATTGTCTTGTTTTTCTATTTGAATTTTCCCACATGAGTTTTCTTGTTTTGTAAAATAGAACGAATTAATCCTTACATTTTAACGTAAACTTCTTATTTACTCTTTTCACTTTTAACGTCTAAAATTCAATATCGAAATGAAGCAAAACAATTGATTCGAGACGGAGGGAGCATATGAAGTTGAAGCTCAAGCGTTCTTTATATTCTGTATGCCACTAATTAGCATGTAACGTCAAGTCATTGTATATTGACGAAAATAAACATGATACACAATTCGGTTATGATCCTATAAAAGGGAAAAATGCGACGTTTACCCTATATAACTAAGCAAATTAAACTCCTAGAAATTAATTAAAGATACATTCACCATTAATATAATGAATTCCAAATATTTCAATGGTATACTAAATTTAGGATAGTTTTCTTTCTCCTACTTCTAATGATCTCAAGATTGTGAATGAGATGTCACGTGATACTTGAAACTACACCTACTCACCTACTCGATCCCATGCTTTGATATTTTCTTTTTCCTTTTCTTTTTTGAAGCTATATAAGTATTATTTTCTATATTATACTCCCTCCGTCCCAAAGATAACGTCGTATTTCTTTTGATAATATTTTTGTATCATCTTCGTCCCATAATTTTGGGAACAAGAATTAATGGAATGCGTAATCTTTTCTTAACTACTTATAGTGTGAGTACTATACTATCCATATCTCAGAAAAGATTACACATTCTCTTAATTCATGTACCCAAAATTATGGGATGAAGGTAGTACAAAAATAAGATCAAAAGAAACAGGACGTTATCTTTGGGACGGAGGGAGTACTTTTTATTACAATTCTCCCGTCTCATTCATTTAGAAATAATTTATCCGGATACGAGAATTAGATGAGAGTAACTGTAGTAGATAAAGTAGCGTGAATGAGTTTTAGTGGTTATAATTTTATCATTTTAGGTAATATCCGTACATCAGTGGGACGGACGAAAATAAAATTAACTTATCATTATATCAGTGGGATGGAGGAGTATTATTTAGTTCAATAATATTGTTTTTGTAATACGTACTTATTATAAAGAGTATTATCGATATTATTGAACAATGGCTTTTTTAATCAACACTAGTTTCGTAAACAAATTAGTTCCTAATAGATTAGAGAATCTCATCCTAAAATATTCTTTTTAGTGTCTTGTTTTAATATATTTTGTAATGATAGGTTAATTTTAAAGAAAAATTTTGAAGAATAATTTTCTTCACAAATACTTCAACTATGATCGTTACAATTCAAGAAGTTCATTTTAAATTTTATTTGAATTAAAGATTATATCTCTATGTACGAATAAAGGAAGATAATACACTTTGATATAAATTTAACAAATAATGATATTTGTTACTTTTATATGATGTTGAGCTTGAACGTATCGTCCCAAAATAGAAATAATTTACTGTATAGGCAAAATATATTGTGATAATTATGTAAAATGTCATTCCACAATAACAAAAATTAATATATGTCAGAATTATAAAAACACACAAATTTTGTCAAAAGTAAATTTTTTGGACCAAAATGCCCTTACTAAGTTAACTTTTGACCAACTTTTTTTCACTTCCTCACACTCTTTTCCCCCACCTTTAGCCCCTTCCCAACTCAAATTTTTCTAACTCCCTCTCTCTTCAATCCCTCACTCTTACCTTACACTCTTTTTTCTCTTTCTAAATAACTCGCTGGAAAATTCATCGGAAATTCATCACGTCCTTTCCCTGCTGTCCGCCGGCTGCAACACCGCCGCCGGTACCTATCTCTCTCTCTGACCTCTCTATCTTTCTCACCTCTCTATCTCTATCACTAACATCTCAATCTTTCTCTCTGTTTTTAAGGTTTTTGCATTTGGAGGAAACGACCGCCTCGAAACTCCGGCTGGGACGACGCCGTCGAGTCACCGTCCACTGGAGTCTGTAGCCGTCGCGGCCGTCCTAGGTTAGTCTCTTTCCCCCTTTCTATTTTCTGAAATTTCTCCCCTCTCTCCCTATTTCTCATTCTTTCTCTTCTTCGAATTAGGGCTCGGGACGAACGCCCCGTCATCGCGAACCTTCGGCTGGAGACGCTGCCGTCGCTGGAGGTCGCCTCTGCCGCCCCGGACAGAGCTTCAGCTTCATTCCTTCCCGTCGGGGCCTAGCGCCTCGACAGTGGTCAGTTTTCGATCCTCTATTCCCCCTTCTTTCATTTATATAAATCCGTATGTTTATGCTTGTTGCATTTATTTCTATATCTCGATTATGAACGTTCATGTGAGATTTTTCAGATTTGGAATACTTAATTGGTTCCAAAAATTTGCAATAGCTTTAGCCCTTTGTTTAACTACGAAACTGATTTCTTTTATAAGCATGCTTAGTATTGAATTTCATTCCGATGGATTATTCTTGTATTTTGCTTCTCTAGCTGAATTCGATTATGTTGGCTGAAAATTTCATAAGCTATTATTGCTTCGAGCTTTCAAGCCTTCGGAATGAAAAGGTACATCTCGGCATAAAGAACTATTAGATGTTGCCTTTTGGCTAACACGTAAAGGTTATGATATATTCTAGTTCTAGGTGTTCAGTGTTTGTGAAAGTGGATCATGTTAAAAGAAAATAAGAGTTCATAAGAAAATAGGTAAAAGTATGGTTGTATGATTTAAAGTTCTCGTTTCAAAGATAAATTGAGCTTAACAAACTACATTAAGTTCATCTTTAGAATCCTTAGTCCTTCAATATTCATAAGCTGATAAATGAGCATGAATTAGTTCTGTAATTTTAGAATGAACAAAAGGCTGAGCTAGATACTAGATATTGTATCCTAGCTTACTAATACATTGTGAAAATAAAGTTAAATACGGAATATGAATTATGATAAGATGGGAGATTCATGTTCTACATATATAAATTGAGAACTTATTAATATTGTGATATTGGACATCTTGGCAGAGATTGAAGATATGGTATTGGCAGACTAAAAGTTCTAATAAGAATGATCCGTGATTCAGGTATCAAATGTTTGTCTTCTGAATCGTCTTTCCTCTAGGTAGTCATCCTGTATATGAGAGTTCTAGTTGTTATCTTTTATATTCTGGTGTTTTTTTAATCTATTTTTTTTTATCAAGAGTACAATGTGAAATATTTGGTAGCATTTTAGTTCAGTTCTTTGAGCTTAATATTTACTGAATTCCGTTAGTGCTTGCATGGAACTGTATTCTCTTTAACTTCACCTCTTCATGGCTTCGTTCATACTGAACTTGCCATCTTTTGACTCATATTGAAAATTCTCATATATATATTTATCTTACATTTAGGTGGGATCTGATTATCATAAAAGTATTCAATTCATTCAAGGTTCGGCGAGGGATGTGATACTTATTCTGCACCTTCTACACATAAATTCCTTGAGAAAATGCTACGGAGAAGTTGTGGAGCTAGTACTCGCAGTTGCAGCTTATATATTGTAGTTTTAGTTTGCTACTTGTATTTTTAGCTATTTCTGAGGATTTTGGCTGAGCTTATTGTGTACTCCTGAGCTCAAGTGATAACAATAGTTTTAGATTCTTTTCTTATTTATTGACTTGATGTTTTAAGCGTTGTAATTCTTTATCATAGAAATTAATAAAAAAAATGTTTTGGTAATGCTTTGATTTAGTTATAATGATTTGTATGAAATGTGGTGAAAATTACTAATATCATAACTGCAATATTAAATTATAATAAAATGGTACAAATTATATGGAATTTATAATGAGGGATTCAAGACAATAAAAAATGTCATATTTGGATGTTGTTCTCCACATCAGCTAATGTCTCTATATAATATTATATCAACACAATAATATGTCATCATAGGTGGGGAGCTCTATTGCTACACCTCGACTAGCAACACAACTACTCAACGTGGAGAAAAGTAACATGTTGCTATAGGTAATTTATTGTGGCATATTTATGTGTCTCCAAAAGCAAATTTTGTAGTAGTGTATATTTAAAATCTACTCATGATCATAAAGCTTGATCTCAATTAATGCTCAATAGTTGGCTTGGTTGCGATTAAGGATCAATATTGTCACTAATAGAATCAATAGTACTTCGTTTGGGTTTCCGACTAAGGTTCTAGTATTACCAATATTATCTCGTTTTCTTATATTGTCCTTATGAATGCATTCTGACTAGTTCTTGTATTGTTACTAATAGATCCAATAGTACCTTGTTTGAGATTCTACTTATGGTTCTAGTAGTAACAATAGTAACTCATTTTTATCAATAGTTCTTTTGAAGGCACTTTGACTAGTTCTGATATTGTCACTAATAGAACCAATAGTACCTCATTTGAGATTCCAGATGTTGTTCTAGTAGTACCAATAGTAAATCATTTTTATAAACAGTTCTTTGAAAACATTCTGAATAGTTCTTGTATTGTCACTATTATCACTAATGGAACCAGTAGTACCTCATTTGAAATTCTACCTATGGTTCTAGTAGTAACAATAGTAACTCATTTTTATCAATAGCTCTTTTGAAGGCACTTTAACTAGTTTTGGTATTGTCACTATTGTCACTAATAGAACCAATAGTACCTTATTTGAAATTCTAGATGTTGTTCTAGTAGTATCAATGGTAAATCATTTTTATAAACAGTTCTTTGAGAGCATGTTGAATAGTTCTTGTATTGTCACTATTATCACTAATAGAACCAATAGTACCTCGTTTGAGATTTCAGATTTTTGATTAGTACCAATAGTAACTCATTTTTATAATAGTTCTTTTGAAGGCATTCCGACTAGTTCTTATATTATCACTATTATCACTAATAGAACCAATAATACCTCATTTAAAATTCGAGCCGTGGTTCTAATGGTATCAATAGTATTGATACCTCATTTAATAAATAATCTTTTTGTGCACATCAGCCAACTTTCGGTGATAGCTGTCCATTGAGGGATTGGTCTCACTAGTAGAAATTCAACTTTTTAATACACGAAAGGGTCATTAAAGTCCATGTAACGATAACTAAAATTTAACCAGAAATAGTTTAATGATTCACCTATTATTTGTGTAACTAAATATGGAAATATCATATCTATGCAATATAGTTTTTTCTCAACAAAAAAGAAAAGAATAAACAATCTATATAATAATACAATTGTATACAAGAGTAATCCATTAACTACAATTTGCCCGCCAAGCTATCCAATCCTGAGTTCCTAAAAATTGCACAAATGACAATAACAATTAAGCAAAGAGGTATATAGAGCAAAGAGACCAAATACCATACTAAAAATGCAGGTAGAAAGTAGAAAGTAGAAAGTAGAAAGTAGCATAAGGGGTCCCAAAAATGCAGGTAGAAAGTAAAATCAATGAAACTAAAATTTAACCAGAAATAGTTTGTTGATTCACCTATTGCCGGTGTGACTAAATATGAAAATATCATATCTATACAATATAGTTTTTTCTCAACAAAAAAGAAAAGAATAAACTATATAATATATACAATTCTATACAAGAGTAATAATACATTAACAACAATTTGCCCGCCAAGCTATCCAATCCAATCGCAAAACCTTCAAGACAGCAATACCACCAGAAAATTATATAGAAATGGAGCATGTTTGTAATTCTCAGAGTGGCCATGGATATTGCCAATTGTAATTCAACCTTCAAGACAACAATACCACCAGAAAGCTTCGCAAGTCTCTCCTGGAGCTTCTCCTTGTCATGATTAGAGGTACTTAGCTCAATTGTTGATCTTAACTGTTTGAGACACAAGTTACGAATTCAACATTGATTAAGAGAACGTAGAGAACTCATATTTGAAGTTGCGCTCAAAGATGAAACATTGCAATGAATCAAGTTAGTGAAAACTTCAGGCGGAGCAAGAGAAATAACAGAAATTAGTACTACTTCAAGATAAATGCATGTGATCTCTGAAGGCAAATGGTGTCAAGTCCAAGGCAAGCAAAGGTAGAGAAGAAGTGTATCCTTAATTAAAATTATATGTGAACAGAGTATAAATGCTAATTCAAAGATAACAGAGAAGTTGGTGAAAACTAAACACGAAAAATCTTAAAGGAAATTTGCTTTTGATCTGGTCAGAAAATACCTAGAAAAAGAATTCCATGTTTTGAGCTCATCATACCTCTCAAGCTGTGTTGCTTCTGCTTTTCCAACTGATTAGATCTTCACTCGCTAGCTTTAAAAGCATCAACACCGCTAGTTTCCTCTCACTATCTTGCAGCCTCTGACTAAGTTCCTTATCCTAAATATTGGAGTTTATAACATTAAGAAACTTCACAAGAGAAAGAAAGAAACATGGAGCATAGAGTTCAATATCAAAACTCACCCACCTCTTAGCACATTGATATATATGCAATGCAATCTCATCTTGAATTTAAATCTACTCTGCAAAGTAAACCTGATAAATGAAGAACAAGATACAAATTCACATTTAACCCACTTTGATGGATCCTATTGCACTATGTCATAAATTAAGACACCCAAGATATATATACTCACATAAGTCATTAAAAAAAAGGAAAAAATTAAACCACAAGAGTTCACAAAATAGAAAAGCTAGATGCACACAATCAACATGACATTCTAACTGAATTTGATAACTTTAATATGGCATAATTCAATTTTCAAAACTCACAGAAAAAGAGAACCAACAAATGAAACCCAAAAAATATACAAAATTACCTTTTCCTGTTGTAATTAATCGTTGGAGCAGGCGGTGGAAGAGAGAACGACGACTTCTCCCACCAACTCATTTTCATGAAAGGGAATTCAGTGAAAGTGATAACTTCACGAGCTCCCCCTCCCCTCACAGAAAACATCCACACTAAGATTAATTGTGATTGAGTTAATGATCACACCCCAACACACTTACCCAGTTACCCTTGTTGTCTCCCTAAGAACTCAAATCAATTCAAGTTTCCTTTTTTTTTTTTTAATTTTATTTTTCCAAATAAAAAGGTAAATAAATAGAAATTACAGTCTCGTTTTCAAATCAAGTGGAAATTAGAGTTTTTTTTCTTCGGACAGCACAGGGTCTGTCGAAGGGAAATATTTACTTTACCGCGAGAGTAGTTTCTGAGGAGGTGGTCGCCGACACCCTGGCTCCTTTAAGAACCTTAGGCAGCGTTTTCACAACTCTGATATCTCCAACTAAAGCTGCCATGAACTGATCCTCGCTGTATAGGTAGGCAAAACTCTTGAACTCTGTGCTGAATAACATAAGAGAAATTATCGAAAAGATAGAAAGCATTAGAGAAATTTCACTTGGCAAAAATGAGAGACTTCGAGGAAAGGAACAGACCTGATCCCTTTACTGACAGTAGTGGATTGGATCTCCGAAATCACTAGCGTCGCATTAAGAATCCGAGCAACCACAACTACATCACATATCTGTATAAACACAACGCGATTCAACCTCTGCATAACAAAATGCAACAGAAATCACTGCAGGTAATAGCAAGAAGAAGTGCTCATTGAGCTCACCGAGTTCCTTATCTCGTGAAAATCCCCTCGTATCCTTACAAAAATGAACCTGTCCGTCGGTGGAGGAGGAGCTGCAAGGTGTTGAGAACAGAGTTATATAAACAGCAAAACAAGCATCTTCCCACTTCTACTTCGAAACACCGAAGAGAAACAAACATCCCCAAGTCACTAATTCGAAATGCTAAACTGAATGACATAGACGAGTAACAACTAAACATTGAATCTGCAATACAAAAGCAGACAGAACCAGATCTAACCTACATAGTTTGCGACCATGACGGAGAAGATGGTGAAGACTGTGAGGGCCACGATGAGGGCCGGCAGCCACAACATGAGCGAGACGCCGGTGAGGGCGCTGGCGAAGCCGAGCGCCGCCACGACAAGGAGGGCGACGCCGAAGGCCTTGAGCGGAGCCTTGAGGACCCTATGGCACTTGGAACCGTCCCTGAAGTGGAACCAGAGGGATAAGCCGACCGCCGTCTCCACCGTAGATCTGCTTCGCAAGATGAAATACTAAAATGGGGAAATTTGGAAAATGGGGGAAATGAAAATGAAAAGGTGGGAGGCGGTTTAAATTTTTAGGGTCTCGCTCAAATTTTTGAGAATAGAAAATCAAAGGGCATTTTCGTCCTAAAAATTGTTTTTTAGAGGATAGTTGACAAAATTTATGTGTTTTTATATTTCTGACATATATTAATTTTTGTTATTCTAGAATGACATCTTATTTTTTCCCCCAAATATATTCGTATATAAGTTTATATTCAAGCCTTTATTATGGCTTGCATTTTGGTATAATTTAATGAAACGAATTTCTCTACCATTATAAGAAATGCGTTACCAAAACACCAAAAAACCTTAGTTTCAACTACCAAAACCATAGAGAGAGAGAGAGGGAGAATGTCTTCTGCTACAAAGGTTTCCACCTTCTGCTTCTTAGCTACCATCTTAATCCTTGAATGCTTGACTCAAGTCGATGCTTCGGATCGTCGTTATCGGTTCGAAGTAA
The DNA here is from genome assembly GCA_029379335.1 of Thymus mandschuricus. Classification (NCBI taxonomy): domain Eukaryota; kingdom Viridiplantae; phylum Streptophyta; class Magnoliopsida; order Lamiales; family Lamiaceae; genus Thymus; species Thymus mandschuricus. The sequence continues at coordinate 36,271,559 of CM057075.1, read as the reverse complement.
GTATAGCTTGTTCCTCGGCGTTGATGATTGCTCGGATTTTATTTCCGTTTGATCTGAACCATGAATCTTAATTTTCAGGTGACGAGGTCTTCACACACAAGGCTATGCACCGAGAAGCGAATGCTAACAGTGAATGGACAGTCCCCCGGACCGACTATATAAGCTAGAAGGGGAGATCTCGTCGTTGTTGATATTATCAACAACGGCGACTATAACATAACCATCCACTGGTAAAAAAGAAGATAATAATGATAATAATGGAGCATGAGTTATATAGAGATGTACATTCTAGCTATATATAGCATTAGTGATGTAACAAAAGTTATGGGTAACATTTTTTAAGGCACGGAGTGAAAATGCCGAGATATCCATGGTCAGACGGGACCGAGTTTGTGACTCAGTGCCCGATTGCTCCCGGTACGAGCTTTACTCAACGGATGATCCTCTCGGACGAGGAGGGTACTTTATGGTGGCACGCTCATAGCGACTGGTCTCGGAATTCGGTGTATGGCGCCATCGTGGTTCTACCTCCCAAGAAAGAGGGTTTTCCTTTCCCTAAGCCTCATGCTCAAGTTCCTATCTTACTCGGAGAGTGGTGGAATATGAATGTGGAAGATGTCATGCACGGATTTCTTACGAGCGGCAGCGATCCCCAAGTTTCCGACGCTTACCTCATCAATGGCCAGCCCGGCGACTTGTTCCCATGCTCAAAGCAAGGTAGCTAAGAAACTTGCAAGTTGATTTAGTATGTTGTATGGACACTTAGTGTTAGTTTGTACTCCTTTATTTTTCTGACGTGACATGTTTGTCAATTTGAGATTAAAAAACGCATAAAATATGAAAAAGTTGTAGGGTTCACACTTTTTTTCTGTACGGCGCAGATACGTTCAAGTTGAGAGTGGAGTTCGGAAAGACTTACCTTTTGAGACTAGTCAATGGTATGATGGACAACTTCATGTTCTTCAAGATCGCCGGCCACAACTTCACCGTCGTCGGCACCGACGGTGCCTACACGAAGCCGTTGAGGACGGACTACGCGGCGATCTCACCGGGGCAAACCATCGATCTATTGCTCGAAGCGAACCAGGTGCCGAGCCACTACTACATGGCTTCAAGGATATACGCCACCGGCGGGGAGTACGTCGCCGTCCCCACAACCGGCATCATTGAGTACTCCGGGAACTACACGCCGCCGTCGCCGCCCCCGCTCCCGTCCTTCCTGGCGTTCGACGACACCGCGGCGTACACCGGCTTCACCAACCAGCTAAGAAGCCTAGCCAACGAGAAGTACCCGATCGATGTTCCAAAGAATGTCACAAAGAACCTTTTCATCACTTTATTGGTGAACCGGTCGCCGTGCCACCGGGGCACGTGCGTCGGGAAATATATAATAATTTTGCTTGATTTTTATATCACCTTTCAAAATATTTTAATGTATGTTGAAAATATATGCTTCGTGTCCCGATCGGGCACCATTGTTAAATAAAAATTAATAATGTGAAAAGATTTGGATACTGAATTGTTGATTGATTCCTATATACACCCGACTTCCCATTAGTATAGAGAGATAAATTGCATTTTCGTCAATCTTACTGAAATAGGAATATTAACTAAACTGATTAAATTTTAATTCAATAAAATTTATTCACGCTATTTTATCCAATACTGTTACTCTCATCTAAATTCCCGTATAAAAAAAAAAAATTAATTATTCTTATATCAGTTAGACAGGTGAAGTATATACGTATCAATCAATTAAGAGTGGTACTTTTGCACAGGGTTGATATATATTAATCCTTTTAGGTTGCGTTTTCTTCGATACGAAAGAAAATGAGAGAAAAGAGAAAATCACCCTTAAAATCTTCCTTATTTCTCACCTTTTCACATATTCTATTTTCCCCTTCATTTGCACTACAATGGAGAGAAAATATTATCTCTCCAATTTGGTGTTACAAATATTTTCTTCAATTTAAGGAGTAAAAAATTACATCCATCTCATTGATAAAAAGTTAAAAAAATGTGATTTTCTCTATTCTCTACTTTTCTTTCGCACCAAAGAGAACGCACCCTTAGGGGTGTGTGATTCTTATCTTTTCAACGCGGGTCATTATTAGAGATGTTAATTAACTTAAAGATTTATGGCGCGTTCTCTTTAATGGAAAAGAAAAAAAACAAGCACCCTTTAAATATTTCTTATTTCTCACTTTTTTTTTTTTTTTCATATTTTCTCTTTTTCCCCTTTCATTTTCGCTACAATGGAGAGAAAAAATATTATCTCACCAATATGGTGTTGAAAATATTTTTTTCAATTTAAAGAGTAAAATTCTTCATCGTTGATAAAATGTGAGAAAAGATGAGGAAAATGTGAAATTTAAAGGGTGATTGTCTCTTTTCTCTCATTTTCTTTCTCGTAAGCAAACACACCATTAGCGGGTTAAATGAGTAAAATCCATATTACTTTTTGTTTAATAGTGGGGTGGTGGATAGAATTGCCCTCGAATTTAATAAAAAATATTGGGCCATGTATTTAATAAATTAGACTACTAATTAATTACAGAAGAATTGGGCCTTGATTATTAGACTACACTATAGATTGAGTTTGTGTAAATCTTTTCATTGGGCTATATGGATTAAATAATTGGATCGGACCTCATTAATCTCTTAATTGTTGAAGGTTTTAATTAATCATCAAGTTTAAATTAGTACACAAACATTTATTCTAATCTCAGATTAAATAATTTGATAAATATCTTGACCCCACTAATTGAATAATTGGATTTTTGTGTAGTAAAAATTGAAAATCCATTCAAGATAGGATTATAAAGGATTCCAAATTTATGTGTTAACCTTAACATATTCGTAATCCAGAAAATATAATAGGTAGACCTTTTTTTCCCCTAAGAAAAAGATTATCTTTCTAACGATTTTAGAACTTTTATAGTATCGTTAATTATGAATAGGCACGGTTTGACAGGGAGGTTGATTTCATGTTTTGCCCATCAAGCCCAACCCTTTTCTAATTATTTATGAGGTCGAGCTTATTTTCCAAAAGTATAGCATGCTCAGCTGTGCTGTTTCAATGGATATTTAGATCGACATGAAATCGACTAGTTCAAATAGACTCTTCGATTTTAATCCTAAGTTTGAATTATGAATCCGTCGGTCGCACCGGGTCTAGGATCATAGGAAGATTGATTAAACGTAGAGTGTGAAAGTCTGCACAATAAAGTGAAATGATATAGCTAGACACCACCAAGGTTGATAGATGACCATTTTAAAAGCTTTGCTGGTATGTTTGGAGGAGCCAAGTCGAGAGTTTTGATGGGTGGTTTATGGGTTTACATTGTATAGGTGTGGTTGAAGTGGCGGAACGCGGTTAGGTTCGAACAAAAGAAGTGGGATTTATGTAGAATCGAAGATGAGATCAAATGTAGATTTTGGAATTGGTGTCTAGTCCGGAGTGAGGTGAATGCGAGTTGGAGCTTCGAGTTGTGGACTAGTATTAGATTATGTGATCGGTGGGGGAATGATGGTTTGTAAATTTTGGTACTCCTTGTACCTCTGTTGCGTTTTATTTTTAAATAAAATTTTACCTTTTTCCGATAAAAAAAAGAGGCAAGGACAAAAATAGCCAATTTCATAAGGAAAAGTCTTTTTTAGCCAATATTAATAAAATGGTCTAATTCTAGCCACTTTGGACTTTTTCTACCAATTATACCCTTAGGTTGCGTTCTCTTTGATGCGAAAAAAATGAGAGAAAAGAGAAAATCACCTTATAAATTTCACCCTTTTCTCACATTTTCTCACCTAGTCTATTTTTTCCCCTTCATTGCACTATAATGGAGAGAAAATATTATCTCTCCAATTTGGTGTTGTAAATATTTTCTCCAATTTAATGAGTAAAATCCCCCCACATTGATAAAAAGGTGAGAAAAGGGGTGAAATTTATAGGGGAATTTTCTCTTTTCTCTCCATTTCTTTCGCATAAAAGAGAACGCAACCTTACTACTTAAAAATATACTAAATAGAAAATGACTTGTCGTGTGCACACGAACACGAGCGAAATTGTCGTAAGTTCTCTAGTCGTGCACACAAACACGAACACGAGTGAAACCGTCGTAAATACTCAGTCGTGCACACGAAACGAGCAAAACTATCGTAAGGACACAGTCGTGCGCACGAACACGAGTAATTGTGAATTCGTGTGGACAGGATTCATGTGGAGGCTAGTTTCATTAAGGGTATACAAGTCATTACACATTAAAAATGGTTAGAATTAGACCATTTTATTTATAGTGGCTAAAAAAGACTTTTGTCTTATGAGAACGACTATTTTTGGGTATTCTCTCTAAAAAAAAAAGCGAAATGATATAGCTTGCTCAGATTTATTTGTTTTTCAAAAGTTTTCTGAATTATGCATGTGGTAATGGATAAATTATTATGATTCTTGAACTCTAAACAAAATGCGTAGCCCGTTGAGTACATTAGTGAAGTAGTATTTAAGCGGTGATTCGCCGAGTTAACCGATCTTATTTGATCCGATTATGAATTGTGTATGATAAGTTTATTTCATAGAGTATTTTGCAGTGAAACAAAAAATACACTGTATATAGATTTTAATAAAGCAAAAATATTAGATAATATTTCTTTTTCAACCTTAGATATCCCCTAATTTCTCACGTCAACTCAAGCTAGCGCGTTGGCCCACTTTCTAGCATTTTCTCTAAGATTATAGAAACGTTTATCATACAAACGTTCGATTCTCGTCGAATTATACACTTGCATCAACTCATTTAACCACCACGTGATTTTGCAAGCATGCTATAACCCAAATTTCAACACTCAATTATTATAAGTCGTAATCAAACGTACTTGTCATTTTCATACATTCCATTTATTATACACAATTAGAGATGTTGGCCATGGAAGATTGATGGGCTCAAGAGATCATTGATTGCATCATCTGCTTAATCAAATAAACAGTGATTATTTTACTCTTAGGCGAGGAGATGGTGCAGTGAAAACATTTGTAATATATACGTTTAATCCTAACTCTTTAAGGTATTAAATTCAAAGAAGAAATAAAATATAAAATAAACGAAATGTTAGGATTGAACGCTTGTATTACAAATTTGAGGCATTTATTGAATACTCTCTTCGTCCTGCTCTGATTAACACGTTTGTTTTGAGGATGAAATAAGTTATGGTGTAAGAAATAGGAATAAATCTATGTCTAATATTATGAGCATGAAAATACTTTAAGCATACAATTATATAAAATCTTTATACTGTATTAACGTGGACAGAGAAATTAATAATAAACAGTAAATAAAGCGATGAACTATATATATCATCAACATTATAAATATACTCCAATTATATATATATAAAAAAAAGTAAGAGAAAGAAATATAAACTATAGTAGTTAAAATCACCAAAGAATAAACAAAGAGAAAATGTTTCTGGGTACGAAGGTTTTGGTGCTGGGATTCTTAGGGTTTATCGTGCTCGGAGGAGTCGATGCTGCAGTTCGTAACTACACTTTTGAAGTACGTTTAGAGAGAGAAATTTCTTCTTCTTCTTCTTCTTCTTCTTCTTCTTCTTCTTCTTCTTCTTCTTCTTCTTCTTCTTCTTCTTCTTCTTCGAATCTGAACTCTAATAACTTGTTGCAGGTGGTAAATTCTCCACACACTAGGCTATGCACCACCAAGACCATGCTAACGGTGAACGGACAGTTTCCGGGGCCAACTATATACGCCAGAAGGGGAGACCTAGTCATAGTCGATGTTATCAATCGTTCTGACAAAAACATAACCATCCACTGGTGGAACTCGATCATACATAACATACATATATGTTAGCATTAATTGATTATTTGCACAAATGTTTTGACGTTGTAATCTATCATGTCTTAGGCATGGAGTAAAAATGCCGAGATATCCATGGTCAGATGGCGTCGCGTTTGTGACTCAGTGCCCTATTAGGCCCGGCGCAAGTTTCAGGCAGAGGATTGTCCTCTCCGACGAGGAAGGCACCTTGTGGTGGCACGCTCATAGTGCATGGTCTCGAGCTACTGTCTATGGTGCCATCGTTATTCTACCTCCAAAGGGAGAGGCTTATCCTTTCCCTAAGCCTCATGCTCATGTTCCCATATTACTAGGTGTATATTCCATCAATTCTTAAGTTAATATATAATTGTTTGGCAAGAAAAAAGAGTACTCGTCTAAATCATAACTCGATCTCTGATAAAAAGGGTACGTATTGCAGGGGAGTGGTGGAATGTTGATGTGGGAGATGTCGTGAAGGATTTCTATGAAAGTGGACGCGATCCTCAACCGTCGGATGCTTACCTCATCAACGGCCAACCCGGAGACTTGCATCGATGCTCAGCACAAGGTTTGATTTCGTCTCTAAAACATTTTATTAAATCTCAGGTTGAAACAAATTAAAAGGTGCATAATTATGACAAACGGAGCGGAGTATGTAATAAAGTAGGTGTCTTTTATTGAGGAATGATGTGCTACTCACCTAATGGTTCGTGAGCACCTTCGTCATTTTTTCGTTTCGACATTATTTTGTTCGATTTTTTCAATTGTAAATTAATATTGAAATCATATATTACAATTGAAAAAAATCAAACAAAATAATGTCGAAACGAAAAAATGACAAAGGTGCTCACGAAGGTGAGCACCATTTGGTGAGTAGCACATCATTCCTCGTCTTTTATTTACCGTGGTGTAGATACCTTCAAGCTGAGAGTGGAGTCCGGCAAGACTTACCTCATCAGACTCGTGAACGCGGCGATGGACTTCATCATGATCTTCAACATCGCCGGCCACAACCTCACCATCGTCGGCAGCGACGGCGCCTACACGAAGCCGTTGAAAACCGAATACGTGGCGATCTCACCAGGCCAGACCATTGATCTCCTTCTAGAAGCCAACCAGCCCCCCAGCCACTACTACATGGCCGCCAGGGTCTACGCCACCAGCAGCGGCGGAGAATACGCCATAACCCCTACAACCGCCATCATCGAGTACACCGGAGACTACACGCCGCCCCCATCTCCGTCTTTCCCAGCCTCCGTCGAGCCCTCCGATTTCGCCAACCGCCAGCTCCGGAGCCTAGCCACCGAGAAATACCCGGTCAACGTTCCCAAGGACATCACGCGCAGCCTCTTCTTCGTTCTCTCGGTCAACCAGTGGCCATGCAATTTGAGCACGTGCGAAGAGGACAACAGGCTGTTGGCAAGCATGAACAACGTGTCGATGCAGCTTCCGACGACCACCGTTGACATCCTCGACGCTTACTACAGAGGGATCAACGGAGTCTTCACCGCCGATTTCCCTGACTTTCCGCCTTCCCCTTTCGACTACACGCAGGCCCGGAATTCGATGATCGGGTTGCAGCCCCGTTTCGGAACCGCCGTCAACGTCTTGGAGTACAACGCGGCGGTTGAAATCGTGCTTCAGGGCACCAGCCTCGGCGAAGGCATATATCATCCCTTGCATTTACACGGCCATAGCTTCTACGTCGTCGGGTCCGGGTTAGGGAACTTCGACCCGGAGAAAGATCCGGCCGGGTATAACCTCGTCGACCCGCCTTTCCTCGAGTCCGTCGTCGTCCCGAGGAACGGGTGGTCCACTATTAGGTTTAAGGCTAACAACCCAGGAGTTTGGTACATGCACTGCCACTTCGAGCGCCATCAGAGCTGGGGGATGAAAATGGCGTTCATCGTAAAAGACGGAAAAGCCCCCGACGAGAAGATGCTGCCGCCGCCGCCGGACATGCCGCGCTGCGGAGGAGGAGATGAACAACTCTCCTCCGATCCTCTTCTACCTTCTTCTCATCGAGGGAAAGTTAATTATGGTGATGAGTCAGCGGCGTACAAGTTCACATGAGATTGATATGATTTGCCTATTATATCCTTATTATTAAACTATACGTAAGTGCGCAATATTATGATCCATAAGTTATACATATTTATGGTAGAAATTTAGAAATTTAATAGTAGTAAATCTATGTATTATCAAAGATTATGTTGTAACGGCTATAGTGCCACATAATTATATTACTAATTAACATATAAGTTTTCTTTTCTTGAGAACTACGAACAAATCTGAACCGTTGATTCAAGATCAACGATTCTCATGATAGAGCATAACTGTAACGAATTGTATAGATAAACAGACGTGATACATGTTTACGTAAAAGATTCTCAAGATAAGATTAGTTCTTACAGGTTTGAAATGTCATTACTATTGTTGTGAGAAAAAACTAATGGATGAAAATTTGCAAGAAGATCAAGGAGAAATTCAATTTCAAAATCTTTACTAATAATTGAAACACTTATTTTGATTATGTAGAAACACATGAAACAATATCATTTGTTTCATAAATATGGTATAATAATAATTGTTATATGATTAAATTTTATTCGATCAATGTTCTTATATAAGGTGGAGCAATTTCCACCTTATGGAAAATTATAGTTTCTTTAATAAGCTCGTTTAAATTATGTGTTGCAAATTTTAAGATTGATAGATGACACAGTAAGTATTCATTTGCAATTTTTGGGGGTTGAAATATAGTGAAAAGAATCTAATATCATTTTTGCATTAAAATTCATGCAAATTGTAGCATTATTCGCTTTTGTATAGATGTAAATTATTACATTTATAAATTAAACTCGTTTGAAATAATAATAGAGAGAGAGAGAGTACGTGCGACGCACATTAGATTTGCTAGTTTATATAAAAGCAACCCTTAAAATATATTTCATGCTACTGCAGATACAAAATACGAAAAGAAAAAAAAAAGTTAATATCTTCTGATCAATTAATAACTACTTCCACAAAAGAAAATTTAAAGGGTGATTGTCAATATATATTGTTTAAATAATAATAATAATAATAATAATAATAATAATAATAATAATAATAATAATAATAATAATAATAATAATAATAACTATATGCATTGTGTATCCTAATGTATTTTCAGTATTGGTATAATGCATCTGTCATTATTAATACATTTATAATGCCGATTAATGGAGATCATCGTCTCTCGTTCTCACTCAAAATCAATTTTTAATTTAATTTCAGTCCCCACGTACATATGTATGTGATGGTTAGAAAGTAAAGGAAAAATGAATGGATCTAAGAAACTTTCCATTAATGGCATTGGACCCCCGATTGGGAAAGTTTGAGGGAAAGGACGGAAATAAGTGGTCGAATTCACGTGGTGTAATGTCAAATTAAATATGAAATTAATAAAATGTTTCCTCTTCTTCACCGACGAATTGTGATGTATGTATTATTAATCCAAGGGGGAACAAAAAATTAAAAGCTTATTAAGTTAAGGTTGGGATTGGAGTGCATTCTCTTTAATGGAAAACGAGAAAAATAAAATACTTTCTGTCATATTTTCTCACTTTCACTTGTTTTTACACCCTTCCTAAAACCCTAAATGGTATAAGTCAGCAAAAATATAGATCTCGAGCACGTGCCATATTGTAGAAAAATACTGTGGATATTGATCGCAAATTCCAGCAAATTCCATATGGATATATATGGAATATTATATTCTTGGAAGAATTATTATATCTTTAGGATATACTTGGTAGGATATCTTTTGGGTTTCCTTGTTCATCAAGAATTGGGATTACTTATTCCTCAAGGATTAGGGTTATATACAAGCACTATATATATGGGGCTTTGTATTCGTTATTTGAGCGTGATTTTGGGTGAGAGCTTAGCCGATATTGCGGTTTTGTGAGCTGAGAGATTTCTCGTTTCTAGTTATTTTCGGGTTTGGGGAAGGGGAATAACAGATAGGTTTTCTTCTTTGAGTGTTTTCTCCATTGTAACTTTGTAATCTCTCTCGTATAGTAGATCATATTCAGTTGACCCTCCGTGGACGTAGGCATTCTACCGAACCACGTAAACTGCTCGTGTTCTTGATCTATTATTTTCGTTCTGCTCTCAAATCATCCTCATAGATATTGTTATCTCTGGCGTTACGAGTATTGTTCTGTGTTGTGTTATAACTTGGGTACCACACACAGAATATTGTTGTTAGAATCCCTAACAATTGGCGCCGTCTGTGGGAATCGGATCTACGATGTCTACCACGAAGTTTGACGCAGAGAAGTTCACAGGAGTGAACGATTTTGGTCTATGGAGGATTAAGATGAAAGCTTTGTTGACACAACTTGGCGGATGCTATCAAACCTGAAGCTGATTTCGTGAAGGCCGTTAAAGAAGATAAGATGGACGAGATCAAGGAAAAGGCGCACAGTGCCCTCATTCTATGCTTGTCAGATAAGGTTTTGAGAAAGGTCGCCAAAGAGGAGTCTGCTGCTGGTATTTGGCAAAAATTGGAGAGTCTTTATTTGACTAAATCTTTTGCCAATCTTTTGTACTTGAAGCAGAGGCTGTATTCCTTCAAGATTGTGGAGGATAAACCCATCTTGGATCAGATAGATGAGTTTAATAAGGTTCTTGATGATATGGAGAACATAGACATCAAGATTGATGATGAGGACAAGGCCATCATCTTGTTGAATTCCCTTCCGAAGTCCTACGAACACCTGAAGGATGCTATAATGTATGGTAGAGAAAAGACCATTACATTGAGTGAAGTTCAATCTGCACTGAAGGGCAAGGAGTTGCAGAAATCGAACGAGGGCAAGCATCAAGATCAAACTGCTAAAAGTCTGAACGCCAAACCGGTACCCGTACTTCCAGAAGAACGAGATCGAGAAGCAAGTACGGGAGATGTTGGACGCCGGGATTATTCGGAGGAGCTTAAGCGCATTCTCTTCTCCGGTTTTGTTGATTTGGAAGAAGGATGGAACCTTCCGATTCTGTATTGATTGCCGGGCCCTCAACAATGTCACGGTTGCCGATCATTTTCCCATCCCGACCGCGGATGAGTTGTTCGATGAATTTGGGGCGGCCCGAATCTTCACGAAGTTGGATCTCCGTTCGGGATACCACCATATCCGAATGCATGAGGAGGATGTCTATAAGACGGCATTCCGGACGCACGACGGCCATTTTGAATTCTTAGTGATGCCGTTCGGCCTCACGAATGCCCCGTCGACATTTCAGGCGGCTATGAACGAGATCTTCCAACCGCTCCTTCGTCGATTTGTGATTGTGTTCTTCGACGATATATTAATCTACAGCCGCACCGTCGACGAGCACGCCGAGCATCTTCGAGAGGTCTTCTCTATCCTTCTTCGTCATAACTTCTTTATTAAATTATCGAAGTGCTCTTTTGCTTGTGTAACGGTGGAATATCTAGGGCATATTATCTCGGAGGGGAACTTGAAGGCGGACACCTCTAAGATTGAGGCCATGGTGGACTGGCCGACCCCGACTTCGGTGAAAAAGTTGCGTGGATTCTTGGGCCTTACGGGGTACTATCGGAGGTTCATCGCCGGGTATGCCATGCTCACGGCCCCTCTCACCGACTTGCTCAAGAAGGACGCCTTTTGTTGGTCAGAATCGACCGAGGAGAGCTTCCAAAGTTGAAGGCAGCCATGAGTTCGGCCCCGATACTTCGCTTGCCAGATTTTTCGAAGCAATTCTGTGTGGAGACGGATGCCTCTGATTTCGGGATTGGAGCGGTGTTATTGCAAGACAACCTCCTGATCGCATTTTTCAGCAAAAAGTTGGGTCCTCGTCGGCGCGTGACTTCAACCTATCACAAGGAGTTATATGCGATCGTGGAAGCCGTGCAGAAGTGGCATCAGTATCTATTGGGACGTGAGTTTATTATTCGCTCTGATCAGAAGACTCTCCGTGAGTTGCTTCAACAGGTGATCCAAACCCCGGATCAACAGTTGTACGTCCGAAAGCTTATGGGTTATAAGTTTACTATCGAGTACAAGACGGGAGCTTCGAATAAAGTGGCGGACTCTCTCTCCCGTCGCAACGAGGACGAGGAGTTGAACACGGACGTGGCATCCTTGTTTGTCACGGTTTCTCAGCCGTTGCCCGACATCATGGAGATTATTCGGGAGGATGTGCGATCGAATGAAGAGATGCGGATGCTTAGAACCAAGATTGAGGACGGCAAGGCTGCAGCCGTGTGGACGGGCTGATCTACCGCGGGCGGCAGATCATGGTGGCTTCGTCTTCCACGGCTAAACAGGCCCTATTATATAAGTACCATTCGACCCCCTCAGCTGGCCATCCGGGCGTTGATCGTACAATTCGACGGTTAGCAACTTCATTCTATTGGCCGGGTTTGCGCCGTGATGTTAAGCTCTTTGTGTCGGCCTGTGTGGACTGCCAGACCACGAAATATTCGACACAGAAACCGGGAGGCCTGTTATAGCCGTTGCCTATACCCTCACAAGTGTGGGACGAGGTATCCATGGATTTCATCACGGGATTACCTCAGTCTCGGGGTTATACGGCCATTATGGTGGTCGTGGATCGTTTTTCGAAGTACTCTCACTTCACGCCATTGCCTACTAAGTTTGACGCTTGGCGGGTGGCGAACTTATTTATTGATACGGTGGTGAAACACCACGGGTTTCCGACGAAGTTGGTGTCCGATCGCGACTCGGTGTTCTTGAACGCCGTGTGGGAGAATATGCTCAAATTGAGCGGGACGAAATTACATTTCACCACAGCCTACCACCCGCAGTCCGATGGCCAAACGGAAGTGCGGAACCGAGGGTTAGAGCAGTATCTCCGGGTGTTCGTTGCGGACCGGCCGACGAAGTGGATGGCATTTCTCCCGTGGGCGGAGCTCGCCCTAAACTGTACCCACCACGAAGGATTGGGGACGTCCCCCTTCACGGCTCTATATGGCCGTGAGCCCCCTCCATTGGTGTACGTCTCTCCGCCGGCAGCTTGTCCTCCGGATGTAGCCTCGGTGATTCGCCAACGGAGTGAACTAATGGTGTGGTTGAAGAAGAACCTCGAGAAGGCGCAGCGGCGGATGGCGGACGAAGCCAACAAGCACCGCCGCCACGTGGAGTTCAAGGTCGGGGATAAGGTGCTCCTTAAACTCCAGTTGTATCGGCAACATTCCGTGGCGCGCCCATTGTCTCAGAAGCTGGGTCGTCGTTACTATGGGCCGTTCGAAGTCAAGGAGAGGATCGGGGCGGTGGCTTATCGTCTTCAATTGCCGGTGGGCAGCCGCATCCACGATGTATTTCATGTCAGCCTTTTACGGCCTTTTGTGGAGGGCCGAGAGCCATTGCCGTCGGACTTCCCGACGTTCTTTGCTCGTGGCCGCGTGGTTTCTCGGCCGGTGTGCTTGTTGGAGCGCCGTCGTGTATGGAAGCAGGGCGCGGCGGAGGAGGAAGGTTTGGTGTAGTGGGACGATGACGAGGGTCGCACACCATCTTGGGAGCCCATGCACGTGATTAGGCGTCGATTTCCGTCTCTCATCCTTGAGGACAAGGATGCTCCTAACGAGGGGGGAGTTGATACAAGTCCCACGCCAACGAGGGAATTAACGGCCGCGCCGGAGGCCGTTAGGGAGGTGGAGACCGTGGCTTACAACACTAACGTCGGGGATGAAGAAGAGGACGTGAATGCGAGGTCTAGTCGGGCCAAACGGAAGACTAGAGGCCCGAGGAAGCTAGATGATTATATTCTTTATCGTTAGTTCTTCGTAATTTGTTGGATATTGTTGGGCCTAGCCCGTTTCTTATTTTTTCGCGTCGAGCGTATTATGAGCTCCGTTACGGGTTTTCTTGTTGGTTCTTTCCCGATAACGTAAGTCCGAACCAACCCTAGGGGTCTAGTATAAATAGAGAGGAGGGTGTATCGATCAATGCATGATATATGAAACCCTAATTTCTATCTTTTATTTTCGTAAGTTGTTTTTGGCGTGAACGTCGAGTTCGTTTTCTCGCGTCTGCCCCGTGTTTGCCTTGATAGGGTGCCGAATCCTATCAAAGTTCGCCGGAAAAGACACGATAAAGGCAGTCGCGGGCTCGCCCCGTCGATCACGCCGGCAAATAAAATAGAGGAAAAGTGAGGCGCACGAGAGAAAATTATGGTTATTATTGAATGATGAATAATACGACCTAATCTCCCAATATAAATACTACGACCCTGGTTGGTTCGACTCAATCAATTCGGGAAAGAACCAACAAGAAAACCTGAACGGAGCTCATAAGGCACGACTCGTCTATTCTAAAGTTTGGGCCAAGCCCGAACGAATTACAAAATAAATAAAATATCTCACTAACGACTAACTAACGATACGAAACGAATCCCTCAAATCTCTTAGGCTCCTTCGTCGTACGTTTAGGATGCTCACTTCTTCCTTCCTCTCTCTTCTCATCATCGACGTCCTCCGACGTGTCACACTCCACAGCCATGCACGCCTTCCTCTTCTTCCACATCCTTCTCTTCTTCCGCCTCATGACATGAATCATTAGGGTTAGGGTTCGTATCATCATATGTCCTCAAACTTGTGTTCCAATCGTGTACCCAAGTTAAAAGTACGTAGTTTTGTTAGTTTAAGAAATTATTGAATTTGCAGCAATTAAAAATATAAGAGCAAAATTACGTAATTTTAACTTGGTTACACGATTGTAACACGAGTTTGGGGACAGAGGATCCCATCTCATAGCACCGTAACATCACCAATTAATATACATATACTCCCTTTGGGAAATAGAGATTATACAAACGTTTATAATACAAACATTTTTTCCGATTCTCGCCCGAATTATGCACTTGCATCAACTCATTTAACCACCACGTGATTTTAACCACCATGTGATTTTGCAAGCATATATGCTGTAACCCAAATTTCAACACTGAATTATTGTCAGTCGTAATCAAACAGTTAATTAGATAGAGATGTGTTTTATTTTAAATTTTTAGCCATTCATTAATCTTATACTACTTCCATCCCATTATATATCCCATTATATTAGTAACACTTGTCATTTTCGTCCATTCCCTTTATTATACACATTTAGATGTTGTCATGTTGGCCATGGAAGATTGATCGATGGGCTCAAGATCGATCATTGATTGCATCATCTGCTAAATCAAATAAACAGTGATTATTTTACTCTAGGCATGGGCAAAAGGAGACGGTGTAAACGTTTGTAATATATACGTTTAATCCTAACTCTTTAAGGTATTAAAATCAAAGAAAAAAATAAAATGTAAAATAAACGAAATGTTAGGATTGAACGCTTGTATTACAATATAAATTTGAGGCATTTATTGAATACTCTCTTCGTCCTGCTCTGATTAACACGTTTGTTATAAGGATGAAACATATAGAAATAAGTTCTGGTGTAAGAAATAGGAATAAATCTTGGCTATTGATCATAACAAAATCTATGGCTGATAATATAAGTGAAGAATTCGAAGGATAAAAGAGGATATTTCATTTCATTAGCAAATGCTCTATAAATTCAGTACAAAATCAAAGGGAAATGGATTCAGTTAACACTGTATATATACACAGTGTAACTGATCCTACGTGGACAAAATCGCACTCTACTAACTAAAACGTGAAACAACTTGTTCCTATCAACTAGCGCCGTTAGATCACAAACGATCTAACGGCTATTATTTAAACAAATCAAACCTACCAAATATAGCATCTCATAAATCATAATCTGAGTCACGGATGGGATCCTCTGTCCCAAACTCTGTGTCCCAATCGTGTCCCAAATCCTTATTTCTATTAGTTAAATATTATATTTTTAAATAATAAAAATTGCAATATATAACAAATTGTAATGGACATTAATGGGGAAAAATATATTTTTTAAATGTAATATGCCCTAGTTTTGAATTTTTCAATCATTATATAACCAATAAAAGTGAAATTAAATATTAAAAAATAATTATATACCCTAATTTGGATTAGTGAACCCTAGAAATAATCATAAAATTAAAATAAATCATTATAAATTAAAAAATTTGAATAAAAATGTATAAAACTAATAGAAGTAAGGATTTGGAACACAGAGTTTGGAACAGAGAAAAGGAAAAGAAAAATGAATGGATCTAAGAAACTTTCTATTAATGGCATTGGACCCCAATTGGGAAAATAAGAGGAAAGGGAGGGAAATAAGTGGTCCAAATTGATGATATTTAGGGCCCGTTTGGCTAAGCTTATTTCAAAATGCTTATAAGCTCTAAGTGCTTATAAGATGTTTAAGAGCTTATAAGATGTATGAAGGTAAGAGCTTATAAGTTGTTGAAGTGTTTGGATAAAAGAGCTTATAAGCTTGAAGAGATAATAAAAAAATAAAATCTGAAAATTAAAAAAATAATTAAAAAATATTTTTTTTGAAATCATAATGTTGTAACATCAAATGGAAGTGTATATAATATAAATATAAAAATAAAATAGAATTATAGTGGTAGATAAGCAAAATCAAAAAAAAAAATAAGGGGGGAGCTTATTTTTTGGAGTGCTTATAAGCTCTTTTTGCTTATTTTTGCTTCTTATAAGCTCATAAGGAGCTTATTTTGCCAAACACATTTAAAGTGCTTATAAGCAGTCAAACATCTTATAAGCTAGCTTATAAGCTTAGCCAAACACCCTCCTACTCCTCGGGTAGGTCGAATTCATGTGGTGTATGTCAAATTAAAAATGAAAGAAATAAAATATATATTCTCTTCTTCACCGACGAAGTGATGTATGTATTATTAATCGACGGGGGGGGGGGGGGGGGGGGGGGGGGGAATCAAAGGCTAATTAAGTTAAGGTTGGGAATGGGGTGCATTTTCTATAATGGAAAACGAGAAAAATAAAATACTTTCGTCATGTATTCTCATTTTCACTTGTTTTTTATGAAGAGGTCTAAATAATACAAATCGATTACACCGTTCTAGAACCCTAAATGGTATAAATCAGCAACATTATAGATCTCGAGCAGGTCCCATACTGTAGAAAAATACTAATAATAGAGTCCAAATAGAGTCCAAAATAAATTGAAATACCAAAAACAGAGAGGAAAAATGCTTTCTGCTACAAAGCTTTTCATCCTCTGCTTCTTAGCTACTGATCGATCTTATTTTTGTGGGATAATTGATGGTGTAACGATGATGAAAAGAACATAAGGAACTAACGTAGTTCGATCTATCGGAATAGATCTACGTCCACGAAGCAATAGTATAGATCTTTTATTGAGTAGTGAATGTAACGAGTACAAAAAGTGTGAATGAATCCCTCCTTCAAATATAACCCCTATTGTGAGATTTGATCGCAAATTCCATTATGGATATATATGGAATATATATTCTTGGAGAAATTATTATATTTTTAGGATATACTTGGTATGATATCTTTAGGATATCTTTTGAGATTACTTGTTCCTCAAGGATTAGGGTTATATCAAGCACTATATATATGGGGTCTTGTATTCGTTATTCGTGTGGTCGAATATTGTGAGAGCTTAGCCGATATTGCGGTTTTGTGAGCTGAGAGATTTGTCGTTTCTAGTTACTTTCGGGTTTGGGGAATAGAAGATAGGTTTTCTTCTTTGAGTGTTTTCTCCTTAGCAACTTTGTAATCTCTCTCGTATAGTAGATCATATTCAGTTGACCCTCCGTGGACGTAGGCATTCTGCCGAACCACGTAAACTGCTCGTGTTCTTGATTTACTATTATGAGATTGTCTTTGTGCCCTCAATTTCTTCTTTCCCTATTGTGAAGCAAAATATTACTCGAAAACATGTGAAATGTGTGGATGTTCTAGTAGAATGTGAAGCAAAATATTGCTTAAAATCATGTGAAATGTAAGGATGTTCTAGTAGAATTTCATTGAAATTAATAGGTGCAAAAGAATATAATTTTGGAAAGAATTTAATGATTTTCCATAATATTTGCTATTGTAACATCCCTATTAATTGATAATTTAAGAATTGGTTTAATCACCTATTTTTAACTGTTGTTTTTAAAAGATAGCATTAATAAATTTGTTTTAAAAAAATTTAGAATTAAACATAATTGAAAATAAGGATTACTATTTATATCTTGCAGGAGTTATTAAAAGCAGCAGGTCGATGCTGCTATTAGTATAAAGTATATGTAAGGGCAATATTGTGATACATAAGTTATACGTACATATTTATGGTAGAAATTTAGAAATTTAATAGTAGTACTTTCTTCACCACAATAGACAAACAAAAAACTACGTATTATCAAAGATTATGCAGTAACAGTAACGGCTATAGTCTCTCATACTTATTGCTTAACTAGTTTTCTTTTATTTTGAGAATCTCAAGTTTTTTTCTATTTGTTACTAACATAATTATATTAAAGTGAATAATAATGAAGGTGGTCACAGAGGTGCGATGTTTATAAAAGAATAACGAAGGTACATTTTATGCTTAATTATAAAGAATTAATTATAGAGAATAATATGGATAACTATATGCATTGTGCATCCTAATGTATTTTCAGTATTGGTATAATGTATCTGTCATTATTAATACATCTATAATGCCGATTAACCGAGATCATACAGTACAATTCAAATCGTATCACGTTCTCACTCAAAATCAATTGTTAATTTAATTTCAGACCCCACATCAAACCGACCAAATAGCACTACTCATAATCTTAGTCATTGAAAAGGAAGGAAAAATGAATGGACCTAAGAAACTTTCCATTAATTGCATTGGACCCCCAATTGGGAAAGTTTGAGGGAAAGGAAGGAAATAAGTGGTCCGAATTGTTGATGTTTACTCCTCATGTATAGGTTGAATTCACGTGTTGTAATGTCAAATTAAATATGAAATTTATAAAATGTTATTTCCTCTTCTTCACCGACGAAGTGATGTATGTATTATTAATTGAAAAATTAAAAGCTAATTAAGTTAAGGTTGGGACAGGGTGCATTCTCTTTAATGGAAAACGAGAAAAATAAAATACTTTCGTCATATTTTCTCACTTTCACTTGTTTTTACACCCTTCTTAAAACCCTAAATGGTATAAGTCAGCAAAAAATATAGATCTCGAGCACATGAAATATTGTAGAAAAATACTAATAATAAATTAGTAATCAAGCACTACAGTGTCAAATATCAAAAACAGAGAGGAAAATGCTTTCTGCTACAAAGATTGCTTTTGATCGATCTTATTTTCGTGGGTAATTATTGGTGTAACGATGATGAAAAGAACACAAGGAACTAACGTGTTTCGATCTATCGGAATAGATCTACGTCCACGGAGTAAAAGTACAAAAAGTGCGAATAAATCCTCCTTCTAATCTAGCCTTATTTATGTACAATTATGTTGAGTTTGACTCTAATACAAAGTATTCTCCTATAATGATTCTTTGAGTTTATCTCGTTCTTCATGATAAAATGCCGGAGGGACCGTCCTCGCCATCGCCGGAGGTCTCTAATTCTGAAATGTGGCGCTCGAGTGGGATATAATGCCTGTTAAAAAAAATTAATCATATATGGATGGATAGGAGAGATGAAGGCAACCTCAAAAGGTCTTCGTTCTGGCATTTAATCGAACATCTTCAGCTCAACCTTGGTTCTGGCATTTAATCAAACACCTTTAGCCTCCCTACTCTGAGTCAGGCATTTTAGCGAACACCTTACGTTATGATTCCGTCTCGTTGCTGATGTTAGCGAGCTAGCTGGAGAATGGATATGTGCCTGTGTTCCTCATCCATGTAAGCACATCGTACGATCCCACATCGAATCCACAAGTAATACTGAATTGGTAGCTGGAATACAACATAATTGTTGGGAATTGTTAAGGACTAATTTGTTAAGGGGGAACTTCATGGGACATTTGATAAATGAAGTCATTTGTTTTGATTAGATCCCAAAACCCCAAGTGTCCTATTCCCAAGCGACCCATTTTGATGTAGTTAATAGGTTAGAATTTTTCTAAGCCTACTCTGTTAGGATGGCTCTTTTATTTTGCTTAGATTAGGCTTCAAAAGTTCAAGTGAAGGCCACTCGCTTGAGTGTGTTTTTCAAAGCGAAGCAAGCCAAGCAAACTGAAGTGAAGCGTGCTGAAGAACAGTGCTGCGAAGCTATCGCTACAGTACTCGAAGCAAGTCTGCCAAAGCGAAGCGAAGCGAGCGCTACAGTGTAAAGTCAAAGCTAGTCAACTCTAGTCAGGAATTTCCAAAGCAGTCACTAGGGAACTTTATTTCCCGAAGCGGCTCACTAAAGAATGACTATGAAGTGACTCAACTAAAGCGGACGCTACAAAGCGAAGCGAACCACTACCTACCAGAAAGCGACAGCACAAATTCCCGCTCCGAATTTGAACTCCAGTCAACTGGAGATCTTCACATTTATTACGAGATCTCCACGTGTCGACTCAAGAGAGGAGCAGAGGAGTTGACTGCCAGGCCGACAAGGCGCCGTAACAGTACTGGGTCGCTCCAGTTACTGTTGAAATTGGAACTTAGCCATTTCCGGCAAAAATCCAAAACTGCGCATCTGAAAAGTAGCCAGCCTGTGCAAGTACTGTCGAGAGGAGGAGGGACAAGGCCACCAACCAAGCAACGGATCTCAGCCAACCCTCCGCCTATAAATAGTGAAGGATCACAACGTGAAGAAGTAGAACACTACTTGAGCATTCGAGCGCATACAGCAAACAAACACTCCCAAGCCTTCGTGCAAATCTTCGAGTCTTTGTTTTCCAGTGTTCTCCGAGTTTCCAGTTCATCGGAACTCGTCTTCACAACCTTCACACTTAGAGTCTAAGCCCATTCCATATCCAAGCTTAGAAGAAGAGCTCTAGCCATCTTTGCACTTATTGTAAAGAGCTCTTCATAGTGTGTTTCGTCAACCAAAAACCCTAAACTCTGTCTATTAGGTTTTTGAGTGTTGTCGTTAGGTTGTCTCGATCCAAGGCTCTTCTTTCATCGATTGGAGAAGCCTCGATCATAGAGTTTAGATCCAAGCTTGCACCTACATCGTTTCTGTAAAGCTCGATCGAAGCTAGGCTGTAAGGAGAGCCCGTAATCTCCCTGTCTGTTCGACTGAAGTGAGTGAAGCTTACAGTCGTAGTTAGGTTTGTGTAGTGAACCCGCAATCACTACGTCAGTCGTTTGATCCAGGCAAGTGAAGCCCGATCTCAACCAGGTTTTTGAAGGACCCGTAACCTTCAAGTTCTTGAGTGAAGAGAACAGTTGCCGTCGTGCAACAAAGTGGACGTAGGAGCGTTATCTCCGAACCACTATAAGTCTCTGTGTCGTATCTCTCTAACCCTAAACTCTTTACTTTGTTTATCCATTGCACGTGCATCTAAACAACTTAATCTGGATATTTTAATTACTTAGGAAAAGATTTAGCTCACCAAATTCCGCATACACGAGTAAAGACTCCCTCTTGATCAAGTACTCACTTCGGTCAAGCAGGCTAGCTACGTACTGTAGATCTAGCTTCAGCTAGGTCTTAAGTTTCAAGCGAGCTCTTTACTTGTTACTCTGAGTTAAGGGATTTGAAGTTGAAAAACTTCAAAATACGTATTCACCCCCCCTCTACGTATTTTCCCATTAACAAACCGGGACCAACAATAATATATATACATAACGAAACAATTTGAACAATATTTAATTTCAGAATGTTAGCCTAGTGGTAGGGTATTAAGTTTTGGGTTCAAAAGTCTGAGTTCGAGTAAATGGTGAATTTCCGTAAATTTTTTCAAAAAAATATTTACAATTTTAGATTAGATTTATATATGTATTTATTTTTTAACACTTTTGTCTAATAAATTATTACTATAATACAATTACTTTAAAAATATTATTCCATTCATCCTCGATCTCTCAAGCTACGACATTTTTTAAAATATTTTCAAAAAATTATACCATAAGATATTTTTTTCAAATTTTAATTTATTTTGGACACTATTATTAAGATATTTCATGATGTCATTTTTTGCCTGATTCGAATATCTTCTGATCAATTAATAACGGCTTCCACAAAAGGAAAATGAAAGGGTGATGTTGTTGTTGTTAATAATAACTAGTAACACACCCGTGCGACACACGGGGTAAATTGATTTTGTATTTATCGTTATTTTAAAAAACAAAATATTTTAACGTTCATGAACATTTTTTCTAATAATATAATTAATTCATTTTATTGTTCATTTATTTGCAATTTTATTTTTGTTAAGAAAATAAAAAATAAAAAAAAACTAAATTGTATAAATAAGTGATTATGTGTATAATTAGTGATTCTTAATTCATTTTCAAGTCAAATATATTTATAACTCCACTAATTTTGTTTTTCTTTTATTTAAGAAGTTTTAATCATTTAACTATTCTTTTGTTTTTTCTTTATCTTTTCACTTGTTTTTATATAAGGAAATTATTCAAGTTGAATTCTACGAAAGTTGTTAAAATCAAACTCTTTTTGAACTCATAATCTGACATAAAAGCCTTTCCCTTTGTTGAAATGACCAAATCCATAAATTAAAGTCCATGTAAATTAAGTATCAATTTTAATTTTGGGTCATTTTACAAATTTATTCTCATGATGAAAACTATATCGTCTGCACAAAATTACATGTCTTGATCCGCAATGTCTATTTCACATATGTTTTCTTTATTTTGTTTAATATATATTTAATACGATTTTTTTTAGATCATATAATTTTTTTAAAATATTTATTGACTATGATTATATTTTAATGATAATATAATTGTATCTGAAAGAGTTATTAATATTTTATAGGAATCAATAGTTATGTACCATAATTTATTGTTGTATGTCAGTATCTTAATCACATGAAAATGGTGCACTCAATAATAGATAGAGTACTTAAGACCATCTCCAACCCAGTACTCTATTTTACAGTATGCTATACTTCAAAATGAAGTATCCCGTACTCTATTTTAAAAATCTATTTCAACCACGTACTCTATATATCTAATTTATTATTCTTTTATATTTAATTTTAATAACTTAACAATATTGACAAAAATTAAATGAATAATACTTTGATTTATTAATATATAGTAGTATTGAAAATTAAATAATAACTAAATAAAAAAAAAAATTATGGCTTCTTGAACTATTAAATTGTAAATTCATCCTTTTTAAGCAAAATATAAATTATATTAATCATCATAACATACATTATATGGCTAGTGCAATTTATGTAATGTTAATTTTTTCTAGAAATACTTTATATTTGATTTTTATAAATAGGAGTAAATGAAATAAAATAATAATATGATATACGAATTAGTATAATTATTTATAATGAAAAGCATAATTAAATAATTCAATATCTACAATTAATTTTTTTTGAATAGTGAAAATAGAGTATGAAGTATTGAATAGTAAAACTTCATATATAGAGTTTTACTGTTCAATACTTCATACTCTAACTGTAAAATAGAGTACGGTTGGAATGGCCTCCGTACTCCAAAATGAAGTAATACTTCAAAATGAAGTGTGGGTTGGAGATGCTCTAACACATTCATAGATAGAGTACTCAATAATAAAACATAGCCTAACTTCAATCTCCATATTCAGTTTAAAGATTTATTTCAAATGTTTTATATTTTACATGTTAGGACGTTTCATTAATTGCATGAGCTCAAACACTCCATCCCTCCAATGATTCCTAGAAATTATGTACTAATATTGCAAATTATATGGACAATTCATGATTAATGATACATAATATTAAGAATTTTATCAATTGAATGTCTCAAATTTTATTAGTGAATTAAGCACATCACGCCTTCCCATAGGAGGTGCCATAGTGATTGAGGAGTAATACTCCCTTGTCTACTGTGAGCACGTTTTTTTAAATATGTACCATAGCCAATTAAAAAAATCTAAACCCTAATAAAAAAATTATATACATGACATTGTCACATCGACAGTGGATACATTAAGCGTGCCTACGGTAGGTAAGGGAACGTTTATGAGTAATTGAGTGGTTTGCATTTTAAAGCTCTAAATTAAAGATTATGTTAATTTGTTAGATTGATTTATCTCTATTTTAAATTATTTTATAAATTTGTGGATTGTTAAAACCGGTACACTATCTCACTCATGAAATCAGTTCTCATGTTCAAGAGAAAATTAAATACGAATTCAAGGCAAAAAATTAAAGTTTAGATAGAGAAAGAGTTAGGAACTGAGCTTCTTACAATTTTCTCTTTCTCTTCCTTTAGACCTCATTTAAACCCTTACATAGTCAATCAATAACCTTCATGACCAAAATAATAATAATAAATAAAAAATCACAACAAAACAAAACAAACGCAAATGAGCAAGAAATTTGTATTAATAGTAGCTCAAAAACATAATTGCCCACTTCAATGACATCTTTCATAATAATCCAAAATTCAAAAGACAACATTGATCAGACGAAAAATCATAAGATTCACCAAAATCAAGCTTAAGATAAATGAATCAGAAATTAATGATTATATGACCTCATTTTGTTGCTCCTTAGCTTCCTCAGATAGAAGTTAGCGTATAAAAATTTCCTTTACTAAATTTGGACTAAGAAGATTGATATAATTTTGACTATTAACATCTCCTACAAAATTGAATCACCAAGTGAATATTATATACATTCATTCAAATCGCAAAAAACCGAACATGGATATAAAATATTGATTATAATAGTTTACACGCAATTGAGGATTCTAAATTCGTAATACACACAAATATTTAAAGCATGATTTTTGGTTTGATATACAATTGCATAATTGAAGGAAAATAATAATTAAAAAAAAACAACGAAGGAGAGATCCCTCAAAATGCTAATATGTATATTGTACTCCCTCCGTCTAATTTATCTTGGGTCATTTTCTATTACGATGAACCTATTATTATAATAAAATGGTTCGCGATAATCTATTATTTTCAAAACATTTTTCTACCCCGGGGCTCAAAATGATTGTATAGCATTCAACATTAAAATTCTATGTATTCTAATAATCCAAATTTAGGGGGAAAAAATAGTCCTCAAACATATTAAATTCCTGTATTGAAAAAGGAAACGAATAGGATGGCGGCGACAACGAATCGGTGGGAGAAGAAATAGGTTGCTCGTTAGAGGCGGACTTCATAAATCTATAGTGTACAGGTACAATTTTGGTAAGGATTTTGTATTTGTATTAGAGACTAAGAATCTTACAAAATCGATGACATATTAGAGTCCAACATATTTTCAATATCATTATATTTATTTGAATACCTATAAGCTATAAACTTATAATTGAATACCAACAATTATATAAGGTTTTGATATGTTGAGCGCTTGATATAAGAAACTTTGTAAGCGATGTAGCCATGTCAGAATCGATAAATTTATTCCTTGTTTTTTCTCTTTCATGTTTGTTAATTCATGCTCCTTATCTTATCTTTCTCTCTATTGTGCTAATGTTCGTCCACTTATTTTATTGGTCGGGCTTCAACTCATCTGAAATTTAATTAAGTGTTTAATAATTTCCACTTAGGCTTAGGGTTTATGTTTATTAATTTCTACTTAGAGTTAGTAATTTTAAATTAGGGCTTATCAGCTTCATAGTACAATTGATAAAATATAAGTTAGTTGGAGCAAGAATAAAGAGAATCATATGGTGAAAATTATTGTCAATCGTACATATTTGCTTGAGAAGAATCTTAGTAAACGGAAGAAGTAACCATTATCAATTCACCATTATCGATATTTAAGAGAAATTAATGAAATGTCATGAACATAAGATGCAATGCTTAATTGCATATTGCTCGTCAAATTAGGAAAAATAAAATAGAAAATAAGGAAGAAAAACTAACATGAAACTGTAGCTCACAATCACGAAGGCATAATATGAGCATAACCTAACCCCAAAATAGGAGCTCGTATTTTATTTAACTTTGCATAATTTGTAATTAGAGTAATACTCTTCCATTCCCACATTAGCGTGGAGATGAGAAAGATACATAATTAAAAAAAAAAAAAAAAAAAAAAAAAAAAAAAAAAAAAAAAAGTACTACGTTATGTGATAGTAAGAAAAAGTAGGAAAAAATAACACCAAATAGAAAATAACTTCTTCTTCTTCTTCTTCTTCTTCAATAAATAACGATAATAATTGACAAAATATTCTAAAATGACATTTAAATAGCAAATAAATAGAAATGCTAGAATGACAATTAAAAGTATAGGAGGAGTATGTGATTTAAGAGAGTTATTGCAATATTATGATATATTAACTACATATTTAATTAGCATAAATTATATTAATTTAAAAAATAACATGAAACAAAATATTATAATTATCGAAAAAAAGAGCTACTAAAAAAGGAGTTTGAACTCCTATTTTAATCTCAAATCATTAATTTATGTCATATTGTTTTGTGCTCGACTTTTCCACAGTGCACATTTGATACAATATATACAATTGAAAAATGTATAATCTGTAAAGTATATATGTTTAAAAAATAATAATAAGAAATAAACGGCACACAAACTTGAGTTTGGATTTTGGGTATCATACAACTCCAATTTTAATTAGTTCTTGGCAAGGAGTAGCACAAGTCTACAAATATATACACATTGATGATTACGTAAAAGTTAATTCGTAGACTAATGATAATTAACATTTACGTTGAGCTTGAACCCAAAATAAAATAAGGTATAATAAGCTTAATTTATAATTATTGGTTACATTATCAAATTAATTTACTATAACAAATGTTGTAAGATTACTGCAATAACAAATTCTACAAAAATATGTAGATTTTTAAATCATGTTCTTCACCCTTATTAGGATATGACACTTCGCATAATGCATCCAATTTGAAGCTTAGTATCTTGGTATTGTCGGTGGGCTAATCTTGTGCTTCTTCTTTTTTGGAAAAGAGGAATACAAAATCATAAATCAAAGCAAGTGAATTGTGTGTATATGTTTTAGAAAATTTTCGAAATATATAGGAGTAAGATAGTATGAAAATGAGAAAAAGGAAAATCTAATTTAAAGTCATGAATTATTCATGCATAACATATAATATTTGTTGACTGATATTAAGAAGTAATGTGCCATTAAGAAATATATAGGCACAATTCTTTAAAAAAATAATAAATTAATAATTATATAGCATGAATCATGCAATTGTAACCTTTGGTATTAATTATATAATTTAAAATTATTAATGTACAATTTAAATCTACCATCTATATTTAAAATTTCTAAAAATAGCATATTGATAAATCATAAATGTACTAAATTGAAGTCACTATACTATATATGCATAAGACATCGACATATATACATTTTTTATTTCATTTATAACTTGTAAGATTAATTGTTGATTAATATATATTGTTAATAGGCAATTATGATAACTATAATTTGTAAATATTATTTTCAAAAATTGAAAGTTTAAATTAACAGTAAACAAAAGTTAGTATTTACGTATTGTGTAGAAGTTATTAAAAAGACAGCCCATAGTTGTTATTATTATATAGATACATCTATCTAATATAAATAAAAAATAAATATAATTTATAAAAACAAAATCATAATATATTGCGATGAAAAGTTAAATATAAAAATTCATTAAAGGCATAAATAAAACATTTCAATATATTCTTGATCATATTTTTATGAATAATACGCAATTGTCAAAGAACATAAAAACTCAATATTATAATACTAAGATCAATAAAAACAATAACTTGACATATTAAAAACATAATAGAAGAGCATATACTCAAACCTCAATCGATTGAGACGTCCAAATCTCAACAATTATTTTTTTCTACGGGATCATATTCATGAATACGTAATAAACAATCTATGTATATACATTGCACGAACAAAATATGATCACTTTATAAACTCAAACCTCAATTGGCTCAACAATACATTCATAATAATCTTTCTTAGGGGCTAAATGCTAGATGAAAGAAGGCAAATCAATCGAAGTGTGAGTGTGTTTGTTGGAGAATTTTAGATTATATAGGCACATAATTTAATAAATATGGAAAATAAATTAATTTGTTTCCTAAAATCATGCTTTTGTAACCTCAATTGTTGATTGACTCATTAAAAATTATTGATGTACATTTATTTTATAATTATAAATATATAATTAAATTTATATTGATGATATACATTTAGGTATATAATCACTAAAAACATACAATTGTGTGTGCAGGAACAAAGTGTGTAAGAACGAATATATTTAAGTTGTGTGATTGTTCTCTACAAATCTTTATATTATATAGGCATAGAACATAATATGAAAATAGGGAAATAATAATAATAATAATAATAATAATAATAATAATAATAATAATAATAATAATAATAATAATAATAATAATAATAATAATAATAATAATAATAATAATAATAATAGCTTGATTCATTGAACATAATATGAAAATATGATTATTTTTTTAATTGAAGTTGATATTTTAATTACTTAATAATGAATCGTTTAATAAATTAAAAGTTAATCTAATAATTACTATTTATAGAATTATAAAAGTTACTAAAAACGGCAGCCCGGTACTGCTATTAGTATAACTAGTAATACACCCGTGCGATGCACGGGATAAACTAAAATTAGTATTTTTTGTATGATTTTAAAAATATCTTAATAAAATGAATTTTTAATAATAAAAAAAGGTAATTTAATTTATTGTTCTTTCAATTTACAATATTATTTTTTTCAAGAACATGAAAAAAACTAATTTCTTAAAGCTTTTATTTTGATAGTATATTTTGAATTATTCTCATAGCATTTAAAGAAATCATTGATGCGTGTGAGTATTATTTTTTTTTTTGTTTTAACATACATTTCCGCGAACATTCCGAATAAAAGAATTTTGACACATATTTTCAAAATAAAAGAATTTTGACACATATTTTTAAGATAAAGAGAATATTTACTCCCTCAGTCCTCCATTTAGTGACGGAGGGAGTATGAGCACGGGTTTTTTCGCATTTTATGGTATAATAATAAATTAATGTGTTAAAGTGTTAAATTTGAATAATTGTGGGTCCATTTGAATTGTTTAATAGTATTAAAATGATAAAATAATAAAAAGTATATGTATAAAGTGATAAAGTGTTAAAGTGATTGTGGGGTCTACGTCCTAAAACGGAAATTGTCAGTAAATGGAGGACGTCCCAATATAGTATTAACGTCACTAAATGGAGGACGGAGGGAGTATTAGAATTGGGACATTCACCCCCTTAAGGGGGTGGGTCGTCCAACTTATATATAGAGTTTGGGATCTTTCTAAGTCGATGTGGGATAAATGGGGGCTTCAAATATATATTTGAATTTACTAATTGATATTTTTATTCCAACTTTATTCTCGGCCATATAACAAATTACCAATTTCACTACTTTTGTTTTTATTCCATCTTACAATATTGAAGCGTTACTTTTAGATATGTGTGAGATCAAAAGAGGCGCGTTTAAGTATTTTAAGTGTATTTTCATTGTACAGATAAATGTTTATGTGTACAATTACGGATTTATTAATAAATCTATTTATAGATCCATTAATTTACTTTTAATTTTGAACATAGAAGTTTAATCAATTCAATTATTCCTTTTGTTTTCCCCTTTCTTTCCAAATGAGAAAATAACTCAAGTTGAATCCTACAAAAGTTGCTAAAATTAAGTTCTTTTAAACCCATCAAAACGATTACTATAAGTCCTCCATTCCTCCTAAATGCCGAAATCCATAAATAACAATCCATTCATCCCATATATTACATCTCACCAACCCTTTTGAAACATCTCACAAATTTAGTCTAATTTCTAAAATGGAATGTATAAATGGTCTGCACAAAACTAACATCAACCAAATTCCCAAAATTACATAGCATGTCATTAGTTTCAATAAAAAATCACTCTACTTAATCTACAATGTCTCGTTTCTAATTTAAGTTTGGCAAAAGGACATCTCAAGATACAACTTTATCTTTCTAATTTTATTATTATAAATAATTTATTTTATGTTGACATTCCTCCGAAATTAAATTTACAGGAAGGAGGGAATATTAATTATATGTTGCTCTGAAAATAAATTAAATTCGAGTATAAACAGTACAATATTTACCCTACTTTCAGCCTACACCAAAATTAAACCGAGATTTAACTACATAGCAAGTCATTAATTAAAATAACATCCTTTTGAGTAGAAATTAATTTACAAATAAATCTCACAACTCTTCCCTTCTCACCTTTAATTACCTTTCTATCTATATTTTCTATTTCTTTAAAAATCATCTTAACTTCTATGTCATATATTTTTTATACTTATTAACTTTTCAAATTTCTCTTATCAGTCTACGCCACCACAACTCAAAGAATTTTTATGACACTTTGTTTATTGTCATCGTGGCTTAATGCTTATATCCTTCGTCCATAACTATGCAATCCTAATTGTAACAATTGTCCTGACCCTTCTGTGTCAAACCCTTTTATAATTCTATTTTTTCCCAAGTTTTGTGTTCTTTTGATATATGTTAACTAAGCTAATTATAACATGCATGTGAAGAAACTCTTCTATCCAATATGAGAATCACTTATGATTAAAAATTAACTTAAAAACTTATCATTTATGAAATAAAAACCCTACTAAAAAGGTAGTGATACATTTATTCCGTAAAAAATATAGTATATATTAGTGGTTATCACGTTGTATGAGAAATGATTTTCAATAATCTAATCTTTGTATTATATAGTGTTTGTGGATTCCAAATTGTATTTTTCACATCTATTTAACATTTCTATTTATAGTAATATAGTTATACTAATTCATTACATAAATAGTTGCTTTTCATATTTGACACCCGAGTATCCATATTCTCTGTTTAAAATATCTAAAGGCAAATAATAAAATTCTATATCAATTGAAAAATATTACTGTTTTTTTTTTTTTAAAAATTGTATTATGAAAAAAATTAAATGTGTTTTATATGTATTTGCCAACTTTCAAGCCAAATAAATAAAGAGATGGAAAGTCGTTGTCTAGCATATAAAAATTAACTATATAACGTAAGAGAAACGCTCTCCTACTTGCCGTGGGCACTCTTAATGTGTCCACCGCTGATGTGACAGTGTTGGGGTTTACTTTTTTAGATAGTTTAGGGTATATGTTTTATTTATTTTATTCATTAATAATATGTCACATTATCTGTGGACAAATTATGAATGCTTACGGTCGATAGGGGAGCATTCCTCTATAACCTAATTCATATTTATGAAATTATAGTCCCACCAAAAAGTCAAAGATACATTTGTCCCGTCAAATATATACTCCATTTATCTCATTATATTAGTCTCATTTGAATATTTTATAACTCATGTATATTTATTAAATGAGACTAATATAATAGGACGGAGAGAGTAAAAGTTAGTGGTGACCAAGTTTTACAGGATTCCGTTTATAAATAATCTAATCTACATTATATTTATTGTTTGTGGATCATAAATTATAAATATATATTTCACATCCATTTTTCATGTCTATGTATAGTGATATTTTTATAATAACTAAATATTCTATGATATATAAATGATTTCCTTTTTTATTTGACACTCGAGTATTTATTTTTTTCTTTGTTATTTAAAAAAGAATGGCATATAGTACACTTCTATATTAATTGAAAAATATATATTTAGATTTTGATTATAAAAAATCAAAATGTGTTCCGCATTGCCAACTATCAATGTGAAATGATTATTTCTAGTTTGTGTAATGAGAATAAACTAAAACTCTTGCGTTTTCCGATTTATTTTAGTAGATCGTTTACTTTTAAAGTCTTTAACTCCAAAAACAATTTTCATAAGATTTGTGCAAACACAAATACGTTATAGAATCATTTGACTAAGTCATTTTTCCTTTATAAATATTAGTAAAATATAATCATCATATAGGAGTACATCAAGTAAAGGCTAAATAAAATTTATAGTTACTCGATTTGATCGAGTATATAATAGTGATTGATGATGTAGTAGACTATTTAATAATGTCATAATTTTTTTTTTTAAAAAGCCGTTTAATTAAATCTTAAAAGATAATTATATAATTTTAAATATTTAAAACAAATATATATAAAGATATTACTATGTAAATTCAAAAGCTTTGCATGCTAAATTTGCATTTTTATAGGTTTATAATGTTGAATTTCAGATAAAGTAAATTATATTAATAAATAATTTAGTGCTTACAAATCTTAGAAGGAAAGAAGACAGACACACATACACTCATTATTGTACTATGTATAAAATTCCTAAAGTGTGAATTGTAGATATCTACCAAAAAAATGATACATAGAAAATGATATAATAGAATTTTAATAGCTATTAAAATATGAAGATTTTTATGTTAAAAAAACGACATAGAAATATAGGGTAATTAGGAAGTGTATATGACCTATGCACTTTTTATTTGAAATGATGCATTAGTGTATGACGAACGATGAGTGCATTCTGTATTTGAGACTAATTAGAATAGTTTATTACATTTCCACTTATCATTCCAATCCATGTAAATCTAAAGAACAGAGAAAAGCAAATGGCAGTAAGAGATGCTAGTAAACACATTATAGATCTCTCAATAGTTATTTATTCGGATCTTCACAACCTTGTGACCAACCTTATGCACTTGAGTTGTTGAACTCTAACGATGATGATATTAGCTCCTTTTTGGATCTTCACACCTACCCTTGTATACATCAATCATGCATCTATTAAACAAACAAAAGGAAACGAATTGTGTGAAAGCAAGTGTGAGTGTTTCGATTGAGAAATTTGAAAATTTATAGACCCAACACAAAGATAAACTAAGAAAGAAATTAATTGTGTGCATGAATTATGCATTCGTAACATCAAATATTAATTACATATTTAAAATTATTAATTTCTAAATGAAATCTACCATTTACATTTATAATTATTAGGCATGACATAATAATAAAAATAAAAAATTATAAGCCATGGATTATGCTTTTGTAACGTCAATCATTAATTGTTAATTGAAAATTAATAATTTAATTTCGATTATGGTATATCATCAATGCATATCACGTCACATCTAAAGATGAAAAGTAAAATAAAGCAAAATAAGGAGTTAGTAGGGAGAGACTATCTGACTATTTCGAAATTAATACTCCCTCCGTTCTTTTCAAGATGAGTCATTTCTTTTTGACAATTCATGTTTATTAATGATAGGTTTTAAAATGGATTTTTGTGAAAAAAATTCTTTTGCAGGATACTATGACAGTTGTAGTATATCGTAAAAGAAAAAAATTCTTCAAAAAACCATTTTAAAACTCACCTTGAAAAGAACGGGGGGAGTATATGAGTATAGATTTTATCAGTATTTAGGATTTGAAAACCAACAAAAAAAATAATTAATATTAGAATCAAAAAAATTCTTGATTAATTTTGGTTTTCGTCTAGATTAATATTGGAACCAAATTTGATTAAGATTATTTATTTGAAGAATATTAATATATAATGATGACATACCATTTTGATATATAATTTTAAAAAATAGTTGACTAAAACGAAATTAAATTACTAAAGAATTATTAATACTAAAATTTATTAACATAAAATTTAAATGAATGCATGTAATTAATGAACTGAAATTTCCATAATTAACTATCCGTAACTACTTTTATATATTATATAGACTAGTTATGTACCCGTGCAATGCACGGGGCTAACTAAATGTGTTTATTATAAAAGTTTTGATCATAATATCTCTAAAGATATGAAATTTATATTCATTTGTTATTTTTGTTTAATTTCAATATAATGATTTTTTTTATGCATATTATTTACTTAATATGTACGTAAGTCATAATTCAATTGATTTAATTTTTTTTCTAATTTTTTATAAACAGAATAAAAATTTCAAGCGTAATATAACTGTTGGGAACCCCTGGCAGTTTGATTTTGATGATGTTTTTCGAAACCACACTTAGGCATATTTTACTTGTTTAGGGTCAAGGCCGATAGATCGACCTGCTACCTGTTAGTGCAGGTCGATGCCCTATAAAGTTTAGAATCAAGTTTGATCCACCCTGTAAGAGAAAGATCGTTTATACGGCCTGCCTCATTTTGGATTGAGCTAGATCATCAAGCTGTCTATCGACCTTCCTTATCAAGCTTCCAGCCTGCACTGCCTTAGAAGATTTCAAGTGCTGGATTCAATATCAAGGTCGATGCTCCGCCTTCATGGAGCTACACGACCTGATCCTTGCCACGTGGTGTGCCAGCAAGGACGAATCTTCCCAACGGCTAGAAGTGAGTCAGCTTCCAACGGCTAGTGCCACGTCAGCCTGACTCCAACGGCTAGTTTTTCAAAACTGCCTATAAATACTTCAAGCCATATCGGATTCAAACACGGGAAACTCAAGCTATCAACGCCAAATCTCTGCCCAAAACCTCTCTCAAGTTCATATCCATTCAAGTGTTCGAAATCCGATTAGTTTCCCAAACACTTGACGAAGAGAGGTTTCCGATTCCGATAAACACCACAATGACGAAGCGTTCACTGCTGCTTGTCGTTGGTTCAACAACTTCTTCTCCGACTAGTTCGAAGCTAGAAAGTTTGTCTGTGTTTTCGCCATTGTAGAGTTTAGTCAAGCTCTGTAATTAGCGAAAGGTTGATTGTACATTTAGTACGAAAGGTTGTAAGGGTCACGACTCAAAACTCGTGTCTAGATATTTTCAGGTTAGATTGTATCTAGAACTGATACTCAGTCAGTATAAATAAGAGAGAGGTGGATCCAAAAGAAAAGGGATTCTCAGGTCGAGTCGGCCTGACGTGGATGTAGGAGGGTTTCTCCGAACCACGCTAAATCGCGGTGTCTCTCTCTCTCTCTCTCTCTCTCTCTCTCTCTCTCTCTCTCTCTCTCTCTCTTTATTTATCGCCCTTATATTTCATTATCAATCTGACGAGTATCAACCTGCATTTCACGCATCAACCTGCTATCTACTTTCAGCCTTAAGATTTTTCAAAGAGTTAACCAACCTCCACCAACTTCCGCATAAGCACAAGTTTGATAAATCAAGCTTGTTCCCAAACGAGCTTGATAGATCAACCTGTCTCTGATAAAGATCGACCTTGACAATCGACCTGATTTTCAAAAGTCAAAAACGGTTGGTTATTGGTGTATTCCCCCCCCCCCCCCCTCCCCATACACCAATTACTCTTTCCCGGGACCAACAAGTGGTATCAGAGCAGTGGTTCTTTTGACCGCTGCTTTGCATACTAAAAGTTCTTTATCAAACTTTTGGTCATTTTGAACCGATCCTTTAGAAAAATCTTTTGCATTCATTCATATCATATTATTTGCTATGGAGGCTTCTCTTCTCAGGGTATGTGAAGACTTCTCCATTCAAGGCTATGAAGACTGGAGTTTCCGAATCAAGATGTGTCTCAAGGCACATCACGTCCTTATGTGGGATATCATCGAGAATGGACCCTCCCCCATTTATGCAGCGAAGATTATTGTGGATGGAACAGCCCCCGGGGAGGCTACATACGAGAAAGTCCTCAAAAATCCTCGCGACTACACAACTGAAGAAAGGAAGGAGGCCAGCCTCGATGATTATGCAAAGGGACTCATCTCCAGCACCGTGAAGGGCGTCTACCTGGCCAAGATCCGAAATCTTGAAACCGCCAAAGAAATGTGGGACACCCTTCCGGTCCATCAGCCTTGGTTCAGAGGAAATGAAAGAGAACAAGCTGTCCATGGCGTGCAGCAAGTTCGATGACTTCAAGATGGTTTCGGGTGAAACCATAGAAGCAATGAAAATTCGCTTCACCGAGATTATTCTCGAAGTCGCTGCAATCAACCCGTACAAATATACGCAGCGCGAGAAGAATCTTAAAGTGATACGTGCTCTTCCTGCAAATTGGCACGTATACGCCGCCATGCATCCAGCCCGTTCGGATTTCAACTCCCTCACCACCGAAGATCTTTTCGACATTCTTGTCGGAAATGAATATGAGATGATCTGCATCCATGGATCAACACAGCCTTCCACCAGCAAGAAGGCTGATGAAAAGAACGACAAGGAGGTAGCTTTCAAGGCCGACTCAGCCTCTGCTGCTACCCCAAGCACGATTGACGAATCCATCGTCAAAAAGTTCGAGAAGATGACTCTCGACTATGCTCTCGCTGCTAGGAGAAATGAGAAGCTCCTAGGAAAGGTTGTCAAATACAAGAAGTTCTACCGTGACAACAAGCGAAACTTCTCAAACCGCAACCACGACCGCCCTGACAAAAAGGGAGAAGGTAAACCCTCAACCTTCAATTCTTCTAACACACCCGAGGGTGGTTGCTTTGGTTGTGGCAGGCCAGGTCACTACAAGACCGATTGTCCAGATTTGACCAAGGCCGAGAGAGACGAGCTCCATGCAAAGCGCGATAAAAAGCTCAAGGAACAACGAGCTGCCATGCTTGCTGAAGAATCAAAGGAGGCTCATCTCTCAGATAGCTCGTCGAGTGATGACGAGGGTTACATCGCTTTCGACGAAAGTGATGATGAAGAGTGTTTTGTTGGAGAACTCCAACAAACCATGGGATAATCAAAGGTAGTTTCTCAACCCATTTCACTTTCTTTCTCTGACGATGAATGTGCAGAAGAAGGTGAAGAACTATCCGAGGCTGTGTCTTGGGAAGAAATCAAGAAGCAGCTCGACGACTATGCCGATCTCATGGATACACTCAAAGAGGTCGTTGAAGATAATGCTGAGCTATTGGACAAAAATGAAAAATACAAGCTAGCATTAGAAGAAAGATTCACTCCCTATGCTGAAGAAAAGGAAAGGGAGATCGAAGCCCTAAAGTCAAAGGTTGAAGAATTGACTTTACGGGTCAAGGAGTTCGATACCAGGGAGCTCGAGAAGGACGAGTCCCTCAAAGCCAAAGATGCCGAAATACACAGCCTTACATCAAAGTTGGCTGACTTGGTAATTCGACACGAACTCCTCGTGAAAAAGGAAGAAAAACTTCAACTCACTTTGAGTCAGTTGAAGAAAAGCGGAAAGAAGTTGGAAGAAGTCCAATCCATGCAACGCAATCCGCGCGATCACTCTGGTATTGGATTTACGGGAAAATCCAAGGAAAGCAAGGACAAAGACTGCAAGATCACGTTCGTGAAAGCGCAGCCTAAATCGAAGAGTGTTCGGAAAGCTCATCAAGCTCTCCCAGATAAGATGGTCAAGCTGAAGAACCCAGTTCGACAGCCCCAAGCCATCCTCTTAAAGCAACAGAAGAAGGAACAGCCTGTTCCTCAAAAGAAAGAAAGTCGACCTGCCCAGCAACGTCGACCTGCCCCCTATCATCAAATTCAGGCTGTTCACCAAGGGCGATACCAAGGCCAGTACTATGAAAGGCCGTATCACCCTCAGTTCTTCTTTCCTGCTCATCAAGGTTGTCACTGCCACTATTCTCAACAGTCAAACTTTCAAGACTGGCAGTATCAACCTGGTCTTCGTGAAGAGCAGTATTATCAACCTCGTCGCCCTCGCTCAAAGAAATCCAAGGCTTCCAAACCCAAGACCGCCACTGCCTCGTCCTCAGCCTCGGATAGAAGCAGACCGGCGAAACAGATCTGGGTCCCAAAGGCCGTTCCCGCAACCGATGTAGCACCCAATCTCAAGTGGGTTGCTAAGCTTAACTAATTGCAGGTTGGGAAGGCTCAAAGAAGGAGCCAAGCAGCTCGTGGAGCTGTATGGATCATTGATAGTGGATGCTCAAAGCACATGACATGTGACAAAACGCTACTATCAAACTATCAAGAACGAGACGGGCCACTTGTAACCTTTGGAGGAAATTCGAAGGGACTTACGAGAGGCCAGGGCGATCTAAGTGTTGGTAAAACAACTATTTCTAATGTCTCGTATGTTGAAGGTCTAAATCATAACTTATTCTCTGTGTCTCAATTCTGCTCGAGTGGTAAACGAGTAGAATTCACTGCTAACAAATGTCTCGTGAAAAATGAGGAAGGAGAAATACTTCTTACCGGAATCTTGCAGGATAGACTCTACATTGTTCAATGGAATGATTGGATAGAGACCTGCCTGATCACAAAGGCTGATTCCGAGACAAGCTGGCTATGGCACAAGAGATTGAGTCACTTGAACTTCAAGGCCATCAACAAGCTCGCACGCAACAAGCTGGTGAACGACCTGCCAGATCAAGTCTTCGATCGAGATCACATCTGCAAAGCCTGTCAAGCTGGAAAGCAAACAAAATCATCCTTTCCAAGTGTGACGGCTCAAGCTTCAAATCGAATTCTTGAGCTTCTCCATCTCGACCTCTTTGGTCCAGCTCCCTTGAGTATAAACGGTAGAAAATACGCTCTCGTTATTATAGATGATTATTCTAGATTTACGTGGGTTATTTTCATGTACAAAAAGAAGGAGACTTTGGAGAAGCTACCTGCGTTGCTGAGCAAACTGTGCAATCAAAAGGAGAAATCCATCATCTCCATTCGATCAGATCGAGGCACCGAATTTATCAATGCTATGATCGAAGAATATTGCACAAAGAGTGGAATTCATCATCAAACTTCAGCTGCACGTACACCTCAACAAAACGGCGTAGTGGAACGCCGTAACAGGTCGCTGAAGGAAGCAGCTCGTACCATGTTGGATGAAACCAACCTTCCAAAGAAGTTTTGGGCAGAGGCCGTTAACACAGCCTGCTACACCCAAAACAGGTCGATCATCACGACCCGACATGGAAAGACTCCATACGAGCTGTGGAACAACAAGCTCCCCAGGTTAAAGTATTTTAAAGACTTTTGATAGCAAGGCCGATCCAGGAGTATTTTTAGGATACTCGGAGGTTAGCAAAGCCTATAGAGTCTTTAACAAGAAAACCCTAGTTGTGGAGGTAACACCTCATGTTGTGTTTGATGAATCTACT
Organism: Thymus mandschuricus; assembly: GCA_029379335.1. Taxonomy (NCBI): domain Eukaryota; kingdom Viridiplantae; phylum Streptophyta; class Magnoliopsida; order Lamiales; family Lamiaceae; genus Thymus; species Thymus mandschuricus. Next base: position 36,232,679 of record CM057075.1, on the reverse strand, counting down.
TGTCTGTACAGAGATACAAGTACAGATCCAGACCAGTCCGTTACTAACAGGCCGTCTAACTCCCCCATTGACGACCTGCTGGTATGGGCTCCAAATGATTTGGAGGAAGAGGATCAATCTGATCCAAAGGTCACACAGCAAGGGGGAAGTGATGCAAGTAATGTTCATACTTCGAGCTGTAATACATCAGCAGGACCTAACCAGGCTGATCCCCCTCCCTCAGTCCCCCAGACTGATGCTGTTCACGACCTTACATCCCAAATCGAGCAGCTCGATAGCACAATGGAGCAGCTCAACATCCAGGCTGAACAGCAGCCTGATCAACAGCCCGAGCAACAGCATGTGCCCACTGATCAACCTTCAACTCATCCGGAGTTTGATGAACCCATTAATGAGCCCGAGCCAATCATTTCAAATGAAGAAAGAGCTCGACGCAGACGTTGGATCGATGCTCATCCAAGAGAGCTCATTGTTGGGAACCCAAACCAAGGAGTGCGAACGAGAAGGACGATTGGTGAAAGTGCACTTCTAAGTTGCTATCTCTCTCGCATAGAACCCAAAGATGCAATTGAAGCTCTTCGTGATGCTGACTGGATTCAAGCCATGCAAGAAGAACTCAATGAATTCAAAAGAAATGAAGTATGGTCTCTAGTTGATCGTCCTTATCATCAGGGCGTCATTGGAGTCAAATGGGTTTACAAGAACAAGAGAGATGAATCTGGAGAAGTTGTCAGAAATAAAGCCCGATTGGTAGCAAAGGGTTACTGTCAACAAGAAGGAATCGACTATGATGAGACGTTTGCCTCCGTTGCAAGATTGGAAGCTATAAGGCTGTTTCTAGCTTATGCCGCTCATCAACGATTCAAAGTCTACCAAATGGATGTTAAAAGTGCGTTCCTCAATGGCGTTCTCGAAGAGGAAGTCTATGTGGAACAGCCTCCAGGATTCGAGGAGGGTGACTCAAGCAAAGTCTACAAACTGCACAAGGCCGTATACGGACTTAAGCAAGCTCCTCGAGCTTGGTACGAGACGCTATCATCCTTCCTCATCGAATCAGGATTCAAGTGTGGTTCAGTCGACAAGACGCTATTCACTATCAAAGTGAATGAACATATCCTTTTAGTACAAATTTATGTTGATGATATCATTTTTGGATCTAAATCTCCCATTTTATGCGAAAAATTTGGTAACCTCATGACAGAAAAATATAAAATGTCTATGATGGGGGAAATGAATTTCTTTCTAGGGTTGCAGGTCAAGCAGTCCGATGAAGGAATCTTCATTAGCCAAACAAAGTACGCACACGAGCTGGTCGACAAGTTTGGTGTCAAAGACAGCAAGCCTGTCAAAATACCGATGCTCTCTGGTGGGAAGATCGACCCGGATCCCAAAGCAAAACCTGCCAACATAACACAGTACAGGGGTATAATTGGTTCATTACTTTATCTAACTGCTAGTCGACCTGACATCACTTTTGCAGTTGGAGTGTGTGCTCGATTTCAAGCTAATCCGAAGGAATCCCACTTGGAAGCAGCAAAGAAAATTCTTCGTTATATCAAAGGAACCACAAATTTAGGTCTTTGGTATCCTTGTGATGATAATTTGCAGCTTACAGGTTATTCAGATTCTGATCATGCAGGGTGCAAGCTCGATAGGAAATCTACCTCGGGTACTTGCCATTTTCTCGGAAACAAGCTGATTTCGTGGTTTTCAAAGAAACAAACTTCAGTAGCCACCTCCACCACAGAGGCCGAGTACATGGCCGCAGGGAGTTGTTGTGCACAAATCTTGTGGATCAAACAACAACTTAAGGATTATGAAGTTGAAGTCAGTGAAGTGCCTATATTCTGCGACAGCTCGAGTGCCATCGCCATTACTCAGAATCCAGTTCTTCATTCAAGATGCAAACACGTGGATATTCGACATCACTTTATTCGTGATCACGTGGAAAAGAAGAACGTGGTTATTGAGAAGATACACACTGACATTCAACGAGCTGATATTCTAACCAAACCCCTAGCCGAAGAAAGATTCAAAATGCTATGTGGAAAGCTAGGGTTATTGAATGTTGAGTCATCAGGCCGATCGTAAGCCTACAGGCCGTCACTTCCTCAACAGCCTGCCACCTCCTTCAAAAGTTTGTTCGGGACCAACAAGCAGGCCGTCTCTATGTAAAAAGGCCGATATTAAGGGGGAACAGGCTGTCAACTACTCAACAGGCCGTTACCACTTTAACAGGGAGTTACTATTTGAACAGGTTGTTTGTCAGGCCGTTACCTTCAAACAGGCCGTTCGTGATGTAGAAATGGCAAATAGTAACAGCCTTTTTCAAGATCGATGAGTCCGCCGTCGCCTCGTATCCCTTCCTACAGGCCAATTCAAATAACAGGCCGTGTCTATCAACAGGCCGTGTCTATCAACAGGCCGTGTCTGTCAACAGGCCGTGTCCATCAACAGGCCGTCGACTATTCAACAGATCGACCTGTGTTCCTCAATTGAGGGGGAACACTTGCCCAAAATGATCCATCATTTGAGGGGGAACAAAGGCCGATTCCTGTCTCCAGGGCGTTTATTTCGACAGGCCGATATCATCTTCCAGGCCGTCCATTTCGACAGGCCGTTCACTGCCACAAGGCCGATATCATCAGGCCGATATCAACCTGAATGCAACTGCATTTATAAAGGAAGAATCAAAAGGGCAGTATCACCCTTTTGTCTTATCACTTCCTTAATACGCATTGAATTCTTCATTTATTATTGATATTTATTTCTCAATGCTTTACATTATTTAAGGGTCTGCTAATTTGCAGAAAATAAGAAAAAGGGAGTAATGATTACCATTTTTGTAAAACATCCAGTCAAGTGTCAAATATTGACACATTAACCGAGATTGCATTTAATTCCCTGCTGTCACTCTGAAAAAGTGCAATATTTCGCACGTTTCCTTACCTCACGCGCGGATGTGAACCGTTTCACATTCCACGCGCTTTAATCGTGTGGACGTGGGTGAGAGGGAAAACTTTAACCCTTTCAAATTCGAACGATCTCAACCTTTCGAATTTTCTATATATGTCATGCAGTTTCTTCAAAAAACATTACTTACCTTCTTCATTCTTTTCCGCAAAACCTAGTTTTCATACTCTGCAAAAACCAATCTGCCGCCGTCGTGTTCTTCGTTTTTCTACTTTCTCACTATCTGTTTCAAATCACAAGCCGTGGTTTGTGCTCTTTTCACCGATTAAGTTTTAATTTTCTGTCAAGTTCTTTATTGTTGTTTCTAATCTTTCTCGAAAACTTGCAGGAAAAACAACAATGGCAGAAAAAGTTTCAACCTCCGGTCGAAAGGAACTGCAGTGGTCCGAAATCGAGGACTACTTGACGGCTCGCATCAAATTCGAGCCGTACATGGTGCGCGAAAACTTCGGTTTTCGCGATCTTGATTCCATGTTTGCCTTGGTGAATACATGCTTTCCATTCCACCAAATCATCTCCACCCGGCCGGCGAAGAGTCTTCCCAAGCTTGTGGGTGCCTTCTTCTACAATTGGAATGAAGGCGAGTCCGTGTCTACCCACACCGTCTCCCTCGGAACCCAGAAGGCCATGATCACCATCAACATTCTTGATGCCGTTAAAGAAGCCTTCGGTATTGGGGAAGGAGGGTCGATGCAGATCTCTGAAATTTCTCGAGATCAACTGCAGCAGGTTGTAGACCGCGTGCTGATTGAGCAAAGGCAGTACGTGCCTATTTCCTTCAAGAGGAACGAGCTCCGCCCCAAATACCGCCTTCTGATGGACTTCGTGCAGAAGTGCTTCTTAGGGCACATCGGGAATTACGACCAGGTCACCCCATTCAAATTTCAATTAATGGTGGCCGTAATCCTCGACCTGCCCATTAGTTGGGCCAAATTGATGGTCTCCCTGCTCTGGGAAGAGGCCAGGCAGATCGTCTGCGAGACAGAGAGAGAGGCCGTAGTGAAAGTGTCTCTCCACAACGAGAAAAGGCCGATCCGCCTTGGGTCGAAGGCCACCTGCATTATCATTTCCTACTTCAAAAATAGGAAATGGTCCAATGAGCCGGCCTTCCCCCCTCTGTTTATTCCAAAAGATCTCCACCAACTGGAGATGGCGATTGGGGTGGCGCCGCAAATTTATTACAACTCCCCAGACAATGTCAAGGCGCACCTCGCCAAGACCGGCAAATCCAAGGTCGGTTGGAGGATCCCAGATCGACCTGCTCAAAAGAAGAGGAAGGCCGATGTCGACCTGGTTCCCTCTCGCCCTGCCAAGAAGGCACCACCTGTGAAGAAGACTCCTCCACGGAGGACGCAGTCGGCCTCCGGCGATCCGCCCAGGCCGCTTCACAGGATTCTCCCCGTGCAGCTCGAGGAATCTGCACCTCACAGGGAGCCATCACCCTCTCCATCGCCCTCTCATTCAGCCGAACGGACTCCATCTCCAGTCCGTTCCGCCGCCGAGCCGTCCGCCTCGAAGCAACGCCCTGCATCTTCTCAGCAGGTCGTTCCCTCACCAGTGAGATCCCCCCCAGTCCAACGAGCTGGATCTGTAGAGATCCAGGATCTCACTGCTGAAGATTCTCAGTCTTCCCCCCTTCGGGATGTGCCCGTGGAGGAGGACGTCGTGCTGCCAATCCAGCCATTCTCTGAGCAGCCGATGTCTGCTGCTCACTCCCAGGTAGCCGCCATGAAGGCCGAGGCCAGGCTGAAGGTTATCGACCTGATGCCGGGGATAGCTCAACTCCCTAAATCCCTCGACCTCGCTACTCGCCTCCAGTTCTATCTGGTTTGTAAGTCGAGTTATTATTTCGTCTTTGAGGCCTTGCTACAGGTCGTTACCCTCAACGACCTGAAGGTCGAGGAGTTGGCGCTGGAAGCGGAGTTCGGCTTCTACAGTGTGGAGGATGCGACTTCAAATTTCCAATCTCTAGTGCTGCGCCGCATGAAGGTCGAGGCCAAGGTTCTGGGTATCGACCTTCGCCCTCTATACACTCTCTCTCGCGCCTCTCGCGCCCTCTACAACTCCGCCGCCGATGTCGGAGACGAGTTTGAGATGATTCAAACTCCGGAGCAATCGCCACCTAGGAATGAGGGTGGTGATCAGCTTCTTGAAGCTGCTGCTCCTTCTTCCAAAATTTCAAAGGCTGATGTGGAGGTCGTGCATGCTTGATACCATATCTGCCAAGCTCGAGTCCATCATCACCAGCCTTCCCGAGCAAATCAAGTAGGCAGTAGCTGAGGCCCGAATCGATATTGTGAAAGATGACTAGATCCAGGCCGATGAAGCTGCCAGGGAGCGTGTCACGGACTTTGCTGTGAAGCTATTAAAGGAATATACTGACAAGCTCCTGCCTGGCCAGCTCGAGGAACTAAACATGGCGTCCCGCGACCAGATCGGGGAAGTGTTGGAGGACCTGGCCAAGGTCGATGAGCGAGTAACCAATCTGACTTCGTCAATCACTAACTCGGCATCGACCTCCAACATGCAAATCAACGCCATTCACGGCACCATCTCCTCCCTTCTCAATGGTCAACAGGAGTTGAGGGATGTCGTGACCAAGCTGCAGGAGGAGGATGCGACTCTTCTATCCCTCATCAAAGCCCTTTCTGATGATGTCGAAAAGGGGAAAGAAGAAAGAGCCGCCGCCGCCGCCAGGAAGAAGAAGACCCCCAAATCCAAAACTCCTTCAACTTCCGTGGCTTCTCCTCCTCCTCCTCCTCAAAAGAAGCCTGCTTCCCAGGCCGCCCCTTCCAAGGACGTCGCCTCCCAGGCCGATCCCATTGCTGCTACCGCCGCTGCCGAGGCCGCCGCTGCCAAAGCTCGATTGGCAAAGCAGGCCAAGCTAATAACTGCCATGCATCTAGCTGGTGCGACGCCAGAGCAGGCCGTGGATCCTGAAGAGCAGCGGCGCTTCATTGCCAAGCGCCGGGCTGAGGAAGAAAGGAGGAAGAGGGAGAAGGATTGGATCAGCCAGTCCTCCCTCGTTTTGAATGCTGGAGTCCAGCAGCAGGCCGTCGAGTGGCTCGACGAAAGGCAGAACAACCTGCTGCGGGAGCTCAACAGTTGCTTCATCCTCCTGCACTACTGGATCCAGGACCCCTCCCTTCCTGCCGACGCCGATGACGCCTATGCTGCTTACATGCTTAAATTCCCTTACCAAGATTTCATTGGTGAGCTTCGGAAGAAGGCTGCAGAGGCCGGTGCGATGTTAAGGGCCCCAGCAAAGGAATTCTTCGGCCCCTACTTCTTGGTGATTCGGGGTACTTGGATTACTCCCGGGTCGACCAATACATCGCACAGACCGCCATCGGCCTGAATGTCAACGTGTCTAATTCCGATCCCGACTTTCGCCGAATCAGGGATGGAATTTACGCAAGTATGCAGTCGAAGTCGAGGGAGCAGGTCCAGGAAGAACGAGTGGCAACTCGTTCCCAGCAGAAGCGGTAGATAGATAGATGATTTTGTATATTTTTTGTATTCATTTAAGTTCGTAGCACAGTTTGTAATTTCCAAATGTAAAGTACGCTATCGAGCTGAATGAAGCAAAAATCATCTTTCGACCTGACGACAATATCTCTTTGTCCAGGCATCTGCCTTTACTGCTTTATTTACTTTGTTTTATTATCTGCCTCTTATATTTCCTTATCGACCTTTATGGTCAATCGATCTCTTAATCGTTTTATATCTTAGGAAATATTTGTAAAGTGTATGGTTTCGACATCATCAAAAAGGGGGAAATTGTTGGGAACCCCTGGCAGTTTGATTTTGATGATGTTTTTCGAAACCACACTTAGGCATATTTTACTTATTTAGGGTCAAGGCCGATAGATCGACCTGCTACCTGTTAGTGCAGGTCGATGCCCTATAAAGTTTAGAATCAAGTTTGATCCACCCTGTAAGAGAAAGGTCGTTTATACGGCCTGCCTCATTTTGGATCGAGCTGGATCATCAAGCTGTCTATCGACCTTCCTTATCAAGCTTCCAGCCTGCACTGAGATTTCAAGTGCTGGATTCAATATCAAGGTCGATGCTCCTCCTTCATGGAGCTACACGACCTGATCCTTGCCACGTGGTGTGCCAGCAAGGACGAATCTTCCCAACGGCTAGAAGTGAGTCAGCTTCCAACGGCTAGTGCCACGTCAGCCTGACTCCAACGGCTAGTTTTTCAAAACTGCCTATAAATACTTCAAGCCATATCGGATTCAAACACGGGAAACTCAAGCTATCAACGCCAAATCTCTGCCCAAAACCTCTCTCAAGTTCATATCCATTCAAGTGTTCGAAATCCGATTAGTTTCCCAAACACTTGACGAAGAGAGGTTTCCGATTCCGATAAACACCACAACGACGAAGCGTTCACTGCTGCTTGTCGTTGGTTCAACAACTTCTTCTCCGACTAGTTCGAAGCTAGAAAGTTTGTCTGTGTTTTCGCCATTGTAGAGTTTAGTCAAGCTCTGTAATTAGCGAAAGGTTGATTGTACATTTAGTACGAAAGGTTGTAAGGGTCACGACTCAAAACTCGTGTCTAGATATTTTCAGGTTAGATTGTATCTAGAACTGATACTCAGTCAGTATAAATAAGAGAGAGGTGGATCCAAAAGAAAAGGGATTCTCAGGTCGAGTCGGCCTGACGTGGATGTAGGAGGTTTTCTCCGAACCACGCTAAATCGCGGTGTCTCTCTCTCTCTCTTTATTTATCGCCCTTATATTTCATTATCAATCTGACGAGTATCAACCTGCATTTCACGCATCAACCTGCTATCTACTTTCAGCCTTAAGATTTTTCAAAGAGTTAACCAACCTCCACCAACTTCCGCATAAGCACAAGTTTGATAAATCAAGCTTGTTCCCAAACGAGCTTGATAGATCAACCTGTCTCTGATAAAGATCGACCTTGACAATCGACCTTTAGATCGACCTGATTTTCAAAAGTCAAAAACGGTTGGTTATTGGTGTATTCCCCCCCCCCCCCCCATACACCAATTACTCTTTCCCGGGATAACAAATATATTTTTAAATATCCAAATAAAATAAAATCTCAAATATGAATTCTTATATTCATAAATTATGAAAAAACTTCCTTATATACTACGTTCGTAGTACTTGTGTTGTTACTATCTTTGTCGCATATCAATATCTTGAGTCCACTACGACTTCGTGCCCTTGAAAAAGCAACATAAAGCTGGCCATGAGAAAACATTGGTTTTTAAGAAAAAGACCAACGTGTGAGAGGGATTGACCTTGACTTTTATTGATCGTCATAGCATACGAAACAATAAGAGGGAATTGTCTTCGTTCAAACTTAAATGGCATACGCTGATCAGATGAAGTATGAGTCATTCTCGGAATGAACACTTTTTGGCCATAATTATCCCCATTTAAAATCTTAGCCTCTAAGACATGATTGCCCAATCTCGTGACCACCAGGCGCGTACCATTGCACAAACCCATTGAATGATCGATATTTCTTAGCAACATAATTGGTGTACCAACCTTTAGATTAAGCTTGTGATTCGGCATTTCTGAACATTTCAAACCATTTAAATATTCAGGTGTGTTGATATCTCGTATAACATCGAACACCCCATCTGATTTGCATGGTTTCTCTGAACTTAAATATTCTTTGCTCTCAGTGTTATTCATGGAAATCATATACTGATTCACAGAATCGACTACATCTAGGGTAGGTGCGAGTACCGCTCTAACTTGAAGAAAAGACAAATCATCGAGCGTGCATACCGATGATGGATATGTTTCATTAACAATTGCTTCAATGGATCCCCGGAGAATTTTAATAGTATGTCATCGAGGATATCAATAATTGCATGTCCGTCATTAGCACCACCAAGAATTCCATCTCCTATTGCTGCCACCCAATCAGAGAACTTTTGTAATTCCGTTGACTCAGTTTCAAAAGTCATTGTGTGGAGCCTCATGTTTTTTGTCAGTCTCAGAACTTGCACATCCTTCCAAATATAAGAAGAGTTGATACTTGCATTCACGACTTGCTGTCTGGTTTCGGTATGACATGTAATATTTGTCTGAAATCACCCCCAAATACAATTGTTACCTCCAAATGGAGATTGAGAACCTAAAACACTTTTGAACCGCATTAAATCTCTCAATGTTCTATCCAGTTCTTCAAAACAATGTTTGTGCATCATTGATGCCACATCCCATATTATGAGCTTGTTTTGAATAAGCAGTTCAACCAATGGAGTTCCTTGTTTGATGTTGCACATTGAATCTTCGTTTAGATCTACAGGAATAGAGAAACGGGAATGTGCGGTCCTTCCACCTGGCAACAATAAAGATGTTATGTCACTCGAGGCTACATTTAATACAATGTCACCTTTTGATCTATTCGTCGCAGATAATATCCTCCAAACAAATGTTTTTTCTGTCCCACCATATCCATACACGAAGAAAACACCACATGCGCTGAAATAAACGATATAGATTACCTTATCGTAAACATGACGTTGTTCTTCCGTCAGATGTGTCATTAATGAAGCATTTTCATCCAATTGTGAGGTATTCTGAAGTGTATCAAATGACGAAAAGCAAACATGATAGACGGGAAGGCACTATATATCCTCTATGTCAGCAACTTCTGTATAAGAATACGACACAAATGAAAACATATTTGTAGTAGTCTTGTATTGCATACTATTTAGTTGCACTTTGAAATACATAAAACCATATAGTCCCCCAACTACAAACGTAACATTGAAACGCTCAAGATCATCTACCCTAATTGTACCATGAATAAAATTGCCTATGCGATCATGAAATATTAACTCATACGATGAGACTTGGTTGCTATTTTCAAAAATATAAGATTTATACATACGAACAATTCGCACTTTTAATACTAAATCACCAGAAGTATTGCCCGTTTCGGTGATACGACTTATCAAACTGTAAAAAGGTGCCATGATGGCTACTAAAATGATTCACAACTCTTGTTGGTATGATGGGTATCATGTGTGTTTAAATAGTTTTAAAATATGTAATATAAATAGAAAGGGAGGATTTATGCCCAATCTCACCCATTAACTTAGCACAATTCTATATTAATTTTTTTTTTAAAAAATTACCATATATATTATCTTTAATAGAATAGCTCGTATTCTACGATTGTGAACGTCCCGGAGATGGAGATGCTGAAATACGTCTGTAATACATCTCCATAGACGTTTTTGCCCCTTATGCGTTTTTTTATTTTTTATTAGTGGGTATAAGCTAACTGCGATATGGGTGGGTAATGGGTTAGTATAGACTATTTGAAGCGATTATTAGTAAAATTTATTATGATATCATTAATGGGTTAATTAGAATCCTTATAAAAATTGTACTAATTTTGTGGGTAATATTACGACTATTTTTTTTAACTCACCCTAATTATATGCTTTATTAATACAAAAAATAAAATTAAATTGTAATCTTTAAAATGACTATAACTTATCATTTTTGCTCCATCTACAACATATAATATATCAATTGAAAAAAAAATGGACGAAGAGAGAAAAATATGCTACTAATTTAAGAGAGATTTTTGGTAACGTTCACAATTACATAATAATTAGATAATTCCTACATATAGTTATTTAAAGCAAAACAAAAAACTTATTAAAAAGGATTAAAATATTTAATTAAATTGTAATTGCATGTTTCGTTGCAAATTTAGGGCTAATTATAATTATTATATTTCCATTTGCATGTGATTGATTTGTAATTAAAACCGTTACTAATTTTTATTTTTTTTGAAACGGTTACTAATTTGAAGGGAGGGAAGATTAATTAATTATTAAAACTTATCAATTACTCATAAATAAGGGACCATAGATTTTTTTTTTTTTAAAAGAGGGACCATATTTTTTTGAAACGATGTAAAAAAGTTATCAATTACTCATAACTAACAAATTTAATTTTAACATTTATTAGACATAAATAAATTATTATTTTGATTCTTTTAAAATTATTTCGATATATTAAAATTGTGCTTTATAAAATATTAAAAATTGTATAGAAATTGTGATAATGTATTTATTCTTAGTTCCTACATGTACAATTCTACTTTTTGTATTATATTTTGCACAATTAATTTTTTTCCACTATTGTAATCGTATTACGTTTTACTCCCCCGTTTCAACATATTAGTTCGTTTGAATATTTTAATATATATATATATATATATATATATATATATATATATATATATTTAAATCACTATGTAACTAATTCATATTTAAAATTAATAAATCACTATCTAAAATCACATAAATACTCTTAATTAATGAACTAAAACATTCTATCTATAAATTGAAAACCACAATCAATAAACTGAAATTACTAAAAATAATTTTCGGGCTTACTATTATATATAGTATTAATAATAATAATAATAATAATAATAATAATAATAATAATAATAATAATAATAATAATAATAATAATAATAATAATAATAATAATAATAATAATAATAATAATAATAATAATAAGAAGTTAGTAGTAAAAAAATACATTTTATGCTTAATTATAAAGAATGATATGGATAACTATAGCATTATGCATCCTAATGTATTTTCATTATTGTTATAATGCATCTGTCATTATTAATACATCTATAATGCCGATTAATCTAGACCGTACTATACAATTCAAATCATTTCTCATTTCTCGCTCAAAATCAATTTTTCATTAATCTCGCGTGCGCAGGGGGGGGGGGGGGGGGGGGTGTTCAAATGAGTTAAATCATTAGAATAAATCCTTAACACATTATATTATCATTAATATATTTATTTATATTAATATAATAATAAACTAATTATATTCAAAGGGTTCAAATGAGTTAAATAAATCTATACTATTATAATAAAAACTAAAAAGTGTTTTGTTTAAAAAATTTAATTTACCTATTTTGCCCTTATTGTTAATAGAATAAATCTTTAGAATATTAATATTATCATTAAATATTAATTCTGGATATTTCAATTTATATTCATTAAAAATATATCTTGCATATATCATTAGAATAAATCCTTAACACATTAATATTATCTTTAATATGTTTATTTATATTAATATTATAATAAACTAATTATATTAAAAAAAAAATATTATATGTGCATCGCACATAATCTTCGCTAGTATACATAAAAGTACAAGGATCGCTAAAAGATTAGCATGTGTTTTGCTTAAAAATAATTCCTATCTTGAATCAACATATTTCAAAGAACAATAGATTAACAAGTTAAATAGTTGTATATATGATTATCAAACACAAAGAATTATTAGCACGTGATAAAGAATTAGGTGTCTGAATTGAAAAGGAAAAGAAAAAGAAAAAAAAAATGAATGGATCTAAGAAACTTTCCATTAATTGCATTGGACCCCCAATTGGGAAAATTAGAGGGAAGGACCAAAATAAATGGTCCAAATTGTTGATATTTACTCCTCATGTAGGTCGAATTCATGGACGAATGATGTATGTATTATTAATTGAAGGGGAAAAAAAATAAAACCTAAGTTAAAATCACGATCCAGAGTGCATTTTCTTTGATGGAAAACGAGAAAAATAAAATACTTTCATCCTCGTTCATTCTCATTTTCACTAGTTCTTTACAACGAGGTTTAAATAATACAAGTCAATTACACTGTTCTGAAAACCCTAAATAGTATATAAATTAGCACAAATATAGATCTCGAGCACGTCTATATAATTGAAGTGATGTAGATTCTTTTTTCTCTTTTAAATGCGAGAATAATATCTATATATAATTGGAAGAATATTCAAAATTTATTGAATACCGTCGAAATTCGACGGGATTCAATTTATTTTGTGATTTTACATACAATTTTAATATAAAATACATAATTATCTATATAAATTATTTTATTCTGCCCGTTACGTGTGAAGATAAAAAAAAAAATATGTTAAGACGTGATATTATAAAATGTTAGCATGAATATTGTAAATTTGCTCATTAATTTTTCTGTTAGCCCGTTGATATAAAGTTAGCATGAATAGTGCAAATTTTCCCGTCAATTTTTTTGTTAGCCCGTTGCTCGATATAACTTTAGTATGAATAGTGCAAATCTGCCCGTTAAATTTTTTGTTAGCTCAATAAAAGTTTTAATAAAAATTACATAATTTTGTATATTACCTATTTCAAGTAGCCCGTTACTTGTAGTAAATATGAAAATGAATTAAGAAATTAATATTTTTACGATAGATATATTTTATATTTTATTTCGTCAATATTTAACATGAACCGCTTTAAAATGTTATTTTTGAACAAACGGGATTCAATTTATTTTATAATTATAAATAAAAGTTTTAATAAAAATTACATTCGTGGAGTGAATTTATTTCAAGTAGCCCGTTACTTGTAGTAAATACTCCCTCCGTCCACCTATTTCTGACACGTTTGCTTTTTGCACGGGTTTTAAGACGGGAGTGGTTAGTGTGTAAAGTGTATTGTGTTTATGGATGTAATGTATAAAGTGTATTTTATAGGGAATAAACATATTTTTGAAACAGAGCATCATATATGCATAAAAACATGTTCTTGTCTGATCTTAAATGAAAGATCGTATAAAGACCTTTAATTTGATATAAAAATCATAAAATTCCGATAACAAACGAGCAAGTTATAATAATTTAAACTTTCGAAATTTAAATTATATTGAACTACGTGCAGAAAAATGAGTGGATGAGATTTAAGTATGGAATGTTAAGTGTAATAAGGGATTTACTAATCAACCTACTTAGTGGCTAATTCTTTCCGAATAAGGAAACGTGTCAGAAATAGGTGGACAGCCCAAAAAGGAAAGCGTGTCAGAAATAGGTGGACGGAGGGAGTATGAAAATGAATTAAGAAATTAATATTTTAACGATAGATATATTTTATATTTTATTTCATCAATATTTAACATGAACCGCTTTAAAATGTTATTTTTGAACAAACGGGATTCAATTTATTTTATAATAATAAATAAAAGTTTTAATAAAAATTACATTTGTGGAGTGAATTTAGTTAGGGGATTAGTTGAGATGTAGACCTATTTATATAGTAGTAGGTACGATCTCAATGTGCGATGAAAATCATTATTATAAATTTACTAATTAGATTATATTATTTAAGAATTTATGAAGAATGAAATTCTAAACAAATAGAAAATCGTTTGATTTTCGTTTTTGAGATTTTTACATTAATTTGTTGCAAATATATACATATCTATTTATATAGGTAATACATTGTTAAGTTCTTGTAAAAAATCGATGTGGGACAGAATTCCTTAATGTGATATATAATTAAATTAAATTATTAATAAGTAAGTCAAATCAATGAGAATATAGAAAAATATTCAATAAAATCATACGTGATGCCACGTAGGATCGAAATCTATATTGCTATTATATATATATTGATAAGAATCAACATCAAAGGAAAAAAGAAGATGGGCCGCTACATACGGTCTAGAACTGGAACCAGATTAATTGTCGGTTCCAAACCGAGACCATTGAGCCTGCTAATTCGATTCCTATTTGAAGAAAAGGAACCAAGAACCGACGATTAGGTTCGGATCCAAAAACTGGACGGGACTGCCTCTAGCTCTGCAACACAACAAATTACTCCGGTCAAATTTAAGGTATCAAAGTACACATGTGGACGGGACACTACCACACACATGTCCTGTGGTGTATGCCCTTGGTATATACTACCCGCATCCCACTTATTAACTTTATTTATCGTTTTGGTTCATCCCACTTATTAGCTATACTTTCTAAAGTGACAAAGAATACATGATTACAATTAATTGTCTCTCCTTGGAATTAATTACAACGACTTATACTTTCATTCCCTATATAACTAAGCCAATTAAACTCCTAGATATTAATTAAAGATACATTTCACCATTAATATAATGAATATTTCAAATATTTCAATGGTATACTAATACTAAATATAGGGTATTTTTCTCTCTCTTACTACACCTACTCACCTATCTCAAGATATAGCAAAATATATATGCGGCTCTGGCGCCCCTGAATAATGAAGAAGAGTAGTTGAAGGCGAATAATAATACTCTTCGAGTTATTGTTTACATTGATATGATGTTTTACAAAACTTTTTATATAAACCTCTTTACCTAACAATCTATTTTTATTTAATCTTCTTCCTATATATATATATATATATATAGATGGATATATGGATAAATAATAATTAATTAATCAATTATTCTGATTCCTTTTGATAAGGAATATTACGCTAAGTGATAAAAGTAAAATGTAAAAGTCGTGATTCACACATTAAAAAACAAGGATTAAATCTTTTCATTTTAGAAAGTACGACAATTGATACAGGATGGCCGATTAAAGAAGCATACAATTTGATGTATAGATGGAGGGAACATTAATTTGGGTCGATTCACCGTTTAAAAAGCCTTTAAAAAAAAGGAACATTCGATTTTATTTTATTTTATTTATCAAAAAAAGGAAATTTATTAAAACCAAAAGAAGGAAAGAGGCACAAGGAATGCCAGTAGATACAGGAGGTTAGCTACGCAACAACACCTCACAGAGAGGGATGTTGTTCCACTCCTCGAAACTTCGGTTTGCGTCCGTTTTGCCACGAGTCTTGTATCCTTTATATTCATTATAGTGGATTGCTTTCTTGGAATAGTTTCCCCCAGACGTAGGTGTGTTTATCACCGAACTGGGTTACCAACTTGTGTGTTCACTGGTGTTACATATTGTGTTACGTTTGAACATACTATTGCAGGGGTTATACAATTTCAATTGGCACCAGAGCAGGTCATCGAGGTGCGGTGTTAGATCCTGGGATATTCGTATAATCCGTGGGTATATTGGAGGCTCTTAAGATGAGTACCATCAAAGAAGGTGGCTCTACTGTTAGACCACCACTGTTTGATGGAACAAGTTATGGTTATTGGAAGGTTAGAATGGCATCCTTCATCAGATCTATAGACGAGGCTGCATGGATAGCAGTGGAGAACGATTGGAGTGTTCCAAAAGATGAAGACGGGGTAGAGAAACCAAGAACAAAGTGGTCTGAAGAGGAGCTAAAATCATCATGCGTGAATCAGAAGGCCATTAATGCCATCCATGCTGCTGTAAGTGTTGAAATTTTTGCTATTATTTCTACGTGTAAATCGGCCAAAGAAGCTTGGGATATTTTGGAGATCACTTATGAAGGGAACAAATGTGTGAAGAATCAGAGGATACAACAACTTACTTCACCGAATAAACTCATTGGTTCACTTAGAACTTTTGAGATGGGCATGCGTATTAATCCAAGTGAAAAGAAGAAGTATGTGGCTTTCAAGGTTTCGTCAACAAATCACTCTGAAGAGGAATTAAATGCTGAAGACATGGCTGAATGTATTGCTTACATCTCAAAGAAATTTGGGAAAAAATTCTTTAGGAGAGGAAATAGTGATGGAAATTTCAGATTTCGTCGGACTGATAATCAAAGTAATACTCAGAACAGGGGTTCAAATTCCTCGGAGAAGAAGGAAAGTGGAGATAGAGGTCCACAATGTCATGAGTGTGATGGTTATGGTCACATCAAGAGCGAATGTGCAAATCTGTTCAAGTACCAAAAAACCAGTAAGAAGGCATTCCAAGCAACTCACAGTGATGAGGATGTTACTGATTCTGAATTTGAAGAAGGACAGGATGCCTCTCATATAGCTCATGTTGCTACCATAAATGGCCAAAGGATCACATCTGAGGTTATAGATCAAGATCCATTTAAGGTTGAAGATGTGGAGGAAAATGAAGAAGACCAGGAGGACTATGCAGAATTGGTAGATGCGTGCAAGAAGGCCCTGATTTTAAATCAGAGTCTTACTGAACAGATTAATGATTTGGAAAGAGAAAGAGATTCTCTGAAATCTGAAGTAGAGTCTCTCCAACAAAAGCTCAGAAGCTGTGAGGATGGAAGAAGGATGATGAACTCCAGCACCGAAAAACTTGATAAAATTCTCAGACAAGGGAAAAGAGCTGCAGATAAGGAAGGACTTGGATTCAACAGAAATGATTACCAGCATGTTGAATACCAGTACCAACAGAAAGCTCAACGACAAGACTGGAGTAAGACATGAAGAAGAGTTGAGGGATGGAATCAAGTCAGAGAACAATTTGGAGCTCAACAATTCGGAAGACCTGTCAAGCGTGAGGAATGGAGGCCAAAACCAACTGAAGTCTCAGTCAATGTCGAGCAGAAGTTTGGAGAACAAGAAGCTCCAGATGCGGTACCCGAACAAGAACCTCACAAGGTACCTGAACATAACCCTAATTCTGAAGTGTTTATTCCTCTTTGTCATTACTGTCGTAGACTTGGTCATATTAGACCAAGGTGTCGTTTTTATCTTGGTGATAAGAGGCAAGAGATGATTAAGTACCAGAATAGAAGAAATCAAGGTCATGGATATCATAGGGCTTATGTGGTTCATACTAGTAACAGCTCAAGAGTGGGAAATTATGGTACATTGACAGTGGGTGTTCTCAGCACATGACAGGTAACATAAATCTTCTTATTAATGTGCAAAGCTGTTCTAATGAATCTGTTGTTTTTGGAGATGGAGGTAAAGGCAGAATACGAGGAATTGTTACATTGAATGTTCCTGGTATGCCTGTTCTAGATGGAGTTCTCTATGTTGAAGGTTTAAGGGCAAATTTAGTCAGCATCAGTCAGCTGTGTGATGATGGTATGAGTGTAAGTTTTGATAAAGATAGCTGTGTTATCAACAAAGGATCAGAAAGATTCTTGGAGGCAAAAAGATCATCCGACAACTGCTACATCTTTACACCAAAAATCACCAGTTTCAGAGTTGCATCAAAGATGAGTGAGATATGGCATCAGAAACTTGGTCACACTCATTATAGGAAATATTCAGAAGCTCATTCAACTCAATGCTATAGAATGAATTCCCAAGATCAGATTTGGTGATGTTGATTTCTGTGGTCCTTGTCAACAAGGAAAGCAAACTCATGAGGTACACAAAAGAGTACTGCGAATTACCATAGATAAAGTTCTTGATCTTATGCATATGGACTTGATGGGGCCAATGCAGGTAGAAAGTCTTGGTGGAAAGAAATATATCTTGGTATGTGTGGATGATTTCTCTAGATATACATGGGTAGAATTCTTAAGGGAAAAATTAGACACGTTTGAAGCTTACAGAATTTTGTGCCTCAGATTGGAAGTAGAGAAGGAGAGTAAACTCAAGGCTATTAGAAGTGATCATGGACGTGAGTTCGAAAATCAAGATTTTATGGAATTCTGCCAGTCCAAAGGGACCAGACATGAATTCTCAGCTCCCATTACTCCTACGCAAAATGGGGTTGTAGAAAGGAAAAACAGAACTCTACAGAGTACTGCAAGAACCATGATGAAAGCCAAGGAGACCGCTCTAAGATTGTGGGCTGAAGCATTTGAGACAGCATGCTATATCTGCAATAGAGTGTATCTTAGACCGCAGACTGAGTTTACAGCCTATGAGATCTGGAGAGGGAGAAAACCAAATGTGAAACATCTTCACATTTTTGGTACTCGATGTTTTGTTGTGAATGACAGAGTTCAAAAGAAGAAACTTGATGATAAAGGAATAGAGGGAATCTTTGTGGGCTACTCAAGAAACAGTCGAGCTTACAGAGTGTACTTGAAAAATCAAAGCACTGTTATTGAATCTATAAACATCACGTTTGATGATTCAATAGAAGATGAAGTTGTTGCTGAAGAAGATGGTCAGATGATCAGTACTGAAGGAAAATCTCAGAGCTCCAGTGGAGAAACGACCATAAAGAAAGAGGAGGCAACTCAGGAAGATACCCATGAAAGTGCATCGGATGGTACACCAGATGATGTCCTAGCTGAAAGGAAGGTCCATAAGAATCACTCTGCCACAGATGTGATTGGAGATATCAATGATGGGATACAGACCAGAAAGAGAGACATAGACTTCAAGAAGATGGTGTCTCATATAGCTACTGTGTGCTTTGTTTCAAAGATTGAGCCAAAGAATGTAACTGATGCCTTTCAAGATGAAAACTGGATAGTAGCCATGCAAGAAGAATTGTTGGAATTCCAGCGGTGCAAAGTATGGTATCTTACTCCACTTCCCAAAGGTGCAAATGTGATTGGGACAAAGTGGATATTTAAGAATAAGACTGACGAGCAAGGGAACATCACTCGCAACAAAGCTAGATTGGTTGCTCAATGATATTCTCAAGAAGAGGGCATTGATTATGGGGAGACCTTTGCCCCAGTGACAAGATTAGAATTTGTGAGATTCTTAATGGGGATGGCTAGCAGTCTGGATTTCAAACTTTACCAAATGGATGTCAAAAGTGCCTTCCTAAATGGAAATTTGGAAGAAGAAGTGTAAGGGATTTGAAGATCCAGAGCATCCAGACCATGTGTACAAATTGAATAAAGCCCTGTACGGATTGAAGCAAGCTCCCAGAGCTTGGTACAACACTCTAGCTGAGTTCTTGCTCAAAAAGGGATATGCTCGACGTAGTGCTGACAAGACTCTATTTGTCAAACAGCAAGGAGGTCACATATTCATTTTTCAGGTATATGTTGATGATTTAGTATTTGGCTCAAGATCAGAATCTCTTGTGAATGAATTTGTCAAATTGATGACATCAGAATTCAAGATGAGTATGTTTAGAGAGGTGATTGTTGAATCCTCTGTGGAGTTGGATCCTGATGTTATTGCAGCCGAATTGTTGGGTGACAAGGATGCTGTGTGGCCTGTTACTACTAAGAGATTGAGGGCATCTGCCATGACCTCAAAATATAAGGCTCTCTATCATATCTGTAACATCAATTGGATGCCCACCTCACATAAGACTTATGTGAATTTGACTCTGACTACATTTTTGTTCAAGATTGGAACTGGTATCCCTGTTTCTTTAGGAAGGGTGATTTTTGAGTACCTTGCTGAGCATGCCAAAAGTTCTGATTCTTCTAAAGCCATTGGCTTTCCAAGGCTTCTCTTTACATTCATGGCTTCAAGGGTAAAGGCTATCAAGGAGATGCCTCTTGATGCAAGAGATAAGCCTCCCTCTCACATGGTGTTTAATGCTCAGCAGACAGGAACAAAGACTTCTACTCCTCCTGCAAAGTCCAAACCTTCTCAGGCATCTTCATCTAAGGGTCCAGCTGTTCAAGAAGAGGAAGAATATGAGTTGCCTTTTGGCCCTACTCCTCAAAGCTTTGATCCTGCAATCAGCAAGCTGATGTTCCAAGTCTTATGCATTGAGTTTTCAATGGTTGATGAACAGATTAGGTTGCTGCAGCACAAGCAATCTGAGCTTCTTCAACTTATCTTAGCTGCTGGTGGGACTCCTCCATCTTCTGATAATGGAAAGCAGCTTGATGATGTAGATGATGGCTCAACTCCAGGGGGAGAAACTTGATGCTTGGATTTTCTGCATGCAATCAAGGGGGAGTAAGTTTTAAGTTTTTACTTGAATATTTGATTCAATTGGGTTGTTAAACAATATTCTATGATGGTTGGTTGGACAAACAGACAGATTTGTGGTATTGTAATAGTAAATAGGTCATGGTGATGGTGCTTGGTATTGGGATATTTGCTTTTGTATGCTTGGTTGGTTGGTATTTGGCAATCTGTTGGGAATTCTGTGATGTTCTGCTTGGTGTTCCTTATGTTGTGCTGAATGATTTATTCTCTCTGTGTGTTACTATTCTAGTTCGGGTGAGCTCGGCTAGTACTAAATATTAGAGAGTGTTTGAAGTAAGGGGGAGTTTCTTTACACTATGCAATTAAGTATGGTTCTGTGGGTGCGCTCCTTGCCTGCTTATTTTTGCATTGGGTGTGTTTGTAGTTTGGAGGAGTTGTGTGTGTTTTGATGGTGCGTGTGATTGCATACATAAAATGCCAAGGGGAGATTGTTGCTGCATGGTTTTCGTGGAGAATTATTTTCGTGTGTGGCATGATTATGTATGCGGTGTGGTGTTGAAGTTCATATGATATAAGGATTTTTACCTTATTATTTTATATAAAGAATCACATGCGTATGGAAGGGATATGCATGAAGATCCGATTCTCTCTAATAAGGATATCTTGGAGATATGCCTTATTTATCTTTTAGGGTTTGCATGAAGTACTATATATATGCGAAGAGTATCTCTGAGCCGCGGCTCGTGAGTCGAATACTTTGATAGAGCTTTCATCTTCGTATTCTTCATTGTTTGAGTACTTCTTTCATTCATCAATTATTGGGGTAGTGTTATTGGTGAGTGAATTGTATTACCTTGAACTATTCTAAGTTCAAGGTTGGGCTGAACTTTTCAATCTTGAGAAAAGTTGTTTGGGTAGACTAGTTGAGAGTTTACCGAGAATCCATTTGTGAGGAGTAGAGTCGGGTGAGGAGAGAACGTTTAGTGCAGCTAACGTTCATGAGTCTTGTATCCCCCAGACGTAGGTGTGTTTATCACCGAACTGGGTTACCAACTTGTGTGTTCACTGGTGTTACATGTTGTGTTACGTTTGAACATACTATTGCAGGGGTTATACAATTTCACTTTCTAACTGCATACTCCCTCCGTCCCATTTCATTGACTTGTTTCATTTCGGCAGTGTTAAAAGTGAAAAGTATGAGGACATCTCGATCAGGAAAGTAATCCAAGTGAAGTGAGACAGAGGGGATATATTTTTAGATAAATCAAACTAATGTTACCCATCATTCTATGTAACCGAGAAAATATTTTTGTAGCATGAACATTGGTTTGAAAAACTACTCATTTGTCTCACTCAAATCGAGCCCATTGTATTCAAATCGAGTGTAATACATCCTTCGTCACACTCTATTAATTCTGTTAGAATATTATATATTTCACATAAGAAAATATTTAACAAAACTAGTAAAGTGAGACGGATGGTATTATATATCAAAATAGCTCAACTAGAACGAAACAGAGTCCGTATTCGTTATAAAAAAACTAAAATTCTGTGCTGAAAAAAAAAATAATAATAATAAAAAATCCACCTAATTATTTCATGAAGTAATAAAACAATAAATTCAAAACATTTCCAAATATCAATGAATTGGATGTATTCGATGATGCACAATTCATACTGCATTATTGAGAGTATTGAACTAAAAAGAGAGAGGGCAGAGAGAGAGAAAAAAAATTATAATCATGAATTGTAGGCCAATTCTATTGAAGCTTTAGATATTTCTCTCTCCCCTATAGCACCATACCACTTCGTCCCAAAATAGAAATAATTTACATTTTAATAATAATAATAATAATAATAATAATAATAATAATAATAATAATAATAATAATAATAATAATAATAATAATAATAATAATAATAATAATAATGTGTGGTTGATCGACACACGCCTCAACTACCAAGCAAACTTCATAAGTACCAAGCAACTTTCTCCAACCTCAACTACACACGCCTTAAAGAAATTGAAGAAGAGGAAATGTCGTCGCCGTTGTCGTCGTCGTCATCTTCGGCCATGGTTTTCATGGTGTGCTTCTTAGGAATCATAATGCTCGAAGGCGTCCATGCTTCGGTCCGTCGCTATAGGTTCGAAGTAAGAATATCTTCCTTTTCGACTTTTATTTTTCCCCTTACTGGAGGCGGATAGCTTTACCTAACTTGTTTTATTGGGTTTAAGGTGACAAATTCTTCACTCACTAGGCTATGCAACAGAAAGAGCATGCTAATGGTGAACGGACGGTCCCCGGGAACGACTATATATGCTAGAAAGGGAGATCTCGTCGTAGTCGATGTCATCAATAATGCTAACCATAATATAACCATCCACTGGTAACTATAGCTTAATTTCTTACATGATTTATATCATGATCTTGCATCAATAGAAGTCCATATTGATTGAATTTTAGGCATGGGGTGAAAATGCCGAGATATCCATGGTCAGATGGCACTGAGTACGTGACACAGTGCCCTATTACCCCCGGCACAAGGTTTAAACAAAATGTGATCCTGTCCGACGAAGAAGGCACGTTATGGTGGCACGCTCACAGCGATTGGACTCGGAATTCTGTCTACGGTGCCATCATCATTCTACCCCCCAAGGGAGAGGCTTATCCTTTCCCTAAGCCTCATGCTGAAGTTCCCATCTTAATAGGTAATTTTTTTATTTTTTATTTTTGTGAAATTGTAATATAATTTGGAATATAATAAATAAATTATTATTGTAGGAGAGTGGTGGAATGTCGATGTGCAACAAGTGGTGAGGGGATTTCAGGCCACCGGCGGCGACCCCCAAGCTTCTGATGCTATGCTCATGAATGGCCAACCGGGAGACTTGTACCCATGCTCGAGACAAGGTATTTTTAATAACGATTCGTACCAAATTCTGTTGCGGTTTTGTATTACATCTTTTTTGACGACTTAATTTGAGTGAATATATATCAAATTGAAATTATTAAGTCATATGCCTCTTAGTCTTATGTATAGTTCCGAAGTTATTCGACAACAATTGGGGTTTCGATAAATAAAAGAAATTAATGACTGGATTTGAAAATATATAACTATTAGAAAACTAGCTTTTAAGGACACGTCACATTAAAATATTTATTGCTACAGTTTATTTATAATTACATATTTTAAGTGTCATATATGTCGATGTAACAATAGATGAAAATGTAACGTTAAATATTTTCAAATGAACGAATTAGTGTTTCAATCAAATGCAACGTTATCTATATTAGGTAGTTTATCATGGCATTTTTTGAAGCGTCGTGTGTATCAATTGGTGCAGATACATACAAATTGAGTGTGGAGTACGGTAAGACCTACCTGATCCGATTGGTTAGCGCGATGATGGACTTCATCGTCTACTTCAAAATCACCGGCCACAGCGTCACCGTCGTGGGCACCGACGCCGCCTACACGAAGCCTTTTACGACCGACTACGTGGCAATCTCGCCCGGTCAAACAGTCGACATCCTTCTAGAAGCCAACCAGCCGCCTAGCCATTATTACATGGGCGCAAGAGTCCTCGGCTTCGGAGGAAGCTACGTCACCACCCCGACGACGGGGATCATCGAGTACACCGGTGACTACGACCCGCTGCCGTTGCCGCTGCCGCTTCCGTCCTTCCCCGACTATCTCGACTCGGACGCGTCCGCCGACTTCACCAACCGGCTCAGGAGCCTGGCCAACGAAAAATACCCGATTCACGTCCCTAAGAACATCACGAAAAACCTATTCCTAACAATATCCGTGAATCTATGGCCCTGTGATGAGGAAAACCCGTGCTTCGGGCCGTGGCCGGACCGGTTGGCAGCGAGCTTCAACAACGTATCGATGCTGCTGCCTGTAGACACCATTGATATCTTGCAGGCTTACTACAGAGGTATCAATGGTGTCTATACTACCGATTTTCCAGACAACCCGCCTTCGCGTTTCGACTACACACAAGACAGGTTGCCGCCGGAGGAGTCGAGGCCCCGATTCAGAACATCTGTTAGCGTTTTGGAGTACAATGCCGAAGTTGAGATCGTGTTTCAAGGAACCATCCTCGCCGGAGGGATCGAACATCCCATCCATTTACACGGCCACAGCTTCTTCGTTGTCGGATCCGGATCCGGGAACTTCGACGCCGCCAGAGACCCACCCAACTATAATCTTGCCGACCCGCCGTTGGTGGAAACGATTGCTGTGCCGAGAAATGGATGGACCGCCATTAGATTTAAGGCTAACAATCCAGGTAATTAATTAATTAATTATTTCTAATTATTGTCTTTCTTATGTCGATCATTCGTTGATGCAATGATATCTACCTGCTAAGTGTTAGTGTTGTGTTAATGTAGGAGTTTGGTACATGCACTGCCATTTCGAGCGTCATCAGAGCTGGGGGATGAAAATGGCGTTCATCGTAAAAGACGGAAATGCCCCCGACGAGAAGATGCTGCCGCCGCCGCCGGACATGCCGCGCTGCGGAGGAGGAGATGAACAACTCTCCTCCGATCCTCTTCTACCTTCTTCTCAAGAGGGAAAAGTTACTTATGGTGATGAGTCAGCGGCGTACAAGTTCACATGACGCGAGAAGTAAGAGAAAAGGGTCGAACATGAACGAATGAAAAGAATCTTAGCAAAATATTTTTTAATGATATTTACTCGTTATCGCTGTAACTTATATCTATATATATCCTTATATAAAAAGTGTGCATTGTTTCACAAAACATGATTTGTCTATTATATCCTTACTAGTTTCAAGCTAAGAGAATGAAACACATAGAGCTTGAATCTTAATCCATATAGAAGGGACGATTATGAGATTCTCTTTGTGCCCTCAATTTCTTCTTTCCCTATTGTGAAGCAAAATATTGCTCGAAAACATGTGAAATGTGTGGATGTTCTAGTAGAATTGTGAAGTAAAATATTGCTCAAAATCATGTGAAATGTGTGGATGTTCTAGTAGAATTTCATTGAAATTAATAGGTGCAAAAGAATATAATTTTGGAAAGAATTTAATGATTTTCCATAATATTTGCTATTGTAACATCCCTATTAATTGATAATTTAAGAATTGGTTTAATTACCAATTTTTTACTATTGTTTTAAAAAGATAGCATTAATAAATTTGTTTCAAAAAAATTTAGAATTAAAGATAATTGAAAATAAGGGTTACTATTTATATCTTGCAGGAGTTATTAAAAGCAGCAGGTCGATGCTACTATTAGTACATAGATTATTAAACTATATGTAAGGGCAATATCGTGATACATAAGTTATACGTACATATTTATGGTAGAAATTTAGAAATTTAATAGTAGTACTTTCTTTCACCACAAACAATAGACAAACAAAAAACTACGTATTATCAAAGATTATGCAGTAACAGTAACGGCTATAGTCTCACATACTTATTGCTTAACTAGTTTATTTTGAGAATCTCAAGTTTTCTTCTATTTGTTACTAACATAATTATATTAAAGTGAATAATAATGAAGGTGGTCACAGAGGTGCAACGTTTATAAAAGAATAACGAAGATACAATTTATGCTTAATTATAAAGAATTAATTATAGAGAATAATATGGATAACTATATTCATTGTGCATCCTAATGTATTTTCAGTATTGGTATAATGTATCTGTCATTATTAATACATCTATAATGCCGATTAACCGAGATCACACAGTACAATTCAAATCGTCTCTCGTTCTCACTCAAAATCAATTTTTAATTTAATTTCAGACCCCACATCAAACCGACCAAATAGCACTACTCATAATCTTAGTCATTGAAAAGGAAAGGGAAAATGAATGGACCTAAGAAACTTTCCATTAATTGCATTGGACGGAAATAACTATATGCATTGTGTAATAATAATAATAACTATATGCATTGTGTATCCTAATGTATTTTCAGTATTGGTATAATGCATCTGTCATTATTAATACATTTATAATGCCGATTAATGGAGATCATCGTCTCTCGTTCTCACTCAAAATCAATTTTTAATTTAATTTCAGTCCCCACGTACATATGTATGTGATGGTTAGAAAGTAAAGGGAAAATGAATGGATCTAAGAAACTTTCCATTAATGGCATTGGACCCCCGATTGGGAAAGTTTGAGGGAAAGGACGGAAATAAGTGGTCGAATTCACGTGGTGTAATGTCAAATTAAATATGAAATTAATAAAATGTTTCCTCTTCTTCACCGACGAATTGTGATGTATGTATTATTAATCCAAGGGGGAACAAAAAATTAAAAGCTTATTAAGTTAAGGTTGGGATTGGAGTGCATTCTCTTTAATGGAAAACGAGAAAAATAAAATACTTTTGTCATATTTTCTCACTTTCACTTGTTTTTACACCCTTCTTAAAACCGTAAATGGTATAAGTCAGCAAAAATATAGATCTCGAGCACGTGAAATATTGTAGAAAAATACTAATAATAAATTAGTAATCAAGCAGAGAGGAAAATATCAAAAACAGAGAGGAAAATGCTTTCTGCTACAAAGATTTTCATCCTCTACTTCTTAGCTTTTGATCGATCTTATTTTTGTGGGATAATGAATGGTGTAACGATGATGAAAAGAACACAAGGAACTAACGTGTTTCGATCTATCGGAATAGATCTACGTCCACGGAGTAAGAGTACAAAAAGTGCGAATGAATCCTCCTTCTAATCTAGCCCTATTTATGTACAATTATGTTGAGTTTGACTCTAATACAAAGTATTCTCCTATAATGATTCTTTGAGTTTATCTCGTTCTTCATGATAAAATGCCGGAGGGACCGTCCTCGCCATCGCCGGAGGTCTCTAATTCTGAAATGTGGCGCTCGAGTGGGATATAATGCCGGTTAAAAAAATTAATCATATATGGATGGATAGGAGAGATGAAGGCAACCTCAAAAGGTCTTCGTTCTGGCATTTAATCGAACATCTTCAGCTCAACCTTGGTTCTGGCATTTAATCAAACACCTTCAGCTCAACATAAATTAACTAACTCAGGCATTTTATCAAACATCTTACATCACCCATTAATAAGTTTTTGTTTCCTAAATCAATTGTACTTGTTCCAATGCCATGTAAGAAAGGGTCGATCACCGATTAATAATGCCAAGATTAACCGGCCACCTTATATGTGAAGAATATTTTTTTATTACAAAATCGATGTGGGATCAATCGAGAACTTCAACAATATTGCTCTTTCCCACGTATAGTTTTTCTCGTTTAAGTGGCGCTTTAAGTTCCGTTGTCCGCATGTAAGCCACAAATAATACCACATCGAATCTACAAGCATTATTTCTGAATTTGCGATGTATTGCCAACACTTTGTAATCCGTTGCAACATGGCAATACGTCGCAAATTTTCTATTACGGTTTACTTTTTCTTTGTATTTAAATCATTTTACTTATTAATATCATCCGTAGGATAATTAAGTATTGCCCAAACGGGGCATTGAATCATTCCTATCGGTTAAGACTTAACTTAATAGTATGGCCCTCGAGTTGGAGACGAATCATATGATGCGAGTGGAAAGTAAGCAAAATATAGAAGGATAGCATTAAAAAAAAAAATAATAATAATAAAAAAAAAAACACCCTTCATGACAGAGCATGTGTGGCATATATTTGAAATGAAGCCAACCTCAACTAGTCTTGGCATATATTCTCAAAAAACTAGTCTTGGTTCTGGCAATTTAATCAAACACCTTTAGCCTCCCTACTCTGAGGCATTTTAGCGAACACCTTACGTTATGATTCGGTCTCGTTGCTGATGTTAGCGCGCTAGCTGGAGAATGGATATGTGTGCTACGCCCATAGATTAATAGGATTTTATTATTTAGTATTTATTTAGGTATTTAATTGAGTCTTGTTATTTATATTATTGAGTTGGGCTAATTGTTAAGCCCGTAGATTAGGTCTATTATTCGTAGGAGTCTTATTAGTATAAATAGTTGTACTCTCTCATTATTTCAGTAATAAGAAGATTATTGATATTTCAGTTCTATAGCCTTAGGGTTAGAATAGGCTTCGCGTGATCGTGGAGATTAGGGCTTTTCACGAGCTTATCATGGATTATCACGGTTCTGCAGCAGGATCGTTTCATGCGC
The DNA here is from genome assembly GCA_029379335.1 of Thymus mandschuricus. Classification (NCBI taxonomy): domain Eukaryota; kingdom Viridiplantae; phylum Streptophyta; class Magnoliopsida; order Lamiales; family Lamiaceae; genus Thymus; species Thymus mandschuricus. Next base: position 36,204,032 of record CM057075.1, on the reverse strand, counting down.
CTGTGTTCCTCATCCATGTAAGCACATTGTACGATCCCACATCGAATCCACAAGTAATACTGAATTGGTAGCTGGAATACAACATAACATATATACATAACAAAACAATTTGAACACTCTATTTAATTTCAAAATGTTAGCCTAGTGGTAGGGCATTAAGTTTTGGGGTCAAAAGTCTGAGCTCGAGTCAATGGTGAATTTCCGTAAATTTTTTCAAAAAAATACATACAATTTTAGATTAGATTTATATATGTATTTCTTTTTGAACACTTTTGTCTAATAAATTATTACTATAATACAATCACTTTAAAAATATTATTCCATTCATCCTCGATCTCTCAAGCTAGTTGACTACTCACTAGAAGAAAATTAGCTTTTAAGGATACTTAAAAATGAGACATTAAAATAGGTATTGTTACATTTTATTTATAATGATATTTTTAAGTGGCATCTATGCAATATGAAGAAAAGGAACCAAGAACCGACGATTAGGTTCCTGATGGGACGCTGCCTAGCTCTCTGGCCCAACAAGGGGCCCAACTAAGATCGGGCCCATTCTTATAACCAGGCCCACGTCGAAGTATTGAAACCTAGCCGGCGTAGAAGATGAGTCTTGGATACATATGGATGGCGTAATTCATGGGATCACGTTCTCCTAATTATAAGGAACGGAGCTGATATGGAGGGATTCCATATCTCGGCTCCTATATATACATCGATGTACTGGTAATAGCGATCATCAGCACTCTTGTACTGAGACACGAAAACCCTAATAAACACATTCACTCTTTCTCCCCGTGGACGTAGATCTGCAACGCGGATCGAACCACGTAAATCCCCCTCGTCCTTGCTCTTTGTTACTTCATTGTTAGTCATACACGTACAAAAATCCGTACTCGATCAGTTCCGATCCAAAAACCGGACGGGACCGCCTCGAGCTTTGCTACACAACAAATTACTCCGGTCGAATTTAAGGTATCAAAGTACAAATGTGGGTGAGCGGGACACTACCACACATGTCTTGTGGTGTATATATGCCCTTGGGCTCGTCGAAGGTAGGTTATGTTTTGGACCACTGGGCCCACCAACACAATCAAGTGATCAAATAAATACTTTTTTTTTTCCCTTACTTATTCCATATATAACGTAGATATCACGTATAATGAAAGCCATTTTTGGTAAGAAATGAGAAATGATCTGAACATAGTGCTGTAATTTATATTGCAGATTAACTTAATGAAAATCGATTATAATGATTGATGCATTATGACAGTGTACCCAATACATTATAATTAATTAGATCATGCAGTTTAGTAGTTATGCATGAAATGCATTATTTTTTATATTTACGGAAAACCATTTGTACAAGATCACATCCTTATATTTATATATATACTTCCTCCGTCTCATTTCAATTGTCTTGTTTTTCTATCTGAATTTTCCCACATGAGTTTTCTTGTTCTGTAAAATAGAACGAATTAACTCTTACATTTTAACATAGACTTCTTATTTGCTCTTTTCACTTTTAACACCGCGTCTAAAATTCAATATCGAAATGAAGCAAAACAATTGATTCGAGACGGAGGGAGCATATGAAGTTGAAGCTCAAACGTTCTTTATATTCTGTATGCCACTAATTAGCATGTAACGTCAAGTCATTGTATATTGACGAAAATAAACATGATACACAATTCGGTTATGATCCTATAAAAGGGAAAAATGCGACGTTTACCCTATATAACTAAGCAAATTAAACTCCTAGAAATTAATTAAAGATACATTTCACCATTAATTTAATGAATTCCAAATATTTCAATGGTATACTAAATTTAGGATAGTTTTCTTTCTCCTACTTCGAATTATCTCAAGATTGTGAATGAGATGTCACGTGATACTTGAAACTACACCTACTCACCTACTCGATCCCATGCTTTGATATTTCCTTTTTCCTTTTCTTTTTTTGAAGCTATATAAGTATTATTTTCTATATTATACTTTTTATTACAATTCTCCCGTCTCATTCATTTAGAAATAATTTATCCGGATACGAAAATTAGATGAGAGTAACTATAGTAGATAAAGTAGTGTGAATGGGTTTTAGTGGTTATAGTTTTATCATTTTAGGTAATATCCGTACATCAGTGGGACGGACGAAAATAAAATTAACTTATCAACAAATTAGTTCCTAATAGATTAGAGGAATCTCATCCTAAATATATTTTTTAGTATCTTGTTTTAATGTACTTTGTAATAATAGGTTAAATTTTAAAGCAAAATTTTGAAGTATAATTTTCTTCACGGATACTTCAACTATGATCGTTACAATTCAAGAAGTTTATTTTAATTTTATTTGAATTAAAGATTATATCTCTATGTACAAATAAAGGAAGATAATACACTTTGATATAAATTTAACAAATAATGATATTGTTACTTTTATATGATGTTGAACTTGAACGTATCGTCCGAAAATAGAAATAATTTACTGTAAAATTTTAGGCAAAATATATTCGTATATAAGTTTATATTCAAGCCTTTATTATGGCTTGCATTTTGGTATAATTTAATGAAACGAATTCTCTACCATTATAAGAAATGCGTTACCAAAACACCAAAAAACCTTAGTTTCAACTACCAAAACCATAGAGAGAGAGAGAGAGGGAGAATGTCTTCTGCTACAAAGGTTTCCACCTTCTGCTTCTTAGCTACCATCTTAATCCTTGAATGCTTGACTCAAGTCGATGCTTCGGTTCGTCGTTATCGGTTCGAAGTAAGTATAGCTTCTTCCTCGGCGTTGATGATTGCTCGGATTTTATTTTCGTTTGATCTGAACCATGAATCTTAATTTTCAGGTGACGAGGTCTTCACACACAAGGCTATGCACCGAGAAGCGAATGCTAACGGTGAATGGACAGTCCCCCGGACCGACTATATACGCTAGAAGGGGAGATCTCGTCGTTGTTGATATTATCAACAACGGCGACTATAACATAACCATCCACTGGTAAAAAAAGAAAAGAAAATAATGATAATAATGTAGCATGAGTTATATAGAGATGTGCATTCTAGCAAAACATGTGCATTAGTGACGTAACAAAAGTTATGGGTAACATTTTTTAGGCACGGAGTGAAAATGCCGAGATATCCATGGTCAGACGGGACCGAGTTTGTGACTCAGTGCCCGATTTCACCTGGCACGAGCTTTACTCAACGGATGATCCTCTCAGACGAGGAGGGTACTTTATGGTGGCACGCTCATAGCGACTGGTCTCGGAATTCGGTGTATGGCGCCATCGTGGTTCTACCTCCCAAGAAAGAGGGTTTTCCTTTCCCTAAGCCTCATGCTCAAGTTCCTATCTTACTCGGAGAGTGGTGGAATATGAATGTGGAAGATGTCATGAACGGATTTCTTACGAGCGGCAGCGATCCCCAAGTTTCCGACGCTTACCTCATCAACGGCCAACCCGGCGACTTGTTCCCATGCTCAAAGCAAGGTAGCTAAGAAAATTGCAAGTTGATTTAGTATGGAGTATGGACACTTAGTGTTAGTTTGTACTCCTTTATTTTTCTGACGTGACATGTTTGTCAATTTGAGATTAAAAAACGCATAAAATATGAAAAAGTGGTAGGGTTCACCACCCTTTTTTTCTGCACGGCGCAGATACGTTCAAGTTGAGAGTGGAGTTCGGAAAGACTTACCTTTTGAGACTAGTCAATGGTATGATGGACAACTTCATGTTCTTCAAGATCGCCGGCCACAACTTCACCGTCGTCGGCACCGACGGCGCCTACACGAAGCCGTTGAGGACGGACTACGCGGCGATCTCACCGGGGCAAACTATCGACCTATTGCTCGAAGCGAACCAGGTGCCGAGCCATTACTACATGGCTTCAAGGATATACGCCACAGGCGGGGAGTACGTCGCCGTCCCCACAACCGGCATCATTGAGTACTCCGGGAACTACACGCCGCCGTCGGCGCCCTCACTCCCGTCCTTCCCAGCATTCGACGACACCGCGGCGTACACCGGCTTCACCGACCAGCTAAGAAGCCTAGCCAACGACAAGTACCCGATCGATGTTCCAAAGAATGTTACAAAAAACCTTTTCATCACTCTGTCGGTGAACCTGTCGCCGTGCCACCGGGGCACGTGCGTCGGGTCCGACCGGCTGCTCGCGAGCGTGAATAACATGACGATGCTGCTGCCGAGGAACACCAACATCCTCGATGCCTACTACAGAGGGATCAAAGGAGTTTACACCACCGATTTCCCCGACTTCCCGCCTTTCCCCTTCGACTTCACGCACAACAAGCTGAACGAGAGCCAGTCGCGGCCCCGGTTTGGGACCGCGACCAGTGTGTTGGAGTACGGGACCGAGGTCGAGATCGTGTTCCAAGGAACCGTCCTCGGCGGAGGCGTCGAGCATCCCATGCACTTGCACGGCTACAACTTCTATGTCGTCGGGTCGGGGCCCGACAACTTCGACAGGACCCGAGACCCGCCCAATTACAACCTCGTCGATCCGCCGTTGATGGAGAACATTGCCGTGCCGAGAAATGGATGGACGGCCATAAGGTTTAAGGCTAACAATCCAGGTTAGTTAATTTACCCTTATTGCATGTGGATATTTGGATAAATGTATAAGTAAAAATATTTAAATATAGGAATAAAATGCAGCTCAATTGGTAGAACGCTCATCTTCTAACTTAGATGTATTTAAATAAATTTCTAAAAATAAATGTTCGTAGGAGTCTGGTACATGCATTGCCATTTCGAGCGCCACATCAGCTGGGGAATGGAAACGGTGTTCATCGTAAAAGACGGGAAAGCCCCCGACGAGAAGATGCTGCCGCCGCCGCCGGACATGCCGCGGTGCGGGCAAGTTTCATCATCCGATCCTCTTCAGTTTGCTATTATAGTGAAATATAATGATTCTGTTGAATCTAATGTGTAGAAATGGATGTACGAAGGTCGATTATATTATAGGAAAACATAATAATTTTGCTTGATTTTTATATCACTTTTAAAAAATATTTTAATGTATGTTAAAGATGCATGCTTCGTCCCGATCGGGCACCATTGTTAAATAAATATGCAAAGATTTGAATATTGAATTGTTGATTAATTACTATATATGCAAGCAAGGAGGAATGCTTTCATATTGCAATTTAATATGTCCATGAATGACAATAATATATTATTAATAACTAAACAGTTTAAATATATACCTAACGGTCTAATCTATCTATAAAAAGTAAACTTTGTGACTGCTACATCATTGTATACTATGTGGTTCGGTGATCTCTCACCTACACTGTCTGCCACATAACCCCCCACATCAGCTCTACTTTCCACGTCAGCAATGACACTTCAGCAAAGCCATGCATGCATATGAGTTATGTATTCACACGTACAACTCCATCTATCTACAATTATTAACGTTTAATTTAGGGTTAGAGGATTGATTTTTGTTTAGTTGGAATATTTTAGCGTTAGAATTAACCGATTGATGTTAATAAACTAGAGATAGTGCTTTATCTCTTCAAATTTTAATTTGATTAAGAGATAATGCCTAATATTAATTATGTTTATCTATGCATTAAAATGTATACGTACTAGTATAAATAGAGCTCAAATTGTGGTATGGGAATACATGGGTTCAACGGGGTGATTGGGGTAAGAACTTTTAGATTAGATTTATGTATTTATTTTTTAACACTTTTGTCTAATAAATAAATATAATTTTAAAATATTATTTCATTCATCCTCGATCTCTCGAGCTAGTTGACTACTATAATTTTAGGGCTTTCCTAAGAGGTGTTGAAAGGAATCGAAACTGAGCACCGAATAGGAATTGCCCTATATTTAGGACCAAAATTGTAATTGATGGTTTTGAACTGAACCGAACCGTCGGTTCGGTTCCGGTCCCATAAATTAGGTGATTCCAAATCGACAGTGTAGAAATGGGAATTGGCCGATTTTGTATTTTCTTTACTTATTCTAATTCTTGTATTCAATTAATTAAGATTGTATCACGAATATTAAAACATAAAGATTGTAGTTATTTTTGGGTTGTATATATTTCCTTATATTAGTCGCTAGGGTTTTGATAGGGTTCTTGTTGTAGCTGCTTTTCTGTTGCGTCGATCCTACAATTATGGATTTCAAGATTGTACAATGTATTATATATTGTGAGCAATAACATTCGTAGGTTTCACGGCAAAAGAAATTAATGGAGTTATAAAGAAATTAACTCTAAAATTAGTAGATTAACTACATTTGCCATTTTGGTTCGTCCAGTTTATTAGCTAGATTTTCTAAAATGGCAAAGAATGCATGACTACAATTAACTCTCTCTCCTTAGAATTAATTACAACAACATATCGATCCCTTCCTTCATTAATTTATGTGCCCATTCCATATGTAGCTAATAAATGGGATGGAGTTAGTATATACTCCCTCGGTCCCATTTCAATTGCCTTGTTTTTCGATCTGGGCTGTCTCACATGAATTGTCTTGTTTCCTAAAATGAAAATGAAACGAATTAACTATTACATTTTAATGTAGACCCCTTACGTTTCACTTTTAACACTGCGTCTACAATCACATATCAAAGTGAAGCAAAACAATTGGTCCTAGATGGAGCGTATATGAAGTTGAAGCTCAAACCTTGTTTATCCTCTGTAAGCCATTAATTAGCATGTAACGTCAAGTCATTGTATATTGACGAAATCAAACAATTCTATAAAAGGGAAAAATGCGACGTTTACCCCATATGACTAAGCAAATTAAACTCCTAGAAATTAATTAAAGATACCCTTCACCATTAATATAATGATATTTTTCTTTCTCTTACTTCTAATTATCTCAAGATTGTGAATGAGATGTCACGTGAAACTTGAAACTACACCTACTCACCTACTCGATCCCGTCCTTTGGTTTTTTTTTTTTTCTTCCGTCTCACTCATTTATGGATATTTTTTTTTTCCGATATAAGGATTAAGATGAAAGTAACAATAGTGGATAAAGTAGTTTGAATGAATTTTAGTGGTTTGGAATTTTAGGCAATTTTAGGTAATATTTAGTCCGATAATATTATTTTGCAGTACTTATTTTAAAGAGTATTACTGCACAATGGCTATGGCTTTTTTAATCAACATTATTCCATGTTTAGTTTTCGTAAACAAATTAATTCCTAATAGATTAGAGAAATCTCATCCTAAATAATATTGTTTTTAGTATCTTGTTTTATTATATTTTGTAATGATAGGTTATTTTAAAGCAAAAGTTTGAAATATAATTTTCTTCACGGATACTTCAACTATGATCGTTACAATTCAAGAAGTTTATGTTAAATTTTATTGGAAAAGTATATATAAACTAAAATTAACTAAGAATTAAAGACATGTGACTATATTTTTGTGTGCCGATGAAAAATATATACTACATCCATCCCGTTATATTAGTCCACATTGCCTTATTGTGACATCTCATATATTAGTCCACTTTCTAAAAATGACAAAGAATATGTGGCAACAATTAACTCTCTCTTCTTAAAGTTAACTATAGCCACATATTCGTCTTAGCATTGGCTATTATGCTCATCCCATTATAGACTAATATAATGGGATGGAGGTAGTATGAGTTATCAACTAGTAAGATATTCTTTCAATTAAATCGTCTTGTTTCATTACGGCACGTGATTTTAGGCGCATGTAAATAAATCGTAGTGTACAATTACTCCAAAAATGTTTAAAGATATACACTATCGAGTCAAATACACATGTAATCGTGCTTAAACATGTAACCATGCTTATTTCATGAAATTTTAATCTTAAAGTATTCTCATGCTTATAGTGTACGTAGAGTTTAGTAAAATCTCAAATGTTCAGATCAATTCCGATTTTTCATACCAGTATTTATTTCTGTACAACCAAACACCCTCTCCATATAGAGGAATATTGCTCCTCGGCCCTACTCATCGTGAACATTCTTAATGTGTCCACGGATAACGTGACATACTATTAATTAATAGATAAAGATACTTTATTATATTTTAACCTATCTAAAAAACTAAACCCTGACCACATCATTGTTAGGCACATTAAGAGTGCTCAAGACGAGTCGGGGAGCGTTTCTCTACGTATAATATATATATTTATCTTGTTAATTAAGAAGGGCAAAATGGTCACAGAACATTATAAGTAGTGGAAACAATGTCTCTAATCACAATTAGTGGAAAGAGAAATTAAACAGAGAGAGAAAGATGTTTTCACCTAAGAAGAAACTTTTTTCCAATCTGTGCTTCATAACCATTATTATGCTCGAAGGTGTAACGACGTCGGTTCATGCTGCAGTTGGCAGCTATTATAAGTTCGAAGTAAGTTCTGTTCTTTTTTTTCTTGCTTTTGTCCCCCTATAGTTAAATCTTATAAGAAATACTGAATTGGAAAAAAAATATTCTTGTTTGCAGGTGATAAATTCTTGGCACACGAGGCTATGCACCAACAAGACGATGCTGACGGTGAACGGGCAGTTTCCTGGGCCGACTATATATGCTAGAAGGGGAGATACGGTCGTAGTCGATGTTATCAATCGTTCCGACCAAAACATAACCATCCACTGGTAAAAATTATATATGTCATAAAGTAGAATTAATTATATAAGTTGCACAAATGTGCTGAAGTTGTGGGTCTGTCGTATCTTAGGCACGGAGTAAAAATGCCGAGATATCCATGGTCAGACGGCGTCGCGTTTGTGACTCAGTGCCCCATTCGACCCGGGATGAGTTTTAGGCAGAGGATGGTCCTCTCCGACGAGGAAGGTACTCTGTGGTGGCACGCTCATAGTGAATGGTCTCGAGCAACTATCCATGGCGCCATCGTCATTCTATCTCCAAAGGGAGAGACTTATCCTTTCCCTAAGCCTCATGCTCATGTTCCCATACTACTAGGTATGGGATCTCAAATTTTGAGTTTGAAATTATCGAATGTTAGGAAAAAGAGTACTCGTCTATAACATAGCTATGCCGTAATAGGGGAGTGGTGGAATGCTGACGTGGTGGATGTCGTGAAGGATTTCTACGCGAGAGGACGCGATCCACAACCGTCCGATGCTTACCTCATCAACGGCCAACCCGGAGACCTACATCCGTGCTCAACACAAGGTTGGATTTTCGTCTCTCTAAATCATAAAGAGTTTATTAAAACCCGTCCCGAAACAAAGGTGCATAATTATGACTGACAGAGCAGAGCAGAGTAGAGTATGTAATTAGTAAAGACCTATTCTTTGCTGTTGTGTAGATACCTTCAAGCTGAGAGTGGAGTCCGGCAAGACTTACCTCATCAGACTCGTGAACGCGGCGATGGACTTCATCATGATCTTCAACGTCGCCGGCCACAACCTCACCATCGTCGGCAGCGACGGCGCCTACACGAAGCCGTTGAAAACCGAATACGTGACGATCTCGCCCGGTCAGACCATCGATTTCCTTCTAGAAGCCAACCAGCCCACCAGCCACTACTACATGGCCGCCAGGGTCTACTCCACCAGCAGCGGCGGAGAATACGCCACAACCCCTACGACCGCCATCATCGAGTACGCCGGAGACTACACGCCGCCCCCATCTCCGTCCTTCCCGGTCTCCGTCGAGCCCTCCGATTTCGCCAGCCACCAGCTCCGGAGCCTCGCCACCGAGAAATACCCCATCGACGTTCCCAAGAACATCACGCGCAGCCTCTTCTTCGTTCTCTCGGTCAACCAGTGGCCATGCAATTTGAGCACGTGCGAGGAGGACTACAGGCTGATGGCGAGCATGAACAACGTGTCGATGCAGCTTCCGACGGCCACCGTTGACATCCTCGACGCTTACTACAAGGGGATCAACGGAGTCTTCACCGCCGATTTCCCCGACTTTCCGCCTTCCCCTTTCGACTACACGAACGCCGAGAATTCGGTAGTCGGGTCGAAGCCCCGTTTCGGAACCGCCGTCAACGTCTTGGAGCACAACGCGGCGGTTGAAATCGTGCTTCAGGGCACCAGCCTCGGCGAAGGCATATATCATCCCTTGCATTTACACGGCCATAGCTTCTACGTCGTCGGGTCCGGGTTAGGGAACTTCGACCCGGAGAAAGATCCGGCCGGGTATAACCTCGTCGACCCGCCTTTCCTCGAGTCCGTTGTCATCCCGAGGAACGGGTGGTCCACTATTAGGTTTAGGGCTAACAACCCAGGAGTTTGGTACATGCACTGCCACTTCGAGCGTCATCAGAGCTGGGGGATGAAAATGGCGTTCATCGTAAAAGACGGAAATGCCCCCAACGAGAAGATGCTGCCGCCGCCGCTGGACATGCCGCGGTGCGGACAAGTTTCATCATCCGATCCTCTTCAGTTTGCTATTATAGGGAAATCTAATGTGTAGAAATGGACGTACGAAGGTTGATTATAGGAAAATATAATAATTTTGCTTGCTATTTATGTCACCTTTTTAAAAAATATTTTAATGTATGTTAAAGATGCTTAGTGTTCCGATCGGGCACCATTGTTATATAAATATTATTAATATGAATTTCAAAAAATAAAAATATTATAAGCAAGTAGTGAGGAATGCTTCCATATTCATCGTGTACAATTTAATATGTTAACGGATGACGTAATATACTATTAATAAATAAAAGGTTTAAATATACATTCTAACGGTCTAATCTATTTAAGAAAACGTAAACTTTGTGACTGCTACATCATTGTACACCATATCCATCCGGGTTGGATTGTTCAATTTTAATAGTCCTTTAATAAATAAATTTAACCGATTCGATTTCAATTTGATCTCTTTTATTTTTTAATAATTTTAATAATGTGTTTAAAATTTTCGTGTCATCGAGTAACATGATAATTATTAAAAAAATTTGATGATGTATATTTTATTGTATCGACAAATAATTGCTATGTGTTAGATATATTTCAGAACTAATGATAATTAGTATAAAGAAATTATAAACGAAAATGTTGGTTTTCGAAATACTTTTAAGCATACCGACTATCTGCCAATACAATACGAGTTGCAACATCGAAATGAAATAGAAGATCTCTTATTTATTTTATTTAGAGATTTGAGCTCTTCAACTATTAATGGCTTTTCTCTATTCCTTTAAAGATACTTTATGCCTGAATTGACATGATTTAACACACATTGCCACACTTTCTTAATAAACGTAGTGTTTAGCACAAGCTGAGATGGAGGGAGTAATTCGTCCGGTCGGTCAAATTCAAATTTGAATACCAGATCCAAGACCAAAAAATGAACACTCACGTTTTCTGTGAACGACTAGAACAAAAAAAATGTCAAATATTTCGTAGGTGGACAGAATATATATTTAGTAGGTGGACGGAATGTAATTAAGGTACGCCTTGTACCTTTCCTTTAATCTCAATAAAATCTCTTTTCCCGATCAAAAAAAAAGTAGGTGGACGGAAATTGATATTCAAAGACACTTTTGAGGCCTAATGTTTGTAATACCCCAGTCCACTTAATTAGTTCACAAATAATATTTTATACATCACTTATATATACCTTTATCGACTAAGTGGAATGGAGTGAATAATAAGTCAACATAAACTGTGTGAAATTGCATTTTGTTTGCAAATTAGAAATAATATGATACATCGCGAACATAGTAAGGAAAATCGAGTGTTTGGATAATATATGTTGCGAAGAAATCGAGGTTTTCATTATCCGGGGTTTTCCTATAGCACGAAGATAGAGGAGGCGGCGCGGTGAGACGGCCGCCGCCGGCAGAATAGGGAGAGAAGACGAGGGTGGATTGGGCCGGAGCTGAATGGGCCTCCATGAATTGATTTTGGATGGGCTCTTTTTAGGCTACTAATTAGTTACAGAAGAATTGGGCCTTGATTAAATAATTTGATAAATATTTTGACCCAACTAATTGAATAGTTGGACTTTTGCATAAAAAAAAAATTGTTAATCCATTCGTGATAGGATTAAAAATCTATCTGTTAACCTTAACATATTTGTAATCGAGAAAATATATGGATGGACATGTTTTTTTCCCTTAGAAATCAATTATCTTTTCAAGAACTTTTATAGTATCGTTAATATGAGTAGGCGTGATTTGAAAGATTTGAAATGGATGCTGATATCGGGTTGATATCAGGTTCTGCCTATTAAGACCGACCATTTTCTTACAATTTTTGTTTGATTTATTTATAGGCAATGTAATTACAATAACTTTCTTTAAATATAACATTGTAAATATCACAAATAAACATATAAAGTATGATCACGATTCGTAGCAGCACCCCCAAGTGATTCTGCATGCATGCTATAAACAACTATATATACCCACAGCAGTTTTAATTTTAATCCAAATTCCAACGCTGAATTATTGTAAGTCGCAATTAAAAAGTTAGTTGGGTTGATACTATATTTTATTTTATTTTTTAAGCCATTAATTAATTTTATATGTATACACTTAATGTTAGTTGATGGGCTGCCATTTCAATTGTCGGTCGGCTCAAGATCGACCATTGATTGCATCGTCGGCAGAATCGAATCAAATCGTGATTAATGTGAATTTTATCGAGAAATCTCACTTCAATTGACTTGTTTCCTAAATTGTTAAAAGTCAACCCTTGATTTTCAACGTTAATCCCTTACTTTTCACATTTAACACTTCGCTTGAAACTTTTTATCACGGAAATCTCGATTTTTATCACGGAAATCTCGATTTTTTTTTAACCCTAACTGGCAACCACAAGCGTTCAGATCTAGATTCTTGATTATTTGAATTGGTTGATTTAATAATTGAAAAAACGAAAAACCAAATTAAAGCGTGGCAGATTAGTTTCTTTAAAAAATGAGAAGAGTTAAGAACGTACATTTGAAATCAACACTATAAGTAATGAAGAAAACTTGCTCTAATCTCAATCTCAAATACTTGGGAAAAATTAAGGATGTTTTCAGCTATGAATTTCTTCATTCTTTGCTTCTTAGCCATATTTTTGCTTCAAGGCTTGATTCCAGTCAGTGCCAAAGTCCGTCGCTATAGATTCGAAGTAAGTATACATTTTATAACTATTTTGATGTGTTTTTCTTTTCATGAAGCTATAATCAAAGCCCTATCTTGTTGCAGTTGGTGAATTCTTCACACACGAGGCTATGCACCAACAAGACGATCCTAACAGTGAACGGACAGTTCCCGGGGCCGACTATATACGCCAGAAGGGGAGATCTGGTGATTGTCGATGTTATTAACAACGCCGACCAAAATATATCCATTCATTGGTAAACAAATCAATCATGCAATGATTAAGTTTAAGTATTGCCTGCATCCAATCTCGTTGTTAAATAATAAATAGACTCATTATCAACGGAACAGGAGGCATATATATTTAATATTGGAGTTTATTGGTAATTATTAGGCACGGAGTGAAAATGCCGAGATATCCATGGACTGACGGCACCAGCTTTATCACCCAGTGCCCTATCACTCCTGGCACGCGGTTTCAGCAAAGGATCATCCTCTCCGACGAGGAAGGCACTTTGTGGTGGCACGCGCACATCGACTGGTCTCGAGCTACGGTCTATGGTGCCATCATCATTCTACCCCCCAAGGGAGAGACCTATCCTTTCCCCAAGCCTCATGGTCAAGTCCCACTCTTACTAGGTAATGTGTTAATAACCATGATATATATAAAAAGGTGAATCGCACTCTTCGTAGACGGAGAAGTAATCGAATCTCGATCGGATTGTCGCAGGAGAGTGGTGGAATAGGGATGTGCGGACGATCTTGAAGGAGTTTTACACGAGAGGACGCGATGCAAATGTGTCTGATGCTTTCCTCATCAACAGCCAACCTGGGGCCCTCTATGAGTGCTCAAGCAAAGGTGCTTAATTAATTTACTATATGAATTTTTTTGATAAAATGTCACTATATGATTACTATATTAATATTGTTACGTGCAGACATGTACAAGCTGAGGGTTGAGTTCGGCAAGACTTACCTTATAAGGATGGTCAACGCCGCCATGAACTACGTTTTCTACTTCAAGATCGCCGGCCACAACTTCACCGTCATCGGGGCCGACGGCGCCTACACGAAGCCGTTGAAGACCGACTACATCGCGATCGTGCCGGGACAGAGCATCGACTTCCTTCTAGAAGCCAACCAACCTCCCAGCCATTATTACATGGCCGCCAGAGTATACGCCGTCGGCCCACCTTACACCCCCACCACCGGAATCCTTGAGTACGCCGGAAACTACATACCGCCACCCTCGCCGCCGCTCCCGTATTTCACTGATTTCGTCACGTTGGACGAAGCCGTTGACTACGCCGGCAAATTCTCGAGCAAGATCAGAAGCCTAGCCGACGTCGGCGTCCCAAAGGACGTCACGCACCGGCTATTCTACGCGCTCGAGATGAACGAGTCGCCTTGTCATGGGAGTCTGTGCCAGGAGCCCGAGAGACTGCTGGCGAGCATCAACAACGTGACGATGTTGCTGCCCGCCAACATCGACATCCTCGATGCCTACTACAGGGGAATCAGTGGTGTCTACACCACTGATTTCCCTGACGTTCCACCTCGTGTGTTTGACTACACAGGAGGTGAAATCTCCACCAATCATTCGCGGCCCAAGTTTGAGACCGCCGTGAAGGTGTTGGAGTACAACGAGATTGTTGAGATCGTGTTTCAATCCACAAACATGTACGAAGTAGACCATCCCATGCATCTGCACGGGCACAGCTTCTACGTCGTTGGATCGGGACTAGGCAACTTCGACGGGGCCAAAGATCCGGCCAACTACAATCTTGTCGACCCGCCATTGATGAATACTTTCAATGTTCGAAGAATGGGATGGGCCGCCGTAAGATTTAGGGCTAACAATCCAGGTAAAATCTCTTTATGACAAGTGGCAAATTCTAGGGTTTAGAAATTTCAATAGGGTATATAATTTTCTTGTATAAATCTTAAATCATAAATCATTGACTATGCTACAAGTCTAAGTCTGTTATTCATTGTAATATTACTGAGATTAATAGAGTAGAGAGTGATAACTAATTGATTAATAATGCAGGGGTATGGTACATGCACTGCCATTTCGAGCGACATCAGAGCTGGGGGATGAAGATGGCATTCATAGTAAAAGACGGAAAAGCCCCCGACGAGAAGATGTTGCCGCCACCGGCGGACATGCCGCAGTGCGGAGGAGATGAAATACTCTCCTCCGACAAACTTCTATCTTCTTCTCAAGGGGAGAAATTTAGTAATAATGTGGAGTCAAGTGTATAGAATTTGATTCATTTTGCTTTTATTTTAAGGCTATTCGTGTGTGGAGAGTTTTCGAGAGAAGAAGCATCGAATATTAAGTAATAAATTCTTAATTAGAGATAAAACGACGCCGTTTGATTTAAAAGTTGGGCCACATAACATGTATTTAAAATGTCAGGTGGGATTTAATTTGGCTGGAATTTTTATTAAAGTGTTTCATGCTGAGTTTATACTTTGTTTCTTTCTAAGTTATTTCATTTTCAAAATTATATATATCGTATAAAATACTACTCCCTCTGTCTAAATCTATTACATTTAATTTGTACTTTTTTTTTTGTTTATCCCATTTATTAGTTCATTTTTATAAAAAATAACTAAAATTGAACTAACTAAGTGAACTGATTAAGTTAGATGTAAGGAGTAATTTCGTCCAGTTCAATAGTCATGTTTCCTTAGTGTCAAAAGAAGTAAGGAAATCGTAAGAATTAATTATTTTAATTTTAAAAAAACATAACTATTAAAATGAAAACATACCTGACTATTGAAATGAACAACCCAATATAACTAGGGGAGTAGTTGAAATACAAAGAGTATTTCAACTCCGATGATATAGTCTCGCAGATACTTATAAAAAAAAACGGAGAGAGTCTTAATCTCTGACCACTGGCGACTCCAGCATGGGGCAATGGGGTTACAGCTGTACCCCCAAAAAAAAATTTTACGACTAGTATTTTTCGCTCTTCCCACCTAATATTGTTCGTTTTTATATCTATGTCTCATATATATATTTAAGAAACGCCCACTACTCAGTAGTACGGAAGAAGTAAATATTTATTTTTGCTCATTAAGTTGGTATTGATTCTTCCGATTGCTACTGCAAGTGTCGAGAGAGAAATTTTCGAAATAACCTAATGGTATATAATTTTTTTCGCACCCCCGATTTATAAATTCTGGAGTCGCTACTGTCTCTGACCCTAGACACATGGAAGACCCATTGTATGCGACTTCGTGCTTGATGCTGGGTCCAAATAAAATATTCTGACATGCTATTAATTCAATGGAGTTAATTAATTAGATGTGCCTAATTAAGCTTCTCCATTTGGTTCTGTTCAACATTGAAATTTACTCATTTTCTCTCGATTTAAAACATAGCAATACACGTGCTCATTAATGCCCAAACACACTAGCAAAGAATTTTATAACAATTTTATCCCAATTTTTATAAATCAACAAAAGAAATTTCCAAATGCTCCTCTTTCCATTTGATGTTTTTTTAGGAGTTTTAGTCAAATAGTAGGTTTTAACATTCCCCGAATCCGCTTTCGATAACCACAGTTAACTAAGGGGTGGTTCGAGTAAAGTAGATGCTACATTTGACTCTTGAAGAGTTTCAGTGTAAATGTTTTGAAAGTGAGAGAACTAAGCGGAGAGGGAGGGAGACGGAGAGAGCTAGAAGTGAGGAAAAGCACTAGGGTATGGCATATATGCAAAGAATTAGGGTTAGTCGCCTAACTTAAATTTAGGCCTAATTAATTTTTGGAATAAGTTAACATGGATTAGGGCCCTGATTTTATTCTAAAACACTTACCATATTAGTTAAGGAGAAAATTATACAAGATAACTCGATAAAAAAATAATAATGAACAATTAGTGTGGGACGACGGGTTTAACCTCCCAAATCTCTTTTATTGGGTTTAATAATTTTAGTAGGCCATAAGAATTAAAATTAGGCCTTAATATGTAATTTGGGGTGTTAATTCTCATCAAGTAAAACATATATGTATATAGATATTGAAAGTGTTTTTGGCACTTAACCCATATATTTTAAGCTTATTTTTGCAGGTATGGAGTGAAGTAGGGTTTGTGATGTGGACCCACAAGGCTCTCTTGACCCCTCTTTTATGCCTTTTCTATTGAAGACAAAACTATGCATGTTTTGGTTAAAATATTACGCACTCGTCTGTTACCTTAAATAGCGAAATTTCAACTAATTAAAATTCATTCACACTACTTTATCCATTACTATCACTCTTGTCTTAATTTATATGTCACAAAATTAACTACACTAATAATTGTCACTAAAATTTGTGACACTTTTATTTTTGTGACATGCATAATAGCTACTCAACTTTAAAATGTCACTATTTTATATAGTGACATTTATAAATGTCACAATTCATCAATTTTTATGTCAATATATGGACATTTTGTTGTAGTGTATGTACTATCCATAATTTTGGGGGAAAAAATATCCCATATTATTATGTCTGTATATTTTTTTACTATTATTATCTAAACAAACTTATAAACTAATAAAAAGATGCGTAATTAGACGGGACGAGAGGAATAGTACGTAATTCTTATAATGCTCCAATCGTGTGAGCTTTTATATCTCTTTGTTTATATATGTTTGAGATCAAATCACTGATTTCTCCATGATTGGTCAACTTCTGTTGAGATAGTATGAAATGTATACATACTAGTAAGATTAATAGAGTAATAATAATATTTCAACAATATTATTTAGTGTTTTCCTTATTTGACTAAGTCCTTCCAAATTAGCTTAATATGAGATTAATGTAAAGAATTATGTTTCGGCTCCATCTTATCGCGAAGAGTATAACATTTCATGAGCTTATTGTATGTTGACTATATGTTACGTGCAGCCCTTCTCCATTAGTGCATGGAGAGACGTCGAGGGAAGAGAAGCGCACGGAAGATGGCGAGTTCGATACAAGTGAGACGTTGGACGTCGAGCGGAGCAACGAGGGAAGAATGAGTCGGCCTACTCGAAGGATTCGGCCGCCTCGGAAGTTCGACGATTTTATTTCTCGTTATTAATTTATTCGTTTTAGTCGTGGACTTATTGTTTTGGGCCTAGCCCGTTTTATATTTTTGGGTCGAGCGATAATAGGCTCCTTTTCGGGATTTCTTGCTGATTCTTTCCCGAATCGTAGGTCGAATCAACCCTAGGGTCCGTAGTTTATAGATACAGATTAGCGTGTATTATTTTCTTCATGCAGAAATAAAACCCTAATTCTCTATCTTTTGGCCGTTCTTTGTTCTTGCTCGACGCGTACGACGAGAAACCCTCGCGTCCGTCCCTTCGATAGGTGCGTGAACCTATCAACTGGTGCTTTCATCCCGAACTTACACGATGACGATTCCGGTGAATGTTTCGTCCGTTTTTGATTCGTCCAAATTCCCACCGACAAGCAACCCTACATCGATCCCATTGACGACGGGCTCTTCAGCGGGGGAGCAGTCCGAGGTCTCCATGGAGGCGATTATGAAGATGCTGCGCCGATTGGAGGACGATATCCGCAAATTGCAGAAACCCACGTCGTGGTCGGATCCCGATCCTCTGTATGGGATGCCGCCGAAGTGGCGTTCGCCCTCTTGGGTTCCAGGCGGGAACCCTTCGTCAACGCCGGACCCGACCTACACCTACACGCCGGCGACGGTCACACATCAGGTCCAGGCTTCCACCGTCGAGACCAATCGGGGTGCGGGGGGGGGGGGCTTTCTTAGTCGTCGCCGGTATCGCGGGCGTCCGGGCCGTCATCATGGGTCCCCACTTCGTCTCCTTCGTTTTCTTCGTGGGATCTTCACCCAACCCGACCTACGTCATCATGGGACTTTCCTCATTCCCGACCTCCTGGAGAGCAACAAGGGCCGCACATGTCATCGACGTGGACGGCTGGAGATCCGGGCAAGTTGTTTCGAATGGATCCCCCTATTTTTGACCGGTCCGATGCTCAGAGCTGGACGACGAGGATCCACTACTATTTTGATCACATCGGGGTACCGGAGGAGCAACGTTTACACTACGTGGTCATGTTGTTTGCTCCCCCAACGACGGACTGGATCTTCTCTTACCGAGCCAACAATCAAGTGGTGTCGTGGCGGCAATTCTTGGAGGACGTGCGCCGCCGCTTCGACCCTAATTATTTCGTCAATTACATCGAGTTAATTGCAAAATTAACTCAGTCAGGCTCGGTGGCGGACTATAATCGGGAATTCGAGCTCATGCTTAATCAGATTCACGGAGTGGCGGAATCTACGTTACTCCCGATTTATATGAGCGGCCTTCGCAACCCCGTGAAGAGCCAGGTCCGTTTTCAGCATCCTACGTCGGTGGTGGCGGCAATGGCGTTGGCAGTGGAGCTCAAAGCATCAGGGGAGAGATCCAGCGCGCCAGCGCGTCGCCCGTGGTCTGGCCGTGAGTTTCGGCCGGCCCCGAGTGTGCCTCAGCCTTCGGGACAGCCCGTGTCGGCCCCCGTGTCTCAAGCCGCGGCTACTCCGTCAAAGTCCAAAGATTACTCCAAGCTGCCTGTGGTGAGGTTGACGGCGGCTGAACGAGCGGAGAAATCTCACTTGGGCCTTTGTTGGTATTGCTCCGACAAATGGGCGAGTGGCCATGTGTGTAAGGGCTGTTTTTTGGCTTACATTGGGTCTGATGACGAGGAGGAGTGTGATTCAGGGGCTCAGGAGACGCAAGAACCAGCCTCGGAGGTGGTGACGGCCGATTTATCTCACGTTTATAGCATGGATGGCAGCCCCCGCGCCCCGGCATTAGTATTTCAGGGATGTCTCAATTCAGCCGATATATCCATCCTTGTCGACACGGGGAGTACTCATAACTTCGTGCACCCTCAAATTGTTGAACGTGTAAAGCTTCCTTTAACGGAAATTCGCCCTTTTCGTGTGTATGTAGGTAACGGGGAATCCTTGATGTGTTCGAATTTGGCGGCCAAGGTTGAGATCCGAATTCAGGGGCATTCTTTGGTGATGGATCTCCACGTTCTGCCTATTCACGGTCCCGAGGTCATTCTTGGTTTGGCGTGGCTTCGCTCTTTGCACCGTGTCACGAGCGACTACGACGCCGGGACCCTCGAGTTCCATCACCGTGGCCGGGTGATTTGCTTGAAAGTGACGCCTCATCTACCTCAGAAGGTATCAGCGTCTCGGTTAGCTTCGATTATGCTCCATCAAGGCGTGGCGGAGTGCTTTGAGATTATGCCGGTTGAGGCCGTGAGTGAGGACGGCGGTGGCGGTTTGATTTTACCCCAAGATATTCCATTGGAGGTCCGTGAGGCCATTTTGCTGCATGCAGGGGTCTTTGAGGTTCCTTCGGCGTTGCCACCCGCTAGGGTTTTTGATCATCGAATTCATCTCTTACCGCAAACCAAGCCGGTGAACATTCTCCCATATCGGTACCCCTATTTCCAGAAGACCGAGATCGAGAGGCAGGTTAAGGAGATGTTAGAGGCAGGTATTATTTGCCGTAGTTGCAGCGCCTTCTCTTCACCGGTGTTGTTAATCAGAAAAAAAAAAGATGGCACGTTTCGCTTTTGCATTGACTACCGCGCCATCAACAACGTGACGGTGGCCGATCGATTCCCTATTCCCACGGCTGACGAATTATTTGATGAGCTTGGGGAGGCAAGGGTTTTCACGAAGCTCGATTTGAGATCGGGGTACCACCAAATTCGCATGCACAAGGAGGATATTTATAAGACGACGTTTCGAACGCACGATGGCCATTTTGAGTTTCTGGTGATGCCTTTCGGGTTGACGAATGCCCCGTCTACTTTTCAAGCAGCCATGAATGATATCTTTTGCCCGTTGCTTCGTCAGTTCGTCATCGTATTCTTTGATGACATTCTCGTTTATAGTCATTCGGTGCCGGAGCATGCAGACCATCTACGGCAGGTCTTCTTTATTCTTCATCAGCATCAGTTTTTCATCAAGCTCTCTAAGTGCTCTTTTTGTTGTGAGACGGTGGAATATTTGGGCCACATCGTCACGAATGGTCAATTGAAAGCGGACCCGGTGAAAATTGAGGCGATGTCGGCTTGGCCGATCCCTACTACGGTGAAGAAGCTTCGGGGTTTTCTTGGGTTAACGGGGTATTACCGCCGCTTTATTGCGGGCTATGCTATGATCGCGGCCCCGTTAACGGAGTTGTTGAAGAAAGAGGCATTTGTATGGACCCCAGAAGCAACCGCCAGCTTTCAAGCTCTCAAGGAGGCTATGACCAAAGCTCCTATTCTTCGGCTACCGGATTTCTCCAAGACGTTCTACGTTGAAACTGATGCTTCGGACTTTGGGATTGGCGCCGTCTTACTACAGGAGAATCGACCGATTGCATTTTTTAGTAAGAAGTTGGGCCCTCGGCGCCGGGTTACCTCGACTTATCACAAGGAGTTATATGCGATTGTCGAGGCAGTTCAGAAGTGGCGTCAGTACCTTCTCGGGCGCAAATTTGTCATCCGTTCAGATCAGAAGAGTTTGAAAGAGTTGCTACAACAGGTTATTCAGACTCCCGATCAACAATTATACGTCCGAAAGCTCATGGGGTTTAAATTTCAGATTGAGTATAAGACGGGAGCGTCGAATAGGGTGGCGGATGCGTTATCTAGGCATGGTGATGGGGACGATCTCCCTTCGGACGGTGCGGAGTTATTCATGGAAACGGCCCAACCCCTCCCGGAGATTTTGGATATCTTGAGGAATGACGTCACCTCCTTACCCGAGCTGCAGGACCTTCGGACGAAAATTCGGGAGCACGGCGCGCGGCAGAATTCCGTGAGGTGGACGGGTTGATTTTTAGGGGGCAGCAGATCTTCGTTGCTTCATCCTCAGTGGCTAAACCTGCTCTTTTATATGAGTACCATTCAACGCCAACTGCTGGCCACCCGGGGGTTGATCGCACACTTCGTCGTTTGGCTACGGTTTTCTATTGGACGGGAATGAGGCGAGATGTTAAGAAGTTTGTTGATGCTTGCTACACTTGTCAAACGACCAAGTATTCAACGCAAAAACCTGCTGGACTTTTGCAACCTTTGCCAATACCGACACAAGTATGGGAGGACGTGTCCAAGGACTTCATCACGGGTCTTCCTCAATCTCGGGGTTATACGGCGATTATGGTAGTGGTGGATTATTTGTCGAAATATGCTCATTTCGCGCCGCTTCCGACCAAATTTGATGCGTGGCGTGTAGCTAATGTTTTTGTTGACACAGTGGTGAAGCACCATGGTTTCCCTAAGTCGTTGGTTTCGGATAGGGATCCCGTTTTCTGAGCGAGGTGTGGGAGAATCTATTACGTTTTAGTGGCACAAAGCTGAAATTTTCAACCGCCTATCACCCGCAAACGGATGGCCAAACGGAAGTGCGAAACAGGGGATTGGAGCAGTACTTGAGGGCGTTTGTCTCCGATCGCCCTACGAAATGGACGAATTTTCTTCCATGGGCAGAATTAGCTCTTAATTGTTTTCATCATGAGGGCCTTGGCACTTCGCTGTTTCGGGCGCTATACGTTAGGGAGCCTCCATCCTTGGTGGCGGCTGTTCCTTCGGCCAAGTGTCCTTCTTCGGTTGCGGACGTTATTCGGCGAAGGGGTGAGTTGTTAGTATGGTTGAGATCGAACTTAGCTAAAGCTCAACAACGCTTGCGAGACTCGGCGAACAAGCATCGTCGGCACGTTGAGTATAAGGTCGGGGATCAAGTGTTGTTGAAGTTGCAAGTGTATCGGCAACACTCGGTAGCTAAGCCTCTTTCGCAGAAGCTTGCACGACGATTCTATGGCCCATTCGTCATTACGGAGAGGATTGGCGAGGTGGATTATAGGCTAGCGCTTCCGGAAGGCAGCAAGATTCATGATGTTTTTCATGTCAGTCTTCTTAAGCCATTTGTTTCGGATGGTGGGGATGTGTCGGGGGAGTTGCCTTCGGAGTTTGCTAGGGGGTGTGTGCTGTCTCGGCCGCGAAAGTGGAGTGCGACGCGGCGGGTGTGGAAGAATGGAGTGGCGGTGGATGAAGGCCTTGTGCATTTGGCCGATGATGAGGGCCGTTCACCGTCGTGGGAGCCGGTTGACGTGATTACTCGTTGTTTCCCTTCTTTAATCCTTGAGGACAAGGATCTTGCTAACGGGGAGGGAGTTGTTACGTGCAGCCCTTCTCCATTAGTGCATGGAGAGACGTCGAGGGAAGAGAAGCGCACGGAAGATGGTGAGTTCGATAGAAGTGAGACGTTGGATATCGAGTAGAGCAACGAGGGGAGAATGAGTCGGCCTACTCGAAGGATTCGGCCGCCTCGGAAGTTCGACGATTTTATTTCTCGTTATTAATTTATTCGTTTTAGTCGTGGACTTATTGTTTTGGGCCTAGCCCGTTTTATATTTTTGGGTCGAGTGATAATAGGCTCCTTTTCAGGTTTTCTTGTTGATTCTTTCCCGAATCGTAGGTCGAATCAACCCTAGGGTCCGTAGTTTATATATAGAGATTAGCGTGTATTATTTTCTTCATGCAGAAATAAAACCCTAATTCTCTATCTTTTGGCCGTTCTTTGTTCTTGCTCGACGCGTACGACGAGAAACCCTCGCGTCCGTCCCTTCGATAGGTGCGTGAACCTATCACTATATATCGTTACGAATTTTAGAGCATGATTATTTCATCCGCGGTTTCAATGAAAGATCGGGTGTAGTGCCGGAAAGGGCTACTTGAGATAGTGTTGTGGCATGAGTCATTCGTGAATTAATTTTCCGATTATTATATATAACGACTAAAACGATTAATTATATAATCTATAATTAAATCTTAATGTATAAACTATGGGCAGATATAATATTTAAAAGTCATTGAACCAAGCCCATTATATACACGCATACAAAATAAAAGTCCGAAAACCATTCATGAATAAAAAAAGGGCCCAACTAAAACCCATATCATGAACTAATTACATTTTCAGCATTAAAAGAAAAGAAAATAAGAAAAGAAAAGAAATAAAAAGAAGAAGCAGGCCGCAGATTAATTCATGAACCAAATGCTAGATGATTTAATTAAAATGGTTAAGGTGATCAAGTCATGAATTTTAATTAATTAAGATTTAATCAATTATTAAGCTATAATTATGTTCTGAAAAAAAATAATATTCTATCAATAAGAAGTCATTAATAAATGACTCTACTTAGTCATTTTGAATATGGACATGACAACAAAATGTTCACCAGATTTCAATAGCCATACAATAGTTATTAAATGTTTGAGATTGAAACTCGCTATATTATCAAGACGAATCCTCTAAATTGGATTGTCTGGGAATTGAGTTCTTAATTTTATAATTTAAGCAAGTAGTCTGATAAATGCTGCATTACTTCCGGAAAACAAGCATACATGTGACCATCTAGGAGAAACATCAATAAAGTAGATTATCGAATTGGCCCACATGATGAACATATATGTTTACAAATATTCCCTTAAATTCTTTCCAAGAAAGAGGAAATTCTAACCTTCGTACGTATAAGGTTTAATAACTAACTTGCCTTGCGTACAAAAATTACATTATGTGGATTCATTCTTCAAAAGAATCTTCCGGTTCTTTATATTGTTTCCACATGAACTGTTAATAATATGACGCATAACAGTTGCTCTTAGAAGTCCAAGTTTTTCATGCCAAAGCATAAAACATTTTATGTCATCGAACTTTGAGTTCATGACATGATTTTTCCGAATAGCTTTAATGAAAATTTATGTCTTTTGGGCACATATACTTGAAGAATCCGTAATTATCAATTTGCTTGGTTCATACTCCCTTCGTCCCACTCATAAAGGGATAAGTTCTATTTTCGTCCGTCCGACTCATGTAAAAATATTACCTTAAATAGCAAAATTTTAACACACTAAAACTCATTCACACTATGAACTGGGGAGATTTGGTAACAAATTAAATATGCCAATTCTTATTATACAATTTTCATGCATCATATAGTGAATATGAATATCACACTAACGATTTGATAATACAAGCCAAACAAATCGAATAGAGTCAAATGAAAATATAATGAATAAGTCGGTTACCTATTAGCGTCAAGATTTATATATTGATGGAGAGAATATATGATATCATAATACAATTGGAATGATTTATGAATAAATAATAATCTAACTAGGAGAATACGACATTCAATCAGATAGAAGTTGATTCATACTTACACGCTTACCTATTAGTCGACTGCAAGAATAATATTTTAATTAAGATCAATAAAGAATAATCGTGCTAATAACGTGTTATAAATTACAGAAAAAATATATAGAGAAAGTAAAGAAGGAGGAGAGAAAGAATAGAGATTACGAAGAGAAATCTGCAGGAATTTCTGATGTATTATTATGAGCACTGAAAACCTCTATTTTTAAGGGATGATTATCACTAATATTTGATATATATCTAAAAGATATATTTACGACAGTCATTAAATTATTTATTTCTTCCATGTTAGGTCTTGTGCGGGTTTGAATAAATATATGGAGGGTTGATTATTACAATTATAACCTCTAATTTCTCAAGTCAGCCGAAGCAGTGGCTCTTAATCAGATACTGTTGTGACGGGTTATGATTGAAGAGCGATAAACAAATAGAAAACGTAATAAAAACACAGAATTACGTGGTTCGTCAACAATATGTTGGCTACGTCTACTAACAGAAATGAAGTACATATTTTATTAAACAAACTAGGTTACATACTACAAAATTACTCTGTACAATTATAAATAGCAAATAAAATACACAAAGACGGACTTAGCCCAATAATGCACATAAGGCCTAAGAACTGGGCGTCGTCCTCCTTAACCCCCGACTTGCAGATCTGTGTATTCAAACATAGATTCAAGGTATATCAACAGATACAGTAATTGAGTTGTTACCGTACATTTTTAAATATATCTTATTATCGCCACCGTAATTAATATATAAATAAAAAAGGGAAACATAATAAATGAATTGAGAGATGTTGAACCATTAAAAGCTAAAAAGTCCACTATATATATACTTGTAGTATACTCCTCTATACGTCATTAAATAGATTACGAATATACATTTAATTAAGAAAAAAAATGAGAAATTTTAGTACAAATTAATATTTATACTTATTAAAAATGCAAGATAAGTTCTCTTGGTTGACTATTGTAATATAGCAAAGATACGATTGATTTTATGTGAGTAATTAATCGGTAGTCGTGATTCTTGATAAGAGTGGTGAAATTTTCATACTCATATTGTATATATTAATTGCAATTTGTTTGATGGTAGTAGTAATATTTTATTTGAGGAACAACTCGACAAGCGCTAGTACCAAACGGTGATAAAATTTTGAAGAGTTGTGAAACTTATAAACGCCATTAATTGATGACACGACGACATATTTCGAACGGATGGTTATTATGCATGTCGTAAAAATATTATCACTAGCTAGTTTATTACATTTCTTCGTATACTTTTAGTTTACATGTCAAAAGAGTATATAGATGAACGCGAAGTCGTACATATCAAAATTTACTTTATAGCTAGTAACCATGTATCAAATTGTTATTGGGAATCATAATATGAGCCAATAGATTCACACCCTCTCTACAAGTTCGAACTTTTAGATATTGAGACGGAATTCTATATTAAAAAGTGTACACTTGTTACACATGTACATGTGTGACTGCTCGATAACTTTAAAAGCTTTATATATAAGTAGTGAAGAAAACTTGCTCTAATCTCAATCTCAAATACTCGAGAAAAATTAAGGATGTTTTCAGCTATGAAGTTTTTCATTCTTTGCTTCTTAGCCATATTTTTGCTTCAAGTAGGGATGGCAACGGATCCAGGACCCGGTCTAGATCCGAAGATCCAGATCCATTTTTTTGGATTTGGGTCTTCAAATTTTGGACTCGACGGATCTGGACCGGATCTGGATTTTAAATAAATATTTTGGATCTGGATCCGGATCTCCCAGATCCGACCCGAAGATCCGTTTAAATATATATAATATATTTTATTTATTATTTATAAATATATGATATTATATTATATTATTTTTTTACTTAT
Source organism: Thymus mandschuricus (assembly GCA_029379335.1). Lineage (NCBI taxonomy): Eukaryota > Viridiplantae > Streptophyta > Magnoliopsida > Lamiales > Lamiaceae > Thymus > Thymus mandschuricus. Next base: position 36,176,866 of record CM057075.1, on the reverse strand, counting down.
TTTGTTGCATCTTCTATATTTATATCTTTAGATGACTTATTTTAATATACACTTCTTATTTATATTTGGACTAGATAATGCGTTCGTAATTTTTGAACTGATAATACTATTTCATTTGAAATATTGTAATATTTTTTAAAATTACATCACGATTTAACTTTTATCGAAAAAAATATAATATTGTCATTGTAGTGCATTGAAAAAAAAATCATTTAGAAAATAAAATTATGGATCCGGGTCTAGATCCGCAGACCCGTGGATCCGTTGGATCTGGGCTCGGACCTGATTTTTTCGAACCCGACGGATCTGGACCGGATCCGAATCAAAGGAAAAAATACGGATCTGGATCTGGACCAAGCAAGATCCGGTCCAGATCTGGCCAATTGCCATCCCTAACTTCAAGGCTTAATTCCAGTCAGTGCTAAAGTTCGACGCTATAGATTCGAAGTAGGTATACATCTTATAAGTATTTTGATATGTTTTTCTTTTCATGAAGCTATACTCTAAACCCTATCTTGTTGCAGTTGGTGAATTCTTCGCACACGAGGCTATGCGCCAACAAGACGATGCTAACGGTGAACGGACAGTTCCCGGGGCCGGCTATCTATGCTAGAAGGGGAGATCTGGTGATTGTCGATGTTATTAACAGCGCCGACCAAATCCATTCATTGGTAAACAAATCAATCATGCGGTTTAAGTTGAAGTACTGATTATTGTTATATAAGGAAATTAGTCGTCTTCAATAGGATGTCCCAAAATAGCAAATGAGTCGTCTGCAATGGGACGGAGGGAGTATTATGTATCCCCATACAAGCCCATTAATTGGTCATATATGGGAAAGAAACAAGAAAAGAATCGGATGTATAATAACATATTTGATAGGAAATGGCCCACCTCCCTAGGCCCAAAGGCCCAAAACAGACAAGCCCACATCGGATAGGCCCAGATCGGCAAGCCCAATCCATGCTAAGTACAAGCCCAGGGAGTTGAGCCCTAAACCCAGAACGTGGGCTGATGGAGGAAAAACCGGAACAACCAACCACGCCTCCATGACCTCCACGATTCCACCTCTACAACTGCCATGAGTTGCGTCTATAAATACGAGAACCAATTGTATTGTAATTTACTTACGCTCTTTTGAATACGAAAACATACTCTTTTCCTCCCCGTGGACGTAGATCGCACCGATCGAACCACGTAAATCTCTTGTCTCTTTTTTACTTTCGCACATAGATTACATACGAATTTGGGCCGCGAATCGAAGGTTCATCACTGGCGCCGTCTGTGGGAACATAAATTCGTGTCTGAATTTTTGATTCTTGCTGCCCAAAAATCATCAACAATGCCGAATGGGATGACAACGCTGCTGGGAACTCCTCGCCGTCGACGGAGTCGCCGACGACAACCGGAGGAACCAGCCCCGACGGTGGACGCGGAGCAACCCCAAAACAACATCCCTGAGGGCAATCAGATCACCACTGGAGAAATCCCGGAGGCCCTTAACTCCGGTGAGCGGAACGCCACTGTGGACACGGCAGCACAGCCATCTTCACAGTTAGCCCAGCCACACCGAGCTCCCATGAGTTCGCGCCTGGGACCACAGGCTCACCCGACACCGGAGGGCCATGTCGAGAATCTCACTGCCAATCGGGAGCGTGAACTATTTGGTCCAGAGGCAACCCTACGCTTGTCCCCAGTTATCTGACCGAACCTAACTGCTCACCACTCTCCAGTCATTCAGCCGAACTCGGCAGCCCCACCGCCTCCACCGCCTCCAGGGATCGAGGAGCTATTGCGAAATTACCTCACCACAGCATCCGGGCGTGAGTTCCTCAACCAGTACACGGGAGTCCCCCAGTTCGGACAGGGAGTCTCTCAGCCCGGACAAGGAATCTCTCAGTTCGGTCAAGGACAGAGGCCCGGACAGGACTTGCGACACTATCTTCAGCAAGTCCGAGGACAGACCCAGGGAGGCCAGCAGCCGAACTCCCATATAGTCCAACCGAACTATGTCACTGCTCCGCCCTATAATGCACCCAACCAAGGACACCTAACTGGGGGAGCGCAGATCTTTGACGCGCTTGGTAGGATTATCAGTCCGCTCTCGGAGGAGATCCTCAATACACCAATGCCCTTCGGGTACACGGTGCCAAAGATCAAGGCGTACAACGGAATCGGAAATCCAAGCAATTTCCTTAGTCAGTTCAAGTACAGCATGCTGAACCAAAATCTGGGGAGTGTGCACATGTGCAAGCTGTTTCCTGAACTGCTAATCGACAATGCACGGGAGTGGTTCGACAGTTTGCCCCCCGGGTCGATCAGATCGTATTCCGATCTGATGAATGTGTTCGCTAGGAGTTTCTCCCAGCGTGCCGAAGTGAGACACACCCCAGCACACCTGCTAACCGTCAAGCAAGGCCGGGGTGAATCCCTACAAGACTTCATGACCCGGTTCGATAGAGAGTGCTTATCGACTCGGTGCACAAACGACCTTCTCATCATCTCGGCATTCCAAAATGCTATCATCTCGGACCATCTCTACAGGGAGATCCTGGCGAAGGACCCAAAGACCACTACCGAACTGTGGGCTATTGCGGACAAATTCGCTAAGATAGAGGAGGCGACCAGACGTCGAAAGGAGGTTGACCGAGGTGAAACCTCAAAGAAGAAAGATGATGCACCCCGAAAAGGGGTAATGGAGCGAATTCAGCGAGGTCCGATTGAATCTCGTCTCGGACCTCGGCAGAATCCAGCACAGCGAGGTCCGCCTACAAGTCAGCCCGCACAGCGGCCAGCTCCGCAGTTCACTCCGTTAAACAAACCAAGGACCGAGATCCTTGAGCTGCACGCTGGCCTGTTCGAGAGACCACGGCCGATGCGGGAGGACGGCAAGCCGAGGTCGAAGAATAAGTACTGCCAGTTTCATGAGGACTACGGACATGATACAGAAGACTGCAGGAACCTGGCTCAAGATATCGAGAATCTAGTTCGCAACGGACAGCTCAAAAAGTATCAAGATCGGAGCTCGGGGGTAAATCAAGTGGACGCTCCCCGAAGTCAAAAAAAGAAGAGACAGTATAGAGGGAATTGCAGCACGGATGCTGAGAAGAAAACAAAGCACAATGAGGATGATGCGGAGGACGGAGATTACCAATACGAGGGGATAGTTGCTACGATCTCCGCTCTCGCCAAAGGACAGACTAAATCGTCCCTCAAGAACGGAGCTCGGAGCTTGCCGAGCAGCGAACCCGCTAACAAGAGGTTCAAGAAGGAGGAAGCCGTAACTTTCTCGGCCGATGACCCGGTGCCCCCCATGATGCCGCACTCCGATGCCATTGTTGTTGAGGCTGTAGTGGCTAACATGCTGATCAAAAGGATTCACATCGACACCGGGGCATCGGTGAATATCATGTTCAGACATTGCTTTGATAACATGGAGCTGGAGAAGTCAAAAATCATTCCAACCACACGGCCGCTGCGGAGTTTCGCACAGGAGGAAACCCATCCCCTAGGGACGATCGAGCTGCCCGTCACAGTAGGGAAAGGGCCGAGAAGCACCACTAACATGACCGAATTCATGGTGGTGGAGGCCAAGTCCCCATACAACATAATCCTAGGCCGTACTTGGATGAATACAGTGAGAGCGATCTGCTCCACGTACCATCTAGCAGTGAAGATCCCGACTAAGGGAGGGGTAGCCGTTATCCGTGGTGATCAGAAGATGGCAAGGGAGTGCCTGCATGTGGCTCTCAAGGGGCTAGGGGCAACGCCCAAACTGCCCCAAGCATAGCAATTACTGAACTCCGAAGAGCCGAAGAAGACGTCGCCCGCCGAAGAAAGAGAGGTGGCTTTGTACGATGACGATCCCGCTAAGGTCGTCAAAGTCGGGCTGACCGACCACCCCCATCTTCGCGAACATGTTATTCGACTTCTAAAGGAGTACAGAGACGTCTTCGCGTGGTCCCCATTGGATATGACAGGGGTATCACCCGATCTGATCACACATCGGCTAAAGATCGACCCCGAAGTGCGACCGATCAAGCAAAAGCAGCGCTCCTTTGCAGCGGAGCGGAATCAGGTCATAAAGACCGAAGTGACCCAACTGCTGGACGCTGGGATTCTATTCGAAGTCACTTACCCGACCTGGATAGCGAACCCGGTAATGGTCAAGAAGGCTGGGGGAGGATGGCGCATGTGCATCGATTATACCGATCTCAACAAGCACTGCCCTAAAGACTGTTACCCTCTGCCCGATATCGACAAAAAGGTGGACTCGCTGGTCGGTCACAGGATATTCAGTTTCCTGGATCTGTATAAGGGATACCACCAAGTCCTAATGGATGCCGAAGACGCGGCTAAGACAGCATTCATTACGGACTTTGGCATCTTTGCTTACCGCAAAATGCCATTTGGGTTGAAGAATGCAGGAGCTACCTACCAGAGGATGGTAGATAAAATATTTAAAGAGCATATCGGAAAGGAAGTGGAGGTCTATGTCGATGACATAGTGGTGAAGAGCAAGGAAGAGAGCACTAGTGTGGCCGATCTCCGAACTGTGCTCTCCATCCTTCGCAAGGTCAATCTGAAACTTAATCCCCAAAAATGTACCTTTGCTGTGACATCGGGGAAGTTTTTAGGTTGTTGGATTACCCAGGAAGGGCTGAGGGCGAATCCATCAAAAGTTCAGGCCGTGTTAGACATGAAGAATCCAAAATCAATCAACGATGTGCACAGACTTACAGGGTGTCTCGCCGCACTGAGTAGATTCCTATCTAAAGCTGCAGAGAAGCAGTTGCCCTTCTTCAAAATCTTAAAGAAAGCACCCCAATTTGATTGGAGTTCGGAGCATCATCACGCCCTAAACCAACTAAAGGAGTATCTCAGGGATCTACCGACCTTGTCAGTACCGAAGAAGGGAGAGGTGCTTTTTCTTTACTTGGCCACCTCGGACGAAGCAATTAGTGCAGTTCTCGTGCGCGAAGAGGCAGGTCGCCAGTTGCCAGTTTACTTCATAAGCCGGTCACTAAAGGGGCCCGAAGTGAGATATCAGCCGTTGGAAAAGCTAGCCTTAGCACTTGTCAATGCTGCTCGGCGATTACGCCCATATTTTCACGCGCACCCAATTCAAGTCCGAACAGATTCCCCACTTCGGCAGGTGCTGACGAAGCCCGAAGCCTCAGGACGAGTAGCGAAGTGGGCGATAGAACTGGGAGAGCATGACATCTCTTATGTCCCCCGACAGGCCATCAAAGGGCAAGCCTTAGCAGATTTCTTGGCTGAAACCTCAATATCCGAAGTCCCGAACTCGATACCAGAGCCAGTTCGTACAACGGGGGAGGAACCTCAAGACTGTTGGCATATGTACGTAGATGGGGCCTCGGGAAAAACTGGGAGCGGTGCTGGAATCCTCCTTGTCAGCCCAGATAAGAAAGAGATCACATACTCACTTCGCTTCCAGTTCGCGACTACCAACAATGAGGTGGAGTACGAAGCTCTGCTAGCCGGACTCCGGATAGCCACCGATCTGAAGGTCGCGGCCATAAAAGTACACTGTGACTCCCAGGTAGTCGTGAATCATATGCTAGGCAAATACGAGGCGAAGGGAGAAAGAATGAAGAAGTATTTGGCTAAGGCACGGGGCATGCAGGGCTTTTTCAGATACTTCCAGCTCGAGAGAATCCCCCGGACTCAAAATTCCCGAGCTGATGCTCTCAGCAAATTAGCAGCAGCGCCTGGCACTTCACAGGTGGAAGATGTCCAGCATAGAAGCATAGACGAAGCCGATGTCAACGATCTAGATGAGTCACAGCCGACGTGGATGACCCCGATCCTAGCCTATCTGGAGAGAGGGGAATTACCTGAAGATAAGACGGAGGCTAGAAGGATACTGTTGAAGTCATTGAGATATGTTGTTCTGGACAATGTCCTTTACAAGAAATCGTACCTTCAACCCTTGCTCAAGTGCGTCGGCCCGACCTCAGCAGACTACGTTATGCGAGAAATGCATGAAGGGGCATGTGGAAGTCACATCGGACCTCGGGCGTTAGCAAAGAAAATTATGAGATGGGGATACTTTTGGCCCTCGATGCTCAAGGATTGCACCGAACTCGTGCAGAGGTGCGAAAAGTGTCAGTTACATGCAAATGTGACAAGGATACCGCAAACTGAGCTGACTGCGATGCAGAGTCCTTGGCCGTTCGCGCAGTGGGGGATAGATATAGTAGGCCCATTCGATAAAGCACCAGGTCAGTTGCGACACCTCATAGTGGCAATTGATTACTTTACGAAGTGGGTGGAAGCAGAACCCCTATCCGCGATTACGAGCAAGAACGCCCGGAACTTTGTATGGAAGAACATAGTATGCCGATTCGGCATACCTCATGTCCTCGTATCCGATAACGGGACCCAGTTCACGGACAGGGTTTTTAGGGAATGGTGTGACGAGCTGCAGATTCAACAACATTTCACATCGGTAGCCCACCCTCAAGCAAATGGTCAAGCCGAAGTGACGAACCGAACTCTCGTCAAAGGTCTCAAAACCCGGCTAGAGAAAGCTAAAGGGTTATGGGTAGAAAACCTTCCGAACGTTCTATGGTCCTACAGAACAACGCCGCGAACAGCAAATGGCGAAACGCCGTATAGCCTGGCATACGGAACAGAAGCTGTAATCCCAGTCGAGATCGGACTCCCCAGTCCGCGCACGACCCATTTCGTAGCCGAAGTAAATGATGAGAACCGGCGTACGGACCTCGATCTGCTAGAAGAAAAGAGGGATACAGCTTACATAAGAGAGGCCCGATACAAACAACTCATAGCCCGATATTACAATCGGCGAGTTCGAGATCGGCAATATTGCGTAGGGGACTTAGTTCTCCGAAACAATGAGGTCAGCAAGGCTTGTAAGCTCGGCAAGCTGGAGGCCACATGGGAAGGCCCATACCGAGTAGACGAGGTCCTTGGTAAAGGCGCCTATAGGCTTTCCACTCTGTCCGGGGAGCCCATACAGCGACCTTGGAATATAATCCATCTGAAGAGGTATTATGCATAGATGTGGAGTATCATGTCGAGTAGCTCGGTCATTTTTGTCTTTTGTCAGTTCGGTCTTATTTAGTTCGGTTTATTGTTCAGTCCGGTCTTGTTTTCCAAAAATTATTTCAAGTAATGAAAGTTTAAGTTTTTTTCCGTATCTCTTATTTGTGTTCGCATCATTCTGCATTACTCCACTTATATGCATGTTACCTCTAACTCAAAACACTATCCTGACGAGGACAAGTGTTAGTAAAATAAAATCGTACGAACCAGGGGACCACCCCTACCGACTTAGTCGGCAGAACAGGAACCCGACTAGACCCAAGTGTCACCTCGGCAGTGGATAATAGGCAATATGCCATCCCGAACCAAGGGAAGACCCAAGTGTCACGTCGGAAGCCGATGTCAGGCTCCCAAGCCACTTCGGAAGATTCGAATATGACCTACGCGTCAGTTCGAAAACGAAAAAAGCAGAAATGCGATTCGAAACAGGCAATAAGCCAACAGTTACACTAACAGAGTTTATACAAAATTTGTTTATTATTTTGCAGAATTTTACAAGTCACGTGTTAGAAGGCCCGCCCTCATCTGGCCTCTTACTACAATTAAAGTAACTAGCCCAACCGCTAGTCGGCGGGTTCATCAAAAAGTCAATATTTATATCTTCCTTTTTTCGGGAGCATTGTCCCGAACTCCGACCACCACCGCGCCCACCACCGCCTGACATCCCAGTTCGGCTTGATACAGACCGGGAAGAACTTCGACCTCGGGGGACTATCGGAGCTCGGTAATTCCCATCCCCTCGATTCGGTATCGGTCTGCGGTTCTGAACAGGCATCAGCATGTCCAACCGGTCCTTAACCAGACGAGATGGAACAGTAGGACTCAGGGCGCGGAACCGGGGAGCATGTTGCTTACTAGGCTGAACGTCGGGGGTACCGGTCAAGCCACTTCTTCATTATTGGGTGGCGAGATAGTACCAACGGGAATAAGTTCGTCAAGTAGCGCAGCTCGGATATATAGTCAGCAACTTCCCATGAATCCGAACCACGATTCTGGACCTCCCGCACAGCCTCGAACGCATCAGCTTCGACTTCGGATATCGTCTTGCCGCCGAGCTCGTGGATAACCCTTTCGTATTCGCCATGCTCGTCTGCAATCCTCTTGGCATCCGCATAATCCTCTTTTAGTTGCAAATATCGAGCTTCGTTGGAATCAGCCGTGATTTGCAGAGCGTTATATTTGGCGTCAAATTCGTTTCGGAGGTGTTCCGCAAGTTTGTCAAGGCGCCCGATCTCACCATCCTTAAGATCAATAAGGATTTTCAGACGCTTTATTTCGTTTATCAAAGCAGTCTTATCTGTATCGGATTCGTTCTACAGAAAGTAAGAGAAAAGTAAGCAAAGAACCGAGTTTTCATTCATAAGAAAAGTGAATACATTTTACAAGTTCAGTACGGACATCAGCAAAAAAAAAAAAAAAAAAACAAGGTGGGGGAAGGGATCAACTGACCCCGCCCGTGGGTTCGGCGGTTGTGTTCTCGGTCCGCGCCTCGGCATCAGCATCCTCCAAATCTTCACCTTCCAGCACGGGGGGCGGTGTATTTGGGGACAGCGGGCGCGTCGCCAGTTCTTCGCGGAAAGGGATGCACGCTTCTTCAAAATCGGCATCCCTGTCGAACTGATAGGCCTGGATATCGGCAGCCGTGAGCAAGGCTTGCCCTTCCGCCAGATACCCCACGACGGGGAATGGAGAGGCCTTCTTCAAAAGTTGCCAAAAGTATATGCGAAGCACCTCTTCGTCCTCCACAGGCTCATACCCGAACTCCCCCTTGTCGAGATCGGGAAATTTGGCGGCCGCCCGATCAAGCACTTCGGCCACCGCCCGCTTCTCTATCGTCTTGGTCAGAGACGACACCAGTTTACCAAAACCCTTGCTGAATATTATTCTTTCAGCAAGGGCATGGAAAACGTCGCCTTGGGCGGCGGCGATCTCGGCCTCCCGAACTCGGGCGGCTACAGCCTCTTCCTCGCTCTTCGCCACTTTCTCCTTGGTGGCGTTGAGTTCGGCAGAGAGACGGTCGACCTGCTCTTGCAGTGCGGCTTCCCGAGCTGTAGCCTCGGCGAACGCCTTTGAAAGCTTGGCCTTGTCACCGGCCAAGACCTTGTTCTTCTCAGAAATACGGTGGTACTTCGCCACCGATCCCTTAAGGAGGCTCCTAACCGCGCTATTCACACGGTCATACTCCTCAAGAGTAGTGTGGATTGGATTGCTACCGTCAGTAAAAAAAAAAAAAAAAAAAAAAAAAAAAAAAAAAAAAAAAAAAAAAAAAAAAAAAAAAAAAAAAAAAAAAAAAAGGGAGGCAGATGAGATCGAAAAGAGTTGACTTTACCGCTGGGAATACCGGGGCGGAAGTGCGAACCTCAACCAGATCGGGTTCGGACGACGCCGAACCCATAACCAACTTTCCCGCAGCCGCCGCGTCAACCTCCTCCGCGGCTACAGAAGTGTTACCCCGACCTCGGGGAGTAGGAATCCCAGACCGAGTCTGTTCGGAAGACTCGGTCGCCTGCCTCTTCTGCCCGGACAGGGAAGAAGTGGACTCACCCTTCCTCTTCGGCGGGATCGGCTTCTTACCCCTCAACAGATCCACTGCGAGCAGACAGAAAGTTAGTACCGATGTCAAAAAAAAAAAAAAAACAAAAAAAAAAAACAAAAAGGAGGGAAAGGGACCTCACCCCTCCCCGGATCCACAGAAGTGGAAGGTTCATCGGGGCTCGGTACCGCCGTCCTGAGTTCGGCAAGCGACATCGGCATCTTGCCCAAGCTGGCAAAACGTCCTACCACTTGGCCAAAATTCTTTGGTTTTGGCAGCAGTACGACGGGACCGGAGTGCCACCCGAACTCAATGGCACCCTCGAACTGGCAATAAAAATTTTTTTTCTGCCAATCTTGCACTTTCGAGGGCACCTTGACAGAAAACCCCTTCTGCCGATATGAGGAATAGTACCACCCCTCGGTCCTAGACTTGAAAGATACCATTCCACCTAGGGTATCTATCGAATAGGGGATGCCAAGCCGGGAGCAAGCGATACCCATCCCAGTTATCTGGCTAATGCTATTTGGGGAGATTTGGGCAGGAGAGAGATCGAAGACACGGTAGATGTCGGCATAGATGGCCGGAAGTGGTATACGCAGACCAGCCTTGAACTGGTCCACGTATACGGTGACACACCCACGAGGAGGGCGGTAAGCCCTATCGTAGGCATTCGGCCGGAGGAGGAGAACGGAAGAGGGGAAGTTATATTTAACAGCAATTTTGTAAAGGGTGGAAGTAGAAACTACAGACTCTAAGACACCCACACTCCCACCAACACCAGAAGATTCAGGAAATTCCACTTCCTGGCCGTATGGTTCCTCGCAATCGGAACGCACACACGCCCGCCTATCATCCGGAAAAAAGGTCGGAATGGAATCAGACGAAGAAGTGGCGGCGACTTCTTCCGTCGCCGCCGAAGAATGCGACAAAATAGGGGAACGGACTTCTCGAACGGAGGAATTCGAGAAAGAACTTGAAACGGAAATAGATGAAGACATAACTTACTCTTTTCTTGTTGATGTCGTAGATGATTTGCAGAGAAAACTAATTGGAGAAGATGAACAGTACGGAGGATGGGCAAATTTAGGGTTTTTAGTTTTGAAGGGAAATGTAAGTGATTGTGTTACAATCATAAGGCATTAAAGGGAAAGGAATTACGCTTATTGAATACGCCATTCAATGCGACGACGTTTCAGACAACGTCCAATCGGTGCTTTATCGGTACCCCAAGCGTCGCATTAAATGCGGCTGACAACTTTAACTTTGGGCGGGAGATGAGATCGGCATAACCGACCTCCAAGCAAACCACATTTCAGAGGGGGTACCAAGTTCAGTTCGGACTTCCTCACACATTTCAGAGAGGGTACCAAGTTCAGTTCGGACTTCCTCACACATTTCAGAGAGGGTACCAAGTTCAGTTCGGACTTCCTCACACATTTCAGAGGGGGTACCAAGCTCAGTTCGGTCTTCCTCACACATTTCAGAGAGGGTACCAAGATCAGTTCGGACTTCCTCACACATTTCAGAGAGGGTACCAAGTTCAGTTCGGACTTCCTCACACATTTCAGAGGGGGGTACCAAGCTCAGTTCGGTCTTCCTCACGCATTTCAGAGGGGGTACCAAGTTGAGTTCAGCCACCCTCACGCATTTCAGAGGGGGGTACCAAGTTCAGTTCGGCCTCCCCCACGCAGTTTAGCGGTACTAATTCAGTTCGGGATTCCTCACATATTTCGGAGGGGGGTACCAAGTACGTTACTCAAATCAGCTAATACTCACCAAGCACAGGCAGGAAACATCAACTCCATCACCCCACGCTTTTTGGGGGTGGATGTGATAGGAAATGGCCCACCTCCCTAGGCCCAAAGGCCCAAAACAGACAAGCCCACATCGTGAAGCCCAGATCGGATAGGCCCAGATCGGCAAGCCCAATCCATGCTAAGTACAAGCCCAGGGAGTTGAGCCCTAAACCCAGAACGTGGGCTGATGGAGGAAAAACCGGAACAACCAACCACGCCTCCATGACCTCCACGATTCCACCTCTACAACTGCCATGAGTTGCGTCTATAAATACGAGAACCAATTATATTGTAATTTACTTACGCTCTTTTGAATACGAAAACATACTCTTTTCCTCCCCGTGGACGTAGATCGCACCGATCGAACCACGTAAATCTCTTGTCTCTTTTTTACTTTCGCACATAGATTACATACGAATTTGGGCCGCGAATCGAAGGTTCATCAATATTGATATTAATTAAGGGCAAACTTTCAGAAGTCACATGTAATATAAGAAAATATTTATTTTTTTATTTTTTTTTTTATATTTTGAAGTTAGGTGGTAATTTGATTTTCAATATTTTCTATTTGTTTTCATCTAAGTACAGCTAATCATAAACGATGCTCTGATTAAATACTCATGCATGCTACTTTCCTGGTTTTACAATTTTAGCGTAATTAAGTTTATCAATTAAAATACACAAGGACGTCGATCCCTTTTTCTTTTTAAAAAAAAATAATTTAAAGAAATTGATTTTTTAAATTGATAGTAATTGGGAAAAAAAAAAAAAAAAAACCCCAACAGCTACAATTGAGAGCTACGTCTCTTTCAATATCTCCTTTCGATTTCAATTGTTGTAGTTTATTAGTTTGAATTAGATAAAAATTTCTATTACTAAATAAATGAAAATTAAATAAATAAAAAAAAAATCGGAGAAATCCCGTACACTAGGGCTGATTTTGGGTTTAGAGGCTCTTCCGTTAGGGGCTCTCGGTTGTGAGTACCCTTATAAGCTCCTGAAAAATAAGCTGATTCAACCCAGCTAATTATTACTACATCTTATAAGCTTTTACAACTTATAAATTCTTTCGAATAAGCTTAACCAAACACCCAATTGCCAGATATATTCATCTACAATTAATTAATATATGAAGAATTAATTATATAATACATAATATATTTATTTATTTATATAATATTAATTAATGTTGGTTGATGGCCTGTCAAGAACGACCCTAGGTTTATTGCATCATATGCAGAATCGAGCGTGATTAATGTGGATTTTTTTAATATTTTATTTTGGAGTTTATAACTAATTACGTGCGTTGTGTAACGTTGAGAATTTTCTTTTTCTATACACCCATCAAAGTCAAAGATATGGTTCGATTTGATTTCGTTTATTTATGGGATTTCAATTTCAAGTATATAATGCAAAGAGGGTATAAGTATAACCAGTGATCACCATGCTATATTTTGCTTCGATTCGATTCGTTTACAACCCTACTTTCACGTTTACACCTATTACGATCTCATGAGCTCCTCCCTTCTCTAATTTGTTTTCAAAAGAGTTCACAATCCTCCTTCTTCTCCCATTAATCATTTTTGTTTTACATTTAGGACTCGATATTAATGTAAATTTAAAAAAAAAAAAATTCTGATTTTAAACCTAATACTGTAAGTACTTAATATCCGTTTAGTTTAATTAATTAAACTCACAATATTTGAATGTATGAATTATGTCCAGTTTGGAAAGGGACTGTCCAGTCAAATAAATAATTGGATTTTTAACCATTAAATTTACTAATTAATTTAGAGAAAAGGAGAGTAATTAATTATAATTACATTCATTAAATTATTTACTTCTTCCCATGTTAGGTCTTGTGCGAGTTTGAATAAATATATGGAGGGTTGATTATTACAATTATAACCTCTAATTTCTCAAGGCAACTGAAGCAGTGGCTCTTAATCAGATACCGTTGTGACGGGTTATGATTGAAGAGCGATAAACAAGTAGAAAACGTAATAAAAACACAGACTTACGTGGTTCAATAATAATATGTTGGCTACGTCTACGAGCAGAAATGAAGTACAAAAATGAAGTACAGATTTTATTAAACAAGCTAGGTTACATATTAGGTATTACATGTACAATTATATAAATAGCAAATAAATACACAAAGCCAGACTTAGCCCAAGAATGCACATAAGGTCTAACACCTAGGCGTCGCCCTCCTTAACCCCCGATTTACAGCTCTGCGTATTCGAATATAGATTTACGGCATATCAATAGATGCACTAATTGAGTTGTTACCGTACATTTATATCTTGATATACTTTTTAATTAAGGTTGCGTTCTCTTCGATGCGAAAGAAAAGGAGAGAAAAGAAAAAATTACACTATAAATTCCACATTTTTTCTCCCCTTTTCTCACCTTTTATCAATGAGGGAGGATTTTACTCCTTAAATTGAAGAAAATATTTACAACACCAAATTGGAGAGATAATATTTTCTCTCCATTGTAGTGCAAATGAATGGGAAAAAATAAAAAAAGGTGAGAAAAGGTGAGAAAGGGGGTGGAATTTATAGGGTGATTTTATCTTTTCTCTCATTTTCTTTCGCATCAAAGAGAACGCAACCTAAAAATGCAAGATAAATTCTTAATAGTAGTAATATTTTTTTTTAGGAACAACTCGACAAACACTACCAACAACAGTTTTTAATCTAACGGTGAAAAATGCCATTAATTGATGAAATGACGACATATTTCGACCAGACGATTATTATGCATGTCGTAAAAATATTGCCACCAGTTTATTACATTTCTTCGTATACTTTTACTTATAGCTAGTAATTAACCATGTATCAAATTTTGTTGGCACATAACACATGGTGTGACTGCTCGATAACTTTAAAAGTTATAGAAGACTCGAACTTGAAACTTTTTATCACGGAAATCTCGATTTTTTTTTAACCCTAACTGGCAACCACAAGCGTTCAGATCTAGATTCTTGATTATTTGAATTGGTTGATTTAATAATTGAAAAAACGAAAAACCAAATTAAAGCGTGGCAGATTAGTTTCTTTAAAAAATGAGAAGAGGTAAGAACGTACATTTGAAATCAACACTATAAGTAATGAAGAAAACTTGCTCTAATCTCAATCTCAAATACTTGGGAAAAATTAAGGATGTTTTCAGCTATGAATTTCTTCATTCTTTGCTTCTTAGCCATGTTTTTGCTTCAAGGCTTGATTCCAGTCAGTGCCAAAGTCCGTCGCTATAGATTCGAAGTAAGTATACATTTTATAACTATTTTGATGTGTTTTTCTTTTCATGAAGCTATAATCAAAGCCCTATCTTGTTGCAGTTGGTGAATTCTTCACACACGAGGCTATGCACCAACAAGACGATCCTAACAGTGAACGGACAGTTCCCGGGGCCGACTATATACGCCAGAAGGGGAGATCTGGTGATTGTCGATGTTATTAACAACGCCGACCAAAATATATCCATTCATTGGTAAACAAATCAATCATGCAATGATTAAGTTTAAGTATTGCCTGCATCCAATCTCGTTGTTAAATACTCCCTCCGTCCACCTATTTCTGACACGTTTGCTTTTTGCACGGGATTTAAGACGGAAGTGATTAGTGTATAAAGTATATTTTGTAGGGAATGTAATGTGGTTTATGTATTTAAACATATTTTAGAAACAGAGCATCATATATGCATAAAAACATGTTCTTGTCTGATCTTAAATGAAAGATCGTATAAAGACCTTTAATTTGATATAAAAATCATAAAATTCCGATAACAAACGAGCAAGTTATAATAATTTAAACTTTCGAAATTTAAATTATATTGAACTACGTGCAGAAAAATGAGTGGATGAGATTTAAGTATGGAATGTTAAGTGTAATAAGGGATTTACTAATCAACCTACTTAGTGGCTAATTCTTTCCGAATAAGGAAACGTGTCAGAAATAGGGGGACGGCCCAAAAAGGAAAGCGTGTCAGAAATAGGTGGACGGAGGGAGTAATAAATAGACTCATTATCAACGGAACAGGAGGCATATATATTTAATATTGGAGTTTATTGGTAATTATTAGGCACGGAGTGAAAATGCCGAGATATCCATGGACTGACGGCACCAGCTTTATCACCCAGTGCCCTATCACTCCTGGCACGCGGTTTCAGCAAAGGATCATCCTCTCCGACGAGGAAGGCACTTTGTGGTGGCACGCGCACATCGACTGGTCTCGAGCTACGGTCTATGGTGCCATCATCATTCTACCCCCCAAGGGAGAGACCTATCCTTTCCCCAAGCCTCATGGTCAAGTCCCACTCTTACTAGGTAATGTGTTAATAACCATGATATATATAAAAAGGTGAATCGCACTCTTCGTAGACGGAGAAGTAATCGAATCTCGATCGGATTGTCGCAGGAGAGTGGTGGAATAGGGATGTGCGGACGATCTTGAAGGAGTTTTACACGAGAGGACGCGATGCAAATGTGTCTGATGCTTTCCTCATCAACAGCCAACCTGGGGCCCTCTATGAGTGCTCAAGCAAAGGTGCTTAATTAATTTACTATATGAATTTTTTTGATAAAATGTCACTATATGATTATTATATTAATATTGTTACGTGCAGACATGTACAAGCTGAGGGTTGAGTTCGGCAAGACTTACCTTATAAGGATGGTCAACGCCGCCATGAACTACGTTTTCTACTTCAAGATCGCCGGCCACAACTTCACCGTCGTCGGGGCCGACGGCGCCTACACGAAGCCGTTGAAGACCGACTACATCGCGATCGTGCCGGGACAGAGCATCGACTTCCTTCTAGAAGCCAACCAACCTCCCAGCCATTATTACATGGCCGCCAGAGTATACGCCGTCGGCCCACCTTACACCCCCACCACCGGAATCCTTGAGTACGCCGGAAACTACATACCGCCACCCTCGCCGCCGCTCCCGTATTTCACTGATTTCGTCACGTTGGACGAAGCCGTTGACTACGCCGGCAAATTCTCGAGCAAGATCAGAAGCCTAGCCGACGTCGGCGTCCCAAAGGACGTCACGCACCGGCTATTCTACGCGCTCGAGATGAACGAGTCGCCTTGTCATGGGAGT
The DNA here is from genome assembly GCA_029379335.1 of Thymus mandschuricus. Classification (NCBI taxonomy): domain Eukaryota; kingdom Viridiplantae; phylum Streptophyta; class Magnoliopsida; order Lamiales; family Lamiaceae; genus Thymus; species Thymus mandschuricus. The sequence goes on along the minus strand of CM057075.1, from coordinate 36,160,327 downwards.
CTGTGCCAGGAGCCCGAGAGACTGCTGGCGAGCATCAACAACGTGACGATGTTGCTGCCCGCCAACATCGACATCCTCGATGCCTACTACAGGGGAATCAGTGGTGTCTACACCACTGATTTCCCTGACGTTCCACCTCGTGTGTTTGACTACACAGGAGGTGAAATCTCCACCAATCATTCGCGGCCCAAGTTTGAGACCGCCGTGAAGGTGTTGGAGTACAACGAGATTGTTGAGATCGTGTTTCAATCCACAAACATGTACGAAGTAGACCATCCCATGCATCTGCACGGGCACAGCTTCTACGTCGTTGGATCGGGACTAGGCAACTTCGACGGGGCCAAAGATCCGGCCAACTACAATCTTGTCGACCCGCCATTGATGAATACTTTCAATGTTCGAAGAATGGGATGGGCCGCCGTAAGATTTAGGGCTAACAATCCAGGTAAAATCTCTTTATGACAAGTGGCAAATTCTAGGGTTTAGAAATTTCAATAGGGTATATAATTTTCTTGTATAAATCTTAAATCATAAATCATTGACTATGCTACAAGTCTAAGTCTGTTATTCATTGTAATATTACTGAGATTAATAGAGTAGAGAGTGATAACTAATTGATTAATAATGCAGGGGTATGGTACATGCACTGCCATTTCGAGCGACATCAGAGCTGGGGGATGAAGATGGCATTCATAGTAAAAGACGGAAAAGCCCCCGACGAGAAGATGTTGCCGCCACCGGCGGACATGCCGCAGTGCGGAGGAGATGAAATACTCTCCTCCGACAAACTTCTATCTTCTTCTCAAGGGGAGAAATTTAGTAATAATGTGGAGTCAAGTGTATAGAATTTGATTCATTTTGCTTTTATTTTAAGGCTATTCGTGTGTGGAGAGTTTTCGAGAGAAGAAGCATCGAATATTAAGTAATAAATTCTTAATTAGAGATAAAACGACGCCGTTTGATTTAAAAGTTGGGCCACATAACATGTATTTAAAATGTCAGGTGGGATTTAATTTGGCTGGAATTTTTATTAAAGTGTTTCATGCTGAGTTTATACTTTGTTTCTTTCTAAGTTATTTCATTTTCAAAATTATATATATCGTATAAAATACTACTCCCTCTGTCTCAATCTATTACATTTAATTTGTACGTTTTTTTTTTTGTTTATCCCATTTATTAGTTCATTTTTATAAAAAATAACTAAAATTGAACTAACTAAGTGAACTGATACTAACTAAGTGAACTGATTAAGTTAGATGTAAGGAGTAATTTCGTCCAGTTCAATAGTCATGTTTCCTCAGTGTCAAAAGAAGTAAGGAAATCGTAAGAATTAATTATTTTAATTTTAAAAAAACATAACTATTAAAATGAAAACATACCTGACTATTGAAATGAACAACCCAATATAACTAGGGGCGTAGTTGAAATACAAAGAGTATTTCAACTCCGATGATATAGTCTCGCAGATACTTATAAAAAAAAACGGAGAGAGTCTTAATCTCTGACCACTGGCGACTCCAGCATGGGGCAATGGGGTTACAGCTGTACCCCCAAAAAAAAATTTTACGACTAGTATTTTTCGCTCTTCCCACCGAATATTGTTCGTTTTTATATCTATGTCTCATATATATATTTAAGAAACGCCCACTACTCAGTAGTACGGAAGAAGTAAAAATTTATTTTTGCTCATTAATTTGGTATTGATTCTTCCGATTGCTACTGCAAGTGTCGAGAGAGAAATTTTCAAAATAACCTAATGGTATATAATTTTTTTCGCACCCCCGATTTATAAATTCTGGAGTCGCTACTGTCTCTGACCCTAGACACATGGAAGACCCATTGTATGCGACTTCGTGCTTGATGCTGGGTCCAAATAAAATATTCTGACATGCTATTAATTCAATGGAGTTAATTAATTAGATGTGCCTAATTAAGCTTCTCCATTTGGTTCTGTTCAACATTGAAATTTACTCATTTTCTCTCGATTTAAAACATAGCAATACACGTGCTCATTAATGCCCAAACACACTAGCAAAGAATTTTATAACAATTTTATCCCAATTTTTATAAATCAACAAAAGAAATTTCCAAATGCTCCTCTTTCCATTTGATGTTTTTTTAGGAGTTTTAGTCAAATAGTAGGTTTTAACATTCCCCGAATCCGCTTTCCATAACCACAGTTAACTAAGGGGTGGTTCGAGTAAAGTAGATACTACATTTGACTTTTGAAGAGTTTCAGTGTAAATGTTTTGAAAGTGAGAGAACTACGCGGAGAGAGAGGGAGACGGAGAGAGCCAGAAGTGAGGAAAAGCACTAGGGTATGGCATATATGCAAAGAATTAGGGTTAGTCGCCTAACTTAAATTTAGGCCTAATTAATTTTTGGAATAAGTTAATATGGATTAGGGCCCTGATTTTATTATAAAACACTTACCATATTAGTTAAGGAGAAAATTATACAAGATAACTCGATAAAAAAATAATAATGAACAATTAGTGTGGGACGACGGGTTTAACCTCCCAAATCTTTTATTGGGTTTAATAATTTTTAGTAGGCCATAAGAATTAAAATTAGGCCTTAATATGTAATTTGGGGTGTTAATTCTCATCAAGTAAAACATATATGTATATAGATATTGAAAGTGTTTTTGGCACTTAACCCATATATTTTAAGCTTATTTTTGCAGGTATGGAGTGAAGTAGGGTTTGTGATGTGGACCCACAAGGCTCTCTTGACCCCTCTTTTATGCCTTTTCTATTGAAGACAAAACTATGCATGTTTTGGTTAAAATATTACGCCCTCGTCTGTTACCTTAAATAGCGAAATTTCAACTAATTAAAATTCATTCACACTACTTTATCCATTACTATCACCCTTGTCTTAATTTTCGTGTTTGGAAAAACTTCTCCTTTTATGAGTGAGACGAAATGAGTATTTTATAAATGCTTCTGTTGAATACTTTGTGAATATTATTCTATGATTATGCAAGTTCTTTTGAATAAGAAGGTTTATTGGGCCCAATTCAGATGTCTCTTTCTTTTCCTTTAGAAATTATGTGTGTCATTTTCTCGCTAGGACGCGGTTATCTAACTCTGTTTCTTTTAAGCAAAGAAAAATACTCGAGCTTTTATATGGCAAAAAGTGACCCAAATCCGTATCGAATTTTTCGCTTTGTTACACTAAAATTGTATACCTGCTATGTGAGGTTTAAACGATAAATTATATATTTTTAAGAAACTTATACTACAAAGTTAATTTTTATTTCGATTAACAATGATTAATTTTTCATGAAATAATAGAAAAAACAAAATGGACCGTCCCCTTTTGTACCATCTTGTAGTAACCCAAACTATTAATATAGTTACTCAAATGCATCATCACTTGTTGTACCAATTTTTATGTGTGAACGATGAATAGACAAATAAAATGCATATAGCCTCGTAGAAATTGAAAAGATAATAAATTTAAAAAATGTGTGACTATTCAAATAGCATAATGTATTTTAAAAGATGTACAAATTACCTTTCAAAAAAAAAAAAAAAAAAAGATGTACAAATTAATTAAAGAAAAATAATAATCAAGCTTATTTTTCATTAAAATTGGAGGGCCCACCGAAAGAAATTAGTACTCCTTCCGATTCCGTCTCAACCCACCAAAACACACAAATTAAGAAAATTCAAAATTTTACCTGAAATATCTCTAATCATTATATAAGAATTTGAAAAGGTAAATATATTTCAATCATAATAGGGACAAATTTAAAAGGTCGGACTTTCTTTCGGATGGATCCTCTGTCCCCATACTTGATATCCAATCGTGTATATATCCGAATTAAAACAACGTAGTTTTGTTAGTTTAAAAGATTTTGGAATTTCTGACAGATAAAAATATCAGAATAAAACTACGTAGTCTGACTTAGGTATGCGATTGAAACAAAAGTTTAAGAATAAAGAATTTCATCTGACTTTTTTAACATTCGAAATACTTTTTCGGAGACGGATCGTAGGAACCGAGTTTGAAAAACCGTCATTATGATCCCATTCCCAAAATTTCCTCTAAATATGCAAGCACAAAATTCTTCACTGGGTAAACCTAGGCTCCCGTGACGATTTGAATCAATGTTTTAAAAACCGAATCGGAGGTCGAACCGACGAGACCAAGTTCATGATTTTTTTGGTTGAACCACGCCGAAACCGAAAATAACTGTGAAAAACACGAATCGAAACTATGAACGGTTCATGGTTCAACCGGCAGTTCGATTCGATTTTTAAAACACTGGCTTGGATGCCTTGTTTGTATAATCGAATATGCCAAATAAAATGCATCTTAAATTTTTTTTTAAAAAATTATATTTAAACTACAGGTGTAAGATCTTGACTTGTATTTAACCGAGGCAAGATGTAATAAAAAAGAAAAGTCGAGGAACAATTTACTATAATAACTAAATATTGTCGCTAATTAGCTGTTAATAGCCATTGTTTTAATTAAGGCTCTTCATTCGAGGATAATTAGACAGAAAGCGCATCTTATCTGATAATAATCATAACATAATTAATTAATACTGGAATCTATACGAGTGCATTTCGGAGTGACATTTCTTATTATACCGGCGGATGTTTAAAGGAGTGCGTTTTTAAATACGTTTCCGTAACCAACATTTTTTCTTAAAGAAATTTTTATTTATTGATGTTTAAACAAATGTTTTTACGCGTGTTAAACATTCGTCCGAGTGGCATGGACACAATACCACGTATATGGAACGCACTCGACAATTACTCGAACTTATAGAGAAGTGTGGATTCTACTCATTTATATTATTATATCTGCGACCGATTCAAGGCGATTGATAGTGGGAAAAAAACAAGAAAACAATCACATGTAATAATAAAATATTTTTAATTACTAAGTGGGTAGGTAAAAAATGTGGTTAAGTGGGTTATGGAAATGTATTGTGTGAGTTTGGTGGAAGTGACAGAATGTAGTTAGGTTGGAACCCAAAGATTGGAATTTGCACACAGTGGAGAAACAAATTAAATGTCGGTTTTGAAATTGATGTTCGATTAGAAGAGAGGTGGGAGCGAATTAACAGTTTGAGTCGTGTTCTCGTATTAGATTATGTGATTTGTGGGAGAAAGATGGATTATATATTTCGATACTCCTTATACCTTGTTAGTGATTTATTAAATTCTCTTTTTTCTTGATAATTTTTTTTTTTTTTCAATTTCAAAAAGGTGGGTTGAGCATCATGTGAAATCATGTGAGGATCAAGACATATATATAGTCTCTGTAAATATACACTTAACTTTTTGTTTAATAATCCCTCTGTCTCGAAACACACTATATACAAAGGGTGCGTTTCGTTCAATTGGGACGGATACTTGATTAAATCCGAAACTTGTAGTTTCACAACGTCAAACCAAACTCGTCTACGTACACATTCCTGTCAGCCCGGCCTTTATTTGAAATGATTGACACCGTATATAATTGTCGCTTTTAAAATGATTAATAACCAGTAGTGATAACGTGCGTCGCACACCTCATCCAAATTTATTTTTATTTTTTTATAAAAAGAAATATCGAATTTATAATTAAGCATTTTAGTTGCATGAAGATCAATTCCGACATATACTATTTCACAACAGACAATAATGTTGTTGGAGATTTGATAAAACTTGAAGTGTTAAAATTAGAGACTAATTTATTAATAAATAGATGAATGTGAAATGAGCTTTTTCTAAAGTCAATTAGATAGCATTATTTTAATAAAAAGATGAATGTGAAATGAGTTTTCTAATATACAAACGAAGAAAAACATACACAAATTTAGCCTAATATATTGATTTTGTGTCAAATATATTGATTTTCGGATTCGAAAACTCTACGTGTCATCTGCAGCTTATCGAATATAGGTTCAATATTGTAATTGACTTGTTACTAAGGCTAGCCAAACACATAGGACAAATTCTTGATATTTTGAATTTCTTGAATCAAATTTAATAATTGAATAAGCGATAAAACAAAAGTCAGTGGCAGATGAGTTAAGTTAATTTCTTTAAAAATTGAGAAGATTTGAAATCAACATTATAAGTAATGAAGAAAACTTGCTCTAATCTCAATCTCAAATACTTGAGAAAAATTAAGGATGTTGTCAGCTATGAAGTTTTTCATTCTTTGCTTCTTAGCCATATTTTTGCTTCAAGGCTTAATTCCAGTCAGTGCCAAAGTCCGTCGCTATAGATTCGAAGTAAGTATACATTTTATAACTATTTTGATATGTTTTTCGTTTCATGAAGCTATACTCTAAGACCTTTCTTGTTGCAGTTGGTGAATTCTTCACACACGAGGCTATGCACCAACAAGACGATCCTAACAGTGAACGGACAGTTCCCGGGGCCGACTATATACGCCAGAAGGGGAGATCTGGTGATTGTCGATGTTATTAACAGCGCCGACCAAAATATATCCATTCATTGGTAAACAAACCAATCGCACAGTACTTAAACAGCCTCTATCCCGTCTTGTTGATACATAGACTTATTATCAACGGGACAGAAGGAGTATGTTTGTACTATATGCTAATATTGGAGTTATTGGTAATTATCAGGCACGGAGTGAAAATGCCGAGATATCCATGGACGGACGGCACTAGCTTTATCACCCAGTGCCCTATTACTCCTGGCACGAGGTTTCAGCAAAGGATCATCCTCTCCGACGAGGAAGGTACTTTGTGGTGGCACGCTCACATCGACTGGTCTCGAGCTACGGTCTACGGCCCCATCATCATTCTACCCCCTAAGGGAGAAACCTATCCTTTCCCCAAGCCTCATGGTCAAGTCCCACTCTTACTAGGTAATGTGTTAATAACCATGATATATATAAAAAGGTGCATCGCACTCTTCGTAGACGGAGAAGTAATCGAATCTCGATCGGATTGTCGCAGGAGAGTGGTGGAATAGGGATGTGCGGACGATCTTGAAGGAGTTTTACACGAGAGGACGCGATGCAAATGTCTCTGATGCTTTCCTCATCAACAGCCAACCTGGGCCCCTCTATGAGTGCTCAAGCCAAGGTGCTTAATTAATTAAATAATTTACTATATGATTTTATTTTGATAAAATGTTATTATATGATTACTATATTAATTAATATTGTTACGTGTAGATATGTACAAGCTGAGGGTGGAGTCCGGCAAGACTTACCTTATAAGGATGGTCAACGCCGCCATGAACTACGTTTTCTACTTCAAGATCGCCGGCCACAACTTCACCGTCGTCGGGGCCGACGGCGCCTACACGAAGCCGTTGAAGACCGACTACATCGCGATCGTGCCGGGACAGAGCATCGACTTCCTTCTAGAAGCCAACCAACCTCCCAGCCAATATTACATGGAAGGCAGAGTATACGCCGTCGGTCCACCTTACACCCCCACCACCGGACTCCTCGAGTACGCCGGAAACTACATACCGCCACCCTCGCCGCCGCTCCCGTATTTCACGGATTTTGTCACGTTGGACGAAGCCGTTGACTACGCCGGCAACTTCGCGAGGAAACTCAGGAGCCTAGTCGACGTCGGCGTCCCGAAGGACGTCACGCACAGGCTATTCTACGCGCTCGAGATGAACGAGTCGCCCTGTCATGGGAGTCTGTGCCAGGAGCCCGAGAGGCTGCTGGCGAGCATCAACAACGTGACGATGTTGCTGCCCGCCAACGTCGACATCCTTGATGCCTATTACAGGGGAATCAGTGGTGTCTACACCACTGATTTCCCTGACTTTCCACCTCGTGTGTTTGACTACACACGAGGTGAAACCTCCACCGGTCATTCACGGCCCCAGTTCGGGACCGCCGTGAAGGTGTTGGAGTACAACGAGATTGTTGAGATCGTTTTTCAATCCACAAACATGTACGAAGTGGATCATCCCATGCATCTGCACGGTCACAGCTTCTACGTCGTTGGATCGGGACTAGGCAACTTCGACGTGGCCAAAGATCCGGCCAACTACAATCTCGTCGACCCGCCGTTGATGAATACTTTCAATGTTCGAAGAATAGGATGGGCCGCCGTAAGATTTAGGGCTAAAAATCCAGGTAAAATCTCTTTATGACATGCGTCAAAACTAAGGATTTTTTTTATTTTTTATTTTTATCGAAAAAATGTTGGTTGTTAGATTAATATTAAATGGATTTAAAATTTTCAAATTTTAGAGTACTAATGAGTAATTGATTAATAATGCAGGGGTATGGTACATGCACTGCCATTTCGAGCGACATCAGAGCTGGGGGATGAAGATGGCATTCATAGTAAAAGACGGAAAAGCCCCCGACGAGAAGATGCTGCCGCCACCGGCGGACATGCCGCAGTGCGGAGGAGATGAAATGCTCTACTCAGACAAACTTCTATCTTCTTCTCAAGGGGAGAAATTTAGTAATAATGTGGAGTCGAGTGTATAGAATTTGATTTATTTTGCTTTAATTGTAAGGCTATTCGTTCGTGGAGAGGGAGAGAGGTATTCGAGAGAAAAAAGCATCGAGAGTTTGCGCATTAATTATTTATTAGGTAATTTTCTTAATTAGAAATAAAACGGTGTCGTTTGATTTAAGTTTACCCTTATATATCTATTCTATTTATAGGCCAAATGAAGTGGAACGGAGATAATATATAAAATGTCAGATGGGATCTACTTTTGAGTTTCAGAAACAGTCTCCTGCTCACCGTAAACACTTTTAATGTGTCCACTAATAGATAAATAGATAGATTATGGTATGAATTTCAATCTTTATTTCTTAATAATATGTCATGTCATCTGAAGACATATTCACGATAGATAGTGTAGCGTTACTCACTGCATTTATACTTGTTTCTTTCAAGTTGTTCATTTTTCAAAATTTGAAATGCTATATTTTGTAGAAATTTAACTTATTCTAATAAAACTAAGATGAAATGGACGTAGCTTACGCCACATCCACTTTTAAGCTCTCTCTCTCTCTCTCTCTCAAAATATAATTTATAATTTCCACATTGTTCTGTTTGTATTGGGGGGGGGGGGGGGGGGGGCACTACAAAAGATGCTACTTTTTCAAATAATTAAGTATTTCTTAACACTAATCTTTATGTATAGATTCAAAATATCTTGATAATAATATTAATATTTGATAAATTTGCCAGCTTTCGTCGACTGAGAAACATTTAAATATCTAATTAATATATATATTAGATGCCGTTTTCATGTATAAACAAAACAGAAAGGAGAAACTTTCTTTTGCCTTTGCACTAATTGATTGCTAATTATTTTACTTTATAAAATAAATAATAAAATAATTATAATTGATGACTCAGTTTCCTGTTTAGAATATATCCCATTCTAAATCTGAATGATTCATTTTAGTTTTAGGAAATAATTATATTTATAAATAACTCTCTCGTTTATTAACTCTCTCTTTAATTTTCATGCCAAAAAGCAAATGAGTAAATCTAGCGAGGGGCGAAGGGAAGTATATGCGAGCTACGTACGTGTGTCATTTGCATTGCATCATTGAGTTTTTTTCATTCTTCTCTCTGTTGTATTTTAGGTAGGTTGATTATGTCATTTCCTTGAAAAAAATCAATTAAGTTTATTAGGGTATACATGTATTATTTTTAAGCATTATAACAGAAAACTTAAATGCTGTGTGGTGGAGGACTTATATTCGACACCAATGATCTCGAAACTTAATCCCTTATGACTAAGTCAACACATGCACACTAATTAGGGTATATTTAACGTGCAAAAGCGACAATCATCGTAACAAAAATTAATATGTTGATTTAAAAATTAATTTTGAAATAATAGTATTAATCTATAAAAGTTATATAGTAGTACATTAATATTTGACAAATATTAATGAGCTAGCTAAGTTGTCATGTAACTTTGAAAAATGATAAACTAAATAATTAAATATATAAAATGAGACGATTAATGAGGCTCACATACTAAAGTTTTTGGAGGGAAAGTGTAGAACCACTATTTTACTTTACTTTAGTGTATATATATAGATATATAGATACGAAATTTTGAATTTAAACTGAGTTCCATACAGAATAAGGGAATATTTCCCGACAAGGTTGAGTATATATAATAAAAAATAATCATAAATTAATTTTTATTTTTTTTTATTAATAAGTACAAGCGAGATATACTAGTACTAATTAGCTCCCACAGAATTTTTTATTTTTTGTATTAATTACTTATTTTGATTTGTTTTTAATACAATTGGTGCTATGTATTTTCTTGATTGTAATGCATACCTAATTAAATTTGAGATAAGTGAAAGATTTGAATATTTTTTTTTTTTCAAAAGCATTAACATGAAATATATAGACAGTGTTGGGGATGACTCGAACTCGGGACGTTATTCTCAAAACTTAATTTTGTACTGTTAGGTCAACACACAGACACGTAAAATATTTGAATTTTGGAATATATGCTTGTAATTTAATCAATCAATCAAAAAGTTCGTTTCTTGTCCGTTTGGTTAAAGGTTTTTTTCTCTCTTTTTGGAAAAAACGTAGGTTTAATTAGTAATATTATATACTTAAATATATATGAAATGTGTAAGTAAATCAAGTAGAAATTTATCGTTCGCAGATGACATTTAATATGTGTCACTAATGTTTGTTTGCTACATTTGTATTTTAATTTAATTTTCTTACCTATTTTTTTATAGAACAAAATATATTATTAAATATGTTATGCCACGTGGAAAATTGATAAAATTATGTTAGACACACATAACGTCAAATTATATATGTGTGGTTGATGGATTATAAAAATCATTAATGACGTTTTTTATGGTAAATAAAGGGAAGCAAATATGTTTTGTATATTTTTCATGGGTCTTTATTTTTTTTATTTGATCCTTATTTATTTAAATATTTTTATGCTTGTGGAATTAACAAATCTTTTACCATATATATATATATTTATAAATTATTTATGTATGGTTAATTTATGTTATTTTAAGAATTATATTTCCTTTATTCCACTTTAATAGTCGTATATGTTACTTCATTTGTCCCATTTAATTGTCCACTACAAAATTAGCGCATTTTATAATACAGTAAGAGATAGAGGGGTTTATATTATATTTAGACTTGAATTTAAAACTACTACTATTTATTTTAGAATTATAGTAAAAATAGAGTATTATATTTTTTTTGCTTAGAAACTTATTTAAAAAATGAGTTGAAAATGGTGGATGAAAATATTCCCGCTTCCAAAAAGTTAGCCAGAAATTTAGAATTTTCACTTTCCCGGCCAAATAAAAAACTCAATAAAAAATTGAGGGCAGTTTTTCTTTTATCCGCAATTCCGCATAGTGGTGTAGATTTTTATCCCACAACTCCTTCTCTTCTTAAAACAATTCTGAATCAACATTTGACCGACCAGCACAAAGAAATGCCAAGCTGATACTTTTGAGGGTGTAGGCGGTTCAAATAATGGAGAATAGATGGAAATCGCGATTCTGTAAGTGACAGTTCACACTGAGTTCTATATATCTGCTATTCTAGTGTTCTTTTTTATCGGAAAATACACAACTGATTGTGTGATAGGGTCGAGCATTGGAGCCGCGGAGATCCTCCAAGCGGGCCATGGGGTGAAGAGCATTGAGTGTTCTGTAGTGTGACTTGTAAGTTGTGGAAACAACCAAAATATTTAATTTTGAATTATCGCTGCTCATTTGAAAATTGTATCATTTATTTTATGATTTATGTTTTACAATGGTCATTTTTCGTTTTCTGTAGGTGTTGGTTTGTTTCCATAAATCCAATTTTTATCTATTATCTATTGAAGTATATATCCGGTTGGCACTGCAGATAAAGTAATTTTAATTGGCTCAAGTCCATGGAAGGATGCAAGCTCTTAGCTCGATTTGATGTTCTAGAGCTTGGTATAGATGTGGTAGTGCACTTATAACTCATGCTTTTTATTTTTCCTTTCAATATGAGAAATAAATGTTTAATGAATTCTAATTCTTATTATATTGCCATGGCAGGAAGAAATAAAGTTTGCTGATATGAAGATGAAGTACATGGGATCTAAGAAAGACATAACAAAGTTAGAAGAACTAGACTTAGTGTATAGTTATTTAGATTATTTATTTGTTACTTGTAGATGGCTCTTTAAGTATTTGTACTTTCATTTTATTGAACATTATTTAATAAATTGGGTAAGAAAAAATCCCAAATTTTTTTCCCATACACATAACATATATATTTACCTACACTTAAATATATTTTTTATAAGAAATTAATAAAATAATAATATATAATTACCAAAAAAAATATTTAACTACACATAAGATCAATATTTAACCACACATATGAAATGCCACATGTCATTTCTATTGCCACGTGTCATTTCCATGTCAGCATCCACCTCATTTCCACCTTGTAATTATAAAATATCATAAATATGTTTATCCACACATAGAATATATATTCAATGATTTCTGCACACATACTTGTATGTGTAGGCAAAATTCTTTTTCTACATAAAAATAGTGACACGTGGTGATCCTTGCATTATGTGTGGTTGATAATCAATACACACACATAAGCATACTATTAGTCACACATGCATGTGTGGACAAAACCCAGATTTTTTGTAGTGACGTACACTATTTTTTGCCAGAATCAAAGAAAAATCTTTGCTTTTTTTAGTGGGAAGACTCTCTACAACTTGCTTCAATTCTTTGCAATTCTTGCAAGTTGCCAACTACCAACCTAAGATATAATTTCTAGTATATAATTTAATAAAAGAAACAGCGAGAGGTACAATATTTCTATGGGCTTTTTACCTTTATATATGTTGTTTTTTTTAAGGGAAAAAAAACTATCAATCAAAACGTCTCGTTTTTCTTGACACGATAAGCATAAAAGTTTTAGGTTATAACCTATAAAAATATATCATACCGTGCATTTTAAACTTAGGTTTAGCGTAGAAAATAAATTTCATAACCATGCGAATTATTTTTTTTTTTTTTTTGTATAATTAACTTGAAATTTAAAGGTCGTGACACAAAGCACTTGAATTTGACACGTTAGATTCCGAAACTTAATCAACTTAATCTGCTACCGCTAGATCGCACATGAATTTTTTTAGTGTGTGGTTGTTCATAGTCTAACCAAATTTAGACTCGTTCTATAGTTGTACATCAATATAAAATAAGTAAAAAATTAGAAAGAACATCACTAGCTAGTGAAATAAATATATACATAGCATTAAAAATTATAATAAAATTAATATTCTATTAACATATGCGTGCAGTGTAGGTGCAACTTTATGCTTTGGAGAAATAATCATAATATAATGTTAATGTATATATTATATAATATGCTTTAGCAAATATAAATATAATATGATCAATCACCTACCAGTCATCAGGAAGAAAATGTCACGCGCATGCAGCTGTGGTAGCTAGGTAACAACCAGCGGCTAAATTCTAAATAATATCGGAGATGGCTCTGTCTCGTCTGATTACGTTTATTTACGTTTAGTACGATTTTTAATAAATTTTATATTATAGCAAATAATCAAGTTGAGATATATGTATTAGATAAAGTGATTGTAGTTAGTGACAGAGCCGGGCTCTCGAGTTTAGGAGGGGCATAAATATTCGATTTTATGTTTGTTTTACAATAAAAATAGTTTATCAACTTATACACGAATTTAGTGTGTAATATACATAATTTTAATGAATTTACACATAGGAGAGGTAATTGGAAAATTTTGAGGTGGAGCAATTGTTCATCATGGGTCCCGCCCATTTAGGATTTCCTGTCTCGAATTATTATGTATCTCAACCGTGTTCCAAATCTCAACTTTTAGTAGTTTGATGCATTTTTTTCAATTTTTATTTTATAATAATTTATTTTAATTATATTATTATTTTTAGGGTTCACTAATCCAAATTAGGGTATACAATTATTTTTTAACATTTACTTTCATTTTTATTAGTTATATGAATGCTTGAAAAATTCTAAACTAGGGTGTATTACTATTTTAGAAAAAAGGGTAATCTAATTTTTTTTTCCAATAAATGTCTATTATAATTTGTTGTATAATGCAATTTTTATTTATTTTTATTTTTAATGAAAAGAAATTAAGACCGAATTGTACACATAATTAGAGATAGAGGATGCGATGTGAATCTATCTGGCCACTGATTGTAGCGGATATGGTAAGGTATTATGATTGTAAATATGACCGTTTCGGTATTTAATTTGTTATATTCAATGTTTAAGTATTAGAATATACAAACGAGTTAACTTGATTCATATATATTTAATATACGATGATTAAAAATATACAAATGAACCAAGTGAAATGGGACAAAGAGAGTATTTTTGTTTCATTCTTCACACTCCCTTTGTTTCAAATAGAGCAAACTTTTGAAATCCATAACAAATATTTTTCAAAGAGGGGTGTTTCATTTAGGATCGAAGGAGAGTATTAAATATATACTCAAGCTATAGTGATTAACTTGAAGAGGTGTTATTTTTCCGTTCAAAGAAAAAGAAAGAACTCGAGTTATCAAGTTTATCAAGCAGTGACTCTAGATCAGAATTTATAAATTATTAAAGATAATTTAATTAAGATAAAAGGTAAATAAATCAACCTAGAATTAAATTTAAAAAAAAAAAAAACCAAACATTCAGACAAAAACTCCTATGAGACGGGACTCACGATGCGGCCGGATCTTAATCCGGGCCCGCCCGCCCGCCCGACCCGACCCGAACCCCTCATGAAACCCGGACCTACCCAATTAAAAAAAAAAAAAAATCCCCTTTCGTTACTAACCCGACTCGGGCAGAATCATTCCTTCGCCACCGCGTCGCCGCTGTTCCTCCGCCGCCGCGTCGCACCCGTGAAGATTTGTTGCCGTCATTACCCGCAGCCGTCGTCATTTCCCCCTACAAACATATTCAAACAATTCATCGGGTCATCGAATACGTCGGGAACTACACGCCGCCGTCGCCGCCCCCGCTCCCGTCTTTCCCGGGCTTCTTCGACGCGGACGCCTCCGATGGCTTCACCGACAGTCTCAGAAGCCTCGCCACCGAAAAATACCCTATCCAGGTCCCCACAAACATCACGAAAAACATGTTCGTCACTCTCTCCGTCAATCTGTGGCCCTGCGACAAGATGCCGTGCTTCGGTCCCCACCCCGACCGGCTGCGGTCGACGTTCAACAACGTGTCGATGCTGCTGCCGGAAGGCATCGACATACTTCAGGCCTACTACACCGGGATGAGCAACGGGGTTTACACCGCAGATTTCCCCGACTTCCCGCCTTTCCCGTTCGACTATGCGCACGACAAGCTGCCGGTCGAGGAGTCGCGGCCCCGGTTCGGGACCGCAGTCAGTGTTCTCGAGTACGGGACCGAGGTCGAGATCGTGTTTCAAGGGACAAAACTAGGTGGAGGCATCGAACACCCCACCCATTTACACGGATACAGCTTCTACGTCGTCGGGTTCGATTCCGGGAACTTCGACTCCAACAAGGACCCGAAAAACTATAACCTCGTCGACCCGCCGTTGGTCGAGACCATCGCGGTGCCGAGAAATGGATGGGTCGTTATCAGATTTAAGGCCAACAATCCAGGTTAGCTAGGTTAATTTTATTTATTTATTTAAAAGTATTTTTTTATTTTTATTCTTAATTTTAATATAAAATACATGCAGTTTCGTCCGATCAAATTTACATATATTTAATCTTGCATGGTCAGTCTTAAATTCCTAGCTCTGGTAACATTGAACTGTAGGAGTTTGGTTCATGCACTGCCACATGGAACGTCACCAGACCTGGGGAATGAAAATGGCGTTTATCGTAAAAGACGAAAAATCTGTAAAGATATCAGCAAAACAACAAAATATACTTTATGTTGGCCCAAGACCGACAACCGATAATGGAAGAGAACAATCGAAAGGAAGAAGACCCTCAAAAATGAAAGAAGAGAAAACGGGAAGAGTGAAGACGTAAAAAACTTGTATTAATTCTGCTGCATTTGTTCGCTTATCTACAAACACAAGAAGCCACATATTAAGGAAAAATCTAGACTCTCTAATTAATAACTTTGGTAACTAACAAAACTATTAATTTTGATTCTAGCTCTACATAGTTCTGGAGACATCCATGGAGAATTCCAAAAAATAACTTTAATTCTTCACACTCCCCCTTAAAGTGATTTTTTGGAAATTAATCCCAACTTGGATCGCAGGAACTCGAAAGATTTTTTCGGAAGCGATTTTGTGAAGATGTCTGCGACATTATCTTGGCTTCGCACTTCCACAGTTTTATTTTGCCTTCAAGAACCTTTTCTCGAACAAAGTGGTGCTCGATCTCGATGTGCTTAGTTCTTGCATGACACACGGGATTATTTGCAAGTTTGATAGCACTTTGATTATCTCCAAATAATGCAGTTGGCTTGATCATCGGTAAATGCAAGTCTTCAATAAGTCTTTGCAACCATACACACTCTTGAGTAGCAAGTGCGGCAGCCTTATATTCCGACTCGGTAGTTGATAGAGAAACCGAATCTTGTTTCTTGCTGCACCAAGAAACACTAGTGTTGCTGCATGGATTGCATGGAGTATTTTTATATGGAGATGTTTTTATGTATGCGAAGGAATTCTCGGTGGTGTGGAATTCCTTGTGGATCAAGGATTTGTTCCTTATATTATTTTCTCTCCTTAATTAAAAGATTTACATGAAGATTATATCTACCCTATTAAGGATATCTTTTAGATATGCCTTAATTATCTCTTAGGGTTTTACGAGGAGTATATAAGATTGAAGATCTCAATTGGAGCGGCTGCGCGTCTGGAGATATTATTGAGAGCTTGTCTTCTTCGTGTATTTTGAGAGATAAGTTTTTTCTTTTCATTCATCAATAGTTGGGGTAGTTAGTTTATTGGTGAGTGATTGTAATACTTTGAACGTTCCCTCGTTCAAGGTCGGGTTTCATCTTTTCAATTCTGTGAAAAGAGTTTTGGGTAGACTAGTGAGAGTTTACCACGGATTCATTGGTGAGGAGTAGAGTTGGGTGAGGAGAGAACGCTCGGTGTTGCTGACGTTCACGAGTCTTGTATCCCTTATACTCATCATAGTGAATTGTTTCTTGGAATAGCTTCCCCCAGACGTAGGTGTGATTATCACCGAACTGGGTTACCAACTTGTGTTCTCAACTGGGTTACTTTCTGTGTTACGTGTTGAGTTACATTAGCCTACCAAAGTAGGGATTATACAATTTCAATTGGCACCAGAGCAGGTCATCGAGGTGCGGTGTTAGATCCTGGGATAGCTGTATAATCCGTTGGTACATTGGTGGTGCTTGCGATGAGTACCATCAGGGAAGGCGGTTCTACGGTCAGACCACCGTTATTTGATGGCACAAGTTATGGGTATTGGAAGATCAGAATGGCTTCGTTCATCAGATCCATTGACGAGGCTGCATGGACTGCAGTGGAAGTTGGTTGGAGTGCTCCAAAAGATGAAGACGGTTCAGAGAAACCTAGAACTAAATGGTCGGAAGAGGAGCTAAAGTCGTCTGGGATGAATCAGAAAGCTATCAACGCCATTCACACAGGTGTGAGTGTTGAGGTTTTTGCCATTATCTCCACGTGCAAATCTGCCAAGGAAGCTTGGGATATCTTGGAGATTACGTATGAAGGCAATAAACGGGTGAAGAATCAGAGGCTGCAACAACTCACTTCACAGTTTGAGTCCCTCAGAATGGACGAGAATGAAAGCATCTCGGATTTCTATGCTAAGTTGCTGAGTCTATCGAATGAGTTCTTTTCGTTGGGAGAAAAGCTCACGGAAGCTAAGATAGTTAGGAAAATCTTGAGATCTCTTCCCGAGAGATTTGATTACAAAGTTACTGCTATCGAGGAAGCAAAGGATGTTGATGAACTATCTCCAAATGAACTTATTGGTTCCTTGAGGACGTTTGAGATGGGTATGCGTGTGTATCCTAGTGAAAAGAAGAAGTCCGTAGCATTCAAGGCTTCATCTACAAACCAGTCTGAAGAGGAGTTGACTGCTGAAGACATGGCGGAGTGCATTGCGTACATCTCAAAGAGGTTTGGGAAGAAATTTTTCAGGAAAGGAAATGGTGAAGGTAACTCCAGATTTCGCCGGACTGAGAATCAAAGCAGTTCTCAGAACAGAGGTCCTAATGGCTCAGAGAAGAAAGAAAATGGAGACAGGGGACCGCAGTGCCATGAATGTGATTGTTTTGGTCACATCAAAAGCGAATGTGCCAATACCTTCAAGTATCAGAAAGTCAGCAAGAAGGCGTTCCAAGCCACACACAGTGATGATGAGGTCACGGACACTGAGTTTGAGGAAGGACGGGATACATCTCATTCTGCACATGTTGCTACAGTAAATGGTCCAAGGCTCAAGTCTATTGTTGATGATCAGGATCCATTCAAAGTTAAAGAAGTGGAGGAAGAAGAAGATGATCAGGAGGACTATGATGAGTTGATGGATGCGTGTAAGAAGGCACTGATTTTGAACCAGAGCCTTACGGAGCAGGTCAAGAATCTTGAAAGGGAAAGAAACGCTTTAAGATCCGAGGTTGAATCTCTTCAAGAAAAGCTCAGAAGCTGCGAGGACGGAAGAAAGGAGACTGATGAAGAATTGAGTCATATTCAGAAGTTAATAAAGATGATGAATTCCAGTACTGAGAAGCTTGATGAAATTCTCAGACTTGGAAAGAGAGCTGCAGATAAGGAGGGTCTTGGATTCAACCGAAATAACTATCAACAAGTTGGATACCAATATCAACAAAGAGCTCAAAGACAAGACTGGAGCAAGACAGAGAGAGGAGTCGAAGGATGGAGACAATCCAATGATTCTGTTGGAACTCAATCTAGTGGGAAATCGGTTAGGCGTGAGGAATGGAGGCCTAAACTAACCGAAACCTCAGTTGTTGCCGAACAGAAGCCTGGAGAACAAGGAGCTACAGAGGAGGTACCCAAACAAGAACTCCACAAGGTACCCGAGCATAATCCAGATTCTGAAGTATTCATTCCTCTCTGTCATTACTGTCATAGACTTGGCCATATCAGACCAAGATGTCGGTTCTACCTTGGTGATAAGAGGCAAGAGATGCTCAAATATCAGAATAGAAGGAATCAAGGCCAGGGCTATAGGGCTTATGTTGTTCACACCAGTAATAGCTCCAGAGTCGGAAACTCTTGGTATATTGACAGTGGATGCTCGCAGCACATGACAGGTAACATGAATCTTCTTGTTAATGTGCAAAGTTGCTCTAATGAGTCAGTTGTGTTTGGTGATGGTGGAAAAGGCAGAATTCGAGGAATTGGTACACTGAATGTACCTGGGATGCCAGTTCTGGAAGGGATCCTTTATGTTGAAGGCTTGAGAGCAAATCTGGTCAGTATCAGCCAGTTGTGTGATGATGGGATGAGCGTAAGTTTTGGGAAAAATAGCTGCATCATCAACAAAGGAACAGATAAGTTTCTGGAGGCAAACAGATCAGCCGACAATTGCTACATCTTTACTCCAAAGATCACAAGCTACAGGGTTGTTTCTAAGATGAGTGAAATTTGGCATCAGAAACTTGGGCACACGCACTACAGGAATATTCAGAGGCTTATTCAACTGAATGCCATTGAAGGAATTCCCAAGATCAGATTTGGAGATGTTGATTTTTGTGGACCGTGTCAACAAGGAAAACAGACTCAAGAGGTACACAAGAGAGTACTCCGAATCACTACAGCCAAAGTCCTTGATCTCATGCACATGGATTTGATGGGACCCATGCAAGTTGAAAGTCTAGGAGGAAAGAAATACATTCTTGTTTGCGTGGATGACTTCTCAAGGTACACATGGGTTGAATTCTTAAGAGAAAAATCAGACACTTTCGAGGCGTTCAGAGTTTTGTGTCATAGATTGGAAGTAGAGAAGGAGAGCAAACTCAAGGCCATCAGAAGTGATCATGGGCGTGAGTTTGAGAATCAAGAGTTCATGGAGTTCTGTCAATCCAAAGGGATAAGACACGAATTCTCAGCTCCTATCACTCCTACACAGAATGGTGTGGTTGAAAGGAAAAACAAGACCCTGCAAAGCACTGCCAGAACTATGATGAAGGCTAAAGAGATTGCACTTAGACTTTGGGCTGAAGCATTTGAAACAGCTTGCTACATTTGCAATCGAGTGTACCTCAGGCCGCAGACAGAGGTTACTGCTTATGAGATCTGGCGAGGAAGGAAGCCAAATGTGAACCATCTTCACATTTTTGGCTCACGATGCTTTGTGGTAAATGACAGAGTGCAAAGGAAGAAGCTTGATGACAAGGGAATAGAAGGAATCTTTGTAGGCTACTCCAGAAACAGCCGTGCTTACAGAGTGTACCTGAAAAATCAATGCACTGTTATTGAGTCAATCAATGTTACTTTTGATGATTCAGTGGAAGACGATGTAAACAATGAAGATGATGTCTAGATCACCAGTACTGCAGAGAGCTCTCAGAGTCCTAGTAAGGAGAAGGATGTCAAAGTAGAGGAGATAACACTGGAGGGTACTCAAGATGGTACTCCAACTGGTACTTCTGACATTGCCGAAACAAGAGTCCATAAAAATCATTCAGCTTCAGATGTGATTGGGCATATCAATGATGGGATGCAGACCAGGAAGAGAGAGATAGACTTCAAGAAGTTAGTTTCTCACATTGCTACGGTTTGCTTTGTCTCAAAGATCGAGCCCAAGAATGTCACTGATGCATTCCAGGATGAAAACT
Organism: Thymus mandschuricus; assembly: GCA_029379335.1. NCBI lineage: Eukaryota > Viridiplantae > Streptophyta > Magnoliopsida > Lamiales > Lamiaceae > Thymus > Thymus mandschuricus. The sequence continues at coordinate 36,139,515 of CM057075.1, read as the reverse complement.
GGATAGCTGCCATGCAGGAAGAACTTTTGGAATTTCAGCGTTGCAATGTATGGTATCTCACCTCTCTCCCCAAAGGTGCTAATGTGATCGGAACAAAGTGGATATTCAAGAATAAGACAGATGAGCAAGGGAACATCACTCGTAACAAGGCCAGATTGGTTGCTCAAGGATACTCACAGGAGGAAGGTATTGATTACGGGGAGACTTTTGCTCCGGTTACCAGATTGGAATCTGTGAGATTTCTGATGGGTATGGCTAGCAGCTTAGATTTCAAGCTATACCAGATGGACGTCAAAAGTGCTTTTCTGAATGGGAATTTAGAAGAGGAGGTATATGTTAAGCAACCGAAGGGCTTTGAAGATTCCGAGCACCCAGAGTATGTTTACAGGCTAAACAAGGCTCTATACGGACTGAAGCAAGCCCCCAGAGCGTGGTACAACACGCTGGCGGAATTTCTTCTGAAGAAGGGATATGTTCGAGGAAGTGCTGACAAGACCTTGTTTGTTAAGCAACATGGAGGTCACATATTTATTGTCCATGTATATGTTGATGATCTGGTCTTCGGTTCTAAGTCAGAGGCTCTTGTGAATGAATTTGTGAAATTGATGACCTCTGAATTCAAAATGAGTATGTTTGGGGAATTGAAGTTCTTTTTGGGGCTTCAAGTCAAGCAGTGCGAAGATGGCATCTTCGTAAGTCAGGAGAAGTATGCTGAAAATTTAGTGAAAAAGTTTGGCATGGAGAGTTCTAAGTCAAAAAGGACACCAATGGGTACATCGGTCAAACTAACCCAGGAAGGAGAAGGCAAACCTGTGGAACAAACAGTGTACAGAAGTATGATTGGTAGCCTATTGTACCTAACAGCCAGTCGACCAGATATTGCCTACAGTGTTGGGGTCTGCTCGCGATTCCAATCAAATCCGAAGGAGAGTCATCACAGGGCTGTGAAAAACATTATAAAGTATGTCAAAGGAACGTGCAAGATTGGTCTATGGTTTGGGAAAGGAAGTTCTCTGAAGCTTACCGGATACAGTGATGCTGATTGGGCTGGAAATCCTAATGATCGTAAGAGTACCACTGGAGGATGCTTTTTCTTGGGAGATAATCTTATCTCGTGGCATAACAAGAAGCAGAATTGTGTCTCTCTATCCTCTACGGAAGCAGAATATATAGCAGCTGGGAGTGCATGCACTCAGTTAATCTGGATGACCAAGATGCTGTATGATTATGGGATCGATGAAAAAGAGTATGTCTTGTTCTGTGACAATATTGGGGCTATTAATCTTTCAAAAAATCCAGTCAGTCATTCGAAGGCCAAACACATTGAGATCAGACACCATTTTATTAGAGATCTTGTTGAAAACAAGACTTTATCTCTTCAGCATGTCTCTACTCGTGTGCAAGTGGCGGATATTTTCACCAAACCTTTAGATGGAGAAAGGTTTGAGGCTTTACGAAAGTCACTTGGGATGTGTATAATCTGAGCTGTTCAGATTATGTTTATTTGATTTCATCTATTATTTGATTTCTTGGTGTGATGGGTGGTGTTATGTTTGGTGTTATCTTTTGGGTACTTGTCTGACGTGGAATTTTTGTCAGTTGAAAGAGGGCTATTTTTCTGCGTGCCTTCTTTGCTATTCCTGTTGATGCCTTGGAATTTGAACCGACTCTTGCTTGCTGCAGTGCTCTTTCTCTCAGTGTTCAATTGTGATAGGTCTTTTCTGGTTCTCTTCTTCTCCGCCGGATATCTGTGCGATTCTCCTGATTTTCTCATCGTCTCTCCTCCGGATCTCTAAATTCTTGCTGCATCCATGGTTTCGTTCAAGATCTCAGAGGGTTTTGATCTTGCATTGCTGTTCGCAGCTGCTCAGCCTGCGCCCAGAACCCCTATGTTGCCGTGTTGCCGTGGTACGAACCACAAGACCTGTGTGAATCTCTCTCTGGCAACGCTGCTGTACATGCTGAAAAGGTGGTTTTTGCTAATAAGGCTATTTGCTTCCCTCGTTTCTTGTATGCCTATATTTGCAAGTATGTGCAGTTTGATATTCCTGAAGGTACAAAGGCTCCTGCTGCTTCTTATATGAGGTTCACTAAGGCTCAGACCGGTATTGCGCCTGAGTCTCCTCCTTTCAGCTCGATGGCAGAAAAGGCATCTTCTTCCTCGATGCCTCATGAAGTAAATATTGATGATATTCAGCTGCCTTTCGGTCCTGCTCCTCCTCATTATGAACCAGCAATTTCGAAGCTCATGTTCCAAGCTATCTCTCTGGAGTATGAAATGACATGTAAGCAGCTTCGGATTCTATTGAAGAAGAAAAAGGAGATTGAGGATCTGCTTATCTTAGCTGGTGGTACACCGCAAGGGGGAGCTGCTGGTGCTCCTACTTTCTGTGTTACGTGTTGAGTTACATTAGCCTACCAAAGTAGGGATTATACAATTTCAACTAGTATCGCCACAAAGAAAGACATATCCCGATGTCGACTTCCTATCATCCAAGTCTCCACCGAAGTCAGCATCCGTGAAGCCTCTCAGAGAAACATCGCCTTTCTTTTTGAAGAATAAACCCAAATCTGGAGTTGAGTTAACATATTTCAATATCTTTTTTGCTGCTTCCAAGTGAGGCTTTCGCGGCGATTGCATAAACCTGCTAATATATCCAACTGAGAAAGCAATATTAGGCCTTGTTATAGTCAAGTATAAGAGACTACCAACGAGAGCCCGATAAGGTTGCGAATTAGGGAGAAGCGACCCTCCGTCTCGTCTAAGTTTGAGATTCGCATCCAAGGGAGTAGAGAAGATTTTGCTTTGGTCTAAACCAAAATGTGCAGAAAGCTTCTTGGCATAGTTTTCTTGCGAGACAAAAATTCCATTCTGCTTATTGATGACTTCCAAGCCGAGAAAATGGTTCAGCTCTCCCAACTTCTTGATATCGAATCTGATCGCGAGCTCATCTTGAAGTTTCTCAACTTCATTTTCATCATTCCCTGTAACTATCATATCATCCACATACAAAAGAACAACTAAATGCAAGCTTCCTTGTTTTTTAACAAATAGGCTAGAATCGGAATTTGATGCAGAGAAACCACAGAAAACCATGTACTCCGAAATTTTACCGTACCACGCTCGCGGAGCTTGTTTTAGCCTGTAGAGTGCTTTCTTAAGCTTGCAAACGTAATGGGGATGCAGGTTGGACATGTATCCCGCCAGCTGCTCCATGTAGATATCTTTATCGATCTCGCCGTACAAGCTAGTTGCCACAATCGCCAATCATGGAATGCTGCCAAAGTTATCACCGAACGAACTGAAGTCATTTTAGCTACGGGGCTGAAAGTTTCTTCGTAGTCTTCACCATATTTCTGCGAGAAACCTCGAGCAACCAATCTCGCTTTATATCTATCGATACTCCCGTCGGCTTTCCTTTTAATTTTGTAAACCCATTTGCATGTAATGGGTTGCACATCCTTTGGCTTAGGGACCAGACTCCATGTCTCGTTCCTTTCGAGGGCATCCATTTCAATATCCATGGTAAGTTCCCACTTCTTGTTTCCTTTAGCTTCTTCATAGTTAGATGGCTCTTCATCATCAACATGACCTGCAAAGAAACAAGAGTATGTACTGACAAAATTTTCATCTCTATAGTGAGAGGGCAAGACTATATTTCTCCGTGGTCGCTGCTGGACATTCACTTCAGATGAATCTTGTGTATGCTGTTGAGGACTCCCCCTATCTCTCTGCTCCTCAACGATCGGCGGCGAATCTGTAGTCGGAGAAGTAGTGATTGGAGGCACTTCAACTATCTCTTCATCTCGAGAGCTTGCATTACTCTTTTCATCATTCTTGTAATATGATGAAACCTCATCAAAAACAACACCTCGGGATACGATGAACAAATGAGTCGTTGGGTCCATGCATCTCCATCCTTTCTTCCTCTCATCATACCCAACAAAAATGCATTTCCTTGCCTTTGCATCTAACTTGGTACGTTGAGATTCAGGCACATGAACATAACAAATAGATCCAAACACTCTAAAGTGCAGTGTTTGATAGTAGGCTTTTTTCCAAACATCATTTCATAAGGAGACTTCATATTGTTTGGAGAAAGAGGTGATCTATTTATCACATAAGATGCACATTTCATACCTTCAGCCCATAAGGATCTTGGCAAATTTTTTGCGTGAAGCCAACTCTTGCAGGTTTCCGTCAAGTGCCTAATCTTCCTCTCGGCCACGCCGTTTTGCTGCGGCGTCTCTGCACAAGAGAATTCCCTTCTTATCCCATGGTGACGACAGTAGGATAGGAATTCTTCTGAAATGAATTCTCCCCCGTTATCGGTTCGCAGACACTTGATTCTTTAATCGAACTCTCCTTCGACCACTTCCTTGAATTCTTTGAATACGCTAAAAACATGTGACTTGTGTTTAACAAAGTAAACCCAAGTATATCTGCTGAAATCATCAACGAAGATCAGCATATAAGAGTATCCAGAAAACGAAGGAGTTCGGGTTGGCCCCATCACGTCGCTATGAATAAGTTCCAACGGGGCGTTACACCGAGAAGATGATTTCTCGAAAGGAAGCCAGTGAGCCTTCCCGTATTGACAACCCTCGCAGATTTCTCCATCACAAAAATTTGTCAGATTAGGGAGCCCATGTACCAGATTCTTTTTTACCATAACTTTTAATTTGTCCATGCTTAGATGCCCCAATCTAGCATGCCATAGGTGAGCATTTTCGTTGCTACTCATCTTATTTATATATGAGCTAGAGGCATATAAAACGAATAATTCTTTAACTCTCTTACCGGTATGGACGACATCGGCCTTGAGCATTTGAATGTTCCTCAAAAATTGTACGCCGTCTGGCCCAAAAAGTACGAAGTTTCCAGCATCCACGGCATTGGCGACAGAGAATAGATTCTTCTTCATCCCCGGTACTTGAAACACGCTTTTGAGTGTAATTGGATCTTCTTTTGCTCCGTTGATGACCACAGTGCCTTCATTTTTTACGTGATGGATGGTATTATCTGCCGTCACAATGGCCTCACGACCATTGTATTCTTGAATGCTAGAAAACTTGGAGTCATCCCAGTAAGATGATGGCCACACCCGGAGTCGATGATCCAGTCGTCACCAAAATTTATGGAAGCGAGAGCATCTACTTGTCTTGTTTCTGCTACGAAGCATTTCCCCCAATCTTCTTCTTCTTCAACCTTTCCAGCTTCAGCCATATTTCCTTCTTTTAGCTTCGTTTTGCAGAACTTATTGATATGCCCCGTCTTTCCGCAACGATAGCATTTGAATATCTTTTTGTGGTGTCCAGAGGAATCCTTGCCCGACGATTCCTCCTTCTTCTCCGTCGAGTTTCCAGAGCTTGAATTTCCTTGAAAGTTCTTCTGCCCCATAAAGATCTTCTTTTTTCGCCATGAGAGCGTTGCTTTCTCCTTCTTTGATCGAGATGTCAGCCATTTGTTTAGTCAACATTTTTTGTGACGAGCAGATTCTCAAACTCTTCCAAAGATGGTTGTGTTGCCCATCCTTGAATCGACGTTACGTACGGAATATACTCTGGCTTCAATCCTTGAATAATATATCTTCTAATGCGAGCATCAGAAATTGCCACTTCTGGATTTAGAAGAGAAATTTTTGAACATAAATTCTTGACCTTCAGAAAATACTCACAAATGGAAAGGTTCCCTTGCGTGGTGTTCGCGAGCTCGTTCTCTAGGATTTGCAGCCGTGCTTCATTCTTTTTGTTGAATAGCTTGTCCATGGCTTGCCAGATTTCATGAGCCGATTTGCAGCGCATGATATGATCGAACAAGGAGTGAGATATAGTCCTTTTCAAGACAAATTCGGCCTTCGCGTTCTGCTGCTTCCACTTCTTGAGCGCATCTGCGTTTTCTGGTCTCGCCGCTGGAGCTTCGATGCTGCTTCCGTTGACTACCTCCCACAAGTCTTCACCGACGAGATAAGACTCCATACAAGTCTTCCAAACTCTGTAGTTGGACTGATTCAACAACTCCATTCTCAGCCCACTAACACGTCCACTCGAATCCATCTTTGAGGCACCGACTGTATCTTCCAAAGAGATCTTGACACACGATATACAAGAGCCCTTATGGCTCTGATACCATGTAAAGATATCAGCAAAACAACAGAATATACTTTCTGTTGGCCCAAGACCGACAACCGATAATGGAAGAGAACAATCGAAAGGAAGAAGACCCTCAAAAATGAAAGAAGAGAAAACGGGAAGAGTGAAGACGTAAAAAACTTGTATTAATTCTGCTGCATTTTTTCGCTTATCTACAAACACAAGAAGCCACATATTATACGACTCTAAGGAAAAATCTAGACTCTCTAATTAATAACTTTGGGAACTAACAAAACTATTAATTTTGATTCTAGCTCTACATAGTTCTGGAGACATCCATGGAGAATTCCAAAAAATAACTTTAATTCTTCACAAAATCCCCCGACGAGAAGATGCTGCCGCCGCCGGCGGATATGCCCCGCTGCGGAGGAGAACTGTCATCGATCCCTCTCGTGTTTTCTCATAGTAGTCGTAACGAGTCGACCTATATATTAGAAGTTAAGGTCTTGAGTTCATCGATCATTTTTTTTTTTTTGGTTTAATTTTCAATGTTTAAGATTTGATTTTAATTCACATTTTTAGGGTTGACTAGTTAACTAGTAATTGGTCGTGGTTGTTACTTATGTTTGGTAGTGTCCTTCTTAATGAGTACCAATTAATTCAAGGATCATTTCTATCCACTAATAACTTTTTGTTGAAAGCTTTCTAATCTTTGAATATTACCCCTCGTCTCTTCTCTTGTATTAGTGTGATTATTACTTTAAGGAATGCAATTCAACCCACCGTGTGCATATTGATACGCCTTGAGATTGAGACGTATCGATAATTTACGCTTCGAGTGCATATAAACTCCAAATCTTCTCGAAGAGAAGCCAGAAACAAACGAAAGGTTCCTTTAAAGTTCTATTTCGATAATGACGGCCAAAATACAATGAAACCTTAAATAGGTTTGACACTAATAACCTAGTGGGCTTAAACTTGACCCAATTCTCTAATTGGACTTCTAACCTAGGCCCAAACACAAAACTACAATTAAGGAACATAACATAAAAGACTAGTAAATAAACATATGTTTTCATACTATCTCTCTCCTTCTTGGTCGTATCACATATACTGTAGATTCCAACAATGGATGCATCATGCATGACTTGAGAGTGAGAGTGAGAGAGAGAGAGAGAGAACAAATTGATTTTCATCTTCCATCGCATCCTTAAATGAAAGAGACGTCGGAATTGTGAGAATTTTTTACCGGTGGGCGCTATCTAACGGACGTCTGTTACAAATAACAAATGTTTACTATGCCGAAATTTACCGATCCCTGCAAAAGAAAAATTTCCAGAAAAACAAATCCATGTTTCAGTCCATCTCCTTTAATTGATAAGGATTTAATATGATCAGAAGGTGATTGTTTGTCACCGCTAATTTAACATTTCTAGCTTTACTTTTCTTACCAGCATTTTATCGAACATATGGTAGACACGCATGTGTGCTCTTGTAGGAAGCGGGAGATTTATAAATACATCTTTTTTAATTTAACGTCATCGAAAAGAAATGAATCGATTGGAGTAAGATCAATTGGTTGGCAGCAACCATGAACATGTAAGAGTTGAGGAGCAATTTCCCGATTGCGCGTATCATCTCGATTTATCGCGAGTACGCAGTGAAGGTATGTTTTTATTCTTCTGATTTTACGATATCGTTCATTTTCAATGTAAAATTTAAAGACTATTCTACGGAGGATTCGAACTTGTGAATTTTGGCCGCGAAGATTAAAAACAAAAATCTATAATGATGTTAAGTTCTATCACAAAATTATTATAATCCCTCCTCTCAAGTTAGATGACGCATTTATTTTCGGCAAGGGAATTAAGGAGGGGGTGATTACTTGAAAAATGAACAGTTGCTACATTAACATAAATAACACTTCAAAATGACATTATAAAGTATTTAAAAATACAAATAGGTAACGCTACATTTCGCTGAAACACTAAATATGACACCTCATTAGTAAAAAATACGTCATGACAAAATATTTTACGTACACTTCCGTCTATTGTTACATTGACATACATGACGCTTAAAAAATGTCAAATAAATTTAAAATGGAGCAATAATTATTTTCAAGAGAAGGGAAATGTGTCATGTAATATGCGACGTCCCAAAAATGAAAAACGTGTCACCTAGCCAAGACCGGGGAGTATTAAACAATATCAATTTGCAGAAATTCCTATGGCCATGATATAGACCTCTAGCTAATACACAATCAAAGTGTTCGTATATATATATTTTTATTTCCCACATAATTGTTAGGCTTTTTTTGGAAATGGAAATGCAGCATTGATCGAAAGTCGCATTGAAATGTATCCCTAACAATATATAAATTAACCTCTAATTATATCATCCACTCATGATATGATTGCTAATCTTTTCCGTCTTTTACGATGAACGCCAATTTCATTCCCCAGCTCTGATGACGGTCAAAATGGCAGTGCATGAACCAGACTCCTACAAAAAATGACCAGTTCTGTATTTAAGTTGGGCCAAGACAGTTGGAACGAAGGGACCGAGTATAATATAGTATTACTAATTTATGGCAATCAAGGAAATAATAATTAAATGGAGAAAAAACAAGACCTTGATTGTTAGCCTTGAATCTTATAGTGGCCCAACCGTTGATGGGAACCACGGTCGTTTCCACCAAGGGCGGGTCGACCAGGTTGTATCCGAGGGGGTCACGGGCCGGGTCGAAGTTCCCGAACCCCGACCCGACCACGTAGAAGTTGTGGCCGTGCAAATGCATGGGGTGGTCGAACCCGTCCGCGTGGCTGGTCCCTTGTTGGAACACGATCTCAACGGTCTCATTGTACTCGAGGAACATGACCGAGGTCTTGCGCTCGGGCAGCGACTCGTTTCTCGCCTTCTCGCCCCTCACGTAGTTGAACGTGGAGGGCGGTTGGTCGGGGAAATCGGTGGTGTAGACCCCGCCGATCCCCCGGTAGTAGGCGTCAAGGATGTCGGCGGCCCTCGGGAGCAGCATTGAGACGTTGTTCACGCTCGCCAGCATATTTATTGCTAAGTTGTTTTAGTTTATCCAATTGAATTGTTTTTAAAGTTTAAAATTTATTTAATTTTAATTTTTTTCAATTCTTAAATAATTTATTTTACTTATTTGTGACTGTGCGACGTTTCTTATCCTTGCATAGTAGCACGTGAGCAAATACTAGTTATATTGTATATTACATTATTGAATATAAAAATACAAGACAAGTCCTAATTAAGATAGACGTACTACTCTTGAGGATTGTTAATCTTTTCCCTGATCGCCGAAAATAATTCCGATGGGCTTTCTCCACCGCAGCGCGGCATGTCCGGCGGCGGTGGCAACATCTTTTCGTCGGGGGCTTTTCCGTCTTTTACGATGAACACCGTTTCCATTCCCCAACTTTGGTGGCGCTCGAAATGGCAGTGCATGTACCAAACTCCTACATTAACACAACACTAACAATTAGCAAGTAGATACCATTGCATCAACGAATGATCGACAATAATAGTAATAAAATAAATAAGGAAGACAATATTTAGAAATAATTAATTAATTAATTACCTGGATTGTTAGCCTTAAATCTAATGGCGGTCCATCCATTTCTCGGCACAGCAATTGTTTCCACCAACGGCGGGTCGACAAGATTATAGTTGGGCGGGTCTCTGGCGGCGTCGAAGTTCCCGGATCCGGATCCGACAACGAAGAAGCTGTGGCCGTGTAAATGGATGGGATGTTCGATCCCTCCGGCGAGGATGGTTCCTTGAAACACGATCTCAACTTCGGCATTGTACTCCAAAACGCTAACAGATGTTCTGAATCGGGGCCTCGACTCCTCCGGCGGCAACCTGTCTTGTGTGTAGTCGAAACGCGAAGGCGGGTTGTCGGGAAAATCGGTGGTATAGACACCATTGATACCTCTGTAGTAAGCCTGCAAGATATCAATGGTGTCTACAGGCAGCAGCATCGATACGTTGTTGAAGCTCGCTGCCAACCGGTCCGGCCACGGCCCGAAGCACGGGTTTTCCTCATCACAGGGCCATAGATTCACGGATATTGTTAGGAATAGGTTTTTCGTGATGTTCTTAGGGACGTGAATCGGGTATTTTTCGTTGGCCAGGCTCCTGAGCCGGTTGGTGAAGTCGGCGGACGCGTCCGAGTCGAGATAGTCGGGGAAGGACGGAAGCGGCAGCGGCAACGGCAGCGGGTCGTAGTCACCGGTGTACTCGATGATCCCCGTCGTCGGGGTGGTGACGTAGCTTCCTCCGAAGCCGAGGACTCTTGCGCCCATGTAATAATGGCTAGGCGGCTGGTTGGCTTCTAGAAGGATGTCGACTGTCTGACCGGGCGAGATCGCCACGTAGTCGGTCGTAAAAGGCTTCGTGTAGGCGGCGTCGGTGCCCACGACGGTGACGTTGTGGCCGGTGATTTTGAAGTAGACGATGAAGTCCATCATCGCGCTAACCAATCGGATCAGGTAGGTCTTACCGTACTCCACACTCAATTTGTATGTATCTGCACCAATTTAATTTAATCAATCAATTCAAATCAAAACAATTACTCCTATTGCATCGTTAAATATGCACTACTAGAAAAATGACCTATAACTAAATTGACATACATGACGCTTTAAAAAACTGTCATTATAAACTACCTAATAATGCAAATAGATAACGTTGCATTTGACTGAAACACTAATATGAATGACACTTCGTCGGTAACAAGTGTCATGGAAAATATTCAAATTAAGTCGTCAAAAAAGATGTAATACAAAACCGCAACAGAATTTGGTACGAATCGTTATTAAAAATACCTTGTCTCGAGCATGGGTACAAGTCCCCCGGTTGGCCATACATGAGCATAGCATCAGAAGCTTGGGGGTCGCCGCCGGTGGCCTGAAATCCCCTCACCACTTGTTGCACATCGACATTCCACCACTCTCCTACAATAATAATTTATTTATTATATTCCAAATTATATTACAATTACATTATTTACAATTACACAAAAAGATATTACCTATTAAGATGGGGACTTGAGCATGAGGCTTAGGGAAAGGATAAGCCTCTCCCTTGGGGGGTAGAATGATGATGGCACCGTAGACAGAATTCCGAGTCCAATCGCTGTGAGCGTGCCACCACAACGTGCCTTCTTCGTCGGACAGGATCACATTTTGTTTAAACCTTGTGCCGGGGGTCATAGGGCACTGTGTCACGTACTCGGTGCCATCTGACCATGGATATCTCGGCATTTTCACCCCGTGCCTAAAAATCAATCAATTCGGGGTGTTGTTGACTACTATTGATGCTAGATCATGATATAAATCATGTAATAAATTAAGCTAGTTACCAGTGGATGGTTATATTATGGTTAGCATTATTGACGACATCGACTATGACGAGATCTCCCTTTCTAGCATATATAGTCGTCCCCGGGGACCGTCCGTTCACCATTAGCATGCTCTTTTTGTTGCATAGCCTAGTGAGTGAAGAATTCGTCACCTTAAACCCAATAAAACAAGTTAGGTAAAGCTATATATCCTCTAGTAAGCGGAAAAAAAAAGTCGAAAAGGAAGATATTCTTACTTCGAACCTATAGCGACGGACCGAAGCATGGACGCCTTCGAGCATTACGATTCCTAAGAAGCACACCATGAAAACCATGGCCGACGACGACGGCGGCATTTCCTCTTCTTCAATTTCTTTTGAGACGAAGTGATATGGTGCTATAGGACAGAGAAAAAAATATCTAAAGCTTCAATAGAATTGGAGACTTTTTTTCTGTAAAAAGGAACTGTGTTTTCACTAAACCATTGGCCTACAATTCATGATTTTATGAACGCATGCATGCTTAGATTCTCTCTCTCTCTCTCTCTCTCTCTCTCTCTCTCTCTCTCTAATTCAGTACTCTGAATAATGCAGTATGAACTGTACATCATCGAATACATCCAATACTGTGCCAGGAATACTAGAATCTAGTCGTTGTCATTGACTCCTTGATATTTGGAAATGTTTTGAATTTATATAGTACAGTATATATTTTTATTACTCCATGAAATAATTAGGTGGGAATTTATTTTTTTACTATTTCAGCACATAATTTTAGTTTTTTCTATAACGAATATGGCCTTTGTTTCATTCTAGTAGAGCGAGCTATTTTGATATACGAAACTTACTTCATCTCACTTTATTAGTTTTACTGAATATTTATATGTGAGATATATAATATTCTAACAGTACTAATGAAGTGAGACGACGGGAGTATTACACTCGATTTGAATACATTGGGCTCGAATAGAGTGAGACGAAAGTTTTCAAACTAAATGTTCATGCTACTAAAATATTGTCTCGGTATACATAGAACGATGGGTAACAGTAGTTTGATTTATCTAAAAATGTACTTCATCCGTCCCACTTCATTTGACTTCCCTTCCAGATTGAAACGTCCCACTTCGAAAGAATTTACTCTTACTTTTCAATATGGACCACTTGCTTTTCATTTTTAACACTGTCGAAATGAAATAAGTCAAGTGAAGTGGGACGGAGGGAATATATATGTAGTTAGAAGTTTGTAGAAAAAAGTCTTAATACCTGAAATCAAAAGTTACAAACTATACATATAAATCGAATGTTCCTTTTTTTAAGGCCTTTTAAACGGTGAATCGACCCAAATTCATGTTCCCTCTATCTATAGATCAAATTTTATACTTTCTTAATAGGTCATCCCATATCAATTGTCTTACTTTTTAAAATGAAAAGATTTAACCATTACTTTTTAATGTATGAGACCAGCTTTACGTTTTACTTTTATCACTTAGCGTAAAATTTCGTATTAATAAGAATTAGAATAATTGATTTGAGACGGAAAGATGAGTGAGTAAATAAAATTTCAAGTTGAAATAAGTGAGTATTGGAATTTATTTATGAATAATTATTAAAATACTCGTTCCAATCTAAATGTGTAGTGTGTAAAAGATGGATGATTTCGTACGCTAATACAACGTGATAGCGAATCATAATAGTATGGTCTAGTACATAACACAAAACTATTCACACGATGTTTATGAATGATTTAATATTCCCCTAACATAGAAATGATATGCTAGTCCTTATGTTAGTCACTTTCGTGGGCACCTTCGTCATTTTTTCATTTCAATGTTATTTTGTTCGATTTTTTCAATTGTAATATATTCTAATACCTTATAAACTAATATTGAAATTACTAAATCTAAAAAATATACAAATATCAATGTTCGATTTGTTAGTTTTTTCTTCTAAGTTCAAAAAATGTATAATAAAATAAATCGAGCTTTGATATATATTTATATTTATTTATTTTTTTGGATCTATTGATTTCAATATTAATTTATAACGTATTAGAATATATTACAATTAAAAAAATAAAATAATATCGAACACGAAGGTGCCCACGAAGGTGACTAGCATATCATTTCTCCATATATCTTAACTACTATGAAAGAAAGGTACTAGCTCCCTCCGTTTTTTTCTGACATTACTTGTTTGCTAATTTGGATTGTTTTTCTTCAATTGACATGTTTCCTTTTATGGCATAAGAAACACCACTTTCATCCCTAACATTATATTTATCGTTAATGCATACCACATGTTATATCTTTTTTATTAGATTTCTTAAATATTGTGCTGAAAAGAAACAGGCCACGTCGGAAAAAAAAAAACGGAGGGAGTATATATAGGTTACTTCAATTTTCATATTCACCTACTCACCTACCCAAACTGTACGTGCATGCTTTACAGCACTATTGCTGAAAATAATAATTTTTTGACCAGTCCAATCCGCCATATCATACTGGAAAAAAAAAATAATAATAATAAAAATAAATAAATAAATAAATAAATAAATAAATAAATAAATAAGGAAAAAATAAATAAAAAGCAAAAGCACTTTTTTTTTAAGTAGCAAAAGCACATTTTACTAGTGTATTGCTTGTTCAATTGCAGGAAACTGGCCTAGGGCAAAACTTTCTCCTTCACAGAAGAAAAGTTTCCCTAATTTTTTTTTTTCCTCTCTCCTATAGCCCTTTCCCCACAAATTAAAATAAAATATTACCCCCAAGTCTCTTGATTCAGACACATCTTTTTCGGCACGTGATTTTTTTACAATATAAGTATTTATCTAAACTTTTATTATGTTTGGGGATGTAGTGTAACTTATATATTTTAAGATTATTGGTATATATAGATAAATAATTAATTAAAGTTATATAATAATTAAGTAAAAATAAAGTTGCATTTAAATGTATCTATAACAATAATTATATCAGCATTGATCGAAAGTTGCATTTAAATGTATCTATAAACCTCTAATTAATTATATCATCCACTCATGATATGATTGATAATCTTTCCCCATTCTGCTAATAGAAAAGGAACAGATGACGATTCTCCTCCGCAGCGCGGCAGGTCCGGCGGTGGCGGCAGCATCTTTTCGTCGGGGGCTTTTCCGTCTTTTACGATGAACGCCAATTTCATTCCCCAGCTCTGATGACGGTCAAAATGGCAGTGCATTAACCAGACTCCTACAAAAAATGACCAGTACTGTATTTAAGTTGGGCCAAGACAGTTGGAACGAAGGGACCGAGTATAATATAGTATTACTAATTTATGGCAATTAAGGAAATAATAATTAAATGGAGAAAAAACAAGACCTGGATTGTTAGCCTTGAATCTTATAGTGGCCCAACCGTTGATGGGGACCACGGTCGTTTCCACCAAGGGCGGGTCGACCAGATTGTATCCGAGGGGGTCACGGGCCGGGTCGAAGTTCCCGAACCCCGACCCGACCACGTAGAAGTTGTGGCCGTGCAAATGCATGGGGTGGTCGAACCCGTCCGCGTGGTTGGTCCCTTGGAACACGATCTCAACGGTCTCATTGTACTCGAGGAACATGACCGAGGTCTTGCGCTCGGGCAGCGACTCGTTTCTCGCCTTCTCGCCCCTCACGTAGTTGAACGTGGAGGGCGGTTGGTCGGGGAAATCGGCGGTGTAGACCCCGCCGATCCCCCGGTAGTAGGCGTCAAGGATGTCGGCGGCCCTCGGGAGCAGCATCGAGACGTTGTTCACGCTCGCCAGCACCCTCTCGGGCTCAGCGCACGTGCTCTCTGTGCACGGCCATAGATTCATGGCCAGCACGAAGAACAGGCTCTGCGTTACGTCCTTTGGCACGTGCGACGGATGCTCGTCGCTAGCTAAGCTTCTTATTCTGTTGGAAAAATGGTTGGTTAGGTCGGAGGACTCCGTCCACACGCTGAATTTGGGGTAGTGTGGGAGCTGCGGCGGCGGCGATGATAGCGGCAATCCGGCGTACTCGATGATTCCGGTGGCCGGGGCGTAGTCCGTTCCGCGGGCGAAGACCTTGGCGGCCATGTAGTAGCGGCTGGGGGGCTGGTCGGCTTGTAGAAGGAAGTCCATGGTCTGGCCGGGGGCGATCGCGACGTAGTCGGTCAAGAACGGCTTCGTGTATGCGCCGTCGGTGCCGACGATGGTGACGTTGTGGCCGGAGATCCGGAAGTGGGAGACGTAGTTCAACATAGCGTTTACCATTCGGATGAGGTAAGTCTTTCCCACCTCCACTCTCAACTTGAAAGTATCTGCGCCCACAAATTATTCATTTTTATTCATTTTATATATCGTTTTTTTTAAATTAAAATTAAGTTGGATTAAAAGAGTAAATCATACTAATAAATATTCCCTCTCCGTCCCAAACGAGACGGCACATATTATTTTATTTTGGTCGTCCTGTACAAGATGACACGTTTACATTTTTGGAAAAAATAAATCCGCTACTTAACTCTACACGCATTTCAGTATAATTTAAATTACAAAACATCAACATGATTGGTTCTTTCATATTTTCAATTTTTGTCAATTTTGTATCAACACTTACCTAAACATCAATATATTTAAAGGTTTAAACATTAAACAACGTACTCCCTCCTTAATTCCAATGTCAAATAAATGTATCGTTTTACTGAAACTTTAGTTTTCTTGATTAAATCGAGATTAAATAATAGAAAGCACATAAATCATATACTAAATTGAACGACAAGCGACCAGTTCCCAGATTTTTCAGTCAGACCGGCCGGTTCGGTTCGGGTTTCAAAGCATTGATTTGAAAAGAAAATGTTAACTTTCACAAAAAAATGTTAACTTTCAAAATAAAAATGTAACACGACTTTATCATTATTTATCTAGCATAATGACACGACTTTATAATATTAATATTTGAGACAGTTGATAAACCGAACGAAAATATGATTCCGTTGCAGATTTCAAGACAGTAAAAATGGTAAATTAGACAGTGAAATATGCACCTTGTCTCGAGCAAGGAAAGAGGTCACCAGGCTGGCCGTTGATGAGGAAAGCATCGCAAACTTGGCCGTCGTGTCCGGTGGCGAAAAAGTTCTCCATAACTTCCTGCACATCACCGTTCCACCACTCTCCTGTAAACAAACACTCCACAATGAGTTTATAGAGAGAGAGAGAGAGAGAGTTTTTCCAACACAAATACCTAGTAGTATGGGAACATGAGCATGAGGCTTAGGGAAAGGATAGGTCTCTTTCTTGGGTGGTAGAATGACAATGGCACCATGGATAGTAGCTCGAGTCCAGTCGATGTGAGCGTGCCAGAACAAGGTCCCTTCCTCGTCCGAGAGGATCATCCGTTGCTTGAACCTCGTCCCCGGAGTAATTGGGCACTGTGTGATGAAGCCGGTGCCGTCTGCCCATGGATATCTCGGCATTTTCACCCCATGCCTGTAAGAACCATGCATGACTAGCTTCTCAATACAACATATTGGATTAAACCCTAAATCATATATATCACAAAAAACTATATACCAATGGATGGTTATGTTTTGGTCGGCTCGGTTAATAACATCGACTATCACCAGATCTCCTCGTCTAGCGTATATAGTCGGTCCCGGGAACTGCCCGTTCACCGTCAGCATCGTCTTGTTCGTGCACAGCCTAGTGTGTGAGGATTTCATCACCTTGAACAAGATAGAGTTCTTCAGATTAGCAATTTGCACGAAAGGAAAAACAAATTAAAACAAAACAAATTATAATACACACTTACTTCAAACCTATAGTTTCGAACTGAAGGTTCGACTTGTGCCAGCAGAGTAAGGCCTAAGAAGCACAGGATGAAAACCTTCATGGCCTTGAACATTGTTTTTCTCTTTCTTACTTTCTCTCTCTCTCTCTACTTGAGTAGGGTATTTATAATGGTGACTGTGGTAGCTATATTATATGCGTGTTTGTATATTTTCACCCTTATCTCTTGTTTTTATTTTTTTCCTTTTTAGGCAAATTTCCTTCTTGTTCTCATTGGTATATACTCCACCGGTTTACAATTTATTGACAGTAATATTATATTGGGACGTTCACTATTTTTTAACTTTTATCTTGTGACGTCATAGATTGGAATGCTGAAATTACTGAAATGATCTGTATACATCGATCATAAAAACTGGTAACGTAAGTAATTTCGGATGCCATTGGAACACTGAAATTAAGATAAACAATCCTTTATTACGAAACTAGAGGTATTCGATCTAATACTACTAGAATGGATGTATTCGATCCAGTTCATTGGGACTTGCTACTCATATATATTTAGTTTTTGCACATGGATTTTTATCTCATTTTCAGTGTAGGACTGTGCCCTAATTGAATTCATTACATTTTTTATTTTGCTTCTTGTATTTAGAAAATCTGTGTGTAGTTGGGGTAGGTGGGGGGCGGCGAGAGATTGGAAAGTATTTTCTAGCAAATTTTCCTTTTAAAAAAAAAAAAAAAATCGAGGCAAACTGATATCCCGTAGATTAGGTCTATTACTAGGAATCTTAGTCGGTATAAATAGTTGTAAATTTTCAGTATTTCATAATAGAAGATTATTAATATTTTAATCAGTTCTATAACATTAGGGTTTAATTAGAATAGGTTTCACGTTATCGTAAAAATTAAGGTTTTTCACAAGTTTATCGTGGATTATCGATTCGATTCTGCAGCAGGATATATCGTACTCCCTCCGTCCCTTTCAAGTTGAGTAATTTCTTTTTGTGATTTCTGGCACGCTTTTCCACGCTTCTAGATGACGGATTTTAGAATGGAATTTTGAAGAATATTTTCTTTCTCAAAATAGAAAATTATAACTCATAAAATTCAGACACCATCCCTTTAACCCACTACCCATCACTTTAAAACACGATCATCGCACTCGTCTTAATTTTTGTACGGAAACAAAATGTCTCTATCCCAGTGGGAAGGAGGGAGTACTAACTTAAATTAAAATCGAACCCTTCTCCCAAGATTTTATGTTTTCTATGATTAGTGGAATGACCGCTGTGAACAATTAATGAGTCCCATTTGTTTTTCGATACATGAATCGGAATTCATCAATTCATTCACAAAATCCGTTGATTGCACGAAAAATAAACTAGTTGATTTGTTTCTTTTGTCGGTTCTAATTTTACGAGTTGATTCGTAAATTTGTGATTTCCAGTCATTTGATATATGTGAGTAAATTTACGAATCGGTTGTTAGTGTTTCTTAAAGCAATTCAAATTTGATACATGAACTCGTGAATAGCCTTACATTTACAGAGCTCTCCACGATATCAAATTTGCTAATTCGGAGAGGTGTTGGTATAATGGTAAAAGTGAGTATTTTTTTTTTATTTTTTTATCCAATGACTTAATTACTATTTATTTACTATTTCAAAGTGGGTATTAACGGTGGCCATGTACTTAATTAGCATTCAAAACTCTGTGTTAGTCATATTTGATTATTACCTATGTTTCGTTTTTTTTTTTTTTTTTTTTTTTTAAAGAGGATCAATTATGGTTCCCCATTTCCCCCCTTATTATGACTCGAACCCCCGACCTATCGGTTGGAGGCGAAGCGTCTTACCAACTGAGCTGCGCTTCGTTGTCAAAAATTTGGACCATTTCTCAATTTATGCGTGTCATCCTTGCACAGGGGCCATACTAATCTTCTCTGTAACGTTCCAATTTTATCGGATGTCCCCGAAGGGACTTACCTATGTTTCGTTCAAATTGAGTAAAAAAAAAATTGATAATTCTGGCACTCTTTTCTACGCTTTCTAACAATAGATTTTAAATAATTTGTTTAAGAAAAAATTTCTTTTGCAATCTTAGCATCACATAAAAGGGAAAAAAAAATCTCTAAATATACATGTTAAAATCCATTATTAAGAAGCGTAAAAAACCATATTAAAAATAAATAACTTAACTTAAAACGAACATAAGAAGTACTTTTTGAGCAAGCTTAAGCTTACGGTACTTAGCAAAAACACAAGTAAAACATTTAAATATCTCACACTTCCTCAAATTCAACATTCAAATTTCTCGAATTTCCATACTTTCTTCACATGAAAACTTCAACCATTTTTTCGAATTGATGCCAACGCAATCTAGGTGAAATGACACCTGGAGTATAATACTAGTATATATTTTAGATAACTTATTAAATAAAATAATACTCTCATAGGTAGGTGAGTAGGTAAATGAGTTAATTAGTGTACCGTCCCTTCAATGCATGGGGGGGAGGGACGAGAGCTAGAAATTTAGGACTAACATATATGGATCGATTAATATATATGCTAGTCGGCCTTATGCTAGTCACTTTCGTGGGTACTTTCGTTATTCTTTTATTTCAACATTATTTTATTTAATTTATTCAATTGTACTAATATATTCTAATAACTTATAAATTAATATTAAAATCATTAAATCTAAAAAAATATAAATATCAATGCTCGATTTGTTTGTTTTTTCTTCTAAGTTTAAAAATTGTATAATAAAATAAATCGAGCTTTGATATTTATATATATATTTGGATCTAATGATTTCAATATTAATTTATAAGGTATTAGAATATATTAAAATTGCAAATATCGAATAAAATAATATCGAACACGAAGGCACTCACGAAGGTGACTAGCGTATCATTTCTCTTATTCAATATCACATCATCCGTAGGCATAATAGACGTGTTTCCGACGGACAACAGATCATTACTCTTGATTAAGCAAAGGGACAATTATAAGCCCCAGCCCAAGTAGTAGCCCCTAAAAGAAATTACAAAAAGCCCAAATCGACAGGCCCATACCAAAGAGGTAAGGATTATAATTTATAAAAGTAAATAGTATGTTGGAATTTAATTCCATTAAATTCTT
Source organism: Thymus mandschuricus (assembly GCA_029379335.1). Lineage (NCBI taxonomy): Eukaryota > Viridiplantae > Streptophyta > Magnoliopsida > Lamiales > Lamiaceae > Thymus > Thymus mandschuricus. The sequence goes on along the minus strand of CM057075.1, from coordinate 36,119,144 downwards.
TAATTATTTTTGTCTTTTTTTTTTTTTTTTGTATTTTGTATTTTCTATTTCTCAGATTTTTAGTTAAAAAAAGTGCACATTTGAGGGGAGACTTAGTCCGAGATTGTTGCAAATGAAGAGATAAGTGGAAGAGAGAAATATGGAGGAATGACTACTTACGTGTGAGGTGGTTGTATGGGAGCAAAAGAAATGGGTCAAAGCCCACTACGTGAGTGGATCACTTAAAAACTTGGGTTACAAGATTATTGATCTATAAAAGGAGGAAGATGATTTAGTGAACAGCGGTCTCTCTCAACATCGACGACTCATATACGTATAATATAGAAATTAAATTTGCTATCTATGAGTGAGAGAGTTCCTCTTTAGTAGAGAGTTTATTTTCATATATTTTTCATAGTTTGTAGTCGAGAGTTTCTAGATTAGTTCTAGAGTTTTTATTGTTTTGTCTCGACTTGTATTTTTCGTTATTCACTTGACGTGGATATTTTGGCCTTGAGGCAACTACGAGTAATATATATACTATTATCTTGTAGAAATTGATTTCGTATTTTTCATTTTCCCTCTGCGCAATGTTCAGTAGAGCCTTGCTCTGAGCAAGCCCCTGCAATTGCCTCCGTCCACCCCAGCTCCAGATTCCAACATACTCCCTCCGTCTTTAAATAAGTGTCCCGAGCCGCCAAAAATTTTGTCCCTAAATAAGTGTCCTATCACATTTTTCCAAGCAAAAATTACACAAAAGTACCAAAACTACCCTTCTTGAAAATCTAAAAGTGGGAGAAAGACAAAATAAATAAATAAATAATCAAGGATTTTAAGGGCATAAGTGTCATTTTAGCATTCTCCTTGATTTTTTCAAATTGGCGGCTCGGGACACTTATTTAAAGACGGAGGGAGTAGCAGTTTTCAAAGAAACAAATATTCCAACAATGGATGCACGAAGAGAGAGAGAGAGAGAGAGAGAGAGAGAGAGGACATTATTGATTTTCATCTTGTATGGCATATTTATATGAAAGAGACGTAGGGATTGTCAGATTTACGAGTGGCGTGAGCCATCGTTTTACGAGTAAGAAATGTTTTATTTTGCAGAAAAGAAAAGATTCCAGAAAATACATATATGTGCTTCAAAGTTATTGATTTTTATATAATCAGATGATTGTTTATCACTATTAACGAGACTCTATTGAATATAAAGTGAGACAATATAAATGGGACGGAAGGAATATTTCTTACCGGCATTTTATCGAACACACAATGGATACTCATGTGCTCTTGTAGAGGCGGGAGATTTATAAATATCTTTTGTTTATTAATTTAGTTTTATCAAAAGCAACTCATGGATTGCAGCAACATCAATTGATTGGCAGCAACCATGATGTAAGAGTTTAGAACAATTTCCCGATTGCGTGTATCGTCTCGATTTATCGCAAGCACGGAGTGAAGGTATATTTGTATATTGAAAGATGTCCTGAAGTAAAGATTAATATTTTTCTTGTTCATGCAACCTTTCTTTGGCATGGATCAGAAAGAGTTATTTAAATTATAATTAATTTTCCCCATTTGTAAATTATATTCATCATATTAACATTTTATCGAACACCTGGTAGACACTCATGGGTGTCTTGTTAAAGTCGTAGATTTTTCAGTTTATGGAGTACTTTTTTCGAGAAGCTCTGCAAATCAAATTAGATGATGCGCGACAGACAATTGTTAAGAGAGAGAGAGAGTCGAAAGGACAAAATTGATTTTTCATCTTCTACTATATCCTTATATGAAAGAGAGGGAGGAAGAGTCGTATATGATAGTATTGGCACTATCTCGGACTATTTTATGTACCGAAAACTGTCAAATCCCTGAAACAATAAAATATTATAGAAAACAAAAATTTGTGCTTCAGTCATTCATCATTAATTCAGATTTCTAGATTTATTTTTCATGTACACAATATTTCGGATCGGCATTTTATCGAACACTTGTGGTAGACACTTCATGGCCTCAAACATTGTTTTTCTCTTTCTTATTGTTGGAAGCTATACGTGTTGCGGAACTATCATAGCTATTTTCACACTAGATTCGTCACGTTATAAACGATTTGTGACGGAACGTAATGACAGGTTTTTCCGATTTTGACTAACAATCGAAAAAAAAAAAAAAAAAAAAAAAAAAAAAAAAAAAAAAACCGAACTGGACTGAAATTTCGGAAATAGTTTTTACTTAAATATATTATTTTCACGTCAACACTGCCTACATTAATCGTGATAGTGGAACATTCTTAGCTCCCTCTAATATTTCCATATTTGTATAGTATCTTATTTTCATTTGGTAAATAGAACATTTTCTCTAAAATTTCTTTAATAGTTTTCGATGGAAATTAATGATAAAATATTATGCTTCTTTTTCATTTTTTTTTCAGTAGTTGAATTTATGTTAAATTAGGGTTTATCAATTACTCTTTATGTCCCACTTCGATGGTAGTATATATACGATATTTGTAAAAAATAAAAAATAAAAGTTAATTAACCATAATTTAACTTTAGTATGGATCGTCTTTTACTTTTCACTTTTTACGGTTTTTAAAATTTTAGTGTCCGATTCATTATATTTTTGTTTCTTTTGATTAGAAGATGTGGGTATGGTTGGGGAGATATTGGTGTGGGGTTGATTATTAAATAGTGGGATGTACTACCTCCGTCCCGCCAAAGACGTTACATTTCTTTTTATCAATTCTGGCACGTTTTTTCACGCTTCTTGATGATGCGTTTTAAAATAGATTTTTGAAGAATTTTTCTTTTACGGGATACTATGATAGTTGTATTATCCCGCAAAAGAAAAAATTCTTCAAAATCTATTTTAAAACACTTCATCAAGAAGTGTGAAAAAAAGTGCCAAAAATTGACAAAAAAAAATATAACGTCTTTGGCGGGACTGAGGGAGTATATATTAAAGGAAAGTATTTTCACCAAGCAAGTTTCCATGATAGGAAATATTAAGGGAGCATTAAAACCAATTTAATAATGTACACCATTAAAGTAGTTCATTATTTAGGCCAGGTCAATGTGTTCAGCAGCGACGGTGACGTTACGAGGATGTATTGTCCCTTTCAAATTTTCTTTTTGTCAATTTCTGACACGCTTTTTTGTGCTTCTTGACGATGCTTTTTAAAATGGATTTTCGAATAATTTTTTTCTTTTACGGAATAATACTACGAGTAGTAAAGAAAAAAATTATTCGAAAATCCATTTTAAAAGTATCCCGTAAAAGAAAAAAATTATTCGAAAATCCATTTTAAAACTCGTCATCTAAAAACGTGAAAAAGCGAAAAATTAAATGATTCAACTTGAAGGGGATAGGGGGAGTATTTAACAATATTCATAGCGTTATTTATTCATTTTATTTATTAGGCAAACACAACTCACACACGCACCCAAGGTGTTTTGAACCTCCGACCTCTTGTAGCTATGACATTTATGTAGTGGACAATTAGCATGGGACGGAGGGAATACTAAGGTATAATATGTGGGTTATACTTATAGCAAGTGAGATTCAATTCATATCTTAACATGCATTTTCCGACAATTTTCCGACAAATTATTCACGAGAGTTGACGAAGGGTGTGGAAATATTGTAACACCAGACTCTGTAAGTGAGTAGGTGAATGAATTCATTAATTAGTATACATGTGAGTAGTTGCCCTTCAATGTTGTCACGAGAGTTGACGTGCATGTTCATCATGAACACTCACACTTACAATCGATAATATCTCAAATTTTAAAATTTTAATTTGTCCGAGGTTTATATTTCAATGCTATAAAAAAAAAAAAAAAAAAAAAAAAAAAAAAAAAAAATATGAATATTCTAAAAAATTATACTCCCTCCGTCCTCCATTTAGTGACGTTAATACTATATTGGGACGTCCTCCATTTACTGACAATTTCCATTTTTGGACGTAGACCCCACAATCACTTTAACACTTTAACATTTTATACATCTACTTTTTATTATTTTAATATTTTAATACTATTAAACAATTCAAATGGACCTATTCCACTTTAACACTTTAACACATTAATTTATTATTATACAATAAAATGCGAAAAAACACGTGCCCGAACTTCCCTCCGTCACTAAATGGAGGACGGAGGGAGTATCAGAAAGTGTAAATACTGCTAAAAAAACACTAACTTTTAAATAAATATATAAAAATTTATCGACACAACACTGTTATGTCATCGATCGGGCGCGGAGGAAGGTGGAACATACCCTTCTTGGGGGAGGAATTAATTGCGATATGTTTGAGGACTTTTGCTTCAATAATAGGTAGAAAAGGCGCCGTTGTGGTTTCTCTTTATAGTGTTAATAGTACTATATTGTATTAATCATGCTTGATATTTCTTCAATAAACAATTACTATTTGACATCAAACTAATTATGGAAAATTCCATAAGCTAGGGGGAAATACAAACTACACACTTAATTTAGCATGAGTAGGAAATTATGAATATTGAAAATAATGTCACGTTCTTAAATTTGAGCGTCTCATAATTAAGTTTCAGTTAGACGATTCACAAATCGAAAAAAAAAAAAAAAATTGAAGTCCGTGAATTTTTATACAGAAATTGGAAAACTTACTATTACGAAGCGAGAGCTCCGTGATAAGATAAATTGACTATATATAATTTCATATCTTTATTACGCTCGTTGCTTAAATATGCTTTTGTTTCTAAATGGTTATTATGATTTGTTACGTTATCAAAAAAATTATAAAAACACAATATAAAAATAAGATTAAATGATATTTAGGGCACGATTAGGACATCAAATCCAGACTAGAGGATACCATCCGTCGTAGCATAGATCGAAAATACTAGTACTAATAGTAATATTTATAACAGCCAATAAATGTCGACTTCCTATATCATCGACCCATGACCATTGCTAATTTTCCCCCATTCTGCTAATAGAAATGGAACGGATGACGGTTCTCCTCCGCAGCGCGGCAAGTCCGGCGGAGGCGGCAGCATCTTCTCGTTGGGAGCTTTTCCGTCTTTCACGATAAATGCCAATTTCATTCCCCAACTCTGGTGACGGTCGAAATGGCAATGCATGAACCAAACTCCTACAAAAAATGATCCATTTTTATTCAACTTGGATCAAAATAGTTGCGACGGAAGGGAACAGAGTATATTATATTATATTATATTATATTATATTATATTATATTATATTATATGGAGAAAAATCAAAACCTGGATTGTTAGCCTTGAATCTTATAGTGGCCCAACCGTTGATGGGGACCACGGTCGTTTCCACTAACGGCGGGTCGACCAGGTTGTATCCGAGGGGGGCATGGGTCGGGTCGAAGTTCCCGAACCCCGACCCGACCACGTAGAAGTTGTGGCCGTGCAAATGCATGGGGTGGTCGAACCCGTCCGCGTGGTTGGTCCCCTGGAACACGATCTCGACGGTCGCGCCGTACTCGAGGAACATGACCGCGGTCTTGCGCTCGGGCAGCGACTCGTTCCTCGCCTTCTCGCCCCTCACGAAGTTGAACGTGGAGGGCGGTTCGTCAGGGAAATCGGCGGTGTAAACCCCGCCGATCCCCCGGTAGTAGGCGTCGAGGATGTCAACGGACCTCGGGAGCAGCATCGAGACGTTGTTCACGCTCGCCAGAACCCTCTCGGGCCCGCCGCACGTGCTCTCCGTGCATGGCCATAGATTCATGGCCAGCACGAAGAACAGGCTCTGCGTTATGTCCTTCGGCACGTGCGACGGGTGCTCGTCGCTAGCTAGGCTTCGGATTCTGTTGGAGTATTGGTTGGTTAAGTCGGAGGACTCCGTCCACACGGTGAATTGAGCGAAGTACGGGAGCTGCGGCGGCGGTGATGACGGAGGCAATCCGGCGTACTCGATGATTCCGGTGGCCGGGGCGTAGTCCGTGCCCCGGGCGAAGACCTTGGCGGCCATGTAGTACCGGCCGGGGGGCTGATTAGCTTGTAGAAGGAAGTCCATGGTCTGGCCGGGGGCGATTGCCACGTAGTCGGTCGAGAGGGGCTTCGTGTAGGCGCCGTCGGTGCCGACGACGGTGACGTTGTGGCCGGAGATCCGGAAGTGGGAGACGTAGTTCAACATAGCGTTTACCATCCGGATGAGGTAAGTCTTGCCCACCTCAACCCTCAACTTGAATGCATCTGCGCCCACAATTATTTTAATACTTACATTCTATTAGAGAGAGAGAGAGAAAAGGAATAAAAGAATAAATCGTTATCATAATAAATAATAATAATTAGATATTGGAATTTTAGTTATTAAATAGTCACAAGTTAATTAAAACTCCTAATTGCAATATGGAATTAATTAAACTAAATCATGTAAATAAATTAAAATTATTGCAAGAACATACTCGAATCATGTAGTAATAAATTAATATTATTGCAAAAGCAAACTCTAATCATGTAGTAATAAATTAATATTATTGCAAAAGCATATTCCAATCATGTAGTAATAAATTAATATTATTGCAAAAACATACTCCGTTCACTTGTATAGATAATGTCATGATTTCTATGTACATAAATACTTTTGTTATTTTCAAAAAAAATATAACTTTTAAAAAATATGAACCATGTCAATTTTTAATATTTTTGACGTTATCCTGAATTCTCAAGCCAAGAGTCAAGAGTAAGACGAACATTCTAATATTAATATTTGAGACACGGTTGATAAAGTAGACAGTGAAATATGCACCTTGTCTCGAGCAAGGAAAGAGGTCACCAGGCTGGCCGTTAATGAGGAAAGCGTCGCAAACTTGGCCGTCGTGCCCGGTGGCGAAAAAGTTCTCCATAATTTCCTGCACGTCACCGTTCCACCACTCTCCTGTGAACAAACACTCCACAATGAGTATAGAGAGAGAGAGAGAGAGAGAGTTTACAAGACAAATTAATACCTAGTAGTATGGGTACTTGAGCATGAGGCTTAGGGAAAGGATAAGTCTCTCCCTTGGGTGGTAGAATGATAATGGCGCCATGGATAGTAGCTCGAGTCCAGTCGACGTGAGCGTGCCACCACAAAGTCCCTTCCTCGTCCGAAAGGATCATCTGTTGCCGGAACCTCCCCCCCGGAGTGATAGGGCATTGTGTGATAAAGCCGGTGCCGTCTCCCCACGGATATCTCGGCATTTTCACCCCATGCCTGGGAAAACCATGACATTTCACTAACATTGAACCAAACCCTAAAATATATCACAAAAAACTATATACCAGTGGATGGTTATGTTTTGGTCAGCACGGTTAATAACATCGACTATCACCAGATCTCCCCGTCTGGCATATATAGTCGGCCCCGGGAACTGTCCGTTCACCGTCAGCATTGTCTTGTTGGTGCACAGCCTACTGTGTGAGGATTTCATCACCTTGAACAGGATAGAGTTCTTCAGATTAGCTATTTGCACGAAAACAAAAACAAAACGAAACGAAACGAAAAGATCGTAAACACTTACTTCGAACCTATAGTTACGAACTGAAGCTGCTTGGAGCTGTGCCAGCAGAGTAATGCCTAAGAAGCACAGGATGAAAACCTTCATGGCCTTAAACATTGTTTTTCTCTCTCTATAGAAATTTGAGAGAATTATGTTTGATTGGGTATGTATATATAATAGCGACTGTAGTTGCGTTGCTATGGGTTTAATATAAACGCTTTTCTCAATATGTTTTTTAAAACACGTGGGTCTTATTACACTCTTTTCAAATTTGGATACTTTAACTCATCACTTGCTATTTTTGTTCAACCATGCACTCTACAAAGTGTAATAAGACCCACGTGTTTTAAAAACTATTTTAAAACGTATCATCAAGAAGCGTGGAAAGAAAAAACCTAATTATACCCTGTAGTTGTAGAGAAATGATGAATATATACCAATAATCTTCAATCAGGAAACACCGAGTGTTAATTTATAACTATACACATATTATACTCCCCCTGTCTCATTATATTAGTCGTATAAAGATATGGCACAGTATCCAATTGATTGTATAAATGGAATTTTAAAAGGTGTTTTTGTGGATTGTTTCCATTTTAGAAAATAGGACAAACAAAAAAAGAAAGTAAGACTAACGAAGTAGAACAGAGAGACTATAACAAAATAAAGTAACAAAAAACAATTGAAAAACTAAGCTAAGGACAAAATTAATTACTCTCTCCGTCCCATTTCAGCTGGCTTGTTTCATTTTGGGACGAGATTCGGGTGTAGTGTTAAAAGTGAAAAGTAAGGGGTCAACATTTTAAGAAACAAGCCGATTAAAGTGGGATGTCCCGATTAGGAAATAAAGCCAGGCAAAGTGGGACGAAAGGAGTAATAAAATAGTACTAATACAAGCAGGCTACATCAGAAGGCATTCGGCCGTATATACAATTCGATCGTCTGTACAGTATACAGGACTATTGAAGTGAGACGAATGAGTACGGAGAAATTGGATTAGAAAAACGGATTGGATATCACAAGCTGTGCTTCACGCGCGCACCTCTCTCTTCCACACGTAGATGATAACTTTCAGCTTTATCTCCTTGTTGTTTGTCTTTATTACTTTTTCGTATAGTTTTATTTCTTTTTCTTTTTTCTTTTCTTTTTTTCACAAGAAAGGAAAGAACAACACAAGTTGAATTTTTTTTACTTTTTTTTCTCTCCACGAGAAAGGAAAGAACAACACAAGTTGAATTTCTGTTTAATTAGGTTTCATCAACTATTTAGGGTTTATAATTGCAAATTACCGGTTTTATAATAGTTAAAATGGGATTGTTAATTCAAAAGATAAACTGAAATTTAAAAAAGTTTCGTTTCACACAGTCAAGATTCATTAGTTTAAAATTATCAATCGGACTCGATTCGGTACAACCCGAAATTATTTGGTCCGAATCCGAACCCTCCTGCTCGATATGGGTCTGGTCAAACCTGAAATTCCATGTTTCAATTTAAAAAAAAAAAAACAAAATTGATATTCTACTCCGTTTGTCTCATTTCTTTGTCTCATTTCAATAGTCAGGTTTTTTAAAATGAAAAGAATTAATTCATTTAATTTTCAATATGAACCCCTAATTTTTCGCCTTTAACTCTGTACCGAAAATCCGATAAAAAAAAATAACGTAGTATTGCACCACACGAGTACTAGGTGGGTAGAGGTGGGCAGGTGGGTAGGTTTGTGGTACATGTGAAGGGAGTAGTTGCCTTCAAATTCAACATGTACATGTGTTCATCGTCAGCACTTACATTCGACAATAAAGATTCGAAAATTTAATTTGTTCGACGATGTGTTTTCGAGCGTTTTGACGATTAGTTTTAAATAACTTCTTAAAGAATTCTTTTTCTTTTACTGCATAGTACACGTGTTGTAATGTTCCGTAAAAGAAAAGGTTTTTGAGAAGTTGTTCCAAAACACATTATTAGAGACGCTCGAAAACGATTACTGAAAACTATAAATCAAATACTATTATAAAAAGTGTCTTGTTTACAAATTTTGATTTGTCTATTTTACCTTTATTATCATTAGAGTAAATCTTTAAAATTATTAATCCGAGATTTATTTCAATTCATAGTGTACAGTAATATTATCATTAGAATTAATTAAGTAATTTTTTATTTTACAATTTATAATGATTTTTTTATATTTATCTTCAAGCATATAATTGATATTCTTAATATTAATTAACTGCTTCTAAAATAAAACATTATATATAACGGGATTATACGTGCATCGCACGTAATCTCCGCTAGTCCTGCTAAAAAATACTCCCTCCGTCCCACTTCACTTGTCCTCAATACTATTTTCGTCCGTCCCACTTCACTTGTCATCTTTCCTTAAAAGGCAAATATTAACCCTTACTTTTTGATGTGGATCCCTTACTTTTTCAATTTAACACTACGCATAAAATTCCGTGCCGAAAAGAAAGAGGACAAATGAACTGGAACGGAGGGAGTATTAAACTTTGAATAAAAAAAATTATCGAAATTATATTGATATGTCATCAATCGTGTTCATATTAAGTAAGACGTAGTGGGCAGTGGACGGGTACTCTTTTCGAGCGAGGAATTAACTTTTGTATCTTGTGACATTGTAGTATTATGTTTGATTTGTTTCAATAAACAATTACTCCCTCCGGTCTTTTACAGTTGAGTCACTTTCCCGATTGGGCCGGTCTCTCCTAGTTGAGTCGTTTTCTTTTTGGATAAAAATTAAGTATTAAACACACAACTAATTGTACCCCTTATTTTACTTAATTAACATACTAATTACGCCCCAATTTCTCAATTTCTCCATTATCGCCATTGCCGTCTCTCTCGAAATAATTTTAAATTAATTTAAAATAAATCCAGAAAAATTTTAATTTTATAAAAAAAAAATCCAGAAAAGTTATTTATTTTAATTTTAAACATCAACAATAATTTTATAAAAAAAAATCCAGAAATTTTTAAATTAATTTAAAATAAATCCAGAAAAGTTTTAATTTTATATAAAAAAATCCAGAAAAGTTTTTTATTTTAATTTTAAACATCAACAATAATTTTATTAAAAAAAAAATTCCAGAAAATTTTAAATTAATTTAAAATAAATCCAGAAAAGTTTTAATTTTATAAAAAAAAAATCCAGAAAAGTTTTTTATTTTAATTTTAAACATCAAGAATAATTTTATAAAAAAAATTAAGTAAATTTTAAATTAATTTAAAATAAATCCAGAAAAGTTTTAATTTTATAAAAAAAAAATCCAGAAAAGTTTTTTATTTTAATTTTAAACATCAACAATAATTTTATAAAAAAAAATCCAGAAAATTTTAAATTAATTTAAAATAAATCCAGAAAAGTTTTAATTTTATAAAAAAAAATCCAGAAAAGTTTTTTATTTTAATTTTAAACATCAACAATAATTTTATAAAAAAAAATTCCAAAAAATTTTAAATAAATTTAAAATAAATCCAGAAAAGTTTTAATTTTATAAAAAAAAAAATCCAGAAAAGTTTTTTATTTTAATTTTAAACATCAATAATAATTTTATAAAAAAAAATCCAGAAAATTTTATATTAATTTAAAATAAATCCAGAAAAGTTTTAATTTTATAAAAAAAAAATCCAGAAAAGTTTTTTATTTTAATTTTAAACATCAACAATAATTTTATAAAAAAAATTCCAGAAAATTTTAAATTAATTTAAAATAAATCCAGAAAAGTTTTAATTTTATAAAAAAAAAATCCAGAAAAGTTTTTTATTTTAATTTTAAACATCAACAATAATTTTATAAAAAAAAATCCAGAAAATTTTAAATTAATTTAAAATAAACTGAAAAACAAAAAAAATATTAATTAATAAAAAACATTTTTTATATTAATTAAAACAACTCTTCTCAATTACTCACTCCGGTCTTTTACAGTTGAGTCGAAACTTTTCGACACGGGAATTAAGAAGAGTTGTTTAGTACTTTAAGTATGTTTGGTAATTGAGAAGAGAATGAGATTATGTTTATAATTGAGAAGAGTTGTTTTAATTAATATAAAAAATGTTTTTTATTAATTAATATTTTATTTTATTTTTCAGTTTATTTTAAATTAATTTAAAATTTTCTAGATTTTTTTTTTATAAAATTATTGTTGATGTTTAAAATTAAAATAAAAAACTTTTCTGGATTTTTATTTTTTTTATAAAATTAAAACTTTTCTGGATTTATTTTAAATTAATTTAAAATTTTCTGGATTGTTTTTTTTATAAAATTATTGTTGATGTTTAAAATTAAAATAAAAAACTTTTCTGGATTTTTTTTTTTTATAAAATTAAAACTTTTCTGGATTTAATTTAAATTAATTTAAAATTTTCTGGAATTTTTTTTTTATAAAATTATTGTTGATGTTTAAAATTAAAATAAAAAACTTTTCTGGATTTTTTTTTATATAAAATTAAAACTTTTCTGGATTTATTTTAAATTAATTTAAAATTTTCTGGAATTTTTTTTTAATAAAATTATTGTTGATGTTTAAAATTAAAATAAAAAACTTTTCTGGATTTTTTTTTTATAAAATTAAACTTTTCTGGATTTATTTTAAATTAATTTAAAATTATTTCGAGAGAGACGGCAATGGCGATAATGGAGAAATTGAGAAATTGGGGCGTAATTAGTATGTTAATTAAGTAAAATAAGGGGTACAATTAGTTGTGTGTTTAATACTTAATTTTTACCCAAAAAGGAAACGACTCAACTAGGAGAGACCGGCCCAATCGGGAAAGTGACTCAACTGTAAAAGACCGGAGGGAGTATAAACATAATCTTATTCTCTTCTCAATTACCAAACATACTTAAAGTACTAAACAACTCTTCTTAATTCCCGTGTCGAAAAGTTTCGACTCAACTGTAAAAGACCGGAGGGAGTACTTGACATCGAATAAACAATTATATATTTTATTCGTCTCACTTAATTAGTCTCACCGAATATTTATATGCGAAGTATATAATATTCCAATGAGATTAATTAAGTGGGATCGATGGAGTAATATTTAATTTAACATGAATGAGGAATTATAAATATTGCAAAACAATTTGAGATTCTAAAATTTGAGCAATTCATAAGTTTCAACCGGACGATTCAGAAATCAAATTAGAAACGAAGCTCGTAAATATTTCTACCAAAATCGAACAATTTACCGACCAATATCTCACGAGATAGAAGCTTGAGAGCCTCAAAAGTTCGCTTTTCTTTCGGTACGTGTGATTAAGACTTATGATTAAAGTTGTCGTCTAGACTGGACCAGCCCAGCCTAGCCCAAGGCCTGCATCGGCCCACCAGATCTTAGGATCGGATCAGCCTAGGCCTACAAATGAAGCGGGGCAGGGCTCGAGCGAGGGTTTAGATAAAATTAAGCTTACTTGAGGCCGGTGTAGTGTAAAGCCTACTTGAGACCTAGGATGGGTCTATGCTTAGGCCTCAAGAGAAAATCTCAATTGTGGCTTACTCCCTCCGTCGACCCAGATGAACTGTCATGTTTTATTTCGACACAGGATTTTAGACGCAATGTTAAAAGCAATGTTTTAAACCCCGGACCGGACCGGCCGGTCCAACCGGTTCGACCGGGAACCGGATCTGGTACCGGTCCAGTCACTGCATAAACCCGGCTGAAGGCGTGACCCGTTATTGAATCGGGAAAACCCGGGTCGACCCGGCCGAACTGGGGGCGGGTTTTGAAAACAGGCGGGGTGACCGAACTGGGGGCGGGTTTTGAAAACAGGCCGGGTCAAATTTTTGACAAAATTTTTTAATGTGGGTATGAAGATTTGAACCCATGATCACCTAATTACATTCTCATACCTTTTCCATCCCACCACTTTCATTACATTGTCTTTTTCATCCCACCACTTTTATTAGATTGCAGATTTAGCTTAATTTGATTTAAACATATAAATTATTTTGATAAACAAAAATCTATCCTACAAATACTTCGAAACAAATAAGCTAAATATATCTTATATTTATATCATTTTCGTAAGAAATTAATATTAAATCTTATTAATTAAAAGTATTTTTATCGAAAATAAAATACATAAAATAACTACTACGGAGTATTTATTATTTAGAGCTTTAACTAGTAAATTAAATAGGGCTGGGAATCGGTACCGAAATAATCGGTTATAACCGTACCGAACCGCTAACCGCGCGGTATCGGTTAACCGCTAACCGCAATTGCGGTTTGCGGTTCGGTTAACGGTACGGGTTTCAAAATTTTTGCGGTTATCGGTTACCCGATAACCGTTCGGGTAATAACCGCATAACCGCAAATAATTAAATAATATAATTTTTATATAATATGTATTTAATAAATATAAACATTTAATAATTTGTCTAGAAAATAGAAATCCCAAATTCCCAATTTTAGAAATTAGAAAAGTGGTGTCTTCTTATGTCGTCATTGGCCTTGGAGATGTATTTTTTTATCTGACATTTTTATTTTAATTCGAAATAAAATGATTTGAAATATTGAAATTTAAATTATTTAATATACATATATAAATATATATTTGTAACTTTGTAAAATCGTTAATTCGTTCAAATAATTCACTTTAAGACGATGAAATATAAAATATCAATATATCATAATAATATATATGACAAAAAGGTGTGAAATAATGAAAGGAGTTAAATGGAAAAATAATTCGAAATTAATAAATTAAAAAAAAAAAAAAAAATTCCTTATTCGGTTATCGGGTAACCGATTACCCGAACCGCAAAACCGCATGCGGTTAGCGGGTAACCGATTACCCAAAACGGTTCGGGAAACGGTATGATTTTTATGGGATTTGCGGTTCGGTTAACCGCAAATTGCGGTTCAGTTACCCGTAACCGCACCGATTCCCACCCCTAATTAAACATAAGCTAAGATATTACTCCGTATAATTTTTAGTGGAAAATATATATATTTTTTTATATTTTTATTAATAGTAAAGCTATGAAATTAGTAAAAAAATTATGGGTTATAATATATTTATATTTATTTATTATTTAATTAATGAACGGTTCAACCCGTGGTTCAACCCAGTGGCGACACTAGCATGGGGCATTGGGGGTACAGCTGTACCCCCAAAATAAAAAATTATTACTAGTATTTTTTCCCGTTTCACCGAATAGTGTTCGTTTTTATATTTTATTTCTCACATATATTTAAGAAATGCCCACTATTCAGTAGTACGAAGGAAGTATATATTAATTTTTGCTCATTAAGTTGATTCAGTTGCTACTGTAAGTGTCGAGAGAGAGTTTTTCGAAATGACCTGATGCTAAATAAATTTTTTTGCACCCCCGAATTATAATTTCTGGAGTCGCCACTGGTTCAACCAGTTCTATCAATTGACCCGTGACCCGGAGGTGTGCCGAGTCGACCTCCGGGCCAGGTTTTAAAACATTGGTTAAGAGTGATGTAAGGGGTCCACATTGAAAAAAATGATCAAAGTTAATTCTTTCTGTTTTAAAAACATCCCGATTGAAAAATATGACAACTGAAATGATACGGCTGGAGTTTTTCAAAGAGACACCCCGACCCAAACTGCGCCCTCAATACGGATCCTTAAATTGGGGTTGGTCCCGCCCAGTTGACAACTCTAGATGTACGTACATCTTTCAAAATATCTACCACCCTTTAACCCAATCACGTGAATGAGTGGTGGTGAAGAAACACGAATATCTACCACCCTTTAACCCAATCACGTGAATGAGTGGTGGTGAAGAAACAATCACGTGAAGTAAAGTTGTTTTGATATTTGGAATTATAAAGGCAAAAATCCAAATTTTTAATCTAATTAAATTGAGATGCATTATTAATATTGACAACGTTTAAAAATGTAGATCAAGTTTTTACAAAAGTAGCTCAAAAAGCGAATCAGATCCTCTATTACCGATCGGCAAACATCTTCTATTATATTAGTAGATGATTGACACGTTATAAAATTTTGGCTTTAGAAATTTCAAATTGTTGGGGCATATATCTTCCTTTAAATCTTAAATTCTACAGCATTAATTGATCATGTCACGTGTCAATTGCCTACGAATATAATAGAAGACGTCACACCGATGAACAATAGAGGAGTTGAACTGCTACAACTGAAATTGAATGTAATATTACAATCAACGATATGCCGACAAATTTTAAAGTATAGGAAATTCAAAGGGAAGAAGAGGAGAGTCACTTCTAATTTAAGCTTAAATAATTCTTAATATATACTACATCCATCATGTTCAAATGACACGTTTCTTAAATATACATACGTGTAAAATAATATAAATGTGTCGTCTTATTAAGACGTAGTGCATAGAAATTGTAACACCCAAACTTTTATTGGGCCCAATAGTTTTAGTAGGCCAAAACAATCTTAAAATTGGGCCATTTATATTACGAAAATAGGTTGGACTATGAATTAGTGGAGTGTAACTTCTTAAATTATATTTAGCCCAAAGTATGGAAATGTCTTAATTTATGATATAATTATTTCTAATTTTTACTGCAAGATTTTCAATTTGCCGGTCCACCGTTAATGACAAGAATTCCTTATATTATGTATAGTAAAACCTCTATTCAGCAATATTTTGAAATTGTAGAAAAATATGATAAAATGGGAGGTTATTCCTGAATAGAGGCGTGTGAATAGTTCTGCATTTCTTTTTCCAAATTTTAATGTGCTTAACAATGTCTTTATTAGATAAGTATGTGTGGTATAATGTAGCAAATGCAAATTTCACTTGAGAAGCTTTGATAATTACATTTGATATAAATTTCATATCCATATAAATATGTACATGAAGGGCTAAATTTGAAATACCAAGTATATATAAAAAGGGTACTTCAGCATGAGGCTTAGGGAAAGGATAACCCTTTCCCTTCGGGGGTAGAATGATGATGGCACCATGGACGGTAGCTCGAGACCAATCACTATGAGCGTACCACCATAACAACGTGCCTTCCTTGTTCGACAGGATGATCCGTTGCCTCGTTCTGGGAGTGATGGGGACTGTGTCACGAAGTCGGTCCCATCCGTCCACGTATATCTCGGCATTTTCATTCCACGCCTAAAAATTGACCATATTAGCATAACTTGTGCAACTATCATACGTTACTATATATTAAAGTGCATAAGTCATTTACCATCCATTCATACTTTGAATATTTTCATCAAATTGTTATCCCAAAAAATATTGGTTTGTAGGCTACTGTCTGGGATAGGATCTAAAATTATCCCGTACACACCGAAAATAGCGGTTTCAGGTTCTCACGATATTAGAAGAACAAGAAAAAGTTAGGCACTTGTGCATGTTGAATTGATTTTGATAAAATTGCCACCTAAACTTAACATGGACTTGGAACTTATCACTATATTATATGAATTAATTGTCAAATTAAAGTGAATAGTGCTTATACTTTTGAAATTTTACAGGAAATAATTCGAGAGAAAGCCATTGAAGTTGAAATTCTTGGTGATTATTGACTTTAATTTTTCATAAAAAGAGTAAATGTCAAAAAGGGAATTTTTTATGGAAAAGTAAATATATTTTGGACGCGTAAAATGGCTCTAATATTCAAAGTATGAGAAAATTCAAACAAACTAGAAGTTGAAAAATGTAAAAAAAACATTGAAAATTTTTAAAAAAAGCTTCTTAATTTCCAAAACAGAGGCAAAAGTAATCATGATAATCTCATCCTACTCTCAATTCTTCTTCATTTCTTACCTCTACAAATACTTTGAATTTACGAGCAAATTGATATGTTATAGTTCAAGAAAAGAACCAAAAAAAGAACTAAAAACCCTAATATATTTAGATATTTTCGAGCATGAATTTTCTGGTGTTTTATTTTTCATTATTTCTTATCTTATTTTGTGGATTTGTAGAAGTTGATGGGAAAATCCAAAGGCAGAAATTTGTGGTGAGTATATATTACTATAAACTCATGGCTACCATTTTTAGAAACGTATTGTTTTGTGTAGAAATATTGAAATAATCATGATTGGAGCTTAGATGCATGAATTTCCAAATATTTTAATGCAGAAGTGCTCTTTTACCCACGGTCGGCATATTTTGTGTGTCTACGGATGATGTGATAGTGTCATGCTGATAATTTTAATTTTTTCTCTGAGGGTTTAGCTTTTTTTAATAAGGTTATTATTTGAAACGATTTTTGCAGTTGCAAGATGCTCCATACACAAGATTATGTAGCACAAAGAGAATATTGACCGTAAACGGGCAATTTCCCGGGCCCACATTAACTGCAAGGGTGGGAGACACGCTAATCGTCGACGTCATCAACCGAGCAAGCGAGAATGTGACTATCCACTGGTATATGAACCGTAGATCATACAACCATCAAAAGTTTGAATTTGTTTTCATTTATCATATTTTAAAACAAAGAAATTACATAACTTTGCTTATAATGGCAGGCACGGGGTGAAACAGCCAGGAAACCCGTGGTCGGATGGGCCTGTGTACATAACCCAGTGCCCTATCCGACCGGGGACAAACTTCAGCCAGAGGATCGTGTTGTCCGACGAGATCGGGACCCTATGGTGGCACGCTCACATCGAATGGTCACGTGCCACGGTATACGGCGCACTCATAGTTTTACCCAAAGAGGGAGATGTTTACCCCTTCCCTAAGCCTAGTGCAGAAATTCCCATAATATTAGGTCAGCATAATATCTTACACGTTTACGCTGCTTTTTATTATCTCACAAGTCTGTAAGCGTGTAATCAAACGGGACGAAATGACGTGCAGGAGAATGGTGGAAGAGGGATGTGCAAGCAGTGTTGACTGAAGCCCTTCAAAGTGGAGCAGACCCTATTGCTTCTGATGCTTTCCTCATCAATGGACAACCTGGTGATTTATACCCTTGTTCCAATTCAGGTAATCTTTTTATATAAATATACTAATATCTTATTTAATTGAAAATTTTCCAATAATTGCATATATATATTTGGAATTAATTTTGACAACAACCCCACTAATTTTTTTAACCTAAATATGGAATTTTATTGATTAGAATAGTGATATCTGTAATCTGTGACTCAAATTCCATTGCTTTTCTTTTTCTTTTTTTCTTTTTTTTAAAAAATAAATTGAAACGAGTCAAATTTTAAATGTGAAAAGGGAAAAGGAGGGTAAAAAAAAGTGTATAGTGCACTAATCAATGAAAATTTGAAACCATAAAATCGAAGTAGAGATGTCAATCGGGCTGAATTGGCTTTGTTATAAGCCGGCCCGAGCCTGGTCCGGTTCAACAGATGTCGGTGGCTGAACCGGGCTGCCCTTAAAATGGGTCCTAATTAACCCCGAATAAACTTCACGCTACATAGGTCTCGAGTGAGCTTAGTTTTAGCCGAAGCCCCGCCCGGGCCCGGCCTGCTCTATTAGTGGGCTTTAACTGGGCGGTCGAAAAGATTATGGGCTAATATGAGCCTGCATGGTTAGGCTCGGCCGGCCCGACCAGTTGACAACTCTAGTTTACGAGTTCGATTTTTCCTTGTTCATTTAAAAATGTCTCATTTTTCATAGGTATTGAAATTAATTAACTTATTTATGTTGAAACTTTTACACGTACAGATACGTTCAAGGTGACGGTAGACTATGGCAAAACATACCTACTTCGACTGATAAATGACGTCATGAACCAAATCATGTTCTTCAAGATCGCCGGCCACAACTTCACCGTCGTCGGCACTGACGCCGCCTACACGAAGCCCTTCTCCACCGACTACGTCGCGATTTCTCCGGGCCAAACCCTAGACCTATTGTTAGAAGCCAACCAGACCCCTAGCCGCTATTACATGGCGTCTGGTCCCCACAACGTCGCCGGAACCGTCGGCAACGGGACCACCACTGCCATTCTCGAGTATTCGGGAAACTACTCCGCCCCTTCGTCTCCTCCCCTCCCCTCCCTCCCGGATGTCAACGACACTGTTACTGCCGAAGCTTTCACGGCGCGCCTCCGAAGCCTAGCAACGAAAGACCATCCCATTGACGTCCCTCAGAAGGCGGATGAGGAGCTCTTGTTCACCCTCTCGGTGAACATATTCGAATGCAGCCTCAACGAGTCGTGCAACGGATCGTTACAAGGGCGGTTCCGCACGAGCATCAACAACATAACATTCGTGCAGCCGAAAGTCGACATTCTCGAGGCCTACTACAATCGGATTAGCGGAGTTTACGATGAGGATTTTCCTCAGAACCCGCCTTTCCCTTTCAACTACACGATGGAATTCGTGCCTCGACTACTATGGGTACCTCAGAACGGGACCAAAGTCCGAGTGATCGAGTATAACACCTCGGTAGAGCTCGTGTTTCAAGGGACTAACATCCTCGGCGGGACGTATCATCCTATGCATCTGCATGGATACAGTTTCTACGTCGTCGGAAGGGGGGCCGGGAATTTCGACAGGCAGAGGGATCCTTCAAACTACAATCTCGTCAATCCTCCTCTGCAGAACACCATCGCAATTCCAAGAAACGGGTGGACTGCAATCAGATTCAGGGCAAATAATCCAGGTACGTACGTCTGTTAATTTCCTGCAAAATTCGAACTAAACTAAAACGGGCAAGAAACCGACTTTCTCGCAGGGGTTTGGCTTCTGCATTGCCATTTGGAGCGCCATGTAAGCTGGGGAATGGAGATGGCTTTCATAGTTAGAGAGGGAAAGACAAAGGATGCTAAGATGTTGCCTCCACCTCAAGATATGCCCAAATGCTAAAGCTAAAAATATCAAGAAATATATATATATTAAGAATCTGTACTAGAACCTTATAATTAGATTCTTTCTTGATTTTTGATGTGTTACCTGAAGTGAATACATGAATAAATGGATTTGTTATACCATAATTTGTTATATGATCAGTAATCGAACAGAATCGAAACTAGTCGAAATCGAAATACGATCACAATTCACGCACAAATTCATCGACAATCAAGTTGCCATGTTATTCAAAAGACCATTCAAAGGCACAACACACAAGTGGATGGGGGATAAATGGCATCAAATGGTGCAGAATCGGAAATGTACCTAACTAGCGATTTGGACGGGTTCGTGACCTTTGTCGATTGAAGTCTTGACTGCATCCAAGACGAGCTGCGTCTTCCTACTAAGAGTCGGCCATTTCTTCTCTGGTTTTGCGCCTTCGTATTTGATACTACTGACCAATCTGGAGAACTCCTTCACCATTTGAGCTTCTTGAGGAAGATCGGTCGTCACTGTGTGCTCGCTCGGCTTAGGGTCCCATCCGGTTACGAGCTCCGTGAATCCAGATTTCACGGCTGTGGAATACGAAGCCTTGTTCTCCTCGAACGGGATTACGAAATCTTGAAACTTCAGAGTGCCATTAGTTCCGACCACGGTTAGCTCCATGGTCAAATTGCCCAAGAACGAGCAGTGGAAGGTGGCTGTTTTTCCATCTTCCCATTGAAGGAAAGCACTGCAGGCTAAAATGATGCCTGCAGCGTTAGTTACAGTGCCACGCAGTGCAAGTGCTGTCTTGGGGAGTTGAAAATCGGCTGCCCATAAGATTGAACGAGTGCAGTACCAGCCTACATCACCAAGTGCACCAAGAGCATCGAGGTCTGGCTTCACACGGATGTCGTTTTCGAGGAAGTCTTTCTCCGCTGCGAAGGTGAAGACACTGTGCACCTGCAGAATTACAAGAGAGAACATAATCATTAAAACACGAGACATAGAGGTGGTCGAAAAGCTCAATCGCGCCTTCGTAATTTATAGATGGCGAAGAACCTTCAGATTTAGTAGCAACAGCATCACTCCCTAACTACCTCTTTATCAGTTTGAATCTTAATCTTTTGAAAACAGATGACAAATTAAAGTATTGTGTAACTTCGTCTTTCATTCGAACGTCACTACTCGACTCCAGTCCTATATCCTTCCGTAGCTAAACGCTTCATAAAAATCATGACAAAGTCGAACCACTATGCAATATGATGGGACAATCATAGTCCTTTAACCATTTATGAGAACCCTTAAATCATATTGCTGCATTTAGGGCCACCGGGATAAATTCAACAAAAATCGAGAAGATACTCACAGCATCACTCATCTACCTCATATTAAATCAACAAGAGATAAAAAAACGAACTTGAAACAGAGGATACTCTTTATCAGTTTGAACCTTAATGTGTTGAAAACAAATGATAAATTTAAGTAGTCTGTAACTCCGTCCTTCATTCGAACATAGCTTCTCCTAAATCATTCCGTAGCTAAAACACTTCGTAAAAATCATGTCGAAGCAGAAACACAAAGCAATACGAGACGATCATAGTCTCCCTTAAACCAGTTATGAGAATCCTAAACCTTATTGCTGCATTGCATTTAGTCCAGTTGGGATAGATTCACCAAAAATCGAGACGATACTGACAGCAGGCATCGCAAGAACGACTGCAAATCCGACCTCAAAACCCGAATTCTCGACCATAAATTAGCACACAAACAGAGCACCTTCTTGCATCTGAATTCATATTTCCACTACTTCCCCTTATCCTTCTCTTCTACTCTTTTCACTAAATCAAATCGAATGGATTGAAGCATTTCTTCATGTTCTTCAAAAAGTTCGCATATGAATTCAACAATCCGACAAATAACAACCAAGTTTTGAGATTCAAACCAACTAAAAAAAATCCCCAAATTGTTCTGCATACCTAACAGCTAAATTCCCCCAAATTAAACACCATCAATTTCAATTTTCCATCAATCAAATCGAAGAGACGAAGAGAATCGACATACCGCTTTGAGGTCGCCGAACTGGGAGGAATCGGAGAGGAACTCCCTAGCCTTAGCAGTCCTGGGGTGGTGCATCCACATGGTAGCGTCCATGAACTGCACCCCACTCGATTCGCAGGCGGCGACGATCTGGTCGAACTCGGCGGCGTTCAGCGCCACCGGCTTCTCGAGGAGCAGGTGCTTCTTCTTCTGGGCGGCGAGAACCGCCCACTTGATGTGGAGGCTCGTCGGCAGCGGCACGTACACGGCGTCCACCTCCGGGTCGTCCAGCACCTCCTCGTACGAGCCGTACACCTTCGCCGAGTCCGGGAAGCCGTTGTCGGCGGCGAATTTGGCGGCCTTGTCGCGGGAGCGGCTGCCGACGGCGTAGAGGGTGGAGTTCGGGGAGAGGGTTATGGCTCGGGAGACCTTCCGGGCTATCTCGGCGCAGCCGATGATGCCGAACTTGATCGGAGGCGATGCCATGGCTAGTTCGTCGGAATCTGGCGGCGGCGGCGGCGGAAGTAGTAGTAGAAGAAACGGCTAGAGAGAGAAATGCAGCCATATTATAGGAGGTAGAGAGCCAATCATTGGTACTGCTGCAGATTGCGTTTTTACTTTTCTATTACTTCCTCTCCTCTGTCCCGCAATTGCTGACACGTTTTCCATTTTGGAACGTCTCAGAATTCTTGACACGTTTCCTTTTTAAGAAATAATTAGGGTGTTAAGTGTGCAATTAGTTAATTCCCTTATTACAATTAACACTAATAATTAAATTTTATTAAAAAAAATGAAGAATTAAATCCACACTACCTAATTTATTCCCCACCCACTCACATTTATTCCACCAACACAACATTTAATCCATTTATTTTGGGGGAAAAAATCCATTTCATCTTCTCTCACTCTCACTTCGTGTTCATCGACAAAAAACCTTAAAGTTTTCCCTTTCCTCTCCTCTGCGATCTGCCATGGATCCTTCAATTGAACGTACTCCCTCGCCTCCGCCGGCGTGGAGAACGACCCGCAACCGCAACCCCCCCGCCGATATTTCACGGCGAGGCCGCCGCCGTGGTCCTAATCGGCGCAAATCCAACTTTTTCCCTCTATACCCTACTGACTACAGCCCAAGCCCCCCACCCCCTCCATCTCGTATCAAACTTCCCATCTCACCCGGCCGCTATGGCTCACTCCGATCGCCACTGCCTTCAAAGTGGAAAAACTCTTGGACGCCGCCACAGCCCCTTTCTGGGCACGGCTTCGTTCGGAGGGCTATCTTGGATGCAACCTATCAACGGCCGGCGGAGAGGCTGGCGCGGCCGTGGGAGCTTGATGCCGCCCCAAGTGCAGATCCCGAGCCACCAGTCCCCAATCTTCAGCCGCCGCCGCCGCATACCGCCGTTGATGAGGATGGCTCCGTGGCCAGCGATACCATGGCCAATTGGCCAGTATACTACTACCGTGATGGCCATCCTGTGTATTTTCCCTTCCATCCTACCACTGATGAATGGACCGCTTGTGATGCTGCTGTCGAACGTGCTTGTGATGATGTTGCTAATGGGTGAGATCTGTCCTCTTTTAAATCTATGTTCTGAATTGTTGATGAATTGCTGACGGGTTCTTCTCTGCATGTTGGTGATGATGGGCATGGCAGGTGATGAATTGGTGTTCTGATTTGTTGGGGGTTCTGCTCTCTGTTTTGGGCTTATTTACTTGATGAATTAATGTTGTGTGTTCTGTTCAACTCTATGTTTGATGAATTGTTGATGGTACTTGATGGCTCTGTCTATTTGAGTTTGTTCCTATGCTTGTTTGGATGAATTGTTGATGGCACATTGTGGCATTTAAGCTCTGTTAGGCCTTATTTACTTGATGGCTCTGTCTATTGGTGTAAAATTATGCTGATGGTTCTGTTCCTATGCTTGTTTGGATGAATTGTTGATGAATTGATGTTGTGTGTTCTGTTCCACTCTCTGTTGGATGAATTTAGATATTCCTGCTAGGCAAAATTAGGGAATGTTGTGCCATTTCATACATACATCAGAGATATATCAAAAAGATGCATTTTCTTATTCAAAAGATGGTTATTACACATCTTTTGAAAGCCAAAATGCATACAAAACAGCATATGCTCATACTATTGCATATGCATCTACCAAAAAACAAAAATTCCTTGCCCTTTGAATGTTGTGTCTTGTCTGCATGCTTGTTTCATTCAATCTGTTGCATCCCAAATGTTGAGAAGGCTGCTTCTAGGCCTGTTAATTGTTCTAAACCTAATCTTGCAACCAAATGCTCTATTCCTCTAATATGTCCATGCTCAACAAGATAATCTATGCTTGCCCTTGCCAATTCCATGGGAATTGTGAGACTGACTGGTAATGTCCCTTCTCTAAGCAATCTGTCCTTTCCCATG
Organism: Thymus mandschuricus; assembly: GCA_029379335.1. NCBI lineage: Eukaryota > Viridiplantae > Streptophyta > Magnoliopsida > Lamiales > Lamiaceae > Thymus > Thymus mandschuricus. The sequence goes on along the minus strand of CM057075.1, from coordinate 36,094,475 downwards.
TGAGGTAATTTGTACTTGTTGTGCCCTTGCACCTTCATGATCTCTGTTAGGCAGCCTTGCAAGGTGAGGAATACCTTGTTTAATGCCATTGGTGGTAGCTCATGAAATGCTTCTTTCACTGCATTCACCAAATCATCAACTGTCCTGCATACTCTTCTGTGTTGTAGAGATTGAATGGCACTAAAAAACCTAAATCATTGATGTATGTGTCTGGACTGTTTGGTGGTTGTTGAACAAGCCTAATGTTGAATCCTTGCAATGTTGCTGCTTCTCTGAACTGTGGATCAGAATCTGTGATGTGTGGCTTTGCATTATCTTGCTGGATAACGATATCCTTCGTTAATTCTGCTGGCCATTTGCTTCTTATGGCTGGGATTACCTGGTGTTGGTATGTTTATGGACAGAAACTTGCATTAGTGAGAAATATTTGAACTGTTGTGGCATTAAAAATGGTATATCATGCTCTTACTCACTACATGTTCAAGAAGAGTAGTCTTTATGACATCTCTTGTAACTGATTCCACTGCTATTGTGTACCATGTGCCCCTGTCTCTGTGTTTGCTCTTTCTCAATGCTTGTTTTTGACAAGTGAAAGGGAAACAACCTATCTTACTATTTCACTAAAAGTGTTCGCAATAGAACGAAATCTATCCTAGCACTTAGTAAGTAAAAACCCAATGTCGAATCTCAAGGAAAACTTTGCAGGGCAAATAATCGTGTAGTAAAACAACCTATTCTAGCCTAAATCTAAGAAAGCAAGTAAAAAGAATTGTTGGGTTTTTGGTTTTTAAATCCTAGGCAAGAAAATAAATCAAAGCAATAAATAAAAGCAAGTAAATAACTAATCTAGAAAGCAAATAAATAAATCGAACTAATTAATCTAAAGAATTAAACTAGAAGAAAGCGATTAAACTACCTAGGCATGGAATTGAAAAGAAAGCAATAACGAAAGCAACGAAGAAAACGAATCTAGACATAATAATTAAATCTAAAAATTAAGCGAATAAATCTAACTACGAAAACTTGAAATCGAAGGAATTGAAAACTAAGAAAAACGAATCTAATCTAAGAACTTGAAAACGAACGAACGATATTAAACTAAGCAATTAAGAACTAAATCTAAGGAACTAGGGAGCAATTAAATCAAATAAAAGAAAGCAATAAAGAACTTACGAGATTGAACAAAGAACGAAGAACTAAGTAAAAACTTGAATTAATTGAAGAACGGAGTAGCGATCCGGATCGAACAAAAGAAAACTAAACTAAAGTATTTGAATGCTAAACTAGAGCTAAAACTAAGGTAAAAGGGTGTAAAATTCGTGTACAAGGGGTAGTATTTATAATAGGTATGAAAACCTAGTTATAGAAGGAAAGGAAAGCTGGCCGCCAGAGTTGGACGGCGTCCAACTCAAGTTGGACGGCGTCCAGAACTTGGTTCTGTTCACTTCGCGCATCTTTCTTGTTTCGGCCGTATCTTCCTCGTCCGAACTCCAAATTGACCTCCGTTTTCGCCTACGTGCTCCTATCGAACCCCTCTTCGATATAATGCTTCTTTATTCTTGTTTTCTTCTCGTTTCCGCCATTTTCATCCTACAATACCAAAGACTCCAAAACAACCAAATCATAGCCACAAACAACGAAAACACACGAAAACTAAGGGAAAACGGACACGAAAAGACAACGAAAAACCTAACATCTAGACACCAATCAAAATCCCCCACACTTAGAACTTTGCTTGTCCTCAAGCAATATAAACATACAACTTAGATTCAATCCAAACAATTCAAATCATAGAACATTTAATCACCGGAATCGACAAACTCAAACAAGGTCACTTTAATCCCAAGTTACGATCAATCATCATCAACGAACTATGTGGCGTATAAATCAACCCAAGCAAGAGGAAAAGCAATGATACACACATCTCACAAATATCTAGATCACCACAACTTAGACGTCTAGCATACTTCCCCTTTTTATTCAATACATAAACAACTCTCTTCTTTTTTTCTTTTTTTTTTTTCTTTTTTTTTTTTTTTTTTTTTACAAGTGAACGTTTTTGGCACATAATTCACTAGGTTTAATCATCGATGGGTCACATCGAGCCTCCTAGTGCGGTTTCCCGTACCCATTGTCAAGAGGGGTAGAATGCCTACGAACACATTATTCTAATATACACGAGTATCATCTAGGACATAGGTCATGAAATGTGATCATTCGAGGGTCCCTCGAAGCCTTTTCATGTGGTTTCCCATGCTCATTACTCTAGTATTTTCATACGTTACAAGTAAGAGGAGCAGAATCCTATCAACTCTTTTATTCACATAAACACAACTCTTTTTTTTTCTTTTTTTTTCCTTAACATAAGAGGAAAGTAATCTAGCAATCCAAGTCGTAACAATCTAGATTTATCACTCAACCAAAAATCATAAATCATTTTCCTCAAAACTCAAATCAATTCGTGCCCCACAACTCATCGAATCATAATCAACAACAACTCAAGATTAAACCAACCTAATTTATGCTCAAATCAATTCCAACAACTAAAGATTTCATCGTTGAATCATTCACATTGATCCTAAGTTACATGCTTATATGGCTCAAAATCAAACAAATTCCTAAGTGAGGGAACATGAAGACTCGATCACAAACTAGACTCAATCAACAAGACATAAAAACAAAACAAAAACTACATGCCAAAAGTTTAAAGACCCTCCCCCACACTTAAAATCAAGCAATGTCACCATTGCAAGAAAATAAAAAGGAGAAGAAAAGAAGGAACTTATCGCAAGATGACGACCAATAACTCAAAATCTCGAAAGACTCCAAGTAAGTACCTACAAAACAAACTCAAAAACAAAACACAAAAGCGTAAAAGTGCACAAAACAAAGAAATAAAAGACACAAAACAAAAATAGAAAGACACAAAACAAAGCTATTGGTTGAATGAGCCTCGTTACCGTGGATCTTGCCAACGGGGATCGGTAGGAGCCCAAAAACGAGGATCGTTCGGGTCCGGCTCGATCTCTCTCTTTATCATACCCTCCTTGTAAACTACTCCCTACATGAAAATCAAAAAGAAAGCAAACAAAAACAAAAATAAAGAAAATAAATCATATTCTACAAAAACTAAAAGATTTTTTTTTTTTTACGTGGGTTGCCTCCCACCAAGCGCTCGTTTAACGTCATTAGCTTGACTAGAAAATTCTCATCCAAAATCAGTTGCAACAAGCAACGTCTTTAACCATCCATAGGTCAAGAGAAAATTCCCCCATCTTGTGTGCCATTGCTTTGAGCTCTCGTCTTCTTCCTTTTTCGCGGTTAAGAGCGCCTTCTTCCTATTGATGCCGTCTATGTGAGGTGTCAACTTCCTTTAGAGACTTCGACGACCTAGCATACACAACACTCAACAAACGAATCAAACGCACCGAATGGAAGAGAAAAGAAATCGAACCAGAAAGCAATTAAATAAAAAAAATAAAAATACTACACAATTAAATAGCCTAAAGTTTTCCCCGGCAACGGCGCCAAAATTTATTTCACTAAAAAGTGTTCGCAATAGAACGAAATCTATCCTAGCACTTAGTAGTAAAAACCCAATGTCGAATCTCAAGGAAAACTTTGCAGGGCAAATAATCGTGTAGCAAAAAACCTAATCTAGCCTAAATCTAAGAAAGCAAGTAAAAAGAATTGTTGGGTTTTTGGTTTTTAAATCCTAGGCAAGAAAATAAATCAAAGCAATAAATAAAAGCAAGTAAATAACTAATCTAGAAAGCAAATAAATAAATCGAACTAATTAATCTAAAGAATTAAACTAGAAGAAAGCGATTAAACTACCTAGGCATGGAATTGAAAAGAAAGCAATAACGAAAGCAACGAAGAAAACGAATCTAGACATAATAATTAAATCTAAAAATTAAGCGAATAAATCTAACTACGAAAACTTGAAATCGAAGGAATTGAAAACTAAGAAAAACGAATCTAATCTAAGAACTTGAAAACGAACGAACGATATTAAACTAAGCAATTAAGAACTAAATCTAAGGAACTAGGGAGCAATTAAATCAAATAAAAGAAAGCAATAAAGAACTTACGAGATTGAACAAAGAACGAAGAACTAAGTAAAAACTTGAATTAATTGAAGAACGGAGTAGCGATCCGGATCGAACAAAAGAAAACTAAACTAAAGTATTTGAATGCTAAACTAGAGCTAAAACTAAGGTAAAAGGGTGTAGAATTCGTGTACAATGGGTAGTATTTATAATAGGTATGAAAACCTAGTTATAGAAGGAAAGGAAAGCTGGCCGCCAGAGTTGGACGGCGTCCAACTCAAGTTGGACGGCGTCCAGAACTTGGTTCTGTTCACTTCGCGCATCTTTCTTGTTTCGGCCGTATCTTCCTCGTCGGAACTCCAAATTGACCTCCGTTTTCGCCTACGTGCTCCTATCGAACCCCTATTCGATATAATGCTTCTTTATTCTTGTTTTCTTCTCGTTTCCGCCATTTTCATCCTACAATACCAAAGACTCCAAAACAACCAAATCATAGCCACAAACAACGAAAACACACAAAAACTAAGGGAAAACGGACACGAAAAGACAACAAAAAACCTAACATCTAGACACCAATCACTTACCATCAAATAGCACACTCCCATCATCTATTAGCAGAGGCCTGCTTACAGCACACATGAACATCAACTTCCCTATGAACCTTTTTGATTTGCATGCTCTATATGGCTCTTCTTCACCTGGTGCAAGGTGATTGGTGTTTAAATGTTTGGATTTTCGTAGTGTTTTCGAGTCCTTTTTCGTTATGTTTTGTGTCTCTTTCATTTGTCTTTTGCTATGATTTGGTTGCTTTGGAGTCTTTGGTATTGTAGGATAAAAAGGACGGAAATGAGAAGAAAATGATAAGAAAGAAGCATTATATCGAAGAGGGGTTCGATAGGAGCATGTAGGCGAAAACGGAGGTCGATTTGGAGTTCGGACGAGGAAGATACGACCGAAACAAGAAAGGCGCGCAATTGTCCAGCGTTGGACGACCGTCCAGAATACGGTGGACGAGCGTCCAGAGTAGAAAAGAAGAAGAATGTGAGTGCGACGTTGGACGAGCGTCCAACGTTCCGGCCAGCTATTGTTTCCTTATATAATTAGGTTTTCATACCTATTATATATACTATCCCTTGTACACGAATTCTAGACATCTTTTAGCATCTTTAGACATCCTTTAACACTTTTATCATATTTTAGCTTTAGTTTCCAGCACTTAAACACTTTAGATTAGTTTTACTTTGTTCGGATCCGGATTCTTAGTTCGTGCAATTCAATTCAAGTTTTTCTTTTACTTCGCGTTCTTCGTTCTTCGTTTAATTCTCGTAAGTTATTTATTGCTTTCGTTTACTTGCTTTAATTGCTTTACTTAGTTTTAGATTCGATTTCGTAATTGCTTCTTTTAATTTCCTTAGTTTAATTTCGTTCTTTCGATTTCTAGTTTAAAGTTTAGATTCGTTTTTCTAGTTTCGATTCTCTAGTTTTTCAAAGCTTTCAAGGTAGATTAATTTTCCTTTAAATTTCCAGATTTCATTCATCATGTCTAGAGTAGTTTATGCTTTCTTCGTTGCTTTCTTTATCGCTTTCTTTTCGATTCTTGCCTAGGTAGATTTAATTGCTTTCTTCTAGTTTAATTCTTAGATTTATTTCTTGAGTTCTAGATTAGTTATTTACTTGCTTTTATTTATTGCTTTGATTTATTTTATTTGCCTAGGATTTAAAACAAAAACCCCAAAATATTCTTTACTTGCTTTCTTAGTTTTAGGTTTACTACATAATTAATTGTCCTGTTAAGTTTTCCTTGAGATTCGATACTTTGGTTTTACTTGCTAGTGCTACGATAGGATTTCGTTCTATTGCGAACACTTTTTAGTGAAACACAAGGTAATACCTGTAATATTGGAAGTTGCTGGTAAGTTAATTATGTTGTGACCAATGATGCAATCACTTCTTATGAGCTGAGGTCCAAAGAAATGCAAACTCAAACTGTTATACATTACCTGTTTTTCCCTTTGGTTATGAAGAACCATTTCTCATCTATATGCACTATATTGTGCATAGTTGAATACCTCAGTGTGTTCATTACCATGTCTAGCTCAAGGGCTTCTAAACTGAACCTAATCCTCAAGAACTTGTTGTCTTGTGTGAGTGAGGGCTTGATAAAACTTGCAAAGACTCTAAACAAAAACATGTCTGTCCCCATCTGTGTAAGGTTGATTTACTCACACCCACTTCTTTACCATGGATCTGTAACAGCCTCTCTCACATACATCTAACCCTTTTAAAACTGTATAATTAGGCTGCATAACTTTCTCTCTTTTTCTGCCTAACTTTTTGGAAACTATGCACACTGCTAACCCCTTTGATTGTTGATCTTTTGCAGCTCTCCAAATCCTGCTGACTGTTGATCTTGATGCCAAACATGGTTGTTGCTTCGTTCATCTTCCCTCTATCAGGCTTTCCATTCGAAGAGGATTGCAAGAGAAACTGCACGCACAAATTCCTCTCTTCGTTCGTGAGATCCTTCCGCCTTCCCACCATGAAGAACACACAAGAACTCTTCTCTGTTTGCTGCTTGCTTTTTCGCCACTGCTCAGACTTTCCTCTCCCTCTCACTCTCTTTTTTTTTTTTTACCCTTTGTGTTAGTTTGGTTGCTGGAAAATAGAGTAGGATGAAGAGAGAGTGTTGATTTATAGAGTTGTTGAGGGTGTACTTTTCAGATTTGAAAGTGGCACCCATTTGATCAAGTGTTAATTTCCCCCTTAAATTTTGGATGATTTGATAGGTTAGTTCATCACCATGTGCACAATGTGGGTTTATTTTTATAAATAAAAGGTTTTGTTTCTAATTTGAAATGCAATTTATTTTCACATTCATGTAATTTGTCTAATTTGTCTAACTGGTTTGGGGAAAAAAAAAATTATTTAATTAATTATTTAATTAATGCAGCAGTAAATAATTTAAAAATAATTTCTGGAAAAAAAAAATTATTTACATATTAAATATTGGAATAAATACCCTAAACATAAATACATTGACAAAGACTTGTATGTGGCCGGCCGCACCATGCGGCCGGATCCACTTGACCCGCCCGGCCTGCCAACCCGACCCGGCCCGGCCCAACTGTGGTCAACCCGACTCGGTTGACTCAATTTCGGGTCGGGTCAACCTGTAACGCCCCGCATTTTCCTAACTCTTCATTAGTAGTCAAATTAGTGAATTAGATGAAATATTTAAAACTTTAGTAGATAAAATTCTATTCTCGACGAATGTAGAATTTTTGGAGAAAAGAATTCCCTAGTGCATCGATTAAAAGGAGAAAGACTTCTCTAATTAGTTAATTCAGAATACGATCATTTCACGTGATTAATTAGTTGGGTATTTAATTAATTATATCGTAGTATTTACGGTATCATGAATTCCCCATTCCATATCGATTTATATAATTGAAAATGGAATAAGAGAGAAGAGTTATAGTCTAAACTCGTAAATTTATATTATGAGCAAAGCCCATCAGTTCATAATCGAACCGTTAAATTTTGGTCAGGCCAAAGATAAAATTTAGCCTTAATTAAATTGAGATCCAAATCAATAATAAAAAGATATATATATATATATATATATATATATATATATATATATATATATATATATATATATAGGGGTGAGATCACATAAAAAACTCTTTTAGTGTAAGAAATAAGAAGTATTCTAATCCCTTGATTTATACAAAATCCACGGCCATAATTAAATCTTAAAAAAATTATATTGATCGGTTTTGTGTTAAATGCATTGACTACTAATGCATGAAAGGGCAAATTAGTAAAATTTAAAATTACCTTATGCACTACTAAATCAAATATGGCGATTTTTTAAGTTTAAAAAATAATTGTTCCAAACTCAAATAAATTTGAGTATACATTTATAAATAGTCGAATGTGGCAGGAGATCAAGATACCTAAACTAAAAAAATTAGGAAAATCATTAGAAATTATCATTATTTGAATTCTTTTTCCTTTTCCCCCCTTTATCATGCATTTTGTCTATACCATTTTAATGCACTAATGCACTATTTATAATGCATAATCGAATTAATTTTAAATATTAGTTAGTTACTTTTGAAAAATATCAATTGTATTACTGTATGTATGCAATATAATGCATTATCTCTATTGTGAAATGCATTGCAAAGAAAGTAATAAATTAATTTTGTAAGAGAGTGAAATATCAACACTGATTGTACGTGATATGAGGGAGATAAATTTTAATTTTAAAGTTAGTAGAATCATTATTTGCATTTAAAAAAATTGCATGCACAACAAACTATTATAATGCATTAAGCTGAACAATAAAATGCATTATAATACTCTCTTACATGCATTACAATTATTCAGTTAATGCATTAAGTGAACTGATAAATGCATTATAATCCTTTCACTTCATGCATTATAGTACTACTAGATTTATGCATTATAATCCTTTCACTGAAAAATGCATAGTTTTACATAGGGCACTATGAATTTCTTTGTAATGTATTTTAGATTTATGGTAATGTATTTTCTAAATATGCAATTACTGACTTTTGCATATTCTAGAATTTGTGAATTATCGTTTAAATACTTTAATAGTACAAGTTAATTAAAATTGTTGAAAACTTGTCGATGAGATAAAATAAATAAATAAATAAATAAATAAATAAATAAATAAATAAATAAATAAATAAATAAATAAATAAATAAATAAATAAATAAATAAATAAATAAATAAATAAAACTAAGTCACACGTTCAAATCCCTTGATTTGTATTCAAATCAATTCAGATAATATATAAAAAAAATAAAAAATAAAAAGAAACTTTAAAATCTTTTGAATAGAGGAAAGAAACAAATTTTTTTATCCAGAATGGAATCGACATAATGCACTAATGCAGGGCCTCCTCCATAATGCATTTTTTTGTTTAGGATAATGCACAAAATTGCAAATATTTTAATTTACGACAATGAATCTGTTAATGAATTTAATAAATCGAGTATCTTTAAAAAAATGCTTGATTAAGGGAGAACAAAAATTAAACAAGGAACTTTTAGCAAATAATAAATAAGAGAAGATAATATATTAAATAAATATGGTAAAAGGAATTTAAAAGTAAATGAAATCCCACTATTTAAGGGACAATACGGTTATAAATAAGATCACTTTTACATTTTTATCCCTACAATAATGTGAACGCATGGGTTTAATTAAAATATTTATATTAGTTGCTAACCGTTGATCATTTAAGATGGACATTCAAGATCAATTCTTATTTTTTACTGAACTTGTATTTTTTATATGATCTCTTGGGGAAATGCATAAATCATGGAATTCAGGCATTCAGCAACGAACTTCTTAAATTATATATATTTTAAAATTTAAACCTTTAAATCATAGTAAAACCAGATAAATCACGTAACATAATTTATTTTTGCAACTAATATTATAATGCATTTTGTAAACGCCTTCTAATGCATTGACTATGCATGATAATGCATTTTTATTTTTATTTTGAAATCTGGTATGCGAAGACAAGTAACAAAGATGCATTTATTATTGGCAAAAATAAATCTTACAATTGTATATTGTAATGCATTATTGGTAATTTATTATAATGCATTGGTTATAATATTATAATGCATTGATATAACACACAACAAAATGTTGTAGGAATTATTTGCACTGCAAATTAATGTACTATCGTCCATGTGTGCATAACAAACTACACAATAATACATTAATTTACATATAATAATGCATTATATATTACCGATATTTTGAGTTTTTATTATTCAGTGCATTATTTAGTATATAATGATGCATTAGTTTACATATAAAAATGCATTACGAATTAGTTATTCTAATGTGGAATGTACCAAGGTCCTGTATGAATTATGATATGTTAAAACTAAATGCAACATAAAAAATGGAGATGGAGAGTAATATTAATAGTATAATATCGATAAAAAAATGGCAGGAAGAAATCTATAGATTTTTATTTATTTATTTATTGCATGAGAAACATGTAGGTAAATTAATGCATATTATATACCATAATTTAGGAAATAATCGGTTACAAATAAAAGCACATTTACATCTTTAACCTTCAGTAAATATATTTAACTGAAAAATCCGAATAAAAGATAACCATAGATCTTCTTAAATTAAAGGTGCAGATCATTTCCTATTTTTTACGGAAACTCTCTTTTTTATATGATCTCACACCTATATATATATATATATATATATATATATATATATATATATTTGAACTAATAATAATAGAATTACAATAAAATGAATACATGATAAACAATAAAAAGAAAAGAAAAGGAGAGTACAAAAGCGGTGGCTACAACATGCAAAAGAAATCTAGAATAAAGATCTTAAGGTAGATTTCATATCCCATAAAATCTTAAAAGGGACCAGCTCCTACAATAGCTCCTGCAAAATAATAAATAAATGAAAAGAAAAAGGAAAGAAAGGAGATGTCGGAGCAGGCTGTTGTTCCCTTCCACTTGCAGATTTCTTCTTCCAGCTTCATTCTTCACCCCTACACTTTCTTGAGCCACAAGAAGATCAGAAAGTTGGCAGAGAAGTGGCAGAGAAGTGGCAGTGGCAGCTGCTGTTCCTTCCAATTTCCAGCCTCTTTCATTCCCCCTTGCACCATTCTTGAGCCTCAAGAAAAAAATATCAACTTGCTCAACTTGCAACCTGCAAAACCTGCAAAAGAATGTAGGGTAGTGAGGGAACCATCCCTCTGCCAAAAAAAAAAAAAAGAATGACAAAAGATAGCAGCAACTCTACGAACTATGCTCGGATGTAACAAAGGAAAGAAGGGATTAGATTGAAGAATCCTAACAAATCTAAAGGACTACAACACTTGCAATCATCAATAGGAAATCATCTAATCTATAAATACCCCTTACACACAAAGCAATGGCCATCGTAGTTCATTGCACACAAATACAAGAGCTGGGCAGCAGCTAGGGAAATAGTGGAGAGGAGAAAGCAGAGCTAGCAATTCATCCACTGTCTTCCCAAACCTTTCAAAGATTCGGTGAGTATTCTCCCAAAATTTTCAGCAAGTAAAACTACTAGAGAGGATGCTAGAAATCTGAAAACTTGAACCCAAAAGCATGTATTACTATTAACTCTAGCAATGACATGAATGCAACTAGAAGAAAGAACTAGTAACTCATACTTACTCCTCCTTGATACCATAACAAGAAAGCAAAGAAACTAGCATGATAGGACCTAAACTATTCATTTAAACTCAAGCATAAAACGAAACTAAAGACTCCTAAATATGCTTCTTAGTAAATCACATGTTTTACAGCAAAAGAATCAAGTTTCATGTTTATAATTAAACCACGGGAAACATTACTAGAACTGCCATGGTTCTATACAAGATATAGATACACCAAATCAAACGCACAAGAACGATGACAGTAAATGTACATATAAATGCATAGATATAAAGCTGTAAATCACAACGATTTTGTATTACAATAAACCGAGATCTGAAAATTTAAACTATGTATATAAATTTCGCTTTTGAGAAACAGAGAATACTCAATTCACATAAATCAAATGAAAACAAATTACTGCCACACTAATCTAATCCTAATATGCAAGAACATCCTAAACTAAAGAAATTAAAGAAAAGGGCAGACTTAGCTTAAGGGATGGCAGATGCCACCTCCGATCGGAATCCTCCGACTCCGATGGCGGAGCTGTCGTCGAAACCGCAATGATAATCGAACAATTAATTAATTAATTGAATAAATAAATTGGGGCAAAAATATATAAGAATGAGAAGGGAGGGAATGTATAAGTGGAGTCGAACCCTTACCTCGTCAAGCTTCCGGCAAGTAGAGAACCGGCGGCGGACGGAGATCCCTTCAGCGGCAGCTCTGCCTTTTCCTCGGCGTTTGGCATGGAGGGAAAGATGGAGAACCGGCGGCATCAGCCACCGGTGAAGAGAGGGGTGACGGCTGTGAGTCGCAGTAACGGCGAAGCTTCCTTCAACAACAGGGGAGGAGATCGGGAGAGAGACTAGAGCTCTGCCGATTTGTGCATTGAGAGAAAAGAGAGAGTAGTTAGAGTATTTTTTTCAGAGAGAGGAAAAGGGAGGAGAAGAAGGGGCTGTCACCGGCGAGAGGAACGCCGGCAACCCTCGACGCCGACGAAACCGGCGCGGCAGGAAGGATCCGAGAGGGAGAGTTGGGTCGAGAGAGGCGTATGAAGAATGGGGGTTAGGGTTTCAGTATTTAAATGTGTATGAGCCGGGTCAGGTTCGGGTCGTGGGTTAGACCCACGTACCTTAATTATTGGGCCTTAAATGTTGGGCCGAAGGTTGGGCTAGAATTGCTGGGCCGAGAATTTAATTAAATTGGGCTTTCCAATTGGGCCATAAATTAATTTAAACGGGCTCGACTATCGGGCCTGATTAATAAGGACGACCCGACTATTAAAATCGGATTCGCTTTACATTAATAAAAATGATTAAGATTATTCAATTTATTAATTTAATTAATTAAGATTAATTAATTATTAAGCTATACTTAGCTTCAAAATATGTCCTGAAGATTTGCATAATTTTCGGGAATTAATTCGACAAATAAATGGTCTCGAATAATGGAAGAAACGATTCTGAATAATAAAAGATTATTCTATTATGAAAAGATTTGAAGGATTCAAATAAATCTGTTAACCCTAACAGATTCATAAGATAGGAAAATATACTAGACGATTATTTTCCTATAGGAAGTTTTATTATAAGAATGTAGATTCTTATTATTCCTTTATGAATAGGCGCGACTCGACAAGGGTTTTGACGTTGTTCGCCTATCAAGACCGGGCATATTCTACGCTTCAAGAGGTGGGCTTTCTATTCAAAATAAATATGATATTTATGAAAATATATGTGTGTTATTTTAAAATATTGTCATGCCATAAATGTTTTGATTTTTTGTATGATACCTATCTGTGTTGGCTTTGCCAATTTATTAATCGAATTCGGGTCCTAGTAAGATAGCTATCTTACTTGGACTAGTGTACACATTGTGACCGTGTGTCATCTTCGGGTTGGCCGGTCAAGGTATCGTGAGAGTGGCCACTCTCTCGATACCATAGGAACAGATATGGTAGATTACTAAAGAACTTAGCCGGCCGGCAAACTTTTAGATCACAAGAACTATTTTAGTAAGCATAGGCTCTTTTCAATAAAACTCCTATGTCTTACTGTTGAATGGCTTGACAATTATATATGTATGTTTTCGGCAATGTGCCCACTGAGTACTTTTGTACTCAGCCCTGCATATATTTCTAAATGTGCAGGTTGAACGAGATGGAATGGAGAGCCGGCTCAAGCTTTTGTCATCATGGATCATATTAGTTTCTTGTATTAAGACTCTCGGTAATGTGTGTCTTCATACATGCATTCTGTAAGACTTCCGCTGTGAAATATCAATAGATTTTAGTTGAGTATTCGAGTCATGTAAACAAATCGAACACATGTCTTTCTTTTCCTTAAAGGCTCGACGCCAATTGATATAATAATTACTTCCCACGTTTGTTTGGGTGGATTATTGCTTTATAATTACATTCCCCTTTCTATTCCCGCTTCTTTAATCCCATCCCTAGTCACGGGTTCCCGGCTTCACTATCCTTAGTAAAGTTCGGTCGTGACACAACCCGACCCGGTCAGTGTTGACCCGACCCGTTTAAGTAAAGTGTCAATCTTTGTTAATAAAAGTGCTAATCTTTATGAACAAAAGTGCCAATCTTATAAATAAAAATTTATACGTAATTTGTATGTATGTAGTAATTTTAAAATTACTTTATAGGGTTCATATATCAATTTAGGGTTTTATAATTATTGTTTAGTATTTAACTTCAATTTTATAATGTTGAATATGGATTATAAATTGAAACTTAGGATATATAATTCTCCAGCAAAAGTGTCAATCTTAATGAATAAAAGTGTCAATTGTTCTGAATGAAAGTGTCAATCTATTTGATATCGAAAATTTTATATTTTTTTTATCGACTTGTTATTATAATGTTTTGATATTATGGTTTATATTATTATTATTATATATATATAGATATATACGTATTATTTATTTCCATAACATGAAATTAATATTCATTATTAACGTATTTTTCGTAAAAGTGCCAATTATTATGAATAAAAGTGTCAATGTTTCAAAAGTGTCAATCTTTGTAAACAAAAGTGCCAATGTTTCAAAGTGTCAATCTTTATAAACAAAAGTGTCAATCTTAATCTGGCCTCACGGTGAGGCCGGCCTCACATGAGTGTGCCCCAAATACATTAAACTACACTCAATCCATAACCCATCCACTTAAAACACTAATTACTACCGTCTTAATTCCCGCGCCGAAAAGAAACACGTCAACAATCGTGGGACGGAGGAAGTGTTAATTATTTTTTTCTTTTTTTTAGAAATAATTGACATCAAATTTAGGCGTGATTTCCATGCAATCATGTGAATATCATGTAAATAGTTGGTACCCAAAATGCAATGTTCTAAAAACCGAATAGGAGGTCGAACCGGCGAGGTCTTTGGTTCATGGTTTTTTCGGTCGAACCATGATCCAACCGGCCAAAATCGAAAATAACCGAAAAAACTATGAACCGGAGCTATGACGGTTCATGGTTCAACCGGGTTCAACCGGCGGTTCGGTTCGGTTTTTAAAACACTGCCAAAAAGTTTAGTTTTTCCCATAAAAAGAAAAAAAAAAAAAAATTAATAAGAAGAAAGTTCATATCTAAAAAAAGTATTAATTTTTTTTTTAAAAGGGAAAAATATGAGTTTCCAAGCATGTTATATTAAACCAGCTAATCACATTAATACGATATCATTTATGTTTGAATCGAGCGTATATTGCTTTGCTTTTTGGTTTATATTATTTGTACCGGACAATCTTCCCTTCAAATATAAAGACTACATCAATCTCCTCTCAAGCCTGATGTAAAGTCATCGATGCAATTAGGGCACATGTCTATCTAGAGGATAGGCGATCCTAAAGACAATGGAAATTGTCTTCCATGCCTCCCCCACTTTATCAATTGATAAGTGTCAATTCCAAAACCACCAAAATTAGCCACTAAGCTACAGTAAATGGTATTAGGCCCCCAACCACTACAGTAAATGGTATTAGGGTCAGTTAGGCCCCATTCCTCCCTACCCCCCCCCCCCCCCCCCCCCCCCCAACCCCCAATCACCCATCCCCAACCACTACCACCTCCCACTCCTATGGCCCACTTTATTTAACATCATGTATAATTTCGTTCCACTTTATTTGACTTCCGTTATTTAGCGTATATAATTATAAAAACCCTCAACTGTCTGCAGTGGACACTCTTATTGTGACAACTGACAATTATAAGATTTATTTTTTTAGATAGGTTAGTATATTTAAATATTTTATACATTAAAAAAAATTAGAACAAATTAAATTGAAGAGAAATTTTCAAAAAATAATATACCCATGGAACATTATTTTATTTTGCATTTAAGTAGTATTATAATGCATTTCCGTGTTTTCTAATGCACTTGAGATTGTTTTATAATGCATGTCTTTTATAAATAATGCATTATTTCAACTCTTAATGCATTCATTATAAAATATTCTCTATATTTTTATATGTGAATATCAAATATGAAGAGACAGTTTTTCAATCATGCATTATAAAAAAAAAAAAATTGTTGTAATAACATTTTATAATGCATCTAGTTAAAGATTATAATACACTGTAATAGTATTTTTAATGCATTATAACAAAATTATAGTATAATTTACTCAATGTCGTAGTAAGAGGATAAAGTTAATTGCATTATAATATGTAGCATTATGCATCATTTTCTATGCATTATAGTACGAGTAGTATTTAATTGTGCATATATTATGCGAAGAAAATTATGCATAGTAATATAGTACATTGCATGGAATGCATTATAATACAAAATGAAATGCATTATTAAAATTGGCCACGAAGCAAATTAAAACGTAAAGGGGAAAAATGTAAATTTGATTACGTATAATTAAAAACATAAAGTAATCCTACTTACTTCTCTTTTCGATAGAAATATTGAAAAAAAAAATGTGAAAAATAATTGTATTATACATATTTGTATGTGTAATCTATAATATGCAATTTAAATCCCATAATTGTAGGGAAATAACCGTCCATAAAGAGGGTAAAATACATAATTAACCCTCTACAAATATAAATGAATAAAATATAATATAAATAGTAGAATGATTATTGACCATTGATCTTTAAATTTGGACGGTTACGATCTTTTCTTATTTCTTACAACAAACCTCCTTTTTATTTGATCTCTCCTCTATATATATATATATATATATATATATATATATGCAACATAAATATAGCACGTTAAATATATTACTCTAATTTATTTACGAAGTTGGCATTATGTAGAATTTTCACCAAAATTGTCATTCATATGGTCTAATAATTAATTACTTACTTACTTAATTAATTAATTAATTAATTAATTAATTAAATGTGTTTTCAACTATCCCACGTTGATTATTTATAAAACTTCCTCATCAAAGTACCAGTATAAAAGAAGATATCACCCCAACGGATATTAATTATTCTTCTCTAAACAATTTCAATTATATCAAATTACAAACGAGTACTTTCAAGTGATTTCAAATGAGTACAACAATTCTAAAAGATTATTTATATTTAATTTTCTACTCCCATTATTTTATTTTATGACAAATTTTTGTTATTATTGATAAAGACGTGGAGCTCGTATAGTTTTGAATAGTTGCAATATAAGTGATGTTTCTAGATGTATCAAAAATTTGAGCAATGAAGAGTGGTTAAATGCGACATCTGCTAGGACTATTGAGGATTTAATCAATTCAATTTAATCCTAGATCATATATAAAATATTTATATTAATGAAAAAATTATATATTAAAATTTATATTCGAATATAAATACTCGAGAAACATCACGTTTCATGATCAATTATGTAGGAAACGGGTTACTTGCCATTTCAAAAAGGAAACAAATTAAAAAGGAATATCACATCTTATTGAGATATTCAATTATAATTCAATTCGACGCTATCTTTTTTTCCCCATGGATCATAGCAGAACACTTATCCATGTCCTACTTTTATTATGATACTAAATAACCGGTGTCTTGAGCATTAAAACACGCAAAGTAATGTAAATAGTACCATTCACTAATGCATTTTTCTAATCGGAAGAACAATAGAGACTGAATAAGAATTTTTACTCTTTATTGACTTATCATTTCAGTCATAATAAACGACGTGCAACTTCATATATAATACAAGTATACGATAAATACTACTTCTGAACTATATATCTCATGTTAATATGATTGGGTGTTAATTATTTTTAATGAGGTGTAATAATATTTTGTGAATATTTTCGTAAATTTTCGTTAATTTGACTTTTTAAAGATTAAAAATTAATTGAAAATGTCTCCTTTATATTAGTTGATATAATGTTTTGATAAAATGGATTATGTTTCACTTATAAACAGAAAATCCAACACTTTAACTGAATATTATAAACAGTCAAATTATACTCGGATATGTATTTTATAAGAGTATATAAATTGTCATTTTATATTTTTTCCTTTATAATAAATTTCTTTGTGTTTCTTTCATTATTGGTTGTATAAATACTATATCTATTTACTCGGATATGATTAAGATAATGGTGTTTATTTTTTTTTAATTTTTGAAATTATTAATAGGAGGTTTTAAAGTTCATGAATGATTTGAAACCGGGATATTTAGTCCCAAATATTAACCCCTTTATCACTAGCCAAATAGACCCATACCATGCATTCTTCTTTTATACTTGCATCGAGATGATATAATCTTAAATGAACATATTTCTCATATATATCTTATGAACAAATTTCTTTAAACTTCTTCTCAATATCTCTCATATATATCTTATGAGTTCTTCCGAAGGTAATCTCACGCAAACTTGACCTTGATGGTAGTTCTTGAGAAGCTCCAAACCGAAGACCTGTGATGGATAAATACTCTTTCGACCCGAAGCAAGCTTCCCCACCATCAAACTTAAATCGCAGCACTCCTTCGTCACGTGAAGCATTGTCCAGACGTTGTAACAGGCAGTGAGCTATAGGACCTTGAAATATCAATTTTTGCACCTTCAGATACGGGCCAAAGCAAGACTTCTGAAATCTCTCCAGATTATGAATGTCTAACTTTGCTTTGACAAGATCAATGACACGATTCGGTGAAGATCGACAACGTATTTTAGGATTTGCACGCAAAGAAGGTAGATGTTCTGTTGCTGCCAAAGGAAAAACATGCAAATATCTATATCAATTACGTTACACATTAATGCAAAGAAAAGAAAGATAGAACCAAAGCAAGTACTAAACGCAAGAATGATAATACAAATGAACATATTAATTTCATAAATATGTACGCAAATCTCGGATAAAATGCATTAATCATTAATGATAAGCATAATGGAGTAATCCTTCGTAAGCCAACTTCTTCTACAATATTATCCACCTATTATTTACAAAATCGAACAATTCAAAGGGAAAAGCAAATTCACACAAAATCTTTATTTCTACGGCAAATAAGGGCATGCATAATAATCTTCCATGTCCAGAAATTCGATACTCATGAAGGAGAATTTTTTACGGAGTAAACAACGATTCATAACTATGTCAGCTTCTGAACTGAAAACATATTACAACTTTCACATTTTTAACCTCCTATTCATGAAACAGTCAATATCGGCTCCAAAATTCTTGTAAAAAAAAAATAATCCAAAATTAATTGTAAATCCAAATAAAACACAAGGGGAATATTCTATGGAGGAAAATGACAGAATCTCCGTGAAAGAAACAGAAGAGGCGAATAATTTTTAAAAAAATTTCAGTCAAAGAAGGCTTTTATCACACTCTTTACTACCCAACACAATAAACGCATTTATTTCTCCATTTTTGTGGTGGTGGTACGGGATTTCCATGAATGAGACCCCCCAATTTTACATACTACACTAATTAACTACACAAACCTTCCGCTTCCGTTTCCGCTTCCGGATTAAACCGCTGCTTCCTTTTCCTCTTGCAACGCTCGGCCATCTCCGAGTCGGGTAGACAAAACAAGATCAAGATGAAATTTTTGTTGCAGTAGGAGGAGGGTTTCCAATTCTTCAAACTATCAGGGGTGTTGGAATTTCTTAACCAATATTTTTTGCTGCTTTGATGGCTAGTGTCAAATCGGCGGCATGGTAAGTGTCGAATCGGCGGCATGGTCGCCGGATTTTTTATTTTTATTTTGATTTGTTTTGTTTCGATTTTTATTTCAAAGGCGATGCTTATTGTCCAATTTTCTACAAACCCAGCCCAATAAAATTAATTAAATAACAATTTTAATTAAATTTAATTTAAAATGTTAATTTAATTTAGAAGCTCAATTTTCTTCAAACCCAACCCAATAAATTTAATTAATAACAACTTTTTAAAACAATTTAATTAAAATTGTTAATTTAATTTAGACGGCGCAATTTTCTTCAAACCCAACCCAATAAAATAAATTAAATAACAATTTTAATTTTTAAATTAAAATTGTTAATTTAATTCAGACCAGTAGAATTAATTAATAACAACTTTAATTACAATTAATTAAAATTGTTGATTTAATTTAGAGTCGGCGCAATTTTCTTCAAACCCAACCCAATAAATTAATTAAACAACAATTAATGCATTGTCCGTCGAAATTCGACAGAACTTAAATTATATCGCAACATCTAGGTAGAATATGAAAAATGACAGAAAAAAAAATAAGTAGGATGATATTTTTTTTTTTAAATGTAAATATTGAATTATATTGTAAAGAATAAGACATTGAGAGACAATAATTTAAATTTACACACATTCAATGTCAAGTCGCCTGTTGTTCGTAAGTAATAGAAAAGTAGATAAAGAAGAGTAGCATTTTTCAAGCAAAGCAGTCATTTTCATTGAAAATTTAAATATCAACATATTTGTTTTACTTTAACACTGCACATAAAATCTCGCGCAAAAAAGGAAGTGGACTAGTGAAGTGGGACGGAGGGAGTATAACATAAATAAGTACATACTATTGCCAATTTATCATTATTAATACTCCATATGTCCTCTTTTACTCCGCGTATTTCTTTTCGATATGAGAATTATCGAGTTTTTATTAAACTAATTAATCATACTATAAAAGGAAACATGTCAACAAATTGGGATGTCGACACATGAATTAAGAAAATTTTGTTTAAATGACTAATTATTACTAGTATAAAAATAAACGGGTCAAATTCAGCCAAATATAAATTGTATTTAAATATTTCATCACGTTTTATATTTAAATATTTCATCACGTTTCAATAAATTAATTGCATAGAGGAATGACCTACTCAGCGGATGTAACGACATACTATTAATAAATAAAATATTTAAATATACTAACCTAACTATAAAAAAAAAACCTTATAATTGTCACAATAAGAGTGTCCATTGTAGACAATTGAAGGTTTTCGTAATTACTCCGTATTCATGCTAAATAACGGAAGTTAAACAAAATGAAACGAGTATTTAGCTATATACCTTCTTTCTTTCTTTCTTTTTAATTTTTTATAATTTTTTATAATTTTTATAATTTATTTTTAATGTGGGCCATAAGGTGGTAGTGGGGTGGGTGACAGAATTGGGGGGGGGGGGGGTGGGGGGATGGGACCAAGCCGCCCCCACTTTATTCATATACCACTTTTACTTCATAAAAATATGGAAGTAGTTTTGGAATATTTTGAGAAGGATATAAATGTCATGTGTCAATTGATGAAGGGGGGAGTCATGGAAGACAATCCTTTTTGTCTTTAGGATCCCCCTCCCCTCTATCTAGTGAGGATCCTTTTGAGCTTTCATAATTACTTAACATATACTCGACATAAGTCTCATATTTTCGATCGTTCAAGTTACATGGAAGGAGCATCCGATTCGCATAGACAGTGCCGATTGTCAGGGCCGGACCTGACTATAGGCCCAGTACGCCTGTGCCTAGGGCCCAAAAATTTTGGGGGCCCATTTTTTTTTAATTTTTTTTTTAAATATTAGTACACTTTGATTTTTAATGCAGTTATTTTGTTTGGGCCATTGATTCAATCCAAATAATCGACAATTTATTTATCTCTCTCTTTTTTTAATTATTGATATTGCTTGATCGTGAATCATAATTTGTTGATATGTAATAATTTAATTTTATTAATTTTTTAATTGCTACAAAACATGTATGATCGGTAGATGTAGCCATATATTTAATATTCATAATTATAGATTTCACTAATTTGAGCACCTAGCCATATTTATAAATTTTGAAATAATATTTATAGCTATTTATAAAAAAAAAAAAAATTAAGTTCAAATTGAGCATTGAATCACATAATTCATATTTATATATATTAGCTTCCATTGTCCCATTTCATTAGTCATATTTGTTAGTTTTTTGAATAAATATTTTATGTTTTTTATATAATTTTTTTCATTGCTAAAGGGTCCATTTTCTGGTTTTCGCCTAGGGCCTCTTCGGATACAGGAACGGCCCTGCCGATTGTTAGGACTCAAAACACGCATCATCGAAATTGGTATGGTATTGTTTATTTTGAGTTGTGTTTATATTCTGAATGTGGCACTAGATTATTAATTACTTTTATACCCTACAGAAAAATGTAATACTATAAATGAATTAAAATGGGTCATGGTGTATTTGTTTATGATGCGAATATTGGTATAGTGTGGTTGGTGGAATTTGAATACTTAATGGGAAAAATATTTGATTTTTATATCCTCAATGTTTCGTCCCTTGTTAGTTACCTAATTCTATATAATATGATATCATATAATAGTAATATATAGTATTTATATGTAATAAAATAATGGTAACACGTATATTTAAGTCTTGGTCATTTTTAAATGAACTATTACCGAGCTGAATAAAGTTAAATTGGAAATATTGACAACCAAGTAATGAATTTACGGAAAATGCTACCTTACTCATCGTTGTCATATTATTATTATTTTGATCAAAAAAGGTAGTATATTTTAAACGGTACAGGGATATCAACCCGTTTACAATAAATTTACATTCCAAGTATCAATAGGATGGTTCGTTGCACATCCTGTAAAACTAATACCCGGATCTGCGTTGTCTTTCACTAAACAACTCCAAAATCGACGTATTAAAAATGTCAACTGCAGGCGTGATAGTGTCATTTTGATAATTTTTTTATTTAAAATTTAGTTTTTTTTTTTTTTTTTTTTTTTTTTTTTTTTTTTTTTTTGAGATAGCTTGAGTTTCAATTATTTTCTATAGAGGCTATTTTTATGAAATCTATTAGCTGCATTTTTCCTTAAATAAAACATCGCCACGTTACTAAAAATGTCGATCGAATCGAAGTAAAAGAGTGGCTGAAACGTGGCATGACACTACGCAAAGAAGTGTCCGACTCAGCCGAACACGTGGCATCATGCAATCGACCGCCGCATTATTCATCCATACACATCTCAAAACGATCCAAACTTCGTACAATTTCGAAAAGATTTAAGAAAAAAGAAGAGATCGAAGATTGAAAATTTTGAATTACAATTAAATTCTAGCTAGCATGAGCTCCGATATCGGGCCGTGGCACGGCGGAAGAAGGAGCAGCGGCGGCGGTGGGGGCTGGACCGGCCCTCTCTTCACCACGCCCTTCTCTTCCGATCCATGGGACTCTTGGGACTACGGCGGCGGCGGAGGAAGAGGAAATGAAGACGCCGCCGCTCTTGCCCGTGCCAACGTCGATTGGCGCGAAACCGAGAGGGCCCACATCTTCCGCGTCGATCTTCCAGGTCATCACAACACACACCTTAATTTCTACTATATCAATTACGTTTACCTTTTTGAGACGTCCCACGAAAGATGTTACGTTTCTATATTAGAAAAAAGAACACTATGAAGGGATGACATATATAATTGCATGTGATATTTCCATTTTAACACAAAATCCTCTTTTCCTTAATTTTCGTGTCGAAAGACATTCAGCGTCTTGAAAGAGACAGAAGGAGTATTATTTTCCGATCGAAATTCTCTCTGATCTCTTGTGAGGTGAAATTTGAATGGCAGGGGTGAGGAAAGAAGACCTAAAGGTGGAGGTGGAGGACGACAGCATTCTCCACATGAGCGGAGAGAGAAGCGTGGAGAAGGTGGACGAGAAGGACAAGTGGCACAGGGTGGAGCGCCGCCGCGGGAGCTTCACACGGAGGTTCCGGCTGCCGGAGAATGCTGACGTGGAAGGGATAAAGTGCGGTCTTGAGCACGGAGTGCTGACGGTGGAGGTGCCGAAGGAGGAGGGACAAGAGCTGCAGCCACCAAGAAACGTGAGAGCTATCGATATCGCCTGAACTTTGTGCGTGTGTAACATAGTATGTATATATTTTGTGATCCTAATGTTTGAATAAATGTGTAAATATTTGAGATATGGTGTGGCACTGTGGCCAAACAATGTGCGTCCCTACTGCTCGACGAAACCGATGATCTCGAGCCGCGGTGAACGAGAGCTTCACCGGCGGAGAATAGGTCGACAATTGCGGGCAGATTCCCGTCGATCAAGTCGCGAAAGCGGCGAAAATAAAATACGAGAGAATAGGAAAATTAGGGTTTGTATTATATTTCTTGATAATTAAATTAATAACTTACAATCCCCTCTTTTATACTCCCTCTGTCCATCTTATCATGACACTTTACTATTCATTACGTATGTGTCTACTTTATGAAAAAAAAAATGTCATGATAAATTGAACAGAGGGACGAGGGAGTACTAAGGACCCTAGGGTTGATTCGTCGATTCGAGAAAGAATCAACAAGAAAACCCGAAAAGGAACGACCCAAATAATTATAAATGGGCTAAGCCCAACGTCAAATATAAATAATTAAAATAAACCTACTCATATCAATTTTTGAGAAAAACTTAATTAATCTGTAGTTTATTAATTAAACAAGAGCCCTAGTATGTAACTCTTTAACTAAATAGGACAGACAAAAACGTTTGTCTACCGTGAACACACTTAACGTGTTCACTGCTAACATATCCACGGCTAATGTAGAGTTGTCAATTGGGTCCACCGTGAACACACTTAACGTGTTCACTGCTAACATATCCACGGCTAATGTAGAGTTGTCAATTGGGTCGTGCGGTTCAGTAATGGCCCATCAACATATCGGACCAAGCAAAATGAGCGGATTCAGTAATGGCCCATCAACATATCGGACCCTGCAATTGGTTCAGGCCGAGTTTGCATAAAATATTAGGTTTAGGCCCGAATGGTTCAAGTTTTTATTGGGCTTGGGCTTGAGTGGATTTCTTTTGTATTTTACAGAAATTTGTCCTTTAGTTTAACTTGAACATGACATTGGATGATAATTCTAGTCGCCACGTCAACTTTAAAAAGGATTAAGTATAAAAGTTTGAAGAATTTTATAGAAAAATCAGCTCATATTAAAAAAAATCCTAGTCCATATATGTAGCATAAATGATAGAATTTCGTCTCATCAAAAAGCTCGAACTTGTAGAGCGGGTGAGAATCTATTGGCTCGTATTAGGATTCTCAATACTCCCCCTCACTTGTGGGCTCGATTTTCAATTTTACCCTCTGGGTAAGAGGCCCAACAAGTGCACATTTTTAATATGGGTGGAGTTGTTTTCAGCGGGATTCGAACACAGGACAGGACCTCGGCGTTTGCCTAAGACTCTGATGCCATTGATGGAATTTCGTCTCATCTAAAAGGTCGAACTTGTAGAGAGGGTGAAAATCTATTGGCTCGTATTATGATTCCCAATAATAAAAATAAAAATGAAATTACTTACTACTTCTTTTGTTTCTCATATTAGTGTCATTATTACATATTTAAGACGTTATTCAAATCAAGTAATTGATTAAAATGAAAAGATTACACCAGAAAAATGACTATCAAACCCTTAATATATTACTCCTAGTTATCTTAATTTTTATAGGGCGAGTCCTTCACTGATGTTATTGGATAATCGTTACGTGTCAAAAGTATTTCCAAAATCGTTCGACCATAAAATATCTCACGAAAAATGCAATGAATAAATAAAAAAGGAGAGAGAAATCAGATAATACCGAATCTTTGGATAGAGGCCAATAGAATAAACTACCTCCGCCAACGGTTACGAAATCCGCACCGAAATTCGTTACACAAAATGCTGCTCCTCCCTCCTCCTCCGTCGCCGCCGTCGTTTCCTGCCGCGGCTTTTACCTCCGGCCGGCACCTGCGGCTGAGCACGCTCCCGCGCCACCTGGTCGCTGCGCCGGCCGCGGCGCCTAACGAGGTCGACGCCTTCACGCAGTACTCCGGCTACCTCTTCGACCTCAGCTCGTCTCAAGCCGAATCCCTGAGCGAGTACAGAATTTCGAAGATCGCCGCTATATATCAGAAGAAGCCTTTGATTCTCCTCCGCCGGTTGTTGCAGACTGCCACCACCCTAGGGCGGTGGTTCGCCCTCCGGTACTATGACAGCATCTCTGAGCGTGCTGACGTCATGTTCGAGGTGAGGATTATAAGTCGCAATTTTTTTATTGTAGATTCGATTGTGTGCTTTCGATTTCTGAATTTTAATTTGGGAATTGATGAATTTCATGAGCAATTCGTGAGCTGTGGAATTTTGTCACAACTTATAGCTATTGGTTCGAATTTGTATTCATTTAGCATTAAATAGTATTTGTCAATTTATAGTGTTTTAAGAATATGATTATGTAACAGAATGCTTTTGGTAGTGGTTTTCGACATTCCGTTCGAAGAGTCTTCAAAAACTCTACTGTATCTGTTTTCCCAGCATTGTGTAACTTCATACAGTGATATGGTTGGAACAAAAGAAGTTTCTCATAATATTATAGTCTAGGATGAAAATATCAGTTGTTTTTATGGGAAAAATGAGTGGATATGAAAGATATTGATATCATTGATGGTAAAAGTTTGAAAAGATAAATCCGTTTTTTTTCCTTCAATATTCGCCTATATTTTGTCCTGATGTTTGTTTGATGGTCTCATGGTAACTACAATCTAAGATAGTTTTATCATTATAGATAGTACTAAGATTTTGGTGGGGGTTTTCTTACTCCGAGTATCTCTGCGTGAGTCGAAAAAGGGATATATTTGCTAACTTTTGGATGCATTCATCCTTGACTAAAAATTAGATGAGTTTGCTATGTTATAAGAAGCCCCTGTATTTTATGATGGCCAGAAGGTTTATTAGTTGATTAAAATGTTATTTCCTATATGGTATGCACTTTGATATGTTTTCTTGGTTTCTTTATTATGGATTTTGCAGGTCAGAGCTGCTGAATTGAGGAAGATATTATCACAACTTGGTCCGGTATACGTTCTTTTGTTTGCATATCTCATATATTCCTTGTTACTTTCATCTCTTACCTTTGTCACGGTATAAAAAAGATTATATGCATGTGTTCCCTTGGTGAGTTAACAAATATTTTTAGATACGACTTTGAGCAGCACATAGGTCACTGAATATAGCTTGATTTTACTAGGAATCTTCTTGTTGTAGCTAATACATATGGTGTTCATTGAAGTTTCTATGGACTGCTATAATATGAAGAA
The DNA here is from genome assembly GCA_029379335.1 of Thymus mandschuricus. Taxonomy (NCBI): domain Eukaryota; kingdom Viridiplantae; phylum Streptophyta; class Magnoliopsida; order Lamiales; family Lamiaceae; genus Thymus; species Thymus mandschuricus. The sequence continues at coordinate 36,067,644 of CM057075.1, read as the reverse complement.
TAGAATAGAGACTTTTATGTATATTTCCATTTCTCCCCATTTGCTTGCATTTCCTTATGATGTTGCATCAGACTTGCATGGCTAATTTACTAACATGCATTTTTATGTAGGCTTATATAAAGATAGCTCAAGCTATTTCGTCTCGACCTGTAAGTTTTGTGTGTTTCAAATAGTTCCTTTCCTTACTATAATTAAACTGTAAACTCATGTATTTTGTAATTGATATTATGTTTGCTACCTCCTTGATTGGTTTGGTAGACTCATCACTTTTTCGATTTAAAAGTTGAGGCTTAAAAACTTATGTTGGAATGGAGATCTTCAAAAACTTAGATATACTCCGTATTTCCTTAGCTCTTGAAAAATAGGAGTAACTTTTTGCCAAAGCATTTTTTGGAATGATTTGATTACACTATGACCTAACGCAAATTCCTTACATCCTGATTGAGCATGTAATCTTTAGGTAAATCGTAGGGAACACTACTTGCCACCCTGTTCCTTGAACAAACTTCAGATAGTTTCATGAGGGATCTTATTTTTTAGAAAAATTCAGCTATGACCAGGGTTTTAATCGTGCACCTTTTTATAGACATGCAGCTCCACGCATACAGTAGAGGAAAATTTTCCCCAATGCTATTAAACTGTACAGTCCTTGTGCTGCTATTAAACAGTACAGTCTAGTAGATTGCTATTGTCAGTGTTTCTTTTGAGAGTGATCAATAGGCATCTACTACATGCAGTGAACTTCTAAAAATATATGTTTCTTACAGGATTTGATACCACCCTCATATTTGGATGAGCTTTCACTCTTGCAAGATCGAATTGCACCATTTTCAACAGCAGTTGCATTTGATATAATTGAGCGAGAACTTGGATTACCAATTGATGCATTATTTTCAGAAATCTCCCCTGAGCCGGTTGCAGCTGCATCACTTGGACAGGTTAATCTCAACTTATCTTATAATAATCTCAGAAATCTCTTCATGGATATAATAATAAAATCATCAACTAAAGCATGTGGTCGACTAACCAAAAAATATTTCTGATACTTGGAAAAGGTTTATCAAGCTAGGCTTCGGTCCAATGGGAAGGTTGTTGCTATAAAAGTACAGAGGCCTGGTGTTAGAGCTGCAATCTCATTGGACATACTGATCTTGCGTTTCCTGGCAGGTGTTGTAAGGATAGTAGGAAAATTTAACACAGACCTTCAGGTAGTATGGGAAACAATCTCATCTTCATCATATTTCTTAAACTTGATTTCTAACACAGTTTTTTTTTTTTCTCTCTCGAACACTACAAGTTATCATCTTATCTATTTTATTTATCATGTATTTCCTCTTAGTTTCCATATCTTTTTGTGAATTAAATGTAACTAATCCCTCCTAACTATTTTGCAGTCAGTGGTTGACGAATGGGCAACAAGCCTTTTTCGGGTATTTCTTTTTCCAATTCTTTGTTGAGTTTTGAGTTTCTGTATGTATTCTTGTAGGATTTACATGCCAGCATGATATGACATAATACGGCGCTTCCTCATAATATATATCAACTTCTATTGGCTGTTTGGCTTGTAGTGATTCTGATTATTCCAAATTTTACAGTTATATTAGTCTGAGGTGTATAGTTTTCAGAACTCAGTTGACTCTTTCTTTCTCAGTAGATCATCTCTCGAAGTTCTAGTATACTTTTTCTTAGTGCTTCATATTGAATACAGGTAATCCAATTAAATGCAGGAGATGGATTACATTGGAGAAGCAAACAACGGAATAAAGTTTAGGTAAGTCATTTCTGTCCAGCGCCTTAAGATAGCTTCTGGTGGCAACCATTAACATAGAAAGGTCTGTATTATAGGTCGGACCAGCAACGCTTGATTGCTAAAATTTTATTTTGTTGGATGTGTGTTTCATAATCTGCTACTGTTGTGACCAGTGAAATTGTGAAGAAAGTTTTATGGTAGACATTTAGCTATCATTTTGAGCCCCGTGTAGTCCTTGAACTCCTATTAGTTTCTGAATAAGGTTATATATCTTAGAGAATTTTCTCAGATCCATCAACTACACGTATTTATGGAAGTACTTAGTAATAATCATCTAATCAGGCTTGTTGATTCCATTGATTTTTCAAAACTTTTGTAATTTTTTATACAGTTCTGTGAAAATCAGAAGGCTGCTTTCAATCCAGATTTCTAATAGTTTATACTTGATTAGACAGTTGTATGGCAGCATAACAGATGTTGTGGTTCCTGAAATGTATGTTGAGCAGACAACTGGGAGGGTTCTCACCATGGAATGGATCGAGGTAAATTATATTTTTTGTTTACGTTAATATGTTATGAAAGTGCTACAGTTTAAGAAAGCTATTCAATGAGCGATGTTTCTTTTACCTTGAGGTATCATTCTTTTTCATGAGAAAGACATGTTTATGGCTCATATTCCAAAATGCAGGGTCAAAAGCTAGCTGAAGTTAAGGATCTTTACATGATTCAGGTCTATCCTTGAAGCTAGTTGTTGTCTGCTGTTTATCTGAATTAGACTTCTATAAAACTAATTGCTTTATTTTATTTTATGTTGTTTAAAACAGGTGGGGGTCTATTGTTCATTCAATCAACTTCTAGAGTTTGGGTTCTATCATGCTGATCCGCATCCTGGAAATCTGCTTCGCACTTATGACGGGAAACTAGCGTACTTAGGTACGTTTTCTGCAATGTGTTACGTGATTATGCATATGAAGAATATGAGCTGCCACTAAATGCAAAAATGGCATAATAGTTTCAGAAATGCTAAGCCGTACGACTGAGAATTTTATTTTCTAGGTTACTTTAGACTATAATTTATGAAAGATCTTACTTATTCCTCAGACTTCGGCATGATGGGTGAATTCAAAAAAGAGCTTCGTGATGGCTTTATCGAAGCTTGTATCCACCTTGTCAACCGCGATTATGAAGCACTTGCCAAGGACTTTGTAACTCTTGGGTACTTTGACTATCATTTCTGCATTAGGACTATCATTTATGCATTAGGGGTTGTTTATGAGATTATTTTGTACTTCTCATTGAGGATTTAAAGGCCGAAACTTGAATACTTAATAAACAACTTGAATACTTATTAAACAGGCTTCTTCCACCAACAGCTGACGAGGGAGAAGTTACAGAGGCATTAACAGGTCTTGTTTGACCTCAAAATGCATCAGTGTCTTTCATCATGTTCTTTCTCATTATCCATCTACTTTTATTTCGGCTTCTATAATGTAGAATGATATATGTAGGTGTCTTTCGGAATGCTGTTGACAAAGGAGTCAGCAACCTTAGCTTTGGGGATCTTCTTGGAAATTTGGGATTCACCATGTATTAGTTTTCTACCATCTTCACCTTCTACTGAATATCTTCTTTTGCATTTGTTTCTAATATTTATGATTACAATTTCGGGTAGCTGGATATAAAACTACTTTGCACATCTGTGTCTAGAGAACCTTCTCCTTTCACCTTATTTATGTATTTGGTTAGTGTTTTTCGTAACTCTATTTCATTTTAATATATTTACCTTTGTTATGTGTACAGGTACAAGTACAAGTTCAGGATTCCTTCTTATTTTTCTCTTGTCATTAGAAGGTGGCTTTTGTATACTTTATGTCTTGTTATCCCATAATCCCATGAGTAATGCTGTTTCATGATAACTATCTTCTAATTATGTGGGATCTACTTTACACTTACTGTGTCAATATTCTGGTTGCTCCAGTCTAGCAGTTTTGGAGGGCATTGCCATCAGCTCTGATCCAAATTACAAAGTTCTGGGCAATACATACCCTTGGATTGCAAGGAAGGTTCTTACTGATAGCTCACCGAAATTGAAATCATCGTTGCAAGCTCTTCTTTACAAGGTATACCAATTACAGAAGGATGATTCATCGATCTTTCGGAGCTCTTTACAAATCACTTTCTGTGAGTTGAAACTTATTTTTGGTAAACTGAAGACACTGATTTCAAGTTTCTAAACTAGGATGGCGTGTTCAGAATTGATCGACTGGAGTCCCTCTTATCAGAGGTGAGATAACATGTCTTTATTATTTTACTCTTCATCTGTCTCCACTCGCCACTTTGTTGTTTGTTCTGATGAAAACCCATAAATCTGAATTTATCTTCACCCCTCTGCCCCGTTGCTTATGTGTAATGTTCATATTTAATCGACAATTATGCATAAGGAGCTCTGTCTCTCTCAATTTGTTTTCAAATGAGTTTGCAGTTTGACTAGCAGACATTTTCTAACTTTAGATTTCCTTTGCTGTAGTCATTACGTGCCAGGACAGAGAGAGCATTGGTTGGAGAACAGGTCGAAGACAATTCTAAGAGGGTTATCAAGCAAATTCTTTCCCTTACTTTGGATGAGAAGGTCTCTCTAACTTCTGTCTCAACGTTAAGTAGGCGAAATTCAGAATCTAGATTGAATAAAAACATATCACTCTAAAATACATTCTTCCATCTGCAGGGAGCTTTCGTGAGAGAAATACTTCTTGACGAATTCGCTAAGGTTAGATTTTGCTACATCTTCCTTGAACTACTTGCATTCATAAATGTGTTTTCATACAATGATATTGAGAATCCATCGATTGCAAGATGTCAATATATATTTCAAGACTTTAAATCATATAATCGATGTTCATGTTGGTTTAGGCCAAGTGACAAATCATCTAATAAACTAACCAATCAGCATAAAGAAATTTTAACATTAATATTTTCTTACCATTGTAGCTCTCAATTCTGTTGGTTTGCGAGTCATTAACTAACTTTTCTGGAAAAAATACTTGCTCGTAATTGCAACCATAGGGCTTGGATGCACTTGGAGTAGCAGCCATGGATTCGCTTACGCCCTTCAGGCCAAGTTCGGCAACCTCCATGACAGATGAAGATATCAACAATCTTAGAACACTGAGACGTCTTATGCAGTTAATTTCAGATCTTCGGCCGACTGAAACTTCTGCAGAGGTACGTAAGAGTTATCGTGCTAGAAATGTATCATTTGATCAAATGAGAACTAAACTTAAAACATAATGTTTGTAAAAACAATTGATGGCAATGCATCTGTTTCCTAAATTCATTCTCTGAATCATGATTACGTTAAAGAAGTAACCGGTAGTATCTTGACGAATTGTTGATTTCTCATTGCAGGGAGTCGGCTCGTTTAACATCGAGAAACAATCCTCAAATGGAGCTGCGTCACTTCTCCCTTATGGATTGGAATCTGCTCAGAGAATTTTACCACTTCTCTCTGCAATTTCTGAGGTTAGGAATCATATATGGTCCTATTTATCATAGATATCCTATCCCGATTCTCTGTTGCATTTTCATGTTGCATCTCCTGCTGCATAGGCTCGCGATCATCATGCGTTGAGTACATTTCTTTAATTAGTAATGATTAAACAGAAAACGATCATTTTTGAAATGTATTTTTAACATGTGTCAATCATCCGCGAAAATGTTTTTCATTCGTACTGCCTCTTTCCTTTATTTGGTGATTTTAATTTAATTTTTCCTTTTAAAAAATAAAAAACTGTTTTTCAGCTCCCACAAGATGCACAGCAACAACTGTTAAGAATGCCAGCAGATTTGGCGGGAAGACTAGCCTCACGTGCTATTGCCAGAACACTGAAACGGGTATTTCTGTAAATATATTTATTAATTAAACTTACACATATTTATTTATTTATTTACACCATAGAACCAAACCATCAGAACTTGAAAATTAAATTAAAAAAATTGAACTGGAGTTAAGATACCAAGTTTTGCATTAAATCCCATATAAGAAGTTACAGGTACAATAATTTGAGAGGAGGGGGAGAAGATGAATGTTTAACTGCAAACAACTAATTTTATTCAATCACGATTATCACTTCGATTCTTGTAGACAAACACGAACATTACTCGAAATAAAATAGTACTCAAACGATTAATTTTTTTCAATCACGGTTATCACTTCGATTCTTGTAGACAAACACAACCATTACTTGAGATTAAAAAGTACTTCCTCTGTATTACTTTTTTTTTTTTAATTTTTTAAAAGATGATCAATAACGGTTCCCCATTTCCTCCTGTATTACTTAATTATGCCTCGTTTTATTTATCGATCAGTTACAATAACAAAAAGATTTGATTGCCCATCATCGGAAAGGGCTACTCATCGTTGGAACAAGGGTACCTACCTGCAAACAAAGGAAAAGAGAAATGGAGGTGCCATACGTATTAAATCTAATTTGTTTTTGTTGGAACTAGACTTTAATTGTTAAATATACCAAACTCTCTTCACTAATTGAAAACGATCACGCATTTTTTTGTAATGGTATAATAATAGTAATAGATTTGTTACTTCACTCAACAATTTTGCCTAGAAATTGTTGCCTATGTAAGAAACTATATTGAAATATGTTGGCCAAATAAATTCACAACTAACAAAAAAAGAGCAAAATCTATAATGAATGCAAAGCTACCATTTATACAAAAATCATAGATGATTCAACTAAAAATGATAATCAGGGTGCCCGTCTCATTTTAGAAAATTCAGACTCTAGACTCTAGCATGACTTGCCAAGCTATTCATGGGGAGAAAAACGCCTAAATGGTTTCGATTAAAACTGATACTCCCTCCGTCCCAAAGATAACGTCCTTAATCTTTTGACAATAATTTTATAATACTACCTTCGTCCCATAAATATGGCACCAAAATTAATGGAATGCGTAGTCTTTTCCCAACTATTTAGGGAGAGTTGAGAGATGCATTCAATGGAGATGCAATGCATAGTTTATCAATGCAAACTAAGTTCAAGGACTGCACAAAGAACTCCTAAAGAAAAAGGAAGAATTTGCACGGTGCCGAATATTCCAAAACTGCCTTCGTATTTCCAATAACATTCCGGCCAGGCACCGGAAATACAACTTCCTATTAACATAAAGAGGAACACGGCGCAGTGTTATCCGTTAATCATCAGTCAGCTTCTAATCAGCATCCATAATATAGCACATAATACTCCTAACAAAGACAATAAGATAAAACCGGTTCTCGATTTGCCAGAACTTCTTGAAGTTGCCAAGGCATTACCTGCAGCAACGTTTAAGTTTCTGGCGTTTATTCTTACTCTACTGAAGCTAGACATTCGTTCGAAAGCCCTATTAACCAAAGCACTTTCAGAAGCCGAAGCAGGAGTTGTTGGTATAGACTCCACAAAGGACCAGAGAGCAGAGGAGAGCCATGAGTCTGTACCATCATCCTGTCTGCCACTTCCGTTTTGAGTTGCTCCGGAGGAATGATTTACAAAACCCGTATTTTGATTTTGATACAAGACACCTAAACATTACGAAACTTGCTAATATTAGTAAACAATTAAAACAACTTCTTTAGAACAAGAGCTCTTGAAGCTGGCTCAAACTCCCCCATTTCCACTTGGGCACAAGAGTTTTTCACCATCTCGAAGATGACATGGTCTTTCCATACCATCCATCTGGCCAAGAGCTCTCGTAGATTAGTAGAATCGAAGAGTAATAGTGCAAGTAGTGATAAGATTAACAAAGTCATAGATGCTTATGCAGCAGCTCATGATTAACAGTCATAAATTATTCTGAACCAGATAAAAAATGCAAAGATATAGATGTACAGTCATCGATGCTTCGGTAGAAGCTCAAAATGTATAATGTCAGAGATATTTCTGTAGCAGCTCAAAAAATGTTTCAACGGGAATTCCACTAATTTCAGTACCTGAAGTCGATTGAGAAATGAATCCCTGATTTGTTTGTGCCTCGGTTACGACACTGTAACTTTGGGTGGCATAGCTGGTTCCGTCAGAATTGTTGAATTGTTGCTGCAGCATGTAGCTTGAGGTACTCTCAAGATTGTTCATATAGGCGCTTGAGATTTGATCAATAGCTCCATTTGTCACGTATGGTTGAGATGTCTGCTTCGATTCAACATGCCCCGAATCACCAAGGAACAAGGGTGCATCTTCAAACAGATCAAACTCATGCAAACAGTCCAAATCTTCAAATGGCAACTCCTCCGTATTATTGACCACCTCATCAGGGTTCTGTGGAGTTAAACCTGGGACCAGATCATTTAATTCAAGAAAATCTTCGAGGAAGGCATTGTCGATAGCATGAGAGTTTAGCCCGTTATCAACTGCGGCAGAAGAGACCTCAGGTGCTTCTGTAATATGGAACTGAGATGTGCCCGACTGAGTGAGGTCAAAACTAGTTGCAGCGATGGGTTGCTGGAAAAATGCTTGCGGATTTGCCAAAGAAACATCCCTTGAGGTTGAGGAATTGTCAACCAACGAACTGTGAGTTTCATCACTGGGAAACCGCTCCAGATTATACTCACAATCAACTGCTAGAGGCTGAACAGGGAGGGGCTCGTCAATAATTTGGTTCATGATTTCCTCAAGATAATCCAATGAGGAAAGGTCTTGAAAATCGACTATTTTATTACCACCAACAGGCATAATTTCATCAACTGGCTTTACTAGACTCTCCTTGTCAGCAAGACACGGTACATCAACTTCCTCATCGGCCCAATCCTCCTCCCTAAAAGGCGCACCGTATTGCTCGCCATTCTTGGGACCTGGCCCGCTTTTCTTGTACACCTTGTACAGCACATAGTACTCGGAGGCAGCCTGGCATCTTTTCAGCTCCTCTTCATCCATGGTGTATTCGTGCATCACCCAGTCCGTGCGCTCTCCTTTAGGCGCACGGCCTCTGTAGAAGACCAGAGTCTTCTTCAAGCCGACTGCTCTAGAATTACACGAGATGACACGATCCTTCCCCGTTGCTTTCCAGTACCCATGCCTTGTTGCCCTATTGGACCTTGCTCCATTCGGGTACTTCCTATCTCTCGGACTGAAGAAGAACCATTGCCTATCACCGGTTTTCAGCTTCGACAGCCCTGCAATTCGGATACGTTGGAAGTCAGTAAACAACAGATCAACGAAAAATATGGAATTTTGCTCAGGAAAGCTAAAAGATCAGAGATCAGATAAAACCAACAATCCAACTCATAAATTCTGCAAAAGGAATTATATAGATCCATGGTTCACACATTTTCACAAACATTTTACAAGCAATTTCAAATTCCAATACTACCCAAATTACCTTCCATAATTATTAATTACTCCCATGAAAACGCTCTTCGTTATCAAACTAAATTCACATAAAGCAATCAAATCCATTAGCAATTCATCATAATCCAAAAGAACAGCCGATCAAGCACACAGAACCAAATCGAACATAAACAAACAACAATAACCTAACCCAGTATATTAATATTCATACACAAAAGGTCAAACCTCTAATCATGAAAAGGAGGAAAATCGAAGAAGAAATCGAAAGAGAAAAACTAACCAGGCAACTCCTCGGGATCCCACTTGTAAACATCGGTCTCAGCGATGACATCGAGTAGATGCTTCTGGCAGCAGATCTTCCGCTTCAGGTAGTACAGCACGAGCTCCTCATCAGTCGGGTGGAATCGGAACCCCGGCGGAAAAACGTTCCCGTCGCCGGCGCAATCCGATTTCACCATCATTTCCTCCGCCGAAAGAATCGCCGGAAACCGCAGAATCTGGGTCTTCACCGCGTGTGCGTGGAGAGAGATTGGGGTGAAGAGAAGAGAAGAGAGGGGAATTGGGTGTGAAAAGGAGGAGTGGAGGAGAAGGAAACGTGGGCTTCTTGGCGACTGAGAGATTATATTAATCGCAAAAGGCAAAGTCAGAAATTTCTTCGAAGCTGAGGGAGTTTCTGTACGCTGCGACTCAAGTGCACTGAGCTTCCCGTGGACAGCCGTTGACTTCCTTCTGCTGACTGAGCCTCTTTCACCTTTCCCTTTTTCGTTTTCTCCCCATTGTTTCCAATAGTAGGTGTACTACTTTTCTATTGGTCAAGAAAAAGGTTCTCTATAGGAGAGAACTCATTCTATGCTCCCTCCGTTTACGAAAAACGTGTTTCGGACACTTAGAGCAAACGCAGCGGCGTACTCCTTGAAAGTGCGCACGCCACGTGGCGCAATCGTGGCAGCGCCACGTCGGCGTGCATACATGTGTCGCCAAACGTATGTTGATGCAGGCGTACACGTGGCGTACGGTGTACGCCCGCGTGTACGCCCAAGCATCCACCTCTGTGCACCATCCATCCGCCACGTGGCGGCATCTCATTGGTCGGTCAAAGTTTGACTTTGACCGAATTTATTTATTTATTTATTATTAATTTTTTTTAAAAAAAAATCCCTTTTTTTTTCCTTCTTTCCGATTGAAGATATGTTTTTTTTTTTTTTTTTTTTTTTCCTTTTTTTCTTTTCTTTCCTTATTTCTATGTTGAATTAAGTATTCTATCCTATTTTTTATTTTCCCATATTTCAATTTTAATTTAAAGATTATGGATTATAATTTTAATTAATTTCTGTTTTATTTTTTCTAACGTATTCTTTCCTATTTTTTTGACTTGTTCACATTTTTAACAAGTTGTTCATATCTTATTTTTTCTCCATTTTTTCACCATTTAATTGTTTTGTTTTTTATGTTTTAAAATCTTTGTATTGTAATTTTTCAAATGTACAATAGAATTTGATTTATTAAAAAAACTCGTATTCGAACGACAAAAAAAATATTAAATCGAAATAAGAATTAACAAATAAATAACAATGTCCAGTCAGCATAGTCTAGTTCAGCACATAAAATAAACAGCATACACCGTACTCTATTGCACTACTTTTCAGCATACGCCGTACTCTGTCCTTGTCAGCACACTTTTTGTCCTAGTCAGCACACTTTTTAACTAGCATACGCCGTACTCTCGTATTCTCCCGTACTCCACTGCTAATGCTCTTAGACAAAGGGAATAAGCATCATGCATGGTTTGTAGTAGGGCCGGTTCGAGCATGAGGCGGCTCGAGGGTTGCCTCGGGCCACCCGAAAAATAAAGACTTTCAATTGAAACGTGATGTGTTGGATTGGTTTAGGATAAGAAATTTACGGGTTTGGATAAATTGTTTCATCAAAGTTAGAATCATAAGATAATACTACATCTATCTACCAGTGTGGGACACAGATCCCTATAAGCTCGTTATTTTTTAGACCGTTAAATCTTATAAGAATTTTAAAAGTGAAATATTGTTTCTTTTCTTCATCCTCATAGTTGTTTGTAATTTTTGTTACTTACTCATAAAATGCTTATGAAAGTCATAGTGCAATATTACCTCCATGACTCCAGTACAAAAAAATAAAAGATGTTACTTAGAAAGAGACGAGACGGAGAGAGTAGACAACCAAGACTGCTATAGATTGGATTTATAACCAAAGATTTTTCTGCATTAATCTTTGCTATGTACATATTCTACTCTACTTGTGCTACTACTATGAACACAAACCAATCACCCTCTTAGAGGTTACAGCCACCATCCATAAAATAGCACAGATCACTCCAAGTATGGAAAAACATAAGAATCCAACCCTAGATTTCCCATAACTTGTTGAAGTTGCAGCTACTTTTGTGTTTCCGGCGACGATTCTTACCCTACTTAAGGTCAACGACGTTCGTTCACAGACCTTATCTACCAAAATAGCCTCAGAGGCTGAAGCAGGGCTTGTAGGTATAGACTCCAAGTAGGACCAGATAGCAGAGGAGAAACGGGAGCCTGTATCTCCGTTCACTTCACCCCTTGTCTCATCTCCGTTTTCTCCGGATACAGAACCATTGTTCTGATTTTGACACGGATCACCTAATTAAACATGCCAAAACCCACCAAGATTAGTATAACAGCGTGTAACACGGCTTCAAAAGAAGAGCTCTTGAAGCTGGTTCAAACTCCCCCATCTCCGTTTGGGGACCGAGAGTTTTCACCATCCATCTGGACATGAGCTGGATTCGATTGAATCAGATAATAGAATAACCGGCATGCACATCATCAGAAATCGTACAAAACCGTAAATAGAGTTGGAGCAGCTCAGGAATTGCTCCACTGGGAGTTCCTACCTGAATTTGATGGTGCATTGAAGCTCTGATTAGCTTCTGAGGTGGTTACTGTGCTGAAAGTAGGCTCGGACCTCCACACCTGATAGCTGGCTCCGTTTGAGTTGTTATATTGTTGCTGCATCGCATAATTTTGAGTTGTATTTACATTTGGGTCCATGACCCTGCTGTCGAGCTGAAAATCATGCCACGGTTCAACAGGATCACACAGGGAGGAGGAAGGATTTACATAAAGATTGTTCAGACCATCGAATTCGTCAAACTGCATCGCCCCCATATTCATACCCCACTTATCATGAGTTTGTATGTTTAGATCTGACTCGAGATCATCCATCTCGAGGTAATCTTTGAGCAAATCCTCCTCATACGGATCTTGCATATTGACGAATGGGGCAGAGGAGAGCTCAGGTGCATCACTTGATTGCAATGGAGTTGCCTCTGTACGGTCAAAACTAACTGGTACATAATGTTGCTGGCCAATTGCTTGAACCATTGGTCGAGAAACATCAAAATAAGAATGTTGAACTACTGCACTCGGAGTTTCCTCCTCGCCCACAAACTGATCCAGAGAATACCCACAATCGACAACTGTCGGCTGAATAGATTCATCCACAGCTGCTATTCGGTTCAATATTTCATCAAGGTCATCGATTGAGAGCTTATCGTCTTGACATTGAACTGTTCTAGTATCATCAAAAGGTACGATTTCACTAGCTTGCTTTGTAGGTTTCTCCTGCTCGATGGGAAACTGAACTTCAAGGTCCTCCTCGTCCCACTCCTCTTCCCTAAATGGTGCACCATACTGTTCACCATTCTTCGGACCAGGCCCACTTTTCTTGTAGACCTTGTACAGTGCATAGTACTCCTTAAAATCCTTGCATTTTTTCAGCTCCTCCTCATTCAAGGTGTACTCGTGCATTACCCAATCCGTGCGTTCTCCACTAGGCGCCCGGCCTCTGTAGAAAACCAGAGTCTTCTTTATCCCAACTGTACGAGAACCGTATGAGATAACACGGTCCTTCCCAGTTGCCTTCCAATAGCCACTCCCTGTCGCCCTATTAGACCTTGATTTATTCGTGTACTTTCGATCTCTAGGGCTAAAGAAGAACCATTGCCTATCGCCAGTCTTTAGCTTTGACATCTCTGCATTAGAAAGCAAAAACCATTAGATTATGCCATCAAGATAAAGTAAATAAACCAGACAAGCTCGCTCACACACGAATACCACGCACACAGCCTATAACAAACGATCACAGCCTCGAGCTACACGAAAATGTCGAAGAACACAATAACACAATGATCATAAAACTTCAGGATTTCACACAGTTTACATATGTATCAATAATCAAACTACCTATCACATCAAATCAGAAAATTCCTAACTGCTACTCAAGATTCCCTCAGCCAATCTCTAAATCCCATCAATCTAAGCCCTACATTCATCATATGATCCCAACCAAATTCAAATGGCGAAAAAAGAAACAGAGAATCAACAAGAATTCCGTCGTGAAAAGTAAACATACACACGTATATACACACATAACATGACAAGAAATCGTAATAAACCCTAACAAAGAACGCAAGAACCCTACTTTCAAATTCAATTTGATCCCGCACACATGAAAGGAAAAAACAAAACAGGCAAAAACAGCAACAATAACTGCTTCTACTAACAAATGGGGAAGAAGAACCCTACCAGGTAACTCCTCGGGGTCCCACTTGTAGACGTCAGTCTCAGTGATGACGTCGAGACGGCGTCGTTTGCAGCAAATCTTCCGCTTGAGGTAGTAGAGCAGGAGCTCCTCATCGGTGGGGTGGAATCTGAATCCAGGAGGGAATCTCTGTCCACTCAGGAGGAATTCAGAATCCACCTTCATCCCCAAATATGCAGCAAAAATCAACGATGGGGTTAGCGGGAAAGATTTTGGGGGGATTGCAGGGGTTTTGGGTGAAGAAGAACGCAAACCCTGCAAAAGGGAGAGGGCGAATGGTTGAAAAGGGAAAAGAAGCGTGGTGGACAAGTATATAGCCTAGAGAGAGAGAGAGAGAGATAGAGAGAGTCAAATAAGGACGATTTAATAAATAATTAAATTGCTTTTAAAATTGGATTTTTTTTTGCTGGGCTTGGAGTGGAGAATTGAGCATTTTGGCCCAATCCATTTACTCTTATCATCCCATATCAAATTTTCTGCGTTTTTAATCGGATCGTCTCACTTAAATTGTCTTATTTTTAAAAATAAGAAAATTAATTATTACTATTTTTAAGTGTAGATCACTTAATTTATACTATTAACATTGCACTTGAAATTCCGCGTTAAATGAATATGACAATTGTAGTGAGGCAGAGAGAATCGAAAAATGGTAAGATCCACACTTTGTAAAGAACGGTTGCATAATCGAAATAATACATTTCTGAATGGAATTGAGGGAGTACGGTATTATTGTATTATATTTCCTTCGTCCTTTATTTACTGACATTATTAATATTAGCGTTTTAAAAATCGGATCGGACCGCCAGTTAAACCGGTGGAACCATGATTGTTCATGATTTTGGTTCACGTTTTTTTTTTTTTTCGGGTTTTCTTGGTTTTGGCCAGTTAAATCACGGTTCAACCGAAAAAATCATGAACCGAAGGCCTCGCAGGTTCGACCTCTGATTCGATTTATAAAACATAGATTACTATACATGGATGTCCTCTGTTTACTAAACATTTTTGTTTTTCTTTTTAATAACATGTTTCAAAAATAGGTACATGTTCGTAAGTCAAACAAAAGGCTTGATTAACTAAGCTAAGATTAACTACGAGCTAATTTGACTTTGAATCTTAACTCGTAAGGTTCTAATTATTCCAGGGATGCATGAAAGGGACTAGATATCATTATATGTAGGGTGACTATCAAGGAACCGGTTCTCCGGGAAAACCGTCGGTACCGGACCGGGAACCGGGAACCTGAACCGGTACCGGTTCCGGTCCGGTAACCGGTTCCATACATTTAAAATTTTCCGGTTCAACCGGTTTTTATATATTATTAATTAAATTTTTTATAATATATATATATTTTTAATTAGTTATGGAAATTTTTTATAAATAGATATGGAAATTTTGGTTATGGAAATTTTTATAAATATAAATGTATATATATAATTTATTAATTTCTAATTTCATTAATTTTTTCTTTCAAATATATAAATAAAAAATTATTTTTTTTTTAAAAAAAAGGAGAAAACCTGTTCTACCGGTTAACCGGTACCGAACCGGTCCGGTACCGGTTACTCGGTAAATTAACCGGTCCGGTAACCGGTTCCTCAAATTGGCACTTTTCCGGTAACCGGTTCCGTACCGGATAATCACCCCTAAATATGATTTATTGTTTGTACTATATACGAAAGAATATTTTCCCGTCTATCAGAACATATATTTAATATACTCAAAAATGACGTAATCATGATATAATTAAAAAAATACTATTACAAATATATACTTTTTCTGTTCCGCCAAAAGTGACCCCCTTTCTTTTTCGAACCGTCCACAAAAAATATCATTTTTTATACGAAATTAATTAGGGAAATAAGGGTGTAATTAGTAAAAATAAATAAATAAATAAATGTTAAGTTCTCTTAATTGGGCCCTCATTGCATCCACTTAAACACTAGCCCAATTCGAATAACACCAAATTACCCAAACCCTAGCCCAATATCTTGATTCCACATTTCTCAAAGTGGAATGAAAGTTTTGATTGATATTACGTAGGGATGTCAAAAAATTCCGAGCCCGACGGGCCGATCTGAATAGTCCGAAGAAAATAGTGAGTTAGGGTCAAAAAATAATAGCCCGAAAGCAAAAAAGTGCGATAGGGCTGGACCGAAAAAAGCCCGAGCCCGATAGGGCTGGCCCGAAAGCCCGGTGGGTTGGCCCGGTAGGTTACCATAATTTATGAATTCATGACATATTTCATTACTTTACTTATAAATTTGATAAATTAGGTTGTGTTTTTAATTAGGGTTAATTGCCCAGAAATTCACGAACTTTCATTTTATTCTTATTTTTCCCATGACCTTTAAAATTGGTCAAGAAATACACAACCTTTAATACTTTTCTGATTTTTCCCCAAATCATAAATTGAAGCTGATGTGGCAAAATTAAAGTTGAGGTGGAAATACATCTAATAAAATTTAATATAAAAATTGTATATCTAATATCCACATCACAATTCCTTAATTCTCTTCCAAAATTCAATTTGCAGAATATTTATAGCCTTGGCCCGGCTCTCGCTGCCGCCGTGAACATCGCCACTGTGGCCCGCCGACTGCCGGGGGATCAGGAGACCATGTTGCAGCTCCTGGTGGACGCGCGACGGAAGCTGCTGAGGCCGCTCCCGTTGGGGTTCTTCGGCAACGAGATTTTCTACTCCGGCGCGCTCACCTCCAGCGACAAGCTCGCGTCGGAGCCGCTGGGGTTTGCGGTGGCAAAAGTCTATGTGGAGATTGCTCGAATAGATGACGAGTACTTGAGATTGGCGCTCGAATACACGGAGCTGGAACTGTTTGAAGTCGTGCATAGCGAAGGCCAGTTGAATTGCCCCAACCTTACGATCACGAGCTAGGCCCGGTTGACGGCGTACGAAACAGATTTCGGATGGGGGAAGCCGGTTTATTCTGAGCTGGGTGTAATTCTGTCTGGAGGGCGTTTACGATTTGTTTGATGTGAGTGCGACATTTTACGGTAGCGTTGGAGATGGACGCTTAGTGGGCGAGTGATCTAACTACGGAGCTGGACAAGGGGGAGCGACGGCTGTAGCGGTGATTGAGAATATGGATTGGTGGGTGTAGACGAAAGTGAGGTAGAAAAGAGACCAGAGGAGGGTCGCGCTGGTAGTACTGTCCAAAGGTGCCGGGGAGGATGGCGGCGATATTCATGGCGGCGGTGAGAGGGCGGAGGCGACGGAGAATTGAGGTTTCTCGCACAGAGGAATTTTGGGTCTTGGTTATACGGGAGGGAGGGATGAGAAATGTGATGGCCTGATGGGGATTAGATATATAATTTTTATTTAAATTTTATTAGATGTATTTCCACCTCAACTTTAATTTTGCCACATAAGCTTCAATTTATGATTTGGGAAAAAATCAGAAAAGTTTTAAAGGTTGTGTATTTCTTGACAAATTTTTAAAGTCATGGGAAAAATAAGAATAAAATGAAAGTTCGTGTATTTCTGGGCAATTAACCCTTTTAATTATTGTTGAGTATTTTAAATTTATTTTAATAAAAATATAATCTTCATTTTAAATTCTATACGTTTTTACTTCGACACTTGGTGAAAAGGTAAAATAAAGATGGACATTTCGAAAATATTTTTGCTAAATTCACAATATTTAATAATTTATTTAATTTTTTTATACAAGTATGTACTAAAATAATAATTATTTTTATTTTTATATAATATTGTTTTTTTTTTTTTTATAAACTTAATGGCCCGGTGGGCTAGCCCGAAACTGAGAGGGTTAGGGTTAGGGTTAGGGTTAGGGCCAAAAAACATTACCTCGAATAGCCCGTAACCCGGTAGGGCTAGCTCGTTTGACATCCCTAATATTATGTTTTAACTTAATATTGATTGTCACTATGTTTTTATAGATTATAGATGTATAATGTTATATTTTGAAAAGTATAAAATATGCACTAATGTTAAATATTACTATAATTTAATAAATAAACATTCTCTTTTTGAATTTCATGTCGGAAATAATGAAGCCTATTTAGCGGAATGCGGTGATTATGTAATAAATTTGAACAAACTTATATAAATTTAATCCACATCCGGCGGGATTCGAACCCAAAACCTTAAGACTTGCAGAGACTTGTGGCGGTTCACCCTCGGATGGGATCCTCTGTACCCAAATTGGTGTACCAATTGTGTACCCAATACAAAATTATGAAGGTTTGAATTCTCTCTCTTAGTTGTCATTTTAAATTTGGTTATTAGTGTATGTCAAACCTTCCTAATTTTGTATCGGTACACCATTGGTACACCAATTTGGGGAAAGAGGATCTCATCCGGTTCACCCTAGCCATTACTAGATCTCAACATATTTGTCATTTTCATTAATTCATACATTAGGATTACATTATTTCTATTTTAGTTAAAACTTCATAATATGTAAGTGTATTGTTCTAACAGCAACAATAAAGTTTAATGTCTCGAATTAAAGATGTCGAGTTCGAATCTTTCGGCATACTTGTTTTTTTTTTTTTTTTTTTTTTTAAATAATCTGTGTACAATAATAAAATAAAATAAAACTAGATCAAAAACGACACAATCATTTCATCTTTTTTATTCTTTCCCTTTTTATTCTTGGACACTGACTGGCCCCACTCGCTGACCATTTCTTTTAAACGAATCTTGATCTCTACGTTATTTTTGACATGACTCGTTTCTTTTGAGGACACAAATTGAAAAATATATATGTGATATGAATTAGAGATAAATGTAATATTAAAGATAAAATGATTTTTGGTTACGCCATAAAAGGAAATATGCCAATTGAAAAAAAAAAAAAAAAACAGCTCAAATTGACAAATGAGTCACGCAGAAAAAACGGAGGGAGTACTTTATTAGCTAGAAGTAAAAAAAAATCTAAAATTATACTCCCTCCTTCCCATTTATAATGTCTCATTTGCTTTTTGACTTTTTTCTAGTACGCATTTCCACCGAAACCTAATACGAGTTTTATTGAAATATTACTCACTCCGTCCTCCATTTAGTGACGGAGGGAGTTTGGGCACGCGTTTTTTCGCATTTTATGGTATAATAATAAATTAATGTGTTAAAGTGTTAAAGTGGAATAATTGTGGGTCCATTTGAATTGTTTAATAGTATTAAAATATTAAAAAGTAGATGTATAAAGTGTTAAAGTGTTAAAGTGATTGTGGGGTCTACGTCCAAAAATGGAAATTGTCAGTAAATGGAGGACGTCCCAATATAGTATTAACGTCACTAAATGGAGGACGGAGGGAGTATTTATTTTACGGGATACTACGAGTGTCGAGATGTCCCGTAAAAGAAATACTCCCTCCGTCTTTGAATAAATGTCCCCGATGTAGTGTAAATTACACTACATCGGGGACACTTATTTAAAGACGGAGGGAGTAATATTTTAAAATTATATCGTAAAACCCTAACTAGGTTTCGGTGAAAACGCGTGCCGGAAAAAATCAAAAAGCAAATGAGACATTATAAATGGGACGGAGGGAGTACTTTGAAAAAATGGATTAACGAATCTCTCTCACTCTCACAACTGTCGTCACCGCCCCTCAAGATTTCCGCTTTCAAATCGCCAGTGTTTCAGTTCTTGCAGTCTTTAACTATTTCCGTACGAGATTCGCCATTGATCTGTTTCAAACAAATCGAATTCCAGTAAGTTCTTGCTTTCTCTCTCACACTCCAAATCCCATCTGGGATTTTACCCTTCTTTCTGAATTCTCGAAGGGCAAAAGCAGCAGCTGTATTTATGCAAAAATGTGGGTTTCTTTAGTTTGCCATTTTGATTTCTGTTTCTCTTCATTTTATGTTCTAGTTCATTAGATGCAATTACCAAATCGTAGAGCTACAAATCTTGAAGTCGTGATTTTTTTATTATTTTTTGGGATTTGATAGGTTATGATTCTGAGTTTATTGTACATCAACTGTTTGAATTAGAACCCAAATGATCTTTTGGCTAAATCCGGAAGAATATTGATAGGATTCCGTCTCGTCTAAAACCTCGAACCTGTAGAGAGAGAGGGCGTAATCTATTGGTTTATTATAATTCCCAGTGGCATATATATGGGATTGAGTCTGCTGGATTTTGTAGTGATGTATGTTTGTGTTCATGTTTCAGGGTGCATATGTTTTCTAGTATGTTTTTGTCGAGGTAGAAGCCCGAAAATCGTGACATTAGTTACTTCGAGGAGGTAGATTTTTGGAAAGATGGTGTTTTGGGAAGGATATGCGAGTGATGAGACGATGGGGACGTTTGCTCCGCTTGTAGTGTACTGGTTGTATGCCGGATTCTATCAGCTTCTCCCTCCGTTGGATAACTACAGGCTGCACACGAGAACGGAAGAGAACGAGAAGAACTTGGTGCCGTTGGGATCTGTGATCAAGGGTGTTCTTCTTCAGCAGTTTGTCCAGGCTGTTGTTGCTGAATTGCTCTTCTTGGTAAATCCATTATGCAGAAATAGTTTCGGCTTCTTAAGTATCGTGTTAGTATTCATTATGCTGAATCGATTACTTTTCTTGCACTGATCATTGCGTGCCAAATTACTTAAGCATTAAACATGGCACAAAAAGTTATGTGTTTATTGTATTTCTTTTCTTCGTTTATCTTTGATTACAAAGCTTGCTAGTCCGTTTGCAGATTGAAAAGTTTAATCAACGAATGCTTTGTACGTTTGCTTTATCCTGGCACTATTTCATTTGATTTTGATGCCAAAGCTCGATTGGACAGTTTACTATGCGAACCCTTGGTATATCATCAGTTTTATCGAACCTCCAATTCTCCTGCACATACACTTACATATCTTTCGGTGTTATCTCCCTTTGTTTTCAACTTCAGGAGTCGTTGACTTCAAAGTCGAATCAGATCTAAATATGCTCGTTGATGTTTACTAATTGTTAAAACGTTGAATTCCTCAGTTGTGTAAAACTTAACGTTCTTTGCTTAGTGTTGCAGATAACTTCAAGCACAAGTTCTTCGGAGATTGTTCAGCCGTCTCTTCCTATCCAGATTCTGCAGTTTGCAATTGCTATGCTGGTCATGGACACGTGGCAGTACTTTGTGCATCGATACATGCACCAAAACAAGTTCCTGTACAGAAACATCCACTCTCAGCATCATAAGCTAGTGGTTCCTTACGCCATCGGAGCTCTCTACAACCATCCGCTCGAAGGCCTTTTACTAGACACGTTCGGTGGTGCTCTTTCCTTCCTCCTTTCCGGAATGACTGCAAGAACTGCGGTTTTCTTCTTCTGTTTCGCAGTGATCAAGACTGTCGACGATCACTGTGGGCTATGGCTTCCTGGGAACATCTTCCATCTACTTTTCCAGAATAATACGGCTTACCACGACATCCACCATCAACTCCAAGGTACGAAGTTCAACTACTCTCAACCGTTCTTCCCCTTGTGGGACAAACTGCTAGGGACTTACGTACCGTATACGCTGATAAAGAGGCCTCAAGGAGGTTATGAGGCGAGGCTGAAAAAACCCTAGTTGATTTACCTTTTGTCGAAGACCGGATTAACTTTTTTATCGAAGGAGGAACTTAGGTTCTTCAGTAGGCGCTCTGTATGTTGAAGAGAGTGAGACTGTAGCTTGTTGTTTTCTCGATTTTTTCGTTCCCCAGGTTATCGAACGTCGGGTAACTAGTGTATGTTATGTATTTCTTTGATACAATTTTATTATGTATTCTTCAACTTCTAGTGTGCAGATTTGAATGATTTCTGGGGATTTGATTGTGTTGATTGTAACTTTGGGAACTTTATCTTGCTTTTTTCATTCGAAACCTCGTCTCATCAAGCTACCAGGATCGAACGAGAGAAGATCAGAGACGAACTCCACTAAAGGTTTAAGAAAATCTAATGTTGTATTCAAAAATGAAGTGAAAGCCCTCCGTGTAAACGTTATAAAGTCTGAAGAAGAGAAGCATCGAAAAAGGCATCAAGCACGAATGCATTTTCTTCTGAAGATATCGAGTTTGTATACAATCTTGTGTTCATCGAATCAATCGCATCACAGAGCAATGCCGTCGTCTTGAAGAAATTCATAGTATCACCAGAAATCTTTACAAGAACAAGAACCCTCCTCGAATCTATGGAACCTCGTACGATCCCTCACAATGATCGCTCGACCATATAATCTCGAGACGAGCTTCATCACCGCATGACAATCCCCACATATCCTGAGATTCTTGTTGATGCTAATGGGACTTCCATCGTTTGTACTAATCAAAGCAAAAGCCAAAGCCAGTTTCTCACTATGATAGGACAATGCATTCTCCTTCTCTTCACTCCCTATATCGTGCAGCACGTAGTTCGTCTCGGCTTCGTACCCGAATTCTCTGATCCTCGACATGATCTCTTCTAATTTCCCGTATATACCTCTCCAATTCGGATGGCTTTTATCGCCGTTGAAGAACTGGAATATGACGCCATTCATTTCGATATAGCTAAAACCGGGCACCTTCTTCACCTCCCTATCCCTCATCGCCTCCCTCACTCTTCTTACATCGTTCCACCTCTCGTGTGAGGCATAGACATTCGATAACAAAACAAAATCGCCACAAGCACTCGACCCCATCTCCAAGAGCTTCCTTGAAGCTTTCTCTGCCATTTCCACGTCTCCGTAAGTTTTAGATGCGCCTAGAAGAGTTTGCCATAGCACTGCATCCGGTGGCATTGGCATCGACTCTGCAATCTTGAACGCCTTGTTCAATCTGCCTGCTCGTCCTAGTAAATCGACTATACTTCCGTAATGCTTCATGTTCTTGCTCACTCCGTGTCTCTCCATCGATTCGTAAAGCTTCATTCCTTCATCCACCATTCCGGCGTGGTTGCAGGCACATAATGCTGCTAAGAAAGTGACATCATCCGGCAATGGAGCTGCTCTGCCTCTGGCCATACGATCGAAGAGCTCCATAGCTTTCGCTCCGTTTCCATCCATTGCGAATCCCATGATCATCGTGTTCCACGTGATTACACTCCTCGAACACTTCATGCCTTCGAAAACTGCATACGCCTTCTCCGCCATCCCACATTTCGAGTACATATCAATCACAGCATTGCACACTATACCATTCTCATCGAGTCGATTTTTCTTTATGTAATCGTACACTCTATCGCCTTCTCCGATCGCCCCAAGCTGAGAGCAAGCGGAGAGCGCGCCAAGAACGGTGATCTCGTTCGGCATCATCGCACTCCGGCCGCGGCGGTTGCGCTCGATCATTCGATTGAAGAGCTTCAGAGCTTCATACGGCCGGTTCCCCTGCGCCAGGCCCGATATCAAAGCATTCCAAGAGGCGATATCCCGTTGAGACATTTCGTCGAACATCCTGCACGCGCCGCTCAAATCTCCGCACTTGGCGTAGGCGTCGAGCAGCGTGGTCTGCAGCAGAACGTCGGCGTCGAAGCCGGATTTCAGCACCTTGGCGTGCATCTGGAGCGACTCGAACCGGAGCAGCGCGCGAGCGCAGGCCTTGAGGAAGAAGGAGCAGGTGAGGGCGTCGGGCTTGGAGGGGGCACGTGACATGAGGCGGTAGCACGTGACGGCGTTGATGGGACGGTCGCTCTGGGCGTGGCCGCGGATGAGGGCGTTCCAGTCGTTGGTCAAAGGGAAGGGGAGGAAGCGGAAGACGGCGTCGGCGTAGGGGAGGGTGGCGGCGGAGGTGGTGGCGCAGAAGTCGATGAACTTGGAGCGGGAGTAGTGGAGGCGGAAGAGGCCCGTGACGAGGAGGTGGGCGTGGAGCTGCCGGAGGTGAGGGAAACAGCTGCATTTTTGCAGAATCGATTCGACGTAGGCCATCGGCCATTTGAATTTTGCACCGACTTTAGTTTTCTTCACCTTCTTCATTCTCCATCTTCTTCTTTTTTTTCTTCTCCTCCTTCGAAATTTACTAATTTATTGCCTAATAAAATTGGGGGAAAGTATAAGTAAATTTTTTTGGTGAAGGAGAATTTTCACTGCGAACACATTTCAAACAGTTGGCCTGCAACTCTCGACGCAAATGGAGGGAAACCCCCAAATCGAACTCTTCGACTCGCTGCGAGCACAGATGGAATCTCTGCGCGAAAAGATCAAGGTATTCAAATTCAGTCTCTGCATTTTATCTCGTCCAGTTCTTAGTCTAGCGATCGTCAGTGGACAGTGACGATTCTTCACTCTCTCTCTCTCTCTCTTGCTGGTTTCGGAAATGGCAGCAATTAGAGGCTGAGAACGCTAAGCTCTCACAGCAGCTCGCGGTTTGCGCCTGCAAAAAGGTAACCTGAAGTTGTTTCCAGCCATGTATCTGTGCTCGATTTTATTCAGTAATTGCGCATCGTAGAGTAGAATTTTTGTTTGGAGTTCGAAAAGAATGGCAACTTTTGTGTGGAATCATAACTTCCTGCGGAAAGTGAGGATGCCGTCGTAATCGAAAAGTATTATGCATTTCTTGTTGAAGAAACGCTTAGATTCTAAGTATGAAGGCTTTTGTTGGGCATATGGCTGGTGCAGATTGACGAGAGTGATGAAACTCCTTCTGTGGACTGCAGTAGTTCGATTGGCGAGACGGAGATGCAGAAATTGGATGAACTTTGTTTGAGGAACACATCGAAAGTTAAAGAACCAGGTGGCATACTTAGAGATGGGATTCCTTTGCAACCTTATTTTAGTATAACAGAGTTTGATTCGATGTCCTCGATTCTGTTATGTCAGATTCAAATGGCGATGCAATAGGCCTGCATCATTTACCTAAGCGATATGTTGCTCTAAAAGTCATGTATTTTGGCCAGAGGTACACATTCAGGAATGATTTACGGTTCCATTATTAATATCGCCTTTGATTCTCGTTATGATGTGAAGAGCCTCATTTCTGTGTGGTGATATGCTGTTGGCTTTATGCATTACAGGTTTTACGGTTTTGCTTCAGAGGCGCAGATGGATCCAACGATAGAGGTGAGCTTTGCCCCTTTTCTTCTCATTTGCCAGTCTCGTATTTGTTCAAGCAAAACAACCAAACTTTGCTGTTATTTTATTGAGAGTATTGCTGAGATCTATATGAAAGGAGATGGCATAAAATACGGTTTCTTGAAATAATGCAGTCGGAAATATTTAAGGCCCTTCAAAAGACAAGACTAATATCTGGTGATAGGAAGGAATTGCAATACTCAAGATGTGGTAGAACAGACAGGGGAGTCTCCTCTGTTGGCCAAGTAAGTGTACACAGAGAGATTTTACATAGTTTGGCATATTATCCTTCAATTCTTGGAATTTCTGTTCGGAGTATCTCTGTTACGCAAGCAAGACCTGGGATTGAATACGACTAACTATATTCTTACTAAGTCATAAAAACATGGTCTTTTTGGTGTGTAAAAAAAATGATAACCAGAACTTTGTTTATGCCCCTTGGATTTGGAGTGAAGGATAAAAAACGAGATTCAAACATGATTTAGTTTAAAAGGATTGCAAATGTGTGGTTGCATCACATATTGTTCTTATAGTAGTTTTTGTGTCTTCTTAATCCAAGACGGAAGCAGATTATAGATGGAAAATCACAGACCAGTAACCTTATTTTGCAAGTACTGCAAATTCTTCTGTCACTGGCATTTGTTTTTCGTATTCTGTTCTAATCATTTTACAGATATGGAGACCCATACTAACAACTTCAACCCCATAATGCTTTTATGTTGCATTTGTTTTATTAATTACCCTGTGCACTGTTAGAATTCCCAGCAAAATTAAACAGTTTTATTGCAGGTAATCTCTCTATTTCTGCGATCAAGTCTTAAAAATGCACCAGTGATTAATGACGATCCTGTTGAAACCCTTGCCGAGGAATCATGTGGTATGCCTAACAATTCTTATGCTGTATTCCTAAATTAAATATTTTGTAAGATCTTCATGTGTATTTAAAACCTAGGCAGGGCTTCTGTGGGATATTATGAGCTTGACCGCGACCTGTGCCTTAATTAGGCTATTGAATTCATTTCACTCATTTTATCAGTATTTAACTGTACCTAAATTACGTCCCGTTTCTAGTTCTACTCAATCTGTTTGTCCAATACGTGATAAACATTATGTCATTATTTATTCTGGACAGATGGAGAAATTGATTACGTAAAGATACTAAATAGAGTTCTTCCTAATGATATTAGAATCATTGGATGGTCACCTGCTCGATCCGATTTCAGTGCAAGGTCTCGTAACCTTCTTCCTATTCTTTTTGCTGATGGGATCCCCATGGCTTTCCTTAGTTAAAGAAAGAAGAAGTTTCAGTCTGGAACAATTATTTGCTATAAATGCAGGTTCAGTTGTTTGGGAAGGGTGTACAAATACTTCTTTTGGAGAGAGAATCTAAACATCACGGTATGCATTTGCTCTTTTATGATACACTACAACTCGTGAGCTTTTGCTTGTTCCACTTCTCAAGTACTTGTCGATGTTTCTTGTATGTGCGTACCAGGCGATGGAAGTTGCAGGAAAGAGATTTATAGGTGAACATGATTTCAGAAATTTTTGTAAGATGGATGCAGCTAATGTCCACAATTATAAGCGGCACATATCATCATTTGAGATTTTCTCATGCCATGAAAGGTTTAAAGATACTCCACGACTATATACCGATTTATCGAGCAGATTAATTATGTTTCACTTTAAGAGAAATGATAACTATAATAATGCAGCAGGCATCTTTTCAGTATCTGATGGGAGGCACTATTAAACAAGTGCAAGATATTTTTCTCAAGGTCGGGGCGTCCAAACGATAAGTTTATTATTTTGGTTCTCTCTCGCCTCTTGCAGGTATGAAGATGACGAGCTGTGGGCAATGAAGATCAAAGGCAGTGCTTTCCTGTGGCACCAGATCAGATGCATGGTTGCTGTACTGTTTTTGATAGGCCAAGGTCTCGAATCTTCTGATGTGCGTGACCCTTCCCGTATTCTTTGGTTTCAATTCTACGATAAAGTTGTGCAATCTAAAACCATGAAAAGGGTTTCCATTCTACATGATGGTGCCACTATATTTTCTGAAATCATGCAAGTGGTGTCCCAATCTCCATATGTTAGGCTTAAATTTACGGGAAGTTGTTTTATCGTCCTAAGAGGATATTGTGTTCGACGTGTTAGGTAATAGACGAGTTACTAGACCTTGAAAGAACACCAAAGAAGCCTCAATACAAAATGGCTCCTGAGATTCCCCTGGTTCTTCAGTCTTGTGAATTCGATGGTCTCAGATTTCGGTGTTCATCAGGTACGTTACTTCTATGGACATCACTCTACTCTAAATAATCGGACAAAATCTTCGTCCCGTTGTCTTTTCTTGCCTCCCACTCTCATCTTTCTGCTCTTGGCTTATTAGTGCAAAACACCATAGCAGTGTTTATACCTGTTGTTAAATGATCTGATGAAGTTAAATGAAACGTCTGTGCATTCGAAAGAATACTCGAGAATTTTCATCTGAATTTGAGCTTCAACGGGCATGCCTTGCAGATGCTAGGCAAGCTCTACGCGCTCACCTGGGAAAAGAATGTCGAAGCTATAAACTTCAATCGGCAATCTTTCACGAGGCCTTGCTAAGCTCTTCAACCACCTTAAATGGTACGAAATCCTAATCCTACGGCTTGAAGTCCTTACATACTGCTTCTCCTTGCTCTCTTACAACGCTTCGCCTCTGCAGATCCGACTCAAGTAAACAGCAGAACGAAGAAGGAACCCGCTCACGTTCGGCTGATGTCCCGCCCTACCGAGCGTGAGTTCCGCATCCTTTTGATCGGCTAATCATCAACTTCTCTATATTCTTATAATAGCTGTGTTTCTTGAATTCTTTCAGCCTCTTATGAAGAACGCCGTGCCAAACTGGGTGGGGGTAGAGCAAAGAAGTGAACGCAGAAGAACAAGTTCTTCTACTGTTTATTTATTCTCTGAATATACGAGAAATCGCGCCACAGTCACCTTTCGTGGTCACCACTAGCATTTTATCCTCGCCATCGTCATTTCTCGTGTTTTTTATTGGTCTTTCATTCTGACACTGAAAACTATTTGTAACATCGTTAAGTTTACAAATTACATAAAAATCAAACTTCGCTTGATTATTTCTATCTTTTTTCTAAAGTTCGGCAACGGAGAATGAATCGAGGTTTGAAGAATATTTGCGTATGTGGTACACTAAACGATTTCTTTTTCTTTCTTTCTCGTTTCCCTTTCGTGGGAGGATTCGAGCTCTCGACCTCTATAATAGAAAGGGAGTGTCAGCTGAGTTGTGTTTCGTTGTCCTCAATTTTTATTTTTATTTTTTTTAAATCTTTTAACCTCATAAAAAAACAAAAGAAAAAATGGGAAAAGAAGAGAAAAGGAAAACAGTCAAAATCTGCACAGGCGATTTTCGCGGGCTTTTGCCCCTTTGGAAAGATGGGCATAACCCTATCCCCTCGGAATCGCCCTCCAACGACCTCTTCTCTTCCTAACCGCTACCAATCTCCATGGTTAGTTAACAATCACACCTCCTAGAATTTCCAATTCCTTCACCAAACATACCGCCATTCCTATTATCCGAGTTGCCTCTGGTTTTTGCTGGTCTCCATAATTTTTTTTTCCGGTGCGGTGAATCTACAGGTCGCCTCGTGGATTTTGCCGCGAACAGGTAACTATTTTTGCCTTTTCGCTTTTGTTTTCTGCATTTTTTTTTTGTCGATCCGCGAACTGGTGCTTTTTTTTTACCATTTCATTGTTGTTTTCTGAATTTTTTGTTGATCTGCGAACAGGTGCTTTTTTTTTTTTTTTTTTTTTTTTCCTTTCCCCCAACGTTTTCGTTGTTGTTTTCTGCATTTTTGGTTGATTCTCGATGCGATTGAAGAGGGAGAAGAGCGAGGGGTGTGTTTTATGTGCTTTTTCAGACGAATAATTCGATTTTTTGTTGATAAAATTCCTCTCTCGTGTTGTGAGCGTTTGCGATTCGGCCGATTCTGATTGAAATTCGTCGAATTACTGTTTTTTCCAGTCACGGATTTTGATTCGGCCACTGCATTTTGTTCCTGTACCACTACTTCCTAATGATTAGGTTAGACGGAGGAGGGGAGCGATTGAAGAAACTCGAGACGATGAATTAGTAATAATTAGGATGATAAGATCCCTTGGAAATAGTTGAGTTTGAAATCCATCGACAATGGACTACACGGATAAGTTTATGTCAAGAGAACATCAAGAACAATTTCGATCAGCTTTAGAGAGTGCAGATCCATCGTCTGTCTCCCCCTTACTCATCTCGACCTCACCAAAATCTCCACGATCCCCCAAGTCTCCATCTTCACCGAGAGCCAAGCACACTGGTAGTAAAGGGAGCCCTCTCAAGGCTCAAAAGTCTCATTCTGGGAAATCTGGTGATCCTAAAAAAGGTGAATATAATCGATCGATTTTTATCCAGAGATGGAAATGATATTGGTTGGTTCTTGTGCAGTAATCATATGGTTTTACTTCTGTGATTTGGGATCTTATTCTGCTTATATTGTAGGAAACCTAGTGATCCTAAAAGGGTGAATTGCTCGATTATATTCAGAAATTGAAATGGAATGAAATTGATTCTTTTGTGGTTTTAGGTGGATGATGGTTACATTTGGAGGATGATGGTTTTATAATCTGTATTTTCGCCTATTCAACTTCCTTTTGTTATTGTGTTTTCTTGTTTAAACTGTGTAGGGGGTTATGGTGGAAAAGGAACTTGGGGAGGAATACTTGATATGGAGGACGACTGTTTAGATGATCCCAACGATCCAAATTACATTAGCGATAAGGTAATCATCGACATTTGTGGTAGTTATAATCTTGGCTGCTGTTTTTTGCTCAGTGATTGAAAGGAGTTTTAATGATTTCAGGACGACTCGAAACTCCCCACCAGAACAGATGAGCAGTTTGAGTTGTTCAAGAAGAAGGCTACTGTAATGGTGGAGGAATATTTTGCGAATGATGATGTAACCTCGACTGCAAATGAACTGAGAGAACTCGAAATGCCAGGTTACTACTTCTACTTTGTGAAGAAGCTTGTCTCCATTGCTATGGATAGGCGAGACAAAGAGAAAGAGATGGCTTCAATCCTCTTATCTTCTCTCTACGGTGATGTTATCGATCCCAAACAAGTTTACAAAGGTTTTCAGAAGCTTGTGCAATCTGCAGACGATTTGATTGTTGACATTCCAGACGCAGTTGATATTCTTGCTATGTTCATAGCTCGAGCAATTGTGGATGACATTCTTCCTCCTTCGTTCTTAACAAAGACGTTGGCCTATTTGAGTAAAGAATCGAAGGGTGTGGAGGTGATTAAGCGAGCTGAGAAGGGCTATTTATCAGCTCCTCTCCATGCAGAAATCATCGAGAGATGCTGGGGAGGAAGCAAGAACAAGACAGTCGAAGATTTCAAGGCAAAGATAAACGACCTTTTAGTGGAGTACGTAGTGAGTGGGGATGTGAAGGAGGCGAAGAGATGTATAAAGGATCTTCATGTTCCTCACTTCCATCATGAGATAGTTAAAAGAGCTATCGTAATGGCTATGGAGAAGAGACAAGCTGAAGGTCGCCTACTCGACTTGTTGAAAAGAACTTGCGAGGAAGGACTGATAAATTCAAGCCAGATTTCAAAGGGATTTTCTCGTATCATCGACTCTGTAGACGATCTATCCCTAGATATTCCGAATGCAAAGGTGTTATTACAGTCTTTGATCTCAAAGGCAGCATCCGAAGGATGGCTAAGCGCCTCGTCGTTAAAATCACTCTCCCTCATCCCAGGAAGGCAAGCTGTGGACGATAACATATTAAAGGCTTTCAAGAAGAAGGCTGAGTCTATAATCAGAGAGTATTTTCTCTCAGGTGACATATCAGAAGTTATCTGCTGCTTGGAATTCGAAAACAGCTCCGGTTTGGCTGACCTGAACGCGGTCTTCGTAAAGAAACTGATCACTCTAGCCATGGAGAGGAAGAACAGGGAGAAGGAAATGGCCTCTGTTCTTCTCTCCTCTCTATGCTTCCCATCAGATGACGTGGTGAGCGGCTTCATCATGCTTATCGAATCGGCAGAGGACATGGCCCTCGACATTCCCGTGGTACTCGAAGATCTCGCCATGTTTCTAGCAAGAGCCGAAGTCGACGAAGTCTTAACCCCACACGAGATGGAAGAGATAGGCAGACACTTCCCAGGCTCAAACTCTCTAGGAAACAAAGTCACCCAAATGGCCATGTCCCTACTCAAGGCCCGCCTCTCGGGGGAGAGAATACTCCGGTGCTGGGGAGGCGGGGGCAGCAGCTGCAGCAACGGGTGGACCATCGAGGACGCGAAGGACAAGGTCGGGAAGCTCCTCGAAGAGTATGCAGCCGGCGGGGACACGAGGGAGGCGTGCAGGTGCATCAAGGACCTCGGGATGCCGTTTTTCCACCACGAAGTGGTGAAGAAAGCCCTGGTGATCCTGATGGAGAGCAAGAAGCAGAGGATGTGGAGCTTGTTGAGGCATTGCTTTGAGATGCAGCTCATAACAATGAACCAGATGAATAAAGGGTTTGTTAGGGTTTCAGAGTGCATTGATGACCTGGCCTTGGATGTGCCTGATGCTAAGAAGCAGTTTGGGGAGTTGGTGAAGAAAGGGGCTGAGGAAGGATGGTTGGATTCTTCTTTGCTTGGTGTTAATGGAAGTGAGCAAGAGAGGAGGAATGGCTTTAGTTGATTGAGTAAGTTTGGTTCTTCAGTTTAGTGTTGTTTGTGTTTAGTGATTGTTTGTGTATTTTGGGCTCATTTAGGGTATGAGTGTTTAGAAATAGTTGATAACTTCACCTTATTTGATTCTTGATTTTTAGTGTTTTCGGTGTGGTATTTTAATACATTTTGTGTTTTTTTTATGGAAGCATTAACAAAAAGTTTGATTTTGCGTCACGGAGGATTCGAACTCGAGACTTCTGGTCCTGAAACGTAACTTCGGACAGCTAAGGTCAATACAAGTGCACATATATGTTGTTTAGAAATACTAAATTACTAATGGACGATTTCTTGTTTAAGTATAATACATAAACACCCCTATAAACTCACATATCTGACATGACTCGAATCTCCGACTACTTCATTTAAAGGGAAAGCATTTTATCGTTTTATCTCGTCTCGTCTAAATAGCGAATAGTGATTAGATTTATTGGGGAAGAAAAGTCCAATTTTCATTTTGCAATATTTAAGTTCTCAATAATCAATATGATTTGAAAACTTGATATAGCATAAGTTGTTAGGGTAGTTTCTTGACGATGTTGATACCAACGTGATATAAAATTTATGTATTTTTGGGTAAATGTGTTTGTAATCTACAAAAATGTAAACTAAAATCAGAATTTTGCTTTGATGATTAATTTATTTTTCAAAAGTATTTAGGTAAATGTATACAAGAGTTTAGGTAATTAACTTTAATATTGAATGAATGATTGGTAAAGAATATTTATACTGCTAGTTTTATTATTAAAATGATTCCTCTTTTGTAAAAGTAAAATTCGATATGCATACGCTTGGAATCTGGCGCATGCTATCTAAAATCTTAGGTGCTTCGATTTTTATTCGAACAATATCATCGCATTTCGCTGTGTTGTTTTTTTTATTGAATCGATCGATAATTGTTACTCCCTCCGTCCCACTTCACTTGTCCTCTTTGCTTTATTGACTTTTCGGGCATGTGTTTTCACCGGAACTTAGTACGGGTTTTAAAATATCATTTCGAATTATTTTTTCTTTCACGGGATACTACGAGTGTCGGGCTATCACGTAAAAGAAAAAATAGTTTGAAATGATATTTTAAAACCTGTACTAAGTTCCGGTGGAAACACGTGTCCGAAAAGTCAATAAAGCAAAGAGGACAATTGAAGTGAGACGGAGGAGTACATGTTAAAAGTATTTTCAAATTTAATAGTATTTTTATTTATGGATTCTTTTAATCATTATTGGTTTTAGAAATATCTTTAACACGGCCTGTCTTAGCTGTCTATGCAATGCGAGTTTATGCAAGGCGATATCACACCAAAATGTAATAGGGGATTCTATTCGATTTTTATCGGCAAAATTAAGTTATTCTTTTGACCTAATTTACATGATACCGTAGCCGAAGCCGCATAAATAAATGACTATATTGCACGATGCCATGAAAATACAAGTAACTCATATACATGAGAAAATTATTCCAATATTAAAATATGATAGTATATATTTAAAGCTCATATTCAAAACCAAAAATTGATATAAATATGGATGAGTATCAAATTTTGGAGATATACATGAATTATGATCGAAAAGTTTATCAATTAGGGCAATTCGATTTCGACCCGACCCGATTAAACACGGTTCAGCAATCTTGGCCCATTTTACGCAAACGTTGTGTATAAAAATACCCGACCCGATAAGAGTCCAATCCATGAGTATCTGAACCCTACTTCTCCTTCCCCTTCAGATCGCGCTGGGGGCAATTGCCATTAGAGAAGAAACCTCCTCTCTCTCTCTCTCTCTACATCGGAGTTTTCATCTCTCGCGTAATTTACGCACGAATAGGTATACAGCAATCGTTTCGGTACGATCGTCGGAGGCGAGGTGAGTAGTCTTGTATTTCTGCCGCTTAGACGAATTGATCAATACGTGCTGCTGATTCATGATTGTGTGTGCGAAGTTGTATCTATTTGATTGTTTTTGAATCTGCTTTGATTTC
Source organism: Thymus mandschuricus (assembly GCA_029379335.1). NCBI lineage: Eukaryota > Viridiplantae > Streptophyta > Magnoliopsida > Lamiales > Lamiaceae > Thymus > Thymus mandschuricus. Next base: position 36,034,223 of record CM057075.1, on the reverse strand, counting down.
GTATGATTGCTGAATGTTGGCGTTGAGACTAGCTTTTTAGCCGTAGGGGTTTAGAATTTAGTTTGGAGGAAAAGGAAGAGAAATTCGTGGTTGGCTCATGTCGAGGAAGTGATCAATCACTGATTGGTGATTTTTCATGTGTGTTTTTTTTTTTTTTTTGCAGGGTTTTTGTTGAATTTTGGACTTGGTTTGATTAGTTGAGAATACGTCTGAAGTAATTCGATGGGGAGGAAGAAGCCTACAGCGCGTGATGAGGAGAGCGCCCCTGCTGGAGGCGGTGGGGGAGGTAAGTCGAAGAAGAAGTTTGCGATTGCAGATGATGAGTATTTTATGGAACCGGAGATATCGGAGGATTCTGTTATAACCGAGGAGAAGGTTGCTCCGCCTGTGGGGAACAAGAAGAAGGGCAAGAAAGGGGGTTCGAAGAAGGTGCTGAATGATGACAGTGAAGAAGAGGGAGGTAATGTGATTGCATTGGCAGAAGATGAGGAGGAGGATGCTCCTCCGGCAAAATTTGGTGGGAAAAAGAAGGCGAAGGCGAAGAAGACTGGAAGCGGTTTTAGTGCATTTGGTTTGCTAGGAGAAGAAGATGATGAAGATGACGTCGAGAATAAGGAAAAGGATTCTGAGGATGAAGAACTAGACGTGCCTGCAGTTTCCTTTTCTGGGAAGAAGAAGCCTTCTAAGAGTAAGAAAAGTGGTGGCAATTTTTCTTCTGCCTTTGACTTGCTTGATGAAGAGGAAGAGAATGAAGAAAAGGACGAGAGTTCCAAAGAGGAAGAGGAGGATGTTAGTATTACTTTTACTGGTAAAAAGAAGAAGTCATCAAAGGGCTCGAAGAAGGTATCTTTTAGTGCTGCATTGCTCGAAGAAGAAAATGATGACGAGGCATCTGTTTCAAAGGTTGAGGATGATGACCAGGAGGGAGAAAATTCTGCACTTACATTCTCAGGCAAAAAGAAGTCGTCGAAAAAGAAGAATATTAATGATGATACTGCATCTGGAATAGGTATCAGTGATACACCGTCCGATATTGTCGAGCCAAATCAGCATGGTGGTGATTCTAAAGATAAGAAGCCCAATGGTGAAGACGTAGCTTCGAAAAACAAAAAGAAGAAGAAGAAAGGTGGGAAGAATCCTCAAGAAGATGAAGAAGACTTGGACAAAATCCTGGCTGAACTTGGTGCTGGACCTCCTGTTTCAAAACCTGTTCAAGATTCTGCTGCAGCTCCAGTTGCACCTCCTGCAGAGAAAAAGTTACAGAACCAACCTGCCGAACAAGAAGAGGCTGAAGAGGAGGGACCTTCAGAGACTGCAGCGTCTAAGAAGAAAAAGAAAAAGAAGAAGGCTTCTGCTCCTGCAGCGGAAGAAAAGCCAGAAGAAACCAAAAATGAGGTTGACAGTAAAGCACCTGCTAAGAAAGTCCCGAAGCACGTCAGGGAGATGCAGGAGAGACTTGCCAAACAAAGGGAAGCTGAAGAGAGGAAACAACGCGAAGAAGAAGAAAGGTTGAGGAAAGAAGAGGAGGAAAGGCTTAGACAAGAAGAACTGGAAAGGTTAGCTGAAGAGAAGAAACGCTTAAAGAAAGAGAGGGAGAAGGAGAAGCTCCTTAAGAAAAAACAAGAAGGAAAGCTTCTTACGGGAAAGCAGAAGGAAGAGGCTCGGAGATTGGAGGCAATGAGGAAGCAAATACTAGCTAATGCAAAATTGGATTTACCCGCAGGGGAATCTTCAGGAGCACCTGCCAAGAGGCCTCTGTACCAAAAGAAAAAATCAAAGCCCCAAAACCAGTCTAATGGAGCAGCCATTTCAGAAAATGGGGAGAGCATAGATTCAAAAGAAACTCATCATGATTTGGACTCTGCTGAACTAGAGAATGTTGAGGAAGTTGAGTCTTCTACAGGACCAGATAAAGCTGAGGCAACTGATGCTGTTGAAGACAATGGTCTTGACGAAGAAGAACAGCAAGAAGAAGAAGAAGATGATGATGAAGAGTGGGATGCTAAAAGTTGGGATGATGCTGACTTGAAATTGCCTGGTAAAAGTGATTTTGCAGATGAAGAAGTTGAGTCAGAGCCTGAACCTTCGCCTAAGAAGGATATAAAGAACACACCGAGTGCACCTCAAGTTGTTGAGGATGTGGATGTTCAAAAGAACTCTGTGGCTGAGGGCAAGGAAAAGAAGAGCAAAAAGAATTCTTCAGATTCAGACAAGAAGAACAAAAAAGAAGCTTCTGATGAACGGCCTATTCAGGATGGACAAAACCTTCGGTCTCCTATATGTTGTATCATGGGTCATGTTGATACTGGTAAAACGAAGCTGCTTGATTGTATTAGAGGCACAAATGTCCAAGAAGGTGAGGCAGGTGGGATTACACAGCAAATTGGTGCCACCTATTTCCCTGCTGAGAATATACGTGAGAGAACAAGGGAACTGAAAGCTGATGCCAAACTCAATGTCCCGGGGCTGTTAGTCATTGATACCCCTGGACACGAATCTTTCACCAATTTACGTTCTAGGGGATCAGGACTTTGCGATCTTGCAATTTTAGTTGTTGACATAATGCATGGGTTGGAACCACAGACAATCGAGTCACTGAATCTATTGAAAATGAGAAATACAGACTTCATTATTGCCTTGAACAAAGTGAGTCATCTTGCTTATTGTCTTTGTTGAGTTCTTCCTACCCATGTTTCTTTCACCGTTTTCATTTTTATTCCTCATGTTTGGTAATGTAGGTGGACAGACTGTACGGGTGGAAAACTTGCCGTAATGCACCATTAGGAAAGGCAATTAAGCAACAATCGAAAGATGTCATGTTTGAATTTGAGAGGAGGCTGACCCAGGTGATATTTGTCTCTTGCTTTAGTTATCTAGTGGGTGTCAGCACTAGCATTGGTCTCACTATGCGGCTTTTTTTTACAGATTATAACTCAGTTTAAGGAGCAGGGCCTCAATAGCGAATTGTATTACAAAAATAAAGAAATGGGGGAAACATATAACATTGTACCAACAAGTGCCATCAGGTTTTACCATATGACTGTTACTTTACATATGCATCTGATTTACTATTTCTTAATTTTCACTAATGCATGGCTAAATATTTTCTGCTATTTCTGACTTGTTCACCAATGGCAAACAGTGGCGAGGGCATCCCAGATTTATTGCTACTGCTGGTCCAATGGGCTCAGAAGACAATGGTTAAAAGACTTACATATAGTGAGGACGTGCAGGTTTGTTCTGCCACCTGCTGTTGTTTGAGAATGAGAAAGATAGTCTACTGGAATTTTTTCTCATCTTTTATCCTCAACTTTGCTACAGTGTACTGTTTTGGAGGTTAAAGTTGTTGAAGGACATGGGACAACAATTGATGTTGTATTAGTGAACGGTGTGCTTCATGAAGGAGACCAAATAGTTGTCTGTGGCATGCAGGTGAGCATCTGTGCTTCATTTCTCTTCTTGGTTTCGTGGAATGAAGTTATTAATGAACATCCAACTGTCTTTTCTAATGCAGGGACCTGTTGTTACCTCAATTAGAGCGTTGTTAACACCCCACCCTATGAGGGAACTTCGAGTCAAGGTGAACTTCTTACTCTATTAGTATTACTAGAAGAATTTGCTTTTGTTATTAGGACCAATTTATCGTTTAAATTAGTCGTTGGTAAGCTAATATGCATGAAAGTGCTACCAAAGTTTTGTTTTGGTTTCCTGGAAATTAATGTACTACGTTATGAACTTGGTGCAGTATTTTGGCTTGGATGTATTCCTACAAAATATTATTATATTATGGTGCTGTAATTAAAGCATGCATCTGGAAGCAATTGCTTTGTTGAATAACTTCGGTGTAATGTTGGACTTGTCACAATTGTGTAACATTTTTATTGTTTCTTCACAGGGAACATATTTGCATCACAAAGAAATCAAGGCTGCTCAGGGTATCAAGATTGCTGCTCAGGTAACTGCAGCTCTCTCATAGTATCATATTGCCTCACGAAGGTGGAAAGTGGAAAATTGTTAATATATGAAATGATGCTATTAAGTGCTTTTTACGAAGTGCAAAAGGAGAGTAGTGATATGCCTTACTAAATTTTTGAAAAAAACCTTTTAGTAAGATATGGAGATGGAAACATGGTTCACTATTCAATTACCTCATTGATCATTCCATTTCTGGCTCCAATCAACTCTCTGTAAATCCAACATGGCAGCACATCATGGATTTCACAAAGGCATCAAATATACTGAACAAGGATGCTCGTGATTTTTGGGTTATTAGATAGAGAACAAAAGGTCTTAGATATCTGCTAAGCAAGATTCACAAATAAAATAATGCTTTGCTAACAAAACTTCTTGTAACTGCCCAATCATTGTATATCTGCTATCTATGGTGGCCTGGTTGCTAAATATATGTCTGCTAACTTGTCAAATCACTTTATGTGTTTCTGCTGTCCTGTTTTGACGATACACAGATTCCTTGGTTTGGGGGAGCCTTACATAGATGCGCTCCCACCTCCTATTCCTGTCATCCTGTTTTTGTTTAGGGTCAAATTTGGGAATAATTCCCATGTATTATCACATAGCTACCACACCATACTGTAGAATCTAGGATTGACATATCCTAAAAAGGAAAATGTATCTTAAAACTTGTCAATAATGTCTTATTCCAGTTTTCTCACTTGCTCTCAACTTTGTTCTTATCTTCTTATCAGTTAGTTTGGATTAGCTATGCATACTTGAACTAGTTAGTTGTAGTTTTCATCTATTCCAAAGTTAGGTCACGAGAATTGGCCATGTGCTTGATTGATTGATTTGATGGATACGGGGGTTACTCAGTCTGATTTAGCTGCTTCTGTTGAGCATGTGTTGTGATCTTGGCTGACGCTTCTTCCTCTTTTCTCTCTTCAGGGCCTTGAGCATGCTATTGCAGGCACTAGTCTCTATGTGGTCGGGCCTAATGATGATGTAGAGGATATTAAGGAATCTGCTATGGACGATGTGAATTCAGTGATGAGCAGAATTGACAAAAGTGGTGAGGGAGTATATGTTCAGGCATCTACACTTGGATCTTTAGAAGCACTGCTGGAGTTCTTGAAGACTCCGGCTGTTAACATACCTGTCAGTGCTATAAGTATTGGCCCAGTACACAAGAAGGATGTAATGAAGGCGAGTGTCATGCTTGAGAAGAAGAAGGAATATGGGACGATTTTGGCATTCGATGTTAAAGTAACACCAGAGGCTCGGGAACTTGCTGATGAACTTGGTGTGAGGATATTCATCGCTGACATTATATACCACCTTTTCGATCAATTCAAGGCTTACATAGATAATCTTAAGGAGGAAAAGAAGAAAGAAGCTTCAGAGGAAGCAGTTTTTCCTTGTGTCCTCAAGATCATGCCTAACTGCGTTTTCAACAAGAAGGATCCGATCGTGTTGGGTGTGGATGTCATTGAAGGCACTGTAAAGGTAATATATTGCAGTTAACATTCGAGTAACTTTTTCCTATTGATGCAGAATATTTTGTCCTAGAAAACTGCTCAGAGCTTGGTATGTTTTTGTAAATGCATACTTTGCTATCCTGTTACTTCTCCTTGGCCAGTAAAATCCCCACAGCTGGTGTTTTCTGGACGTTCTTATACTAAGTCGTATACCGGTGCATTTATGTCTAATTGTTGCCCTGTTTTTTATTCTCTTCCTGAAATGGAGTCGAAACTGGAATCTGGAAGTACAGAAAGAATGGAGAAAGTCCCCTTCAATTTTCTGTTTGCGGTCATTCAGAGGCTGGCTCTGAAGAGATGGGAGTATCAGCATTTTTCATCTGCATGTTTAATATTTGCTGTCTTAAGTTAAAACTAGGGCCTTCACCCCAAAAGGATTTTTCAGTTTAAAACCTTTTAATTGGTGTGTTATTACATTACATACATCTTTCTTCTGTTCGAGTCTGTGCATAGGTGTGCTTGTGAGGTCAAGTGGAGTCATTTCTGTTTTACATACATGCATTTGTCTATGAAATGTTAATTTTACTTTTTCGTGCAGATTGGGACACCTATATGCGTTCCTGCAAAGGAATTTGTCGAGATTGGCCGAATAGCTTCTATTGAAAATAATCATAAGCCAGTTGATTATGCCAAGAAAGGACAAAAGGTGGCCATCAAGGTACGGAAATGTTTAAATTTGTTAGCTTCTCATACTCATAATCATTTCAGAGTTCCGAATTACCATCATGCGCATGAATTTCTTGTTAATAAGTTGAATCTTTCTTCACAGATAATCGGTCACAATCCCGAGGAGCAACAAAAAATGGTGGGAAGACATTTTGAGATGGAGGATGAGCTCGTAAGCAAGATCTCCAGAAAATCACTGGATGCACTCAAAGAAAACTACGCGGTCTGTCATAATGATACCGCTTTTTTCTACAAATATCTTACGAATACCAATCAAAACGTGTATTCTCAAGCCTTAAAACTGCTCTGCAGGAAGATCTTACAACCGAAGAGAAGCGCTTGCTCTTCAAACTGAAGAAAATTTTCAAGATTCCGTAAGTTTAATCTGATAAACGGAGTTAGATACTTTTGATGGGGCTGTTGTTGCTATCAGGTGGCTGGAATAAGAGCTGCTGCCCGAGAAACCAGACGTGAGAAACTTACAGTGGGTCGGGTTTGCAGAGTTATTTGGACGTCGATAGCGATTTACAGCGGGTTAATTGTCTTTTTTGCCCTTGTGTAAAACCACAGTGGAAATGAGAAAAGAGTAGTCGAGGAGAGTTTTTGTGTCCAGTCTCCCAAATTGAGATGTATTCTGCACATATGATATTTGGGTACATTTTAATTTTGGAAAGAGGGATTTTTTTTCTTCTTTTTTTGGCAAAATTATAAGTAGAATTTTGAATTTTTTTATTTTATTAAATGATGCACTCTAGTTTTCTAGGTTATGTGCTCCAGTTTTATCATAGATTAATAGGCTGTTGGGGAATGTTCTTTCTTCATTCGATGTTAATTGTCTAGACAAATGATACAATAATCAATATAAGAAGGGATGAAGGGTTATATTTGTATTAGGTGTGAGTACGTGTTTTTCGTTTTGGGTAAGTGGACAATTAATTGGGACATCTAAGTAAGAAAACATAGACTATTAGGGTGGGACGAGTCCATTTGTACTCTGATCCATTTCGCTAATCATGTTTTTCTGTATTCATTCCTCGTTCGTCTCTTTTTATTAGTTCCTTTACCTAAATAAGAAATAAATCAACACACAAAAATATTTTTTTTAACCCTTTATTTCTGTCTTTTCTTAATTACCATTAGCAGCAGTATTATTTTCTTAATTACAATTAAAAGGGAAAAGTTAGTACAGTACTATTAAAAAATCGAAAAAAAAAAAAAAAAAAAACTAAAGGAAGTGGAGAAGTAAAGCAAACAAGGAGCAGGCGACAAACACAAACACCTCTCATTCTGCAGCAATGGCGAACAACGGCTGTGTAGGAGAAATCGAGGAGGCGGCGGCGCCGCTGCTTCCGAAGGGCGTCGAGCCGGAGCCAGTTCTGAAGAAGAACCGTTCAGTCACGACGAGTGTGCCGGAGGCGGAGGTGCACGTCTACTCCAAAGGGAAAGGTCCGATCGACATCGTCAAATTGGGGCTGGGAGGGTGGGACCAGGACCAGCTGGAGGTCCGAGAGATTCTCGACAAGTACGGCTTCAAAGCGGTCTACGCCTTCACCCCCGGATCGGGCCGGGGATTGCCGATCCGGTTCAACGCGAGGAATGGACGCTCGATGCTCACCTACAGGGACGGCGCTCGTGTTTACATCGACGGCGAGCCTAAGGTTAGGATTTTGTTGAGAGTATTTTTAGTTTTTGTGCTTGGATTTCGGTGGTTGGAACTCGGGAAATTGCAGTTGCGGCTTGAAATAAAAATTCCGATCGAGATGGAAACATCGATTGAATTTTCCTAATTGATTGATTGTGATGTTGCGTGTTAATTGGCGTTGACTGGGAGTTATAACAGATTATCTGTGTTTCAACAGTATAAGTATGTAATCAAGATGATTCTGGAAATTTGATGTTTTGATCTGGTTTTTGCATAGATTTAATGGATTTTAGGTACATATTTGCTGTATCAAGAGTCTTTAAGGGTGGTGTTTGATAAGATAGATTGATAAAACTGATCTACCATTTACTTTGATGAAAGGAAATTGTTTGATCATTTAATCATTAAAATTCTCAATAAATCTATTCTGTAATCCCAAGTAAGCGAGTTGAACTATTGAGTAGTTAGTGAGCTTATGTCTTTATAGGATGTCGGGATAAACCAGCCTGGTTCGGGTACTTTGTCAATGTTCTGTACTTTTTGCCTATTGTACTTGATGAGTAAGAGGATTCTATCAGGTGTGGCGAAAGCGATACCACATAAGGGAGATAGGGGAAGTGTGAACTTAGTTTCGAGCTTAATAAGTTTAGTCCACTCTGAGATTGATTTGATTTATTTGGCTATCTTTTCACCTGTCCATCCGCAACCAAAACACGACCCTTCAAGTAGTCACCTTCCACTCCTTTTATATACGTGTAGAACACTATACCATCTAGTTTACCTTGTTAATTTTGAATTAATAGTGTTGTTAAGTGAAAGCTCAGCAGTACAGAAACAAAAGACTGCATTCTAGCTATTACACACTTATCTTACAGATTTTCAAACGTCCCAAGTAATTCTGGGCCGTTATTTAATATGAAAACAACAATGCCACGTTTGTGTTCGTCATGAAAGCATAGCATATATATAGTTCTTTATGTGACCATGTGCTATTTATTGTCGAGTCTTTCTTTCTTTCTTTCTTTCTTTCTTAACATGCATCCAAGTCGTAATTGAAAATTGAATCTATTGAAATTGAAGTACAACTTCCGAGTGCTTTGCGAACACTCAATTTCTTGAAATCTTGAAGGGCCTTTGCGAATTCATACATACACGCGAGCTTCTTCTAGTATGATCAGACGTCTCTAGATCCTTACTTACCATCTGCAGTCTCAAATCTATCACTGTATAAATATCGCATGCCTACATTTTTTATTGCTGAACATACATGAGAAACTTGCTTTAACTTTCTGCTCTCTTAAGAAAGTAAACATTTGCTGGAAGGTTCTCTGCTGGTTAAAATATCATGCTGTTTCCGGAAAATGTTGCTCTAGCTCGTCACTTCATTTTCTTATGTCCAATACATGACTTCTGTTTGGATCTTTAGCATTTACTGTAGAGATTGACTATTTCAGCTCATTCTAATGCTCATGAATGCAGGATTCATTGCTAAAGCCCGTCACCAGAATAATCCTAAGTGTAGCATTGATAACAATCGTACTAGTCTTCGTTATGAAGGAGACTCCAGCATGGGCCACAAATTTGCAGTCCTCGATCGGTCCAGTTCCCCCATGGGTCTTAGCTTGTGTAGTGATCGTCTTCACTCGGATGAGGAAGAGAACCAAGAGCTTCCTCGAAAAGTTCTTCTAGCCTTCGTTCGTACCCCAGAAAATCGACACAGTCTCACTTCCTGTAATAGTATTCTTGGCTTGCATACCTCGTGTAAGATTATTTCATGGTTTCGATTCTCAGCTAGGGTTCTTACAACATAAATTTTGTTCTGTGTAGATTTTTTTTCCACCTAACTGATATGTTAATCAACCCTTTTATCTTATTATGGAAGCCCAGAAAACATAATGTACCAAAAACAATAATTATGGAGTTCGTTGATTGTGGCATTTTGGAGTTCATTTTTATGTTTTTTCCTTTTTAGTTAGATTGTGGTATTCTTAACGTGTCGACGGATGACGTTACATACTATTAATGAATAAAATATTTAAATATATATCATGCTCTATCTAAAAGAAAAGGAAAATCATATCACTACTACCATTAAGAGTGTCCACGATGGGTAAGAGAGCGTTTTTTAGAGTTCGTAATAGCGATTCTTGTTAAATTGTTTTTAACGATATTTTGATAAAAGGGAATAAAATTGTGTATTAAAAGAGATTTTTGTTATTTTAAAACTTGAGTTTATCCCAACTCTTTATAACTTTAATTGAATTTTAATCGTTTATAAATATTTTTTTTTTCTTTTCCTTTTGGTAATATTGTATTCATATTGTCAGTGCTTATAGTTCTCATTGATTCATATTATCAATGTCTAAGACATACATAAGATGTTTGTTTTGTTTATATTTACATTTGCGATTTTATACGTGACTGAGCGAAAGTAATAATAAATTCGAAGTACCTGAGAATTCCTGTATACTTGAGGGTTCAGTTCAACCCTCTTGCCTTTTTCGGTAAAATGTTGTTCGTAAAACGTTTAGGTTGTTCATCTAACTTGTTATCAATTGTTTAGGTCACTCGATATTATGCAAATCATCAGTCCCGGTTTTCCCATTTGATTAATTTCATATTAGTAGATGGATAAGTACATGTTTTAATTCGAATTTTTTACTTCAGAACATGACTGAGCGAGAATTATAATATATAATTTGAAAGAGTCTAGACAGATTCGCGTGACTTAGCATGTAAAAATATCAACGAAAATATGAATATATTTTAAAACAAAGAAAAGGATGAATTGAGACCTTCTTCATTTTTCTTTCTTAAAGTAGGGTAAGAATTCTTCTCTCACCTTGTATTTGGCCTTGTCATTACAGCTAGCTTGCTAGGTGACACCCAACTAAAATTAAATAATGTGATACTCTAAATTAAAAATATTAACCTATATTATAATACTAGTACTTAGTACGAAGAAACTCAATAACGCAATGTACTCCCCCATCTCGTGTTAATTGTCTTTGTTTCTTTATTGAAATGTCTCATTTAATGAACTCTTTTATCTCTTACTGCATTGATTTATGTGCTGTTTTTCTAGTGAACAATTGACATGAGACGAAAATAGTAGTAATTATTATAGAGAACAAAAAGGCTATAGGAAAACACACAAAACAAAAAAAAAAGTTCGTTCAAATATTCCATCATGATAAAATTTATGGAAAGAAAATGATTCTTTATTCCACCATATAAAAATGAAAAAAAGAAAAAGAAAAAAAACTTTTCAACTAGGAAATGTAATCAAATAAAGCATAAATAAAAATCTACTAACACGACATAAAACTATAAATAAATAAATATATTTTTGAAACCAAAAAAAAAAGAAAACAATACACCAATAATTGAAATAATTGGTTATGGATTGAATAAAATTTCATTTTCCAATAATATTGTTCTCCCTTGTCTCCCTAATTTTGCCTTGTCATTTCCGACACGTATTCTAATATATCGAAAAGGTAATGTTAAGATAAAATTCAGGTCGTATTCAACCGAAAACGATAGTGTACCATCACGAGTGAGGGAGGGACATAAAGTTCGTTTCAAAAGAGGTCGGTATAATTATTTAATTTAGAAAATGAGGTCGGTAGTATAATTATTAACGATATTTGGAAAAGTTAATAATAATACAAGAATATATGAACACGTATATATATAATAAAATATAATTATTCATTTCATATAAAATAATAACACTCAGTACAATTTCTTGCTTCTTGGAATTTAGTACCGCCTAAATTCGTATTACCAAAGAGAAAAAAAAGTCAATAGTTTTGTGATTCAGATCGAAATTGGCGCCCCTTTTTCCTGTCCTTCGCCTCCCCACGCTCAAAATTTCCCCTTTTTGCAGAAATCGGTGGAAAGAAATTGTTGAAAAAAGGGATCTTTTTTTTGTTGTTGTTGAAATTCGAAGCAGTATTCAATGTCATTGCGTAGGCGGACATTACTCAAAGTGATCGTCCTCGGCGACAGCGGGTGATTTTTTCTTAATTTTTGCGCGATTTGATTTGTGGGTTTCGGAGTTTTAGGGTTGTTGATTTCATTATTTTTTTGTTGTAATTGTTGTTTCAGGGTGGGTAAAACGTCGTTGATGAATCAGTATCCTTGTTTCGCGTGATTTTTCGCATTGATTTTGGTTGTGTTTTTACTTTGGTTGATTGAGCTTTTAGTTGAACTTGATGATTTTTCGATGCTTGATGTGTTGTTTCGATTGCACTGTGTGGGGTTTCTTTAACTGGTGGTGTAGATATGTGCATAAGAAATTTAGTCAGCAGTATAAAGCTACTATTGGGGCGGATTTCGTTACGAAGGAGCTGCAGATAGACGATCGTCTCGTCACTCTTCAAGTGGGTTTTCAGTTTGTTTTATGCGAATTTGTTTCTGTTTTGTAAAGTTTGTGTGGAAATGCTTTGCTGAGTGAATGGGCTTGCATTTTCGATTGGTAGATTTGGGATACTGCTGGCCAGGAGAGATTCCAAAGCCTTGGAGTAGCATTCTATAGAGGGGCAGATTGCTGTGTATTGGTTTATGATGTTAACGTAATGAGGTCGTTCGATACCCTTGACAATTGGCATGAGGAGTTTCTCAAGCAGGTTTGTTTCTTGTTTTTATGATGACATTGATGTGTGTGTGCGTGTTTAATGGAATAGGTTTTTCATCGTCAGATTTATGTTTGAGAATTCTTTGTTCCAATGTTTCTTGATCAGCTGCTGGACCCTTTTTGCTATTTCTTTGCGCTGTCAAACTCATATTTTAGTTGGAAATTAGACACTAAAGATGGAAATGAATGAAAATTAGAAGAAACGAGATTTTTGTTCGCACTGTTAGATTGATTTGATATTTCTGTACTATAACAAAATATATCACTCGCCATATCTGTATCCTCTTGATTTACTGTTTTGGTTCAAATTTCTGATAGGTTTTGATAATTTATTGCCTTATAGTCGTAAATGTCCCTGAAATGTTTAATGCTGCTTACCATTTGAAGAGAACGTGTGAATCGTAAAATGAGCAGGAATACACCTTTTATGAGAATTAACATTACCATTATCAAGCTAGAGTTGGTTGGTTGCTATCCCCTTGGTGGTTTTGATCTTATTTTAGTAATTCTTATAGGCAAATGTGAATGAATCAACTTGGTAAAGTGTAATATTATGGTTTGCCTCGGATTTTTATTCCTTGACCTTTTAATGTTAGCTTAATACAAAATGGTAACTGGTAAATGAAAAGCTTGAGATGTATTCATTATGAATTTTAACTAGAAAGTAATGCTTCTCTCATTCCAGCAGCAGTATAAAAGCCACTAGCCCCTGCACTTTTGTTGCTTATGGTATAGTAATATTTCAGGGAATCAGTAGAAGTGATATTTTTCATTTCTTGTTTTATTAGACCCAGCATCTATATCTTTGGAATGTGCTACATTGTACAGTTCATGTTTCGATTACAATTTTCACCCCCATATTTCTTTGTGTTTCGCATTTTGCAGATACATAACAAAAGTTACATGCTTGTCTGTTATGACTTAAAAGAGGATCTTAAAGTAGTTTAATAGGCCAATAAGGTCGTACCCACCATTATCATGTTTTACCAATTGTTTCTGTTACGATCCCACATCGAACCCAGAAGCAATTGTGGGTGAGAACTTTAGCAGAAAATCCTCCACCTTTGAGCTAGCTTTTGTGTGGAGTTAAGGCTGCCATTCTTGAGTGCCTTACAATTTGGTCCGACCTGCTTGATCCGGACATTGGTGCAGAAGAGGATATTGGAAAGAGGGCCACTCAACAGGAACCGAGGTTTGCCAGTCAGGCTGGTTCGCTGTGAATGCTCCCCAATGTATGAGCCGTCCATGGACGTCCTGTTCTCATGGGGGATGGATTGTTAGGCAATCAAGAATGGCAGTCCTTACAATTTTAGGGTGATAACTGGCTCACTGTAATTGACAAGTCTGACTTCTGTTTGATTTGGCATATAATATATTGACTTATCCTGGTAACATTAGCTTGCTGGACAAAACGAGACTTTATAATTGATATTTACGCGTTGCTCTTTTTGAGGGTAGTGTGTTGTTATCATTGCTTGAAGTATTATGAATGGCTAGAGCTCTTATATTATTTCAACTAGAGCATCTAACTTTTCCTATGTGTTTACTTTGTTATGATATTTTCAGAGTGATGGTTTTTGGTTGTGATGCAGGCAAATCCACCCGATCCGAAGTCATTTCCATTTATATTACTAGGAAACAAGATCGATATCGATGGTGGCAATAGCAGAGTGGTAAGTTGATCTGTTGCTCTGGCCATATTACAGTTTCTTCACCCTTTGCTCTGATTACATTAATTTCAGGTTTCTGAGAAAAAAGCAAAGGAATGGTGTGCATCAAAAGGGAATATACCTTACTTTGAGACATCAGCCAAAGAAGATTACAATGTCGATCCGGCGTTCTTTTGTATTGCAAAGGCTGCTTTAGCTAACGAGCATGACCAAGACATGTAAGTGAGACATAAGTAGTTCAATTTATGCATCTTATTAGTAACCAAACTTTGTGATCGATGCTTTCCCGTTTCTCTGATAAAATAACCTAGCACAAATATACACGAGCTGCATGCTCACCTATTTATACGAGAGCTCTATGGACTAACTCAATTGTGCAATATTAGATTTATGCCCACCGTAGAGAGCCCTAGAATTTTTGTTGATTATAGAAATTGTAAGTACTAAATTGTGAACTGGATAGAGGTTATGCAGTACTACGATCTCGGCAATTAGAATTGTTTGATTTGTTCATGCATGTGTTGCTTCACATAATACAAATGCCATTTGGTCTAGGAATAGTGAAATCAAATTATATTTTCGTTACTAGAAAGGTTTTACAGGAATTCACACATGCTTAGCTGAGCTTTCTTGTTTATCTCGATTATTAATCTTTGTTAGGATTTTGCGGAAAGTGTTCCAGCCTTATTTCCCGGATATATGATTTACTACCGAAAGGTGTATATTGTATACTGTTAACGATTTATTCTGGATACATAGTGAAAAGGCAATGTACTACTCACCATCCGCATATATATTTAAGCAAGAAACGGTAGAATTTTTCATCAATTAGAAAGACCCAAAGATGCATCATAGCTTGCACGTCATGATTTCCTTTTTTACTATATCATCCAACTCCTTGAGGACAGTCGATCCTTTCACACAAGTACTATCAGATGGTTGAGTTTCGTTTTCCCCACTATTTTGACTATTTTTATGTCGATTTCACTCTGGACTTTCTCTTCTCCAAGCCTGAAATTAGCATGCTTTTGATTTTCTTGAAATGTATTCTTCAGATACTTCCAAGGAATGCCAGAGACTCTCCCGGAAGCTGAGCAACAAGGTGGTTGCGCTTGTTGATTCGAACCCACCCTCGTGTTAAATTCATGGTTAACTCTTTCTTCCTAGCGATTCTTTCTTTCCCTTGAGGCTGTTGTTTTGTAGCTGCGCTTTTGCACAACACCTGTATACTATGTTTCTGAAAATTGAGTTCCGATTCGTTCCTTCCCGTTTGGAGTGATAAACCCGTTACTACTATTTACGGAAGTATTTTACCGTCGATATAATGTAATCTTTTGTTTGATAGTTGTTTTTATCTTGTTAAGAGGCTTGTGATTCTGCTTCTTCGACCTTGATTGGGCTATGAAAACTTGATTTGGAGTATTTGGAACTTTATCGACTGTTTCTGTTTTGTTTTTGTGTTTTTTAACATTCAGATTCAATGTAGAAATCAAAGTGTTGTACTCTAATGGATAAGTTGCTATTTTTGCAAGGCAAGAAGTTGAAGCTTGTTGAATAAAGGCTTCATTTCTCTCTCTCTCTCTTACTTATTCTGTCTTATTCAAAACGTTCATTTTTATTTTTCAATGTTGAGTCGTTTCGTTTAAGTTGTTTTTCCCGTTTCAAAAAGAATTTGACTTTTCTAAAAGCGCAAAGTTCAATAGGTGTGTTCTTTTTTTATCAACATTGAATTGTAAGAATTAATTCTATCTATTTTAGGGGCAAACTCAGCGCCATAGAGGATTTGGACTCGAGATTTTTTGGCCTCGAAACTTAACAAATGCTTATAGAATCTCGCGTCGAAAAAGAAGCGTTTGGTAATAATCGTACTTGCTTATAGAATTTCGTGTAAAAAAGAAACGAGATAATTACAGTGGGAATGGGGAAGTATTAAAAAATGAAATCAAGTTGGTTAAGCTGAAATCGGCAAATGAAATTCGATGGCGAAAGCCATAGTCGAATCTTCAGTGAATCATATCCCTCTCTCTCCCATTACCTTCCTGGAGAGATCGGCGGCTGTTCACGGCTACGGAATCTCTCTTGTTTATGGGGATCTCACCTTCACTTGGAGGCAGACTCATGACAGGTGTCGCCGCCTCGCCTCCGCCCTCTCCCGCCGCGGCATTTCCCGCCGCGATGTCGTTAGTCTCCCTCTCTCTCTCTCTCTCTCTCTCTCTCTCTCGGTGACATTGAAATTCAATTTGTAGTTCCTTAAATTGAGTTTTTTATTCGCGATGTGAATTGTTCAAATTCAATTAACGATGAAGACTGTTGATTCCACTTTAATTGAGTTTGAGCACGTAGCCCTAAATAATTTCAATTACAGTGGGATTTTGCAATTTTTGTTTGAATAAATCCCCCCATTTTCATGGCTAATTGCAACAATCTTATGCTACTCCATTTTTTTTTTTAGCTTTTTGTAATAATTTTTGATTAATCCTAGTCTGTTATTTGAAGATTCTTCTTCTTGGTTTTCCTCAAAAGTTATAGAATTCTGGTATTGTTAATCTATATAAAAGGATATACTGAGTGAGAATCTGTGCTTTGAGAAAGGTTGCAGTACTGGCTCCGAACATTCCAGCATTGTATGAGCTTCACTTTGCGGTTCCGATGGCCGGAGCGGTCCTTTCGGCGCTCAACATCCATCTCGATTCGGCCATGGTCTCGGTCTTGCTCACGAGCTCGGAAGCCAAGCTCTTGTTCATTGACTACCAGTTTCTCGAGGTTGCTAAGGGTGCATTGAGGATTTTATCCGAGAAGGGCATCCAGCCGCCTTCTCTGGTCTTGATCCCGGAGCCTCAAGGTTGGATTTCCGGAGCTAAAGTTGAGGCTTCAGTTTCGGAATTCGTGGAGTATGAGGCTTTAGTAGCGGCGGGAGAGAACGGGTTTGTGGTGGTAAGGCCTAATGATGAGTGTGACCCTATTGCACTCAACTACACCTTGGAGACGACGTCGAGCCCTAAGGGGGTTGCTTCTAGCCACAGAGAAGCTTATCTGAATTCCATGGCGGCTATTCTGCTTAACGAAATGCAGTCTTCGCCTGTTTATCTGTGGACTGTGCCCATGTTTCACTGCAACGGCTGGTGTTTGACTTGGGGCATGGCGGCCCAAGGCGGGACGAACGTATGCTTGAGGAATGTCACGTCGAAGGGAATATTTGATAGCATTGCTACTCATAGTGTCACACACATGGGAGGTGCGCCTGCCGTCTTGAACATGATAGTAAACGCGACTGAAGCTGAGAGACGGCCGGTTATAGGGAAGGTGAGGGTCATGACCGGTGCTGCGCCACCGCCTCCTGAGGTACTCTTTGAGATGGAAGACCAAGGCTTCAGTGTTATCTACGAGCGTGGTGTTGTAGGAACTTACGAGCCCGAGACAGTCGGGGGGAGAAATCTGAAGGCGAGTCCGAGTCCAACTGCTTGGCTTGTGAAGGAAGATTTGGCCTTGATGTCGACTTGGCGTCTCGCTAGCGAAGAACTCGACAGAAGTCGGAAGGGGCGTACGTCACTATGGATGCGAGTGCATAATCTGCTTCAGGAAGCAGCGAAACTGGAAGGGACGA
This sequence comes from Thymus mandschuricus, assembly GCA_029379335.1. Classification (NCBI taxonomy): domain Eukaryota; kingdom Viridiplantae; phylum Streptophyta; class Magnoliopsida; order Lamiales; family Lamiaceae; genus Thymus; species Thymus mandschuricus. The sequence goes on along the minus strand of CM057075.1, from coordinate 36,016,507 downwards.
GTGTAAAAAGCAGAGAAGCAATGAGATCCCGTTGGCGACGACTTGACGAGAATGTGAAAAAGTGGGTTACTGCTTACAAGGAGGCTAGTCAGAAGAAGAGTGGGATGAGCAAGAGAGAGATCGAAGAAGAAGCCCACGCGATTTACGAAGCAAAACGTGGCACCAGGTTTCAAAACTTGGTCGTGTTCAACGAAGTTATGAGCAAGCATCCGCGATGGGAAATAAAGTTCGATCAAAATTCAACGTGTTTCCATCCCGAAAACAAAGAGGGTAATGAAGGAAGTGGCAGCAATCCGAAAAGATCAAGAGCTAACGAAAACGGAGCGTATTCTATCCCCTCGACTCCAAGAACTCCAAGCAGCGGATGTTCAATCGATCCACGTCCTATTAACGGAGATAATGCAGAAAATAAAGGGAAATGTAAGGCATCGGAGCCTTCTTCTACGAACGAAGTTGTTGCAGAAATTCGAGCGCTGATACATCCTATCAATGGAGATAATGCAGAAAGTAAAGGAAAACGTAAGGCATCGGAGTCTTCTTCTACTAACGAAGTTGCTGCAGAAATTCAAGCACTAAAAAACGGAGATAACGCGAAATGTAAAGGAAAACGGCAATCTGAGCCTTCGTCTTCTTCCTCTAATGAAGTTGCTGCAGAAATCCGTGCATTGAGACTTGTCGTGGAAAATGGAGTCGACGAAATGAGGAAACTAGTAAGTACGAAAATCGAGTTGGAGCTGAAACGGGAGCAGAGGAAGACGATGAAGATGAATCAAGTTTTGTTGAATACGTTGTTGGCGAAAGATCGTTTATCCCCGACAGATGAAGAGATGAAACGCCAACTTATTGCAATTGTGTTTAAATAGTGAATGTGGTTTATTTCTATTTATGTAATCTTAAGACTTTTGATGTACAGTTTTAGCGAATTTCATGTAATTGTAGTAGTTTTGATTGCACTTGTAATTCTCGTCTTGTTTATACCATTAGCCAATTCAGTCCGTGTTATGAAAAATTTATGGCTCCGCCACTGATAATAATAGAATAAAAAGTGTCAAACGAATGGAGTAACAATTAAACGTTTAAACTATCGAGTATCGATTTGTGTTTCCGGCCTCAATATTTATACAATGAGATGTGGATAAATGTCTTGTCTCCGTTTCGGTTTAATTTGGCTATCCAATTTGCATTCTGAAGTGTGTTTTATGTCACCGGAAATTAAAGGTCTGAATACGAAATTTAAAAGGATCGATCGTTTAAGCATTTAAGTACCATTATATTGAGATTGAGATGTAATTTTATGAAGTTAACTACTCTAACTGTACTACTATATTAGTCTCATTTTCCTATTTCGTCTGTCACATTTAGCAGTCCCATTTTTTAAGAAGGAAATACATAACATACAAAAACACATTTTAAAAACCGTTTATTTCTGTTTTCTTGATTATTGTGCCATATGCCAACGAGACTCAATAAAACTAATAAAGTGAGCCGGAAGAACGGGTTTGATAGTACTCTCTTCGTCCCACTTCACTTGACTTCATTTTCTAATCGCGACGTGCCTCTACAATTGGCTTGTTTCCTAAAATGAAAAGAATTGACTCTTAATTTTTAATGCGAACCCTTACTTTTCATTATTAGCGCTGCCTCTAAAATCTGGTGCCGAAACAAAATAAGTCAATTGAATTGAGACGGAGAAAAAAGAGTAATTGAATGGTAAATAACCCATATAATTAACTTTTATTTATTTATTTATGAATTATTTTATTGAGTAAGATAAAGGCCCATTTGAGAAAAGGCCCACGATCAGGAGAGTGGAGAAACGACAGCGTTTCGTCATCTCATATCACAGCTCTTTCCCCTTCCACCTGAATAAACTAGGTCAGTTCCAAGCAAAACTGCACTCCCATTTCCAAATCCGATTCTGCCGTGAATTGCCTTCCCCTATCCGAAAATGGCTTTCGCCGCTCGCTTCCTCTCGAGATCCAGTCGCCAGGTTCTCTCTCCCATCGATTTCTCTGCATTTCTGCTGTTTTGACCGGATCTGTTTGCAAAATGCTAGGGTTTTTGTTCCGTTTTTTGTTTTGTTTTTGCAGCTCGAATCGTTCGTTTTGATGTGTTTTTTCGCGATTGATGGTTGTTTGATTGGCGAAATTGATTTTTGAGGTCGTTTTTGGTTTCGTATTCTGGCAGGTGTGTGCTGGGCAAAGCGTTCTCCGATCGGAGTATGCTGTTCCGGCGCGTTCCTTTGCCAAAGGAGCTGGCGGCCCTCCCCCCTCCTTGAAGGGTGACGGTGAGTTCTAAATTGTATGCTGTTTGGTGAGTTCCGGTATTGTGTACGATGATGATGATGACGATAAAAGTTGTTCACGATTATTTGGGATAGGGCGCTGTTGTGGAATGATTCCACGAGTTATGGATGGGAAAACATTTTTATTTCTTGTAGTTAGCGTGGTTATGATTCTAGTCTCCGTGATGTGTAGTGTCTGAAATTGGGAAAGTAAAATATCGAGGGTTTTATCATGTTAAATTGATGCATTCGGCTATGCGAGGGACACTGAATGATGTTGAATGGAGCATTCTTGTGGGTTTTGAAATCCACAGAGATTGTATGAGAGTAGATAGGGAAGATGAGTTGGAACAGCATTATGTAGTATCATGGCATATCAGTTGCATAAAAAAACAGTTTGTCATCGATGCGGATGTCATGGGAAACATTTATAGGTTGGGTGATCAGTGATGTTCTTATCTTTCAGCAATTGTTCTGTGAAACATTTATCTCCTTCGCCACTTATTAATCTGAGAGCAATTTAGCAAAATGTTGTTTCTCTTGGTTATCTTTATTAGAAGATGCACCTTTCAAGTAGACCATGATGTTAGTTGTCCCTAGATTTTGACGTATATGTTATGTGTTCTTACATGCACGCTACATCTGTCACATTAGGTATATTTCAAAACATTTCCTCTCTCATCACCAGTGCATCTTTATGCCATGACGACAAGGGTAAATCATACTAGATCCAAATGCTGTGTGCATATCAATATGTATATCAGTATACATCCTTACATAGTACTTATACACAGACGTATGTATATATCATGTACTGAATTAGCATTTCGTAGTTCCTGATTCCATGTTTTTAAGGCCGCCTCAGTTTTTGCTTGAACGGATTGATATACTCGTTAGATTCTGGTAGGTTGCATAGTTTCATATGTTTCATTCATTAGCTGTTGGCAGGCATCACTATGTTTCTCTTTATGCATGCCAATTTCTTGTGCATATGATATTTAGAGTTGTCTGGTTACTGGATGATCTGATGCCACATCTAAAGATGAGCTTCTGACTGTTGCATTTTTTTGTGCAAAGAGATGTTGAAGGGTATATTTCTTGAGGTTAAGAAGAAATTTGAGACAGCTATAGGGATCCTGAGATCAGAGAAGATCACCATTGATCCTGAAGATCCGGCTGCTGTGGCTCAATATGCTAAAGTCATGAAGACTGTCCGAGAAAAGTAAGATATGCTTACAGCGAGGCTTTCTTCTATCTCTTTTGACTTTCTTTATTGCCCTTGTATTTTTATCCCTGCAAATTGCATATACCTTTTCTGAAGCAAGGGAAAGAACTTAAACTACTTGTGTGCCATGGAACTGATGTTAAAAACAAAATAGCTGATGCAGTCCAAATGATTTTCTTGGAGGTGATGGAGTCCAAGTGTTAACCCCTTATAGTTGGTCCATTCTTTATTGTGGGTCTTTGTTAGCAGCACTTTGAAAAAAGTATCATGAATTTTACAAGTACTAGCTATTTTTATTCTTATTCTTTTTTTGTCTGAAAAAATATGATATTTTTATTTCAAAAATGGCACAAGGATACTAGTACTAGCTATTGTCCGAGATAACCGGTTTTGCACTTCTGTTTTAAACCTTGTAGTAATTATGCAAATTAACTACTATTACTGCATATGCTCTCTCTTCCTTATCTTTGGTTTTATCTTCCATTGATCATCTATACACGATTTTTTTTTTGTTCTGTCTTTCTGACCATATGATCTTGTTAATTTTGTTGATTACTAGCTGTGCCTTCTACCTGCAGGGCCAATCTGTTGTCGGAGTCACAGAGGATCAAGTTCACAATTGAGTCACAAACACAAGACATTCCTGATGTTCGATCCTATTTGCTAGCCGTGAAGGACATTCGGGTCAAGTACGTTTATGAATTCATTCCCTGCGTAAAGTTCTTTCCTTCTGAGACTGTTGATAATCCCCTCCCTCTTTGCTCTACATTGCATTTTGTATGAAATACCATGCCTGCACGGTGCAATATGTATCTTTTACTTCTTTGACTATAACTTTAAACTTTGCTATTGAGGGCCCATTAAATGGACTATAGGCTTGTTGCATATTTTAACTGCTATCGTTGGTTTTCTCCTTGGTGATTTCCTGCAATTATTTTATCAGCGTTTAATTTTCTCACAAGATAATATTGGTTAAAGAAAATACTCTCTGAATGTAATGTATTAGCTTGCTACTTAGCTGCTTCACTTGCTCATTTTCCCAAGCTAATTTTTGCAGGAGAGGCCTTATTGATGAAATAGGTGTTGAGGCTATGATGGTGGATGCACTGAACAAAGTTGAGAAAGAATTGAAAAAGCCTCTCCTGAGAAATGATAAAAAGGGGATGGCTCTGTTTCAGACAGAGGTTGATAAGGTCAACCAAAAGTAAGCTCTCTGAAATAAAATTTGTCATACTTAAACAAGCGGTGACTTTTATATATTTATCGTTTCTGCAATTGATTATTGAAATCAAGTTTCGTGAATAAGAGCATTGCACTCAGTTCTGGGGATTTTTTCATTCTCATTGTCAACTATTCCTCATGTAGGCTTGGCATTAGTAGAGAAGATCTGCCCAAACTCGAGGAGCAGTTAGAACTCAAAATTGCAAAAGCCCAACTTGAAGAGCTGAAGAAGGATGCCGTTGAAGCAATGGAAGCTCAGAAGAAAAGGTATATGTCTTGCATTTTTATGAGTGAAAACTACCCGTGAAATAACTTTTCTAGAGAAATTGAATTCGAACTATTTCCTCTTGCCAACTCATTGCAGGGAAGAGTTCAAGGATGAAGAAATGCCTGATGTGAAGTCACTAGACATCAGAAACTTCCTCTAGACTGCGATTTGCACCCCATAACGCATACTCGTCTCTGCCTCTCTCTTTTTTTTTTTCCCTTCGTTATTCTCCTTTATGGGCAAATCTTCTGTGTGGGGATATTTTGCTGCTGACTTGATTGGGGAGGAACAAACACAGATAAGAAGTCTTGCCTACCTTTGTTGAATAATAGTATGTCAGAAATTTTCATAGGCATACATTTGAGAGTTTGTTATCCAATGCACATGTTTCTTGTTTTCATGCATTCTGTCCTGAAATGAGCATATTAGCTTGTGCTGTATTTAAGCTTAATATTACTATGGACTCGAACTTATTCCACTCTTTGCCTTGTCTCGTCTCGTTATTTTTTTTAAACTCCTCGTTACTGTAAATCCAGGGCTATGTTATAATACTATGGGGATGAAACGCAACTAAGTGGTAAGACACTTCCTTTCCAATTGTTTAGTCGGGCTTCGGGTTATCTTTGGTGCGTATTGTAACTCGAAAAAGTATTGTTTTGCCTATTTAGTGTTTAGTGTCTAATGAGATGACACAGTGTTTCCTCATATAAACAACAGCAGAGTATATTGAAATGTTGGGTGCCATTTCGTAATTTTATTGGGGGAAAACACAAATAATTTTAATGTGTATCGATGATGAACGAATCCGGACAATTTTTTACTTGTTACGAAATGGCGAAACATTGAACATATCGGGCGAAATGAATAAAGAAAAACATCTTAATGATCCATACATATTCATTGCACCCTGCTCGATTATGCATCTTTTTAAGAGACGGGTGTAAACAGACGGTGGAATGGAGGAAGTACGAAACATTTTGTCTCGGTTAATTATGTCTCTTTTTAACAGACGGTGCAAGGAGAGGGGACGGGACGGGACGGAAGAAGTATAAACTTACAAGAAAAGAAAAGGGAATGCAAATTAATACAAGAAGGAAGTTATTGTTTTGGAACACAATTAATTATTCGACAAATAGGATTAAAATATTCAAAGGGATTAGAGTAAACATAAATGAGATTCTCAAGCACGAAGCGACGCCGTTGCGTTTCCCGTTTCGCTTTCTCCCTCCCTCCCTCCCTCCCTCTCATAATTTTATCTAGAAAGGAGGCCGGGAGAGAGAGAGAGAGAGAAGGGAGGAATTTTATTTTATCAAACGCTTCAATCAATCAACGACCCAGAGGGTACTGATCAGATCTAGGCCCTTTGCTTTCTTTCCCTTTCATACGCCATTACCTCTCTCTCTCTCTCTCTACTTAGCTACATTATCACTCGGCTTCTGCGGATCTTTTCGCTCTCCGCTTTCTCCCAGCAGTCGAGCTCACAGATAGATATGCGGGCACTTCTGCTTCCAGGTAACGGCATTTTCCCACTTGACCCCCCTTTCTGCTGTGCTTTCTCTCTCTTTCCCTTTTCGATATATTTTAATTTTATGCTGGGGTTATGCTATGTAGTAGTTTCTGTTGCTGGGTTTTCGCATTTTTCACTTCCTGGTTTTGGTATGCAATTTAAGATTGTTTTTTTCGAACTGGGTAATTTCTTATACTTATTTTTCTTGTTTGATTCTCCGCGTTATGATGTGATGTGGGTGAGAATTTGTTTTGAGGGTTGGTGAAGATTTCCTCCCCTTAAAAATTGTGGTGTGAAGACTACAGTAGCTGCAGTCAGCATTTTTCCTGTTCTTTTCTTCTTCTTCTTCTTCGAATTTTTTTTTTTTATTTTTTGGCTTTTTTTTTGGGTAGGGTCGGTTTCTTGTTTGTTAGTTGAAGGTAATTCTTTATAATACTCGGTTGAAGTGGAATAATATTTTTTTGTTGACAAAATAAAATTAAAATAACAACAGCAGTTTAGGAATTGTTAATGGTGATGGGCAAGAGTTGGAAGCTTCTGAATTTAGTGAGTGTTTTGTGTGGAAACTATTCACTTGTGGAATTCATCAACTAGTTATGGTTTGTGGATTTTTGGTAATGATGAAACAGGATTAGCTTCTTCTAAGTCGTCTATGCTTTAAAGATTTCATAAGATCTTGTAATTTCGTCGAATTTGGTTACCCGGTTGTAGGGTTGTCGATGCCAAGTGATGACTATGGAACTTTTTAACTTTACTGCTTGGAGTTCCTGTGATGGCTATGTAGAATATGCATGTTATAATGTCTGGTGCATCTTGGCAGGTGGTCGATTCCACTAAATCTGCTTGCTTGGGTTTGTTTGTATGAGTGAAATTGGTGTTGGACTAATAGTGGGCAAGTTGGAAATCACCCTTGCTTGGATTGTGATTGAGTCGGAATCATCATTGCTGGAACTGAAAGTAAGCCGGACTCATAACTGAGGTTGAAGTATATAGATTTGTTGTGTGGTCCCTCCAGCGAATAGCTTGTTATGGCTTCTGTCCAGAATCGATTTCTGCAGCCACAACAACCTCCAGCACCTCGGGTATGCTTATGAATATACGCATCTTCAATTGCCATCTACATATATGCTTCTTGTGCGGTTTCATTTTTTTTTCTTTTTCTCGGCCTTCTTGTGAGATTAAGTGCCCATATAGTCACTTTTATGGTACTAGCAGCATCTCTTGCTTCTTGTTAGCTCATTATAATTCCAGAACCTTGAAACTTATGTCTCTTATTTCCACGGAACATTTGTTTTCATTCAGCTATAATAATGCGACTCCTTAGAAGGGGGAGAAAATATATTTTAAAATGTTGCTTTGTTAGCTCACACGCGTCATTTAAAGCTCACCGCTACTTTACTTTTTGGGAAAGTTTTCGACTTAAAGTTGGAAAGGAGCCACTTACAATGTTAATGGCTATGGACATGATTAGGATAAATATGCACAAAGATGATGGCTGTCTTGAAATAAAGAATTGTCATTAGCAAAGGATCTTTCGTCCCGTGCTTAATTGCTGTATTTTCTAGTAAGGAGGTCATTCCAAACTAAGCAAAACGGTAGATCTGTTTAAAGAAAATATATTTATGTACTCTCGGCTCATCTTGAAGTAAGGTTATTTCTCGTTCTGTCTTTCCATATTTCATCTGGTATTTTTATTGTGTATAGACAACATTTGTTCGAATGGGCATTGATGTTACTGATTTATATATCAACAGCGCAAAAGGTGGGCAGGCTGTTTGGGCGGACTCTCATGTTTCGGGAAACAAAAAGGTGGAAAGCGTATTGTTCCTGCATCACGCCTTCCCGAGTCCAATGCTCTATCGAATCAGCCGAATGGACCTCAAGGTGTTGGACTACCCAATCAAGCTACGGGCATTGCTCTGTCTCTTTTAGCTCCGCCATCTTCCCCAGCGTCCTTCTCGAATTCTGGACTCCCATCAACAGCTCAGTCTCCCAACTGTTTCTTGTCAGCAAATTCACCTCGAGGTCCTGCGTCTACCATGTTCGTTACAGGTCCATATGCCCACGAGACTCAGCTTGTCTCTCCTCCTGTGTTCTCGACTTTTACAACTGAGCCATCTACGGCTCCTTTAACTCCCCCACCTGAGTTGGCACATTTGACGACTCCATCTTCACCAGATGTGCCTTATGCGCATTTCCTCTCATCATCTTCGAAATTCAAAGGGACTGCAAATGATCTTCAATCGTCGTATTTACTCTATCCTGGAAGCCCTGCTAGTACTCTGAGATCGCCAGTTTCAAGAGCCTCTAATGATTGCTTGTCGTCATCTTTTAACGAAAGGGAGTTTTCATCTCAGTGGGACTCCTTGACTCCTTCAGGGGATTCTCCTCATGCAAAGTCCGACTCCAAGTCACGTCAAGATTCAAATTTTTTCTGCCCGGAGACGTTTGCTCAGTTCTACCTCGACCATTCATCGTTTACTAATGCTGGTGGTAGGCTGAGTATTTCCAAAGAATCGGAGGCTTATTCAAATGGCGGTAACGGATATCAGAATCGTCAGAACAAAACTTCGAAACCAGATGCTGAGGAGCTCGAAGCTTACAGAGCATCTTTCGGGTTCAGTGCAGATGAAATCATCACCACACGTAACTACGTCGAGATTACTGATGTGTTAGAGGACCCCTTTAGCATAACGCCTTCTGCAACCAATAAGCCTTCGGAAGAGGAACATGTCGGAACTCCACCGAGAAAAGAGGTTGCTGAAACTGAGGAGAGGGAGGAACATTTTTCTTGCCCACCACAACTTAGTAAAGTACGACTGAATCGTTCAAGTAGCATGAATCTTGGAGTTTCAGCTTCGTATAATCGTGTTGAAGGTGAATGAGTTTTCTACTTACATCTTTGTATAATCGTGTTGAAGATGAAATTTTTTGCTTCCTTGACCTTATTTCGTTTCTACTTATCTATCGTAAAATAACAATATAGGCTTGCTTATGTCTCAGATCAAGTCCCACAGAGGCGATTAGGAGATACGGGGAGAAGCTACCATAATAACCACACTTTGAGCGACAGTGAACACATATTCTCTAAAACGGGTGCTTCTAGAATCGGGCGCAAGTATCAGTTTAGTGCATCGAATTCCGATGCAGAACTCGAGTACAGAAGAGTATCGAGCTTGAGAGAAGGGCGCTACAGGAGAGTAAGCTAAGGTTACTACTTTCAGTTATGAGGAGCTTTTATTTTGGTGTTCTTCGACATATGATCTTAACTAACTTGAGGCTCGACACTCGCGTAGATTTCGTTTATTCGTATGATATATAACTCGTAGAGAGTGTCTTGTCTGTTTTACCTGAAAAGTTCTGGGAATGGATGAGTTAGGGATGATTTTGGAGCAGAAGTGGAAGAAGAGTTGCAACTTTTTTTGTATGTAAATGATGGTAAGTTGTGCATGGGTTGGTTCAGTTGTAAAATGGTAGTGGCTTTGAGTACATTTTGGGATCATTTCTGCTTACATTCTCTTGATTGTACAAATGTTTATTCACTCAAATACCTCTCTCTCTCTCTCTCTCTCTCTCTCTCCTCTTATATATTGTTATAACGGAATAAGATAATTGAGTAATTGAACAAACATAAAACGTAGAGAGAGACACAGATTTACGTGGTTTACCAACGTTGTGTTGGCTACGTTCATGGGCAGAAAATGGAGAACAAATTGTATTATGACGGCTTTCAGAGTTATATTATGCCCTATTTCTATATAAATAGAGTACATCAGACGGGCTAGGTCCAATACGCCAATTAGACCTAAATAAACAGATAGCCCATACCGTCAGCAAGACTCCCGCCGCTCTGCGAAGGGGCAGCTGATTCAAGGCATACTAACATGTATATTGTGCCTTACATCAACTAACAATTATAGAATGAACTTGGATCACTTCAAGTGTTTACTCCTCAGTCCACAATAATCCTTCGTTCCTCAGCAATTGACTTGTTTTATTTCAATATGAGATTTCGTTCATCTGCAATTGACTTGTTTTATTTCAATACGAGATTTTGGGCGCAATGTTATAAGTGAAAAGTAAGAGTTAATTTTTTTTTCATTTTAAGAAACAAATCAATTAAAATTGGACGTTCAGATTATGAAAAGAAATCAAGTGAAATGGAACAAAGACAGTATCTAAGGATTGTGTAGTATGTCTTGAGAATTCCAAATTAAAATGTACCTCCCTTTTCATATATGATTAAAAGAAAGGAGAAAAATGCACATATTCAACCCGATAAATTCATTTTGTGACTAATTCGTTCAAACTTTAAAAGTGTGAAAATTCTACTCCCTCCCTCTATCCAACAATCTTTAGGGTCCCTTTCCCTTTTTGTCCGTCCACAATTTTCAAGGTATTTCCATTTCAGACAGTGGTGACCCTTCTCGCAAATGGTCATATACCCATAGAATAAACATCAATTTAACATACTATTATTACTCATTTTAATACATCATCACAATACAAACTCCATGACGACTCATTTATGCCCTAAAAGTTATAGACAAAGAGTGTAATAAATTTGTGACAATTTTAGTCATTTAATGAATTTGTATTGAAAATCTAGCCAACAGCGAAGGCTTTCATAGGGGAAGAAAAAAGGAAACATTACGGAGAATTCAGGAGCTTATGTATTCGAAAGTAAAATACATTTTTGTTTGGAAACGAGACGACAAGTTGATTTTTACTAGATTGTTCGGTATCAAAATTCATGAAACGGTTAAAATTATATTTTGAAAATGATTTATAAGACTATAATTATCTACATTTTCAAAATTCGAATCAAATCTGTCACAAAATAAATTTATCGAACTACTGTATATTTGTACAAATCATCAAAGGTACATTCCCTTCTTAAACCCTAAATTATTTCTGCATTTTTTCAATTTTTTTTTGGAGGAGATTTCTACTGAATTTTGAGTGGCAATGGAATTGAACAATGATATTGAGAAAATCCTTTTCACCGAGCACCAAATCTCCGACCGTGTCTCCGAACTCGCTTCCTCCATCACCGCCGATTTCAAGGCCGGCGGCGTTGCTCCGGTGGTCGTGGGCGTCGCCACCGGAGCATTTCTGTTCGTGGCGGACCTCGTGAGGAAGATTCATCTCCCCATCGCCGTCGATTTCGTGCGAGTCGAATCGTACGGTTCGGGTACAGTCTCCAACGGTAACCCCACGGTCTCCTTCGGTTTGAAGGTCGATGTTCGAGGGAAGCACGTTATTTTGGTAGGGGTTGTTCAAGTTTTGTTTTTTTTCGAAATTTCTGCTGTTTTTTTTGCCTTGATTTTTTACTACTATGGAAAAATTTTGTGGTGCTCGTTATGTGTTCGACGGTTTGACTGAGAGAATGTGTGAATGCCTTGGTCGAATTCTTGAATTGTGCTTGTGATTGTGGTGTGTTTGTGACTGTTGTGAGGAGAGTTGATGATTGAAAGCATTTTCTCTGTGTGTTGGATTGTGAGGAAGTTTGAAAAATCTCGAATGCTTCTATGTTTATGCGGCTTCCATGGAAGTGAAATTTCTGAATCGTTTGTGTATTGCTTAGGTTGAAGATATTGTAGATACAGGGAACACATTGTTCTGTCTCATTGATTACATGAAAACGAAGGGTGCGTCCTCGGTTTCGGTTTGCACCCTTCTTGATAAGCCGGCGAGGCGAAAGGTTCACTTTCAACTACTTGGTGAAGGAAAGTATTACTCTGGCTTTGAGGTGATCTCTCTCTCTCTCTCTCTCGATCGATATCCACTCCATGTTGAAGATGGTTTCTTCACTCTTCTTTTCCTTCTCATGTCATAGTAAATGCCAGATAGTCTATTCTAGTCGCATACCCCCTCTGTTCCAAATGAAAGGCACCCTTGTCTTAAATCTATGAGAGCTTTTTCAGAATAGGGGCACGTTTCGTTTGTGTGTACTTAGTTTACAATACCATTCATGTTACTTTCTGCAATCATCCCTACCCAACAAGCTGTGAACCAGTTCAAAACAATCCTCAGAGACATATTTTGTATACCTCAGATATTGGTGGTCGGTCGAACTTATATGTTCGATAACTCAAAAGTAATCTTGGACAGACTAATTGGATGTTTCCAGTTTGAAAAATTCTCTGGTTTGAAATCAAGATACTGCTTAGTTTCTAAATAACTTTTTTCTTACATAGTATGATTTAACATTGTATCTGCATTGCTTCATCATTCATTGCAGTGCCCGGATTACTTCGTGGTGGGCTACGGACTGGACTACGACGAGCAGTATAGGAACTTGCCGTATGTTGGTGTATTGAAGCCTGAGATTTACAAATGAGACTGAAGAAGGAGATCTTTATCAACTTTTCTCAGGAAAAACACAAACCCAGGGATTTTCTATTTTTCTTTTTTCTTTTTTTCACAGTATTGTAAACTATTGTTCTAAACTTCTAGTGTAAATGCCATATTATTGTTCATGCCTTGGAATTGATTTTGTTATTCATCTTTGCTGAAATTGAGGAAACGGCAAACGTATTTTTCCAGAACCGTAAAGTTATCTCGTTTCATTCGCAATGTTTTTTTTTTTTTCCTCTAGTTTTCACGTTCAAAATGTTTTGTTTTCGTTTTAGGGCCTTCGTTTGTTTTCGTTTTAGGGCCTTCATTCTTGAAAAAACTAACTAAAAAACAAGATGTTCAAATAGAATTTTGTAATAACACCATTTAACTCATGTTAATACAAAGGTTTTTTATTTTTAGTTTTAACTTTAATAATATAAATTTTAAAATCCGTATGTCATGGACGAGTCGAACTCAGAACTTTTTTTGTGATTTTTTAATTATTAAAAGGAAAAAAAAAAAAAAAACCTTATGTAATTATCATATCTCTCTCTCTCTCATCCCTAAAGGCTAGAGAAAAACCCCTTAAACCCATATTTTCCAAGATAAAAATCTGATCTTGGAGCTGAAATTGAGAGGAAGAAGAAATGGGCACAACTGCAAAAGCTCTCTCCACCTCTCTCCTCTCTCTACCCAGATGCTTCTACTTCCACCGTCCCCTCTCCTTTTCACTACCGTTACGTCTTTACCGCCCCTCTCATAGGGTGCTTATCCACAAATTCCGGCCTCTTTGCACGGCCGCCCCCGCCGCCGCGCCGGCGGTCGAAGAGGCAGAGCCTCTGCAACCCTTGAAGCATTCGATTCTCCTGGAGAGGCTCAGGCAGAGGCACCTCAAGGATTCTCCCCCGCCTTCGAAATCCACAGCTGCGGCGGCGCCGCCGCAAAGAATTGGACGCGGTGTTGTTGAAAGTGAGAGCCCGAGGAGGAAGAAGGGCAGTGCGGCGGAGACGGCGTCGGGTTTTGAGGAGTTGGGTTTGAGTGAGGAACTGATGGCGGCTTTGGGGGAAATGGGGATTGCTACGCCTACTGAGATTCAGTGTATTGGGATTCCGGCGGTTCTGGATGGGAGGAGCGTGGTGCTGGGGTCCCACACCGGTTCCGGGAAGACCCTCGCTTACCTTTTGCCCCTTGTTCAGGTCCAATCATCGTGTATATTTTCGCTTTTTGTAGGATCGGTTTACTTGAGTTTAGTTGTGTATCTTGTCGTGATCACTTGCATTGGTTTCGTGTTTAGGCGTGCAATTTGCTTCTCGTTTCGAGTTTTAACTTATGCGTTTTCGGAGAGATGCAGATGATGAATGGTATCTGTTACCATTTTTCTTCTTTGAAAAATATAATGTAGTAGTACTTGATTAGTTATGGGATGGCCATTTTGTTTAATAGCATCGTTTGCCTAGTTCTTAAGACGCCTTCGACATCTGGATAGAATGGTGTTTCTAATACACTGCTAATTTATCCCACCATGATACTTGTCCTAGTTCTCTTCTGGTGTAGTTGGAGATGAATTCAGTTGCCAATTTTGTAATGTTTAAGCTCCAATTTAGCACTGAAACAACTTGTTTTTGTGTTGAAATTCTAGTTGCTGAGAAGGGACGAGGAGTTACATGGTATGCTGATGAAGCCGAGACGACCAAGGGCTGTTTTACTGTGCCCAACAAGGGAGCTTTGTGAGCAGGTTGGCTTCTTTGTTTCTCTCTTTAATGATGCAAAGCAAATACGAGCACATCATTTAGTCAAATAAAATTGAAATGCATATGTCTAGGTGTTCCGAGTTTCCAAGTCCATCAGTCACCATGCACGATTCAGATCAACCATGGTAAGTGGCGGTGGGCGCTTAAAGCCTCAAGAAGATTCCCTGAACTGCCCCATTGACATGGTTGTGGGGACCCCTGGTAGGGTTCTGCAACATATAGAAGACGGCAATTTGGTTTATGGGGACATCAGATATCTGGTAATCAGTCTTATATATCTCTTTCATTCTTATGAAAAGCTTTTATTGCGAGTTTCTTTTATTTCCTCAGCTTGTTGAAGATTTCAGTCTCTTTATAGGTGCTGGATGAGGCTGACACCATGTTTGACCATGGATTTGGGCCTGACATCCGAAAATTTCTTGCTCCGCTGAGGAGTCGTGCATTGAAGCCTGATGGTCTTGGATTTCAAACAGTATTAGTGACTGCTACGATGACAAAGGTATGCTGAGTTGGCTTGCCATCATATAAAAGTATAAAATCTAACTGCTCCAGCTTTAAGCTTTAGTCGTCCAGTATATTCAAATCCTTTTATTTTGTCCTTCGTCGCACTGGAAATAATTTAGTTTTTTCCTTTTATTAGACCGCATCACATAAATCTCAGTGTTGTTTGGTAATGATTTTGCAAACCGTCACTTCTAAGAGAGTTTTAGAGTAGTTTTCTTTCATTTTTGTGACCGTTTGTATTTCTGGATGAACAAAGATAACTTAACGTCTTCTCGGGAGATGTTTCTTGTTTTTCACTTGATGTTCACTGCTTCTTGTTCTTCACTTAATTTGTATAGGGAGTGCAGCAGCTGGTTGACGAGGAATTTGAAGGAATTGCTCATCTACGCACTTCCTCACTCCATAAGAAGATCTCTTCTGCTCGTCACGATTTCGTAAAACTTTCAGGTTCCGAGAATAAGCTGGAAGCATTATTACAGGTGCAGTGCTTTCTTCAAGTGGTTTTATGAGTTTAATTCATTATGGACCTTTTTAACGGCCTAACAGAAATTGAAATTGGTCTTTTCAAAGAGGATAAAATTGGTTTTTTAGTTTCATGAATTTTAGTCTCAGTAAATTGAGTATCATGACAGGATGATACGCACAATTGATCCCGGTTATTTCAATTTTGTTAATGCGGTTATGTGGTCACAGGTTCTTGAGCCAAGTTTAGCAAAAGGAAACAGAGTGATGGTTTTCTGCAATACATTGAATTCTAGTCGAGCTGTGGATCACTTTTTGTCGGAAAATCAAATCTCTACAGTCAATTATCATGGAGAGGTTCCAGCTGAACAAAGGTAAGATGAGATGTGATGATCGTTATGTTCTCTAAATCAGATCATCTGCAGCGGATATTGACATGTTAGATTTTGGCTTCGTTTCACAAAATTTCTGCCTAATATTGTGTTTTATGCACGTGATGTAGAGTTGAGAACCTGGAAAAGTTTAAGAGCAATGATGGAGATTGCCCCACTTTAGTTTGCACAGATCTGGCTGCAAGGGGTTTGGACTTGGACGTCGATCATGTTATTATGTTTGACTTTCCCTCGAATTCTGTAAGCGAAAACTCCTAACTATCCCTCTTCTCTGAATTGCTATTCAATTATCTGATTCTTCTTGTTTTTGACCCTATAGATTGATTATCTCCATCGCACTGGAAGAACTGCTCGTATGGGGGCAAAAGGTACTTTATGACGCTTTGACGTTATTCAAAATTGAAAAGTCATTGATGTTTGCTTTAACGTAGCATCATGTCTCTGTCTCGCTTCTGAAACTTAACATTATGAAAGTCGACAATGCTGCTATTCGTGTCCCATGTATCCATCTCTGTGCGTCTTTCTTGAACTCCTCCTTAAGAGTACCCTTGTGTTTATAGGGAAGGTGACAAGTTTGATTTCCAGAAAGAATTTGCTTTTGGCCAACCGTATTGAGGAGGCTATAATGAAGAACGAGAGCCTGGAATCCCTCTCTGTTGATAGAATCAAACGGGATATAGCCAGGTCGAACATAAATCAGCAGAAGGGACATAATGAAAAAAGGGAAATGAGCTCCACTTTGAAAAGGAAGACTCAAGCTGCTTCGACAAAACCATCTGAAGTCCGTGGGAAAACAGCTGCCAAGAAAAGCTATGTATCTAAATCTACAAAAGCTCCCACGAATTCCAATCCCAAGAAGAAGGTGGTCAAGTTCGTCAAAACATCAAATTCTTCAGGCTCTAGCAGCTCAAGAGGTAGATCGTCTAGTGGGAAGAAACACTCCGGAGGAAGAAGCAAAGAAGGCGGTTCATCTGCACCAAAGCTAAACGTTGTTGGGTTTAGGGGAAGGAGCAGCGTGAAGACTGCTTGATATGTTATCTAGGTTCATCAAAGACAGCACGGTTCTCTTCTTGATGTATTATAAGTTTTCCTCTCACTCTACTAAAATTAGTTAGTTAGTTAATTTTCCTTCACTCAAAACAGTTATCCGTTGTAACGTGGAAAGGTAAAATCTATCTATATATGCAGCCAAGCCCTTACGATGATAGATCATTACCCTTCGAGAAGGGATTTTTGCAGAATTACAAGAAAAAAAAAATCTTGATATACAGGGAAACAGGTATGAGCAATCATTTCCATGTAAGTGCTAAAAGAGGTCTCGGGTTTGTGGCCGGGGTAACGACACTTCCCGTGGAGTCGTATATGATCACCCCAGAAAAGTCAGGAAGCTGACACTTCCCTCCCATGATTATGTTCTTCTTCCAAAGGGTGCCCTCACCGCTGCAAGCAGCTGGGTCGACTGGGTCTCCGAACTGGTAATCCACTATCTCTTCACGGTTGATTTGGATGACAGGCTCTTGATTTCTGTAGCTGTAACCGTAGCAAGATTTCCATCTACGCCACCGTCTACGCGAGTGGCTGGCGCACATGAAGAGGGTTAATGCACAGAGGATGAAGCTTCCAACTCCAAATCCCAGGTAAGAAATGGTGAGATGATGGTGTTTGAATGAGATGTGCCTAACCATGATTGTGATTTGATGTTCTTGTTTAAGTTTATGTGGTGAAATGTGTGTGTTTTATAGAGGTGGAGAAGGAGAAATTATGGGGTGGTTGAGTTTTTGGAGGGTTTGTTGTGTTGGTTAGGGTTTTGATGGATTTAGTTTCTTTTGTTTTTTTGTTATATGGATTCAGTGAATTTTGACTTTTGACCATGAAAGATAAAACATACTCTATCCGTCAACGATAATTAGACACAGTTACCTAATCAATGTTTGACATATGTTAAGAATTACTCCCTCGCCTCTTTCCGTTTCGCTTAACTTGACTTCTTTTCATAATCGAGACGTCCCACTTCAATTGACTTGTTTCTTAAAATGGAAAGAATAAACTCTTACTAATATGGACTCCTTACTTTTCACTTTTAACGTTGTGCCTGAAATACCGCGAAAATAGAAATTAATTTCAAATAATTTTCATGAAATTCTTACAACAAAATTGGAGGAGCTATGATTTATTAATATAAAATTTTCTTTAGAAAAATAAAATAAAAATATAGGCAAAATACAACCTTCTTTCTTTGTTCTTGATTCTTTCTTTGTATACAATCATCAATCACAAATTCAGATGTCTAAAAGCAGTTTATTCAGAAACAATAAAACTATAGATCAATACATGTATACAGAGGCCACTTCAGAGGCCATCTCCACCTCTTACCTATCTCGTATATACGTCGAACCAACGAAAAATCCAAAACGGGAGACGAACAACGCGCCATCAAGCTCCGCTTGCAGCCTCTTCGACCGTGGCTGTAAAACGCTTCAAATTTCAATCCTCCCAATACGACTCGTCCTGTGAAGAGAATCCAACGACGGTATCGTAAGTTGTGGTGAAATATGAAAATGAAACTCTAGTTGAGTGAAGAGGTAAGAAACTAACCTCTTCTAATACTGGCAAGCTTAATCCAGTGTTGAGCTCCACATCAATGGTGAGATCCTCGTCTTCGACTTGTGCATCGGTGAAAGTGAGTGCTCTCTGCAGCTTCTTATGAGAGAACACTTCCACTTCCACCATGTACGAGGCTGTCACAGGGCGGTGGTCGGATATTTTGATCTCCGACCTCCTGTAGTCGACCAGCCTCATCCCGGTCCCAAAGGAGAGAACACGGTCACACCTAAAACGAAACGGTTCGTGTTTATAGCATTTGATATGCACATAAAGGGGATATGGAAAAGAGATTAGTAAAGAATTCATACCATGCAGGTGTTCTTCTCCCCATTTTCGGGTCTTCGCCAACGTAAGTGTCGGAATTCAGCTCGTATTTGTATGTCGGGGCGAAGCTTAGAGTGCCTTCGGACCACCCGTCAAACGCTCGCCCTTTCTTGAGCTCTTTCATGAGCTGCAAGAGAAAAACAGGTGACATTGTTTCAGTATAAGTGATCAATGTTTTTAACCTAAGTTACTCTTCTCGTTCACAATGAGATTCGATTTTTCTGACCTGATCCTGCTCAAGTAGCTTCGACCAGTCCCTTTTCGAAATTAGCTTTCGGGTATGATCATAAGGCAAGTTGATCCGGTAGTTAAGGTCACCGAGCCAAATAATTTTCCTGCACCCGAAGAATTCTTAACCTTAAAAACGAAAGCCTCGTGCACGAGCAAGTGTAGTTTAACGCGTTCTTACTAAGGATGAGAGCACATGTATACACTTACTCATGGTCATATATCCTTGTAGGAAGCCCTAAAGCGGAGTGGAGATTGAAGCGCGTTCGTCTATGTATCTCAAGAACGTCGGCATTTCTCTTCACCGCGTCTGCTTCCTTCTCTCCGGCCGTTAGATGAGTACAGATGAAGCAGAACACCGTCTGATGCACCGACATACTAACCGATATTGCTCCCTGAGACACAAGAAAAGGACTTGATAAGCAACCTTTAACTTAGCACGGGTGTCGAAAGAAAGAAAAGAACGAACCTTGTTGCCGATATAGCCCATGACACCAACACCGACAGCAGAAACGTTCACGTTCTGTATATATCTTCGCAAGCTCCTCCGAACCCATATAGTAATGAAAATCCCCACCATTTGCTTGCTTACTATCCTCACATATGCAGGCCTTCTCTTCCTGTTTATCAAGGACTCGAGATCAATCTCCGCCAACGATTTCAAGTCCGACTTCATTGTGATCTCGTTGATCGACTTGAAAGAGCTGTATGTCCGAAAGGATTTGAAAGTCTTGAAGGATTTCACGGAACCGAATGAGCTAGGCTTCTCCAGAATTCGCTGGCCTAAGATGTCAAGTGGCGGCTCCGGCCAACTCAACCCGATTCTCTCCGTCCCACTGAGCATCTTCGATAGTATTTTAGTGTACCGAGGAGTAGACTCTTCCAAAGTTTCTTCAGGTTCGTCGTCTATCTTCATGCATTGCAACCTTTCCAACCTTTTGAGTGACGAAGACTGCTGCAGCGCCTTCTCCTCCTCCGCCTTTTCGAAGTGAGGAGAGTCTTCGGGGAAAGGGTGATCAGAGGGAACATAATCGGTCCCTCCAACGATCCCATCCGTGATCTCGTAGAAACCTTGTGTTTCATCATCCATAGGGTAGACGATCCCCTCCTCGATATCACTATCCGATTCTAGTGCAACTTCCTCTTCTACGTCGAGATTCTCCTCAGTTGGCTGAAATTTCGATGGAGACGGAGGATCACTATAGCTCTTGAAGGTAGTCTTGGGTGGAACTCGGTTGAGAGTTTCACGGATGATGTTCTCCCATTTCTGCACCGGACGAGTATCCTCAGCTCCGAAGATGTTGCCAGCGTTCAACGGGATGATCTCCTGAAAGCTACAGACGAACGCAAAGCGTACATTCTTTCAGAAAACTCCTAGCCTAGAAAGAATATGGCAGCTAGAGATGATGACTAAAACTTACCCAATCACATAGATATCAGCAGGCTCATCAATGTCTAACCAATCATCAAGATTCGGGTCATCGGGAGTGAGTCCTCCGACGTTCCAAGTGGCAGCGCATATCCTTGTGAGACGAACGAGACCATCAAAATCGAGGATTTCGTAGAATTTCAGCAATGACAGAGCAAGCAACTTACCTAATCTCCTTAGAGTTGATGTACTGAGCTCTGGACGTCTCCGAGTTTCGTCGTCTCAACCTCGGAAGAGCCTCTAAACACCCAAATTATACAAACTCAAACACTAAACAAAAGATAACAACACACTACAACACTAGATCTTGTTATGTTGATATCATCATCATCTAGACATTACACATGTTTTCTTTTTATCAGGTGACTCGAACCTCCGACCTTTTGGTGTAAAACATAAACCGATCAGCACAATTTTCTCAACGGAAACGACGAAACAAACTAATCTGAAAGCAGAAAGGCATAATGTTTCAAAAAATCGGAATGATTACCATTAGCATCAAGCTTTACTTCTTCAACCTTTTCATTCTTGAACCTGGATTCTCTGGGCCCATCACAGAATTCTGTAGGGAACAAGAAAAGAAAATTGAAAAATCCCAACAAAAGAAACAAGACAAGAGTGTCGGTAAATAGTACAGTTGAAGAAATCAGCCCCAAATTTCATCAAAACACACAGAAACAGTATAAACCAATAGATTCACGCCTCTCTACAAGTTCGAGCTTTTAGACGAGACGAGACGGAATTCTATCGTATACCTTTAGGATCAAAGTTGAGTTCATCGAGTTTTTCATTCTTGAACCTCGATGCTTTGGGCCCATCGCAAAATTCTGCAGCAGACGGGAAAAAGATGAAGGAAAAGAGGGTGAGAGAGATTGATGCTATGCGAAATGACGAAAAGGACCTTGCTCAGAATCGGAGCCGGAGCAGGAGTCGCTGTCGGCGGAGTAATCGGAGTTGCTGGTGGCGCCTCTGTTCAGCCACTTCCGCACCACCGCGCGCCGCCACGAAAGCTGCAAAAATCGAAACACTCGATCTCAGACTTCATCCAAACACACAAAAAAGGGACTGATCCACCGCCGCACCGCCTGGATTTCGCCGCCTACTGCATTTCATACCGCCGCCACACACACACATCGAGAAACAACGAGCAAAAGAAATACAGAAAAAAATAAAAATATAAATCGTTATGAATGAAGAGAAGTTGTTTGTGTATATTGCTTCAACCTGCTGCAGCTGGCGCTGGCTTCTCATCCTCTGCAACTTCACGCTTGAGAGAGAGAGAGAGAGAGAGAGAGAGAGAGAGAGAAGAAGAAGAAGAAGAAGAAGAAGAAAATGTAGGAAACAGTCTGCAACGTTTATCAACCGCCGTTCTGTTCAAGAAATCTCTCTCTCTCTCTCTCCACTGTTTATAGTAACCAACCGTATTTTATTTATTTATTTATAATACGTAATAATAATAAATTAAAATTCACTTATTTTTCAAAATTTTAATGTTTAAAAAATGGGTCGACATTCCCCGAAATCAACGCATATGGGGTTGGCATGATCCTACGTAACCATAGAGGGGAGATGCTTGCATTCAAGCATATGCAAGTGGTAGGCATGGTGAATGCAAGAGAAGGTGAGATAAAGGCAATGTTGGAAGCTATAAGGTGGATACTAGCTAGAAAGGAGCCGAAAGTTGTGTTGGAAACAGATTGCCTTGAAGTTGTTAATAGTTTGTGCAGTGATGGGGAGGATATGACGGAATTTGGAGAGGTAGTGCATCATTGTCGTCGTTTGTTGGCCGATATACCGGAGTTCAAGGTTGCCTTTGTGAAGAGGAGAGGAAATTTGATTGCTCACAAGTTGGCGAGACAGTCCTGTTTCTATGCTTCTCCTGTAATAGGTGAAGTTCCTCTTAATTGTTTTCTTGATGTACTGAACGATTATTGCATTGAGCATGAATAATATTTGATCTTTTACTGTCAAAAAAAAAAAAAAATGGGTCGAAAATGTCACTTGTCTCGATTTAACGTGTCAAAGTAATTTCATACAACAAACTTGGTCTTATTACTTGACATGCTCGATGAGATTTGAACTCGTGACTTCTAGATCAGCGGTGTATGTAACTTGACACGCTTGATAACTTGACATGTATTATTGTGCAAAATATTATAGAATGATAGAAATTGTTGATTGTGGTAGTTTAAGTAACATATCAAGTAACTCCGTGCAACTAACTTGACTTATAAGTATTAGTATGACTCGAACTCGTGATTTATAAATCAGTGGCATAACTCAACTACATATTCGATAATTCGATCATATGTGATTATACATTAGCTTATTGTGCAAAACAATATGAGATGCTAGAAAACGTCAGATGCATGTCGCGATTCAATACGTCGTGCGGTCTCAAATTAGAGACGATCGGGATAAAATTATCGTACACGATTCGATTCTACAAGTGTTTTTTAGGATTGAAACGCATAATTTGTCGATCAAATGTGTAACTTAGCATTCCAAAAGCTATAATTATCGAAATAGAACCAATTGTAAGATTACACTCATAATTTATCGAGTTTTGTCCTCACTCGATTTAAACTAAGGTTGAAGAGTTGACTTAATATATGATTATAGGGATAAGTATTTTTATTAAGAAATGAAATATTTTAAGAGTGACGTGGCGAAATGTAAGAGGCTAGGTGATGAGTCATTAGAGATATAGTTTTTTATAATATAGTTTGTTACATCGTATTGTATTTAAATATTTCATGGCTGTTGTCTGTTGACAGATGTACGAATCTATGGAGTCTTAATAATTATGTATATTTTCCTCCTTCGGTGCTTGTCGAAATTCGACGGGATTGATTATTAATAACAAAAAAATAAAAATATTGATTATAATATCGTAACATATATTTATATTTAATAATTAATCTAATTTGATATATTTATATAATTCAAATAAGATTTTTTATTGATTTAAAAAAATGGAGAAATTATTATATATAGTGGTGCATTGTAATAAAATAAAATAATAATAAATAAATAAAATCATGTTATATATATCTTGAAAATTGTTGATTTATTTCTATTTAGGGTTTTTTTATTACAAAAATGATATTTTACATACATGCATGCATGTTATTTATAGAAATAATATCATGCTACAGTATATTATAATACAACCAAAATAAATAAGTGGACAAAAATGGGATAGGTGTATAGGGGGCATGAACTAGTATTTCAATTTGGTGGGGGAAAAATCTAAAATTTTAGAATTAATGGTTGTGATCTAAGGAAATTAATATGGGAAAGTAGGTTGCTATGATTCAATTTAATGCAATTAATTAATATATTTAACATGTCAAATGTAGTGAGAAAGTTGGGCAACTTTTGTTAATGTGTTGTTTATTTAATGTTATGGACCAGGATATATCTAACCTACCTAGCTAGATATATATGTTTTGTAACATAGATAGATAGATAGAGTTTGGTTGAATTTGTACAAATTTAGATACTTTTGTCAATACGTATTATCAACCCTTCAAAAGTATTTTGTTTTATGTTGAGCGATGCCCTCACCGTCCATGAAAAATACGATGGATTTTATCAATATGATAATTTAGTGTGAGTATGATCTTAAAGTTAAGTATTCCATTCGAGACAAAATAAGTAATTAACTGGCTTTTGTAGGTTGGAATGAACGGAATAATTATGAATTAGTGTTCTTTTAGATAATGAAAACATCAAGGTTCATAATACAAATGAGATTTGGGCCTATGCATAACTGATCACTCTTTGCGGACGTTCAAAACAGTTGAAAATTTAATAGGTGTCACATTTTTCAAGAGGTATATTGGCACTATCCTTCTTCTTCTTCTTCTTCTTCTTAATTATTTTGGTGTACGTTGCTTTTGGCAGATGACATCTCTATTTCAATTGGGCATGACATCTCCGACTGTTTCGACGGATAATTATGTGTCACAATTATCATCCATTTGTGTAATAAGAGATGTCACACTAAATTGCAATTGAGAATCTCATCCGATTTTCGCAACCCTAGTCTAGATGCTTATGATGACAACATTATTCATATAATTAATATTTTTAGTTTTGCATTAGAATATATTTAGAGTAAGTATTTGATTAATTGGTGGCATGTGCCAAGTGGTTGGTTGGTATATGATGCCAACATTTTAAATTCTTTCCTCATTTATGAAAATGAAGCAATCAACTATGAAGGTGATTGGCCAATTTATTTACAAAATTGGCTAAAATTTGAAAATTTTGAATAACAACAACAATAATACTAATACAATTTGTATAATAAAATAAAGTAATAGATTAAATAAAGCCCACTAATATCCCCCAAAATGGCACTCTATAAATGGAGAAGAAAAGAATCTAGGTTAAAAGTAGAGATATAATTTGGCTAGAGAAAGAAACAATGCTTAAGAGGAAAGAAACATGAGGGAAAAAATATTATTGGAACTTGACTACACTCCACACCATAATTTGTATAAAGGGTCCCACCCTCCGTCAAAATTCACAAATTTAATTTCTCCCTTCTCAATTATTAATGGATATGTCCCTAAAGTTTTGACATCTGCCACTATTGCCATGTGAAGATTGGAAAACAATAGTAGTAATTCATGTATATAATTGAAATAATCGAGCATATTGCTGAAGCGAATAAACGACGATGAGAGTCTATGAATTAGGGAGCAACATATATAATACTCCCTCCGTCTTTTTCAAGTTGAGTCATTTCATTTTGTGATTTCTGGCACGCTTTTCCACGCTTCTAGATGACGAATTTTAAAACGGATTTTTGAAGATTTTTTCTTTTACGGGATACTACAACACTTGTAGTATCCCGTAAAAGATTTTTTTTAAAAAAAATCTATTTTAAAATCCATCATCTAGAGGCCTGAAAAAGCTCGACGAAAATCATAAAAAGAAATGACTTAACTTGAAAAGGACAGAGGGAGTATCATTTATCTCTATATATATGCATGACATATACTTTCTCTAGCCACAAAAAATGTGGAAGAAGTGCCAACATTGGGTGTGACATTACAATAGTGGTAGGGTTCAATTGACTTTCACGTGGCAATATTAGTATAGGGGTATTTAATGCATGAAATATAATTATGAATTGATAGTAGTAATTTCCTCTACGTAGCCGACTCATTTCTAACCACATTTTTGCTTTTCTATTATTTTGAAAAGGAATATAGGAGAATTCTAGAAATCCAAATATAAATTCCCTTTAAAAAAAAAATCAAAACCTACAATAAATAAATAATATTATAAACGAAAATGTTGGTTTCAGACATGTTCTGATACGTGTAAAACTCCGACGGTGTGATAAGATGTCACATCGAAATGCAATAGATGATCTCTCCTGAATATACATTAGAATCGAAATGCAATAGATGATAACTTCTGGATAAACATTAGAATAATATAAAAACTCAATCATTTAGTGATATTAATTCTAAAAATTATAATTAAAGCCTTATGTTTAGTTGATCAATCAATCACGGATAAATACAAAATAAATATAACTCTCCATTTCATTTACAAAGGGCTAGATTCCATAGGGCTTTATTCCATTTTGAGTTGTCTAGTTAATAATGACTTATTTTGAAAATATAAATAATTAGGCCAATTGATTTTTATTTTATATATATATATATATATTCAAATTTTTAACTTAATAATTTCAATATTTGAATATTTTTATTAAATCATAGAAAAACAATGATTGTAAACAACTAACACACATAATAATTATTATCAACTATTAATCTATATTGCCCTAATTTTCGTATTCAAAAAGTTGAGTCATTTATCGGCGAGATAGGAAAAAAAAAAAAAAAGTATTTTGCATTGAATTTTGAATTACATCAAAAGTCATGTTTTCAACTATTTTGCTATCTCCCAATTAGGTAATATATCCTCACGAACCCCGTCTCACTTGACGTGGCTTTATTTTCTAACTGGGATTATCCACTTTATTTTAAACATTGTGCTTAAAATTTCGTGCCAAAATATAACAAACCAATTAAAATGGGACGGAGACAGTATTCCTTGTCTTAATCAAACTTACTAATATGTTATAACATTAAACTATTGATCTTTATATTAATTTGAATAATACCTTTTCTCAAATAGTGTCTAATCAATTTGAGAAAGCAAAAAATTAGAGTATATATGCATAAGGAAACAAATAAATAATTTTTGATGTTTGAACAATTCCACATAAAAAACTTAAACCCACTATATTTAGAAAATTATTTCATGGCAGTAAAAAGAATATAATAGCATGTGGAAACCTTGGAAATTTGCATATTAAAACTAATTAAGTGGGCCCTCCCAATTCAATTTGCTTCCTCAATTATAGTTGAAATAATAATTAAACATGATTAAAAATATTAGGAAGGAGAGGGATAGATTTTATCATCAATTATTTAATTTAACCAACTAACCAATGATAGTGCTTTGTGCAATATTAATTTTGGTCTTGTCCCAAAGTTTGACACGAAATTGAATAAATTAATTAATTAAAATGAAACAAACAGTCACTCTTTTCCAAGATTTGTCCCCAATAATAAATTACTATGTAATTAAAAAAAAAATTAGTCAAGGGTATAAACCAATCTTTGCATGACACCAATGCACTTTAACTTAATAATTTATTGTTTGTCATCAATTTTTTTACTATATATCGAACGTGCTTACTACTGATGTGACATTTACACGTTAATTAGTTTTCGACTTTGAGTTTAGTTTTTAAGTAGAGTTAAGCATTTTAGGGTGTATATATATATATATATATATATATATATATATATATATAGAGGTGAGAGATCAAATGGGATCTCTAACTTTAGGTAGTAACTAGGATCCCATCCGAATCGTCCATTATCGTAGATCAACGGTTATTACATATTGGCAGATTTTGTTATATTTATTTTCTTTTTAATTCTAAAAGGTTATTGTGGTAATTACTCCTAACCGCTATATCCGTGAATTAAGGGATCTTAATTTAAATATCTCCTCGTCCTATTCATTTTGTTCCCGTCAACGGTTATTCCTCCTATAATATCTCCACAATTTTACTGATAATGTAGTTTTTCATAATTTTGCTTTTACAGATTGTGTCAACCCCTCCCCCACCACCCATCTATAATAAGCACTCAAGGATTAGAGAATAAGCACTACGTATACCTAGATTAAGCAATTAAATTTTTGAAAAAAGTTTAAAAAAACAAGATTCGGGATATGCAAAATTAGCCCAACAAAATTTTATATATTTGGTAGATAAGCAATTTCTTTTGCCAAAATAAGCATTAAAAAATAAGCAATAAAAGCAGTTATTGAATTTCAGATGTGTAAGCAATTCCATTAATAAAAATAAGCATTAGCATGTATTAAATAAGCAATGCTTAAGTAACAAGAATGTAATGCTTAATAAATAGACGTATAGTGCTTAATTAAAATTGTGATATGGTTCAATTATAATTGTGATCCATTTATTTATTCCATATTTTTCCTGTTATTCATTCGTGGTTTATGTCATCGAGAATTGCAATTTTCTTTTTCATGAATATTTATTAATTTTCAAAATTAATTATCGCCTAGAAATTCTCCCTGAAGATTGCCTAATTCAATTACTGATTTGCCCTTAGTACATTGGAATTATTAATTCTTTGCAAATTTTTAATTTCGAATATTATAATTAGATTTGATCTAAGCCGTTTAATTTTTCTAAATCAAAGGATAATATTAGATCCTAGTTAACACCTAAGGGACGGTTCCTATTGGATCCGCTCCCTATATATATATATATATATATATATATATATATATATATAGCATTTTTTTTTATTCTTAATTATGCTATTGTCACACCAGTTGTTACGACTAATATGGTAGTAACACGTTAATTAGTTTTCGATTTCGAGTTTAGTTTTTAAGTAGAGTTCCGATTAGTAGGATTTATTTTTAAGGTGTATATTTATAGCAATTTTTCCTAATTATATTATCGTTTTATCAGTTGTGAACATTTTAGATATACTTGAGATGGGTAGAGAAGCATTCCTTATTTACCCCGGAAAAAAGGTCTTTCACTTTTTACAACAATTAAGATTAAAAGAAAGAATGTGAATAATTTATAAATGTTGAGAGTTAAATTACAACAAACATGAAAATAAATTAGAAAATAAAGTCTCATACAAGAGCTCTTCTGGGCAAAGGGATCTGTTTTTGGTTTCTTTTTGCTCTCCTCTGCATTAAGAAGCAAAGGAATCCTAACATTACAAACAACACTAGAGAAATCTCCAGCTGCCACGCAGGCCAGAAATCGACGACTTGAACACTGCTCGTCTTGCTGTCAAAGAAGCATCCGGAGTCTTCCAGAACTCGACTCTCGTTGTCTGTTTTTCTTCTACTGCTTGTCTCTGGATCGAGGATGAAATCTACTGTCACTGCTCCCTCTCCGAGTATGACGCATGCCCTCTTTGATCTGTAGCCGGGCATGCTTGCAGTAACTGCAAGAACAGAGTCCAAATTAAATGCAAAAAGTTCGATGAAATTGGCTCAGCACTTTCCTTGATGCTATTATCACTTTTCAGTAAAAAGACTTTGACATGTAATCGGCATCAAACCAATCAACTTCAACCTCGAAGAAATGGAGATGATCGTAAAAGTTGTGTAGCAGGATTCCATGAAAATTAGAGTTTTCAGGACGTGGAAGGAAATATAGTTTTAACTCAGTTACCTTCGTATCTTTCTCCAGGAGCCAGCAATCGGTAGTATTCACCAAACTTTTTGCCAGCAGTAATCTGTGGATAGCAATAAATCAGAAAGCACTATGGCAAGAGTATAAGAACGATAAACAATGCAAGTATAGTAAGCATTCACAGGTTGAAAACCAATCGTCTATAACTCCACAATAGTCACTAATTAGAGCCTGAAATTGATTTGATTGGTAATTTGTTAGCTTCCATTGTTTTCTTTCGTCATAAACAAGACTCCACAATAGTCGGCAAGACATTACGAACACGTAACCACTTGGTCATATGAAGTGACAGGGTGGCAATTTAGTTGAACTAGGTACAAGGTTATTTAATTTCATGTCAAATTTCCCAATTTTTCATGGGACTAATTAAAATGCAGGCAATAGAGACAATATGAGCTCATACCGTGTAGTTTATTCCCCTGATAGCTATAAATGCAGGCAAAGGTTTTCCATCTGATGAAAGAACTCGTCCGTGTATTCCTGTCTGCATAATTAAGAGAATTAAAATCAGTATTGTAATGAGGAACCCACATATAAACATGTGAAATCTTATCAGATTCTAAACTGCATGCTCTATCTCTGTCTGAAATACTGAAAATTGCAACGGCAAAATGTAAGTGAAACTGTTCTATAACGCGCCACGAAGGATCAGTTACTACCAAAATTTCAAATACAGGAGTGCTGTCCTAGAACTTGCATTGCAAAAATCAGAGTTGTCAGGTAGTATAGATCTTCCATAAGAAAAGTTGCTAATATTAGAAAGGACCAGAAATAAACGAGCATTAAAACGGGGTCAATTTTTTTAATGTAAAATAATCATCAATCATGAAGAAGAAAAGTACGGGACATATAAAACATTTAGTGCATGTAAATGATTGTGTACCTTAATTACACTTGCAACTAGGTTTAGCATGCTCATTCTGTTGTATTCCCATATCGTTGGAAGCTGGAGTACACAAGGAATGGGACATTGATAAGAAAATGCTGAATAGGAGCACAAGAACAGCAGAACTATCACATACTAGTACACTACAAAGAGAAGTTATTAACATAAATATATACAAGAAGGTCAGACACTGATATTACGAAGCAACACATCGTAGTAACATGATATTAAATATATTTATGTGAAGACAGCTGGGGACTAACCTCACTAGCACTAGGCCATTTATCGTCACTAACTTCTAGAGTGAGTTCAAAGCAGCCAAAATGAATATAATTCCAATCTTGCATGCCACCATATATTGGATACCTGCAAAAAATGCAAGAAATGGGATACTAGCAAATAAAATAAAATAAAAACATGCGTATAACATCTGAAGATCAAATGGAACATAAGTTTAATGATATGTATACTTTTCTAGCATACCAGAATGCTCCATTTGTAATTCCGTCTGGAAATTCCTTGCTCATAGACATATTGTAGTGTGATCTGCTATATAAACCGGCTAGAAATCTGAAAGTCCTGTCGTCTGGGCATGCAAAGTAATCTCTCCTGAAAACATCATTTCAAAGTAAGTCGTGAAGAGCTAATAGCAAAGAATGCAAATAATAAGCAACCAAGGCAGGCCAGTAATATTTATAGCAGCCCAAATTCCTAGACCAGAATATATAGAGCCATTATAATAGTAGATACTTGAATTTTCAATGCAACATTTGAACACTTGAGGGGGCACGAAACTCACCCTTTATCTTGAGTTCCATCCCATGGATAGTTTGCAACCAATGCTCCCTATCAAAAGCAAACTATTAAATGCATTTACATCATTTCCTGAAAATATAAATATAAACTTAATAGTCATATGGGCACCAGAAGGATAACGTTTTTTTAATTGTACGATGTTATATTTCAAACTATGGCTAGGTAAATTTGACAGGATTCCTGGAATCCAAAGATCCAGTGAGAGGAAGAGAACATTACCCCATGCAGAGTGGCAGATGCTGTAAAGTGTATATCTTCCATCCAATTCAGTAGGGCTTTTGTTTCAGGTTGCCTCAAGTCCATATCATTATTCATAGGAAAGAACTATGTCATTCATGTCAGTCTATACTCTTCATGATGAGTTGCACCAATTCGTAATACAATGAAGCAAGTCAAAGCACCAGTGTTGCTCATAAAAACATGAAACAGGTAAACTAATAGCAAACTAGAAGTAATTGAACATACGTCTTGAAAGTTATATATCACCTAGATTCATTGCATTTGAGAGATACGGTATTTATTCAAGAAGTTCATAATGCCGCAGAATACCTGGTCTGGAAAATCACGATTCAAATCAATGTGGTTTGCATTTCCACGCCTCCTCATAGTGTAACCATCAGGGTTCATGGTCGGAAGTATATGAAGGTGGACATCATCTACAATTGTGGTCGCCTGTCAATGAGGCCAGACTAGTATTGAACAACAATGCACATTAAGCATAGTAAGCCAAATTCAAATGAGAAACCTTAAGTCAACTTAAAAATGATACTCCTATTTGAAAAATGTCTATATAATACAAGGAGGATAGCCTTACACAAGAAACCTTAGGAATGATACAACTCAAAAGTCAAAACACAGTAAATCATGCTAATGACCTTGCGACCTATTCACTTGCATGCCCCGGAATCACTGAAAATCACATCAAACAGCCAGAAGACAGATACTGGGATTGGGAGGAAAGAGAATCATAAACTGTAAGCAATCCCAATGTACATGATTTCCACAGAAGAAAAACATTATTTAACAGTCGCCTCTATACTTCAAATGAAGTTATAATAATCATCGGAAAGCAATCATTTATATGAATTTTACTGTGAATAGGTTCATGTGACGCAAAATACAGAAATAATAGGCAACGGAGAAAAAGAAGGCATTACCAACGTGTCCTTCATATAATTATCACACAGCCAATTTGCTAGAAGCAATAGAAGTTCACGACCAACAGGTTCATCACCGTGCACATTCCCGATGAACTGCCATATGAAGCAATTGAGAAAACAAAGGCAAAGGAGAAGTCTATATATTTGTAACATCAATGTTGTGATTCTAAGCATATACAAGTAAACATGTCATGTAAAGCTCTCAAATGCCTTCTATACCTCAACTAATAAGGTGTCATTTAATGAACATTATACCTTTGCTCATCTGTAATATATGATCCAACATAGAGAAGTATGTATTTCCTAAGAAGAAAAGTTATTGAAACCATAAGTCGTATGGTGGCTAATAGACTACCTTGAAAGCCGGCTCAGCATCGATTTTCCCAGGCGAGTCAGAAATTTCCATAGCCCACTAAATTCAAAAAACAAGAGACGGTAAGTAAAGTATTCACAACCTACAACTGTCCGCAGAACAAAATAACAAATGAAGGTTCCAGGAAAAGAAGCAGTACCAGAGGAACCCCTAGCACACTCTTCCCGATGCTGGTTGTTCAATTCCGTCAACCCCACAAAGACAGAATTAGAGTACATCGGATATATGTAGAGTGACTGAAACAACACGTTACAATGAACTAACAACCCTATAGAATGTATATTGAAGGCTAATTTTGGAACTTAGATCATACTATATTAATTCTCCCTACATCTAAGAAAGCATCTAGTAACAAAACATTCTGCAAACAAAACAGCTCCGTGGTATCTATGTTACCCCAAACAGCAGCCCCATGCATAGAATACACTTAATCTGTGAAATGTTCAAAGTACAAATCAGAATGTCTGAGGGGTCACCTGTAAATTCTGGAGATATTCGGGCATCGGCTATTAAATTCCCGCATTGCCTTCTCAAGATCAGAATTACTCATGTACCCCTGTGCTAACTTTTCACTGAAAAACACAGCATCATCCATATTAAGACTTAGGTAATCAATACACTTTTCTCACTCAAAGCAGACAAAATTATGGAGGCAAGCAACATCCATCGAACTTACAGCCTCGCAATGTAATCTTGCTCGGACATCTGAAAGTTCTCCGAAAACAACCGCCTCCCGGAACGCCCATGTATACTGTCAACATAACCTGGCAACATATAATAATCAATATTCATAAATAAAATCAAAATTTTCCTTAGTGGGAATTACAATTTCCAACGACTAAATATTTAGTAGTAGTAGTAGTAGTATTTTCCTAAGCTGGATGGTGAAAAGGAGTAAGAACACATAGTATATTTCCAGAATTAACTCCAAACGCAAGTTATGATAATCTATAGTGAGAGGTTAGGTTAATCCATAAGCATGAAACTATCAACATCAATCAACTTCACCACGAATCACAATTTCCCCAATAAACGGATAAATCAAGTCAAATTCGCTCGCGCCTCCATTTCCGAACGCATTAATAGCTTCACACGTACAATAAAAAACCGAAAATTGTAGCTCAGATCAACAGTGCAGAGAGAAGGAGAGAGAGAGCAATACCCGATTGATTGTAGCTGTGGAGGGCGGCGCCTCTGGCGGAGGAGAAACGGAAAAGAGAGGAGAGGTTCAGAGAGAGAAAGAGGAGAGAGAATATCATTATATTTTCATGGGATGGCGATCAAATCTGCAGAGCCTGCGAGAATGCGCAAGGCGTTTGTTCTCGGCTGCGCCGTCGAAGGCGGAGGAGCGTGTGCTGCACGTGCCGTTTGACATTTGATGAAACTAAAAAATATTTCAATTAATTTTTTTTTTAATTAATTGATTGATTGGATTTTTTTCGAGCCCAATTAGCATGTGGTTTGGCCCAATAGTGTTTGGCCCATTAAGTGTTCTTTATTATTCCCTCGTTTCCACTTTAATTGGCTCGTTTCGTTTTGGCACAAAGTCTTAGCCGTCATGTTAAAAGTGAAATGTAAAGATCGATTCTTTTCATTTTAGGAAACAAGTCAACTGAAGTGAACATCTCGATTATGAAATGAAGTCAATCGCGCTTCTTAACAAATTCTCTCTAGGGCTTGGCTCTAATGTTTCATCATTACTAAAGGTCTGATAAATATTATTCCCTTCGTCCACGATTTATGAACTTCTTTGTTAGTTTACTTTATAATGATCGATTTTAAATTTGATTTTTTAAATATGGTTTTTATTATAGGACAAGTAGAATATCATAGTACTAGTTAAAAAAAGTTATACTCCAAAATTTTAATTTAAAATCGATTGCACATTTACTTTTGGGAACAACCTTCTCAAAAACCATATTTAAAACGTGTTGTTTAGGAAATATCTACTTCAATACCAAAAATAAACGATAGAATTTATTTCATAGACAAATTTTCTTTTATCAAACAACTTTGTCTTTGATAATGCTTCTTTGAAGCATGTTACAATTAGGAAACTATCGACTTCAAGACCTAAACGATCCAAAGGTTAACATTTTACGAAAAATACGTCTAGAGGGATTTTAAACGTATTTTCTCGTAGGAAATTAAGATTTTTTTTCAAGTCACATTTTATCACATTTATAAATTCCCAATAAGGATCTAGCTAGTAAAATCATAAAATATATTAATTATTAGGTAATTAATTAAAGGAACATTAATTTTGCGATTTAATTGAGATATTTAGACTAATTTATAAAGTGTCACATCACGTGCTTAGTGGTAACATATTTAAGTAGTCACCCCCACCATAGTATTAAAGCTTATTCTTGACTTACTATAATTAGTACTAGAGCAATAATAATATGAGTTAAATTCATGAATTATTGGATCGTCAGGCTTTAAACGAGCCAAGTTACTCGAAAATCGATTCAAAAAAGTTCATTCAGAACTTGAATTTGTTAACAATCGAATTGAGTTTGAGTAAGAATCCGAGCTCAGCGAAATTTATTGAGCCGCTTGAGCAGTAAAATGGTCGACTTGATGTGCTCCTGAACATGTTCCAGCTGTTTGCATGCAATCGAGCTTGTTTACGAGATTGTTGTCGAGACTGAGCTCGAACTTGATGATCATGATTAGAATTCAAATAGGATTTTGACGAGCCAAACTCGAGCTCGGTAATTTAAGATCAGTCAAACTTGATCGTAATATCAAAAGCTCGAGTTCGAGTACCTAAATTCTCGATCAGGCTGCTACTCGGGCTCGGGTACACGGCCCCAAAGTTCTCGATTTTGACACTTGATGATGTTTTTGGGTGAGCGTGGATGTAATTTGTGGGCATCGAAGATACTCCCTCCATTTGTCATCTTAGCTCTTTTAATTCATCCTTCAGTCGTCTGTGAAAAGTATGATTCGTCTATTTTTTTAGGCATAAATCCAACATCTATTATTCATTTCACACGTTAGAAGTCAACCAAATATATTTATTTCATTTTAACATTCCCTCGCAAGAACGAAAAACTAACCCCACCACATGATGACATGGCATGAAGTCCTCATGGAGACGAATAAGGGGACGCCGCGTGGCACATGATATTCGCACGTTTATGCATTTGAGAGCGCAGTTAAAGATCTCCTCTGCTTCTTCTTACAAAAGAAAAAAGGATTTCCTCTGCTTCTTCTTACAGTAATAGATTCTGTTGCTTCTCTCTCTCTCTCTCTCTCTAAAAAAATTCTAAAAATTCTTTCAAGTTTTGAAGAATTGAGGTGTGATTTTCTGTTTGTATGTTTCTAGTTTAATTACATTAATATTTGTATAAAGTTGATAATTTTTTGATAACCATGCATTTCTACTGTAGTAGTGGTACTAATGTACTTTGATGAATTCTCAATTCTCTTGTTTGTTGATGGGAATTTCTCCAGATAATTAAAAACTCGATGGAAGCATCGAACGAGAGGTGGATCGACAACCTGCCGTTTTCGTCTCTGTTCTCCCCGCCTCCAAGAGATGCAGAGGAACGAAATGTGTGTTTTCTTGTTGAAACATTATAGCAGCTTTGTGCATTCAAATATATAAGAAGTTGATCATAATTTATTTATTTTTATTTAATTTATTTTGTATTATTAAAGTCTTAAGAAATTCACTAATTTATGCTTTCATGTTTAACTTCAAAGAGTTTATTTATTTATTATTATTATTTTTTTAAACTTCTATAGTTTATAATCTTCATTAGATAAAACATGAACTAATTCAAGAAAAGTTGTTAGAATTTTGAGAAAATTTTAAATATAATTTGAAAACCTTCTTTCTTTCTTTCTGAAAATTTTCAAGTTTTTGTACATAATCTCTTAAACATTTCTCCATTATAGGCTCAAGTTACTAGTTATGTAGAGTTCTTCGGCCAGTTCGTCTCCGAGCAGTTTTCCGATGATCTAGACGAGGTAGTTTCTTGCTCGAGTAACCGATTCGAAGTAGAAAAAAGTAGATAAAAAATAAAAGAAAAAGTAAAAGATCATCCATCATTTTTCATGCTTGACGATGCTGTTTAGTGGTGTTTTCTTGAACTTTGATGCAATGGAGGTTTTTGTAGCTGATTCGAAGGCGATATCCGAGCGAAGAAAGTACGTTGTTCGATGATGTTTTAGGTACTTCTCTACTCTTTCTTACTCAAATCTATCTAAAAAACACTCCACTGCATAATCGATTCGTGTGTTATGCTTCGTGTTTCCCAGCAACGTTCGTCCTTCGCCATCCGGAGCACGCTCGAGCTGTTGCTCTCCCCATTGTTTCATGCATCAATGGTGGTTTTCTTGAATATGATAAGAACAGCCCTCCTTTTGCTTCTTTCATCTCCCTCATTTGCCCCAAGAGCAAGGTAGTTAAGAGCAGAACCTTCACTTTTTTCGATCTTTTCATCGTTTTCCATGGCAGTTTTTACTGTTTTTGTTGAATTGTAGGAGTATTCCGAGCAAATGGTTCTTGTTTGTGGGGAGATGTTAAGAATCTTGACTCACTACAATCGACCGATTTACAAAGCAGATCGGAGTGGTTTTTCCGCCCATGCTTCCTCTTCTTCGAACTCTTCGAAGATGGAGAAGAAGCTGTGGAGGCCATTGACACCATGGATCACTGATATGCTTCTCGAAGTGCCTCTCGATGTTAGAATCGATTACTTTCGTTGGTACGAACTTTTTTTGCTTTTCGTACAATCTTGACATACTTTTAGTACTTTCTTAGTGGAGGTGAATCTTGAATCTAGTGCAGGTGTGGAGGTGTTGCTGCAGCTGCAGAGCTCGAGCCATCTTCTTCGACTGGTTAGTGAAGTATCGAGAATCATTTCGTGCTCCAAACTCGTACCGTTGCATAAGAATACATTAGCCTCTTGTTTTGACATTATTGGTTAAGGTAAATGCATAAATATGCTCATGTATTCTCAGCATCCTCTCATGGATCCGTGCTCATGACGTCGACTCCAACGTGGGCCGTAGCCAATGGGGCAGCGGTTATACTAAGCGTGTGCGACGAAGAACTTGCATTGTACGAGACATGCACACTTACAGCAGCTGCAGTTCCGGCAGTTGTGCTCCCTCCTTCCGCCACGCCTAAGGATGAGCATCCGGTGGCCGGCCTGCCTGCTCTCGAGCCTTATGCTCGTCTCCTCCATCGGTAACTTCCTGAGAA
Organism: Thymus mandschuricus; assembly: GCA_029379335.1. Taxonomy (NCBI): domain Eukaryota; kingdom Viridiplantae; phylum Streptophyta; class Magnoliopsida; order Lamiales; family Lamiaceae; genus Thymus; species Thymus mandschuricus. The sequence goes on along the minus strand of CM057075.1, from coordinate 35,978,713 downwards.
TCGAGTTTCCAAAAGCCTTAAACTACACTCAAGATGTATTGCACATTTATCATCACTATTGCCATTAGGTACTATGCAAATGTAAGTCCGAGTGTGGCTCAGAAGCTGCTTCTCGGGCTTCTAGAAGCTCCGCCGTCGTGGGCCCACTACGCGCTCGAAGCTGCTGTGCAGCTAGTGGAGCTCCTCAGAGCTGCAGATGGGTATGCCTCAAGCATGAAGGTAGCTAACTTTCTTGTTTTTGTGAAAGTTGATTATGAAATCTTATTAATTATTCGAAAAAAACTGCGAAGTTGCCGAGGAACTGGATGTGCTTGTACTTCTTGCGGGCGATAGGGACTGCAATGTCGATGCAAGATGGAACGGCTGCAGATGCTGCAGCTGCATTGCTTTTCCGAATACTTTCTCAACCGGACTTGCTTTTTCCGATGGCTGAACTTCGACCCGATTGTTTAGGAAGTTTAGCAGAATCAGATCAGGTACTTCACCTCCTATTTAAGCTTCCTATGAAGAAAAAATTCATGCATTCTATTCTAACATGAGGAAATTATTAAGCTAAGAGAGGCTACTGCACAAGAGATTGCATCGATGCTTCGTGCTCATGGCCTCGAGGTTGAGTGCAGAATATGCAAGATATGGGAAGCTGCTTATGGTTTGAGTCCTCTGCCTTCTTCCTTGATGGATGTAACCGAAGTCGTAGCCTCGACATCTCTGCAGCCTCCAATGCTTTCTTGGAACTTGTGCATTCCTCTTCTTAAAGTGCTCGAGTATCTCCCTCGTGGAAGTCCAACCGAACGGTGTCTAATGAGGATTTTTGTTGCTACGGTCGAGGCAGTACTTCGAAGAACATTTGCATCTAGGGAGCAGGTTCATAGGGGAAGAAATGCTTCGGAGTTGAAGAATCTGTCGACTGAGCTTCGTACAATGCTCCATTCTCTGTTCTTGGGGCCGTGTGCTTCAGTAGAGCTCGCCATTCGCCTTCTTTTTGTCATGTTTACTGTCTGCGTGAGTGAAGAGGGTGAAATGAGGTTTATGAAGTTGGGAGACGATAAACGAGGGCCTATAGCAGCGTTCGATTCTTGTGTTGTTGCTTCTGTTTGTGCTCTTTCCTTTGAGCTCCATACTTACTCTCTCCTCCCGAAGAGAAGTGGCAGAGGGAAATGCAGGGCTATTGCTCACACTCGACGGATACTAGCAATTCTAGAAGCGCTCGTTTCTTCGAGAATTTCTTGTATTGGAACACTATCGAGTTGCAGTTCAGAGGAAACTATGGCTAATGTAGTGGCTGCAGCTCACATTTGTGATGTATTCCGGCGTTCGAAGGCTTGCGTGGAGTCTCTTTCACTCTTGAAGAGACGAAAGTGGGATAAGGAGATTCGTTCCAGAGCAAATTCCCTCTTCAATCTAATCGATTCCCACTGTAAAACCGTTGCATCCATGGCTGAAAAGGTATCGGCGATGGAGGATTCGTCTCTTCATGGTAAAAAATGCAAAAACTTTTCCCACTGTGAATCTGGTAAGTGTGAAAAACTTGCCGGTTCCGAAGGTTTGAGTACGTACGAGAAGGCGGAAGCTAGTGAAGCCGAAAAGCATGCTCAAAGAGCTCCGATTCTTTTCCTTGTGGAGAAGCAAGAGATGTGCTTTTCGGTAGTTTCTCTGCTCTGGCGCGTACTGGTTGCGTCATCAGAAGTCGAGACAAGGGGGGAAGGTTCGTCTTCTCAGCAGGGGTGGAGGAAAGTGGTGGATGCTCTCTCCAAAGTAATCTCAGCATCTCCAGCAAAAGCTGCTGCAGCAGTTGTTCTTCAGGCAGGCAGCGAAATGAAGCCGTGGATTGTTAAAGACGACGACCTGGGACGAAAGACGAGGAGGATCAACCGGGAAGTTGTGAGAGTGGTTGCTGAACTGATGAACAATCATGAAAGCTCAGAATCTTTGATAATCATGGCTACTTCATCAGATCTCCTTCTAAGAGCAACTGATGGGATTCTTGTTGATGAAGAAGCATGCATTTTGCCTCAGCTTCAAGTAATAGATTTCAATTCTTCTTTCTGAATTTTTTAATTTTGAGAATTCCAATTTTACCCCTTTGGAAAGCAATTTCAGTTGTTGGAAGCAGCAGCTGGAGCAGTTGAGCCTCTGCTTGAAGAAGATACAGAGTCTGGATTGGCAGCAGCAGAAGCCATTTCCAACCTTCTGAAGGTACGTTCCTCCGATTCACACTCGAAAAACGAACTCGATTCACCCTAAATTTTAATCCGATTCCTCGTCTATATATGCATGGAAATGCAGCTTCGCCTTCCGGCAACTGCCGGCTGCGTGACTCATCCGAGTGCCCGTGTTCGTGCGCACAGCTCGTCCGTGCTTCGTGCGGTCGTACGCGTGGGTGAGTTGAGGGATGGTGTGGTGAAGTGCTTGAGATGGGAAGCACATAGCAGGCTAGCAATGGGTTTGCCCATTCACACGGTGGAAGAAGCTGCTGAGGAATTAGGCTTCACCGTTTCCACTTGAGCACACTCCTTTATGTAATATATACTTAATACTGTACAATTCATATTCACAAAACTCGAAAACTAACCGGTGCACCCGATCCGAGTTCGATTAACCATATCTTCGGGACGAGTTCAGCAGTTCGTCGTTTGGTCGGTTCCGATTCAGACCCTGCTATTTAGATCAGCCATAACAAGTATAGAGTATAGACTATATATGATCAATGAGCATTAAACCATGGAATTCAGATTCGAAAAGAAGAAAAGAATCACAAAATTTAGGTGGCCCTAGCAACTGATAATGAGAGCATCTACACCTATGCTAAGACTCCAACTAACACAAGTGCTCAAACCTTTTCATCGGCCTCGGAAGCTTCCGAAGATCCGCTGTGCTTTTGCTGGCTGCTTCTAGAACTCGAATGGGTGCGTCGTTCTTTGCCGCCGGGCTTAGAGGAGGCGTTCCCGTACCAGATCATCCCGATTACGGCTATGATCATGCCTACGACGACTTGTACGCTAAGGCCCTCTTTCCCGAAGAACAAGAATCCGAGAATCAATACGAGGATCGTCTTCATGTGTCCGAGGACCTGAAAAGAAACGGCGGTGAATCTGCCTATGCAGATGAACTGACTCAGATTTGTTCCCACCGCAATAGTACATGAAGCAATTATGAACGCCTGCAGAATTAAAAATGACAGTGAGTGAAGTACGAAGATTACACTACGCTTATGCATAATAAGGATACAAAAACATTTTCTGATGATAAATGTAAAGACAGCTCTAAATATTGTAAATGAAAGATTAAAACGTAGATAAAGGACTGTGGTTATAGAGCATACATGAGGATGGGACGAGATGTACTCACCACGGCTGGTAGATTAAAGTCGAAGCCATCAATCCTTTTGTTTGTCAACCAATAATCGAGGAAGGGGCCTAGAAGTAACAGAGAAGCGGCCTGAGCTGGTGCAGTGTGCCCCAGAAGATTGAAAGAACTTAGCGAGTACTTTCTCTGAAGGAAGTGAACATACTGCAAATGCATATTCCACATTACGTACTTTCCTCTAAGATTGTAGACCAGGAGCAAAGCATTTTCTATAGATTAAAGTTAAAGCATTTTTTCCTTACTCTCCTTTTTTGTTTCTATTCTTTTTGGGGTTTTTTTTCAGGATTAATCGCAATACAGTAGTACCAATTTCGGCACATTTTGCATTTCAACCAACTTTCAGTTCTAGCAATTGTAGCCACAAACATTGAGTTCCCTACTAATTGTTTTGATATGTTTCAAGTGATTAGGGCCACAGACATAAGATTGTAGTTTTCTTTACTGTAGAAAACTTACATATTGTTGTAGAGCCGTACTCCAGACTGCAATAAAAGCAGCAACGAACCCTTTGCTATTAACACTCACATCAGTAACTGTGCAGACTGCAACGCCAAGGAGAACAACTGAGATGCTCAGCTTTGTGTCTCTTGAATATCGTATCTTGTCAAATACTACTTCCAATAAGCACGATACTGGTATCATACTGAGCTTTGCAATCTGAGAAGGCAACAAATCTTAATATTGAATAATAATGTATTTATATTTGTAATGATAACATTGGAGGAAGTTCTTGTCAATAATTACCTGGTAGAATCCCACGGAGTTCCACATTAAACTGACATTCATCCCAACAATCGAGAAATTTGCAAACAAAATAAATTTCAGAAGCTCTGAAAAGGGTAGATGAGAAGCTTGGATGTAACCCAGCCACCTAAGAACAGCCGTCATCAACGTGGTCGTAGCAAAATGCATTCCAGTTAAAGTTGTTGCTGCAAGTGTAGTAGTAAATGCATCATGTCAATATCGAAGAAATGCCACTCGTGCTGCACAAAATCTCAAAACAGAAAACTTTAAAAAGGAAAGAAAGGAAAAGGAATGAGCTCCATTGTAAGAAACCAAGTGTTATTACCATAAGTTTTAATCTGAGATTCTCACAATTTTCTGAACTTCAAACGTAAATTGAACTGCTTACTGGGTGTTTGGTAGATGAGATGGGATAAGTAAAGATAAATAAACCTAAGATTAATAGCGTGAATAGTAGTAAGATAAGTAATCCTACACGTACGTTTGGTAGATGAGATAAAAAATGTCGGATAACTTATCTAACATTTGGTAGACAAGATACCAACCCTAGATTAAAGTTGTAAAGACAAAAATATCCCTGTAAAATTATAATATTTTCGTAATATTTTTCGCAACAAATTTTAGCATGTACTTTTCTTGCTTCACATATATCTCATGCAAGCTACTGGCTTAACCCACCTCATATTGAAGGCTACTATGAAATGATAAACAATCTAATGCTCTTATCTACACAGAAAATAAATTACAAAAGGAAAAGGGATCAACACAAAACTGTTTAAATATTTTCACTTTCAAGAACAAAAACTCTGGGTCAAGATGAACTTCTAAGAACAAAAGCCAAAATATTTCAGCAAGTTAAAAACATAAACTAGTGTATATATATAGATCTATTAAAAGTTCAAGTTCTTGATCAACAGAAGCTAGTGTATATTGCAGTTCAAGTTCTTAAACTATTGTTCAAGCTCTTGATCAATGGGAGCACAGGCCTTATAGAAAGACTGCTCCCACAGATCAAACTGGATCTCTTTCTTCTCCGGTTCCAAACCGCAATCCAAATCGTGCGAATTCACTTCAACACCCTCCTGCCAGCTGCAGAGAAGCAAAGAAGGAAGCAACTCCCTAACAGGTTTGGACACGAAATGCCCCCACGGTCCATGTCCATCGAAAACTCCACAGAAATCCATATCTTCTTGAAACCCAAACTCCTAAAACACAAACACAAATTCCAATCAGAAAACCATACTTATTCAAGAAAATATTGAAGTTTTGTAGCAGTGATCAATCTAAGAGTGTTTATTCTTTTTAATACCTCCCACAAAATGAAGAAATCTTGATTAGTTCCCTTCTTGCCTCGTTTCCAGTGGCCCGAAGAGAAGGCCTCCTTCTTCTTGGCATTGACAGAACCAGAAGAAGTGAAGAAATTGTTGGAAAAAAAAAACTTTTCATTTATCAAACAGGTTCTAAACAGCAAAAAAAAAAAAAAAAAGAGAGAAAATTTAGAATTACCTGAAAGTTTTTATTTTTTCTTGAATCTGATGACTAAAGCTGAGATTTATATGAAAGAAGAGTAGTTGATTAATAAGAAGGATTAAGCTCCATTAGTTGTTGTATGCTTATGTATAGACCTATATATATACACTAGTTTATGTGCATGGCAGAAGTTAATTACGAGACAGAACTATTATGCATTTCATAAGGCATCATCTCTAAACCGCATACTTGTTTATGAGTGATGAAAGTTTGATTAAATTATTGAGTCTAGTGTAGCTCCAAGTAAGAAGGGAGAACTAGCTATGAGCTACGAGCTAACGGGCATTGGAATCTTACTTTAATAGCAGAGAACATCGGTGGGACTTGCCATATCTCCCCACAAAAGGATGCAACAACTTTCTTTATATCTTCATCCTTTACGTGTTCCCAAGACTCTCTTTGGATTACCTTCACAAAATTCATCTATCATCATAATATTAGCTCGAAAGCTAAGACTCAATCAATGTATAATTGAAATCGATTCATGATTCAATAGCAAAATATAAGCTCACATCACCTAATACAAAACCAAGAACTTCTGACCTCCTACACCTCCTACACAAGAAAAAACATGATTCAATAGCAAAATGGATTATAAGCTCATAAACACATGAAAAGGCTCAAGATTCAATCAAAACTCCATAAAAGATCTCACCTTTAGGTTTGTTAACCAAAACCAGTCCCATTGGGGCCATCCCACTTAGGTGGAAGCCCGTTGCTCCTACTCGAAAGAAACGGTGCCGGCACACCACCGCCACTGCCGACACCCTTCTCATTGGGGACTTTCTTCAAACACTTGAAGAAGTCGTCCACTTTCTCCTCAGTAACATCTCCACCCTTCACATCCACACCCACATCCTTACTCTCTCCCTCTCTCTCATCGAAAAACACCAATCCTTCATCACCCTCGCCCTTCCCTTTCACACCTTCACTCCTCGTTTCCCTCTTCTCCTTCCTCGCATTCGCCTTCCCCGGCTCCAAAAATGCCTTGTCGAAACCTAGCAAACACAGCTTCAAAACCTAGCAATTCCTGCACCCAAATTACGGTCGATTTCCAGAAGAGAGTTGAGCGAATTCAATTTCAAAAACTTTTGAACGATTCAAAAGTACCTTGGAACTGTTGGCTCCAGTTGAGCGACGGGCGATGGCAGGGAAATTCTCTATGGTGACGGCAGGGAAAAACTCGGCTGCGAAAATATTGTGTTGGAAAATGGCTTCCCGTCGCCAACAAAAATATTGGGGGAAGGGGCTTCCCGTCGAGAAAAACTCGGCTGCGAAAAACTCCAGTGGCTTCCGTCGCGATGAGAGTTCAGAGAAAGAAGGAGGAAGAAGGGTAAGATGGGAAAATTCACGCCAACAAAAATATTGGGGGAAGGGGCTTTCCGTGAGAAAAACTCGGCTGCAAAAACTCCTCCCGTCGCGATGAGAGTTCAGGGAAAGAAGGAGGAAGAAGGGTAAGATGGGAAAATTCAGGCCAATCTTGGAACACTGTTCGTTAATCGGAGGGGTAAGGGTCCGATTCGTTATCGGTGTGAAACAGTGTTTAAGAGCGGGCTTCAAGGTTTTATTCAGGGCTCACATGATAATTTATCTACCCTACCAAACAACATACAATCCCAGATTAGGTAAGATTAATAATCCTATCTTGGGTTAATTTGGGCTACCAAACAGCCCCTTAATGTGCTAATACTGTCATATTTTATCAGGATTTCAGAATTGTTCCTATCCGTTATATATGGAGAAAGCATTTCAAATAACTACATTGGAAATCCACCTCAATAGTAAACAGAGCAGCTCAAGACATGACCTCGACTATTTGAAATTCACGGTCAAATGAAATAATCACAAACACCTAAATAGATTTCACATACTTTTGAAACACTCAGCTCCAACCCATCACAACAAAAAAGAAGAAAGTGGTGCGAATTCAGGTGAAAGCTCATCCATCATCAAACAGCAGAAGCAATCGAAATTTCAGACCATGCCAAGCACTACTTCAGCTCCCAACATTCAGGAAAACCAAATTGTTTATCGATAAGTTGTGTTCACATTGGCATTGCATACTTACCAAAGCTGAAGCCATAAGTAGCCATTAAAGCTTTATTGACAATGATAATCCCAACTGAAGTGATCACATTGAACATCCATGCTGCTGCATCCACTGCAGCCTTCTTATCAGCTTTACTTGCTGGCGTCATTTCCGCCACCTTCCGATTCCAACTACTACTGTTCTAGAACATAAAGCTACAACAGCAACATCACACCCAATTCACGATTCCAACTCTCACAATTCCTGCACAAGCACACAAATATCAGAACAAACAATCTACACAGCCAAATACCCCTCAGTACCTTAGAACACTATGAAAAGTCAGCTGATTTCGATCAGAACCTTCCTGTACTTGATTGCATTCTCAAAATCAAAACAACGATAGAAAGAACCCTAAAAAACGCTTTTGCACATCAGGTCCAAATCCACCAAATTTAGGGCATCCCAATTCACCAACCCAATACAGTAATCGGCACTATATAAACGCACAAATTTAACTCCATAGCATTTCCTTTTCCGGAAAAACGAGAATTAAACAACAAAACCTAAGATTCAACAAACGTAATCAGATCTTCAAAAAAAAAATAAAAAAAAATGAAGAAACATCAAAATTTGGCAAGATCGCATTCAATTCCCCAGCTCCGCCATTAATTACTCACCAGATTTCGGATCTAAACCAGATTTAAATCATGAAATACACCAACTGAATCACGAACGAGAAAAAAAAAAAAGGAAAAAAAAAAAAAACGCAGAACGTCACTGGGAAAGGGAAGTGTGAGGCGCACCCCATTGATGGAGCGAAGAAGCATCGGAAACGTGCATTTGGAGAGCGTGGAACAGAGTGCAGAGAGGCTTTTCGCGTGATCGTTAGAGCTGCTTTTAGATCCGTAGACACGCCATTGATTTGGAGTTGATGAGGAAGGCAGTTGAAAGCTCGAAGCGTCGTTGCATTTGCATGTGATGAACAAATACTACTACTACGCTGAATAGAATTGAGGGAGACGCTCGTGGGCCCGGATGATATCCTCTGTCCCGATTTTAATTTACCACTTATCGAAATCGATTTTTCATAATTTTATTTACCTTTTATATTAAATCATAATAATAAAAAAAAAAAAAAAAAACCATAAATACTCCTCCGTCACACTTTTTATAATAAATTTATAAAATAATAAAAATAAACAGAATCAAACCAGACCAAACCAGACGGACAAAAGGAATGGTAGGACAATCATCACGTGTTAGAGACATTCCTTAAACCAACATATTGTTGACATAAATCTTATATAGTTGTTGATTTTGAATATAACCAATACACATTACGATCATCCGTCGGTGCAATATGATTATCGATATGATTATCGAGATGGATGAAGTTGGAGTTATAGCTTTAGAAGTGTTTATTGTCTAGTTTCAACTTTCAAACCTCACATATAGTACAATTTCACAAATACATGTACACATATTTATTATACATGCATGTGACAAACCTTAAATAGAGGTGACCACATCAAATGACAAAACCACCACACCATGGTTGTCAATTTGTCGGGCCAGGTTGGCTTTAGGCGAAAATGTGGCTAGCCTAGTCCGATCCAAAAACCTATCGGAGCCTGAAAAATATGTATTCAACCTGACTCGACTAGTGTAAAATCTTTCGAACATGCCAAATAAATCCGAGTCTATCAGGCTTCTTACTTTAGAGTCAGTCCGAACTGCCCCGCAAATAGGTCAGACCTAACTTTAGAAAACCCAACCCGACCCAAGAATCGGGCTAGATTGGGTCGGGCCGGGCCCATTTTCATATCAATCAATTTATTTATAAAAAAAATTTATACATCTAAATTTTCATCATTCATAATTGAAGAAGAAAGTTCACATTATGCTCAATACATATAAATTAGGAGGCTCGCCATCATCGCCACTACATCTTGCTCTTCTTAGTGAGGCTCCCCATCGCCTTCGCCCTCGCCCGGAGGACGAACTTCTGCGTCTTTCCGGTCGACGTCTTGGGCAGATCCTCGAACACCACCGTCCTCGGGGCCATGTAATGTGGCAGCCTCGCCCGGCAGTACTCGATGATTTCCCCTGCGGTCGCGTGGCAGCCCTCCTTGAGCTTCACAAACGCGCACGGCGTCTCCCCCCAGTGCTCGTCGGGCCTCCCCACCACGGCAGCCTCGAGGACGCTCCCGTGGCTGAAGATCACCGACTCCACCTCGATCGTGCTTATGTTCTCTCCTCCGGAGATGATGATGTCCTTCGATCGGTCCTTCAGCTCGATGTAGCCGTCGCTATGCTTCACTCCGAGATCCCCGCTCCGGAACCACCCGCTTTGAAAGGCTTCCTCGGTCGCCCTCTCGTCGTTCAAGTAGCCGTTCATCACGGTGTTCCCTCTGAACATGACTTCCCCCATCGTCTTCCCGTCTTGGGTCACACTCTCCATGGTCACCGGATCTTTCACATCGACCTCTTCCATCCCAAGGTGCTGGACTCCCTGCCTCGACTTGAGCTTTGCCCGAGCCTCGAGAGGCAAGGAATCCCACTCGGGCTTCCAAGAACATATGGTCCCGGGACCGTAAGTCTCGGTCAGACCGTACGAGTGAGCAATGTTGAAGCCGAGCGCCTCCATCTCGGCGAGCACTTGAGGAGGCGGAGGCGCAGCACCTGTCATCACCGTCACCTTCCCTGAAAGCGGTCGTTTCTCACTTTCCTTTGCGTTTATTATCATGTTCAAGACCGTCGGGGCGCCTCCCATATGCGTGACTTTGTACTTAGCTACGTTGTCGAATATCCCCTTTGCCGTGACGTTCCTCAAGCACACATTCGTCCCGCCTTGAGCCGCCATGGCCCATGTCAAGCACCAACCGTTGCAATGAAACATCGGCACACTCCACAGATAAACCGGCATCGACTGCATTTCGTTAAGCAAGATAGCTGCCAAGGAGTTGAGGTAAGCTCCTCTGTGGCTGTAAACCACGCCTTTTGGGCTCGAAGTTGTGCCCGAGGTGTAGTTGAGGGAAATCGGATCCCACTCGTCGTTAGGCCTCACCACCGCAAAGTCTTTATCTCCCGATTCCAACAGAGACTCGTACCCCACGATGTTATCACCGGGGCTAGAATCGTGAGGCTCGGTGATCAGAACCAGAGAAGGCGGCCTCATGCCTTTCTCGGCTAAAATCTTTAATGCGCCCGTGGCAACTTCGAGGAACTGATAGTCGACGAAGATGACCTTGGCTTGGGAATGCGACAGCAGGACGGAGAGCATGGGAGAGTCGTGGCGGATGTTGAGGGTGGAGAGGATCGCTCCGGCCATCGGAACTGCAAAGTGGAGCTCATACATTGCTGGAATGTTGGGAGCCAAGGCAGCAACCTTTGTCAAAACACAATTAGTATATTACTTAGCATTATATCTAACAATTATTTGAAAAAACTAAGACTAATCAATTCTATTTCTATGATAATAAGAAGATAGATATTACTCGTTTCGTCCCGCCTGATTACGTCTTATTTTACGAGCGTTAAAATGATAAACGAGACGTAATTAGACGAGACAGAGAGAGAGAATACTATCGAGTGCTTTAGTCCCGCCTAATTAAGCCTTATTTAGTGAGTGTTAGCATAATAAAACGAGACGTAATCGGACGAGGCGGGGAGAGTATAATTAGAGACCAGTTTCAAGAGAGCTGCCTCGGTAAATGTAGCAGTATGAACAGAAAGCTAGCTAGATTCAACAATGGCAGAGAGAAACCTGAAATTAATTTTCAATTTCACTATTTTTACATAATACGGAGTATATAATAATCAAACAGCATTTCATAAGTTGAAGAAGAAATCCAAATTGGGATTTTTTTAATAAATTATTTATAGATTGAAAAAAAATCAAGTCAACGAATTAAATCCATCAACTGAAACTGAACAATTGATTTTAGCAAAAACACACACACAGCGAAAACCCCAAACACGAGAGAGAGAGAGACTCCAGAAGAAGAAGAGGACTCACGACGTCGCCGCGGGAGATGCCGCGGCGGCAGAGGGCGGAGGCGAGGCGGCGGCACCTCTCATGAGTCTGCTTCCAAGTGAAGGAGAGATCTCCATAGACAAGAGAGATTCTGTCGCCGTAAACAACCGCCGATCTCTCCAAGAAGCTGATGGGAGAGAGAGGAACATAATTTGCCGAGCATTTGATCGTGCCTTTCGCCATGGATTGATCTCAATTTTTTTTTTTTTTTTTCCTTTTTCTTTCTTACAAACTTCGCTCTAAGAAACTCTGCTGTCTGAAATTCAGATTAATTTATGCATTCATTTATAAATTGATTGATTTCTTCCATAGATAAGGTCCACTCAAGTTGTGGTAAACCTAACCTTTCATATAACTATCAATGTTTTAATAACCGAACTAAACCTTCTGTTATGTCGATTTTATGCCCCATTTATGATTAAGATTTGCGGAGTTTCCGATTTTTTCGATTTTCGTTATAGTTATTGAAGGCTTCATCAGTTCGACCTTCGGCTATGTTTGATGCTATTCGGCCATAATGTGGCCGGCCATAATTTAACTTTTTTAATTTTTTAAGTATCAAATAATTTATATTTTTTTGCCAAACTTTTTTATATCATAAAAAACTCAAAAAGTGATGCTCCGTATTTTTTACGTATTTTTTAAAATTAACCCTTTAATTATTTGATATTTTTTACTATTTTAAAGAATTTTTTACCTTTTTTATCTAGAAAAAAAAGAGAAAAATATGTATTGTTTGTGGAAAAAATATTTTTAAATTAAAATATAAAAGTAATAAACTATAGTTATCATTTACCATTTTTAAAATTACGTATATTATGAAAAATGTCGTTGTGTGGCCGGCCACATTATGGCCAAATAGCTTTATTGGTTTTTAAAACATTGATTACTCTATGTGAAATGAAATCCCATTAGCTTTTTACTCTTTTTCTAAAGTCACAATATTTATTTCCTAAAGTATTTAACCATATAACTGAATTATTGCTGTCACAACTGGAGCTCAGCTCAATACTTTTCTTTATTTTTTTAAATTATTTCAATGATTTTGTTTAATTTTTAACTAATTAAAAAGATTTGATTAGTTGGGTTAGAGTTTGTGATTATTTTTTGACATTTTATATCATTTTATAAACTAGTGAAATAGAAATTAAGATGCTAGAAATAAATGATAAATCCTAATTGGATGAATGAATTTTAGTGGATTAGTGTAAATTAAACTATTATTCATAAATTAGAAAAACAAACTAAAGTAAAATTAAATCGACTTATTAGTACACGATTGATACATCGATTGTGATACAAAGACTAGGGTGTGTGATACATTGGACAATGAATATAAGCATATAATTAACTAAATAATACTCTTAATTAGGAATTAGGTCAAATGATGAAATTATAGTAATTCCATATAATCTTGAAATAGCCTCACACTTCACATACATCTACATCAATAAATATCTTAAGTTGATAGGGAAAAGCAAATGATAAACACGTGAATAAAACTTATTTCGTTATATAGCAACAAAATCACTTTAGCCTCGTAAATTTATCTCGTGACGAATTTAGTCTGAAATTTATATGTGCGACAATTTTAACTTTACATTAGACGTGTGATAATTGTAGAGGTATAATGAACTTAAAACTAAAAAAAATCTAGGAGAAAAGAAAGAAGCCTGCCATTTAAAAACAAATCTTAGAAGTTTACGTGTTGTCTTTGAAAGTGAAATACGCATTTTATGTTATGTTTGAAAATGATAGCGAGTGCAAATAATAATATCCAGTGTTGTAAATTAAATGATTTTAATTGTCTGGCATTTAATTTATGAAGCTGCAATTTTTTACACATGTAAAATTCATGATAATTCCGGAACACGATAAATAAATTTATCGAGCTAAATTTATATACTGATTTTTGCTTTCAACTTATAGGTACTTAAGTTGGAACGTACGTCTATGGGCAGCGCCATGGCCCAATTTATTAATTGATGTACAGTAAAACTTCTTTAAATTAATACTCTATAAATTAATAACCTCTCTAAAATACTAAAATCTTCTGGTCCCGACTCGGGCCTTTGTAAAAAATCATCAAATTCGATAAGTTAATAAAATAATAACTTTTCAGAAAATCCCTTTATAAATATTACTAGGTCACATCAAAACTCTAAATTAATAATTCATAAATATTACAATTATAAATATTTTGGTAATTTGCTAAAATATGAACATATTGTTACTTGATTTTTCTTAAAATTTAAATATCATGGTATTTGTACCTTAACTAACTTTCAAACGATAATTTTCATCAACTTACTCTTGTAAATTTTTTTGAGTGCACATAAGATGATCTCTCTTATACTCACATAATGTTGTACGCGTTTGATCATTCATAGATGATTTTGTAATGCTTTTTAGATGAGAAGACATGATTGAGTGTTATAAATGATTTTATTTATATATTGAGATTTATATATATGTTTCACTCATCATGCATGCATATATTTAATTGGTTATAATAATTATTTAAGTGCAATGAACTAATGTAAACATGTATATTCAGGTAATTCCAATGACTTAATACATGCGTCAAGAAATATAATAGTTGAGTGTATACAATGAATTGCTATTATATATAATTATATTTAATTAGTTTTAGGAAAATTGTTGATAAATGATATAATCAATGAAACATATATGAATTTATTTATTTATTTTATACATATGTACTAAATTTGCTTAATTTAAAAAATACCTCTTTTAATTAATAAAATATTAATTTATCGATATATTAATATCTCTCTAAATTAATAAAATTTCATAGTCCCAAGGTTATTAATTTATAGAGGTTTTACTGTACATAAACTTCTGAATGATTCATTTATTAATTCATTAAACTCATGTTTGTAAAATTCGACAAATTTATCGATAAATATATATACAAACATGAGTTTAATGAACTAGATCGAACTGACATGTTAAACTAGATTGATAAATATATATACAAACATGAGTTTAATGAACTAGATCGAACTGACATGTTAAACTAGATTGATTATAGGGCCGATCCTAGTGCCTCTCACGGTATCTTGATCTCACGAGGCACTACATAGAACCTTTAAGCTCGTGATCCTAGTGTCTCCCAAGGCCTTAGGCGAAATTTAAAAATTGGCCTTAAATAATTAAGAAAAATAAATAAATATAAAAATATAATATAAGATACATATTTATTCAATTATGAAAGTATGTTTCAAATATTTATAAATATTTATAACTAGCAAAGTTTTATCGTTCAAATAGCAAGATTTTAGTTAAAATTTTGAAAACATTACTAGATATAGTACAATCAGTGACCGAGCCACAATGGGGCCGGGGTAGTTGGGCCCGGGTAGGATTTCAAAAAAAAGTGAGGGTATTTTAGTAATTTTACAATAATTAAGGATTAATATATATTTGACAAATTATATTATACTCAAATCCTAAATTTATAAATGGCCGTATTTTTTTCCTCCAAATTTGATATGTGGTGATACCATTACATGATTCCAACCTCCATTTTACAACATGCAGGAAAAAAAATTCTCTCATTTTCAAATATTCACTATTGTTTGTGACTTTTGTCTAAAAAAAAAAATTTGTCCTTAGATATTCACTGTAATGAAAATATTATTTTGATTGAGTACTGCATTAGTACTATTTAGCTGTTATTTTGTTTTAAAACTCTTATGAACTTCTAAATTTATACTTCCTCTGTTTTTTCTTGCAACAACTCTATTATTTTACACTCAAATGTATTCAAAAACGTGTAAAAAAAAGACGGATGAAGTAACAATTTTGGACCCCCCATGAGCATATGTCTGCCTCCGTCATTGAGTACAATCGTAAATAAATTAAGCAATCAAATTCTAACAAAATAACGGAAGTAACAAATATGAAAATCTTAGCATGGAAAGTCTCATGTAGGATAAGTATACTCATACCCATTTAAGAAAAAACACCTTATCAATTCCAATTTCGAAAACAATAATCTGAATAAAATATGAATATATGAAGACTTGCGTGCTTTTTTCAGTTGAAAATTGTAATGTTTTAAAACCGAACCGAACCGTCGATTGAACCAGATTGAACCATGAACCGTTCACAGTTTCGGTTCGTAGTTTTTCTCGATTATTTTCAATTTTGACAGGTTGAATCACGATTTAACCGAAAAAACTATGAACCGAAAGTAGACGTGTATTCGGGCCTGGGCCCGCCGGTTTCGGGCTAGGCCCGCCGGGCCGCGGTCCTAAAATCAGAGGACCGGGCCCGGACCGGTATAAGAGGGTGACGGTCCCGGGCCGGGCTCAAGCCCGGCGGTCCCGGGCCGGTTCAGAACCGGCGGGCCGCGCGGGCCGGCCCGAGCCCGGTTTGCATGCATGCAGGCTGGCGGACAGGAGGAGAGGCAGGGGAAAAACAGGGGAGCCCCTCCCCTGTTTTGGTGAAGCTACGGCTTTTGCCCAAATTTTTTTTTTTTTTTTTTTTTTTTGTTTTTTTTGTTTTTCATTTGTATTGCTTTTAAACTTTTATAAATGTAATAATTATTATTCTAATAATCTTATAAATAGAAAATGTTAACTTTTATATTTTAATTTTGGGTTTTTTTATTTTTTTAAAGTTAAAAGAACACATTGAATAGTAGTAAAATATTGAGTATTTCACTAAGTTCACTTAGAATTTTTCATTGATAATTTACAACAAATAACTTAACTTCAATTTAAGAAATTTGACATTACAATAAGTAATAAGATGTTGAGTTGTTGACATTGAAATGAACTCATTTCAATGTAGTAAAATTTTTAATGTTAAAAGAACTCATTGAATTGTTGTAAAATTTTGAGTTATTCACTAACTTCACTTGGAATTTTTCATTGATAATTTAGAACAAATAACTTAACTTTAATTTAAGAAATTTGACACTACAATAAGTAATAGGATGTTGAGTTGTTGACATTGAAATGAAAAATAAATTTTATTAAGGGACTTGAGCTCAATTTATTTAAAAAATTGAGTTGCCTACGTATCCTCTAAGAGGAATCAAAGTCCACGTAGTTCGATTACATTGGAATCATTTCTACTCTCTACCGGATCCGGATCTACCACGATCCGATTCCGTGAAGGCTTCCGTGTCGCTCTCATTTCGATCATCCCACTCCGGTTCTTGAGATCTAGTGTCGGCCTTGCACCAATCATCAAGCAACATTGTAGCTTCAATGTTATCCGCCTTCATAGTTGATCTTCTTTGATCTAGCATGAGTCCCCCCGTGCTAAAGGCTTGTTCAACGGACACGGTAGATGCCGGGACGGCGAATAACTCCTTCGCCATGATAGAGAGTATGGGGAACTCCGTTCTCTTCGACCACCATCGCAACACATCGATCGAGGGAGCACTATCTTCAACACCATAAATAAAACGAGATTGCAAATATATATCCAATTCACCATTACCTTGGGCCATTGGATTTTCATAGGTTCTAGTATTGTACATACCTTGCATTTGTTGAACTAAGGGATCCATTGGATCCATAAAAGGAGGTAAAGCAAACGAAGAAGATGAAGATGTCATAGAAAAATTAGAAGAAGCACTAGAGTTGCTAGAAGAATCGTCTCTACTACCATGCAACGAATAATATTCATCAAAAAGAGCTCTAAAACTCCTATTTAGCCTAACCTTGACTACATCAACATCCGGAAGATCAAAGAAGATTTGTTCACCATCAATTACAAAACCACTCATGTCC
This sequence comes from Thymus mandschuricus, assembly GCA_029379335.1. NCBI lineage: Eukaryota > Viridiplantae > Streptophyta > Magnoliopsida > Lamiales > Lamiaceae > Thymus > Thymus mandschuricus. The sequence goes on along the minus strand of CM057075.1, from coordinate 35,961,234 downwards.
ATTTGTTTAAAAGCATCATAATAAAGAGTCAACATTTGACAAACACCATCATATCTCCATTTAGGATCTAAACACTTAGCAAGCAAAAACACTTCCGGGATATCCCTAAAATACTTGAGCCACTTTTGAACCATAAAATAAATCACACCCGTCAAGTGTGGCTTTTGAAAACAACTTTTAAAAGACAAAGCAATATACGTGCAATGTTCCAAAACATCAACCGAAGTAGGATAGTAAACACCCGATAATTGTTTAGTAGCATTATAAAAAACTTTAAACAATCCAAAAACCTCCATGCAAGCATCCCAATGAGACTCGGTAAGAACTAATTGAATGTCCCTAAACTCCTTTCTAAAAAAATCACATAAATGCCCCTTATACTCCATAGTACCATTAAGCATTTCATACGTAGAATTCCAACGATGTGAGACGTCAAGTCTAAAACACGTATACACAATATTCTTTTGACGACAATACTTTTGCCATTTCTTTCCCACGACTTTTTTTGAATGCAATATTTTAATGGCATTTCGAATAGGACAAACGGTTTCATCTAGAATACTAAGCGCATCTTGAACACATAAATTTAAAATATGACAAATGCATCTAGAATGAAAATATTTTCCTTGAAAAGAAGGTGAACATGCATCAATGAGTTGAGGAATACTAGCCGTGTTTGACGATACATTATCAAAACCAACCGAAAATACTTTGTTAACCAATCGATACTCATTTAAAACGGTAATAATAAGTAGAGCAATATTTTGAGCCGAATGAGGCTCCTCGAACTCCCTAAATGCAATCAAACGTTTTTGAACTTTCCATTTTGTATCAATCCAATGACAAGTAATTCCCATAAAACTATTCCTATTATAATTATCGGTCCAAACATCGGCACAAATAGAAACTTTATGCCCCAAACGACTCAAATAATTCATCAAATCAACCTTTTTTTCCATGTATTGTCTCCTAATCCTTTTAAGAACATTTGACCTAGTGACTTTATTAGCATTGGGACTTAATCCCTCTTTAAAATTATCTTCATACGCTATCCTATCCGCAAAATTAAAAGGTTGTTTATCCATAGCAACAAATCTAGCAACCCTATCTTCATATCGATTTTTGTCAAATTTAAATAAAGGAGACGTACCCGGGTAATCCGTAGTCGAAGAGGCAGTAGCTCGGATTTGAGTTTGAGAGGTTGATATTCCGGCCTCGAAAGGATGAACTCTTTCCATGTGCCTTGACAACGTGCCATAGCCTCCCCCTTCGATCCATTTGAAGGAAGATTCGCAATAGTTGCAATACGCCACGTATCTCTTTCGGGGATCGGGATGGGGAGGAAGACCTTCGGCAACAACGACCTCCACTTTTTTAAAGTGTTTGACGAAGATGTGGGACGAGGGCATCTTCTTAGACTTCGGAGGCGGAGGAGGAGGCATGTTGTCTTCGTCCTCGCCTTCGTCGTCGCCCTCGTCATTGCCCTCGTCGTTGCCCTCGTCGTTGCCTTCATCATCATCGACGTCGTTGGTGGAGCCTTGGTATTCGTAATTGTGCTCCTCCATTTCATGAACCATAGCTTCAAATCTCGAATCCTCTTCTTGTTGAAGACGCTCGGCCATTAGCCTATCAATCTCCTCCGCCATTGCCGCCCTTTCCGCCTTGGACCTCGGTTTCGGTCGAGATTCACCTTCGCTTTGAGTCACAATGGCCTTACCCTTACCCTTACCCAACAATCTTGACAACTTATCCATGGGGAAAGTGAGTGTAAGTAAGTAAGAGTGTATGTAAGTGTAAGCTTGAAAGATAGAGAGATTGAGACAAGAGCTTGAGTTGAGAGTTGAGAGAGTAAGTAGTGTAGAATGTAGATAGAGATTGAGAGAGATTGAGAGAGATTGAGAGTAATTTTGGTGAATTATGTTGTATAAGAGTGTAGTATATATAGTTGAGAGTGTATAGGGGTGGTTTTGGGCCATGAATGGGTGGGGTGGGGTGGTCCAACGGCTACTAGCCGTTGGCCAACGGCTAGGTTCGGGTGTGGTGCCAAAAAAACGGCTAGGAGCCGTTTGGGCCCGGCGGTCCGGGCCCGGCCCGGCGGTCCCCCCAACGGCTAGTAGAGCCCGGCGGTCCCGGCCCGCCGGTTAACCGCCGGGCTACGGTTCGACGGGAGTGAGCCCGAGCCCGGCACGGCGTAGTGACGGTCCCGGGCCGGTCCAGGCCCGTTGACCGGCGGTCCGGGCAAAGCCCGTTGACTTCCGGGCCGGTTCCGGGCCCGAACCGGCGGGCCGGTTAGCCCATGCACGTCTAACCGAAAGTCCTTCCGGTTCGATTTTTAAAACATTGGAAAATTGAACCCTATTTTGCAACATTAATGATGATTGGACTGCATCTGCAAAAGTAGTACTGATAGTGTATTCTTTACGCTTTGTAAGAAAATATCAAATGCTGCATTTCAGGTACTGTATATGCTACCCTTACCTCCCCTCAAATAAGTAGGATAATATATATCAATATTTAATACATATGTGAGGGGTTGAGGCATTGCCCGGGGTAGGGGTATAGGTTACCAGCAGTCAATACTTGCTTACTTCACTCTCTCTCTCTACATGCTCTCTTCTGTAGTGCTAAAACAGAGCGAAGCTGCCATGGATGACTCTCATTTTCCACCCAATCAGGTAATAAACTAACAATTATCTCCAAATTTTCACCTTGCTTCTTCATGTTCGACTTCGCTGCGTGTGAAAGATGTAGTAATTCATAACATTAATACTTATAAAGTTGATATATATTTTTTGCCGAGCAAGAGGCCGGCGCCGGCAGTGTGTGGCCACTGCTTTCTTTTTTTTTTAGGCTACGTTTCTAGAGTAGAGAAAATGAGTACGCTTTGAATGCGTGACGTTTTACTCCGATTTAGCCACTATCGTCTCAGAAAAGGGGTCGAACCAAATCAGAGTAAACGGAAGGACGTAACGGGAAATAATAACACACACTAATGTGGGTGATGGATAGTTAGTTTAAAAATCAGAGCATTTTTTTAAAAATATGATTAAGCCTATTGTTGTTTCAAGTTGAGACATTCCCTTTTCACAATTCTGGCTCGATTTTCTACGCTTCTTGATAATGGTTTTTAAAACCTATTGTTAAGAAGCTTAAAAAATCGTGCAAGAATTGTCGAGAAGAAATGACTCGACTGGGAAGAGACGAAGGAAGTAATTCGTTTTCCTTCCTGTTGTTTATCTTATGGTGAGAAATGAATTTCTGGGCATTGACTTGTTGTTGCATTTGTTCGATAGAACGGTGAAAGGAGGGTCGATAACGGAGGAGGAGACGATAGGATAAGCGTGTTGCCTAATGACCTTCTGCTTATCATACTATCCTACTTGCCTCTGAGGACTGCTGCATCCACCACCGTTCTTTCGCGTCGATGGTCCAACTTATGGAGGCTCGTCCCTAACCTCGAATCCGATAGAATGAGCCCGTTGCCCGATCAGGTCATCTCTACCATACTATCGTTCTTACCATTGAAAGTAGCTGCTGCCACTTGTGTTCTTTCCTCTCGTTGGTCGAATTCGTGGAAACATACCCGGAATCTCGTCTTGGACCGTGACATTCTTCCCGTCCCCGGTCCTACATATCCGATAGCGGAGGTGCAGAAGTTTGTAGAGATAGTGAGTTCGGTTCTCCAATCGTATAGAGCCCCGTCTTTGAACCAGTTGAGGATCTGTTTCAATGTAAGCCATTCGGAGACGTGGGCGGTTACCAAATGGATCGAGTTTGTTTTCTCGAGAGAAGTCGAGAATTTGGAAATAAACTTCGGGTGTCATGGCTGGGACGAGGTTGTTCTTGAGTCGTCGAGCTCCATGAATGGGGATCGTCTCCTCTTTAGATCCCTCAAAAGCTTGCGTCTATCGACGATAGAAGTGAGCGGAGAATATGTTGAGATATTCTTACAGAATTGTCCACTGTTGGAGCTTCTGAGTATCCATTTCCTATGTCTGACCTCCGATCTCGAGGCTTCTAGCCCGTCGTTAAAGCGCCTGGACGTAACCAGGTGCAGGGGCGGGAGATCCGTAAAGGTATCTGCTCCGAAACTTACTTCTATCCGATTCTGCAACGAAGAGGGGGTGCTGTTGTTTGAGAATGTCCCGATGCTTGTCGAGGCTGACCTTGAAATAAACACATCCGAAGCGGTTATCCACCATTTCGCCTCTGCAGCGTCTTCCCACATTTCCCGACTGGAGTTTCTCCACATTCGCCTCCCTTGTCCCACGGTTAGATCGCTTAATCTTCAACTACGATACATTTTCACACATGCTTATGGTTTGTCGTTTTTCGTTTTTCGTTTCATTAACTAGGCGTTTTGGACGAACGCCTTCCCTCGAATGCCTAACTTGAAGAAGTTGATCATCGTGTGTTTTGAAGTGTATAGTCATAGTCTCGTGCCCCCGGTGACTCGTGTTATATGGGCATCTCCTCGTCTCGAAGAGTTCACTTTACAGGTTAGTGACTCGATCTACCTACGTTCTATTGCTCTTACTTGCTATGCTCGTACATTCGATAACCATTGTTCTTTCGTCCACCTGCAGCTTTCTGGCGATCGAGGACGACGAGACGAAACGGCTGCAGACATGCTAGAGATAGCAAATGTTGCAGGTAGATCTCCCCACAGGCATCTCGAAGTGTTTAATCTCAATTTCCCCTATGGGCAGAGTGCGGACGACCATGTTGTCGATCTAGTGACCTACGTCTTGGACAACTGCGTTGCGCTTCGTCGAATAGATATTAGTTGCCGGCATATGCCCGGCGACCTCAGACTCTTTCTTCAAAGCCGAGTACCAGACCATGTTCAGCTCACGATCGAAGAAATTAGACACTTTGTGTAAGGTTAAGGTAGAGCTTTTGGAGAAATTGAATTGATGTTATGAGTTTTTAATGGTTGATAAAAATACTCCGTTTGTCTATTTGTTTGTTTGTTTATTTTTATTCTACTCGTTCGTATATTATATACTTCGCATATCGAATGTATACAGTTCAAATTAGGAAAATAGAGGGAGTAATTCGGTTTGATGTAGTGATAATATGCTCTTTTAAGGAACTAGAAGTATACGACTCCGTTTATTACATTACGAAAAAAACTCCCTCCGTCCCACTGGTATAGGTATAGTTGACAGTCAACTATACCTATACCAGTGGGACGGAGGGAGTAATATTAATTTCGGGCACGATAATTAAGACGAAAGTGGAAGTGATATGGAGTCGGTTAAAGTGATGCATATATATTTTATTGAGTTAGAATTTTTTGCATTAGGAAATCTCCTACATCAATCTATATGAATGTATCAACTCAAAATGAGAAATGTCCACTTATTTTGGAATTTACCAATAAAATCACTTTAGCCAATGTTTTAAAAATTGGACCGAGCTACATGTTAAACCGATTAAACCATGAACCCGTCATGGTTTCGATTTGTAGCTTTTTTTCGGTTTCAGCAAGTTTAACTACTGTTCAACCCAAAAAATCGAGAATCGGAAGCCCCATCGATTCAACCTCCAATTCGGTTTTTAAAACATTGACTTTAGCCTCATAAATTAATCTCGTGATTGACGAAGAAAACTATTGTCTGAAATTCATATACGTGACAGTTTTAATTTTATGTTAAATGTGTGATAATTGCAATCATATAACGAACTTACACTGAAAAAATTGTGAGTGAAATTGTGAGTGGTCAAATTATTTGGAGTTTTGTGGCTGTATTCATACGTATCTTTATACTACGTCCTTCCCATCTTAGTTGGTTGATTTCAAATTGGCACAACAACCAAGTAAAATGGGATAAAAGGGTGATGTGATTGAGATGTGATGGTAAATTAGAGTTTAATTTAATGTAAAATATGAGTACTACTCACATCCATTTGTAATTAAAATTAAAAAAGTATAATTAAGTGTGATGTAGATGGTGATGTAATGTTAAATTATTTCCTTTTATGGAAACATGTCTAATATATGAGATGTCCCCAAAAGGAATACGAACCAACTTAAACGGGATGGATGTAGTATTAGTATTAACTTTTACTCCATCCGTCTCACTCTATTAGTCTCATTTGCTTTCGACACATGGACCAAGTGAGTGGAGAGTGAGTGGAGAATATGTGGTTGTAATTAATTCTGAGGTGAGAGAGTGAATTGTGGCCAAATATTCTTTATCATTTTAGGAAATGAGACTAATAAGTGAGACAAACTAAAATGGCAAATGAGACTAATAGAGTGGGACGAAGAGAGTAGTAAAGAGTTACGTGGGAGTATACGTAAAAGAAAATTTAAATAGATAATTATTTTTAATTGTATACTCCCTCCGGTCTTTCTTACTTGAGTCGAAACTTTTCGGCACGGGAATTAAGAAGAGTTGTTTAGTACTTTAAGTATGCTTGGTAATTGAGAAGAGAATGGGATTATGTTTATAATTAATATAAAAAATTTATAAGCTGAAAATTTATTTAATGTTGTAAAAAATAATTATATTTATAAACTGAAAATTTATAAATTGAAAATCTATAAACTGAAAATTTATTTACGTAAACTGAAAATTTATTTACGTACATTTATTTATAAACTGAAATTTTATTTAATGTTGTAAAAAATAAATTTATAAACTGAAAAATTATTTACATAAACTGAAAATTTATTTACGTAAATTCATTTTATTACGACGATTTTTCATTTCAAAGATAAAGTGTTCTTACTTACACCACTGTAAATAAGGCCTAAGGCGCCAGATTTTACATTTCAACACAAAATTCAAAATCTAAGTGCTAATTCAAATTTCCCACCTAAACAAAAAGGAGTCTATCTATATATCACTTGCAACCTTTCAGATTACTACTCAGAAAATTCTCTCACAAAACACTAAAATTCTCTCACAAAACACTGCTGCTGCAAAGAAGAAACGTAAGCTTTTAGAAGATCTTCAATGGCAAAACACAAGGATCTGTCGACGGCGGAGAGAAATCAGGTTGTACAGTTCATGCTTCAGGGCTGCATCAATGGAAAACCTGTTCGAGGAAAGCAATTGGAAGCAACTATCAAATTCAACGTATCTAGGCAAACTGTTAGCAGGTATTGGAGAGCTGCAATGCATCAACAACAGATTGGAGAAGTTATTCACTCAGTTTCAGGTAAGAAAACGAGGAAGGGAAAAATTACGAAGCCATTAGATTATGTTAAGTTTACTAGCATTCATATAAACCAGAGGGCAGATCAAAGGAGCATTGCTAAACACATGGGTGTTAGTAAAACAACAGTGCACAGATGGTATGTACTACACCTCTTAAGATCTCACACTTCAGCCCTCAAGCCTTATTTGACTGCTGATAATATGCTACTCCGAATAAGGTTTAGCCTTCAATCATTAGAGTTGGACAGGATTTTAAACACTTTAAGGTTCTCAAATATGCGCAACACTGTGCACATTGATGAGAAATGGTTCTATATTACCAAAGGAGCCCATAGGTACTATCTTGCTCCAGAGGAAGAGGATCCATATAGAAGTTGTAAATCCAAAACGTTCATTGGAAAAATTATGTTTCTTTGTGCTGTGGCTAGACCATTGATTGCAGATAATGGTGATGTGTTATTTGATGGTAAGATTGGGATATTCCCTTTCATAGATAAATACACAAACAAGAGGAACAGCATCAATAGGCCCAAAGGTACTAAAGTCACTAAACCAATTGATTCTATTGACAGAGAGGTGATAAAGACGTGCTTAATAAATAAGGTGAGAATTCACAGATCATAAAGCTGTTATATAAACCTACACTTTAAGGTTTCTCATTCAGTATGCATGCCACATTTAACTGCAAAATTTAATCATTTAAGTCTGCTCATTAATGTATTTCAGGTACTTCCAGCCATCATGCAGAAATGGCCACAAGGAGCAAGTAAAGACATCATGATTCAGCAAGATAATGCTAAACCCCATATACAAGATAGTGATCCTGAATTTAGACAAGCAGCAACACAAAATGGTTTTAATATAAAGCTAGTGCAGCAGCCTCCGAACTCCCCAGACTGTAATGTTCTAGACCTTGGGTTTTTCAAAGCAATTCAGTCACTACAACACCAGACTGCTTGTACTACTTTGGATGATCTTGTAAAGGCAGTAGCTGAGGCATTCCACAACCTATCTCCAAGCACACTCAACAAGGTTTTCCTAACTCTACAGGATTGCTTCATCGAGATTCTGAAAGTTAGGGGACATAACAAATACAAGGTGCCCCACATGGGCAAGGATGCTTTGATAAGAATTGGGCAGCTACCAGATAATCTTCAAGTTCCAAAGGCATTGGCAGAAGAGTGCATCAAATTCCTAATTGAAGCAGGGCAAATAAATGGCATTGTGCAGCTGTGCACAAGATTGGGCCTTCAAGAAAGATTTGGATTGGTGGAACTGTTTGGTTCCTTAGGAATATGAGGAAGATTAGGAAGCTTTGGAAGGATGACTTTTTTGCATAACAGAACCTATGGATAAGTTTTTGTGGAGCTTATAATGTTAAGTGCAGCAATCTATGCACTACCTTAGTCAAAAAAGTTTTAGGCTTTGGACCTTTTTGAATCTCGTAGTGTATGTAATTTACCTTTTGCAAGAAATCCAGTGTTCAAATCTATTCAGACTTCAAATGTATGCACCACTTTTGTTACAAGAAGTGTAATTTTGATCTTCTAATGAGATGTAGTGCATTTAATTTATTTTATGCTGAAAATCAGTGATTAAATGATGCTAAAATCTAAGCATAATTCAGAATATGCAGAATCAAGCCATCTCAAAATTCCATAATCATCACAGAATCAAGCAATTCATTCTATCCAGCCATCTCAGCCCCCGAGTTCATATCAAATTCAAGAAACTATACAATCATAACATCCGAATTCAAGAAACTATACAATCAAAATCCAAGATGTATTAAACATGGAATTCAATCAAGAAAAGGGTATTCGAATTGAAGGAAGAGTAGTGAATTCCACAAAGATCAGTGAACTCGAAATTCATACCATTATCTGTAAGGATTATCTTCATGCCATTTCTGGTTCGATTCCTGCAAATAATCTTCCCACCCTGCAATATCTTCTTCGATTCCTCGATCAGATGGAAAGTTCAGAGGCGATTTGGGTGGACTTGGAGAAGAGGTGTCTTCTATCCTTCTCTCCGGAGCTTCCTCCACGCTGCCTGCAAACCCCGGGACTACAGTTTCTGAGGCCGTCGGAGAGATTGAGGGGTGGCTGCGGAGAAACGCTTGGGCATGAGGGACGTTTTCTTCCTCGGCGTTTAAATGTTTCCAAAACTCCACCATCGCTGCGTATGGGCGGTGAATGACTTTCGGTTTAGGCGGTGGAGATGAAGCCTCCGACGGCGAGGAACGTTTCACACCAGCCGACGAACACGTTTTCTTCGGACTGAGGCATGGGTAGTCGGCCATCATCTCGGCTACTGATCGGAGAGGCAATTTCGAATTAGGCGGTAGAGACGAAGCATCAGTTTGCAAGGAACATTTAATTCCGGCCAAGGAAAGCTTTTTCTTCGGACAAATCCATGGGATTTCGGCCATGGGAAGGTAGGGTTTTCGAAGAAAGAAACGTCGAGGAAGGGAGAACAGATTACACATTCTATTTCTTTTTTATTTTTAATTTGGGTTGGATTAATTGGGTATAATTAGTATGTTAATTAAGTAATCAAAGGGGTAATTAGTTGTGTGTTTAGTACTTAATTATTACCAAAAAAGGAAACGACTCAAGTAGGAGAGACCGGCCCAATCGGGAAAGTGACTCAAGTGTAAAAGACCGGAGGGAGTATTTATTAAATTCATTTATCATTTTGTTTAGGTAGAAAGAATTATATATTCCCTCCGTCCCACTGATATAGGGATAGTTGACTGCCTTTTTATCTCAACTATCCCTATATCAGTTGGACGGAGGGAGTAGAAGAGTAAAAAAGGAACCATATTTTATAAAAACCCACACTTTTTATAATATTTTTTATAATAGTAGTAATAGATGATTAGTTACATTAATTCATATAAATGATGGATCTTAATATGTATTGTTGAGAATGGAAACAAACTTGGCGGTGAGATGGTAACAAGCGGTGGTGAGATGTAAGAGCATCTCCAACAATGCACTAAAACATCACTATTTTAGTGTAGAGTTTTGCTCCAACAGTCTGCATCAAAATAGAGTAATTATAGTGCAATGAACAGTGTTCTCTCAAATATAGAGTAACACTATTCATTGCACTATGATTTTGTCTTCATCATTTTGTGCTCTTTTTTGTTTGCGATTTTTATTTTGTGACGTAGTATTTCAATTTAGTTTGTTTTGTTGTATGAGTAATAATTTTATTTTTTCTTTTCACAATTTAATTTGATATATGCTTATTTGTTTTGTGTGTATTAAAAATTTTATTATTTTTTTTGTTCTTTTCACAATTTATTACTCGTATTTTACTTATAATTTAACTAATTTTTCTTTTCTTTTTAAAACTCTATGTATAATTTAGGTGTGATACAAATATATATACAAAATGATTGTGTGAATTAACGAGTTAAAATTTTTATTCTTTGCCATAACTGTTTTTTTAATCATGTTTACATTTTATTAAAAAAAAATAAATGAAAAATGATATTTTGGAATATTCCTTTTCTGTTGTATTTTAGTGTGAACTATTGGAGATGAGAGCTGTTTCTGCACTATTTTAATGTTAATGCTGCTGGAAAATAGGGGAAACTGTCGGAGATGGTCTAAGAGGTGAAGATCTTTATGAGATTTTGCAAGATCTTTATAAGATCTTGTGAGATCTTGTGAGATTGTGAGATCTTGTGATGAGATCTTGGAAACGTGGAAGCCTATTAGCCAAGTGGTGAGATCTTGGTGCAGTGGGATGGTGAAAAGTTTAATAGTGAACTCACCCCTAGAAATAGCAGTAACGGTGGGTACGAGATATCGTGTTTTTTACACGATATTGATATTGATATTGACATTGATCGGTATCTCATTTTCGATACCGATGATGTACCACAAGTTCCGTTATACCGAAAAGTCGGGATTGATGAAAATGGATACCGATGCCGTGCCGATAATTCGGCAATACCGCGGTATCGATAATACCGTGGTACCGATATAAAAATATCGAATTTTCTAGTACATAATTAAAAAAATGCAAAACTAAATTATACTAAATTATTTATAATTTTTAACCTTACAAACATTACCATTAAGCGTAATCGGAAAAATCATTAGTTTTACAAATTTATTAATGTTGTATCTAAAATTCAATAGTTTATTAGTTTTACAAATTTACTAATTTTAATTTCACATTCAATAGTTCATTAGTTTTCAATGTATCGAATTTAACTTAGTTATACAAATTTATAAAGGTTGTATCTAAAATTCAAATTTATTCAAATATAAGAAATACTTCCCCCCCTCCCGTTCCATTTAATTATCCACAAGGGAAATGAGACAATAACAAAGACTACATGAGATAGTGGAGTTTATATTATATTAGTTGTGAGAGTAAAAATTTTCCACTTTAAGTAAGTGGACAATTAAATGGGACGTCCCAATAAGGAAACATGGACAATCAGCATGAGACGGAAGGAGTATTACAAATATAAATATATAAAATATCGGCAACATGTCAATATCTACGGTATTATTATGGTATCGGTATTATATCGGTACCGGTTCTGTGCGATATTGCCGGTATTGTGCGGTATCGGTATTTTTCGGTAATACTGCGGTTTGCACTTTTGGATACCAGTGTCATGTTGAACTTGTTCGGGACGGCATAAATATCGTACCGTAAATGCGGTATACCGCAAATTTTGATATTTTCGGTATTTTTCCGACACGATATCGCCGATATTTCGGTATTTCGGTATTGTTGTCCAACCCTAAATAGCAGTGCTCTACGTTTGTAAAAGATATCTCATTCTATTCTTCTCATTCCTGCACTCCCCCTAAATTTCTTAGTAAATATTTATGGCTTGGTATCGCCCTCAGACGTAGTCGAAAGACGAACTGGGTAAACAAATCTCGTATTATTTTTCTTTCTTTCAATATTCGTGATTGTGTGTGTATATTATTTCCCAACATGGATTTTATTATTTATTGGATAAGAGTTCTTTCACTTAATAACAACTTAAAACAACGAGGTGTAGATTTAAACTTAACAAGATCGACCACGTTTACATCTGAACTCTTGTCATCCCTAATACTCCGTAAGACTTCCCATGGCCTTTGCCTTTGCCCGAAGGACGAACTTTTGCGTCTTTCCGGTCGACGTCTTGGGTAGATCCTCGAACACGACCGTCCTCGGCACCATGTAATGCGGCATCCTTGCTCGACAGTACTCGATGATCTCTCCTACGGTCGCCTCGCAACCCTCCTTGAGCTTCACGAACGCACACGGTGTCTCCCCAAAGCGGTCGTCCGGCCTCCCCACCACAGCAGCCTCGAGAACGCTCTTGTGGCCGAATATTATTGACTCCACCTCGACCGTGCTTATGCTCTCCCCTCCGGAGTTTATAGTGTCCTTCGATCGATCCTTCACCTCGATGTAACCGTCATTGTGCATCACTCCCAAATCCCCGCCACGAAACCACCCGCCTTGAAAAGCTTCCTCGGTCGCCTCCTCGTCGTTCCAATACCCACTCATCACCGTGTTTCCTCGGAACATAACTTCCCCAACCGTCTTCCCATCCCAAGGCACGCTCTCCATGGTCACCGGATCTTTCACATCGACTTCCTCCATCCCGAGATGTTGGACTCCCTGCCTCGACTTGAGCCTGGCTTGGGCCTCCAGAGGCAGGGAGTCCCACTCGGGTTTCCAAGCACATACGGTCCCGGGCCCGTATGTCTCGGTCATGCCATACGAGTGAACAATGTTGAAGCCGAGCGCCTCCGCCTCGAGGAGGCGCACCACCCGTCATCACTGTCACCTTCCCCGAAAGCGCCTTTTTTTCACCTCCCGCCGCGTTTGTTATCATGTTCAAGATCGCCGGAGCGCCTCCCATGTGCGTGACATTGTACCTAACTATGCCATCGAATATCTCCTTCGCCGTGATGTCTCTCAAGCATATGTTCGTCCCGCCTTGAGCCGCCACGGCCCACGCCATGCACCAACCATTGCAATGGAACATCGGCACACTCCATAAGTAAACAGGCATGGATCTCATTTCATTAAGCAAGATCGCATTCATGGAATTGAGGTAAGCTCCTCTATGGCTATAAACGACGCCTTTAGGGATCGACGTTGTGCCCGAGGTATAGCTGAGGGAGATCGGATCGCATTCATCGATAGGCCTTACTACTTCAAACTCAATCTCCCCTGATTCTAACATAAACTCGTATTCTACGACGTTGGCATAGGAGGTAGAGTCGAGAGGGTTTGCGATCAAGACGAGGGAAGGCGGTTTGACGCCTTTCTTCAATAGAATCTCGAATGCCCCCTTGGCAACTTCGAGGAATTGGTAGTCGACGAAGATGATCTTGGCTTGCGAATGCGACAACAAGACGGAGAGCATGGAAGAATCGAGGCGGGTGTTGAGGGGGGAGAGGATTGCTCCGGCCATCGGAACCGCAAAGTGGAGCTCATACATTGCCGGAATGTTTGGAGCCAAGGCAGCAACCTTTGTCATAACATTTAGTAGCATACATTTAGTGATTAAGTTGACAAATGAATATACATTTTGAGGAAAATTAGTGACTAAGCCAATCGAATCAGATCTTTTTATTGCATTTCGCTGTTACATTTACTATTGCACAACATCGACCAATGATCATCACATGTCAAAACTATTTATGAAAACTACTTTTGACATGTGGCAATCATTAATTGGTATAGCGTAAGATGCAACACTGAAATACAATAGAAAACTCGATGTCACTTGCATGGCTAGAGAGAGAGAAGAGAAGGAGAGGAAGAGAACTCACGACGTCGCCGCGGGAGATGCCGCGGCGGCAGAGGGCGGAGGCGAGGCGGCGACACCTCTCGTCCGTCTGCCTCCAAGTGAAGGTGAGATCTTCATTGACAAGAGAGATTCTGTCGCCGTAAACAAGCGCCGATCTCTCCAAGAAAGTGATGGGAGAGAGAGGAACATAATTTGCGGAGCATTTGATTGTGCCTTTTGCCATTTGATTGATTGATTTTTCAAATATTTATTTTTTGTTGTAAGAAATTGGGGTGATTACTTCATGTATTTATACACTGAAACCGCCAATAATTGATAAGGTCCAATTTGAATGCAATTAGCCCAAAAACATTGTTGTAATATACATGTAATAGTAGTATTAATTATTATAATAATAACCATGTAATAAGTAAAATAACAATGTAGATTATATTAAGAGTATTAGTAATCATAATTTGATTTGATAATTAATTATAGTAATAATAATTATCTATTTTATGACTCAATTATCCTGCCTCCGTTCCACTTCACTGGCTTTCTTTTCTAATTGAGACTCCCACTTCGATTGATGTGTTTTCTGAAATGGAAATAATTAACTCCGACTTTTCACTTTTAATATATTGCGTCTAAATCTTGTGCCGAAATGAAACAAGTTAATTGAAGTGGGACGAAGAGAGTATATTATAATAATACTCTATATGTCTCCCTTCACTAGTCTTGTTTCTTTTCGACACGAGATTTCAGTGCAAGTGTCAAAAGAGAAAAGTAAATGTTAATTATTTTCATTTTAGAAAACAAGAATAGTGAAGGACGGGCTAAAATAACAAACATGACTAGTGAAGTATTTCGTACTCCTTTCAATTGACTTATTCTTTCGACATGGAATTTTAGGAACAACATCAGAAGTGAAAAGTAAGGGATTTACATTGAAAAGTAAGAGTTTATCATTTCCATTTTAGGAAACAAACCAATTGAAATTGGACGTTTGATTAAAAAATAAACCAAGTGAAGTGAGACGGAAGAAATATTTTAACTAGCGTAATTATTGCTATAATAATAATAATAATAATAATAATAATAATAATAATAATAATAATAATAATAATAATAATAATAATAATAATAATAATAATAATAGTTGATAGATCCGGGTTGAGGATCCACAGCAAATTCAAGTGATTTTACTCATCATACTTGCATAGAGCATTCATATATAAAGAATTACAGCAGTAAAGAGTAAGAGATTCATGAGATTTATCAGCTATAGCCACTCATTTTATACAGAGCCTAGTTTACATAGAGGTAAGAGGCAACCATAAAGCTATATACTCGAGCAAAGGGTGTTTATAACCATAGATCAGTTAAATCCACGGAGCGCAGGGCTTGTTCAAGTAGAAAAATGAGAGGAGAAAAAGAGAAAAAAGGGGGTGAAGCAGAGAGCGCAAGGCGCCTTCATGCTTCGTCCTCCCTTAGCAACAAGGATTATCTTAGGCCTAAGATGATGAGAGAGGCTCTTTTTAGTGATGAAAATGGAAGATGAGGGCGATAATAGATGAGGTTTTCCGGGAGAAGACCCTGAATGCTCCGAGTATTCCAGCTTGAAGGAGCTCGGGAGCTCGTGCAAGGATGTGAAAAGTGAATGGAATAGTACGCAGAGGGCGTGTGTATGGAGAGTTGAGGTAAGTTGTGTTTGAAATGGTGTGATCACTCAGTATTTATAGATGATGAAAGGATGAAAAGGTGAACTTTCGTGCAGAGGGAGGATAAGAAAGGAATTTCTGGGGAAACAAGATTCTCGTCGTCATCAATTTTGTGGTTCTCACCCTAGAGGGTATAGAGTCACACAGATAGCATGCTGGGCAGATCCCAAGATCCCTGCGGATATTCGCAAGCCTAAGGCAGCTTCTGCAGGCAATGTTCTAAAAAGCGCTAGGCGCTAGTCGGACGGTGGAGGGGTGACTAGCGCCTAGGCGCTAGGCGGGAGCCTAGGCGCCGCCTAGGCGGATTCGAACTATAATGCATATTTAATTTTACTATTCTTACAATATTGTTGACAAATTTATAATAAATACACATACTATGACAATTGATATGTTAGTTTCATAATTATAAATCCAAAATCATACATAGAGTAGCATAGTTTGCCTAAACATAAATTAATTAACACATAAAGACTATTGATTAAGCTACAAGAATGGCTCGTTGGGTATCGCATAGAGCCTAGGCGGATTACTTATTAGTCGGGCGGCGAGGTACTGACTAGCGCCTAGGCGCCGCCTAGGCGGACCTAGGCGGCGTCTTTTAGAACACTGTCTGCAGGAGCCAGGATCTGCACAGGAGCCCCTGATGCTGCTAGGATCTGCGCAAGAGCTTATAGCGTCCATGACCGAGGCATCCTCGTTGAACAGGGCATATAAGGCTTTCGTAGGGAAGGTCTAACAAATACTAAAGATGCCACGTAAGCAATAATAATAATAATAATAATAATAATAATAATAATAATAATAATAATAATAATAATAATAATAATAATAATAATCTCCAATTTATCTGATAAAAAATATAACTATATAAAAAAGGAGGAAAAAAAAAAAAAGGTGAGAATGTGCAGAGAGTTTATCTGATAAAAAATATAACTATATAAAAAAGGAGGAAAAAAAAAAAAAAGTGAGAATGTGCAGAGAGTGAAGTGAGATTATTGCAAAACAAAGTCTACCAAAATTCCTTTACAGAAACAAACACAGTTAACGAAAGTAACCATAAAGCTCCAAGAAACAGATGCACAGGATCCATGGGTTGGCTGCATCGGTCGTGGGAGCAGTCAGCACCACTCGGAAGTATCGGAACGGAAGAAGAGCGTTCGGCCCCACCACAGGCCACGAGGCGAACTGTCCGGGCTTACACATTGCTTCGTCGTTCTCATGCACTCTCAGATTCGTCCAGTTGCTCCCGTCCATAGAACCCTACAACAAGCACGTTTTTGTCTCTGTCAGTTTCGTTTATATCTTCCACGTTGCATCTATGGAAGAGTGTGAAGAGATTCGTACCTGGAAACACCAGTGCCTGATGAAAGCCCGGGAACCGTCCTGCCTCAGCGTGTAATAGTTGCACATCAACTGTGGGAAAGAGCAGACTGTGTTTTAGGTGGTCGTTCATGTGCGTGAGAATCGACAAGTTGTGGGTGCGGATTACCTGATGACCGTGGCCGAGGTCTACCATCCACCATGCGGTGTTTCTCCCGTCCTCCATTCGTGGGCCCGCAAAGGATGTCCCCTGTAGTGAGTCAAGATCATTTTAACTAAAGCTGTTGATCAAGGAAGACAAGAAACTCGTGTGAGACCGTTTCATGGGTCGATATCTGTAAGACAATACCCATATCTAGTGGCGTATTCGTAATTTTTTTGGTTATTGGTCGCGATAGGATCCAATTATGGGTACTGCTTATAGATCTCAACCCATGGAACGACGGTGTCCTACGAGACTCTTATTGGACCATCTAACTTGTCAAACACCGTAAGACGAGTCAAGATCCGTATCCAATTTCATGGATCGGGATCTTGACCCGTTTAAAGGATGTTAACGTGTAAGACGGCCTCACACCAGAGACTCCGTTGAAGTAGTTTTCAAGCCATTATGGGTAATCTTTTCACCTGGTAACTCCTCGAGACTAAGACCTTAGGATCAGTGAATCTTGAAAGTGGACTGCTTGCAGTAATCGTTACTTTCTGAAACATTGATCAAGTTACACGAAGATGAATACGTATTCCAATGCAGAAATAGGTCGAGCGAAAAAGCCAAAGGTTAGGCATTCACCTTCGATAAAACAGGATTTACCCACTGATGCTCCCCATACGACGTGCCAGCATAATACAGCACTCCGTTGCTATCTCCATTGCATATGTACTGCAGTTCCTTAAAACTCGATCTCCTGTGCTGGAATTTTCTGTAAACGTCGAATATTAGAAAACGAATCTACACCAACGATCATTGAGATTTAACATCACAATCTAATCTAACTGCTTAGTTAAAAGTTTTTTTTTAATAGAGAGGTGGGGAAGGGAAAATAAGAAGGGGAACTTACTTCAGGTCTTTCTCGTGCCCAGAAGCTCCGAATTCCAAGAATGTGATGGCTTCTTTCACCTGTTGAGAATCGATTTAGAGGAGAGTCGATACTTGAGAAAACGAATTCAGGCAAGGGATTATCAAAATTTACCAATTCCCCGAATCTTGGAATGCGCATGCTAAGGTTGCTTCCCTCCAACTGAAATTGGTGAAGAGTTTGACGGTTAAATATAAGTTCGTTCTCCCACGGAGTAAGAAACCAGAGCACAGAGATTCGCGATGTACCTTTTGGAGGATCGAGTACGGGAGCAATGGGAACCGTACAAAATCTAAGAATTCTTCGAGTAGGCCAAGTCTTGCTCCAAAGACCAGCTCGGGTGATAAGTTGAGCAACATTTCATCTACTCTCTCCCATCCGAATAACTCCTCTGCTTCACAACACCAGAGTAAGACTGCATTGAGAACTCGTTCCTCAGAAGTTACTGTCAGATCCGGATGCTGCAAAAAACAATCTTTTAGCATGAGATACTGCCACCATCAAACAGGCAAATTACATCGTTCCATACATTCCATGGGTCTGAAATTTCATACTCCCAAACAAAGTAGTCCCTATTATTTATCTAAAATATGTCATTTTGCAGAAGAATATGTATATAGCAACTTATATCGAACCTTGGATTCTGATCCAAATATAGAAGGTTTGATGTTTATCATTATAGAATTTGCTATACAATAAGCCAGAGTCGAAATTCACCTGAAGAATGTTCCCAAATGTTGCTTCGTCTAACATGACAAAGTCAATGCTGGCAGATGTACAATAATCAAAATGCATCGAGAATGTCCTCTCACATGTTTCTTCAATTATTTTACATGAAGCAATAGACGAAATGACTAGCAGAACTTGGCACACTGAGTCCTGCAACAAATTTCGAAAGTTAGCCACCTAAACAATGACCTAAACACTGCCAAAATTGTCCGCTTCCTCTTCCATTAAACGTGGCATAATACAAAAACTTGTAGAATGATCTTCTTCCACTAGAACTCCATGCCTGCATGTAATATATAGATGAGAGACATCAATATTTTTATTTTAGTTGCCACAAATCTTCTCTGCTTGTGTTCACAAGCCCAATACTCCACCATTTTCCCCGAATCTTTAAGTTCAGCCAGCCCCATGAAAGGGCTTTTTTTTCCGGAAAAGAAATTAATACGCCATAGGTAGAAGATAATAAGGCAACAGTCACTGTATTACCTCAGAGAGATGCTCTAAGAGCCTCTTGCAACACTCTTGATGAAGAAGAGAAACCCCGAACTGATCAGCCAACAAAAGAAGCTGTAGCAGCAACACATCGGTGTCCATGGCTTCATCCTCGTTGATTTCACCACTGTACATGAACTGGAGCATAACCCTGAATGCATCAAAGTAGACGTCCCTCAAGCATATCTTCGAAGAAACGCTTTCAGTCATTCCATTCGTGAACATCTGCACATGGAAGATTTTTTTGTCGCATTTCTAAAATTTTCTCTTCACGTTTTCCTAGGATAAAATGATATATGAATATTTCCATACCTTAGTAAAAGGAGCACTCCACAAGCCAAGGATGATTCTATGTGATTGTGCGACTTGGCCGTGGCCCTCAACATAAATATCTACATCACTGTACTCACTGGTCGTGAGAAAGCTATTTAGCCTTTTAATGTCAATGGGTATCTTGTTCAGGAATACAGCAGGGCCATTGAGCCGGGAGCTGGGATACGATATTTCTACACTTTTTCCCGAGTCAAAGAGTTTCTTATTAAGTTTAAACCGCTCTATCATTTCATCACACTGCTTCGCCAGTGTATTCACTTCAAACCGTAAGCTCAGAGTTTTTAAAGAACTCAGAAGCGATTCTGGAACCTGCATCGGAAAATAAAACATTCCGATTCATTAGACAGCCAGAAATTCTAATAACTATAACAAAGGTAAAAGGAAAGTGGATAGAAATAATTAAACCAATAAATTTATTTTATATAAAATACGACTCACATTGGTGTTGCCTGTGTAGATATACTCAAGAAGCGCATGCAGTGTTGGATAGCAAGCATCTTCGATGTGTATAATATCTTCTCCTATCGAACTCAAACTAAAATTCCCTGATGCAGCCAATATGACCTTATGTGCCGGAACTGCCCTTTCCTCTTGCCCGACAATGAAGAACAAGTCCGACAATTCCCAACTCTCAAGAAATTTGTCTAGTCCCCAATTCTCATAATCACCAATCTCTTCTTCTAAGTCCTCATCAGCATCTTCTGTGCTGAATTCACCACAATCCACGTGCTTCCATAACGATATATGGTTCTGCTTTAGTGGCAGAACATTAATATTCCGGTATCCTACATGTCTATCCCAACTACTAAGCCCAACGTACTGAACGCTGCAATTAGGGTTCGAATCGAGCCACTGAAAAACAAGATTCTGGAAAGGGTATCTGCCTTTTCCTATGCTTATGAGGCCATCATAAATGCTGATCCAGTAACTCTGGAATGCCGAAGAGCAATAAAGATCGACACCAGCAACATCTACAACTGTCTTTCCGTCAACCTCAATATTCAACCTTTTATTTCTATGGCTACCTATAATGACTGTGTAATGTGGACTGTTATCCCTTTTGTAATGGTAATGCTGACTGCCTGTTTTTTCCCGGAAGACAACCGTGACATCATTGTGTGCGAAGGCATCAAAAGCAACGCAGCCTCTACCTGCTTCCCTGAACCTCAAGTTGTCATGCCAAGCACACTCAAACGGTGCTACAGTAAGGAACTTCTTTTGCTTTTTCTCCATTAAAAAAGAAGTATAGGAAGCGGAGTTTCTTTATTCACTCTGTGTTTCGTCTGAAAATCAATTAAATTTTAAATGCATTAAGAAAAAGGATCACATTCAAGTACTAGCTGTATAGATAGATTAGCAAAGTTTACAGAATAAAGTATCACTAACACCAAGAACTGGCACAACAGCATGAAAAGATAAGAGCATTAAATTGCTTAAAATATCCGACACAAAGGATATAAAACATATTGATCAAGATCGACAATGTCTATCCAAAAAGGGGAAAATAATTAAAGCATACAAGTTCCTCCGTATATACTGATTCATAAACTTGCAATGCAATCATATCTAATCCAAGCGCCAAACTATCTAATATCCCAAATATTCATTCGACGCCTCCCCACAGTGGGAAGGAAATCGAGAGAACGAACTAAAAAACAGAACTAGGAACTAGCTGGGGGCACCCCAAGAAAACAGCCAAACTACCGAATTCAGAAGAAGTAAACACACTCAACATTGATGAACCATATTTTACACATCATATATAATCATTTATCCGTTTCTTTTAAGCTTCTCGAAACCCTTTGATAGCCACCAACAACAAATTAACGAAAACCACCAGCACAACAAAACAAACAGCAAAGGTAAACCGCAGCTCAGTACTCAATGAGTTGGTTACAGTAGCAAGAATTACAGACCGAATCACGAAGAGCAAGCTTCTTTCGATCTTAAGATCGAATCGAGCTCCAAAGGTCACGGATATGGAGTAGCAGTGGAGGTAGACAAAAAGGGTGGGAAATTCTGTTTGAGGGGTTCAAATTCAGGATTTGGGATGGCTACACAAAGAGGAAAGTAGAGCTTAAATAGTTGCAAAAATAGCATAATATCACAATCATATTAAAGGAAAAATGGCCTTGAAGATCCTCAAATAATTGCAGATCATTGTCCCAATTTGGGATAAGCCCAGAAAATGCCAGAAGCCATCAAAACGAAACCCCACCAGATTTTTTATATTTTTTTATAATTTTTGAAAAATATCAATTCACAAACAAGTTGCAAGAATCCTACACCACATTTTCATCCATAAACACGGAAAAAAATATCATCTGCTACAATAAAAATCCAAACTTTATAAATTAATAAAGCTCCCATCCTCCAAAAACTAGCAAGATTCTCTCCCATATCCATAATTACAATGAAAAAAAAGAAAATAAATGGAAAAATAGAAGGAGAAAAGGAAAATCAACAAGTACCTCGAATCAAATCCTCATGTACCTCCCCAAAGCTACAAGACAAGATCTTCGCATCTACGATTTCCAAATAAAGTTACAACCACAATCAAATCAGATTTTTATCTATGTGTGTGTGAGAGGGGAGAACAGTTTCTTGATCAAGTAAAAACAAAATCAGAGGCTGGCAGAGACAGAGAGAGAGAGAGAGAGAGAGAGAGAACCATTATGATGCTATTGGATATCTCGGAGGTTGATGTCGGAAGCTATAAATATCCATAAACCAAATTTTGTGGAGAAAAATTGAAGTCGGAATCATCGGAGAATTACAAAAATGATACGTGGCGTTTCATACGGGAGTTTCGTCATACAGTTGGAGGGCGGTATCTTTTTTCTACCAGCCACGTACTGCCCACAAACTGAAACTCTGAACTCTAAAAATCCCCTACTTTGATTCGATTCCATTAGTGAAGTGCAGGATTTACTACTGTAAAATTTAGGTGTATGGATTATGGATTCTCTACCTTCGCAAAATTTGATGAGTTCATGAAAAAAATGGATGAAATAGTAGATTTTTTAGAAATAAATCACAGGTGGGTCTGGGCGATGCTGAAGACTTCTTCACTGCAGAACCCCCATCGCTGCCCTACACGTGGCACTTAGCAATATCAAACTAATTTCCCTTATATTTATTACGGCAATAAATAATCCAACAATCTGTTTAATTTACTGTAAGGACCCACCATTAATTATAGCATGACATCACCACCTGCAACTAATCTCTAAAAGCACATGTATTTACACGATAATTTATCGATAATTTATGCATGAGATAAATAGCTAAACTAAGATGCAATTACTAGTTAATTTAATTGAGATGAAGTCGGCAAATTTAATTAAATAATTAGGGTCCGATTAGTGACCCTAATTTTTGAAACTAATTGTGCATCTAATCACTAATTTTTGTTATAAAAAAATGTAACAATTTGAAAGGGACGACCTAAATGAAAAAATGTACTCCCTCCGTCTCATGATAATTGTCCATGTTGCCTTATTGGGACTGACCATATAATTGTCCACTTACTTAAAGTGAAAACATTACACTCTCACAACAAATATAACAGTATAAAATTCTCTATCTCTTATGTCATTGGTTATTGTGCCATTTTTCTAGGGGACAATTACCATGAAACAGAGGGAGTAACAATTTAAAAAGTTCGGAGGGAATATCATTTTGGTAGAAGAAATATACTCCCCCCGTCCCATGGCAATTGTCTATGTTACCTTATTGAGACGTCCCATTTAATTGTCTACTTACCTAAAATGGAAACATTACACTCTCACAACCAATATAATATAAAATTTTCTATCTCTTATGGCATTGGTCATTGTGTCATTTTCATAGTGAACAATTGGCATGGGACAGAGGAAGTACAATATATTGGATAGAGAAAAAAAAAAAACTTTCAATTAAATTTACTTGCATCTTAGTTTAGCTATAATTATCGTACAAATACATATTGTGCTTTTAGAGATTCAGGTGATGATATCATGCTATACAAATGGTGGATCCTTATGGTAAATAGTTAAGTAAAACAAATTTCTAATTACTGTAATAAAAATAAGCAAAATTAGTTTGATATTATTGAGTGCCACGTGTAGGGCTAAGAAGGGGGTCTGCAGTGAAGAAGTCTTCAGCATCGCCTTTGCCGGTGCTAGTGCTAGTGATAGGTGAAACTATAGATTACTATTAAACTATGATTTTTTGATTATTTTAAATTCTATTACTCCTATTTCCTAATCTTATCATATTAAAGAAAGAAAGAAAAAATGAACACATGCAATTTTTAGAATATTTAGGATCTCTTTCATTATTTGGCCGGTCACATTAAACTCCGCGTCGACCCCCTTAAAGTCTAAAAAATTGTGGACAATGAGTACACAAAATTATAATGTAATGTGTGTATTTTGACCTAATAGTAGGAGATTAATTTTTTAATCAAAAGTTCCGAGTTCGAATTATCTACGACAGTCAGTGGCGGAGCGAGAAATGTCGAAAGGGGTGGGCTCAATCAGTTGAGGATACAAATAAGACGAGAGTTACTCGTTTTTTTCGCATTCGGGGTGGACTTAAAATGAAAATTTTCGATAAAAATCGAAAATTTAAGAACTAATTATAATTTTTTTTTAATTGGGGTGGGCTTTAGCCCATGGAGGCCAACACTTGGCTCCGCCCCCGACGACAGTATTTAAAATTTATGTCCTTGAAACTTAAAATAAATTCATTCCACTTATTGATAGAATTCCGTCTTATTTAAAAGCTCGAACTTGTAGAGAGGGTGGGAATCTATTGGTTTATATTATAATTCTCAATACTCTCCCTTACTTGTGGGCTCGATTTTCTCGATTTTCAACTCTACCCTCTGGGTAGGCCCAACAAGTGCACACTTTTTAATATGGGTGGAGCTGCTTTCAGCGGGATTCGAACACAGGACCTCGGCGTTTGCCGAAAGCTCTGATACCATAATAGAATTTCGTCTCATCTAAAAGCTCGAACTTGTAGAGAGAGTGGGAATCTATTGGTTTATATTATGATTCTCAATACTTATAATGCAATGTGACATTTAGGTACAATTTTGTCTTTGTGTGGAAATTCAACAAATTTGATTATGATTTTTCATTTTTCATTTTCTTCTTGAGAAAGAAGAATGATTTTGAGAGCTTGTAGTGTAGTTAATGATCTATGTAAACATCTCAATCTGCCACATCACTCTGAAGTGTTCTTGTCTCATATCTCAACACCTCTCCTTTTGGAATTATTCAATCAATACTACAATAATAAATATAAATAAATCTGCATAAATTAAATTACTAATATTTTGCCCATTTTTCATCAAATTGCATTTTCCCATTAATCAATAATTAAATTCTTCAAAATAAATATATCTTTCTAGAAAAATTGAGGATTTGCTCTTTCAAGATCATCATACTCCCATTCTACTACATTTCTTATCTTTATCCATTATAGCAACACTCCCTCGTACAGTGGCGGAGCCAGAAATGTCGAATGGGGTGGGCTCAATCAGTGGAGTATAAGAGCAAGACAAGAATTACTCGTTTTTTTCGCATTCGACGTGGGCTTACAATGAAAATTTTCGATAAAAATCGAAATTTTAAGAACTAATTACAAAAAAAAAAAATTGATTTGGGGTGGGCTTTAGCCCATGGTGGCTTGCACTTAGCCGCCGCTGCCTCCTTACCATTCTATAAGAGTCGATCGACTGCTTTTTGTGACTTTATAAAATAAGACGGAGAGAGTAGCATAGTAACAAAATGAATCTATTGTCAGCCACAAAATTATTCCTCCACAAAATGAATTTATCAAATATGTATCCACACAATATAGTAAGAATCATAATGAATTAAAATCATGAATTAAATTGTCATATAAAACTGCAAAACCACCATCAAAAAGGCCATGATGGAAGAATGCAGCAAACTAAAAATCAAGAAGAAAAAAAGAAATTAAAAATCAAATCTTGAAAGGATTATATATACTATTTAGTTGCTTAATTTTTCACCACTTCAAGTTGAAGCATGAATTATTCATGAAGCAACTTATTTATGAACTGTATATGATACTCCTTCCCATATAAGCAAAAGCATTCATCACTGTTTGAGAAAAACAGCAGGCTCCGATTTCGCAGCGTACCCGAATTTCGACGTGCTGTACTTCTTGTACACGCCGGTGAGCTTCCCGTTTCCTGCATTCTGGTGGAGGGTCACCATCAATCTTGCACATTCCCTGCAAAGCCCACAAAAATCTTGATTGTTTGATGTTCTTTTTATTGTGTAAGTATGTGTTTAATCATTCGATTTTCGACTTACATGAGTTGATCTTTGCTGTAGCTAGTGTGGCTGTGGCATGTCCTGCTCCATGTCTCACACCCAGATAGAGTGCATTGAGCTGTGAAGATTGCAGCAGCCGCCAGATGGGATGGCGGGAAACGGAGCATCTCGTATTGAACGAGGCAGAGTTCGAGTATGAAGTAGGATAGTGGCTCCAACTGGTTTGATTTTCACAGAATGAAACAAGATTTCAGGAACTCTCATCCTCAAATGTGGTGTGTTCAGTTTGCATATACAAAGCTAGAAATCGACAAACCTTTCTCTCCGATTCAGCAGCTTTGAGGAATCGCCTCATGAACACGTATGGAGTCGGAAGGGACAGATTGAACTGCAGTGTATTGATCATCAATTTCTCCTGCAGAAAAACCAGCAAAGATTCAAAAAATCAGTCACTTTCTCGGTTACTAATTAACGGTTTACAAAGAGTATTTCGTAGAATAGTACCATATCGAGCACTTCTTTTCTGGAGTAAGCTTTGTCGGAGATCAAGACAAGATCCTCGACAACAGGAACGGACACTTCTTCGTACTTGCAGGCTAAGAGCATAGCAGTAACTCCTACAAGCTGCAATCTTTTCCTCTCGATAGACTGGACTGCCAAGAATCTATCGATGAGATTCACAGTCAAGTACAACGTCTCATCCATCAGTTCGAACTTGTAATGCACCTGCACATTTCACAATATCAGCAGCTTCTCGATTTTCAACTCATGACAAAAGTATTTCACTGCAAAAGTTGATTTACCTCGATCAGCCAGTCGATGAGAATGCCTCTCATCCTATCATTAATATCAGATTGTTGAACCATGTAGTTTGGTGGGACACAGCTCGAGCTCTGCAGTTAATTTTACATAAATTGAATAAAGGAGGAAACTAAGATATAAACTCCGAAGAAACTGATATGAACATGGAGAAACTGAAAATCGAGCTAAGCAGAAGAAACTAATACTACTAAAGGTAGTAGAGAAAGGTTTCATATTAACCTCAGCTTTTCTGTAAAATGCATATATATCATTGATGTACTCGGTAACTGCAAGCGGATTATCCTTATCGGAGGCATCTAAATCGATCATCTCCTCATCGAGGCCTTCTTCCATCTCGACTTCAGCATCCTAGAAAAATCGACACAAATTTGCATTCAACAACAAAACCATGTAACATCCTAACAAACAGTTAAGGCACTACTACTATTACTTCTACGTTAACCAAATTCAATACCATTCGATCAATCTCCACCAGCATAGCTTCCGTCGGCACATCATGGTCATCTGCATCGATGACTACACAGTCTGATGACTGATTCGGCTTCACTTCCTGCATCGAGGCAGCCATTCATTAGGCAAGATAAACATAGATATGCAACGAAAAATCGATATCTTCGAGTATATGATGTATACCTGCTTCTCTTTGACAACCAATTGTGCAGCAAACTTCCTACTAAGTCCACCAAGAAATAGACATGAAAAACAAAGTTTGAGAAAATTGCAGAAATGCCATATGCTTCCAGAATCAAGATTTAGGGAATTAGCTAACTAATTATCAGAAATTATCCAAAATTCAAGAAAATTCTTAGATTATTCAAAAACAGATACAAACCTAGTAACTGGGCGATGAAGAGGAGGAATTGGATTCTTCTTTGAGGCGGCATTTTTCCTAAACAAGATTCAGATGCATGAATGGATGAATGACTAACCAAATGGAGAGAGAGAGAGAGAGAGAGAGAGAGAGAGAGAGAGAGAGAGAGAGAGAGAGAGAGAGAGAGAGAGAGGTTTGATTATGGTTTCATACTCTGGCAAAACGCCCCTCTTTTGATTCCCAATGACATTGATGTCGATTGTACTCAACGCCCTCCTATTTTGCCCAGTCTGAGATGCAAAGTTCCCTCCTGAGAGAGAGAGAGAGAGAGAGAGAGAGAGAGAGAGAGAGAGAGACTAACAATTAGGTACTGGAACAGCAAAGCGTTGAACCAATTCGAATTCTAATATCATTAGAGATTACAATCGAAAGAGAAACCGATAAAGAAACAAACAAGGCCCGAAAATTCAAGAAGCAAAAAGTGAAAATCTTGTTCAAATTTCAAATTACCATGAGCGTTCGAATGTCTGATCAAGCCAGGAAAATTCTCACTCGGCCCACGCCCACCCATCTCGTGCCCTTCAAAAATCGGCCGACTAAAATCTGAAAATGAATCAATCGAAGAAGGAATTCGGAAAGATTATCACTTTCAAGAACAAGGAACCGAACCCAGATCACCAAAAATTCCCAGAAACCTTCAAATTCAAGAAAATCCAGGAACTAGAAAAAATTCGTCTATGGCCGCCAAGAAATGAGGAACTAGAAAGAAACCAAAAACCCAACAAAGATCAAGCAATTGAGTCTGAACGGACCACTTAAACCTCTCTCTCTCTCTCTCTCTCTCTCTCTCTCTCTCTCTCTCTCTCTCTCTGCTCTCTGCCCCCCTCTGACACTCAAGAGAGAGAAACTTCGCTTTCTTTGAATGTTTCGATTGAATTCCAGAAGGGTTTTGAAGGAAGAGGAACGTAAACAACGGATGCGTGTCCGCTCTCTCTCTCTCCTCTCTCTCTCTACGTATATTTGAAAAACAACGGCTAGTGAAAGAAGGAGGAAAAATTGGTTGTACGATAAAAAAAGGTTCTGTCTTTGGATTAACGGTTGTTTTTTTTACTTCAATAATTAATGAGTTAATTTTTTTAATTAACTCATTAATTATTTTTCTAAACTTAATTAATTACACTATCTGCGGTCAAACAATAAATTAATTACTCACATTTTTTTAATTTTGACTCCACTTTCCTTTTTTGGTTATTTCTTGTATTTGTAGAAATTTCCAGTCTTTGATGCCTTTTATGGAAAGAGGATTTAAACTAAATTTACATATTTATGGAAAATTATCACATTTTAAAAAATATAGTATTCCAAATTATTCCCACATTTGACCTTTTTATTTATAATAATTTTTTTTAAAAAAGTTTGCCTGATAATTTTTTTCTTTTAGGTCTTCAATTTTTTTAGGGCATAGAGTATTTTAATGACAACAAAATTTTCGATGTGTTTAAATAGTAAAAAAAAAGTGTAATAAGACGAGATTTAAAAAAAAAAATGTTATTACAATTTTAAAGATTCAATTTCAAATAATTGAAGTTTCTAATGAGTAATTTCTCCATCAATTGAATTAAGGCATTAATTATGCAATTCTTGAGAATACTTGATTAAAATCATTATTTTTGCCTTTTTGGAAAGAGGGAAGTGAATAGTTTTTGCACCTAATTTTTTTTTAATATTATATTATTATTTAAATAGAGAATTGTAATAAGGAAAGGTAATATAGAAGTGTGTTCAATCAAAATTGCAGTGAAATTTTTCTTACCAAAAAGTAATTAGATTAATAATCATTATTGCTTGACAATTGGCATCAACTAAAACTTGCCATTTCATAATTTTAAAAATTACTAGTTTAGAGGAAAGGGATTTAAAACAAAAAAAATGGAGTAAAATCAGTTGGAAGAATGAGTGAAGACTTTATTCTCTCTCTCTTTTGCTCTTTAAACCTTTTATTTTAACTAGTGAAAGAACATTGTAGTAAGAAGTCAACTATTCACTCATAATAATTCAAATGTTACCTTGCAATTCAAGTATTCCAATCTAAAGTGAGTTGTTTAAAATCGTATAAATAATTAAAGTATATGTTATGCAGAGTAATGATCCACGACCCATCGTAGATACGCTTAATATGTTTACGAATGACATGAGAATGGTATTGACAAATAAAATAACTTAAACATACATATCATAGCCAGTTTTAAAAAAAATAAAAATCACACATGACATTGTCACATGGGCGGTAGGTGTACCTATGATGGGCAGTGGATCGTTTATGTAGGAATGTAACATGTTGGACCGTTTCTATAAAATATCTCGAGTGCATATGTAAACGAGTATGCCGTGTAGTATCAATATGCAGTTATGACAATGTAGGTCATATCTTCCTCTCTTGCGATGGTTTGGAATAAAGTAATCAATTGGATTGGAGTTAGTTGGGCCCTCGTCTACATCGATTCAAGGCCACTTTGAGCAGTTCGTTAATCTATTTGGCGGAGGTAAATCTCGTAAAAGATTCGGTGGATTATGGATTTGTGTCGTCTGGGTTATATGGAAGTGGCGGAACTCTATTTTATCTGATCAAAAGAATTGGAACTTCAAAAGAATAGAAGAAGAGATTAAATGTCGATTTTGAAGTTAGTGTGCGGCGAAATGACTTAAATGTGAGTTTTGTGGACTAGAGGGCCAATTTCTCTTCTTCCCTTCACTCACACTTGTAACCACTTTTCACCTTGGTACAACTTGTACCAAAAAGTTTTGAGATCAATAAAATTATTCATTGTCCGATCAAAAAACAAACTTCGACTTAACCAAACCTCAAAATACTCGCTCAAAATGACTCGAACTCCTTGCGTACTTATCGAAGAAATTTTAGGTATTTATCGGTTGAAGTTAGAACACTACTAATTCATAATTTTCTACTCCATCTTTTATGGAATAGAACAAAATCAAGAGTAATAAATTATTATTTCTTTGTTAAGTAAAAAGAAAGAAAAAAATGGATAATTTCTAAAAACATAAAGTAAATTTAAAATGAAAATAATATAATAATAATAATAATAATAATAATAATATTAATAGTGAAATTTCAAATATATTCTTCCCTTCAAAACCGCGAAAAATACAGTTCCCATTCATCCCTCCTCGAATTCCGGAGAATTACACACAGAAATTCACACAATTCTGCAAAAATTCCTCAATCGTTCACAAAATTCTTCGTCGCAAATCGAGTATTTTCTCGGAAAAGAGGAGAATTTCAGAAATTTTTGTTTTGATTTTTTTTTTTTTTTTCGGTTAAAACCCCGATTTTTGCGCGGAGGGGATGAGGAGGAGCGCGTGAGGGAATGGAGGGAGGGAGTTCGGCGGCGGAGGAGAAGAGCTTGGTGGAAGATCTGATCGCGATTGTCGAGGACGTGAAGAAGATCGGCGAGTTCAGGAAGACTCAGAGGAAGGAGGCCACCAATTTGGTACGGCGGCTGAAGCAGTTTCTGCCGCTGCTCGAAGAGATCAGAGACGTCGAGAACGCCGACATTCCGTTGGCCGGGATCGCCTGCTTGAAGAAGCTGAAGAAGGCGTTCCGATCCGGTAAGAAGCTCTTGGAATTGTGCAACGATGGCAGCAAAATCTACCTGGTTCGTCAATTTCTCCAATTTTGAAATCCCTAATCCCTAATTTCTGTATATGCATATTGAATGTACGCTTAAATCTTCTGTATTTTTTGATTTTCTCGATTTTTCAGGCGGTGGAAAGTGAGTCGATGATGGCGAGATTTCAAAATGTGTATGAGAGAATAAGCGTAGCTCTCGAAGGAATGCCGTACAAGGAGCTTGGGATTTCTCATGAAGATATAGAACAGGTAAGGTGAAATTTTTCCTCAGAATTTTCATCAAAAATTTGGGAATCGAACTCGATCGATTGTGTTTCATGAAAATTTTGCTCAATATATTGGATCAGCTGCATATAAAGAAGAATTGTTTGTTATGTGCTCATATAATCATGGTTGAATGTGCTGTATTGAGAGCATAATTTTCAGTTTGGTGTTAAAAGGGTTAATTTTGATGCAAACGATTGTAGATCGAGCTGCAACGGGCTCAGCTGAGACGAGCAAAAAGGCGGACAGATACTCAAGACATGGAGCTGACGATGGACTTGATGGTAGCTCTGTCGACAAACGACAGAAACGCGGAGTCTGCAAGCATGGAGAGGCTAGCTAGCAAGCTATCCCTATGCACAGCCGAAGAACTCAAACAAGAGACGTTGAGAATTCAGAAACTGTTCAAAGAGAGATGGGGAATAAGTGCTGAATGCCAGCAACAAGTAATGGTTCTTCTTGACAAGTTCAAGAGATTCTTGGGTTTCGAGGAAAACCAAGTAGTTGTGGATGGAGCAGAAGCTAAAAAAATTACGAGCCCCGCACCGGTGTCTATCCCTAACGAATTCTTGTGCCCTATCACACTCGAGATCATGACTGATCCTGTTATTGTTGCAACAGGGCAGGTATATTTCGCCTTTCCGTACACGGTTGTTTTCGTGTGTTTTTCTCTGTCTTTCGTGTTGGTTTTGATTCATTGTTCTGCAGACGTACGAGAGAAGCAGTATACAGCAGTGGCTGGACTCGAATCGTCAGACTTGTCCAAAAACGGGGCAGACGTTAGAGCACTTGTCTCTAGCTCCAAACTTTGCCCTCAAGAACTTGATCCACCAATGGTGTGAGAAGAACAACCACCAAATCTCTAAGGAAGCGCCTAAAAGTGCAGAACCCCCGCCCCAGACGAACTCCCACAAAATCCTATCACTCGTTCGAAGCCTCAAATCAAGCAAGCTAGAAGAGCAAAGAGACGCAGTGGAGCAGATCCGAATGCTATCAAAAGAGTGCTCGGATACTAGATCCTTGATCGCCAATTCTGGTGGAATCCAGCTCCTAGTGCAGCTCCTTTCGTATCCGGATTCAAGAATTCAAGAACACGCGGTCACGGCCCTCTTCAACCTCTCCATCGACGAATCAAACAAGAAACTCATATCTCAAGAGGAAGCCATCCCGGCCATAATAGAGATCTTACAGAATGGAACAATCGGAGCAAAAGAAAACTCCGCAGCAGCGCTCTTCAGCCTCTCGATGCTCGACGAGAACAAGGTCAAGATAGGGTCCTTAAACGGGATTCCTCCATTAGTCGCTCTCCTTAGAATCGGAACGATCCGTGGGAAAAAGGACGCTGTCACTGCACTCTTCAACATCTGCCTCAACTCCGCAAACAGGGCCACGGCCATCGAGGCTGGCATCGTGCCTCCATTGCTCAGAATACTCGAAGACAAGAAGCTGGACATGATGAACGAGACGCTCTCGATGCTCCTGATCCTTGCAGCAAGCCCCGAGGGGAGACGGGAGCTCGGGCAGCTCCCGTTTATCGAAACCTTGGTCCACTTGATAAGGGACGGAACCCCGAAGAACAAGGAATGCGCCATCGCAGTGCTGCTCGAGCTCGGATCGAACAACAGCAACTTGATTCTTGCTGCGTTGCAGTACGGTGTGTATGAATATGTGGTTGAAGTTTCCAAGAATGGAACGGAGAGAGGGAGGAGGAAGGCCAACACCATGCTTCGCCTCACTAGTACAGCTCAAGAAATCCCATAGAAATTATTTAATACTTTTTTGTATGTGAAGAGGAAGAAGATTGTTCATGTGAATAGATTTGTTGTTATTGTTGTGTACATTATATCTTTGGTGTAATTCTTTTGTGCACCCATATTTGAGATTGTTTATATGGAATTGGGAATTCAATTTGGCCAAGATTTTGATACTTATTTTTGGGATAACTTTCTTGACGCAGATAAGATCCTCTATTGCATTTCGGTGCTGATTTTGGAAATGTTTTTTTGATATGTGACAATTATCTGTCAGACGTGTCTCACCAAAATGCTAGAGGATCTCATCTGCAAGCAGTTACCGAAAGAAAATTTGCCGGGATGGCCCACTGACAGAGAGCTCATCGTGGCATAAATGATCATAGATTCAAGTTGCTCTCAACGTGTCGTTCAATATGAGGTCTGCCGAACATGCTATGCCCTTTTAAGTGTGATTTACCTCTCTTTGAGATTTGTATGCTACTTTAGGACAATGATAATTTACATAGCATATGCACACCAAAAGTAGCGACTGCGATTTTGCCGAAAGGAGGGATGGATAGAATGAAAACCTAAGAAAGATTGTTATTCAAACTTGGGCATCAAATTTTGTTCTTGCAAGTACAATGTAGGTGGACTTCAATATTATTAGCCTTCAAATGCATACCAAATTTAATTAATGTGGTTGTCTAATCTCTAATTGAAGCTCCAATAACTTAATCAATATTTATTTGTCACTCTCACTAGTCACTACCACATTTTAAAGAATATTGAGTCCAAAAAAAAAAAAGCAAACTTCATCATTTTAAAAATCACCCCACTTAAATCCCATGTCTTATAAATCGAACCAAATGTCGAACTGGCGAGACCCTCAGTTCTCAATTTTTATGATTGACTTGCAATCGAACTATCCGAAACTGATTTTTTTTTAAAAAAAACTCGCAAACCGAAATCATGACCGTGCTGGCTCAGTTCGATTTTTAAAACACTACCGAAATCAAGTCATATTGGAACAAATATAAAGAAAATTATAAAACTCAATATAAAGAAACTTTTATTGAAAGAAAAAATGGAAAAATTGAGAAAATATAAATGCAGGTGAGCGCCCTCTTTTTTGAAAACCTCCTCTCCTCTCGCGCCGTCTACTGCCGATCTGTTTCTTGCCCTCCGAGCCCCCCTCTTCTCCGGTGAGTTTCCCTCCGTTTCCCTACAATTACTACCGCAGTCTTTGCCTCTTTTAGTTTCCACTTCTGCCGCAAAAACTCCAGAATTCAAAATTTCCTTTTTCCTTCCCATTTTTTCTGTATCAACTGTTTGTTGTCGGTAATTTATTTTTTAAATTGATAATTCATGTAGGGTTTTGGGAATATTCGTTATCTTTGGGGGTAATTGTCGTTTTACCTCAGTTCGAGCAGGTTCAGCTTTTGAATTTGGGTGTTTTGCGCATTGTCCCTTTTTATTTTCTATTTGAATGTTTCGAGCTGAATTTCTGCGTTTCTGCTCTTGAGGGGGTTAGGTTTTTTTCAATGAATTTTAGAATTTTTAGGGTTTTGGTGAAGTTGCTAGTAGTATTTTATCTTACCTTTTAGGTCTTAATTTGATTATTCAGTCAGAGTTGAGCTATAATTTTGGAGTTTTCTTGTTTAGGAAGAGAGAAATGGAGAGTTTTCCAATATTTATGGCCAAGATTGAATTTTGAAGGTTGGGTATTTATTGTATAGTTTGTTTTTTTGGGGGGGAAGAAATCTTTACGATTTTGGTGGAAATGGTTGTAATGATTCTATAGTTCTTTTACCTACTCTGTTACTGGTAGTGATAAGTAGATTTGTTCCGGTTGCATAATTCCCGGAACGGACAACATTGCGTGTTTTGAAGAATCGGTTCATGTGGGGCACTTGAATGATTGAAATATTCACATTTATGTACTAGAAGCCATGTTTTACGAGCAATAGTTACCGTTGCATGTTTGGTATTAAATACATTTTGCTTCAGATTGCTGCTTTGGTTGCGGACTTGCTCCAGCGGGTTAACTTTAATTGAATTCCGTGATGATCAATAATGCAAATGGAATCGCTGGCGGTGGGACGGCGGCTCCTACTCACGATAAGCAACTTCCGACTTCTGTGAAAAAGACTGCTCTAAGAGATTTGCAGAATGAGAATGTGGGATCCATCAATAAGCATCAAGAAAATCTACTTCCGGGAGGAGGGAAATCGTGTGGTGACACGGTTAAGGTTTGTGGAAACAAAAGGCTTACTCCTGAACGCCCCTCGAGTTCTCAAGGTCTCCCATACTCTGCCTACAATGGTACAAACGAGAATGTGATGAATGCGAGGAGGAGATTTGAGCTAGAACTTGGGATGGGAAGACTTCAGAACAGTGTCGAGAAAAAAATCACTACTTTCTCAGAATTAAAGAGAACAATAGCCGCTCAAAAGCCAGTGAAGAATGACAATCTTCATCAAGGTCCGGTTGCTACACCGAGTACCCTTACGCCGATCATGGCCTTCTCAAGTAGTGGCCCTTCGGTGCCTAATTCTTTGGGTAAGCATAGTAATACAACTCCAGTTGCTAAGGCTGCTCAAGATAATGTTGATTCCAAGAATATCAGTGATCTTAAAAGAACGGAAGCTGAACGCTTCATTCGCCTCCAGAAGTTTCTGAAACAGTGTGATGAAGCTAAGCAAAGAGACTACACTCAGAGTGAGTCTTTGTCTTCTTCCACGTGTTTGGTGTACGTTTAATTTATGTCCTAAATTATCTGACAGAAGCTGTTTTTGGCATTCAGCGCTTATGCATTTGTCCCCAACGGAGCTTAGTAAGCATGCTGTGGAGCTGGAGAAAAGAGCAATCCAGCTGACAATCGAGGAAGGTAGACAATTATTTGTGTTTTTCAAACTGTTTATGTTTCTTACATGGAACATTAGCTATAAGTTGGATATACCTGAGTAATTTTTGAACAGTAAAATTATAATGAGTACATAACCTCGGTTTTTTGTTGTGGGCTTCTCTAATTAGTCACTTTGATTTCTCGATTGCTATGGCAAATATCAGTGATGTCCGTAGACGGATAAAATTTGCACGAGTCGAAGGTCTGCTAAATATTTATCAGAATTATCGTTAGTGGTTAATACCGGCTTTAAAATCCCATGACTATCATAGAATTAAGTGAACTACTCTCCTCCTTGTTATGTATAGCACAAATACACCACACATTCTCTCCTCCTTCTCACTCTAAATATCAGCTCTGTATTTGGTTCCCTAGATACTCCATGAAATTAATCGGTTATCATCTTCTTGATTAGTGTCTCTGCACATTCCTCTTTTTGCAGGTAACGAGATGCAGAGGATGAAGGCTCTGAATATATTCATCAAGCCGAACACCTTGACAGGTCAGTTACTGCAAGCGAACAAACGTTAACCCATAACTTTTCGTGTTGGTGAAGGGATTTGTAGGGTTGTGTATTTCATTTTACAATAGCTGAGGAAAACAAAACAAAAAAAAAAAGAATCTATCTGCTTCTTTGCCTTATCATGTTAGATTCACTCCTTTTGTTGTTAGTTTCTGGTAAAAACTAAGATGAACAGTTTCCTTTAATCTTCTGCAAAATTCCTAAAATCATTCATGTTTCTTTAGGAAATAAGCATTTATTAGATTGTTTGTAGCTTTTATTTGGATCATTTGAACTTTCCCCACTTTAATGTTTTTGTTTTTGTTTTGTGTTTTTTTGCTAATAATTTATGCAATATTATTAAAATAGAGGAAACTAACACATTTTGAGTAATACTCCTTGCCTAATTTGCATATTTTAAGGTTTGCACTTGACATAAATGGTAAGTGCTTCACTTAGTATTTAGTAAGTAGAGTAGTATACTATATTACTTCCTCTGTCCCGTTCAAAGTGTCACTTTCTTTAAGGGTGTTGAAAAGTCGTAGAGTACATTGTTTGAAGAGTGAATTTTTAGAGAAGAGTGGACACTTTGAATTAGCACAACTAGAATGAGGCAGATGGAGTATACATGTTAGATAGTTACTTTCTCGTCCTTTTTCATTAGTCTTGTATGCTATTTCGGGCCGTCCTATTTTACTAGTTCTATTTTGAAATTGAAAATATTAATGTGAATCCCTTATTTTTCACTTTTAACACCTGAGTATAAAATTTTGTGTCGAAAAGAAACGAGATTAGTGAAGTGTGACGGGGAGATTATCAAATTATAGGAAGATATTTTATTCTAATTATTCTTAATTGTTCCTTGTTTTAGGATTATAAGGTTAAAGTATTACATGAGTCAAGATCCAAAAAGCATTTGCTATAGATTTTTGATGGGTTTTTATGAATTTTTTTACTTGTAAATTTTATTTCACCCTCCTTTATATGATTATTGACTATGATCCCATACCAACTCAAATAAATAAATAATAAATAAATAAAGTCTAATCCTTTTCATATATTAAAGGACAAATCCCACCTAAAATAATGATTCTCAACATAATTATATGGCAATTCCAAAAAACCCAAAAGGCAAAACACCATAATTATTGCTATTTTTTAAATTAAGAGAAAAATGAGATTTATGAAATCATTTTGTTTTTGTTGCTCTTTTGTTCACAAAAATACTCTTACAAAGACATGATAGAGTTCAATTATTTCTCAATAATACAGAGATTGAATTATTTAATTTTATAATTTATTCACAAAGAAATTGAAATCACATTATGCAATCAATTTTGTGCTAAAAAGAAAATAGAAGGAAAACGAATACTCCTTCCTTCCCTAGCCATTAGTTCCGTTTCTTTTTGGTACGAGATCTTATGCGTTGAGATCGTATGTGTAAGTGTTAAAAAGTAAGAGTTCACATTGAAATTTAAGGGTTAATTCTTCCATTTTAAAAAAACATGATAAGTTAAAATGTGACGACCCAGAATTAGTATATATGACCAGTGAAGTGAGATAGAAGGAATACTAATATACATAGTACTATGAGAATCGCTCCCCTATCTACTGTGGCACGCCGTACACTTAACTTGTCCACCGCTGATGTGGCAGTGCTAGGGTTTCATTTTTAAAAGGGGTTAAAGTATATATTTTAATCATTTTATTCTTAAATGGAATGTCACGTCATCTGTAGGCTCGTTAAGAATACCTACGACGGGTAGGAGAGCATTCCTCGCAGTACTATATGTTTTGCATTTTTTGAAGAGTACAATTCTTCCGATAATGAAAAGAATTCTTAAGAAACGTCTCGTAAAAATAAACAAGACGTTTTGAACGAGACGGACGGAATAATAAATTAAAGATGTTTTAAAATAATAATTAGTGATGCATTATTGAAATTTCCTCGTGCTCTCATTAGTCATTACCATACCATTTTCTTATCCTTATCTTTATCAACTTGTCTTGATGAGATTTGCTCCCGATGAGGTGGACCGTTCAGATGTTGCCACGTGTAAATCGCCGCCTAGAAATCCAATGATGCAGATAAAATTCCAATTTTTGCAGTTTTATAAATTTTATTTTGGAAGTGTTATTATTTTCGAGGACTGCAGATCTAAAATATACGAATATTCCGATTCAATAGATAAACATATGGGCCAAAATATCTAAGGGCCCACAATAATTCCATCAAAATACGATATTTCGTCTCACTTTATTAGTCATGTTATCTCAAACTGTTTTATTTTAGTAGTCACGTTTTCTGAAATGGAAAGAATTAGCATTTTTAAAATGTGGACCCTTGATTTTTCACATTTAATACATATATATAAAATCTCGTAGATTGCAAGTATATTTTGTAGTACTAATTTAACAAATACCATGAATGCAAGTACATTAACACTTTTACACCTACCCTTATTTTCAGATCATTTATTATATTTCCGTGCGATACCATTTCTTATATATAGATGGTCGTCACGTGTCCGTAATATTTTTAAAATTGATTTCAATAGATTCCCTATAAATTGTTGTTGTTATGTAGTGATTTAACTACAAAATCGGATACCATTGCCGATCTGTCGAGATTTCTTGTAGTGAATTTAATAGATGATTCGATTTGTCTCGATAATTGGATAAGTATACAAAGTATCATACGTGTATTTTTTTCCCTCAACGATCAAACCACAAAAGTTGCTTAAAATGTCACAAAAGTAAAAACTTTTTAACTTCATGATTTTTTCCATGCTCACGATATTAGTGGGAATGAATAAAAGATAGTAGTGGGAATGAATAAAAGATAGAATGGATTGATTTTGATAGCTACGATTGAATTCTCTTTTAACTATTGCTTAAGATTCATCTCAACCCTTGGATTACTCTCTTGCATTTTTTAAGTTAGTGGAATTTCGGGACCTGTACAATTCTATCTACCTCATTTTATCGATGTCGATCAACGAAATACGTACTGCGAACTTTTAAAACTTTGTAAAATCTACGATTCTCTCCACCTTCGTTGTATTTGTTGTTTAAATGCATTATCGCCAAATACTTAACCTCAATTATTGATGCCTAGTGACGGTCGAGTCGGGTCGAGCCGAGTCAAAACATGTGTTTGAAAAACTTTAAAGAACAAATAGTGCAAGAAATAACTTATTGATTAGACAATTTGATCCCCATTTGGATCTGAATTTTGTTGATAGAGATGCTTAGCCAATACAATGTTTAGTGGACAAAAGAAAATGGTCCGATTTCAAATTAAAAAGATTTAAAATTGTAAAAAAGAAATTAAAGAATAGTTTAGGTATGTCACATTTTGATATTTTGTATTTTTTAATTAGGAAAATAAAATAAAATGTGACTTATTATCAATAAAGATAAAGATAAAAAATAAAAATGTCACTATTGAATTTGATCTAGATTGATCAATTAATTTAAGCCGGAAAATTTGCTATCACCTTATGTATTATTATTATTTTATATACCATATGTATAATTGGAAATAATACAAGTAAATGGTTGTATAATATTTTATGTTACCATAATTAACGTCGTATATTTTATGTGTCGAAAAGTTAACGTTAAGATAAAGATTTCAATCTTATTCGATATCGAATATCACAATACTACTTAATACGGTGTACATTATAATACATCAGGTAACATTCATTTTTTGACATATTACGATGTTCGAGTGTGAAGTCTGAGTAGAATGTAATCAAGAGCTCGATAGGAGATCAATCTCAGTTAATTCTAATGGGTTTAGGGTTAGGGCACGTTACTATTAATGATATTATAAATAATTGTTTACTCATGTACTCTGCGTCTAAAAGACAATAAGAAATACTGATTTTGACATCACTTCCAGACGTAGTCGATAGAAGAACTGGACGAACAAATCTCATTTAACTTTTATTTCCTTCGTGATCATATGTGCTTGTGTTTTTGGATTCTTTTTTTGAATAAGATGGAGGGGGAGAAAACCAAAACTGAAAAATGAAATATTGGGCCACTAACCAAAATTACCAAATCGCCCCTCACTACCGAAGCACGTGATTGACACTCGTCAAGTGGCTTTCGCTCTCGACTATTTAAATATAGTAATAATCTCAATTTATTGAATTTGGACGGTGGAGATCAAACGTAAGAGATTGCATTAGGAGAAGATCCAACGGCTGATAAATTGAGGGGAGAAAATTCAATGAAGAGAAAAATGCATAAGGCGTCAAATGAAGGTGGGCCCACTTTTTGTAGTTGAAATTTCTTTTTCCCTTATCAATTAGTGACCTCAATTTTCTTCTTACTTAAAAAAAAAAAAAAAATTTAAAAAATTAAAAAAAATAAAAAAAATAAAAAATTGATGTTACAAGACATTGATATATCACCAAAAATTAGGAAATTGAATATGGAGTCATTCATGCTTCATCCAAACAAATATCTAAGCCGCCATATATATTACAATCCTTCGTCTCGTCCGATAACGTCTTTTTAATCGTACGTCTAATTAATTAGTAACTTTAGCAAATGCAAAAATACATGCATGATACCATAAATATAGTATCCTTTGTAATCTGTTATATATTTATATTATACCTGTCTCGTTTTTCTATTTGGGAATTTAATCATAAGACCATAAACCAAAATAGAAAAAAGGAAAAATAAAATAAAATATTTCAATACGTGACCTAACATAATTCGAGACACAAGATTTTAAATACTAATATCTTTGATTTCAAATAATCATAACTAGTTTATTTATTTTCGGAATTTTAAGGTTCTATATCAAATTAAAAATCTCGATATAAACTTTAATTTAAGATTCATCATCGATATAACGTTACAAATTTATAAAGATCTAGCTTTAAGGGAAAAATAAATTCTTTAGTGTTATACAATAGAAAGGAGGGAGTAAGAACGTAAGATGATTAAAAAAAAGGCCACCGAAAAACAAAGCATGTGCTTATACAAGTAAGTTAAAAATTAGTGGGTTTCAATTGATCGATAATATTGTATAGTCTCTCTCGACAAAAAAGAGTGTGGCCCTTCAAACATAAGTGCATGTCACATTATTTAATATTAGTATGCGGTGGCCACACGAACTTATCGTTAATAATTTAATACGACAATTAATCTCGTTGTCTCGTTCAAGACGACCATTGTTTTGAATATATATGTATATAGTATAATAGAAAGGCATCGTCTTAAACGGAACATCGAAATACTACTATTATAGGGTTAACCAGGTGACTTAGCGCACCTGGCCACATGGCTCCTCCCTTGAAGGAGTGACCCGGGTTCGATCCCTTGTGAGAGCGAATTGTGGGAGATATAAGGTGATTTGGTGATTTTCTTGGAGTGTTTGGGAGCTTGGCGTACTAACATCTAATCTAACAGCTAACATTTGCCCGATAAAAAAAAAAAAAAAAAAAAAAAAATCATGGAAAATATGCTTCTCTATTTACTATGCATATATTTAATATTTGTGTTAATTATAAATGTTTACCTTAAAAGTAAACCCTGTCGGAAAAATTAAACCATACTAAAACAATATTAAACCCTAAATAGAAATTTTATTGATAGGTAGAAAAAATACTAAACCCTAAATAGAAATATTAATTATGCCTACGATGGATGAACAAAGCGTTGCAATTAATTTGTGTCTTGATTAACAGATTAACAACAACACCCCCTTCTCGATTCAAATATTCTAAAATAATATGTACTCTCGATATATTTTTAAACTATGTACTCCGCTACAAATTATTCACTTCTATTATCGATAATTCTGATTTACTAACAATAGCATTACATCCGCTACTATTTTATTAAAATCTACACGAGTATACGTAATCGTTCGAAACGGAAGGAGAATGTTGGTGCTCAAATAATTGAGTAGAACAGCTAGCAGAAGCCCACTTGTTCGTGAGAAATTGTAAACGGGTCGAGGATGTGATTATGTGAGTGGTGGATATGGTGCGACAACTATTTTGCCTTTTTCTTTTTTTCTTTTTTCTGCATACGAACACAAACATATACCAAATTCTTATAACTCCCGATAAAATTATACGTGCAATATAAAATAATAAACAAATGATATTTACAGTTAATTATAATCGATTGTACATTACAATGCATCAATCGTCATAATCATGTAATACCGGTTAATCAGCACCGTAAATTAGACTACGATCAATGATTCAGATCACTTTCTTTTGCATGTAATCGTACGTCAAGTCAATTGTTACTGTTTTGGTACAAAAATATCTAGTATGAAATAATAGTGATATATGTGGATAAGATTAATAATTAATTAATTAATTGCTAAATTATGAAGAAATGACACACTCAATTATGAGTATTCCACTCTCCCTTCCCTACCTCCTTTTTATACCTCACCCTCACAACCAAATTTGATCATCCTCTCCACCCTCTCTCTCTCTCCCCACTCTCTCTCTCTCTCTAGCCATGGATCCTTACAAGGTATAATGCTC
Organism: Thymus mandschuricus; assembly: GCA_029379335.1. Taxonomy (NCBI): domain Eukaryota; kingdom Viridiplantae; phylum Streptophyta; class Magnoliopsida; order Lamiales; family Lamiaceae; genus Thymus; species Thymus mandschuricus. The sequence goes on along the minus strand of CM057075.1, from coordinate 35,918,095 downwards.
TTCTCCTTCCATCAATGCTTCAATACTTCATCATCTTCATGTACATATTTTCTTGAATTTTTTTAAATTTTATTCTCATGAATTTTGTAACGATGACGAAAATTTGCAGCATCGGCCTTCGAGTGCGTTCAACACCCCCTTCACTACTACGAATTCCGGGGCTCCGGTTTGGAACGATAACAACGCTTTAACTGTAGGAAGCCGAGGTATTTTATCGTATACGAGCTATTTTTAAATTCCTGGCCCCGTCCCTGACTATTTGTAGTATGTCTTTACGGTTGATTGTGGGAATGATTAGTTAATTAATTATGCTTAAATTTAGGAGGCATATGCACGTGAATCTTATGCTAAGATCACTTTCGATCAAAATTTATTATTATTTAAAAATATGTATATATGAATAAATTAATTAATTTCGTCGTGTTCTTCCCATTGATCTTGCATTTAATTATGCCTCTTCATCTATCAATATCAAAAACCAAGCCAAAAATACAAATCTCCCACTACATATCCAAACTTAGATTGCGATGTACGTCACGTTTCAATAATTAATACTTTTGATTGTTTATTTATTTTTTGGACATTTTTCAAGCTATATTACTTAAAGCCTTTTCAAGATGTTACAATAAATTGAAAGGGCATGAGCTGAATAATTAAAAGGATACGCTTTAAACGAGACGGATCGAACAAGTGAATTTAGACATATATAAATATTGTATCTCCGTCAAGTTCTTCAGAACGTAGCCTTAAATAAAGGAGGGCACCAAAAAAGATAAGGCTTAGCTCAACAGGTTAAAATTAAAAGAGGTCTAGTAAAAATAATCTCTTCATTTTTACTTCCTTTTCGATTTACGTTTTTTTCTCGCCTTTTTTCTAATTTTTCTATTTGCATATTTGTATGAAATTGTCGTAAAGTAATTATTCTTTTTAAGCGATATGTTAAAGGTAAAAAAGTTTAGAGGCTCAGTTTGCCTCGATAATAATTAATTTATTTGTCGGTGGAGATGATAAAAATGCTAAAATATTTTATTTTAATTTTTTTTTATAGGGCCAATCCTTCTAGAAGACTACCACTTGGTGGAGAAAGTTGCCAACTTCGCACGTGAGAGAATCCCGGAGCGTGTGGTTCACGCGAGAGGCGCTAGCGCCAAGGGCTTCTTCGAGGTGACCCATGACATCTCTCACCTCACCTGCGCCGACTTCCTCCGCGCCCCCGGCGTTCAGACGCCGTTGATCATCCGTTTCTCGACCGTCATCCACGAACGGGGCAGCCCCGAAACCCTCCGGGACCCTCGGGGCTTCGCCATCAAGTTCTACACCAGAGAGGTATACTGATAGCGTTATGGTTATATATGGATAGTTGACTGTCTTTTTGTGAGACTGTGTCGTGTTTAAACTGGTCATGTGTAATTTGACTAGGGTAACTTCGACATGGTGGGGAACAACATCCCGGTGTTCTTCATCAGGGACGGGATGAAGTTCCCCGACCTCATCCACGCGATGAAGCCGAACCCTAAGTCCCACATCCAGGAGACGTGGAGGTACCTCGACTTCTTCTCCCACATTCCGGAGAGCCTCAACACCTTCACCTTCTTCTTCGACGACTACGGCATCCCTCAGGACTACCGGCACATGGAGGGTTTCGGCGTGCACACCTTCACCCTGATCAACAAGGCAGGCAAGGTGACCTATGTCAAGTTCCACTGGAAGCCGACATGCGGCGTCAAGTGCCTCTCGGACGAGGAGGCGAAGAAGATCGGAGGCGAGAACCACAGCCACGCCACGAAGGACCTCTATGACTCCATCAAGGCCGGCAACTTCCCCGAGTGGAAGCTCTTCATCCAGACCATGGACCCGGCTGACGAGGACAAGTTTGACTTTGACCCCCTCGACGTCACGCTGACGTGGCCGGAGGACATCCTCCCCCTGCAGCCTGTGGGGAGGATGGTCCTCAACAAGAACATCGACAACTTCTTCGCGGAGAACGAGCAGCTCGCCTTCAACCCCTCTGTCATCGTGCCCGGGATCTACTTCTCCAATGACAAGATGCTCCAGTGCCGGACTTTCGCCTATGGGGACACCCAGAGGCATCGCCTCGGCCCCAACTACTTGATGCTGCCGGCCAATGCCCCCAAGTGCCCCCATCATAATAACCATCATGATGGCTTCATGAACTTCATGCATAGGGATGAAGAGGTATGCATGCACTATTTTTTAACGACTAAAGATCAATGGTTCAGATCAGTTCGATTTATACTGACTCATGTGATGTACTACTTTTAGGTGAATTACTTCCCATCGAAGTACGACCCTTGTCGCCACGCTGAAAGGCATCCACTTCCTTCCGATGTGCTAACCGGGAGACGTGAGAAGGTATATATTTTGATTTATGTGTATATAGTTTAGCTTCTTGAATCTTGATTAGTTTATATGTTTTGGATTAATGTATAAATTTTGATGTTTTTGATGATAGACTTGCATCCCTAAGGAGAATAACTTCAAGGAACCTGGTGTGAGGTACCGTTCGTGGGCACCAGACAGGTATATATATGATCGAGTATTTGAACGATCAGACGATTAATTTAACTATCACTTGTCCTGTTCATAATCGGTTTCTCAAATCGTTCCTTGTTCAGGCAAGAAAGGTACATCAAGCGATGGGTCGATGCTTTGTCCGATCCCCGTATAACCCACGAGATCCGTGCCATCTGGATCTCGTACTGGACTCAGGTACGTACGATGTGATTTATTTCTATACGAACCATTCCCTACGTTTCGAGCTCGTCTAATTGGTTTTCTTGGTTAATTAGGTGGACCAATCTCTTGGTCAGAAGCTGGCATCTCGTCTCAACGTGAGGCCAACCATGTGAAGAAGAAGAAGAGGCAATCAATCAATTACTACAAATTAAAGCATGTCTTTGAGGAATAAGTGCAGTGGAAACATTAGATTTTGGTGTTTTCAAGAGTACAATTTCTGTAATGATTTACAACATGTGTGTTTCTAATGTTTGTTGTATATTTTTCATATGTATTGTGACAAAACTTGTGTTGTTGTAATTCGGTTAATATATATATATATATGCCTTCTGTATTTATATATGTATCTTTCGCTCGTCGTTTAATCACCTTTACGATTTTCTTTTTTTTTTTTATTTTTCAGTTGAGCATTCGAACCTGAGATCTTTTGATCACAAGCATTAACCCCAACAGATTACGAATGGTCAACAAACGCACAAAGCTTGTTATAGTTAACAATTGAACGTATCATAGTTTATTCCATAGACGAAGGGGAAAAAAAATATCATAATATAATCGATTAATCGTTGTCGTTCCGTTGTTGTTCCGTCGGCAAAAAAGTTCCGTATTCCACTCGGCCGGGAAACCATAAGTCGTGATTCGAATGCTAAACTGTGACAAATCTATTTCTAATGCTATTTTCATCGTAATTAATTTGTATAGTTGGGATCAAAATCAAATGTACAATATTTCAAGTGATTAAACTATTCAAATAATGAAAATACAACGTAGGTTTACACATAAGTTTCCTATAGTGGGCCTCCATAATGGGCCTAATGCCACTTAAAAAGCAGGCCCATCTTCAAAGCCCGGCCCAGTTTCAAAGTCCATCAGTAACTCCGGGCCTCCTTTCCATTATATTGCCTATGGGCCGCGGCGCCACCTCGACCTCCGACGCCTCCATGGTAGGTGCGGTGGCGCTGCGGCCCTTGTTTCGGTTCGGTTTTTTGTTTCTTGGGTTTCATTTGGACCCGGCTTACTTCTTCCAAACTTTCCAAAACGGCCTCCATATCGGGTCGGGATTTCGGGTCGGGCTCGAGACATTTTATTATAAGCTCCGCAGTTGCACATGCAGCCTTTAGTGGGTACTCTCCTTGCAAACGGGGATCCATTAGTTTCTTGAGCTTCTTTTTGTCGGGTAGCGAGGGCCGGGCCCACTCGACCAGATTATTCTGGGCTCTAGGCCGGTTCGGGTCGAGCACCCGAAGACCCGTTATTATTTCTAGTAATACCACTCCAAAACCATACACGTCGCTCTTTACATACAAGTGACCTGCAAATAAATAACAAACATATACAAATTCAATCATCATTATATATAAAATGTAACAATTGTTTTTGAGACTATACTTTTTAATCGAACTGAACAACTACCTGTAGCCATGTACTCAGGCGCCGCATACCCGTAAGTGCCAACGACCTTAGTCGTTACATGTGAATTGCCATCGACCGGCCCTAATTTAGCTAGCCCGAAATCGGATAGCTTCGCATTGAAGTCCTGAAATTTCGGAATACAATTTTAGGAAAAATTAAAAAAAATCTAGATGCATAGATATAGTAATAAAACTCAAAATCAATGAGGCACAAAATGTTCTACTATTAACTACTCCATCCGTTTTAGCCTATTCAGAACACGTATAATTTCTAAAGAAACGAAGGACGAAAGTAATTACCCCGTCGAGTAAGATGTTGGATGCCTTGAAATCTCGATAGATAACTGTTTTTTGAGTAGTGTGCAAAAGTGCAAGCCCTCGAGCAGCTCCGATTGCAATTTTAATCCTAACATCCCATGGAATTTGCTCTCCTCCCTCTGCAAAATTAATTAATTATATCCAATTAATACATATAAATAAACTAATTAATCACATAAAATTATATGAAAAAATCAAATTAAATAAAAAAAAAATTACTTCTAAAAAGGTGACTCTCTAAGCTTCCTCTCTGCATGTATTCATACACAAGGAGAAATTGCCTTTCCTCCCAACAATACCCCAATAATTTCACTAGATTTGGATGGCTGAATTTCCCCAAGAATTTCACCTCTGCCTGCACCATTTAATTTCGAAATAATTAAAAAAAATCTCGTCCGATTCGACCTCTTTCTATTATTTGACATTCAGAGATATTACAGAAAGAGATCGAATTCGTTGGGAAACGAGGAGTATTAGTATGATAGTGTTATATTTTGGGTCAAGTCAAGAACATGCATTAATGAAGAAGGAAGGAAATTTTCAAACGAAATTGAAAGTCAATTCATCTTTTAATCAAATTTTTTGCCCAACTCAATCCAGCTAATTTAGAGACTTGTATTCAATCAAACACGTCACAAGTTCCATTCTTGACTTTTTTCATAATAAAATATCGGAACTCTCGACTCTGTGGAACGATGTGCGTTTCTTGAATATAACGTAAAATATAGAAACGCACGTCGTTCGTCGGTCACATTAGTATAATTTTATATAAGCGCATGTTAAAACGTGCACGAAGAACCACATGCAATACTAAAAAAAATCTTCTTTTTTTACTTTTTTACTATTGATCATTCGTAGTTTTCTGCACATGATTATGAATAATTAATTTGAATTAGTGAAATTAATCAACGATGAATGAATAATTACGAACCTGCCATTCTTTGAGGCCTTGTTCGCTGTCGGGGTTCGATTTCTTAACGGCGACGGGCATTCCGACGCCGATTCTCGACGGCGTCAGCGTCTTCCGGTCGATGTAGCCCTTGAAAACCCTACCGAAGCCGCCTTCTCCGAGCACCGTATCCGGCCGGAAATTCCGGGTGGCGCTTCTTAGCTCGGCGTAGGTGAACATTTTCAGATTCGGAGTCTTGATCTCGCCGCTCGGCGGGATCGCCTCCGCCGGCGGCGGCGGAGGGCCGCTCCTCTCGTCGATGCCGTTGTGGAGTGCAACTGAGTAGAGAGAGAAACTGTATTAGACATAGTTATAGATATGTTCACATATACAGACGTAGGGAAGGGTTCGTGTACAAATATATACCTGGGCTTGGAGGTCTGGTGTTGTTGCTGGCAACAGGTTTAGGCCAGCAGTTTCCCATTCTCTCTCTCTCTCTAGGAATAGGGTTTGAGGGAGAGAGGGAAGGAGATGAATTTGATGGAGGAGTGTGAGGGTTTCTGGGAAGGAGGGAAGAATGAAGGAGGAAAATAAGGTTGATGTACTAAATAATCAAACTATATATAATGAGTTGTTCTCTTCCAATTGGTAAATATATAAATATATAAATCAATTAATTTATTAATGGACACTATGAATATATTTTCAGACAATATAATAAGCTGAGGAAAATAAACTTTTTGTTATGTGTGGACTTTTTCAAATCTCTCTCTCTCTCTCTCTGATCATTTGGTTTAATAATGTCACGCGACAAATGATTATACATAAGTCGGAATTAGGTTTTGATTATATATGTTAACTAACTGATCAGCTTTATTTAGTTTTTCGTAATAGTTTTATTCGTAAATACTATCTCCGTCTCACTTTATTAGTTCTGTTTAACCACGTTTCAATGTAAACCCATCACCATCATTTTCGTTTTTAATATATGCACAAAATTTCATACCGAACAAAGACAAGATTAGTACGTAGAGTGGGACGAGAGAAGTATACATGATTTTTTTTTTAATGATAATAATTATAAAAATGCTAAATTCGATTTAAACACTCAAGTTAGAGAGGAAAAGTTATATATAGTGTACTAGAATTTTGCTAATAAAAGGTTATACACATAATTCCACGTGGATTTCATAGCGTAACGCAAGGTTCGAATCTTTCTACTACAAAGTAAATAGCGATGAAGTCCCGTTGTATTACTTCTTCCGTCTACAAAATCTGTGTGAAATTTTATCGTATACATAGTAGACATCATAAAAAGAAACTTTCACGTTATATTGCAGGTAACACCCCGTTCGTCTAATCTTACTTCAATCGTCTCTTAAATGTATAAGTATTAAACAATATAAATGTATCGAGTAAAATGAGACGTGTAGAGTAGGATATAAATGAGAACCCAAGTATTTTTGAACATTAATTAGTTCTTTGAATATGGAGCCATATTATTTGCAAGTAATAAAAAATTAATCCAATATATGGGAGAGTGTATATATAATAATAAAGGTGTGAACATATATACTATCGAGTAGATGAAACCGAAGCACATGTTTGATGCTAATGTCAACGATTTTAGGGCTCGACCCCACTTGATGTGTTACACTACACTACACAACATATTTATCAATCAATTAGTGTGGGTATTTTTTTTTTTTCAAATTGTTGTCTATAATAATATACTCCTTTTACGTTTATCGAAACCCATGTTTTAAGAATCGAACGAGAGGTCGAATTGATATAACCTTTGGTTCCCAATTTTCCGGGACGTTAAATCGGTTGGGATCGGCCAATATTGTACGTGACTGCTTAATCGAATCAATCAAGCATGATTTCTGGTTCAATTGATCGGTCTAATTAAAATTTTGAAATCTGGCGAAAGGATTTGAAAAGAGTTTTAGGTCATGTGAGTTTTTTTTTTTTTTTTTTTTTTGTATTAAATAGGATGTGATTAAGGTTTAAAATGAAGAACATTAAGTATAATTTGTCGGGAATAAGTGATATTTTAGTAAATATTTGTGGATAATCATGATAAAGGAAAACATACCATGCATCGTATTGTGTATACTAAAAAAATAAACAATTTTAATTTTAACAGACAGACATACGAAAAATGGGAATAACTACAATTGATATGGGCGGAAAGACTAATAATAGTATACCTACCCAAATATCACTTTGGTCTTCTATTTTTAACTGATAGTGTACTTTTTTTAAACGATATCCTCTTTAAAGTATTAATTGAAAATTCAAATATCGTGTCACGAAAAATTGAACTCGGAAAAAGATGTTGTTACTTGTGAATGTGGTTTGTATATTTCTACTATTTGATGATTTCTAATGATGTTATTAATTAGAAAGGCAAAAAGTATTATCAAAAATATTCAATTAGATGCATGAAGTTAGTTAATGAATTAATTAGTGTTATTGCCTTTCCAATCATTTGACTTTAATCTAATTAGTTGCTTAATTATTGAGTTAGAATTAATTTGGTAATTTATTTGACTGCTTCATCCTTTTATTTTATTAATTAATTGTAGTTTCATAATTTGACTATTTCTACCTTCTAGTATACAAATCACTATCTAATTAAGAGCTTGATGCATCAAATTCATTTAACTTAATAAAATAAATTATTATAGTAGTTTTTTTAGTGGAAAAAATAATTATAGTTATAATTGGAGTGCATGTACCCAAAAGAATCGTGACAAAATTATTATTTTAGGATGAGGTAACATTTTAGGGTAAATCCAATTATATGAGATATTCCCTCCGTCTATCATAAATGTTGTAATAAAATTAGGAGTATCATTTTATTTGATGTAGTGTATTGTAGAATACAATACGTCGAATGTAACCGAGTCACTCTGTTTTGTTCCATTTAAGCCATATACAGTGAGAAAAAGGAATATTTTCCCATACATTAAAATGCATATTGAAATATTAAAATTTGTATATCAAAAAAGGATGATAAAACGTACAAAAGGGGACAAAAATTAATTGGAATGTTGGAAAATAAATAAATAAATAAATAACGAAAAGGAGAGCGACGTGAGCGTTGTGTATGGAGTGACGAAACAAGCTACGTCAGCAAAAGATTCTCGACTGTGCACATCCGTACAGTTGGATGCAATTAGTTTATAAATTCGGATTAGTTAAATTAGTATATGGACCGTGTCAATGTAGAGAGCGACTCTAGCTTCACTCGGTTGAGAAGACTAAAAGCGCTATTTGTTGTTGACGCGCTCTTTTCGACCGGGTCTTTGCCCCCTCGCACACAATCATTACAATATTTTCTTGTTTTGTTTCACCCGATTACGTTCCACAGAACAAAGGTTCATTTTTCAAAATTTAAGGTTCGTTTGGCCTATATCCATTGATTTAGGCGGGCTTAATTGAAGGTCAGAAGGAATTTTGGGTTTCCCGATCAGACTTGAAATGATGGGGTTGGATCGTACTATCAGCCCGATCACATTTACACTAGAGAAAGTCGTTTCCTTTACAAATGGACTAAGTTTCAACTGTTTTCGGCCCGATCTAACCTGACCCAATTCTTGAATTCATCGAAGTACGTGGTGAAAGTATATATCAAAAGTGAACAAATCCGATGATGTACATGAGAGATAATTGAATTGTACTAATATATCTTCCAAAAAAAATTATTGAAGTATGAAGATTGATCAAATGACTACCGTGCAAATACTTAATATGATCACGTTAAAATAAGTTAAATATATACCCTATATATCAAAAAAATGTAAACCAGTTGCCCTGATCAAAAAGTTGCAAACGCAACTTGTCACATCTCAGCGATTAACATATTTAAAATGTTTACGGTGGACATGAGAGCATTTACTATCGAAGCATTACTATCTTTTGATAAAATGGCAATAGTTTATTAGTAAATTTTAACTACACAAAAAAGTTAGTTACATGATTTTGATTTCATGCGAACCAATTAAATCAAGTATTAAATTCTGTGAATATTACTCCCTCCGTCCCCTAATAAGTGTCCCGAACCGTCAAAACGCAATAACCAAGAAAGTGTATAATTTTACTATATTAACCCCTAATCATTACATAGAAAATTGAAAAAGTAAAAAAAAATGTAACGATAACAGGGGTAAAATTTGTAGTTTAGCCAAATTTTTACATTGAAATATGTGATAGGACACTTATTAGGGGACAAAAATTTTAGTCACTTGGGACACTTATTAGGGGACGGAGGGATTATATATGAAAAGGTAGTTAACATTTAAAATTTTATAATAATTAAAAAAATGTTTATGATTAGGCCGTAATTAATAAAGTCAAAACGAATATTAATTGAAGCAATGAAAATATCCAAAGCTATGGAAGTTTCTCAAGAAATTTCTCTACGTGTAGCCGAAGTTTTTACTTATTTATTTTTTATTTAATGCAGAATTATAGGAAGGTGCAATGAATATAATGGTCTGTGCAAAATAAACACACGTGGAGTAATTAATAATTCAATAATTAAAAAAAATAGTGATCGCCGATTTCTTGATTTGCATTTTTCCACCCCAAAGAAAAAAAACTATATTATAATATCACAAAATTTTCCACTCTACGTGGAATGTACTTTTATTAATCAATTAATTATCACCTAATCATAATTTATAGCATGTTCGACCATGTACAATGGACATACTTAATATATCTTGTCTGATCACGTATGATATAACGATGACGTAATAACACATGTTACATCGGTCGTAGATACGTTAAATATACATAGGTAATCGATCTCGTCAAATGCAAGGAAATGGAGTAATCATAGGGCAAATTTTAAAATTATTTGTTATATATTACCTTAGGACGTAATTATCATAACATGCACGTTATACATGCAATTTGATAAATTATTTGTGCATATATATACAAAATAAGCATATATTTAATACTACCAAACCCTAAAATCTGTGTGAACGATCTAATTTAAGTCATCCCCCTCCATGTGCTACTCTAATTATGATATGTATTAATTTCTAGCTATAGGAATAACGGTAGAGTCGATGCTGCAATCAACTTTTCAAGAGTTTTAGTATAAGAATATTGAAAGTGAGTTGAACTATTTTAATATTTAAAATGTGCGTGTGGATGTGTGACAGCATGGGGAGGTGTATTAGAATCTGACCTAGCATCAACAAAACTAACAATAATCATTCATTATTTTAAATCTCACATCTATTCATTTTATAGGTCAGATAGAGTGAAATGTAGATAGTATGATCGAACCCTTGAAAGCTAATGTTAGTACTCCCTCTTATGAATCATATTTTCGTAGGGCAATAAATGTAACGAAGGATAAACGACACTAGGGATTTACGTGGTTCGATCTTTCGATCTACGTCCACGGAGATAAAGGAGCAGCGCTATTTTATTAGACTTTGCGTAGTCGATTACAGAGAGAGCGTATCAATCTATATATAACTATCACAAGTATGGCCTAATAACTATCGAAGTAATGGTCTTCGATCGTGGGATGTCGGTTATCACACCCATGATCCCATGTTCTTTAATTAATCCCTTAGTAGGGGTAGTGGGGGGCCTTATCCCATCATATCCCCCCCCCCCCCCAAAAGACATGGGATTATGGGTGTGTCGACGGCGGAGTGGCCGGAGTGGAGCTCAACGGCGGAATGGGCCGGAGCACGGAGCTCGGCAGCAGATTCGGCCGGAGCGGAGCTCGACGGACGGCGAAGTGGGAGCTGGAGCACGGAGCTCGGTGGCGGAGGGATGCGGAGCACGGAGCTCGGCGGAGGATTCGTGCGGAGCGGAGCTCGACGACGAAGTGGGCCGGAGCACGAAGCTCGACGGCGAAGGGGGGCCGGAGCACGAAGCTCGACAGTGCTGCGAGCAAAGATCGGGGTGGAGCTTGGCATGAAGCTCGGTGGTGGAGGGAGCAAGGGCCGAGATGGAGTTGACCGAGCTGGAGTCTCCCTCCCAAGCTGTCGTAATAGATCCCCACCTTGGTTGCGCTATTTCGTGAGAGACAATTACGAGGGGTTATTCCCCTCATCTCCACCCCTCTCTCTCTCTCTTGTCATGTGTTCTTCTCCGAGACAATTAATTGCCCATGAAAACGTTGATTCGAAACACAAAATTTATCGATTCCCACAGACGGCGTCAGTGATGAATCATATTTTCGTAGGGCAATAAATGTAACGAAGGATAAACGACACTAGGGATTTACGTGGTTCGATCTTTCGATCTACGTCCACGGAGAGAAAGGAGGCAGCGGTATTTTATTAGACTTTACGTAGTCGATTACAGAGAGAGCGTATCAATCTATATATGACTATCACAAGTATGGCCTAATAACTATCGAAGTAATGGCCTTCGATCATGGGATGTCGGTTATCACACCCATGATCCCATGTTCTTTAATTACTCCCTTAGTAGGGGTAGTGGGGGGCCTTATCCCATCACCCTCTGTCCTCCATTTAGTGACATTATTACTATATTGGGACGTCCTCCATTTATTGACATATTCCGTTTTAGGACGTAAACCCCACAATCACTTTAACACTTTAACACATTATACATCTACTTTTTATTATTTTAACATTTTAATACTATTAAACAATTCAAATGGATCCACAATTATTCCACTTTAACACTTTAACACATTAATTTATTATTATACCATAAAAATGCAAAAAACCTTATGCCCAGAAAACAATGTCACTAAATGGAGGACGGAGGGAGTATGTCAAATGTCTAAATTCGCTTTGGGTCCGAATTTCATCCACACACATATGAATGTATACATGCATATAAAGAATGAACATATGAAGATCTAGCATCGACAAAACTAACAATAACCATTCATTATTTTAAATCTCACGTCTATTCATTTTATATAGGTCAAATGGAGTGAAATGAAGATAGTATGATCGAACCCTTGAAAGCTAATGTTAGTATGTCAAATGTCTAAATTCGCTTTGGGTCCGAATTTCATCCACACACATATGAATGTATACAAGCATATAAAGAATGAACATATGAAGATCTAGTGATCTATAGCTAAGACAAGTTAGATCGATCGATTGTTAGTCCTCTTGCCTCGACGACGACGACGATGACGACGACCTCATCTCCGCCTGAGTGGCCAGGTAATCAAGCGCGTTCACGACATCTGTGATGGAAGGACGGTTGCTCGCCTGTTCTTGAAGACACATAGCGGTTACGACGATGGCATGTTGTATGCTCTTTGCCGAGTAGCGCCCTTCCATGAGAGGATCCGCTAGCTCGATGAACCTTTTCCGGTCCTTGAGCATTGGGCGTGCCTGCATATTTGGGTCGGACATCAGGCCCGAATTAGGTCAATGTTTTAGAATTTAGAGAACGAAGATCGAACACTAGGCTTGACTTCACAACTAGTTGAACTGGCTGGTCCAGTCCGATTTTCAAAATACTAGTTGAATGCAGAAAAACTTACCCACACGACAAGATTTTGCTCTCCTGGCTTTTTGTTAAAGTCCATGGCTTTGCGCCCGCTGATGAGTTCCAGCAGAACCACTCCAAAGCTGTACATATCAGATTTTAGAGTGAGTTTCCCGCTCATTGCATACTCCGGGGCACAATACCCGTAGGTCCCCATCACCCGCGTGGAGACGTGAGTGTTGTCACCTACGGGCCCCAGTTTCGCCAACCCGAAATCAGATAGCTTCACGTTGAACTCATTATCCAAAAGTATGTTAGACGATTTCAGATCACGGTATATCACAGGCGGGTTCGCCTGACAGTGTAGGTACTCGAGGCCGCGTGCCGCTCCCACCGCGATCTTCAACCTTGTGCTCCAGCTCAACGCCTCTTGATCCGGCTCCAAATCTATGAAGCAAGTAGCACTTCAGTGTTTACTCGGGACGATAGATTAGACATGCAACACGTAAGCACAGAAAGCGTGCCCGTTTATCGGGATTACCAAAGAGGTGATTCTCGAGGCTGCCTCGGGGCATGAACTCGTAGACCAAGAGCCTTTGTTGAGAGTGGGTGCAGTAACCGAGGAGGTTAACAAGGTTGGGGTGGTGAAGCAAACTCAGCATTAGAACCTCCACCACAAATTCTTGATGCCCTTGAAGCCCTTCTAGATTCAATTGCTTCACCGCAACAACCTATGATCGAATACATTTTACTTAATTTCAAAGGATCAAAAGTTTTACGATCACTTTTTTGAGACGTCCAGTGAAAGATATTACGTCTTAATTCTCGTGCTGAAAAGGAAACGTAACGTCTTAATTAGAAGGGACGAAGAGAGTACGTACCGTTCCAGAATCGAGCCTGCCCTTGTAAACACTGCCAAAACCACCCTCTCCAATCATGTTAGCTTCCTTGAAATTCTGGGTGGCAGCTACCAGCTCCTTGAACGTGAAGCTACGCGCCATGTTTGCTTTCTTTGCTAAGTTTTCTCTCTCTTTCTCGGTTTCTGCACCCTCACAACAATTTCAACACAATCACAACACAATACACCAATATATATACATACATATCGAAAGAGAGCTACATTTTCCAAAAAATATGAAATTATATCCCCAATTTTGATGTTTTATCAAAAAAAAAAAAAATCAAAAATTCTGAATTTTGCAAAAAAAAATTCGAAAATCAGTGTCACAAAGGTGTCTTGTCCTACTATGGTCATAAAAAAATATCACTCCGTTCTTTTTAAAATGGGTCATTTCTTTTTTACAATTCTGGCACGCTTTTTCACGCTTGTTGATGATGAGTTTTAAAATAGATTTTTGAAGAATTTTTTCATCTGCGAGATACTACAACTGTCATAGTATGTTGAAAAGGAAAAAAATATTCAAAAATCTATTTTAAAACCCATTATCAACGAGCGTGGAAAAGCGTGCCAGAATTGTCAAAAAGAATGACACATGTTGAAAAGAACGGAGGGAGTATGTTGGTACCGAAATCGAGCTAGGATGTGTCAATTACAACACGAGACGCTTACGACATGACATCTATTATATATATAAAAGCAAAACACAATTTGTTAATTCAGTTTTCCGCCCAAACTCCACATTGTATATTCAGATTTATTTTATTTTATTTTTTTAATTATACATGATGTGTTTTCCAAGATGCACTCTTCATAATTATTTTCAGTTTTTATTAAGAAGTGAGTTTCGATGCACTGGGCACCACGTGACCCTCCCGCCCAATGGCTAATTTTTATTTTTTTTAATATCTTTTTTATTCTTGAATAGAATTGTAATGATTGTTTTCTTAAAATGCCTCTTCATATTCTTCAATATTCCTTTATCATTTAAGAAAAATGCATCTTCTAATTTTTCTTATTTTCTTCTTCTGCTTTTCTTTTTCTGTTCGAGCCACTCTTTTTTTTTTTTCTTTAAATCTTAATTTTGATTTTAGAGTTAGATCTTTCTAAAGCGAGTGATTACATCTATTTAAGTGAACTCCATTTATATGAGAAACACTCGACAACTTTTTTCTATTCTAATACCCACATTCCACATCTTTTAAGTATTAGCTCCATTGAGATAACATGTCTCCAATGTGGTGCCTTATTAAGGATTTGCATCCAAAAAATGCGAGATCCGCACTCAAATTAAGGCTCGTGAGATCATACGATCTTACGTCTCGCTATTCCAACAAAGTTACTAGCCATGAATGTGTTTTTCATGATCAAGAGGTAATGTATAATTATGATAGATAACTATTTCTATTCTATAGTCTACGATTTTTACATTTCTAACCAAACTTGACTTTGTTTTATATAGGGCGACCGGATCCATGCGACGAAGCTTTCAGGAAAAGACACTAATTTGCATCTCAGCATCTGGATTGATTGAACATTTAGTAGGGCAAGTGAATTAACCAATGTGTTAAATATTTCAGGAGTTTTCATTGAATAAAAGAAAATTGATTAGGCTTTTATCTCATGTTCAATCAAAATATTGGTAACTTATACCCTACCCCATAATGCATTGCCTCACGGAAGCTTCCAAGCTACACATGGTGCAAAATTCACTCACTATTAGTGAGTGACACATGTCAGTTTTCAATTAAATATTATTATTGTGTGGGCTTTTTGAACATTAGTGACATCACAAAAAGTAAAAAAGTTTATACATAAAATTTTAAATATCTAAAATATTCAAAATTAAAAGTTTAAAATATCTAAAATGTTTTAAAAAATACGTATTAAAGAAGAATTTTAAAAAAAAAATATTTTAGATATTTTTATACGTATTTTAAAAAAATTTAATTTACAAATATTTTAGATATTTTAAACTTTTAATTTTTAAATATTTTAGATATTTTAAACTTTTAATTTTCAAATATTTTAGATATTTTAAACTTTTAAAATTTAAAGTTGGTTTTATCTCAAATAGTAGGAGCTAAGTTGTTTGGATCTCTCCCTATAAATATAAGATCATTAAACACGTTACTTACAAATTTAACAAAAAATCAGATGTAAAAATTTTCTCTCTACATCACTTCATAAGTCATAGCTATATGTCGAATTTTGAGTCAGATATACAATGCAATATTTTAGATGAAACGAAAAATATATATATTTTGATAATTGTTATTATCATACAATTGATATATTTTCATTGAAATACATCTAACATCACGTTTGCATAGCACTGCTTGCAATACTAGTAAACTAAAAGAGCCCTACGTCAAGAGAAAACTAAGTTTCCGAAAAATGTTCAAAATCCGAATCGTAAAATTAGATCATACCTTCAATGTTCATATTCTCCTTTTCCTTATCATCAACTACACAAATCACCCAAAAAAAAAAAAAAAATTAATGAAGGTTGAAGAAATATGCATGTCATGCATTCAAGAAAGAGATTGACAGATATTCAAGAAACGTCACTCTTTGAAAATGACGAAATTAATAAAAACAAGACATTAAAATTAAAGAAACCTGAATTTAGGATGTAATTATTTAGGATTGTGTCTTCATCAAAATCAAGCACATCTTCTCGTTTGAAGCTCACACAAGAAAAACAACTCATCTATTTCCTTCCCCCTTTGAATTAAATTACACAATATATATATACACTTTCCCTCTCTAGAAAATATATATATATATCTATATATATGTATATATATATAAGTAATTTTGCAGAGACTAAACAAAATTCAAGATGAGCCTCCCAAAGCGAATTCCATTTTTCATAAACTCAACTTCACCAATAATTACATTAATTAAAAAAGAAAATGAATTTGGAATTGCAGAAAGAGGAAAGTAGTAAGTATTTTAGAGAGAGGGAGAGAGAGCTCTATATTCTCTCTCTTCTTCCTCAACTCCAAACAACCTTTTTTTTCTTTTCTTAAAAGAAATAATGGAAATTTTTTACAGATCTCATCCATGCAAATGCAACAACATAATTATGGCAATTCTTCTCATAACCAAAGAAATTATTTACTAATTATAGAAATTAATCCTAATCCAAAAAAATTATGGTTAGATTTTAAATCTGAATCGTGACAAATTATTCAAATATTTATCCCATAATTTTTGAAAATTTATGACTATTATGAAGCCACGTTTTTTTAATTTAATTAATTTATGTTTTTGTTTATGCAGATGCTATTTTTAGTTTGCAAAATTCTTTTTCCTATAATGGCGCCATCTTTAACGGTATTACCTGCCCATTCAAATTATTATCTATTTCTTAATTTATTGCACACTTTTTCCACAAATTATTATCTATTTCTTAATTTATTGCTCACTTTTTCCACAAATCATTATCTATTTCTTAATTTATTGCACACTTTTTCCACAAATCATTATCTATTTCTTAATTTATTGCACACTTTTTCCACATCTTTTGGGGAGTATTTTCCTTTTCAAACGTATCGCATATTAGTGTGATGGACAAAAATATAAAAATTCTCTCCGCAACATGACTCTTTTATCTTTAATATTCATTTTTTGTGTCGTTTCTATCTCCACGCTAATATATATGGGGAACATATAGAGCGGTTATGTTTTGTCTCATTTGGCATGTTTCTTTATTTTATACTCCCTTCGGATCCATAATTTCTAAACATTTTCTTTTCATCACGGGATTTAAGACGGAAGTACTAATTATAATAGGAGAATACTAATTGTTCAACTTTTTCGCTATTTGTAATAAGGGAATATTAATTGTAATGTTGGATTTTGATTAATTGTAATAAGGCATTACTAATCGTTAGTACTCCCTCTGATGCATGCTAATTGTCCACTAAGCAAATGGTATAGTAACCAAAGCAAGAAGAGTATATTAGATATTTGGGACTATATAGTGTCTATTTTAGGTAAGTAGACAATTAAACGGGACGTCACAATAAGGAAATATGGACAATTAGTGTAGGACGGAGGGAGTATAACGGATTTTACTGTATTGTTAACCCAAAAAGGATCTGTGAAACTGCCCAATAAAGATCCTAAGCCAAGTTAGTACCCCTCGAATATTCAATAAACAAGCCAACTGAAATTAAACGAAAGTAGTTTGAGAGAGAGAGTAGCACAATTTGTGTCGTTGATATGGAGAATCAATAACTTGAATAGTAACATTAGTACATGAAAATTCTACACCTCACAACCAAGCTCCATAAATAATGGGGTAGCATCTCTAATATCCACAAACATATAAATATTGTTACACTATTTCTTGATTCATTCATGTGTTTCTCTTCCAAATGCAGAAATCTAATCCTGTAATACAAACCTACTCAGAACAACCCTAAAAAGCTCGCCCCCGGCGCGTAACACCTCCGATCCTATAATCTCCCCCGAGTCGCTGTCTGTCACAAATGTTAAAACGGTCATCTTCGACTCTGCCTAAAGAATTAGATACACGATCGATCTATACAAGCTCTTTCATGAACTCAGCCCGTGGTTACGAGCGTATGTTTATTTTTTTCTTCGTTGGCAATATGAAAGAGCCGCAGCTTAAGAATGGATGAATCGATTTATTTCAAAGCTGTAATGCCAAATCCGGCTGCTGCGGTGAACCGATTTGGAGGCTCGAGTTAGGTGAGCCGACTGGAACTCTTACATTCAAATCCGGAGGGACTGCAAGGTTATATCTTTGCTGCTGCACCGGCCAAGGAGATTTGACAGAAGTCCGAGTTTCGGCTTCTCCAGCAGAGTTCGAGGGTTTGACTTGTGGTGTTTGATATCCGGGAGGTACGGAATTGCTGCATCCTGGCAACTTAGCTTGCTCCGAAGAACAATCGTTTGTGGATCCTATTTCCACCTTGGGAGGTGGACGAGAAGCACCTTCTGCTGCTGAATGTTCAGCTCTTGCATACCCGAACATTCCGTTAAAACCGTTTCTATGGGGCTGCTGCATATGATTCTGCTGGGGTGGGAATTGTGTTCTGGCCACCTCATTCTGGCTGTTGAGTTTTCTAACAGCTTCGACCATTCCTTCGGACAGCCCAGAAGTTGGGAGTGTAACGAGTTTGCTTGAACTAAAATCAGAGACGGGCGATTTCTGCTTCTCGACTGAGATAGGTAATGGCTGAGAAGGTGCTCCGTTATCACCAACCCAGCCAGGACCGTACTGTACCCCTTCAGGTAAGACAGCCTCGATCTTCTTCGATGCCAGTTTCCAGGCTGCAGGGCCAAGATTTGCAGCATATCTTGCTAGGCTTCTAGCATAAGCAAGGGCTTCTTGAAGTCCCACCTACAAGAACGGGAATACGACAAAGTTTAGTCCGGGGCTATGCAGTAAAATCACCACTAAACAAACAAGAAATCATCTCAGGGAATGTAGAAGAAGATAAATGCACCAAAAAGGCAACATTTTTTAGTTTTCTCCCGAAACCCCAGCTTAGGAAAACAACATAGCAAGAAAACAGCCCTTGAAATCGAGTACACATAGTTAATTAATAAGCACGATATGAAAATTTCCAATTTTGGCAAAAAAATTACCGGCACAAGACGCTTCATGTTTCCATTTGAATGATACAAAATGGGTGAATTGTCGCTTAAGGACATCGGATCAAATTGCCTGTAGGTATCACGCTTGTTCTCGTCAACTATGAAATGCTTCTTTCCATATTTCATGTCAGCCCTTAAAATTGATGCTGCAAATTAGAAAAGAATGAAAGAATGGGTTAACTCGTTACACGAAAATTAGCTACATTTTGAAACTTTAGAAAAGAGGACGTGCATACCTGGAAATTCATTATTCCAATCCGTCGAATATTCAGAGTAGTTTTCACCATTTCTTGATTGGTACGGTGACGCATATGGGTCAGATGACCTGTATCTAAATAACGGTGGTGCCTTTCTTAGATTGTAAGAATTGGATCCTGATGCCTTATCTTCTCCGTTAGCAAGAGTTGCACCTGAAGAATGGTCGTTACCAACACGATCCATTGGAGAGGTCTCCAGAGGTTTCTTCTGGTTCTTGCTGTTTGGTGGTCTCCCTCTCCTCACAATCTTCGGCTGGGGTTCACCGTTATCACCTTCATGCCTCAGATTCTTAAAGTCCCTCTTTGCAAGCTCTTGTATAGTTCGTGCCTGATTTCGCCCATTATTTAGATACAGGATGACAGAAGATAAGTAAACAGGGCGTAAATTGGAAACAGGGCAAACCTGCCGATAGTAGACCGTATCTGATGCATTATATTGCATGGCATTCGAGCATATCAAATTCACATCAGCCTGAAATAGAAATTCAGTAAAAAAATCAGTACCAAATCCGCTGTTTACCTCAATAACACAATAGATAAAACAAAAACTCAATTGGCAGGAATATATTCTAGCAAGACAAAGATTAGCAGAAAACAGGAAAATATGAAGGATTAACAGTAAGACTAAGATCTTACTGTATTATGTTATAATATCATGTAACTTAATCCGGGATAGTAAGCATCATCGTCATACACTGGAGACTTAACTATGAAAGTACTACAACAGTACCAATTAAACAAGACAGACTCGAGCGGTGTAAGGTGTTATTATTTTCAATGTTAGCAGAAGCCATGAAGCATGCAAGTGGCAGTAAATTTATCCTCAGCACAAATAACATAACTTCCATCGGGCTCGTTTTTCATAGGAAAAACAATAATAGTAAAAAATAATACTAACATATTACAGTAAGATCTTAGTAAATTGTGATAGCCATAAAGAAAAAATAAGAGATATTCACTCTTCAACCAGTTTGCTACCAAAAATGATAAGCTCAACAATTCCATTTCTCATCATGAAACCAACCTCCAACTCTTCCAAATTTTTGTATTCTCCACTCTGGAGTTTCTTCCTCACTGTTCCAAAATCCATAGGCTGCTTTATTATGTCAAAATAATCAGGCAGCTGCATGAAAAAAACATGCAACGTCAGCACCAGAAAAAAGAACACTTTAGAATCGTAAATGATCTGTGATGCTATTATCACCTCTTCGGGATCCACAGGCTCAGAAAATACGCCATAAGTGTCCTTCCTGCGTCAAGATACACAGATATGTCAATGCTGACAACTAACGTGGAAACTAAAATATAGTAGTACACTATAGAAATTTATTAAAGATCAATCATATAACTAAAACAAGTCCAGAAGCAAGTTCATACTTTTGAAGTCTGTCAAGAATGAAGACCAAAAACTTTTTTTCAGGTAAGGCAGTTGCGGGACCAGTCTCCAACGGCGACCCTGTCCACAAAAATTAAATGAGAGTCCAGAGTCAAAGTCAAAACATAAACACAATTTATGTTTAGACACTTTAAAGTTTCATCCTAACTCCTATGGTTATGGCTCAAACCTTGTAGAGGAGTGTCTGTCGCTTTCACAGCCTCTTTATCCTGCAAACATCAATACAACACTCATTATCAAAACCCCGCAATTATTCATTCAAAACAAGCAATCACACGAAAGTCTCTTATAGAAGTAGAGTCGCACAGAAGTAGCTCGCAACGAATCAGATCATAAAGTGATAAAACAATAGCTTTAGCATTTAGCAGTGTCAAAGACACAAGACACAGCTATGCCACAGCACGATTAATAACCAGGGGCGGAACCAGAACTAAGTTACCATAGGGGCTAATCTATAAAATTCGACAAAATATACACTGAAACATAATGCAAATAAAAAAATTCGACAAAAAATACACTGAAACGTAGGGATTCCGGCGACGACCGTGGGGGCTTCAGCCTACGCTAGCCCCCACCTAGTTCCGCCGCTGTTAATAACCAATTCAAGTAAAGGCAAAACTGAACTTGCAACAAAGCACAATGCTTTATAACCAAATGACAAAATAAAACTCGCAAGCTTCCATCCCCGTTAAACAAGATCGACAAAATATACTCACTTGAAAAAGGAATGATCTTCATTTATAGAATATATGAAATAGTCCATGATTTAAACATGTACACCTTCATCACAGTAAACTACTATAAAGAAACTAGCAATAATTCACATAATTACAAGGAAACAGGGTAATTAATCTTCTTTATTTAGAGAAATAAACTTGACCCAGTCAAAACACAGCAATCCACTTCAGATCTTCAGAAACCACAGCATCGAAAAGGAAAAGTAAAACATCAATTCTTTTTAGCGGGAAATCCCAAAATCCCCATCAAATCAAAAACCCAAAAATTATTAAAACCCCCCAGAAATTCCGGGGCCAAATATTCCCAAAATAGAAACTTATGCTTCACAAAATTAATTAAAAATTGAAAATTTATGCAATCAAGAGCAATCAAGCGAACCAATTTTGTCAATAAAGAGTAGCAAACACAAATCCTCGAACAAATTCCCAAAATCTAACAAATTCAGCAGCGAATCCAAACCTGATCCACACCCCCATCGTCAGATCCGCCATCGTCGCCACCTAACTTCCGCTTCTTCGCCGGCCCCTCCTGATCCTCATCCTCAGGGTCCGAATCGTAGCCCGACCCGGACTCGGAACCCGAATCGGAATCCTGAGAATGCCGGCCGCTCTGCTGCTGCTGGGGAAGATGATTCTTCTCATCGGCCTTACTCTTCTCGTCCGATTGAGGCAGTCGAACGACGAGCTTGACCTTCTTCTCCTTCCGCTCGTCCTCGTCGTCGTCGAAGTCCGGCTGCGGCGAGGAATTAAGGTGATTAGGGTTCCGGCGAGTGGATCGGCGGTTTGAGGAGAGGGAAAGAGGGGTTTTGGGAGGGGTCGAGAGGGAGGGAGGGTTCTTGAGAGGGCGGCCCTTCTTCTTCTTTCTCGTCATCTCCGTTGTTGCCGCTGCCGCAGTTGGTACCTTACCCATTTCGGCTTCGGGTTTTGGAGAGAGAGAGAGGAGAGAGAGAGGGGGAGAGAGAGTTTCTTTTTTCTTTCTTTTTTTCGGCTGCTTTTTGGTACCTTGTAAATTTTAACTACTCCCGAACGACGTCGTCGCGATCGAATTCTCTCCTTTTCTTTTTTCTTTTTTCTTTTTTAGTTTCTCTCTCCTCTTCCCTTGAAAAACTACTTTATTTATTTATTTAACTAACTCTTATTCTAGTGGGAATTGGTGATAATTTTTTAACAAACAAATCGAAATTCGAAATTTACCAAAATACAATCAACATTACGATTTTGTCTAGTGGTTAAAATATATTTTGTCTCGTTTAAATTGTCTTACTTTTTTAATCGAGATGTCTCAAATGAATTATCATATTTTTTTTAATATGAAAAGAGTTAACTCTTACTTTTTAATACGAATCTCTAACTTTTCATTTTAACATTGCAACTAAAATTTCCTTATGAAATGATTAGGTAAATCTCTAAAGTGAATAATCGTGTATGTATAAATAAATGTTTATAATTATATTTCATAAATATAAACATTGCTCCTCTGACACACTTCATTTGACTTGTTTAATTTCGCCACAAAATTTTATGTACAGTGTTAAAAATGAAAAATAAGGGGTTAACATTGAAAAGTAAGGGTTAATTCTTTCTATTTAAGGAAACATGTCAATTGAAGTAGGACATCCCGATTAGAAAAAGGAGTCAAATAAAATGTGACTGTGGGAATATTAAAAAATAGTACACCCTATTAAAAAGAATTGAACTATAACTAGAAAAATTATTTATATGACATTGTCACATCACCCGTAACTCGGTAAGATTTCTTAATCAATACATGGTGGATAAATGAACATTTACATAATTTAGTATTAGATGTTTGGTCTCAATTTTGAAGGAAATGAAAAGATTGCAAAAAAATTGTTATGTATAATTTTTTTTTTAAAAAAGATACTTATAAATTATTATAATTGATAGAATAAGAAGGAACATTCTTTTGATTCTTTTTCCTTTTCTTTTTACTCAATTTTTTCCCCAAAACATTTATTTTAATTCTTAATTAAATGAGTATTTAGATGGAAATGTACAACAATATCTTTATATTGGATTTTATCTTTGAAGTTCTTTTTAGTGAAAATATGAATTGTTAAGGATTTGATATTAGTGGGAATGGAAATGGCTTTCTATACACATAACTTTGATTATTTCTTTCATGTGTATGGTTTAACATCTATCTATGGAAATGAAAATGAGTGATTCTCCTAAGCCCTAGCCAACCGATTTACTAGGGTTGGCAATTCGTGCGTGTCGGGTTGTTATCGTGTCGACCTGATAGTGACACGAACCTGTTAAGCCCAAACCTGAACACGATCCGTTAAAGATTTTCTAAACCTGAACACGAACACGACTTGAATTCGTCAAACCTGAACACGACTCGAACTCGACACGAACACAATACTGACACGAACCAACCCGAACTCGACACGAAATTAAGTTATTAAATCAGGGAGGCGGGTAAGTGGAAAGATTGTGAAGTAACCCGAATTAGGAGTAATTTATTAGTCAAAAATAATAAATCAATTAAATATTTATATTAACAGGTTACCTGAACCCGACACGAACCCAACCTGAACCCAACATGAAATTTTCAGGTCCTTGTTGTGTCGACCTGTTAGTGACAAGAACCCAATAAACCTCGACACAAACCCATTAATTTCGTGCGTGTTCGTGTCGGATTATCGTGTCGTGTCAAAAATTGCCAGCCCTACGATTTACATAACTTATTGCTAACAATTTAAGCATCATTAGGTTATATTTAGTTTAAATTATGTCAAATTTTCCTGAATTTGAAATTCATAAACACGAAAGGAGATATCAGACGTAACCATAATCAAACAGACGAGTTAAATTGAGTTTTTAGTTGTGATTTCAAACACACATTTCAAACACCATTGAGTCGTAATTAGTCGAGCTAACTAACTATAGAAATGAAAATGAAGTTGGAATGATTATAAACAAGTGGTTAGCTCAACTAAGTTTGGGCACAGATCGGTTAACCGGCCATGTGATAGGTAAAAAAAAAAAAAGACCATATAAAATCGGAGGTCTATCATCGTGAACCGGTCAATTTTGTGTTTTTATTGTTTTTTTACAACATGGGCTATATATACTTGCTTACTAAATAACATTTAGTTTTTCGACATTAAAATGTATTACATCCGTTTTTTGTAAACAATGATCTCATTTTATTAAAACTGAACCTAGATATTATAGTATGAAGCGATACTCTAACAAAAGCGCATGACAATGAAGAACACGAATTGGTAAGACGATTCCCTTCCAATCAAGATATCGGGAGTTCGAGACGTCTCGGTTGCGTGTGTTCGTGTCCTGAATGAAAAAAAAAAAAAAAAAAAAAAAAAAAAAAAAAAAAAAAAAAAAAAAAAAAAAGGTGGCATTTTTATTTTTTATTTATTCAGCCGTTTTTAACTCTTTTTTTGCTTATTTAGTGGGAGGGCCAAAATTCAAGATTTGGCCCAAAATTGATTCATGGGCTTCATTCAATTTTTCTTTTTTTTCTTAAAAAAAGAAAACTTTTTGAATTTGGCCCTCTATTAATTAATTAAGTACAATCAATTATAAGAAAGTGAAGATTAAAGTTCCAACTCAACTAAAGAATGAAGAGGTATAGATTCATTAATTAATCAAAAACTCATACGTCACCATCCAAAATTTTCACCAATTAAAAGCCTATTTTTGATTAATTAGAGAGAGGTTAGAGAGAGAGAGAGAGAGAGAGAGAGAGGCTAGTGCAGTCCTAATTACTATTTGATGAGTAGCTGAAAAACTTAGGTTATAATAAAAAGATGAAATGCCATCAAATTTAATGGTCTCAATTATTTAATCTACACATCTTGCCTATAAATCTCTTTTTATTATTTATTTATTTATTTCCAAGTTGATGGCAATAAGTGATATTAGCTATGGACCAAAAATTAAATTTTGTATAGTTTTATCTGTTGAGACGGTGAGATTACTAAGCATTTATTGCTCTTTTCAATTTCAAAATTTGAAACAAAACACTAAAAAACATATAGAATTGTATTTTGAGAAAAATTTCATGAAATTGATAAACAATACCATCATCAAAAGTAGCGTGCGTGTGTTGGCATAGCAGTAGGGGTTTAAGTATCGAAATTAAAGGTCCTGGCAGTTCCATATAATCCTTTCGATTCTGAATAATAAAATATGAATACTCAAAAAAAAAAAAAAAAAAAAAAAAAAATTGAATACTCAGAGTCTATTAAAATAATAAAATATACACACGTAGTAGAATCAGCGAAAAAAAATGGGGTCAAATTAGTGTGACCTAATATATTTGTAAAACTCCAACTAATCCAATGCCATTAAATACACAATTCACTTCATTATAGTTCAATAGTCCATTTTGAAACTTGATATTCTATATATAAACTTTTACAAAAATAAATAAAATAAATAACATACTATTATTGTGTAAGAGTTTTTAATACTAGTGTGTAGATGGAGGTATAATCAATTAAAGTACATTCCTAGGCAAAGCCCAAAAATAATTACTATTAAAAATATTTAATCGGATTATTATATAAAGTGACCAACTCTCAATCTTTCTTTGTTTATCACTTCTTATTTAAACAAAGATTCTTGAATAATAATTTCTATCAAATAATTTTGAGAGCTTATACCGAAATGTGCATTGCAGTTTTTATGTGGCAAACACATCCTCTCTACCCTTTCCTTCTTCTCCTCAATAGGGATGAATATCACAATAGGCAATTTTCTTTTTTCAAACATTTTTGTGTTTTTGTTTATTACCTTTTTAAGCAATTTGTGTTGAGTGTTTTCTTTTTCTTGAATGTTTTTGTAGGGCTACTAAGGAGGTAGGGTGGTGGGACGGCGGCGAGATCATCGGAGGAAGAGATGAGGTTGCCGGAGGGACGTGGTTGGCCTCATCCAAACAAGGCCGGGTCGCGTTTCTCACCAACGTCTTGGAGTTGGATGTTCTCCCTCAGGCGAAAACTCGAGGAGACCTCGTCATCCGTTTCCTACAGGTATGGAGGCGGACGCAGGAAAATTTTTCTAGTTTGGATACATTTTCTTTTGTAATGCAACTATTTGCACAACATAGCAATAATATATGTGTGTATAGATGTGACATTTTTATTAGTGTGCAAGAAAAAGTTTTTTCTACTTCGACAGACAGTCTAACACGAGTTTTCATGCAATATACAGAGTAACAAGAGCCCGAAGGCGTTTGCAGAAGAATTGGTGAAAGAGGCAAGTGAGTACAATGGTTTCAACCTCATTGTGGCCGATCTAGTCACAAAATCAATGATGTATGTCTCAAATCGGCCTAAAGAGGCCGATTTTTCCATCCAAGCCGTCCCTCCGGGCATCCACGTCCTCTCCAATGCCATGCTTGACTCGCCCTGGCCCAAGGTAAACTTCATCATAGCTACCAAAATAGTCCAAGCCTCGATCTTTTAGGCACATACATTTTTGGGTTAGGCCGGGGCCGGACACTATATTTCTTCTATTCTGAAGCCCTTTTTGATCGTATATAAAAAATAAATTCGAATTGCTTTGGGGCAGGCGGAGCGGTTGGAGATGAGCTTCAAGGCACAAGTGGAGCAGTACGGGGACGGGGACGTCCCGGTGAAAGAGCTGGTGGAGAAGCTGATGAGGGACACGGAGAAGGCCGATGAGAACAAGCTTCCCAACATATGCCCCCGTGATTGGGAGCACAATTTGAGCTCCATTTTTGTTGAAGTAGACACACCATTGGTAATAATAATAATTATAAATAATTACAACATAATTAATAATTAATATTTCAATTAAAATTTTTAATTAATTTGAAAAATGCAGGGGAAATATGGGACAAGAAGCACTGCTGCATTGACTGTGAAGGCGAGTGGAGAAGCCAGTTTCTATGAGATTTTTCTTCAAGGACAAGAATGGAAGCAGCACACATTGAATTACTATATTCAGAAACTCTGATTATTATTATTATTATTATTATTATTATTATTATTATTATTATTATTATTATTATTATTATTATTATTATTATTATTATTATTATAAATTCCAACCAAATGTAATGCAAATTTGAATTGTTTGTGCTTTTCTTAAAAAAAACAAAAAATTATACTACTCCATTTTTACATTAATTGTTATAGGGCATGAAATCTGTTTTTAGAGTGTTGGACAAAAAATTATTAGTAGTGAAATAGTAATGAAGTATAGGCAACGGCTATATATTGTACTTGTACTTGTACTTGTACTACTCTATTCAGTAATGAATTTCAAATGTGTATCGTATTTTGTACAAAGAGCTCTTTTAATTTTATCGATTTACATTACATGCCACGAAAGACTCAAACATCGACCCTCATTCTTGCAATTTTGTATACCGTTGTTTTCGCCTAGATGAATAGACACATTTTTACCTCTTTCTTGCTTAAGCATGACAAATTCCATAGCAAGATACAACATAGTCCTATCATGAATTACCAAAACTAACTTGAAGCGTGCAATTCATGAAGTTTTTCCTAAATAAAATCGAACCAACTCTCATCATATCAAAATCTAATGCTATAAACACATTCACAGCATAAAAGATTTCCCAGCATCATCAAGCTAAATATAGAGAATGGAGCATCGACAACATATAGAAGGACAATCGAGAAAACTACTGGGAAAACTAAGCTTCTCATTAGGAATTTACCACATACATAGGTCTAAGGAGTTAGCAAAAGGGACAAAGTTGATAGTACCATATTATAAACTACATATTCATGTTCACACAGATGAAATTGAGTATGGCTGCCCTAACCATATCACCGAGAAACATCCAAAATACACTAACAAGTCCTCAATGTCAATCTTGTCACAGAGTATGTATCAGCCCCGATCTAATCATCGTCTTCCTCCTATACATCAAATTGAACAATAAATTATTATCAGCATGACTGAAAAATGTATATTTGAGGATTGAGATTAGAGTAACTGAATACTCGATGTACACAACTAACCTCGCCACTGCCTTCCTCATCATCTTCATCGTTAACTTCTGACTTTGACTTGTCAGAATCTTCATCAGCACCTCCAGCCTATTACAATGTACGAGAGTTATATTGCAGTGAGAGAACAGCATAGGCAGGTATATAAAGCTTACATTAGAAAGGCACTCTAAAGTCTAGAATAGCCGAATAGGCGGTAAGAAATAGATGACAACAGCCAATTACCAATTTCCTGTTGTAGGCCTCCATGGTTCGTTCGTATTTTTCCTTGCGCTTCTCTGCCTCTGCCACATATGGGGCCTTTTCCTGTATCACATATGTTCCATTCATGAGAATATTGTAATAACAGAACAAGTCTGATCAGGACTGTTAGGACTACAGGCATCAAGCACTGAATATAGTTACCTCATCAGTCAATGACTTCCACTTATCACCACCAGCTTTACCAACCTATAACACATCCCATTCATTCAATCAATCTCACAGAAACTAAACGAGAATGAAAAGCAATATACTATAGGCAGAGTTACTTACAGCAGCAACAGATTTGTTGTTAGGGTGCTTTTCCTTGTATTGCTTCCTAAAGTCTTCCCTGCAATTATAGATAGGAGAGTAACATCTTTAGTACTCAACAAAACAAGCAATGATAAGAAAAGTATGGATAAAATCGACTAGTGTAGGATTTTGTATACATGAAAACAAAGAAAGCACTTGGGGGCCTCTTTGGCTTGTTTGGGTCCTTTGCAGCGTTCTTCTCCTTCTTCGTCATCTTCACACCAAGCCTAATATCATAAACATAAAATCATCACTCCTCCAACAAACTAGATCCAGGCATTACACAAACTAAGCCAGAAATCCAATGAAAAACGATTGGCAATCACCCTAGCTCCAAGTATTTACACAATTAGTACAAAGAACATGCGTTAGGTAGAAGCAAAAGCAATCTTAAACAGAAGCAAAAAAGTGCCTAGCATATTCAAGTGAATAAACTCTTCACAGCTATAGTCACTAGAAAACACGTAAATGAAGATAACACACCAAGTTACAACTCCTGATAACTATCAAATCAACATAGGCAACACCAGTATATAGCTAAATAACAAAGCACAGAAGACAATGCATGCAGTTTGTAGCTCAAATATCGATTATGATCTACATAGTGAAATGCTTCAATTATGAGAAGAATAAACACTCACAAACCACCAAAAACCAATCCAAAGCCTAGAGAATAAACGCAACATTTGAATGCATTTAGTCAAGAAAAATTACTGAATTAGCAAATAGCGCTATAAACCTTAACTTGCTCTGAAAATGACAGATCCACAACAGCTAATTCACCCCAAACTGTTCATTTTCTGTGCAACATAATTCAAAACCGCAGAAATTAAAAAAAAAAAAATATATATATATATATATATATATATATATATAAGTAATCACCAATAATCGCAAAGCAACACCAAGTCCGAGAGCAAATAAAATTGAAGCGAATACAAACACAATCCCAGCAAACGGTAGATCTCACACTAAAACCAGAATCACAAATGTAAAACCGAAGCTAAAACAAAATCAATAAGCAGCAGCATCTCAAGCTGAACCGACTCCAAACCTAGATCGAAACGAGAAGAATTCCAAGGGGAAAAGCACATAAAAATTAACACCAAAAAAAACATGCTCACTTGCTATCGGAAGTCCTCTTCGACTCAGCTCTCGATTTGCCTCCTTTCATTTCTACGCAGATTCACTTCAACCAAAAAAACGTCAACGCAGTCAGAAACGAACCACAAAAACACAAAAACTCGACAAAAAAAAAAAGCAACAAACAGCGGAAAACGGAACGGAAACCGCAGAAATTCACCTGAAAAAGCAGCGAGAGCTAGGGTTAGGGTTTTCGTTGAGAGAGAGAGAGAAAGGTAGAGAGGGAAAGCGAAGAGGGGGTGTGGGGAGTGAGGAGGAAATGAGGCGAAAGGGGAAAATATTATAAGGGGGGTGTGGAGGTGGCAAAATTGAAAATATCCCTTTAAATTTAAATCGCGTGTCCTCAGAAGAAAATTGGAGGGGGAGTTTTTTGGGCTTTTTAGTTTTAGGCGGGATCTCGAAATTTTCGCCACGTCAGCGCCTTGTGCTTTTAATTGGGCCGACCGCGCCCTATTTATGTGTCATTGTATTTTTTTCAGACATTTATTTGCCATCATTGTTTTTTAATTTTAGTGTATATTTAATGAAGAAGATATTTTATTTTTCAAAAGAAATGTCCAAGATATTTTTTTTATATACTCCCTTTTTTTTTTTTTTTATCAGACAAATGTTAGTTGTTAGATTAGATATTAGTATGCAAAGTTTCCAATAACTCCAATAAAATTCCCCAGACAAATGTTAGTAGTTGTTAGATTAGATGTTAGTACTCCCCTCGTCTTTGGTTATTAGTACCGTTTGGAACGTCAGAGACTCACATAGGAACTAAGGGAAGAGGGAATACATTGGTTGTAATCAATTCTGATGAGAGAAAGTTAATTTTATATTTTTATAAAATGAGACTAATAACGAGGGACAGAGAGGGGTAGTAGATGATATTCGTTACAATTTTACAATCATTACACCTTCTACTTATATAGATAAAAAAAATATTTCATGTGTACCACTTCGAGTATCCTAGTTTTTTAATCGGATCATCCAACATAAATTATCATGTTTCCTAAATGAAAAAGATTAACCCTTATTATTCACTTTTAAAAATGCATCTAAAATTTTATGCCGAAAAGAATCGGGACAATTGAAGTGAACAAAGACGGTATTACAATGCCCCTAAGTTTGCAGTGTATTGAACCCTATGGTTAAGTTAGAAATTTAGGTCGAAGGGTGTTAAAACTAAAAAAAAAAAAAAAAACAAAAAAATATATTTTTAAAATATAAATCTATTGTAAGTTCTTTTGGAGGGTGTTGGTGTTCACTCCGACTCTACAACAGAAAGAAAGATCTCTCGTTATGAAAAAGAGACTACGGTACATCAAGACAAAATGAATAGGACGGAGGGAGTATATGCTTTTGTAATTCCACCAAACACTCATTTGAAGTAGAACACTTTCTCAAAAAAGTAGTGCATAAAATAAATAAACACACTACTACATACTCTCAAAGATGAAAACTACTGTAGCCTAGCCCTTGATATTATTATATAAGAAATAAAGATATTCATAAATATGTGGGGAATACTCAAAGCAATGGCTTCCTTCAACTCAGTTCAGGTAAGATACTGTTATGTTACAACAGAGAGCAACTTTTTATCCTCCCGAAGCACAGGAGCGAACTCATTCGACATTTTCCATCTCTTGGTTCTCGTCCGAGCTAACTCTGGATCTCGCACTTGCTGAATTGCAGGAACAAGGCATTGAGGGACGGGGAAAATGGCGTAAATTAGGATAGTATCAATGTCGAAATCTTCCTGCAAGTGTGAATGATCAATGATCATGGACTATTCTAGAGGGGGAAATTATGATTAGACTAAACAAAGAGAAGCTAGCCACTACTATTTGGCAGCCTTGAGGTCCTTCTGCACTTGATCGTGAGCACGCAGCAAAGAAGCTCGTATATTTGATATCTCCACCAGCATTTCCAGAGCTGCCAAAATTAGAACACGTGCCCGAGAAACAAAGTATGTGAGAGTTCTGATAATTTGGAGAAAGCTCTTACTTACTATGACTAGGATTTGCAAAGTACATTACCAGATTACACAGAGGGATTATCAGTCAGTGAACCTAAGATGTTGATATACCTACCTGTCTCAAACGATAGTTGGGTTGCACGCAGCTTAGGAGAGACCAGCATCCCAAACATGGAAAGCGATTTAGATCTTTCCTTCTGGACCTGCAGAAGTAGTTATAAGATTTCATTACGAGATACTAAAAGTATAGTTCAGTCTAGTGTTGAAGCTATACTATGCCTGATAGGTCATCAAAGACAGCTTTCACAGAATGGTATAACATCCGACATCAGATGGTTCATAACATAATTATGTTGCAGAAGACTATACGCACTGAAGAACTCAAAAGACTGATTCATTTCATCCACGATGGAGATTGTAATAACTTACAAGGTTATCAGGGGAAACCGGAGATTCGCCACTCTGTTCCCTTCTCCCTTGAGGTTCTTCACAAGTAAAAATAAATCCATATAAATAGTGTGTCGAAAGATATAAAACCCACACCACTTCTTCTCTAACTTGCATACAAGACAGAAGTAGATGGTAAAAATAATATGATAACATGACTCAAAATTATAAAACTGCTGCGAGAAATATGCAAAACTTTTCCCTGGTGTTTTAGGCCTGAAACCGTGATAGGGCGAACTAGCCAACAGTCAAAGAAAGGAAGAAAACAAATGAAACTGGACTTCTGAGATTTACCCTCGTTCCGAGCACCTGGGCTTTCAGCCTTGGTTGGTGACACTTCTTC
This sequence comes from Thymus mandschuricus, assembly GCA_029379335.1. Taxonomy (NCBI): domain Eukaryota; kingdom Viridiplantae; phylum Streptophyta; class Magnoliopsida; order Lamiales; family Lamiaceae; genus Thymus; species Thymus mandschuricus. Next base: position 35,884,887 of record CM057075.1, on the reverse strand, counting down.
ATCCTTAGCTTTGGCTTCCCCAGAATTCTTTTCAGGATCTTCAGAAGACACCCATTTGCACAACGTAATGCGTGGTAGCTCTACATCAGTGGCGTCAACTAGAAAAGAAAACACAAAATCCTTTACTAAGTACTAACATAGTCAATTCACAGTCTTATGCTAAAGGCATACAAGCAAGTCGATTATGCAAAATTGTAATCATACAGAGTCGATAATTGCACTAAAACAAAAAGTTACCATTCTCTACTTCGAGCATCGTTGAAGCATGGTGGGATTTGAGGTTATATAACGCGCTGCTGACACGAGTAGCTCCCATGGATTGTCGAGCGCTTGCTAGATCCATCCACCCCTGCAGAACAGCTGTTCATCAAACACAAAACCCAAGCATAACAACAAAACAAATCGAATCCAGCTATCGAAAGCAGTCCTCCCCGATTAACAGAGAAAATCTTCAAAGTAAACAAACACATCACTGCAAAAGTATATGCTCAAGCAGCTGCAAAAGAAACCATCCACTCATCACTTTCCCAGAAAATTCCACATACAGTTGATGCAATCGAGTTTTTCCCTAATAACCAACACCACAAAAATCGACAAGCAATGCTGAAATCGCAGCCTCCAAAATCCAATCTACCTAAGCAAAACATCATACGCGTGTTCCAAAAAAAAAAAAAATCAGGATCAAGGAAACAAGCGGATAAACCCTAGGAAGCAAGGATTCAATCATTTCGCAATGGCGATTACAATTAGCTCGAATACATACGAATACGAGACGATAATTCGATAAATTTTCACCTGACGAAGAGTTGATGATAAGGAATCCATTAGAAGTAGGTAAGCATCCATGGAATCCAAGAAATTCAACACGTGGAGATCAGTTTCCATGAGCTTATCAGTTGATTGAGTCATGATTGGGGAAACCTGCATCTTCTGAGAAATCGATCTCTCTTGAATCTTTTGATACTGCTACTGTTAGTGCTCGATCGATTTTGACAATGAAGAAGAAGTGGAAGTAGAATTTTGAATCTTACATGAGTAACAAGTGCTTGTATTGAGAAAGGAAAATTTTGTTTTTTCTATTTCATTTCTTAGGTCGAGAAATCTATTTTGCTTAATCGAGAAAAAACAATTAAAATTGATTAAAAAATGTAATGATTGTACATACCTGATATTATTGATATTTTATACACCCTCCGTCTTTAAATAAGTGTCCCGAGCCGCCAAAAATTTTGTCCCTAAATAAGTGTTCTATCACAATTTTCCAAGCAAAAATAACACAAAAGTACCAAAACTACCCTTCTTGAAAATCTAAAAGTGGGAGAAAGACAAAATAAATAAATAAATAATCAAAGATTTTAAGGGCATAAGTGTCATTTTAGCATTCTCCTTGGTTTTTTCAAATTGGCGGCTCGGGACACTTATTTAAAGACGGAGGGAGTATTGTATTAGAGGATATTTATGAAGATTGATAATAGTTTTGGCTGATCGATTACCTTATTCGGAGTAATATTTTTCGATATCGATGGTTCAATTCGAACCATGTTTTCCAAGCTTGTGCAATAATAATTTCAGTTTATTTTAAATTTTATTTAATAAAAAAGTTGCTCACCAACTTATTTTCGTCGGTGTTTATTTTAAGACAAAGAAAGTAAATTTGGATAATAAACAGTTTTTTTAAGGGAAAAAATAAGAATAAGAATAAGCGCCTGCCGTATAATGCAACAGTTGAACGAAGACGACGACTATTATTTACATACACATTGCTTCAGTCAACTCTTCAATCCTCAAACTTTTCTTGCTTAAATTATTTAGTACTGTATTTTATAATGCCATTGAGAAAATGTTGTTCCTTGTTTCTCTTTCTTCTTCGCAATTTTCTCCATGATTTTTCACCCAGATATTTATTTTCTTGATCATCTTTGATTTTCTGTTGACTGTCTCTCTCTCTCTCTAACAACTGCAGTTCTTGAAGATTCTTGTGGAGGTAAATTTTTTAGGGCCCTTTTTTCTTTCTCGTGAACTGAAAAATTCAATGGTTGTTGCTCATGATTTTGAATTTTGATTACTGCTGCAAGTTATGTTTGTGTTCGAACTGATTAATTTATCTGGGCTTGGGAAATTTTGTTTTTGTTTTTGTTTTGTGTTCTTGAAAAATTATGGCATCAGATGATTAAGAATGAACAATTTTGAGTCTTCTTCAAGAATTATTTTGCACCAAAATGTGAAATATGGATGGAGCTAACTGAATTCAAGCATAATTAATCAAATATGTAGCAAAGATGCAAAGGGACTTTTCAAGAACCCTAGTTGTGTTGTGAGTAGTTAGTTGTAAGCATCATCTTTGCCATGTGTAGATTAAGATATATAGTTGCAGTAAGCTCTCTCTCTCTCTCTCTCTCTCTCTCTCTCAGATAGAAGGAACCTTACAAATGTTGTTATTTTGCATAGTTCTGCTATAAATCCGATGACCGGAAGCTGGGACGGGAACTCTGACCTCGGAGCTCAATCCGATGATAGCTATCTGCGTATAGAGCCGATTTACGATGCATTCTTGTGCCCCTTAACGAAGCAAGTGATGCAAGATCCAGTAACCTTAGAAAACGGGCAGACATTCGAGAGAGGGGCCATTGAGAAATGGTTGAGAGAATGCAAGGAGAGTGGAAGGAAGCCAATCTGTCCCTTGACACTGAGAGAGTTGAGAACCACTGAGCTGAGCCCTAGTATTGCTTTGAGGCACACGATCGAGGAATGGAGTGCGAGAAACGAAGCCTCGAAGCTTGACATGGCGCGGAAGTCTCTATCCCTAAGCAGCTCGGAGAATGATGCACTGCAGGCTTTGAGATTCGTGCAGAACCTCTGCCTCGAGAGTTCCTCAAATAAGTGTGTGGTCCGTGATGCCGGCTTGATACCTTTGATTGTCGATGTGCTGAAGAGCTCCAGTCGGAAAGTTCGTTGCAGAGCTCTTGAAACTCTTAGGATCGTGGTGGAGGAAGATTCTGATAATAAGGTTGAGGTTTTGCTATGTAATCGCTAGCTCGGTCCGTGCATTCATCCGATGTTGTTTCTGACTCGATTCCAGTTTCTTATCTTTGCAGGAAATCATGGCCGAAGGGGACACTGTGCGCACGATAGTCAAGTTCTTGTCTCACGAACAATCGAAAGAGAGAGAAGAGGCCGTCTCTCTCCTTCACGAGCTTTCTATCTCTGAAAAGCTTTGTGAAAAGATTGGCTCTGTTAATGGGGCGGTTCTCATTTTAGTTGGGATGGTGAATAGCAACTCGGAGAGCGCTGTGACCGTCGAAATGACTGATAGAACGCTCGAGAATCTGGCTCGATGCGAGAACAACGTAAGGCAGATGGCTGAATGTGGAAGATTGCAGCCTCTTCTGACCTTACTTCTTGAAGGTTCAGTCTCTTTTCATGAATACATCACATCGATATTGATAGGATCGTATCGAGTATCATAATTTCGTCTTCAAATCTAGATCGAAGCCACTTTTCTCGTACCGGATAGTCGTATTGGCTGACATATGTATTAAGATAGCATAGTGCTGAGGATTTGTTATTTCTTTTGCAGGCTCTCCCGAGAAGAAACTCTCCATGGCTGCCATTCTCGGAGAACTCGTCCTCGACAACGAAGTGAAAGTGTTCGTAGCGAGGACAGCTGCATTTTCGCTCATTCATCTCATGATGCACGAAGAAATGCCCGCTAGAGAGGCCGCTCTCAAGTCTATAAACCAGATTTCATCCGATGAAACGAGTGCCAGGATCTTGATCGAGGCAGGCATCCTACCCCCTCTCGTGAACGATCTCTTCACCGTCGGAGCAAATCAGCTCCCGATGCGATTGAAGGAAGTTTCTGCGACGATTCTTGCAAATGTCGTTAACTCGGGCCATGATTTCGACTCGGTTCCCATCGGGCCTAACTACCTCACTCTAGTCTCGGAGGAGACGATTCACAAGTTTCTACATCTTATAAACAACACAGGCCCTGCGATAGAGTCGAAGCTTCTCCAAATTCTAGTGGGGCTTACAAACTCTCAAGCAACCGTAGCCAGTGTCGTATCCGCCATTAAAAGCTCAGGTGCTACTATGAGCTTAGTTCAGTTCATCGAAGCTCCTCAAGCGGACTTAAGGGTGGCTTCGATTCGACTTCTTCAGAACCTCGTTCCCCACATGGGCCCGGAGCTAGCCGGCTGCTTACGTGGCACGGCTGGCCAGCTCAGCAGCCTAGTGAGACAGATTCTCGAGAATGCAGTGATAAGTGAAGAACAAGCAGCTGCAGTTGGATTCTTAGCTGATCTCCCCGAGAAGGACTCCGGTCTAACCCGACAGATGCTAGCCGAAGGCGTGTTCGAGCTCTTCGTTTCGAGAATCATTAAAATCAGGCAAGGCGAGACGAGGAGGAACCGGTTCTCGACCCCGTACCTAGAAGGGCTCGTCAAGGTCGTCTCGAGGATCACATTCATCCTCTCCGAGGATTCAGGTTCCGCCCGCGAAATCTGCCGCGAGCACAACCTGGCATCCCTCTTCCTAGACCTTCTCGAATCCAACGGTCTCGACAACCTGCAGATTTTCTCGGCCACGGCCTTAGAGAACCTCTCCCACGAATCGAAAAACCTGACGAAACTGCTCGAGTTCCCTCCTCCCAGCTTCTGCGCCTCGATCATCCCCTGCTGGAGCAAGCCACCGGTCATCACCGGGCTCTGCCCCATCCATCGAGGGATATGTTCGTTAAAGGAGACCTTCTGCCTCTTGGAAGGCGGAGCCGTGGAGAAACTGGTGGCGGCCTTGGACCACACGAACCCGAAAGTAGTCGAGGCGTCGCTCTCCGCCCTGGCCACTCTGCTAGAGGACGGAGTCGACATAGACGAGGGAATCCAGGTGTTACTAGAGGCAGAAGGAGTGAAGCCTATACTCGATCTGCTGCTCGCAAAGAGGTCGGAGAGCCTACGGAGGAAGGCCGTGTGGACGGTCGAACGACTGTTGCGATGCGAAGACATAGCCTATGAAGTTGCAAGTGATGCTAATGTGAGCACAGCCTTGGTTGATGCCTTTCAGCATGGAGACTGCAGAACTAGGCAAATTGCTGAGCATGCATTGAAACATGTTGATAGAATCCCTAATTTCTCTAGCATTTTCCCTAATATTGTTAGTGTAGAGTAGTTGTATATTTATACTCTCTCTCTCTCTCTCTCTCTCTAGAAACATACTTACTGTTTATATGAGTTTTCAAGATTCAGTTTGGTGTGAAGATGTTCTTGTTTGTGTCTGAGCAGTGATGAAATAATGAAGGTTATGAACCATCTTCTTTTAGTGTGATTTGATGTGGTTTCTCTCTCGGTTATCGAAGAAACGGGATAATTGCCCCTAAATACACAACCTTTCGATTTTTTACTTGATTTGGCGCACGAAAACGGTTGGGAGGAAAAGAATTGATCAGTTTAAATCCGATCCGTTCAAAAGGTTATGTATTCGAGTTCAGACGTTCAAGCTCACCAGCAAAACCGGAATTTGACGAAAGATCATGTATTCAGAGGCAAATATCCCGAAACGAAACTCAAAAACTTGTCTAAAATTCTTGAAAACATATATGCAAATAGTATGTAGATGAATGAAGAGGTATCATACAACAACAATATAATGAAGAAAAGAACAATGTCAATAACAAAGCTTCAATCGAAGAAAAAAAAAACAGAGCGAGAGAGAGAGCGATTGAAACAATGGAAGTCTCGATTTACAATCTTAGTACAGTCATGGATTTTGTAGTGCAGGAAGAAGCATCCAGATCATGTGCAGCGTGGTTTCTGGAGATATGGTTCCAATCTTTCCGACCGTCCGAGACGTCGAACACCGTCACGAAGTCGATCACCTGCCCGAAGATCTTGAACATTTCGACCCCGAAGATGGCGTCCCCGTCGCCGACGAAGGCCGCGTTCCAGTCCATGGGGGCGTCCGGGTGCGTGGACACCTCGTTCCATTTCAGGAGGTCGAGGTCGAGCTCCCAGAGCTTCCTCACCGCCTTGTTTCTCCTCCCGATCTGTCCGTCTCCCTCGCACCAGGAGACGGAGAGCATCAGGAGACGGTTCTGGCAGGACACGAGCTTCGGGTAGTAGTCGTGGACGCGGGGCGGGTTTGAGGAGATCGTCTCGATTCTGATCCAGTAGCCCCGTTCTATGTCATACCCGGCGATTCTGTCGCTCTCGGAGTAAACGTACAGCACACCGTAGCACACGACTCCGGTACAGGCCACGCCGAAATCGAGAGGCAACCTTTGGATATCCGTCCATTTATTCGATACGGGGTCGTATATTTCGCCAGAGTCGAGTGATTCGTCCCAAGATCCGTGGCCTCCGACTGCAATTATCACAAACTTCTTACCGCTTTTTTGCCTAGTAGTCTTGCACGGCTTGATGGTGTCGAAAAGCGAGATCTCGTTCTCATCGAGAGACTGCTTGGATTGCCTTCTAACCGAGAGTCGGTGTGGATCTTCGTACACGTCTGTCACACCACCTACTCTTGATCGAAGCAAACGCTTCTCCGATCGAATCTGTTGATTTCTCGAGAGAAAATAATCTTGATTCACCTCCGAAACCCCTAAAACCGGAGACGATCTAGCATGCTTCATCGCTGCAGCTTTTTTCCAAGATTTCGTCAAGGGACTAAACACCAAAACTCCTTTATGAGTCTTGAACGAGCTTCGATCCACCCTTCCGAAGTTGGTTAAACTCGAACGACCTCCAACGACATAAACATCTTCTAGAATGCTAGCAACGGAGAAGAGAAACCTCCCTTTGATAATCTGGGAATCGATCTTATGCCATTGATTTTGAGCCACATCCAACGCGTGGATTTCACCGGAGCAATACCCGTTCTTCACTAAACCAAAGAGAAACAGCCACGAACTTTGAAACGAGCCTTCTCTTCTGATCTGCATGAAACGAGACGACGTAGTCAAGTACCTCCATTTCTTGCACACGAGACGAGCATTGACTAAACTAGCCAAAGGCAGCCTAACTAAGCACATTTCAAGAATGTCATCCGGGATCCGTGCGTTCATGCTATTGCTCTGCTCGAGTTCTTTAAATTTTATCAGCTTCCTGTTGTTCCTCCGAAAGAATCTCTCCATCCCGATGGAGAAGCAGTCAAACTTCATAATGGAACTCTCCTTCCCCACACTCGAGCCCTTTCCTTTCCCATCCTCACTCGCACTCGATCTCCTTCGACTGCTTAGATCCTCAGGCTCTTCATCCATGTCAGCACTCACTCTGCAACCTCCTCCTCTCCCATAAAGGGTAAGACATCTCAAGGAGACACCATTGATCTCGTCTTCTTCAGAACTCTCGTGCTTTTGGCTCTTCCTCTTCATCTTCTGGCTCATGCTACGTACGAGACGTTTAGGAACGCTCATAGGCTCGAGCTCCTGTCCAACAACCTCTTCACCAGCTGATCTTTGAGAAGCCATCCTTCTACGCTTATTATACACAGCAACGAAACGAAACACGAGCCTTCTAACAACTAAAATGCAAGCTCCCGAGCTTGTACGTTTCGATCACACGAAGGAAAGAGCTGCATTAACAACTCATCAATCAGTACATACAGATGGCTTCTCTAGGGCAAAATCTGAACAAGATCAAACCATATGATTTTATTCTGTTCTTCAAATTAAAGTTTAAAAATCCACCATTTTTCGAGATTTAGTGCAACTGTAAATCAACCAAAGCCCAGAAAATAAGCTAACAAACATACATAAGAGGAAATTAAGCCCAGAATTTCACATAATTTCAAGAAATTAAAACAGCAGATTCAATCACACCCATCACTGAAACCCTCACCAAATTTCAAAAATCACAATCAAGAAACTTCAAGAACACATCAACACTGCGAGATTCCAATAATGCCGCACAAATGCAAGATAGAAAGCAGAAAAGTGAACAGAGAGGGAGGAGAGAGAGAGAACCTTGGCGTCGAAGGATTCAAGAACACAGAAAACAGCCCATCTGAAAATTCAGGGGAAAACCCATTCAGATCCAACCCACATAAAAAGCTCGAATCTTGAACCTTGAACGATATTAAACTGAAGCATTCATGGTGTGAACATGGAGAAATCATGCCCTCTCCTCCATTTGTATTTTGCCCCTTTCTTTATGAATAATAATTAATAATATATTTCAATTTATATCTATTTGGATTTTTACATTGCTAAAGGGGAAGAAGACACGACCAACCTGATGAAATTGAAAAGCAACATCTCTCTCTCTCTCTCTCTAGTCTCTCTTTAATTCTTGCTTTTGGGTTTAGTGATTATGCATTGCATTTGCTAAATTTGTTCTTTCCTTTACTTTTTCAAATCTGTGGGTGAAATGATTAAGCAAGAGAGTGAGAGTCCCACTTCTTGCTTTTCACTTATATGCTCCTCTCCACTCTCATTTTCACTCTCATTTCCATTTTCATTTTTATTTTTATAACTTATAAGAAATACTCTCTTCGTCCTTAATTTTTAGGTTCAGAAAAATTGATACAGAGTTTAATATACCGTGATAATATAATAAAATTATATTTAAGGAATATGGTCGTAAGTTTTTGTAGAGAGTCTTTGTCTAAAAGGAAAATGTCTTAAAAATTGCAAACGTATGAAAAAAGAAATAGACAGTTGTTTTTTCGGGATAAAGAGCAATTTTTATTTCATATTTCATGCCTATATATTAATAAAATCTATGACACAAAGAGTGGGTGTTTTGGATTTAAAATTTTGAATGCGAATAACAATGAATATAAGAGACAAAATTGTATAGAGACCACCAAATTCTATGTATCTAGTGTTGAGAGTTCCAAAATTTAGTATAGTAAAATAAATGAAACTTACCAAAAAAAATAAAAATAAAATCTAAACTCTATTTAAAAAATATAGTACCTAATATAAAAAAAATTATTGACGTAGTGTTACGTTATGTTTTGACACATTAAGTATACCCATAATAAGTAAGAGAGTGTTGTAATGATCGGCTTCCGAACTGACGGCTGATATCACATGCTGTAGTGGACAAAATCCGTTTGACTGATCCAACTCAATTGTTCATGCTTGATTAGCCCAACTCCAAGTACTTGTGAATAATCAGTCCATCAGTTAGACGAAACAATTTACTTGGCCTAACTAACTATTCAAAAGCCTTGTATCCATTGGGCTGACTGAACCCACAAACCGCCTAGGAGTCCATGCAATCAGCCAAATAATTCAATTTTAATCCCAACCAACCTAACAAAGGGAACGAGTCAGCCGGGAGAAAATCTCCCCACATTCTCAATAGCTTGAGGCGGACTAGGGTTTTGAAGGGAAAACCCTAGTCAGACGAGTCATCATATATAAACTCATGAATGCTAGGTCAAAGACATCATCTCACTCACTCACGCATTCACTCCACTCGCCAACTGACTCCTCCTCGGAAACCCTCCACGCTCCATCAGTCGGCGACGGTTCAACTTCAATCGGACGACACCGCCTATCATCATCTCCACATTGCTCACTCTCACCTCCATCCCAATCGGAATTTATAACATTCTTTACTTGTTCATTTTCCACTGTTGTGTTACCGTTTTCCGACTACTTTATTTTCCGATTACTGACTTGAGCGTCGGAGGTCCTTTAGCCGACACCTTCACCGGTGTCCATCGAAGGGCTCTTACATTTGTTCTGTTTGATAGGTTGCTAGTGCCTCCTCTTCAGTCGGATTTGATCAGTCAGGTCAAACCAGTTGAATCCACTTCAATTGTAGATTTACCCTCTACACATGCCAACAAAGTATTTTTCAGTGTGAACATGTCATCGACTATATCAATCTTTGGGGGAACTTGAGTTTAAATTGTAAAGATCGATTGTCCGAAACTTGTGCAATTGAATGTGTATCCAGTGATGTATGCAGTCCCAAATACGGTAAATTTTGAAGTTCTTATGGGTAGACTTTCAAAAAAGAAGATGTATCTTGTGCTAAAAGTAGCATATATCAATCAAATCCTTTAAGCTTTATTCGAATATGCAGTCTCATTATGCAATCTCTTGAAGGCACTCACATTCTGGTATGTCTCGGTTCATTCATGTGCCCATTCACTTTTAAATCCTTATGGGAGCCGCTCATTAATCCGTGCTACTATGCACCGCCGATCATCTCGTAATTCTGTCCCGAACATCACAAGTTTTGTTTTCGTGATAGAAGAATGTACACTTACGCATCATGGATACATTTAATATGTTCATTGTCGATGAGTCTTAAATTAAATTATAGTAAAAGATATCGCTTCGTGTATTCACTTTATAACGAACCATCTTGTTATAATAATATAGAATTTAAATCGTACTAAAAGATTCGCTGTGAACACTATTAAATTTGTCGATACGGATGTTTGTATTAAGGTGTAATGTAATGAGGCATAACTTAAACTACCTTTATTTCATTTACTTATCTAAATAATAGTATAGAATTTGCTACACACATCTCTACAAAATGAAAAATAGATTATACCAATATTGGTGAGTTAGGTGGTAATGGGAATGGGTCCATTTTTAATTATGATAACTTGACAAGGCATAATTTATAAATTAGGTGGTGCCATTTTGTGTAATAAAACCATTTTATTCCATATTTTTCTCTCACACCTCCCTAAAAATTTGGCTCAATTATCACCAAAGAAACATTTTTATTATTGCTTTTCTAAATCAACTAGTCATTTCAAAAAAAAAAAAAAATGTAAATGTATTGGGACAAATTGTCATTGAAGAATAATTAAATGTTGCACCATAGTCCAATCAAGAAATGCTAGTTTACTCAAGCACGTTTACAGTCCATTCACATTGAAACTGCATCAACATCAGTGTTTTAGGAACTGGATTGAACCGGCCGGTTAAACTAGGAATTGATCACGATTTCGATTAGTAGGGTTTTTCGATTTTTTTTTTCTGAGGTCTTGCCGGTTTGACCTCTTGTTTAGCTTGTAAAACATTAGATTGCATAAGGACTTACTCCATTGTCCATCGGTTCTTGAACTGAATAGACGTTTTGTTGCTCAACGTGAATATGCGATATTGTTTTCAACTGCATAAACAGAGAAAAAAAATCCTTAATAAACAGTGAAAAGTGTAATATTGGAGGCTTCTTAAGAATCCTATAGAAGATTAGTATCACCTGATGCTTAACTGTAAAGACTTCTTACAAATATGTCAGGTAAGGTTCCCATCGTTCCTTGAACTATGCTTTTAGAAACAAGCGCATTTCAGTTCTCAACTTGGTAACCTGATCAGAATTGAACCATCTACGTCCAAACTTAAACTGATAAGAGCAACAAATACCAAAGCAAATTATTACTTGAGGGTGAGAATATGGAAAGATAGGTATGGGAAGAAGTAACACCTTTAATTTTTGTTCCTTCAAGGGTTCAGGGTCTCCACAAATAAAAAGCTACATTGACAATAGAACATGAACACCACAGTCGTGACCATTACCTTGCTTAGGCACCTTTTCCATGAAAAAGAATGGTTGTGTTAGAATAAAGAACATGTCAGTAAGCGCGTATCAACAATGTGCAGGAATAGATAATTGATGGAAAAAGAAATTTCAAATTTCCTTCTATACTACCTCAAGTTTTTCGCATTTGATTCTATTACGGAGATCCTGCCAAACACTATATGGAAAGGTCACAGGGCATAAAAACTTTCATATTCCCATTCTTCTACTAGTAAACTGCCAGATGAGAAGTCATGGTGACACTTGAAAACATATAATATTCCACGAGAGTAATCAATTGAACAGCTCAATATACCATATACGAGAAAATGCAAATCTTTCATTATACACAAAATCAATAAGTATTATTTTTATCAAATATATACACAAAATCAATTGATTAACTTATAAAATTGTTTCACTTATCTATAACTTAAAAATATCTAACAAAATTATAGATTATTATTATTTTATACACCCTTAACTAAAAAATTTAGAAACCGGTCGAGAAATGTACAAACCGCTCGACAATTGTTGAAACCGCTCGAGAATATTTTTGAGCGGTTTCAACTTTCTCGAGCGGTTTCAATGAATTCACCGTTCAAATAACATATACAACGTAAATACCTGTATTTCGGTCTACAAATAAGCTTTTTAAGATGTATTTTGCCGATTGAACGATTTCCTCTCAGAGAGCTGATAACATACCAATTTTTTCCTTTCAATAATTTTGATGGAGAATGACAAAATGATGCACACTCTATTATTTCACTATAGTACACTCTAACAGTACACTCTATTATTTCACTACAGTACACTCTATTATTTCACCATTGTAGTAGACAGAAATTAAATGCATTGCAAAAAAATTTGGAGTGTGAATTCAAAAAAAAAAAAAAAAAAACTTTGATGTGACATGTGAACTATCACATCGTCAATATCGATTAAATTATAGAATGGGTAGTATGCATATGAAGAAGTAGGAAATTGGTAGTTTTCATATTGGCTTTTTGAGAATGGGTAAAAAACCCAATTTACACATAAATGTATTGGGACAAATTGTCATTGAAGAATAATTAAAATGTCATTTCTAAAATCAAATTGTCCAATCAAGAAATGCTAGTTTACTCACGCACGTTTACAGTCCATTCACATTGAAACTGCATCAACATCAGTGCTTTAGGAACTGGATTGAACCGGCCGGTTAAACTAGGAATTGATCACGATTTCGATTAGTAGGGTTTTTCGATTTTTTTTCTGAGGTCTTGCCGGTTTGGCCTCTTGTTCAGCTTGTAAAACATTAGATTGCATAAGGACTTACTCCATTGTCCATCGGTTCTTGAACATTTTGACTTTTGACTTTATTTTGAAGCTTTGTAGTGATATTAAAATGAATTATCGGTATATAATCTTTTTTTGTGGGGTACTATGAATGTTGAAATAACCTTATTATAAAAACTATGTTCCGAAAATTTATTTTAAAACGAAACCTCAAAATCAGCTAAAAGTTCAAAATATTCAATAATCGATGGACAAAGGGAGTATTTGCTACATCGATTAGTCTATATATTTAAGTTTCACATCTTTCCGTTACATAGAAGGTGGTCGTCATGCGTCAAAAACATTTTCAAAATAAATAAGCAAAAACTAAAAAATGTTGAGACGAGAAATAATCAAAAGCCATCTCTATACATGAAAACATGATACAACATAGTAGTAGTATTATATATATATATATATATATATATATATATATATATATATATATATATATATATATATATATATATATAAATCAGTAGTTCACTCACATATACAAAAGGCAAACTTCAAGAAAATGTCCAAACCCCCTTAGTTACCTTCCAACACCCCCTTCAAGAGGTTCAGCCCTTCCGCCGAGATGCTCCTCCGTACCCGGCTCGGGACGATCTCGATTCGAGGCGGAGGGTCCTGCGAGAAACATATCACGATCACCGTCAAGTTATCGCACGTGTTCCGTTTCAGCGCTTCCCTCACCAGCTCTCTCGAGCACCGTTCGGGGTCATTGTGGAGCATCAGCTCCTTTCTTGCCATCGTCACCGCACACTGGCTGCTCATCACATCCCACAGCCCGTCGCACCCCATGATCAAGAACTCGTCCTCCTCGGTTAGCCATGTTTCTTGCAGCTCCGGGTCCGAGCTTAGAGGGCAAGCCGAGCCTCTCGGGCCCTTCATGTGCCAATCTCCGAGCGCGCGTGAAACGGAGAGTTGCCCGTTTAGGTACCCGTCGTATATTGCTCCTCCGAGCTTCTCGATTCTTTGCCTTTCGGAAGCGTAGTTTGGCTTGTGATCCTTGGACATCTCGATTGCCCTGCCGCGTTTCCCCAGGACAGCTCGACAGTCTCCCGCGTTTGCGACTATCATTTTTCTGTATATCAGTCACCTGGTAAGTTGATGCATTTCACTCTTTAGCCACAAAAAAGAAAGATTTGAAAAGCTTTGTTACCTTCCAGAGATGAAGGCAGTCAAGGCCGTGGTACCCGATGATATATCGAGGGTACTATCATCTGCGAACGCGTAATCAGCTTTAAGAAATGCGCTTTTTATTGCCTTCTCCAAACAAGACGGAAAGCAGGAGCTCTCGACGATGAACTTAAGGATGTTATTCCTGACAAAAGTTGAAGCATCCGTGCCTCCATGGCCATCAAACACCTGATAATGTTGCATGGATCAGTTAATGCAGGAAATATAACACAGAAGTGTTCTTAAGATGGTTCGGTAAGCATACACGAGCCGCAGTTGAATAGATATAAGACGTATACAAAAGAACTAGTATCCATCCTCAATACTCATCAGTTAAAGTGTCGGATTATTACAGCGAAAACTTTACAATCCATATTTTGCACGTGTAACGATGAACTGTACGAGGAAAACGAAAGGAATCTTATACATGAAAAACTCCTCAAGGTAGCATCTGGAACGAAAGATTTTCGAATAGATTTGCATTCTCAGCCATTTTATGTATGATTATGATGATTCATAAATAAATTCTGAAACAACTTTTCGTGTGACGAAATTTCATTCCATCTTCAAAATCAGTAAGAACAAAGCATTCCAAGAAGAACGAGTGATCGGCACACGTCGAAAGAATTTGGCTTACCCCATAGAAAGCAGCAGATGAAGAGAAACCACAGAGGTTGCTTAAATGTTGAGGCAAGTCATCGATACAGATATGTTCATCCTCCATGTACGGTTTAGGACCTTTCTCAGCACAGCTCCCAGATCGAAAAATCGGTTTGTAGCTAGATATCGTATCTGACTGGGAGTCGGCTCCATCCACTCCAAGACAAGAATCCTTAAGAACATAACAAGAGTCAACCTTTAGACATGGAATGTACCATATAGAAAAAAAACTCGAAGGCACACATGTTTCCAACACTTGAGACGACACTAAAAGGATGTTCGATTCCCAACATCCTACAACTCAACTTTCCACGACACGACATTTTTAAGCAAAGATTGCTTCAGAGTCATGAAAAAAATATTTTTCTTCCAAACGTTGTTATTTGAACTCGTTGATCAAATCATCGAAGTACTTCCCCTCGATTCTAAGACAAACACTAATTTTTACAATAGCACAATTTACCCAAGAATCAATTTCCTCCCTATTTCAAATCCCCAATTCCATCCAATCAATCCCCAAAGAGACCTAAACTTCTTACTAAAACACATAAGCAATGCTCGAAACAGAGTATCACAGAGTTCATGAATCGACACACAAAACATGGCGAGGTTCCTGAATAAGTTCAAGTCAGCACCAATCAAACAGTTCAACATCAACTTAAAGCTACACATTACAATCAAAAAGAACTAAACTCCGAACCAACAACAACAACGACGAACAACAACAACAACGAACAATAACGCAGGAAAAAAGGTTCGATTCGAACTCACCAACTCCGAAGGCGACAGGAAAGCACCGGTCCTGAGAGAATGCCGCACAACCGAAACATGCCGCGGCGGTTTACCGTTCAATGTCCCCTTCAGTTCTTCAGAATTACAATCAGATACCACATCCTTCACCTCAGAAACCTCACTGCTATCGTTACTGTAATCACTTTCCACATTAGTAAACGGATGCGAAAACTCAGTACCCGCAGCCATTCCTCCTTCACATTACATCAATCTGTATTTCTTCCTTCAACAAGAACAAATCCAACTTTATATAGAAGAAAGCTAGACAAAGAAGCAAAATCACCAATCCCCAATTAAACTACTTCATCAATTCCTCCCCTCTTTTCATCAATTCCTCCCCTTTCTCTCTCCACCAAAGGGTTAGAATCTCAGAGAGTAAAATATCTATGCTAATCCTCCTGCACTTTCAACAATATGAACCCTAATCCCAGATTCCGCACCAAAAACGACGGCGTTTAAGAACCCAGATCAAAATCCGATTCAATCACAGCGTACAATTCCAAACTTTCGGCAAAGATGGAATCTTTCCTCAGATTCAAAGCGTGAAAAATGCTATCCCCCAAAATTCCCTTTTGATCAAACGAAAAGATGCAGAATTATTCCTTCTACGCAACTGAAACCGGAGAAGAAGAAAAAAAAAAATCGAAAAAAAAAATCGGAGAGAGAAAAGAAAATTCGTTTAACAGCTTCGACGAGAATATGAAAAGCCGACGAAACTTTTTTCTTGCCTTCGTTAAATTCGATGCGATTAGTTTGCGACGGCCGATCGCAGGTAAAGGGGCGGGAAATTACCGACACGTGGCGCGTGGCGGTGGGTCAGTGCGCTGATTTGTATGGGTTGCTAAACTGGGAGATGCGTCCCGGCCGTTGGATTGAGTTCGCGGGTGAAATTAACGGCTGGGATTCGTCGAGGTGTTGCCCTCTGCGGTTTCGAACGGGTCGAGCCGGTGACGGCCGTTTAGGGAATTCGAGATTAGCGACACGTGTCTAGGCGGGATTGGTTGGGGTGGCATTTCGGCTGATGTGAAACAGTTTCATCTCCTTATCACTTTTCTTGGAGATAACAGTTTCCGTCTTTATCTTTATCTTTTTCTCTCTTTCTTTTTAATTGTTGGAAAGAGTTTGATATTTGCTATTTTGGGCATGAACCGCCATTCCCTTCGCTTCGTAGAGATATTTTTTTTCGATACGAGAATTAAGACGAACGTGAAAATAATTGATTAAAGTAGTGTAATTGAGTTTCAGTGATGATAGTATATGCAAAAATAGAACTTATTCATATAAGGGTGATAAAGTGATTATAGTGTGATTGTGCCGAACAAGAATTCATATGAGACGTTCCAAAAAGGAACAATAGGCATATTCATTTTTTTTTAAGTTTTTAACGGCAAAAAAAATGCCGCACCACAAAAAACTCGAGAACTTTGACCGACTCACGCAAACTAGAAGGGGTGCGAAACGAGGACTCCGGGGTAAAAACCCAAAGAATCTCCAACTAAACAAACTACACACACCCCTCAAATCCACACTAACAAAAGAACAAATAAAAGCAAGAAACATTGACAACAAATAAGAAAAACTACACAATCTATTAGGAATTTAGCAAATGATCAAACTCTTTCAAGAAGTGAAAATTTTGCTTGAAAACTGTTCAAATCAACATTAATTCAAGGAGGTCCAAAGTTTGATCAAATTCTCAGAATGAGAAGGCTCCAAATGAACCCTTCTCTCCACCATCACACTAACCAGCCATCCAGCTTCTTCAAGATGGTTTTCTTGACAGAGCAATGACAACAGAGTCGAATAAATATCGGGATCGACGGCCACCAAACTCCCCAACTTCTCGACTTCCCGAAACAGGTTAAATCCATCGAGCACCCTCCCATCCGAAATAACTCTCCTCACAATGCTACTCGATGCCAAGCCACTAGGCTTCAATCCACGAGCCAGCATCGTCCTGAGGATCTCCTCCGACTCCTTATGCTTCCCCACACGAGACAGGGAGAGCACGAGCATGTTGTAAAGTTCATCACGTCCGACTCCTTCTCCTCTGTACCGGTCTATCACTTTACAAGCCTCCTCTGCTCTCCCTTCTTTGCTAAGTCCATCAAGAACGGTAGCAAACGTCACCCTGTTCGGCCTCAGCCCTAGACCGTCCATCCTCTCCAAAATCTCCAACGCCTCGTCGTTCATCCCTTTCTCGACAAACCCCTTTATCATAGTTGTGTAAGTCACCACATTCGCCTTGCACTCATCACTCTCTTTCTCCATCCCACTCAATAACTCCAACCCCATCTCCAAGCTCCCGTGCATACAAATCCCATCGAGAATCGTCGAATAGATCACTGAATTGGGCACACATCCATGCCCCTTCATATTCCTAACCAACCCCAAAGCAGCCTCCAAATTCCCAGAATCGCAGAGACCCTTAATCACAGTAACATAGGTAACAATGTCAGGATGAAGATCAACACCCCCCATTTCCTCCAACAGCCCCATCGCCTCGTCGACTCGATCCTTCGCGACGAGAAGCCTAATCACGACATTATACGACACCGTATCGGGCGCACACCCGAACTCCTTCATCTTCCCCAAAACCCACAGCCCCATCTCCGCATCCTCAGCTGCTCTGCACAAATTCAATAGCACCTTGAACATCTTAACACTAACAACGAAGCGTTCAGCCTTGTACTCATCGACGACATGAGCGATAATCCGAGGGTTTTTATCGAGATTCAGCAACTTACAAGCTTTGCCGTACATGTACGAGGTGGGGCGGTGGGTGGGGTGGAGAGCGGCCCAGACGAAGAACCGGACCCCCAATTTGGGGTTTTCGGCGCCGCAATTCTCCAAAACCTGAGCGATGCAGCCGGAATCGAGATTGGATTTCACGGCGTCGAGGGTTTTTTCAATTTGGGGCTGGTTTTTCTGGAGATGGGTCAGAAAATTTTGGGCGGCGATGGATGAATACTTGCTGAAAAGGACGGATTTCCGACCGGCGGCGAGCAAAGAGGAGGGGGATCGAATGAGTGAAGTGGAAATCGGCATATTTTTTCAAAAATTGAAGCGGAAATTTAGGGTTCTGATCGGATTAGAAGCTTAGATTTCGGCAACCCAGCACCATGGCTCGATCGCCGCCCATGGGTTCTTCGTTCCGCCGCCGCCGCCGGATTCTTGGCGTATTTTAGCGGGGGAAAATCAGAAAAAATCGATCTTGGTTGAATCTTGGTTTAAAATTTAAAGATTTCAACTTTTTATTAGTACCGATAATTTTGTGCTAAGAAAATACCAAAAAAAATAAAAAATAAACATAGATAGTTAATTTGTTTTTGGGAATTTTTTGATAAAGATTTCACTGAATAATCCTTCTTAGTTTGGGCCTAAGCAATCAAATCTAGAAAAATCAACGTGAGAATGTCAAATCAGCGCTCAACACGTTATTGATGTGAATACGATTTATGGATTTCAAATAACAAACGAACGAATGTAACGAAACTTCCAGCAATGTATCTATATTCGAATCCAAACATAACCGGTTGTTAACATATATGTATCGAGATCTCGAGTACGAGTACTTAACCATATAATTAAGATTGTATAAGCACTCACACTACTAAATTAATTACTTAATTGTCACAAGTACACATACATCATACATGCTTATGAAAGAATAGTACACTATGTTAATTTTTATCCATGTATAAGTAAAGCTCAATTATGTTGAGGCGAACTATCAAAAGAAAAATCTATAGAATGAGACTCTACTCTCCCTTGATGAGGCGGCGGCAACATGGGCGGAGGTGATCGGGCGTGATTAGAGTTGTCGATTTCAGAAAGCTCGGTCTCGGATACATTTGACCTAGGGGAAAGAGGGAAGCCGTCACCGTCAGGTGCATTCGACCGGAGTTTGTATTGATGCAGGAGATGAAGAGGCGACGAGCCTCGAGTAGGAGTAGAGTCTCCGCTCATCATGGACGAGTCATTTCCTTTGCGTTGTTTGTTCCTCAGCTTCGCGGCTTGGTGCCACTTCTTGAGAGCTGTCGAGGTTTGCTCCTCGAATATCGACTTCTTCATGTTCGATCCCATCTGAAGTTTGATGGCCAAAATATGAATTAATAATGTAGAGATGATGGACGGTTGAAGTACGACTTCAGTTAGTCGAATTTACCTGTGTCACTAAGGTGTAGAGAGGGAAGGTGATGTAGCTACTCAGTATTTGAAGGGCTAACCCTAAGAAAACTCTAATCAAAACCACAAAAAGGGCCTCGTGGAAGCATGTCGTAATTCCAAATTCATACTGCAATAATTAATTAAGAAAATATTTAGAAAAAAGGTGCATAATTAATTAATTAACTAAGCTTATTATTATTACTACTAATGTAGAGGATTAGAATAATTGATTACTTACCCACTTCCATAAGAAGTATGCCATTTGATATGCATTCTGCAAACAAAAACATAAATAAGCACAATCTTACAAAATAGTTAGAAAAAAAAAACGAGAAATTCTCGTCTCATCAGCGCCATTAGCCAATCAAGCCCACTCCACCTCATAATAATACCGACTATGCACTATAATACATACGTCATTTTTTTTTTTTTTTTTACGGAAAACCGACTTTGCACCCGAGTATTACCTGAAACAAGGTGAAGTGTATGAGAAAGAGTATCCATTGAGGGCGATTAAACCAAAAGAAATTGTTGCTGGGCTCAACAAGTGGGGCCCCTCTCACTACACTTGTTCTATCTTGGATTTGTTGGGCCATTTCCACTATCACCAGCTCTAATTTCGTACCCACTAATAAAATTATCTGAAAATAAATACCCAATCAAAATTATATTAATAGTTTATATATTACATAAATAATTTTCAATTAATTTTATAGTAATTAATAAAATTGTACTTACTATAAGTGGAATAACTGAGATCCAGGCCAGTGTATGCCATCCTGCAAAATTATTATAGCAAAAAATATGAAAAATTAAATATTTAAAAAAAATAATAAAATGAAATTGTAGATTAATTTTGAACTTATTTATGTGATGAGAAGACTTACTATAGACATTGAGGAATAAGAACATAATTGCAGAGAACCACAAGGGAATGCTGCATAATAATAAGCATAATTAGTACGCATTATTGCAGACTATTCGTATTCTCGAGTATCGTTCAGGGACAGGGAGCCGGAGGGAGCACCGACACACCCCATAACTTTTAAAGAAAATTTTACGTTATAAAGACCGATTCTAGCTTCGTTCGAGTTAGAATTATGCCTTTGTTAGAAGATACGATTCGAAAATATACACTAACCTTATGCCCAGGACGGATTTATAGTCGTCTTCCATCGATCTTTTTATATATTTGTGGAAGTCAAATTTGGTATTTGGCGCAAAATGGGCCTGCATTCAACGATTAAAAATAAACAAACCAATCAATCCACAAAAGTCACAAAAATGAGAGTGACATGATTTTATTAATCTACTCTAACATAGCTACCTCTTTATTAACGACACGTAAAAAGTATATGCGTAAACGATTTAAAGACGATGAAGAGGGAAAACTTACGGTGATAAAGCCATTTCGGATGGTTAAATAGTCCACCTTAGATATCGACCCGAAAAATTGCCTGAAAAATGCTACCTGTTACATAATAATTATAATTATTAAAACAAACAATCTATAGTACTAACTAATGATGGTAATTAAAAGTTATTAATTATAATAATTAATTACTTACAATCCATTTGAGAACTGGAGTGTTGTAGATTCCTGAATGGCGCCTAACAAAAGAGGTTTGATGAGCAAACCTAAATCGCTCTGGATCTGAAATTTAATTCGATCGAAAATTAATCATAAAGATTCCGAACCGATTCTGATATCAAATTAAAATTTATTCATTTATTCACCCTTCAAAGACCTTATGATAATAGAAAATGGCTATTCGATTTATCAGGTAAAGTTCGAGAAAATCTGACAAATCGAACGAAACACAATATTACCGTTTGTGAATTGGTAGTCCATGGTGTTGGTCTCTAGTTCCCACTTCTTCCACTTCTTCATCTGAATATCACAACACAAATTTCTATTAAATTTTTATTTTTCTCAAACATATAAATAATTTTGGATTAATATAAACTTACTTTGGCATGGCCTAATACCATTAGAATAACACTGTAAAGAACATGCATAGCTGCTAGCACAAATATGAAGATGTGCAATTGGTGAATCCCAGAATAAGATATCAATGATACTTTCCCCTGCAAAAATAAGATCGATCGGTTATATACACCTTCTGTCCTGTCTGATTACGTCTTTTTTCGATTTTAAAGTAGTTTGCTTACTTGTTTATCACAGTAATCGTACTCGTCAGTTGCGGCCAGAGCTCGACGCCACATTATTTCCTCACCAAATTGAAGCAATTTCCTATGCTCGTCTTTCCCTTTATCGTCATCTTCGTTTTCGTGTATCTTTTTGTCACAAGGTAGCCATTTATTCCCTAGTGACTTCGGCACACATATCTTCGCCACGTACGACGTGCCCACGGTAAGGAGTAACGATATAAATCCGAGCAACATCAATTCTGTAAATATAAAAAAAAAAAATAAAAAACACAACGATGAAAATAAATGTAAAAACAAAAATAAAACACGAGACGGAAACAGTGATCGAAACCTGCTTTGATCTTCTCTAGGGCTTCAATCATTGCCTTCTTCTCCTTCCTCTGAAACCACTGCCATTACCAAAACAACCAAAATCACAACAATCAAAAACCTAAAAAAAGTTTATAAAAAAAATTCCAAAAAAAGTGATCAAAACCTTTCCGAGGGACTCGATCCCGTGTTCGATAGCGACGGAAATAATGACGAAAACCGCGCAAACAACCGCGACGGCCCATGTCGAGGTTTCTTCGAGGGACCGATCCGTTGCTGCAGCCATGGATGAAAATGCTTCAAAGCTACACTTTTACATAAAGAACATACAAAACAAGAAGGAAGCCTCGATTATAATGTACTCAAAAATTTGACAAGGTCAAATAATTTCTACTTTGTTATTGATGTGTTACGAGGAAATTTAATTTTTTATAATTATATTATGTGAAACTTTTTATTTAATTTTTTTGTGGTAAAGTGGAAAGTGAGGGCTTAATTTCTTAGTAGTGACGAAGATTTATGTAGGCCGGCCGGCAGTAATAATAATAAATTTAAATTAAGGAATATTTAAATAAAAAAGGTATAAATTTTTTGTCTAATTAGGAGTTTTCATTCATAGATATGTCCAAATAAATGAATAATATATAGATGTGTAATAATCAATTGTTTAATTTGATTTAATATAAAGTGGAGTTTGTTTTGAGGTTTTGTTAGTAGTTTTTGAAAATAATTTAATTTTTGGGAAAAAAATTAATATAATTATGTGATGGATTTCATTAATTGGCATCCAAATTAGATATGATAAATTTAATTATATTACCGTTTGAATTTTCAATAAATTGCCTCAATCTTCGATTTATATTTTAAGATTTTATTCCATAATTTGAATAGATTTATGTAATTTGACAGTATTACCACGTATGTTGATATGCCTTAAACTTATATTCGGATAAGTAGAATTAGTTGAGGATTTATGGGACCATCTGTTACGTTCTTTACGTTTTCGTTTATTTATCGCTCTATAATCATGATTTGTCACGATCATACATAACTACCACATAACTACCGCAAATAAAAACATTATTGTGATTTAATTTAGTTTTATTATTGTTATTGCAAATTTATTTGATAAATGATTATTTGTATGATTATAAATCCAAAATATGGATGATATGTGAAATTGTTAATCAAAGTTGACTTGGTCAATCATAATAATAATAATAATTATTGTTATTATTATTTAAACTACTTAAACCAACCACTTCTTAATCATTTTAATTTATATCAGAATATAAAATTATCATAACTTATGTGTGGTTCTTAGATTTCGAAGCTTTGTATATCAAATTAAAAACCTCCATACAATTTTCATTTCAAATCAATCGTAAATATATTTTTATCAGTATACGATCTAAAAAAAAGTTCAATCTAAGACACTTAAAACACTGTATTTTTATGTCTAAATGAACTTTTCTTAAATAGCCGTAATAAAAGAAAACGAGACATTATAAACGGAACGACTACCTTATCTATATACTAATAGCAGCACCGGGCTGCCGTATATAGTAATTATCTCAATCTATAATTAGCAACTTTTATTTTGTATTATCCATAATTTAAAATAAATGTATTGATAGTATATCATAATTTTCATGTATTATTTTATAACCAACTAGTAATTAATTGCATGTTGACGTTACAAATCTTAAATTTCTTTTCATTATTATATTTTTGTATGTATTAGTAAGAAATTACTCTAAAGAATATATATTTTAAAAACTTCCGTTTGGCCGTTTCAAAAAAAAAAAACTTCCTTTTGTGTTTAATAGATTGACGAATACATTGATGATATAGCAATGTTGTTCAATCATTAAAATTAAAAATATTCAAGTTCTCATAGACATGTCTATTAAAATAAACTATTGAACATAATTTAGTGAATAGAAAAACATAACAATACTGAAGTAAAATAATAAAAAGAGAAAATTTGAGGACCAATAATCTAATACTACTATAAATCTATCTATATATTAATCCTCATTGATATTTTTAGTACCTCTAAAATCCTTTATTAATATATTAATTATTTATGAAATAATAGTATAGAGTAAACCATAAATGTAGACAATAAGAATCAATCAAAATTTAAATTTTAGATGTTACAAATTATAATTTAATATCTTTCCTAATTTATCAATATTTTGCTTATATAATGAGGAATTTCGTAGCAAAAACTACACACAATTCGTAGATCCTACTTCGATCAATTGTCCGGATGCACCATCCTCTTTTTTGACAATTTATAGATCTTTGTAGCAACAAACTACTTCAATTTTCACATCCTTGCTCCCATAAGTTTCCGTGTCGATGACCATTAGTCGAAGCAATAATGATGTTCGATATATGTAGTATGTTCCAATTTAAATTTCTTCTTAATCGAATCACAAATAATGGTCCATTGTCACTTTGCATCGATCCATTTGTATCTCTATATTCTCCATAGCACTATTGAATATGTGTGATTATAGATCAATGGTTTTCTCACAAAACGTAAAGGTAATTTTACTTGAAACTACTATTGATTGTTATTATTATTATTTTATCATAACTAAAATTTGCACCCATATGATACACGGCCATCATTGTTGCTAACTGGTTAATAGGTAGAATTGTTGTTTATTTAAACTTTCATTTTATAGAGATTACATAAATCTATCCATTTATATTAGTAATTTTAATATTGACTCACTTGTGAACTCATTTTCAACTAAATTATTCTATTTCAACTATATTATTTGGTTAGTAGGCTTAACAGTACCCACTTTTAATGTGAACTTAGTTGCTTCTAATAGAATTTAAACGCAGTTTATCGACGTTCGCAAAATGCTCGAATAATTAATAAATTTTATTGCATTAAAAAACCCAAACATGTGAGACGCGGAAAAATCAATCTGTTTATATTATAATTGTAAATCGTTATGACACAATGTGATTAAATTTTATATTAATATAATAATACAAATATTGTGCAACATGTTTCTTCGTGTTTCTTCTATTAGTATATAGATATAATATATTTATTTTGTTAATTTGAATTTAACTATGTACTTTTTATCTATTAATTTAATAATGTAATATATTTATTTCGATAGCTTAAATTTAATATATCGTTGTTTATTTATTTGTTAACATAATACATGGTTTAATTTAAGAACTCCTCTAAATACCGATGTAAACGTGGTAGTTACCTTGTGGAATTTAGTGATCGCGTATTCATTATCGTTCACTAATAAATTAGTAGTAATATATTATAAATTTAATTTATTTTTAAATAAAACATGGTGACTGTAGAATTGTGAATTTACTAATTTAGACATTGAAGTAGCTTTTATATACAAAATCGCCATTCAAATTTTATTTCAATTTTGGATTCATTTTTTTATATATATATGTAGATAGATAATAAATGATATTGTATAAAAGTTGGACAATGTGCTGAAAAGACTTATGGATTTAGATGAATGAATCATAACTTATGAATTTTGTCATTTTGGGGAATGAAAAGACTTATAGCAAAAGAATAATGTTGCGTTCTATTTGATGCGAATGAAAAGAGAAAATTACCCTATAAATTCAACCCCGTTTCTCACATTTTCTCACCTTTTATTAATGAGGGGGATTTTACTCTTTAAATTAGAGAAAATATTTACAACACCAAATTGGAGAGATAATATTTTCTCTCCTTTGTAGTGCAAATGAAGGGGATAAAATAGAAAAAAGTGAGAAAAGGTGAGAAAAAGGTGGATTTTATAGAGTGATTTTCTCTTTTTTCTCATTTTCTTTCACATAAAAAACAACGCAACCTAAAAAAAATGTATGGGTTTTAAAAGAGCTCAAATTTAACATCTTCTGTAGCCTGTTGGATTCTACTTAAACAATTTTCTAAATTGAAAAAAAGGGCAACAAAAAGAATAATTGAATTGATTAAACTTTTTTAACCGAAAAGGGGGCAAATTTGTGAAGTAATAGTATAGTATTTGTGAAAATAATCACAAATTATGCACATATATTTATCTATACAATTAAAATATACTTATTATACCACAAGACACATTCTTTTCGCTCACATCCAAAATCAACGCCTCAAGATTGTGAGACGGAGGGAATACAAAGAAGTACTGAGTGTGTAAATTGATACTATATGATTAGCCGAATAAATTTGGAACAATAAAACTACTTAGTAAAATCATATACTACTATAATTCCTTTGTCTCCCGAATATGTGTTAAATTTTTTATGCACGTGGATATGCCTCAATAACAAACTATCACACACATCAATGCGACATATCCTTCACTAACAACTATTTGCATTGACTTCATGTAGATCTTACGTTGTTTAGAACCACAAATTATAAAATATGTATTAGAAAAGACTTCAAAAAATATTTATGACATATAAAATTACAAATAAATATAATAATACCATTTTATAGTAACTTCATTTTTCCTTTTTTCTATTTCTTTCCGTTTATGTAACTTTCAATATTTTAAGGTATTAATTAATAATAGTATAATTGATCGAAATAATAATATCAATATACCTAATAATTATTGTTAATAGTAGTAGGCAATTATTCTCTTTCTCATTTAATTCAGAGAGAAAACGCCTATGATTATAATTTATATTTTAATTAGTAATTTTATATATCTTTTACATATAATCAATTGATATGATAAAGTTGCGACTATAATGTGAGTGCGTAACGTATACTACCGGTAAGTTTTAATTTATACCTATTTACATTAACGTATAATTGGTAAGTATATTAATTTTTGGTATATGGTAACGACTATCTAATTAAAGTTTTTAATTATACGAAAAATCTTTACTCCCCAACGTTGGTCTCCTTCTTACTATAAATTTCCCTACTTGACCTCAAATGGATATCAAGAAATGAAAAGTCGCAGGCGAATTCAGAAGGATTGAAATAATTTGGAATAGAAGGCAGCAGGGATGAGTCAAAGGAGACGACATTTATGTGCCAAGTTTAGAACTTAACCGACAAAAGAATTGATATGAATATCATCTATTTATGCTAATATGTATACGATGGTGTATAGTAGTTGAGTTTGCAATACAGGCTTTGCTCTTCTTATGGTGAGTTGATACGATCAAGCAAAATTCAGTATATTTTCCTCTTGGTTCTTTCACTATATAGCTTCTAGGAATAAGATTGATAAAAATTGTGAATGATATAATCGTTTGTTAATTAGCGGATGAATTTCTATATATTTTCAAACTCGGTTTAATCGATGAATTTTTAGAGTTTTGATTTTTTAGCACGGAAATTCAAAATTGAAGATATTCGGCCTCCACAGTCGTGCATAGGATAGTTTGTTCTTTTATTTTAATGTTTCATGTGATTTCGGGCCAAACATCTGATATTGACTCCATTAGTTACATGTAGTGTATGATATATTGCTTTATACATAAATATTTAAATAATCAAAAACATTTATACCTAGCGTTTTAATATATATATATATATAGGGTAGTACTCTGGTGGAAACTAAACTTAAGTTGAAACTTAGAAACTCACTATATCCATTGATTAATGCTAGATCAATGGCTGAGATTAATCACAAATATATGAATTAATTTAAAAAATGTCAATTATGAGGGATAGAATTGTCAACTTTTTTAAAAAAAATATGGAAACAAATCATGTTTCCATAATAATAGGATATTTACTATAACCACCTACCACTACTTTCACTCCTCCAGCAACCGAGATTTGAGGAAAAGAAATCTTCAATGCATCAATAACCTCTCCCCAGAAAACGCAGCCGTCAAAATGACGAGTAGAAGAACGGAGAAAACAACAGGAAATCGACAAGAAAGTGCAGGAAAATCGACGACTATGCAACAAAAAAGATCGGCGGAAAAGATCGATAGAAAAGTGAAGAAAACACAACAATGAATGTGCCATCAACAAATACGCAGCAGAAAAAGAGAAGAAAATTGCAGGAAAAAAAGAGAGAGAAGAAAATTGCAGAAAAAGAAGATTGTCGACGAGTTGAAGAAGTAGCATAAAACCAAATATAATGCATCAAAATCTAATATAAATGCAGTAAAATGTGTTTATTATGCATTCAAAAATATATACACGAAATAACATAATACACAAATCTTATTTAATATGTATCGAAAAATCAACTAAAACCATAACCCATTAGGGAAATCGAAACCCTATTTGGGAAAGTTACACCCTAACTTATAGGGAATGATATACCCTAACATGTAGGGAAATTTAAAACCCTAACTTGTATGGAAAACTAACCCTAATACGAAAAACTGAAGCCTCGTATAAAATGAAATGAAAATGCATTAGAATGATCTCTATAATGCAACAAAATTGACATAATATGCATTATGTCCAATATACACAAATAACTTGATAAAATTTACCAAAGAAGAAGAAGATCAATCAAAACAATCCAATTAGAATAAAGAAATTATCTTAATGGCTAGATCAGTGATCCACTTCGTGTTCGCCTCCCCCGAATTGATCTTCTCCATCCACCTCGTCGCCGTCTTGCAACTCAAGGGGTAGTGGTGCTCCACCGTGTAGTTCCAGCAGAACTTGTACGAGCAGCTGCAGGTCACGTCTCTGCAGCCGCCGGGATCCATCTCGACGGCGAACGCACACCCGACGAGACACCACTTCCGCCGGGTACAAAAGCGTCAAGCAGCCGCTGCCGTCGTCGATCGCCATCTCAAGGTCATAGGTCTTCCAGCAGCCGGTGCAGAAGGGATCGAACTTGTCTTCCAGATAGTCGTCATTAAAATCATTATCACCTATTATACATAATAAAAATGCATCAAAAAATACTATAAATGCAACAAAAGGTATACGAAATGCATTATAAAGAAACAATTTATTAACAAATATATTTTTCGATTCGTATCAAAATGATTACACAACCTATTTCATACAAACGTTTATATCCAAAAGTACATCTAAAACATCATTGCAGCCCAGATTCGCTTCACAAAAAGTGGAGCCGCGAGGAATGGGCAAACATCATTGCAGCCCAGATTTCCGTGGAGGAAAAAGTCGAAGCCGCTTTATTGGCCGATGGATTTTCTCCCGATGCTATTTTAGCCAAGCGGCATCAGCTACGAGGCTTTATGATTTATCCATCGGTCCTCCTTAAAAAGATTGAATCTCGTGAGATTTCTATTAGTCAAAATCAGATGGGAAGAAGAAGAAGAAGAAGAAGAAGAAGAAGAAGAAGCATGAGAAGATAATGGGAATAATAATGAAGATACGATATATACAAAATCAATAGCATAAATAATAAAAACTGATAAGGAAAAATCATAAATATAGATCCCTAAATTTAAGGAAAAATCGGTTACACAAATATAAAATGTCAAAATTATTCCTATATAATACATTAAATCATTAAAAAATTCAAAAATTGAATATTTCAGATTTTAATTGAAATAAAATCTGGCCCATTAGATCTGCAAGATCAACGGATATGGTCGGTTCTAAGTTCCAACTTAACATTAGTTTCTATATGATATATCCTCTATATATATATATTGTAGCACCCCAAAATTTTTAGCTACGTTTATTTATTTTACTTTATTTTGTGTGATTAAATTGTTAAGTCTCGTAAGTCGCGCCTCTAGAAAATAATTTATGCATGCACTATTGGTATTTCATGGTTTTATATTAAGCGTGATTATTAAAGCATAATAGGTATGATTACATCATATATATAAGCATTTTTTTTTAGCACGGTTGAATTCATTAGTATAAATCGTTAATATTAGTTTTTATATATATATTTTTGGACTTTATTGATTAAGCCCAATTAGCATGTCAATTACACGATTTTCTTGACTTTTTAATTATTTATTTATTTATTTATTTATATTTTTTTTTCCTTCTTTCTTTCGATTTTTGCCGAGAGTTCCGTGAGTATAGGTTCAATTTGCTTGTTTTTCAAGAAATAAAATTTGCTCTTATCTATAATTTTTATTCAAAAGCCATTTTTAATATTAAAAACCCTCTTAGAGATAACTTTTCAAAGAGTCCTAATCTATCCCTACTTCTCTACCAACTAGTATATATAGAGCCTCCATTCATCACACTCTACACCAAAAATCGAAAGTCTTCAAGCAGTAATTTGTAAGTAATTATTTATATTCAGTTTTATGTTTTTTTTTTCCCTCTTCGTCTAGTTATCTCCTCTTCAGTTTTCTCCAAATTTCGTCTTTTGCTTTTCGTAAAGCAGCCATCTTCACTTCTTGAATACCTTCTATCGCATGAGTCTTTCATGGTTTGTATGCATTAAAACACATTGCATTACATGCATGCATGCAACTCTATTGCATACACTACATATATATCTTGCATATATTTATTGAGGAAAGCCATGTACTAAGTCAGCATGCATTGTTTCATCCATGTTGCTAATTAGTCCTTAGCAAGTGTACGAATTTTTATCTTGAAAATAGATTTGAAATTAAAGTGGTTTCCCGATTTGCATTATTATGAGTCTTTCATGCACATACATTGCATTAGTTATTAATTAAAGGTCATATTTTAGGCGAGGTGCGCAGAGCTTAACGATTTAATTGCAGAGTCAGGAAGTCGAGTCAAGAGAAGTCAAAAGGTTAAGGTGGGGGAAATAGTTGTATTTCGCATTTATCTTTATTATACGTTTTGTTCAATTGATATGTATGAGATGCAGCTATGAGAGATTAGTCTTCGGACTACAGTTTGGTCTTCGGACTTCAGTTTAGTCTTCGGACTTCAGTTATGGTCTTCGGACTTCAGTTCAGTTTAAGTCTACGGACTTCAGTTTCGACTTCGGTCGATGAGACAATAAGCAGTTTCGTCTTTGGGATGATCAGAATCAGTTTATGCGTATTCTTTTGTAACAATTCTTATAATTTGGATAAATGCAACCCACTGAGTTAGTAGTACTCACCCCAAACTATTTTATCTTTTCAGGAGTTAGATCGGACGGTGAGGTGGCAGGGTGATTGATGGTGGAGTCAGTTCAGTTTATTCAGTTTATTCAGTCAGTTCAGTTTATTCAGTCAGTTGTCAGTTTATTCAGCTAGATGTCGTTATTTAGTAGTCAAGACTTCCGCTTATTCAATTTTGTACTTTTACTTGAGTTTTGCAAAGACTTATATTTTCGTCAAATTTCTTTTAGTAAGCAATGAATGAGGTTTGTCGCACTACAACAAAAAAGGGATATTGGGACACTTATTTAGAGACACTTTTAATTAAGTGATGCTACATGTTAATTGGGGCACATAGTGAAACAATTTTAAATTTGGGGCACTTAAATGAAATAGGGGGGAATTTTTTTTCACTTAAGTTTTGGCGGAACCAAATTGCGCCATTCTTCCAGTGAAAAAAAACCCTCCCCTCCGCCTCACCTCTCTTTCACCTGCTAGCCCTCCCCCTCCGCCTCACCTCTCTTTCCCCGGCGCCCTCCCCTCCGCCTCACCTCTCTCTCCCCGGCGCCCTCCCCCTCTGCCTCACCTCTCTCTTTCCCCGTTTCGTGGCCCAGAACTGAACCTATTGGGGGAAAATTGAGAGCTACTTTTTCCCGTAAAGCAACGAAGCAACGAAGGGGAATTCGTGATTTTTGCAGCGTTCGCGAGTCGAGATCGATCGAGGTATGAATTATCGAATTAATCCTCTTTTTTCACTTTGATTTTGAGTTATTATTCTTCTCGTGTTATTGTAATAATCCAAGGAACTATCGTCGAGGTATCGAAATTGGGGTAGAAATGTGTGTTTCTGGTTTTTTAGGGTTAAGGATTTCATATATTTTTTGTCTGTTTTTTTACCGTATTCATCTGGATTTATAAATCCCTGCAGTTTCTATGAGTTGCGTTTTGATTGATTCTAGTTCGTGTGGATTTTTGAGTTTATTTTGCCAGTTTTAATCCTTAAGCATATTCAGTCAATGGTGAATTGTTCTTCGATATTAATTCCCCATGTGGAAATTCCCCATGGCCCATGCCCTGATTGGGGACTTATAGATTTGAATTTGAAGCTGTTGTTGCTCCCTAAATCGCTTGAGAAGCTGGACGAAGGTTTCTCTCTCCCTCTATGTCTCTGAGTATCGTTTTTGTGATGTTATAAGCAGCATTGCATATTTCAGTTGTTTAATAAGGGTTCTTGTCAGCAATTATGAGTACTGACCTGTTTGTTCACTAATTTTGGATTGTAATGTATTTTCATTATTCTTTTTGTTGAATTTTTTGTTTAAATTTGGCAAATGTGTAGAGAATTTTAAGAAAATTGAAATGTGTATTTTCCTTTCATTGAAGATTACTCTTTGTCATCGTCTGTTTGACGCTTTGTATCAGGTCACATTATTCTTAGTTATAATTGGAGTTTTACTCTAAAATAAGATCAATAAATTGATTGAGTCTATACACAGAAATATCCTAGAAAAGCCATTGATCATAATATTGTTGTCCAAGCATTAATAAATTATTTTTGTGAGAGCTAGTTTATCTTACATGAAAGATTTTAAGATTTTTTAGTTGAAGATTTGAAACAGTAATTCTTGTTCCTTTTGGTTTGCTTCACTTGAATGCAGGACATTGTCACTGAGAGTGATCAGTTTAGGTCTGTCATATCTTAGTTTGTATTTCCTTATTATGTTCCATGGAATTCAATTATGATCTCTAATCATTTAGCAATTTTGTTCTAACTCGGTATTAATGTTTTTATTTTTGACATGACACAGCATTGAAGAAATCAAGAATTCTCCAGTAAGTATTATGCTACTTTTATACATGCATAGTTTGTAGTTTGAATTATGTGATGATGCATAATACAGGTATATTAATGCTTTTCTGAAACTGTTAACTTTATCAGCCTTCTTACATGGATTTTTTGAACCATCATGTCTAATTGCCACACAATAGGTCAATTGCTTTAGTGAGTGAAACTGTCTTGAGTATCGACTTATAACCCCCTGATGAAGCAAATGAGTTCTACAATTTTCTATGTCTTCTTGAATATCTTTCAGAGTGCTGCCTAAGTATTCGAAATGCAGAAAATTTTGATTCAGCACCGACTCAAATACAGATTCATTGCATCTTATAGCCTGCAACTTCTGATGCCAAGTTTATTTAGGATGCCCTTATGGACTTAATTGATTTCTACGTACGAATTCCTTGGCATTGGCTATAACAACTTTAGTATCTGAAGGCTTGCTAACATTGCTATAAGTAGGCTGATGCTGGTATCAAAATCTCTGATAACAAAAGTGGAGAAAGATAAATGGTTACTGTAATTATGGTCGCTAGAGCTCCTCTGACAAATAAACAGTAGGTTTGGAAAAGAATTTCTTTATCATGAAAATTGCCATCTTTTCTCTTCCCAAGGAAGATAGGCATCGAATGTAAACTACTTATAAGATAGACTAGGATTCTGAAACATCAGTGTAAGAATGAGAATCGGTTGAAGACATGGATAACTAACAAAAGCTAGAAGATATGGATTTTGGTTCTAGACTGGAAAGGTTTGCTAGTTCCCATGTCAAAATTTCTTTTTCCAAGCATTATTGCTTGCATTGATTTTTATTTTGGATGAAGTTAGTATCAAGTTCTGTTTGGCTTAAGTACTGCCCCTTTTAGTCTGTAGATTATGGTCGCATGGCTGAGATTCTGGTACAACGGGCTGCTCTCGGCTGACTGCTATTACATGGGTAAAGTACATTAACACATGATTCCTGTCATTTGCCGTTTTCTGATGACTGATCAATGTTAAGTATTATGCCGATCTTTCTGAATGAGTTTTACTCTGCTCTGCAGATTTATGAGTTTGTGAAGCTTGGTGGAGACCAACTAGTTCCTCATTATGCTGATATTCTGGGTGCAATCTTACCTTGCATATCGGACAAGGAAGAAAAGATTAGAGTTGTAAGTTCCCATGTGGAATGTTTAAATGCTTGTCTAGCTGTCTTATCCTTGGCTTTATCATTTCCAACCTTTCTTTTCCTCCTCCAGTCCATTTTTATGCTGCAATAGGCTTATAGATTTCTTTCAACTTCAGGTTGCTTGTGAAACAAATGAAGAACTACGAGGAATCCAAGCTGATCCATCTGATGCTAAGTGTTCAATGTGAACTAGAGGTAAGCAACTTCGTTCAGTGCAGTTCCTTGGGGAACGATGACAATCTCATAATCTAAGATACACTAAAATTTGATTCGAGAGCGTGACTAAATTGATAACTGGTTCTTTTCATCAAGATGTCCTACCACAATGTGCTCAAATCTTATTCCCCTCGAGCTATGACGCAACTAAGATAGATCATGCCTAACGACAAAGTTATTTTTGCAGGGATTTCGAATTTC
Source organism: Thymus mandschuricus (assembly GCA_029379335.1). Lineage (NCBI taxonomy): Eukaryota > Viridiplantae > Streptophyta > Magnoliopsida > Lamiales > Lamiaceae > Thymus > Thymus mandschuricus. The sequence goes on along the minus strand of CM057075.1, from coordinate 35,850,374 downwards.
GAATTCTACAGGAACACTGTTTGCAATAATCAGTACAATCGGAACGGGATTCTTCGTGCAGTGGATAGGTTCGTTTCATGGTTTCAGGCATTCTTGACTCTTTCAGCATGTCTTTATTTTGCTAGAGCCATATTCTGGAATCACTATGCTACCGAGAAAGAGTTCTAAATTATGCGACGGACCAATATCTCCTATAATATACTATAATATGTGAAGGAAAGTAGATATATTCAATTCTTAGCAATGTATAGTGTTCTTTTTTATTGTTTTGTTTTCCGGGAATGTGGAGATTGGGGAGTTAATGGAGTTAAAGACTGAGAATGCATTGTATAGAGATGTTATGCAGCGAATTATTCTATATATCAATATTCTTTGGATCAAGATTGGACCTTATTGTGATCTATACGAATATCACTATTATTTGTTCTACTTTTAATTCTTTCATAATTTTAATTTATGTGCCTCGAATTATATTTAAGAGCATAAATAAGTGGCTCGAAATTCCATTATTGGACACAAATAAGTGTCTCAATGTTTCTTTTAAGGGCACAAATAAGTATATGATTTTTTTTTTTAAAGGCATGAATAAGTGTCTCAATATTTATTTTGAAGGCACAAATAAGTATCACCTAAACTTATTGGTTGTAAATTTAGAGCTTTAATAGGACAATTTTATATGCCCCGAAAATCAATCTCGGGACACAAGAAAATGACCGGAAAGACATTTCTGTTGAGGCACTTAAAAAGTGTCTCTAACTCTTTTGCGACACGATAACACGCGGCACATATGATAAGTGCCCCGAAAATTATATGTGCCCCAAAAGACTATATATTGGGGCACTTTTCAGTGTCTAGAAAGCCATTTTTTGTTGTAGTGTCGTTTCGTACCAATTGTTTTATTGAGTAAAAATTGGGGCGTTACATATATATATATATAGGGATTGGTTCATATGCTAACCATATTAGTTAGTGAGAACTAGGAACTAATCTAGACCCTCCATTTCAATAGATTGATGGTTATGATTTATTCATGGAAATTAATTAAATAAGGCATATTTTGTTTAGGAAAAGGATATTAATGTAATCTTCATTTATTTGTTCCATATTTCAAGGGATTAATCACCCATTTATATTTTCTATGCCGTAATCTTCTTCTTCTTCTTCTTCTTCTTCTTCTTCTTCTTCTTCTTCTATCTTGACATTTTCATCTATGTTTTTATATTCTCTCTCTCTTTTTTTTTTGGTAATTTTCATATACAAATTAGTAAGCATAAATAAATAGGAATATAGCATATAAACATGATTATTTAAGCATAGGAATAAATCTTAGTTGCATTCAAATATTCATCTATGTTTTTTTATTTTTTTTTTTGTAATTTTCATATACAAGTTATTAAGCATAAATAAATAGGAAGATAACATATAAATATGATTATTTAAGTATAAGAATAGGTCTTAGTTGCATTCAAATATTCATCTATGTTTTGTTATTCTTTTTTTTTTTAATTTTTAATTTTTCATGTAAAAGTTCTTAAGCATAAATAAATAGGATCATAGCATATAAATATGATTATTTAAGCATAGGAATAGGTCTTAGTTGCATTCGAATATTCATCTATGTTTTTTTATTCTATTTTTTTTTTTTTTTGTAATTTTCATATACAAGTTATTAAGCATAAATAAATAGGAAGATAGCATATAAAATGATTATTTAAGCATAGGAATAGATATTAGTTGCATTTGAATATTCATTGTCATTCACAATTTGTCATCGTCATTCACGATATTTAAACATGAATTGATATTAAAAAAAACATGTAATTTTCATATGCAGGTTATTAAGCATAAATAAATAGGAAAATAGCATATAAATATGATTATTTAAGCATAGAAATAGGTCTTAGTTGCATTCAAATATTTATGTTAATTAATAGAATAATTAATTATAGGAAGTGGCGACAATCTTGGAACGCATAATCTTTTTCTCTTTTTTTTCCCTAATCTACCCTTTAATATTAGAAATAAATGATTAAAAAAGTAAAATAGATAATTTGAGAATTAATATCCACCATTAGATTCTTTAAAAGGAGTGGATAGGATTGGTTCCTAGTTCTCAAGTTTGATACCATCTCCCATAAGAACCCACCCCTATATATATATATATATATATATATAGTAATAGCAGCACCGGGCTGCCACTATTAGTAAGTCCAATAATCTATAAATAGTAATTTTTTTATTTTGTATTAGCTATAATTTAAAACAAATCTATTCATGATACTATTTTCTAATCAACTAATTTATTGCATGTAGACGCTACAAAAGTGAAATTTATTGAAAATTATTAATTTCTTTTCATTTTTATATTTGTTTTGTGTAAATTAATATTAAATTTCTCTATAGAAAATATACATTTAAAAAACTTCCATTTGTGTTTAATATATTGACGTGAATATATTGATGCTATAGCAATGTAAATTACATACAAAATGTTATTCAAATCCTCATTGACATGTCTATTAAATAAAAACTATTGAACATGATTTAGTGGATAAAAAACATAACATGAAAGTGAATTAAAATAACAAAAAGAGAACAAACGAGGACTATCCAATACAAACCTATATACTAATTCTCATTGATATTTTTAATAAATTTTTTTATTAATATATTATTCAAGAATTAATAATATGAATAGTAACCATAAATGTAGATAATAATTATTAAAAGAATTATAAGATTAGACGTTACAAAACTATAATTTAATTTGTTTCCTAATTTATCAATATTTTTGCCTATATAATGAGGAATCCTGTAACAAACAATACAAACAATTTGTAGATCGTACTTTGATCAATTCACTCCAAATGCACCATACTTTTTTTTTTTGGTCAATTTATAGATCATTGCAAAAACAAACTACTTCAATTTTCATAGTCTTGCTTCCATATTTGTTCTCATGTAGATGGCCATTATTTGAAGCAACGATGATGTTCGATATATGTAATATGATATCATAGCTTCCGATCTAAATTTCTTCTTAATTCATCACAAATACGGGTTAATTATCTTATTACTTTAATTTGTGTCGATCCACTTGTATATCTATGTTCTCCATATCACTACTGAATATGTGTGATTATAGATCGATGCTATTTATATTTAAAACTAATATTGATTGTTGTTATTATTATTTTATCATAATGATATTGTATAAAAGTTGGATAGTGTGTTGAAACTGTTGTGTGTGATATAGCTAATGACATTTAATCACAAACATCACTAAATAACTACTAAACATATATTCAGAATTACAAGAATTATATGTTTTGACGTGTATCATTGAACCTGATGAGATTATCTAATCGATCAAAATTAATATTTTTGTCATTATGTATAATATATTTATTTCATACATTAGCATAAAATTGAAGAATATAAAGTTTTATTTGGAAAAATATATGTCCCTCCACTGCTAAATTCTTACGAATAGATTTAAAAGTGAAATTAGTAATATCATGATTTGTATATAAATGATCAATCATTAAAAAAAAATACATTTAAGATTTTTCTTACAAATACGCAAATTTAATTGATGTTAGTTTTGTATAGACCGTTCATTTAAAAAATGAGATTAATTTATAATTTTGTGGGTTAGTGCAACGTAATTTATTAGATAAATGAATCATAACTTATGAATTTTGTCATTTTGGAGAATGAAATGACTTATATATAAGTTAAAAAGAGCTCAATTTTAACATCTTCTTTCAAATTCTACTTGAATAATTTTCTTAATTGAAAAAAAGGGAAACAAATAGAATAATTGAATTGAATTGAACTTATAAATTGAAAAAAAAGAGAGTAAATTTATGATGTAATAATATATTATTTGTGAAAATAATCACAAATTATACACATAATTATTTATATATACAATTAAAATATATTTATAATACCAAAAGACGCATTCTTTAATCTTAGACACGTCCATAAGCAACGTCTCAAGATTGCGAGGAGGGGAATACGAAAGTAGTGAAATGGACAATTTGATACTATATGATTGGTGACGATCTCATATTAGCAAACCCACCAAGATTGGATTAATTAAAGGCTAATTCTTGAAAATAATAAGATATTGAACTGAAAGGGATAAATAAAAGCAAAAGAAGTCATTACGATTTGAAATGTATCCTTAATTATTTACTTAGTTATGTGATATATATTGAATCAACTAAAATTATGTACGCAATATCTATCAGATGATATTTTATACATGGAACGCAAACGTCTACGTTGCCCAGTTATTTAATACAACGCAATCTCATAGTAAACATATATACGTCATAAATACTAATGCCCTTTCTAATGATTTCAGATATTCATTTAAGTGAATAACAAATAAAGAATCAAGCATTGGCTGATATAGAAAAGATATTATTGAAGTGCGATCATAGTCTTCGTGAGTTCAACGAAATACCATATCCCGATGCTGAGTATTTATGCAAGATGCATAATAGTTTGATAATTGATGAGTTAAGCTATGATCGGTCTGAACTCGAGATAGAACATTCATTGCTTAGAGATCTCACATCTAAACAGCGTCATGTGTACGACAAGATAATCGAAAAAACACAATCCGATTCAGGAGGTGTTTTTTTCGTGTACGGTTATGGCGGGACTGGAAAAACATTTATTTGGAAAATATTGTCAGCTGCAATAAGATCAAAAGGAGACATTGTACTCAATGTAGCCTCAAGTGGCATAGCATCTTTGTTGTTACCCGGTGGAAGGACTGCACACTCCCGTTTTGCTATTCCAGTCCAACTAAATGAAGATACAATGTGTAGTATCAAACAAGGAAGCCCGCTTGCGGAACTACTCATTAGATGTAAGCTCATAATTTGGGATGAAGCGCCGATGATGCATAAACATTATTTTGAAGCTCTTGATAGAACTTTAAGAGACATCATGCTCTTCAAAAACTCTCTGGCTTTTGGTTTACAATTTGGAGGTAAAACAATAGTGTTTGGAGGCGATTTCAGACAAATTTTGTCATAGCCGCTGGAAGCAGACAAGATACAGTCAATGCAAGTATCAATGCTTCGTACATTTGAAAAGATGTTCAAGTGATTGCATAACATGGACTCTTCACTTGAAGCTACAGAATTGCAAGAGTTTTTTAATTGGGTTGCAGCCATAGGCGACGGTGTTCTTGGGGGCTCAAATGACGGTCATGCAGAAATTGTCATGCCGGATGATATTCATTTGAAATATTCAATAGATCCAATTGAAACAATTGTCAAAAGTATGTACCCTTCATCTATAGATTTTCCAGAAGATTTGTCTTACCTTGATGAGAGGGCGATACTTGCACCAACGCTTGATGTAGTTGAGATGGTAAATCGTTACATGATTTCATTGAATAAGTCTGAAAGCAGAGAATATTTAAGCTCGGACAAAATATGCAGCTCAGATGGAATTCTTGATGTTATGAACGATGTACACACGCCTGAATATTTGAATTCTTTGAAGTGTTCAGGGTTGCCTAACCACGTGTTGAATTTAAAGTTCGAAACTCCGATTATGTTGTTAAGGAACATTGATCATTCTCTTGGATTGTGCAATGGTAGACGTTTGATTCTCACAAAACTTGGTAACCATGTTCTAGAGGCTAAGATATTGGCAGGAAGTAATGTTGGTCATAAGGTATTGATTCCTAGAATGTCATTACCTCCCAATGATCTACGTCTTCCTTTCAAGTTTCAACGAAGACAATTTCCTATAATTGTTTCGTACGCCATGACGATCAACAAGAGTCAAGGAAAGTCACTATCACATGTGGGACTTTTTCTTAAGAAACCGGTCTTCTCACATGACCAACTTTATGTTGTCGTTTCACAAGGTCGTAGACGGAATGGTTTGAAAATCTTGATATGCGACAAAGATAATAAAGCCAACCCACTATACCACGAATGTCGTGTATAAGGATGTTTTTCATAATTTGTAGATTTATAAATTAGTAATGAAATTTTAATATTTTCCGACTTATCTTATTATATTTCGTATTACAACTTTGTTATCATTTTCATACATTTTAGAACACATTACTTTAATTTAAGCATTACAAATCTCAATAAACATTAAAAAGAAATATAAAATCTATATATTTACAACTCAAAGATAATAATGTACTAATGCAGATAAATAACATATTGAATATTTTATTTTATAAAAATAAATAACATATATACCCAATGTAGCTTACCCCGTGCATCGCGGGTGTGGCACTAGTAATTTTCAAAAAACAAAAACATTAATGCTAGAAGCCAATAGACGCACGAGAACAAAACAACACGACTTTACGCTCTAGGAAAACACGACAACTAGCTTAATAAAAAGCGTTTTTTACCATCTTCGATTTCATCGACACTAAACAAAAAAGAAAATTAAATAAAATAAATAATTAAGAGAGGAGAGGAGAGCAGCTAACACTGTTTCTTCACACCTCTCTCTCTCTCTCTCTCTCTCACACACACTCCACTTCCATCTCGATTTTCTCGCTCTTCGAACTCCTTTCAGAATGACTTCTTTGTCAAATTCCCTCGTGATTTCGAGGACCCCCGCATTCGATTCATCTTCTTCCGGTAAATCTAAGGAATTTTTAATTTTCTCATTTCGTTGTGTTCGTTGATTTTCTTGATTATGAATTTCCTTTTCTTTATGCGTTTGATTGTTGAGAGATATAGCTCTTTCAGTTGAAACCGAGCGTGTTTTGATTCTATGAAAGCGCTCATTTGTTGAAGAAGGAAATTATCTGCGGTTATGGAGTTCGAATTCACATAGTTTTTGCGTTCATCGTTGTTTGAAGAGAGCTGAGAATCGAAGCTTCATCTCTCCCTTTTCTTGTAGATTGGAGTAACTTTGTTTCTACTTATCTTTGCTGAAAATTATACTGTAGTTTTACTGGGATTTTGTGTAATTGTGTGTGAAGGCATATGATTTCGATTGAGGTTTTAGTCCCAAGATTAGTGAATATCAAGATTCTGTTTGTTTATTTTCATAAGATTTTGAATGAGATTAGGGAAGATTCTGTAGTTGTAATGATTCGGGTTTAGAAGAATCGAAGAAGCATCTCAGAATCGTAGGAGTACTAGTTTAGAAACGTGTCAAGAAAAATGGGACTGAGGGAGTAGTATGATAACATAAGTGGCAGGTACCATCCTGTGTTAATGCTTTTGTTGGCCTCCTATCGTTTCACTCTTGGTAAAGTAGAATGGATGCATGACCTTTCGGGCCGAATGAAACATGTTAGAGTCGAACTATGAATGTTGAATTAGTTTCGTGTGGCTCCTATAACTGCTCTTGCTAAATATCCTACCTTCCATGGATGTGGACTACCTTCGAATATTAACTTTAGTACTATGTTGAACTTCGCCTCCTGTATTAGGTTCATCTTTGAAGTCTGCTGATCAATACGTGAGACTTGCTAGCTCGACCTTGAGTTTTAAGGGCAACAGGAGACTGTCCACCCAGAGAAGGACACTCTCAGTTCAAGCAAGTTATAGGTACATACATTCGATTTTTGTTTCTGTAACTGTAAATCTGGGAAGTATGAATTATGCCATTAGTAATTTGCTTCTGCTCCGATTTTATCAAGAGCTATGTAAATTGGATCACATTCAAAGCAGTTCTTTCTTTCAATTTGATTGAATGCTTTGTTAACATGCTTCGTGCACTGTGTTCACTAAGAGCCAAAGAAGAAGAACCAAGATTGTCTGTTTAGTTCTCATTGTGAATGAGGAAAACTAGCTTTAGGCACGTGAGATGTATCGGAATATAAACTTTGGTTTCATGCATTTTATGGCAGTGACGGTGGAAGGCCGAGCAGCGCAAGCATCTTCGTCAGTGGCTTTGTATTAGGGGGATTAATTGTTGGCACACTTGGTTGCGTTTATGCACCTCAGGTGATGATCCTAGCAAAAGCATTTCGATGCACTATTATGTGTTTTCCTCCCATGCCTGTCTTATCGTAGCCTTTCACTCTTTTGTTATACCGCGCTGATCTTTGTTATTGCGTTCTTTTCTGGTGCATCAAGCATTGAAAATCTTGTAATGACTTCTGGCTACTCTGTTTCTGTTTGTTATACGTCAGATCACCAAGGCTTTGACGGGAACCGACAAAAAGGATCTCATGAAAAAGCTACCCAAATTCATTTATGACGAAGAAAAGGCCTTGGAGGTACGTATATTTTTTCAATACAGCAACCCTTCATATTCATCTGACGGACTAAGTAGGTTCGGAGTTACAAACGATGTTTTTGGCTGAGAAAGCTTGCAAAAGTAGTTGTTGGTATATATGCCTGTTGATAGATCTTCTAAGCTTTCTTCGAACGAAAAAATAAACAAATTGAGTAAAGCTTGGCTTTTTTGTACTGTAATCTGAAGTATATCCAAGATTAATGAACTTCGAATGTGTGATTCGACCAAAACATAAGTATTTCCGTACAATATTATCTGCCAACGTTGAGATCAGTCGAAGTGATAGCATTAGTGTTTTTCCAACTCCGGTTGAATCAATCGTGATGCTTCCGTATACTGCATTGTTGCTCTTCCTTCCCCTTCGATTTACACACTCTTATTTGCAGAAGCAACGCAAGAAATTGGCTGAGAAGATTGCACAGCTGAACGATGCCATAGACAACGTATCAACCCAGCTCCGATCAGAAGAGGCACCCAACGGAGCTGCAGTGAGCTCAGACGACATCGAGGCTCTCATCTGAGGCTCGTTACTCAGTTTACGAATCCCGGGTTCTAAAGACACGATAGTGCTATTCTACAACCAGTTTCTTGTATTTTGATGAACCACAATGCCTAATAACCTCCCTTGTAATGTCCACATTTCCGTTCTATATACAAACCCTTGTTCATGTATTAGTCAAGGTCTTTTAATTCACATGCAAGATTAACTGCTCGATTCTGTCCAATTTTTCTCGACACGTTTCTTGAATACACACGAGTATAAAATAATAAAAACCTATCAAGTAAAATAAGACCGGAAGAGATGCATTCATAATACAGTATTCCCCCCATCCCGTCCCAATTCAAGAAACGTATTATCCGAAACGGGACGAAGTAAGGAGTATTATTTGAAAAGGGGTCATCAAGAAATCTGTGGCTCACATGAATCTTGATGGTGTAAGAAGAGTCACCATCTTATCTAAATATAAAATCTCAAAAATTTCATCCTCACCACTCACCATCTCAAACTCCATTCCATCCATCACTGTTTCATTTCTAACCCAACAAACTGCCAGAAACAGAACTTTCAAAATGTTGGATCTATGTTCTTGAAAGATATATCCAGGTGAGTTTTTCATTTGATCCCGTTTTTTCGTCGTAAGTCGCAGCGATGGCGTCGTCGAATGCAGCTTTCGCCTGTTCGAGGATCCCAGTTTGCACGAAGCTTCCTTCGAAATCCTCTCATTCTTACCCTTCTCAGTGCTTCCCGAAGGTCAGTTTTCTTCGTTTTCTCGAATTCTACGTATAACTTGGACTTATGATGTGATGGGATTGAATTCTACTGCAATGTGTATGTCGATATTGTTCGTTTTTCGCGGTTGTGCAGAAGCTTGAAGCAGCAGAATTCTGTGGCCTCAAGTCGAGTAAGTATGCAACTTTTGCCATTAATGGTGGAAAGGCTTCCTTCTTTGATGCAGTGGCTGCTCAGCTCACTCCCAAGGTACTTTTCCTTACGTTTGTTTCGATAATCGAGTAGAAATCACTTCGATATCCACATCCTTCGTCTAATAATAGACCTAAAAGTCGAGAAAGCGAGCATCTTAGATGATCTAAGGATTATGATTCATGAACAAGAATTCAAGCATGGCACTTGCATTGTAAGATACAAGGCATAATTGACATAGATCCATCCACATTCATGCTTAGATGAAGTTCTTGATTACGAAAACTCGAATAAACTAATGAAGAAGATCGTGGCGAGATTAGGCTGAGGGATTAGCCCCTGCTAAGGGGGAAACAGTAGCCAAGCTGAAGGTGGCCATCAATGGATTCGGGCGGATCGGGAGGAACTTCCTCCGGTGCTGGCACGGGCGAAAGGACTCTCCGCTAGAAGTGGTAGTCGTAAACGACAGCGGCGGTGTGAAAAACGTAAGACGAGATAAACCGAGACAATGCATTATTAGCCTTCTCATTTGCTATTAATGGTGGACTTGAATCTTTGCACTATTATTAGGCTTCTCACTTGCTCAAGTACGACTCGATGCTGGGCACGTTCAAGGCCGACGTCAAGGCAGTCGACAACGAGACGATCAGCGTCGACGGGAAGCTCATCAAGGTTGTCTCCAATAGGGATCCTCTCAAACTCCCCTGGGCTGAACTGGGAATTGACATTGTCATTGAGGTATATATATATATATACTGTACACACCTCTCTCTCTCTCTCTCTAGATCTCTCTCTCTCTCTGATGAAATGTGGGCAGGGGACTGGTGTATTTGTGGATGGACCAGGAGCAGGGAAGCACATCCAAGCAGGGGCAAAGAAGGTGATAATCACAGCTCCAGCTAAAGGTGCTGACATTCCAACATATGTTGTTGGTGTGAATGAACAAGACTATGATCATGATGTTTCTGATATTATTAGGTTAACTCTCTCTCTATCTCTCTCTCTCTCTCTCTCTCTCAATCTCTCTCTGGATATTAGTTGAGATGGTTTGTTTGAATTCTTGCAGCAATGCTTCTTGCACCACCAACTGTTTGGCTCCCTTTGCAAAGGTCATGCATGAAGAATTTGGTAGGCTATCTATAGAGATACTTATTTATGTATACTTTTCGGATAGTCGTCGTTAGATACATGAACTTGCGACGGATTTTGGTCTTAAAATCCGAATTCAAATATTCGATCTTTTGATTTTATCTGATTTTGCACATTAGATCAATTTAGATGGAAAGTCGAAGGTGTTGTTTGTGAATAACCGATCTGTGACCAAAACGACGTCGTTTTGATTGCCATAAATTAACTTTTTTCAGGCATAGTGAAAGGAACTATGACAACTACTCACTCCTACACTGGTGATCAGGTATATAATTTAAGGGTTAATTCAACCAAATTGAAAATAGGTTAATTTTGTGTTTTAATAATATATATATGCATGTGTTTCTAGAGGCTTCTAGATGCTTCCCATAGGGACCTGAGGCGGGCGAGGGCGGCGGCGCTCAACATCGTGCCGACGAGCACAGGGGCTGCCAAGGCCGTGTCCCTCGTGCTCCCGGAGCTCAAGGGCAAGCTCAACGGCATCGCCCTCCGCGTCCCGACGCCCAACGTCTCTGTGGTCGACCTCGTGGTCAACGTGGCGAAGAAAGGCATCACGGCCGAGGACGTGAATGCCGCCTTCCGGAAGGCGGCGGACGGGCCACTTAAGGGGGTGTTGGCCGTGTGCGACGACCCCCTCGTCTCGGTCGACTTCCGCTGCTCCGACGTCTCGTCCACGATCGACTCGTCGCTGACGATGGTGATGGGCGATGACATGGTCAAGGTGGTCGCGTGGTACGACAACGAGTGGGGATACAGGTACGGTTTCTAATCGGCGTGACCTTCTGGTCACGGTTGGAACCGGTCGAACCGGCCGGTCTGGTCTGATTTTTAAAACATTGTTAATTATAGAAATATTCGTAATGACGTTTTTTCAAAAAAAAAAAAATTCAGCCAAAGGGTGGTGGATTTGGCTCATTTGGTGGCGGAGAAGTGGCCGGCCGCCGGCGGCGCCGGAGAGGGGAGCGGAGATCCATTGGAGGACTTCTGCAAGGGCAACCCTGCAGATGATGAGTGCAAGGTCTATGAATAAAATTATTATTATTTTTTTTATTTTCTTGAACTTAATCGAGAAATTCAAAATGAGGATGTTTAAATTAATATATTAGAATAAAATGATTTCGTGTTGAATTTTTTGGATGAATCAAAATCTTGAGTTGTGATTTATTCATGCAAAATTGAGAGGAGAATATGAAATTCCTTGATTAAGTACAAAGGTTACATTATTTGATTTTTGAAGTGTGGGCTGTTGCATTATTGTAAAATGCCCAGAATCCTAACGATAATGGGTCACTCGACATACTCTTTACTCTCTCCGTCACATTATATTAGTCTTCGTCCACCATTTACTGACACTTTTTGTTTTAAGACGTAGACCTCACAACCACTTTAACACTTTGATACTTTATCTATCTACTTTTTATTACTTTAACATTTTAATAATAGTATTAAAAAATTCAAATGAGCCCACAATTATTCCACTTTAACACTTTAACACATTAATTTATTACTATACCATCAAAATGCAAAAAAAAAAAAATGTGCCCAAGGTAGGGTGCATGTCACTAAATTATGGACGGAGGGAGTATAATTTTTCGACCCATGTTTTAATTTTATAATGATTGAATATCAAAGTAGTGTTTAGGGCAATTTAAAGCTAAACGAGAGATTATTAAAGTGAAAATAAATTTTAAAATGAATTGTAATTGAATTTCGAAGTGAAAGAAAATAAAGAAGATGATATTCGGATTGAAAAATGGACTAGGCATATTTTGGTGGACTATCGAAAACGCATATATCGTGAACGGAGAAAATAATTTTAAATAGACATATATTTACATAAGAGATTTAATTTTGCAAAATATTATTAGTACTTTAGTAGTCAATTGCAAATTTTCTTTTCCATATTTACACATGCAATTAATTTTTTTTGACTGGTATCCTATTTAGGAAATGGAAAGAGCTCTTAATTTCTTGCTGAATAAAGCAATCCAAATTATGACCTTCTACGGTGATATACTAGATTTATATCGAGGGGTCAATTGATAGAGAAACGATCTACCGTAAACATTTTTAATATGTCCATGAATGACGTAACATACTATTAATAAATAAAATAATTAAAATATATATCTAATCTAGCTAAAGAAAAAGATAAACTCTAACACTGCCATATTAGTTACGACTTGAGATTGGGGTCAAAGTGTTTTGACTTGAACAAAATATGGATTGGAAAATAGTGGGCCCTAGTGCTGCACTGCGAGCTACTTCCTCCGTTTCTTTACAAGCATATTCTTTATCAAATTACACGTACCAAACTACCAATTATATATTTATATATTTTATTTATTATTCTCCTTTTTGAACACCAGCATATGCCTAACATTAATTACAGTGATAAAGCGGTAAAATATAACTATTTAATCATCAAATTACGAAACGAAACACTTAAAAATAAACAATAAAAGTGGCAAATAGGGAAGGGATATGATGTATGCAATTTCCTCAAAAATGACTATTTTCGTACAATTGCATTAAATAAATTGTTGTTTGTATATAGTTAATTAGAATCAACTAATTTTCCATCGCAAAATTATGGAGAAAAAAACAAGGGGTATCGAAGTCAAATGTGACTTTTTAGGGTATCATTTATGGGGAGAGTATGGAATTTAGAATTTAAAATTTAAAATTTGAAACTAAAATAGTACCGCTAAATTATTTACAATTGTGTATAAGAATATTTTTTTGTTTCAACCAAAATCAAACTGTATTATTCGAATCGAGTTTATTATAATTATCGAATTAATAAGTCATTATAAACTGGATAAAAGGAGTAGTATATTTATCGCAATTAGCTCTCAAACCAATGCTCAATTCGCGCCCTATGCTCTAATCTTCCGATCTACCGGTCTCATTGATTACGTTTAACTTCACGAGTACCTTTAAAAATAATTTAATTGTACCATCAAAAGTTCTTTCCTTTTCTGAAAAAAGATGTTGAAAAGATGTAATTATAACTTAACTCGCCACATTCTAGTACAGACAGAGTTAACGCAACGCGGCCTCATCGATTAAATGCTCCGTTAGATAATGTTAAGCGACGTAAGGCGTTAACCCTAGCTATCATGCACGTAGAATTCTACAAGAAAGTACGGTATTCCTTGCGGAATCCCAACGGACAAAATTACGAGTTTATCTACGACAGATCCGTTGCGGATTATAGTCGAGAAGACAAATACCTGCTATCGGGGACAACATAAAAATGAAGATACTCAATTAACATACTCACTAGTTGCTAATTTCTTCCACAATTCGATCATTATGTATATTAATCCTTTCAATCCTACTCTAAGACAACTATTTGCTAGAACTTGTTACACATAATATTAGAACATCATTGTTGGAGATGTAATGAAATTAGTTGGTATAGATTCCAAAATTAAGCTTTCATTTACAATAAATTAGGTTTATATATTTAGGGAAGATATAATACATAGCACAAACATGAAAAATTAAAAAATGAAACAAGAGTAACAATATATCAAGACACAACTTATCATTAATTTTCTAAACAACACAAACATTCAAACAACACCAAAATCAAACAACTAAGAGAGAGAGAGACAGAGAGAGCTCTTTCTCCCTTGAAACAAACTGACTGACTCCACATACCTTACAACAAAAACTACATCAAACAACCGATGAAATCAAGCAACAGACATAAAAAAAAATTAGGTTTTCTTAATCTCTTCCACCAAAATTTCGTCTGCAGGCGCAGGCGCCATTAGCTTCTTCAATTTACGAAAACAATTCGCAAAAACCACACAATTCCAAACAGCCGTCTCCTGCTCGCTCACAAGCAACCTCGAAACCCTAGCAATGGAGGGGGCGTACTGGAAGAAGTGCTGCGCCGCGTCGGTCCACCCGGCCACGGTCCAGCTCAGCTCCCACTCCTTCTTCGCCTCGTCGTAGGTGTACACGTGTCCGTGCTCGCCCCTCTTCCTCACCAGGAAGTACAGCCTCCCTGCATCGTACAGCACCGGCTCCCCGTACCCGAACCTCCCGTAATCGTTGTTCGTAGGGGTACTGAGGGTCGGAATCCTCTGCTTGGCCCCCCACTCGCTCCTCCAGTGGTTATACACGCGGATCACTATCTCCTCGGCCTTCACATACACGAACCGGATCAAACCGTCCGCCAGCCCGAACCACTTGTCCCCGACCCGGTCCACATAGGTCTCGATCGGACCGGGGTTGACTGACGCCTCCAGCTTCTTGACATTGAAGGCCACGGTCACCGTGGCCCCGTCAGCGAGCCAGTAGAGCGATCCGTGAGCATACACCGGCTGGATCCGGTCTGTCTTAACCGGGGATCCGTTGGTAGCGTGTTCGACCCGGGATTTCATAACCATTGACAAGCCGGAGTCCCTGACAATCGGGGCGAGGACGGTGAACGTGAGGAGCGCGTCGTCCACGTGGAGGCTCACGAGCTTGAAGTGGGAGTCTTCGGAGGCGAAGTCGACGGCGAGGCCGAGGCGGCCCTTGACCGGGAAGTCGACGAACAAGAGCCCGCCGGTCATAGGGTTATACACATAATAAGTGTAGGTCGGCCCGAAATGGAGCAAGAGGAGGCCGTTGCACGAGGCCATGACCGCGGTTGCCCGGTTGAGGTTGACGGAGTTTTTCGAATCGAGGTTGTCGTCGTTGGTGAAAGGGATCACGAGGTCGCGGTCGGCGGTGCACTCGACCTCCTCTCGGAGCTTCGAGTAGATCTTAGGTCTTTCTCCCGAGCAGTAGAAGGTGGCGGCGGGGGAGCGGGAGGCGGTGAGGCGGGCGAAGGACGGGCCGGCGATGCAGCGGTGGAAGGACTTGTTGAGGGTGGCGCACTGCATCGCCTTCTTGAGGGGCAGCCGGGCGACGATCTCGAGGACGAGGTCGTCGCCGAGCTTCGCCATGGGCTTCGGGAGCTTGGTTGGTTGTTGCTCGTCGCCATTGAATTCCGCCATTGATGAGGGGAGTGCTTAGGTTTTTCCGC
The DNA here is from genome assembly GCA_029379335.1 of Thymus mandschuricus. Classification (NCBI taxonomy): domain Eukaryota; kingdom Viridiplantae; phylum Streptophyta; class Magnoliopsida; order Lamiales; family Lamiaceae; genus Thymus; species Thymus mandschuricus. The sequence continues at coordinate 35,834,514 of CM057075.1, read as the reverse complement.
AGGAATCAAAGTTGAGATGTTTAGTGTTTGTTTGTGGAGTGAAGTGAATAATGCTTACCTGCATTTTTATAGACACCTTCTTTGCTTCTTTTTTATTTTGTTAAATAAATGTTTTTTTTCCTACAACGACACCTCATTTCTGCAGATTTATGGAATTATTACATGTATATTTTCTCACATTTTGTGTATTAATTTATGATTCAACATTTATTGCAGTTAATTTCATGTATTTAGATTAGATTATGCTTTAATTTTTAACATTTATATGGTATTCATCGAATATATATATATATGGTTATTTAACTAAAAATCTAATATAAAGGTTGATTTTAATTTAATTTGAAAGGCTTAATTGCTATACATATAAATGCACAACGGCATGATTACACTTTTTACTAATTTTATGTTCGTATTAGGTTTTACATATTTTGTCACATTTCATTATTTTTTGGTTTGTATAGTTTATTATGTGGAGTACGATAAACTCAGATATAAGAACTTACTAACGACTTACTTAAAAGTATATACAAGGAATTTTTAACGATATTTGATTATATTTGAGCATATGCCGTTTTTAGTTTAGGGTTTCTAATTAATATTGTGATGATCGGCTTGCTGACTTGTCGAAAGTGTTTCTGAGGTGGTATTTATTATTTTGTACGCACTATAAGACAAATTGAGATATAAGAATTTACTAACGACTTAAAGGTATAAAGAACTTTCTAACGGTACAATCTGATGTGAGAATACAACGGTTTAAGTTTAGGGTTTGTGTTTAATATTGTTATGCTTGTTAACTTGTACAAGTGTCTGAGGTGGTATTTATTATTTTATACGCACAATACGACAAATTTGGATATAAGAACTTACTAACGACTTATTCGGAAAAAGGTAAAAGAACTTCCGAAAGGTATAATCCGATTCGACAAGATATTAATGTTGAATTGTCTAATGAATTTTGTGATGATTGACTTGGTGACTTATACAGAGTATTTATGATCGAGCTAGTATTTATTTGTTTGTACGCACAATACGACAAATTCAGATATAAGAACTGACTAACGACTTATTCGAAAAAGGTAAAATGGCTTCGTAACTGCACAATCTTGTTCAAGAAGATGCTAATTCGGAATTTCCTAATGAAGATTGTGATATTGGCTTCTAGACTTATACTAAGTATTTATGATCGAGGTAGTATTTATTAATTTGTACGAACAATACGACAAATTCAGTTGTACGTACTTACTAACGACTTATTCAAAAAGTAACAAATTTTTCTAACAACACAATTTGATTCGATCATATAGGCTTTAGAATTTCTGACAACTCTTTTGATGATTAGCTCGTTAACTTGTACATAACGACACATCTTTACTAACTTCAGAATATAAATGTTACTGACATATGAGCGCCGTCACATTAAGAGTATCTTTCTCGAATTATGTGCCATTTAATTTAACATTACCTATATGTCTATTCTACAAGATTTAACTATTTGGATCACACATTTTGAATTTAAAATTAGATTCAATGCTCTCTCAAAATCAATAATATTCCAAAAATGTTCATATTCCTCCATTATTTTGTGATGAAGAATCTCATACACACAACCATTTATTAAATGCAATTTCATACAAAGGGGTCAACTTAGATTTTGTGGCGCGAAAACAATCACTTTCATTAAAGTATATTTCAGTCTAGCAAATAAAATAAAATAAAATAAATAAATTTAAAATATACAGTAGTCCTATCTATAATGGAATATTCCATTGTATTTTAGTTGAGGGTGGGCCCCATGCAACGCTGGCGCTAATGTTGCCGTTAGGGTTTGTTGAGATACCTCTTTGTACCACACAAATGAGGTTTTGCACCCATGGGCCCACAGCTGTCTAAACGATGAAACGCAACTCAATTAGTAAAATGTTCAGTAAATTTTAACTAGTGTTGTTTGATTTATCGTAAACGTATGTTGAGTCTTACATTTGTGAATGAATGAGTAGTAAAATCGGAAATATATATATATGCATTGCACGAAAAATGTAAAAAAATAAAATAAAAGATGTAAGAAGTCAAAGGACAATGTGTGCATACTAAAACATTACCAAAATGTAATAATTGACCACATAGTCGAAATAATTCAAAGATTTCACTACAAAGACTCGAAAATCAAGACTTTTTATCCCGAAACTCGATCTCAGCTTACAGCTAGGTCAACACACGTTGTTTGGTTTTTAAATATTTTTGTTTGAGAGCAAGTGTAAATTAATGTATATGAAAAACAAAAACCATGTGAGGCCATCACACCATTCACTCAAACCCCCAACAGATCGCACACGTACACGTGTCCCCCAATACTAGCTAGGGTTCTGGTGATTGCTATCCTATGTCAAGCTCGCCGCTCTCCTCTAAGGTGATTGTGGCCGTCGATTGCGCTCTTCCCCAATTAATGGACGAACCAAATTGAACGGCGCCAACCTGTACAAGGGTTACTCGAATCCATTACAAAAGTGGGTACAAATCAATAAATGAATTGAATCAATCTATATATTAACGTTCACTCTAATAAATTTGAGTTTATTACAACCTCCATCCTTTAAAAGATGATTAATTTACCATTTTGTACCCTTACCGTCCAATTGAAATATAGACTGAACGAAAGGAATATAATTATATGTGGATTCTCTTTGATTATCAAGACAAAAGCGTAGATATTTATTTAACTTTCATTGTAAGTTTAAAGAGGATCGGAATTAATGCTCCCCTAAGTACTATCTACTGTGAACTTTCTTAATATGTCCACTGTCGAATAATTTTATCTCGATGATTCGATTTCGAAACCTTTAACTTTTATTATGAAATAAAGCATCAGAATACTATTGAAACTTTGTAAGTCATCACTAGCAAAGTTGTTTCGATAAAACAAAAATCTTTATTAGGACGAGATGTAGAGATATGCATAACTTGGATAACTAAATTATCTCTTACATATGTCTATGTATAATTATTTGAAATATTTGCATTCTTTTTAAGATATAGCATTACAATCATCATCAAATTGAGAAATATATATACATATTATAAAATAAAATTGGACTAACAATTATAAGTTTTGAACTAAGATTTTCTAAACTCTAATGTTGTGATAATTAAAGAGGAGAAGAAAAGGAGAAATCACATAGAAATTAACAACCCGAAAGGCATTGTTTTAAAATTTTATCGGGCAATGTTAGATGTTAGTACGCTTAGCTCCCAAACACTTCAAGACAATCTTCAAGCCACCTTATATCTCCCCAATTCGCTCCCATCAGGGATTGAACCCGGGTCACTCCTTCAAAGGGGGAGCCCGGTGGCCAGGTGCTAACAACCCGAAAGGCATGTATTGAATTAATACTCCATCTGTGATTCTGTTCCATCAGAAGTATAGACATTTCTCAAAAGTATGTAAAGTATAAAATACTGAAACGTAACTCAGTGGAATGAAGAGAATAGTATATATTACTCACTCCATTTCTTCTGAAACGGCCTGTATTTTTTCGACACACATATTAATAGAAGTGAGGTTTGTTGTATAATAGTGGTGGTCCACATACTTAAAATGAGAATTTAATTAGTGTATAAAGGTGATATATTAAGGGGTTAATGGGGGTGCACATGAGATTGTCGGGCTAAAATAAGAAACATGTCATTTCACACGAAACGACTCTATTAGGAAAACAGGCCGTTTCAAAAGAACGGAATATTATAACAACAAACTATAGATCAAAAGTGATTCTTAATGTTAAAAATTTGCATAAAAAATATTGGTATACATATATTGTTGCTGCTTTTGGAAAGGAAAAAACTATTTACTTATACTATTTTATACGTTACATATATTCATTAAATAAATCAAATAAAATAAGAAGGAGGAAATACGAACTGTACTATACGAAACCAGAGCTATGTTTTAGCCTTTTAGGGTTTCCATTGGCTTGAAAAAAGTTTGTGAAGTTGAGACAAAACCACCTTATTTCCCACCATCTCCTTCTCATCAAATTCCTTCACCATTTTCGCCTTCTCCTCTTCGCTCTCCTCCTTCACGATCACGCCGGTCGATCGGAAACCTTTCTCCTTCTCCTTCTTCATCTTTACGTAGCTGAAATACGAATCGCATACTTTTTCCGTCCCCTTCTCCGCGTACGCCTCCGGGTTTAGGTCGTCGAGATGCATATCCGATACTTTTGTAGTCGTCGGAGTAGCCGAAAAGAACCGCTGGTGCCGGTCGGCCCAGTATCCCACTCTCCAGCCGCTCTTCTCCCACTTCTCGGTCGACAAATCGTAGACGTGCACGTGTCCTTGCTCCTCCGCCCTCCGCAAGACGAAGATGAGGCGGCCGCCGTCGAAATGCGCGCACTGCCCGTGCTTGTAGTCGTTGTTGCTAGGGTTGCTAATGTTCGGAATCCGGCGTTCGACTCGCCACTTGCCGCTGAGGCGATCGTGGCTGTAGATCACGATCGCCTCCTGCAGCGAGTGGACGAACCAGACCGAACCGCCCGCGTGGCCGAACCACATGTCCCCGGTCCGGTCCGGTTCGGTCGACATGACCGGTCCGTCCGTGACTCTCCCCTGCTGCCTCATCAGGTCGAACGAAACCGTGACCCGGGCGTCGCCTCCAAGCCAGTAGAGGAAGCCAGCCACGTAGACCGGCCGGACGTTGACGTCCGCAGCCGCCAGGGTGAAGCTCCGGCGGCTGATGAATTTGGACCGGGATTTTAGAGTCATGGACCGGCCGGTTCCCGGGACGAAGACGCTGAACACCACGACCGTCTGGTCCGGCTCGGTTTTTACGTCAGCCGTGACCACTTTAAATTGCGGACCGGCGCCGCCGTCCTCGTCGAGATCGGCGGCTAGGGCGACGCTGGTGGCGCTGCCCGCCGGGAAATCGACGGGGCGGGCCGCGCCGGTCGAGGGGTTGAAGACGAAGCGCTTGCAGTAATAATCCCTAGGCTTGATGCAGAGGAGAAGAATTCCGTTGCATGAGGCCATGATCGAAGTCTCCTCCATTAGGGCTGTGGTTACGGAGCGTTGGGAGCCGGCTCCGTCGCAGAATCGAGTAAAAACCTTAGGGTCCGTGGCGGAGCAGTGGAAGACGACGGTGTCGGCGCGTGAGCTTAACGCGGCGTTGCGGACACGGAACTCCGGCGAAGAGATGCGGCGGCGGACGTTCCGATCGAGGAGGGAGCACTGGGCCACTCTTTTCGGAGGTAAGCGCGCGATGATGTGGTCGAGAATGACGTCGTCGGGTAATTCCTGATGACTTGCGCCGCCGTCGGAATCCGCCATTGTTGTTGAGAATTGAGGTTTGAGATTTGTTGTATGGAATTGGAGCGGTACGTAGCATATTTATAGAAGAGCCAAGCCACAACCCTTCTCCTATTTGGTTTCTGCTTTTGTTTTCAAAAGGTAATAGGCTTTTTTTTCCTATTTGGTTTCTGCTTCTGAATATTTAATTAGGTAGGTATATAGTTACAAACTTATTTTAATAAATTTATTTATGTTCTTCACTAGCGATACGTAGATATAACGTGAAATCCTTTATCCCGAATTATGTGTTTCAATTGTGTTTAAAATCTCATATGATCATTTGTAGAGTTTACAAATTCAAATTACGGTATATAATTGTTTTTAACATTTAATTTCCAAAATGGGTTATATAATGTTTGAAAAAAAATCAAAAATAGGGTATATTACTATTAAAATATCTAAATATTTCCATAGATGTCTATTACGAAGTATATTTTTTATAAACTAACAAACCTTAATATTTAACTAATAAAAATTAAGATTTGAGACACGATTAAGACACATAGTTCGAAACAAAAGATACCATCCGATACGTAGATGTGTATGTATCACTACAAGAATCTCGCCAACTAGCGACCGAAATATTGGTAGCTAATGAAGGTTATTCGGTCGCCAATCTCAATAGTGACTGAATGGCAACCAAAATTTTTGGTCTCTGTTTTGGGCGTCGCGTTTATGGCTGGCGACTGAAATTTTGGTAGCTGTTTTTTAGAGACTGCTTAGCGACCGAATATTCGGTCTCTAACATTCCAAGCACGGGTACACACAAACCCATTCCAAGCACGGGTACACACAAACCTGAAATTGATCGGAAAATATAGTGTAGGAGCTGACGGCGGCGAAGAGACAACAAGCGGCGGAAGAGAGTAGATCTGCGATTTCAACAGTAAACGTCGGAGTGGGAAGCAGCTATCTGCAGCAGAGGAATGAACAATTAATCGACGGCGAGGAGTTGAGTAGTCGTTGACGGTGAGTTGTTGAGCTGTCGAAATCGACGGCGAGGCATTGAGCTGTCGACGGCGAGGCGCAGAGCAATTCACGGCGAGAATGAATTTAGGGCTCCATGGTTATGGTTGAGAGAAAGAAACGAGGGAATTGATTTTGATTAGCGGGAATTGAAATTAATTAGCGGGTGAAAAAGTGCTTTTAAGAGAAAAATAAATAAATAAAATAAATAAATAAAATAAATAACACTTAATATTTGGCGACCGAAATCGATACGCACTAACACTTGAGACTGTTTTTTGGTCGCTAATCGGTTGCCATTTTTGGCGCCAACCTCTAGGCTACCAAATTGATAGTGTTGTCGCCAATTGGTTGTTGTACAACATAAATTGGCTACACATATATTTCAGTCGCTAATTCCGTCTCAATTTTGCTATTTTTCTTGTAGTGTATTATGATGAAATTAATTTGCTAGCGGTTTGATTCTATTTTTACTTGTCGGGCTTGAATTGTTAGTCGAGAATGTGATCCGGGAAAATATTCTTATTCTTATTTACTACTTCTTCTGTTCTTCGTTTCCTAAAAGTGTGTTATTTTTTTCTTGTTTCTTACTTTCTTCACTTTACTAGTTTTTTTTCTATTTTACACGAAATTTTATACAGAAGTATTAAAAGATAAAAATAAAAGGTTTGTATTAAAAAATATATATATATATATTATATTTCTATTTATGAATATGACTTTTGAAATAGGACAGTCCAAAATAGTCCATGACTAATTATTGTGGGACGTAGGGAGTATTATTTACAAAAATGACAACTAGTTTATCTAATCTCTCTAGCAAAAATGCTCACATACCACCGTCGACGCTTCTATGTGCACACAGCTGACGTGACAAGTGATAATGTTTACTCATTTCAGACAAATTAAGGTAAATCTTTTATTTATTAATAATATGTTATATCATCCGTGAACACATTGAGAATGTTCATAGTAAGTAAGAGAGCTTCATCTTCTTGCTAGTTCATGAGGCTCTATGTACAACCATGCATCCACTTCTTCTTTATTTTATTTTATTTTATTATATTATTATTATTAACAATAATAATTGATAACAAAATTCCGCTCTCACTTGTGGCCCGATTTTCAATTCTACCTTTTGGGTAGAAGGCACAACAAGTGCACACTTTGAATTAATATGAGTGGAGTTACTGTCAGCGGAATTTGAACAGTACATGACTCTCTGGATAGGCTTTGAAGACAATGTGGTACTATTAGCAGGGTTTGAACATAATATATAGGTTAAGTGATAGCGAGATTTGAACACGTGACATTCTGTGTAGGATTTGAATATAAAACCTAGGATTTGAACACAATATAGGTGAAGTTAGTGCTAGCTAGCGGGATTTTAAAACATTGTTATACATCAAACATAAACTATGGAAATAAAAATTGTTGCTACATCTTACTGAAAAAAACAAAACGTTACTTCTATCGTATCATACGTCACGTATATTTAACAAAACAAATAAATCAAATAAAATAAGACGGAGAAAATAATATACTGTACAGACCAAGAGCTATGTTAGGGCTTCTACAAATCCACTAATTAGTTGGCTTGAAGTAGTTGTTGCAGTTGAAGCAAAACTGCCTTATTTTCCGCCATCTTCTCAAACTCCTTCACCATTTCCTCCTTCCTCTTTTCGCTCTCCGTCACCTTGGAACGGCGACGAACCAATTTAATCTCCTCCTTCTCCATCTTCTTCCTCTTTACGTATTCGAAATACGCATCCAACACTTCCTTCGTCCCCTTCTTCGCGTACTCCCACGGCTCTAGGTTGTCGACACGCGTATTCGACACTTTTGTAGTCGTCGGAGTAGTCGAAAAGAAATGCAGATCCCAGCCGGTCCAGGGTCCGATTCTCCAACTGCTCATCTCCCACTTCTCCCTCGACAAATCGTAGATGTGCACGTATCCTTCCTCGGCCGCCTTCCGCAAGACGAACCAGAGGCGGCCGCCGTCGAAATGCACGCACAGCCCGTGCTTGTAGTCGTTGTTGCTAGGGCTGCTTATGTTCGGGATCTTGTGATCGACTCGCCACTTGCTGGTGAGGGGATCGTAGCCGTAGACGACGATCCCCTCCTGCAGCGAGTGGATGAACCGGACCGAACCGCCAGCATGACCGAACCACATGTTCCCTTTCCGGTCCGGTTCGGTCATGACCGGTCCGACCGTGACTCTCCCCTGCTGCCTCGTGAGGTCGAATGACACGGTGGCCCGGGCGTCGCTTCTGAGCCAGTAGACGAAACCGGCCGCGTAGACCGGCCGGACGTTATATTCTGCGGCCTTGTAGACCGGCCGGACGTTATAGTCTGCGGCCGCCAGGGTGAAGCTCCGGCGGCTGATGAATTTGGACCGGGACTTCATAGCCATGGACCGGCCGGTTCTCGGGACGAAGACGCTGAACACCACGACCGTCTGGTCCGGTTCGGTCGTCACGTCAGCCGTGACCACTTTAAACGGCGGACCGGCGGCGCCGTCCTCGTCGAGATCGACGGCTAGGGCGACCCTGGTGGCGCTGCCCGCCGGGAAATCGACGCGGCGGAGCGTGCCGTTCGAGGGGTTGAAGACGAAGCGCCTGCCGTCGTCCCTTCTAGGGTTGATGCAGAGGAGACGGATTCCGTTGCATGAGGCCATGATCGAAGTCTCCACCGTTAGGAATTTGTCTACGTAGCTTTGAGAGCCGACTCCGTCGCAGAATCGCGTGTAAAGCTTAGGGAAATAAGCCCCTCTGGCTAAGCAGTGGAAGACGGTAGCGGCGCGTGAGGTTAACGCGGCGTTGCGGACGCGGAAATCCGGCGAAGAGATGCGGCGGCGGACGTTCCGATCGAGGAGGGAGCACTGGGCCGCTCTTTTCGGAGGTAATCGCGCGATGATGTGGTCGAGAATGACGTCGTCGGAAATCCAAGAATTTCACCTCTGAAAAAGTGGGTCAAGAATTTCTCTCTCTAGAATTCTCTCTAGAGAGTGCCTACTTTTTCTTTGGTGTGTCCTTCCCTCTTGGTTTTCTCCATCTGCCCGAATCCTCCAAGTTCCGGCCACCATCTTTCTCTCCGTTCATCCTTCATCTTTGTGGTCCCTTCTATTGTTTTGACTTTGTCGGGCGCTTGCGCCCCGGCGCTGTTGCTACAAGCCGGTGGCATCGACGGGTACTCACTGTGGCATCGACGGGCACTCACTAAGGCATCGTCGGGTACTCTCCGCCCTCATACCGTTAGCTTCCTCGCAGCGGCTGTGGTCTCTCTCTCCGCACTCGTCGAGTGCTCACGGTGCTACCAGCCCACGTTACTCGCGTGCCTTTGTTCCGGCCGTTGCTACTCACAAAGTTTCATCCCAAGCTCTTGAGAGTGCTGTTGGCGAGCTTTTGTTACCTTCCTGTGGTGTTTTTCCATTCTCCGGCATCTTCTCCGGCGAAGTGGGAGCCAACAACCCCAGCTTTTGGTCAACTTTGGTGGGGGAAGGCTCACATGTGAACTTTCCCCTTTCGGAAAATATTCCCTGCCACTTTCTCTTGGCAGTTTTGGATTTTCCCAGATTTGTGCTTATATTCCCTGCAGGCCTTTTGTCAACCATATTCCCTTCCTCTTTGGGCTTTCTTTTGCACAACAGCCTAGGCACTGTTGTCAAGGTGAGATGGCCAAGAAAAAAACAAAGTACCAGCCTCTTGATCTTGCTGCCGTTGACGGAAGGGAGACTGATTTTTCCAGCGATGAAGAGCCGCCGGAACCCACCCACTCCGCACCAAAAATGGCCACTCCACTGTCGGGTGCTGTTAATCCCTCAATGGTCAGCCCTTCTACGTCGGCTTCGTTCTCATTTGGGGCAGCCGTGGCTGAGCAAGGTAGCTCTTCTCGCACCAACTCTGCTCCCACCCAGCCTGGGAACCGCCGTTTCTCCGACGTCTTGCTCAATTTTGCCCCGGGAAAAGCAAATCTTCACCAACGCTCGTGTGAAGATAGTGTAGTTACCTTTGAAAAGGACGAAGTTTACAACGTCCAATCGGATTGGGGCTACTGCCTTCTTGGCCTTTTCGCCGGGAAATTTCCGGGAATCAGGGCGGTCCTTCGTATCATGGAGACGTGGAAGGCTAAGTGCCGTGTCTTCACCCATCCTTCAGGCTGGATGGTTTTCAAGTTTGATTCCGACGATGACCGTCTTCGTGTTCTCAACGGACGTCCACAAAATGCTTTTGGAAGGGCCCTTCTTCTCAAAACCATCCCGCCATGGTTCACTTTCGATGATATGGAAGTCACACACATTCCAACGTGGGTACGCCTCCCGGGCCTCCCTCTCGAATGCTGGCACCCAAATGCTTTGAGCAAGATTGGAAGTAAAATCGGGCTCCCGATTTGCTGTGATGAGAGCACAATTGAACGTAAAAGGATCTCTCATGCTCGGATACTCGTTGAGGTTGATGCTGAAAACCAACCCATTGATACCATCCCAATCCGCCTCCCAAATGGAGTCGAGTATTTGCAGAGGATCGAATACGAGCACGTCCCAAAGCACTGCTCTAAATGCAAGCTTTTTGGCCATTATGCCACGGCATGCCGTGGACACGATGTGCCCAACTCTGAAGCACATTCACCAAGGCCTCGCAACCGATCAAGATCTTCAACGAGAAAGGCCAAATCTCTATCACCAGCTGGTGCCGGAAATACTCGGCTGCCACCAACTGAGCCAATCACTCCATCCGCCACCACTCCCGTGGTACAGGCTCCTACTGCCATGCCCGTCCCTCCATCCCGGCCAAGCTCTAGGGAAGGAAGGGAACAAGCCCGGGCCGCTGTCGAGCAGGTAGCTCACACTCCTCCGCCCATCTCTGCTCCAAAAATCAAGAGATCTTCCAAATCACCATTGAGGGAGAAGCCTTCGGTGGACACCTCCGTTCATAACGAAACATCCCGGAAGCGATCCAAGTCTCCGATTAGCACAAGGAAGGAGCAAGTTGAGGTGCCCAAGGAAACGGACATCTCCCCTCCCCAAGCTAGTGAACTGCCCATCACAGAGGCCATACCAACAACAACGCCCGATGAGGGCGTCACCAAACGGAAGAAGAAGAAAGAGAAGGAACCAGACTTGGGGACTTTGTCCCCCAAGACCCAATGAAGATTGCCGTGTGGAACATTCGGGGCTTTAACAAGTCCCGAAAGAAAAGTGGTGTCTTCAAACTAATCAATGACACCAACTTGGACCTCATTTGTCTCCTTGAGACAAAAATTTCCTCTCTTTCTCTCGATTCATTCAGATATCTTTACCTTCCACATTGGAAGCAAACTAACAATTTTGATACTATAGATGGTGGACGCATCGCCATCTTGTGGAATCCATCGAAGTTGAGGCTCGTCGTGGACTCCTTGCACCCGCAAGCAATCCATTGCAAGATCACGTGTCAAGTAACTCACTTCACTTTCTCATGCTCATTTGTTTATGGTCTTTGGACCGTTGTGGGGCGTCGACATCTTTGGGCCTCATTGCATGATTTTCATTCTAACTTTATTGGACCATGGATGGTGCTTGGGGATTTTAATTGTGTTCTCAAACCGGAGGAGAAGGTTAACGGTAACATTCCCTCGGGCTATGAACTTAGTGATTTCCAAGATTTTTGTTGTGCTCATGCCCTCACGGACTGTCTTTCTCTTGGCTGCCATCTTACTTGGACTAATGGACGAGTCTGGTGCAAACTAGATCGTGTTTTGATCAATGCAGATTGGCAAACGGCGGGCATTCACTGCATGGCTAATTTCTCACCGCCGGGCCACCTTTCAGATCATTCACCGGCCCATGTGGAAATTGGCGCGCAGCACATTGGGGGGACTAAGCCCTTCAAGTTCTTTAATATGTGGCTTAAGCACCCGGACTTCTTCAATATTGTCCAAAATGTTTGGGAGGCTCCAACCGACGGGAACTATCAATTCTCCCTTTGTGCCAAACTTCGTGCCCTCAAAGGTCCACTCAAGGTTCTCAATAACCAGCACTTTAGCCACATCTCTTCCCGTGCAAAGACTGCCAATGATGCGTTGAAACAAGCCCAGTCCGCTCTCTCGGAAGATCCATCAAACCAAGAGCTTATTGCTTCCATCAGGCCTCTCCGTGAATGTGCAACATTTCTAGCCGATGCCGAAAGAATCTTTCTTGCCCAAAAGGCCAAATCTCAACATCTTAATCTCGCCGACAAAGGTACTAGATTCTTCCACTCCTTGGTGAAAAGGAACCAGAAGAAGGCATACATCGCTGCTGTTACTAATAAGGAAGGGGCTGCCACATCCTCACAGAGTGAAGTTGCGAAAGAGTTCGTTGATTATTTCACTGACCTCTTTGGGCAGCAACCATCAACTACAATGCCTATTGACCCAACTGTTCTTCTCCATGGCAAGATTCTTGATGAAGAGGAGGGACAAGCCTTATGCCGCCCAATCACGGCCATCGATGTTAAAAGGGCTCTTTTCAGTATTGACAAGCACAAAGCTCCCGGCCCCGATGGCTTCTCTTCCGAGTTCTTCACCAAATCTTGGGACATCGTGGGCACCGATGTGTCGAATGCTGTGCTTGAATTCTTCCGCAATGGAAAGATGCTTCGTCAGATGAACCATACGAGCATTGCTCTCATTGCCAAATCTGATCATTCTCCAACTCCATCAGACTATAGGCCGATTGCGTGCTGCAATGTCACATACAAAATCATTGCCAAGATCATATCTGATCGCCTCTCTTCAGTCCTTGATAGTCTTGTGGACAGAGCCCAATCAGCCTTTGTCAAAGGTAGGTGCATTACCGACAACATATTCCTTGCTCAAGAGCTGGTCCGTCATTACTCTCGGAAGCGAATCTCGCCTAGATGCTTGTTGAAAGTGGACCTTAAGAAAGCCTATGACACAATCTCGTGGGACTTCCTTCACCATGTTCTTGTGGAGCTTGGCTTTCCCATCACCTTCGTCAAATGGGTCATGGAGTGCGTATCTACAACGTCCTTCTCTGTCTCTATCAATGGGTATATTCATGGCTTTTTTCGTGGCAAACGTGGATTACGGCAAGGTGACCCCATGTCCCCTTTCCTCTTTATTTTGTGCCTCGAATATTTCTCTAGGCTTATGAAGTCTCGCACGATCGACTCGGAGTTTAAGTTCCACCCTAAATGCAAGGATAGTAGGATTACCCACTTAGCATTTGCGGATGATTTAATGTTATTCTGTCGGGGTGATTACCCCTCTGTGAGCATCTTGCTGGAGGCCCTTTCCGACTTTCAACAACAATCTGGGCTCGCCGTCAACACTCTCAAATCCACCCTCTTCACAGCAGGAGTCTTCCACGATGACCTGGAAGCCATTCGGGCAGCTGTTGGCTTTCCCCAAGGTCAGTTCCCGATTAAATACCTCGGTATCCCTCTTGCATCCCATAGACTTAATGTTGTCCATTATGCCCCTCTTGTGGATCGTATTGCTACATATATCACGTCTTGGACAGCTCACACTCTCTCATATGCCGGGAAACTCGAGCTTATCAAATCGGTTACCCAAGGAGTAGAATGTTTCTGGCTCCGGGTATTTCCCTTACCCGTTGCTGTTCTCGATCGTATCAACCGCCTCTGTAGGGTCTTCCTTTGGGGTAACAAAAAGCCGTTGGTAGGTTGGAGTGAATTGTGCCTCCCAAAGGATGAAGGTGGGATCGGTCTCAAAGACGGCATGATTTGGAATCTCGCTCTTATGGCCAAGATTTTGTGGAATATTCACAACAAATCGGACACGCTTTGGATTAAATGGCTGCACCAAATCTATCTCCGAAACTCCGACATTTGGAGATGGCAACCAAAGAGGAGTGATTCCCCGCTCCTCAAGAAATTAGCTATTGTCCGTGACAAGCTTGTCAATCATTTTGGTAGCATCGATACTGCCATCAGTGGTCTTCAAAGTTTCTCAACAACCAAGGGCTTGGACAGTTCTGCTGTTTACAATATCTTAAGAGAGAGAGGCCGAATTCAACCATGGAAGAAGGCAATCTGGAAAAACTTCATCCCTCAAAAATTTTCCTTCATTGCTTGGCTAGCGTTCAAGGAAAGATTGCTCACAAAAGATCGCCTCACCTACCTCGAGATCGATCCTTTGTGCACCTTTTGCACCACTCCAGAATCTACTAAGCACGTTTTCTTTGAGTGTGGATTCTCTAAGAAAGTTTGGGCAATCATTCGAGAGTGGCTCCGTATCCCACAACAATCAACGACGCTCCACAGCGCAGCCAAATGGATAAAAAAGGTGAGGAACGGGACTCAGGTGCATTACAATGCAAAGTGGCTTGGGCTTCTAGCCACCATTTTCTACATTTGGCAAGCTCGTAACCGTGCCATCTTCGACTCTATCCGCTCCAAGCCAAGTGAAGTGGCCCACTTCATCAAAATCCGAGTCTACATGGCCCTTTATGAGCTGTTTGATCCGAGTACCGTCACGTGGTAGCTCACTTATTGTCATTTGAGGCACCCCATGTACCCCATCACTCCTTCCGCCCGCACCTTTGGTGCGTGCGCCATGCGCCCCGGCGCCCAGCGCCTTCTCTGGCCAGACTCCGCCCGCTACCAAGTAGCGCGTGCCCCGCGCCCCCGCGTCCAGTCCGCCCGCATCTATGATGCGTGTGCCGAGCGCCCGAGCGCCCAGCGCCTCCCACGGCCAGTCCCCGCCCGCTGCCTTGCAGCGTGTGCCCCGCGCCCATGCGCCGAGTCCGCCCGCATCAATGATGCGTGTGCCGTGCGCCCGAGCGCCCAGCGCCTGTCACGGCCAGTCACCGCCCGTTGCCTCGCAACGTGTGCCCCGCGCCCATGCGCCGAGTCCGCCCGCATCAATGATGCGTGTGCCGTGCGCCCGTGCGCCCAGCGCCTCTCACGGCCAGTCTCCGCCCGCTGCCCAGCAGCGTGCGCATTGCGCCCGAGCGCCAAGTCCGCCCGCATCTCCGATGCATGCGTCGTGCACCCATGCGCCCCTCAAGGCCATTCACTGACCGCCGCATACAGCATATGCCATGCCCAACCGGCCTTTCCCATCAGTACTCAGTTCACAACAGCTCCGACCTGGTGTGGTCGTGCCGAGCCGAGCATACACGCCATTGTTGCACCCGTTGCCACACATGATTGGCACAAACAATGGGCCACTTTGCCTTCCATTGCCATCTTGGGGGGGCAGCATTCATTTTTGCCTGGCTAGGGGATGGACGCCCATGGGCACGCCCGCCAGGAGATCTTGGCTTGGCCAGCAACCGCCGCCGCCACTGCCGCCGCCACCACTGCCGCCTCCGGCCGGCGTCATGGGGCAGCACTTGTTACTTGTGGGGTGAGGCCCATATACCCTCATGGCCGGGCCCAGCCCGACCTTGACCCGCCCCACCCCAAACTCACCATCCTCCCCTATAATAGCTGTTACAATAAAAAGCCTAGTGACAGCACTAGACATTAAAATCCTGGAGAACCCCACAAAATTTCACTCCCAAGTGTGGAATCCTACTACTTCACATGCGGATTGATGCCTTTGCCGTGGGCACGCCTGTTGGTGCCTCGTGCAGCCTCAATATGCTTGGAAATATGGTTTGAACTCTTGTCTAAGGGCGGGATCCCTCCATTTTGGGGTTGATGGGGCGAGTATCTGCCCGGAGCAGATCCTTACGCCATCAACCTTTGCCCTTTCTTTTGTTTTTAGGATTGTGCTTGCACGTAAGTAGCCTCTGTTTTGGTCGTCTCTCTATAGGGTGTTGGGGCATGTCCCAAACCTACCTTGTGTTTTTCTTCTTTCTTGTGCTTATATACATTTACTTTACCCAAAAAAAAAGAGAATGACGTCGTCGGGTAATTCCTGATGACTTGCGCCGCCGTCGGAATCCGCCATTGATGTTCAGAGTTGAGATTTGTTTAGGGATTGGAGCCATAGCCTAATATTTATACAAGAATCGAACCCTTTTCCGATTTGGTTTCAGGTTTTAATATGTAATTTTTATTTATTATCGAAATACTGATATTAATAAACATACAATTGTTGCAAATTATTGCCAAACTTTATTCTATTTAGTTTAATTTTATCACTAAATTTTTATTTTGTATTATCAATAATTTTTCCTATTAATTTGTATTTCGTGTGAATCGAAATGCGTCGTAAGCTATCAAACAATACATTTATTTTCAAGAAGAATTAAAAGAAAAATAAGTCGTTTTGTATTTAATTATTGTATATTTTGTTTAATTTATTAAAGTAAAATTAATGGGTGGTAGCTTACGTGGCATTTCGATTGACACAAAAGATGAGATTGATAAGAAAATTTATGGATAACAAAATAAAAGTTTGATAATAATTTTAAAATGAAATAAAGTTTAATGATAATTTTACAACAATAAGTACAAGGGCGGACCCAAAGGCCCTGGCAATCCCGGCGTCCGCCCCGGTAATTTTTTTTTTGTTACCCTAATTATAGTATATATTTGTAGCGTGATTTTTATTTTTTACGTGTATATATTTTATTTCGCCCGGTCAAATTCACATAAACACGATCACGCCCGAGATCGGAACTTTTAAATTCCTAGCTCCGCCCCTGAATAAGTACAATGTAACGATATTTCATAAGATTATCCCGCAATACATAGATGTGTATGTATTGTTATCAAATTGATTATTACGCTAGCTAGCGCTATGTTTCTGTTTACATGTAGACTCTCTCAAAGTGAAATTAAGATGTTTACTTTCCTTTTAATTGGAATGAGATCCTATGTCCCCATTATCGTGTACCAACCGTGTCCCCAAAGCATAAAATTACTTAGTGGACTTGGCCCAGATTTAAAAAATTTCTAATTTATGCTTTGAAGACATAGTTGGTACACGATAATGGGGACAGAGGATCCCATCTCCTTTTAATTACTTCCTTCATCTCATTTAATTACCATGAAAAAGTATTCCCATTAGAGAAAAAATGAAGAGGAAGATTCAGTATGTAGGGCATGACGATCCAACCTCGGAAACCGGACAATGAATTACGTATGAATACGACCATGCAGGCCAACGATGAAATCGGGCTAGGTCAGGCCATCCTAATTACTCTGTCCGTTCTACTATAGATGACTCATTTTTTTTTAACACGATAATTAATGAGAGAGTCTTTTAGTTTGAAACATGTAGTTGTTAATAAATGAGTTTAAAATATGCGAATGTCAATAAATAAATAAATAAAAGTTGTTTATAAATATATTATTTCCTAAATACATTGACTTAGAACATGAGTTTGCATAAAACATCAAAAATTGATCACTAATTGCCGAAAAAAAACTGTAGAAATAAAATAATAACGAAATAAAATAAAATATGCTAATAAGTAATCCCTTCGTTCCACTCATATTCGTATAACTTTTTTTATGCACGAGAATTAAGACGATAATAAATAAATTATAGTTAAGTATATCCCTATATTAGTGGTACGAACGAAAATAACTCCGCAGAACTTATCCGCAGAGTAGTGAATTACGTACTATTCCAAAGGAAATTCTAATTGTGATCAAGTTAGAATTAGAGTAGGAAAACTAGTTTATCGATTGTAAAATTCGAAAAGGGAATAAAATATAAAGTATATTCTTCAATGACGTAGTAATATATCATCATTCTTTTATTATTTTCAAAGATTATCTAAGACTAATACGAGTTTGGGAAATGTTTATTAACACAGTAATACTACTTTCTCTGTTTCGTTGATAAATGAATCTTTTTTCTTTTCGGGGCATTTCTTGGGACATTTTTTTTTTAAAATTCAAAAATTATAACTCAATAAAATTTAGACAAGTCACTTTAATTCACTACTTTCATATTAACACAATTATCACCTCATCTTAATTTGCACGTCGAGAAAAAAAGGTTAATTTCTGATTAGTGAGTATTGGTGAGATTAAAGATAAGGATGTGAAAAACGAACGAAAACATGATACTCTGAAATGTGTGAAACACTTTCCGATCGAATCAATTCGACGGTTCAATCGAATTATTCAATCGGATACAATTCAAAGTTGAACTCTCGTATGTGATGTTTGAGATTTTTGAACCAGAAGAAGAATTGATCAGAATCAGAACCAAAATAGGAAAACTGATATTTATCAGTTTAAAAATCGGTTGAAGCACCCTTTCGAAAGCAACTTTTCGAAAGTTGCAAAGTAGTCCTCGAAATTCCGAAAATTAAATTTTCGATGAATTTCCTGCACAACAACAAAATCGGAAATAAAAAATTTCCAAGCTCGACCCCGGCCAGGGGCTCTGCCCCTTGGACCCCTTCCAGGGGCTGCCACCCCTTGGACCCCTCTCGGGGGCGCTGCCCCCGAACCCCCGTCCTTTAGGGGCGTGCACTCCGCACCTCCAAACTTATACATGTATTATTATGATAATTCTGAACAAACTAGTCAATCCAATTACACTAAATATTCAACAGTGAAATGGAGGGAGAAGTATTTGATAATTAAGGTGAATGTGCATAGCTCAAATTCTCAATTTTATTGCCACACGAATTAATATTAATGTGACTTCACCCAACTAACTGCCCGTACATCCGTCACCATCCCCCACGAGTTTCACAATTTTCACGTGCGTATATCGTTGCGTGTAGTACTCGGATTCGACTACGGAATCTTCCGTCTCGTCTCTCGAACATGAACCCTCGTTGTTAGGCCAAGTTCAAAGTATATTTCGTGTTTCCCCTTATTTGTGGACGTATACATACACACTCAAAATTAAACTCTGTGATTTCATAATTTTTACCTTTTGAATGTAAGTCCGATGATTGTCTGTGTCAGTGTGGATGAAAATCGAAGAAACTGATTCGAATAATGTTTGTTGGGCATTCTAATATACTAAAATAGAGTCGATCTGTTAGAGAGTCAAGTTTAGTTATATCAATGACAAAGATTTGAAATCGACAACAATCTCTTGCTAAAAGCCACATAAATATTGCTAAAAACCGCAATCGTTTATGAATTCCCAACACGTAGAAAATACTCGTCCGTAATTAATCTGTCGGTAAAATTTGCGACGGAATATAATATTATCGGGTAAATATGGCGGCAAGAGTCATCCCTTTTAAAATAAAAAATTTACCTAACTATTCAAATGTCAGTTAAAATAATGTTTTGAACTAACTTTTCCTTCTATAAAATGCATCAACCGCAAACACACAACTCCGCCTCCTCCATTGCCATCTCCCTCTCTCTCTCTCTCTCTCTCTACAATCTACATGACTGCCCGCTCCCGCCTCCTCGGCGGCGCAACCTCGCCGCCTCCGCCTCATCTCTCCTCTCCGGCGCTCGACACTCTCGATTCCGACTTCTTGGTGATCCTCGCCGCCCTGCTCTGCGCCCTAATCTGCGTGCTCGGCCTCGTCGCCGTCTCCCGCTGCTCCTGGATCCGCCGCCTCGCCGGCAGAGATCCATCAACGGCGGCGGCCTCCAGCAGGGGGCTGAAGAAGAAGGTGCTGAAATCGCTGCCGAAGCTCACCTACGGCGAGCAGAGCGCGGAGGAGGCGGCGGCGAAGCTCCACGACTGCGCGATCTGCCTGGCGGAGTTCGCCGCCGGCGACCAGATCCGCGTGCTGCCGCAGTGCGGCCACGGCTTCCACGTATCCTGCATCGACACGTGGCTGGCCTCGCACGCCTCCTGCCCTTCCTGCCGCCGGAACCTGGAGGTGGCGCCGCGGCCGTGCGAGAACTGCGGCCGGCTGCCGCCGGCGACCGCCTGCTCCGCCGTCGGATTGTGGCCGGAGGCGAGAGAAGGCCGAATCAGTATGGATTTTTATCCTTGATTAATTATAGTTCGAATTTCCGCATTAGTTTAGTTCGGCAGTGACGATTCTGCTTACAGAATTAAGTAAATCCGATACGATCCTTGTCGACTGAATTTTCGACTACGAATTGAAGATTGTTTCTGTACAAAATTGTATAGTTCGAACCTTCAATTTCCGTACAAATACAGTTTATTTGTGGCCTACTTTTATCATGTTAATAATATTAATTTATTTGGTATATTATAGTTAAATAAATATTTTAGTCACTCATTTTTTTAGATTAATTTGTATATTTTAGTCACTCATTTTTTTAGATTAATTTGTGCTTTGTATATTTATATATATACTATTGTAGTATGTGATAGTGGCTCGAGCTAATTCGAAGTTGCATGCGCACTCAATCCCAAAAAAAAAAAAAAAAAAAAGAAAAGACTCTAGAACTCTCCATCTCCACTCAGAATCAACTCAAAAATTCCAAATGTATTTGATTGATTGATTTTAATTTGAAAATGTAAAGCAATTTTAATTTGAAAATGTAAAGCAACGTATAAAACGAACAGCAATCCAGATTATTTTTCGTTTCTTACTCGAGTACTTGTTTAATGCAAGTGGGAGAAGTCATTATCTCAACTGAGATTTGGAAGTTCTAACTTGGACGTGGACATCTAACGCTCGACTTTCCCTAACCAACTTTCTCTCCTTACTTACATAATCATTTGAGAAATCCCACCGTACTTGTCGGTAAATACTCCCGTCTTTTGAACTTGGTTCGAGTTTTCAAATGAGATGAGATTCTGTTAGTGCCCCTTTATTAAAGAATTAATTAATTGCGGTTTTAATTTCACGTTTTATGTACGTTTACAATAGTAGATTCTTGTGGCAAATTAGGTAAGACAAAGGGGAAGGAATTGTGTGATGAGTCGAAGTCACACTTTTTATTCTGATTTTATTTGGCATTTTTTAAGTTTAGGTGCAACAGTTTTTGACCTATTCAACAATAGAGACAAGTTTTTAAACACAAAATAACAAAAAGTAATTGCTCATTGTTTAAGATATGTAGTATAGAGGATGGATCATATAGAAATAAGTCCTGGTGTGAGAAATAGGAATAGATCTTGACCATTGATCTTGATTTGATCTGTGGCTGTAAATGATTTAAGCATGATTATAAGGTATCATAAGCATGACTAGGTTTAAGCATGAATTTGTACATTAAAAAGCATAATGGTGTTGTAAGCATAAGTATATACTGATTTAAGCATGATTTTGTATAGTTTTAAGCATCTTTCGCATTTTAGCACGCAATGATTTATTTGCACACGAACCACTCCCTAGTAGTATATACCATTATATATAATTAATTAGATGGTAGTCGCGATCAGATGGGGTAAGCTCGATTGGCTAGTGGTATGTCAAGATGAGAATTACTCATTTTTTTGAAGTAGGCTTAAGCTCGTTGTCCCTTGAACGTGGCTATGCCACTGGTCGTGACATTTTGTAACTAGAATAGTATACAATTGAAACTTTTCTCGAGTAGATATGGGACAAAATGAATGCCTTCAATAAGCGCCTGATAAACCGCCTTCAATTTTCGACCGACTCTTATATCGTATTAGAATCACAACACTAATCTCTTAAAAGATCTTATGAAAAAAAAAATTGATTATCGAATCCGTAACATTCAAAACATTTTCGAAGTCGATGTGCGACAAACAATTGCTTCAATCCGAACTTTGTAATTAATGGAAAAATTATAATGTAAAATAAAGTAGTACTAAATATAAATAGTGGTTTTTAATTAGTGACAAAATCCAATTTGTACACACCTATATAAGTTGTATAACTACTAATTAAAAGGTACTACTAAAAGATGGAGTGTTTTATATCTCGTATGCTAATGCTTGGTAAACAAAGAAGACCTAATTAAAAAATGTCAATTTATTCATGTGGATGCGAAACGAAACAAGACAATTGATATATACTTTCTCCGTCCCATATCAATTGTCCTATTTTATTTCGATACGCGATTTTAGATGTAATATTAAAAGTAAAAATAAATACTTTATATCAAATTTTCAAAATTAACTATTTCTAATTCAAAAAACACGACAATTAAAGTGGGACGGAGGGCGAACGAACCAACTCAGCAATTTCTATCCAACAACCGACTCCTTTTTATGTGATAATGTTGTCAACTTATTGCCAATGAGGATAAACGTTGGACCAATCAAATGTTGTAGTACTGTTGCAATTATTTATTTATTTAATTATGAAAATAAAGAAAGCATAATTCTAAAATTATTCCCTTTTAATGGGAGCCGTCCATTAACCCAAGATGGAGGGAGGGCCCTATATAATTCCACTAAAGCCCACTAATATACCAAAGTTGAGAAGCCCTATTAATTTTCCATCATTAACATATTTATTGGGATAAATATTTTTTAAATTTCTACTCTTTTTCCGGTCGTTCATATAGAGATATCATTTAAAATAGAATTTTGAGCCCGTCTAACAAAAAAATTAAAATCTTAAACCATATAATTTAAAATCTTGTACTATTTTCATCACATTAATAACAGTTTGTACACTAACAACAAGGCGTCATGGTAAAAGCGGCTCATTTCGAGAATGGTAATGACAAGAGCATAGACAGCTCAAGTTAGTAGATTAATCTACTCATTATTTATCTATCTGTTGTCTAATCGAACGTATCTCAATATAATTCGAATTTAAAAAATGCTAAACTAGATATTGTAGATTGTTCGTCTGAATTATGTCTTTCAAGTTATTAGATTAATCTACTCATTGTTTATCTATTTGTTGTCTAATCAAACGTATCTCAATATAATTCGTCTGAATTATTTCTTTCAAGTTATTAGATTAATCTACTCATTGTTGCCTAGTCCGAATTATGTCTTTCAAGTTATTAGATTAATCTACTCATTGTTTATCTATCTGTTGTCTAATCAAACGTATCTCAATATAATTCGTCTGAATTTTGTCTTTAAAGTTATGAGATTAATCTACTAATTGTTGTCTAATAAAACGTATCTCAATATAATTCGAATTTAAAAAAATACTAAACTAGATATTGTAGATTGTTCGTCTGGATTATGTCCAAGCCACCTTATATCTCCCAAAATTCGCTCCCACAAGGAATCGAATCATGATCACTCATTAAAGAGAGGAGCCCGGTGGCCAGGTATGCTAAGTTAAAAGTCTATCAATATTATTTTTCATTTATGATACGACATCTTATTTTTATATATCTATGATGCATCGGTTTTGAAAAGCATGAAACTACTAAAATAATCCCTTCATCCTATCCAATTATGTCACTTTTAACATAGTAGTACTTATTTTGAATTAAAAATATATATATATATATATATATATATATATATATATATATATATATATATATATATATACTAAAATCGAATGGGATCATCTGTCTTTAAACTTGTATTCTAATCGTACACTTAAGTTAAAATTACGTAGTTTCTTTCTAATATCTTTAATTACCGTTGATTCAGAAATCTCTTAAACTATCAAAATTACGTAATTTTAACTTTCGTACACAATCGAAGACTTCGTCTGAAAGAAAAAATGACATAATCAGCGAAACGAAAGGAGCAAAATAAATTGAAGATTATCCTTCGCAGGCCCATTGGGCCGTATAACGCGGGAGGCCCAAGCACGCAGAGAAATCGACCAAATCTCATTATCCCAAATTCGATTTGCCCTAAATTCTCGCGCAAATTTGCTAGAATGATCTCCGATTTGCTTCTCCAGCAATAATTGCAACAGGAGAAATGGCTCCAATCGGAGCAGTACACCTTCGTTCGCCGTCGTTCATTCCGGTGAGTTATCTCTCAGCTGCTCTCGCGCTTCCGTTTTCGATATATGTTTTTATAGAAAAAATTGTTTTACTTCCGATTTGGAGTTTCTAATTCCTGCATTCTTTGTCGAAGCTTCGGAATTATCCCAATGGAGTTCAATTTTTGTCGGAGCTGGGTTTGGGTTGTAACTGTAAGTACTGGAACCGGAGAGTTGGTTACAGAAAGTTCGTGGTGAAAGCAGTCGACTCCGACGCCGATAGGCGCCTCCAAAACGCTGCCAATGCTGAGAAGCCGCAGCAAAATGCCGTTTTCGTCGACAAGTCGGAGAATGGCGATGATGAGAAGCCGCAGCAAAATGCCGTTGTCGTCGACAAGTCGGAGAATGACAATGCTGAGAAGCCGCAGCAAAATGCCGTTGCCAAATTGCACGAATCGATCGGCTCTCTCCCGGTGTTCGCCTTCTCAGTGAGTTTTCTTTTTCCTATTTTTTTGCTTGATTTCTTTTGATTGCCACTTTGGAAAATTTTCTGTTGTTTCAGATAAGAGATAGAATTTTTTTAGTTTTGGAGAATGGTTGTGATGTTCTGTTGATTGGAACTATTCAATTGTTAATATTTGGGATGCGACTCTCGTTTTTTACCTCGAAATTTAAATAAATCCTGCGATTCTCTGGAATTACTTCCGGTCACGCACTGCATTAGAGATATTGGATGCAATCTCACTAAATTTTTCCCCCACTTTTGTTGTCAGATTGGAAAGATTTCTGGATTGAACTTCACAATCGGATTGTGCGTTGTAGCAACCATGTTAGTTGTTGTCGTGAAAAGCTATGCATCAAAGAAGTCAAGTGAGCGCCGTCCAGGCTCTGTGGCTGATCTTGTGAGGCGCGGACAGCTCAGATCCGATAGAAGAGGCATGTATGATTCTAACTTGCTTTCATTGAGATTGAGTTTTAGGCTTTTAAACTTCGTTAGCTTGATTTAGCTTTCATTAATCACCGCCCTTTGAAATGGGTGATGAGCAATGCAAAGTTCAATTATGCTGGCAATTTTTGTTCTTTTAGTGTGACGTTAATTGACGCTGCACAGTGCATAGAGTCGGCAAGATATTTGTACTTTGCCTCTGTTATGTCATTTCATGTACTGATTATTCCTTTTCATTCTTCTTCACAGCTCCACTCCCCTCAAGTATGAGGACCCGTTCAACAACCCTATGGTGAAGGTGAGCAAAAGCAATTCAACTGTTGAAATGTGTGGAAAAGTGTACCGGCTAGCTCCTGTGGTCCTTACGGATGAGCTACAAACAGTTCATCAAAAACGAAGATCACGTGCATATCAGTGGAAGAGACCAACTGTATTTCTCAAGGAAGGAGATCCGATACCTCCTGATGTTGATCCTGATACTGTGAGATGGATCCCTGCAAATCATCCTTTTGCAACCACTGCTAGTGATATAGATGAAGATTTGGCTCAAACGAATGTGAATCAGAAGCATGGTGTTCCGTTCCGTATCAAGGCAGAGCATGAAGCACTGCAGAGGAAACTTGAAGCACTGCAAAATGTAAGTTCCGTTTCTACTTTCTATGCACCCAGAAAAGCATGCAGAGCTCACGGCTTTCATGATTTGTGTGCATGTTGTTGCATGTATTATACTTGTAATGACCACACACGCACACACACATTAGGTTACAAATTTAAGTTGCATCAGGTTATCCTCGATATGAATAGGTCAATTATTTCAGTGGCTTTAATTAGCATATGTTATATCGTCTCAATTATAGTAAAAAGGCATCAATTAAACACTAATATACATGCATATTACTTAACTTGATTGGTTTTTGTGAAATGATAATCCAAATCTTGGTTGATTTCCATCGCCGACATTACTAGAGTTTCGTGTTTTTTTCTTCCATGTGTAACTTCATAAATGCACATATCAAACATTCAGTAGATTCACCTGCTGCCCCTAGTACACAATTGAGAATTTGTATGCATCGGCTCTGCTAAGTGCATTTATGGATTTCATTACAAGCTATTCAGTAGTAGCTCGATGATAGAAACTTCACGCTTATTATGGATGGCAAGTAGGAGCAAATGGTTCGGTGTTTGAGCTTGTGTTCATTGTGGTGGTGCAGGATCAAAAACTGGGGAAATTAGCGATAGATCCTGCTGCAGCCAGAGATTTTGAGAGGCCGATGAAGATGAAGTCGGAGAATCAAACGGAACATACTTCTAAACTGGGATCAAATGCCTCCGATGAAATGCAGAATCCTCAAGTTTAGTGAATGGAACTTGATCTAATCTGTATATAATCCAGTTGTA
The DNA here is from genome assembly GCA_029379335.1 of Thymus mandschuricus. Classification (NCBI taxonomy): domain Eukaryota; kingdom Viridiplantae; phylum Streptophyta; class Magnoliopsida; order Lamiales; family Lamiaceae; genus Thymus; species Thymus mandschuricus. The sequence goes on along the minus strand of CM057075.1, from coordinate 35,808,226 downwards.
ATGCGGTTTCGGTTTTCACGAGTCTATCTATTCCAAATCTGTTCTTTACTTCTTTACTGATAATCTTGAGCAATCTGTTTATTCATTAATTCAACTGGGAAGATGAATATTTTTGCAGCATGATTTACAGGAGCAATGAAGAATGAAATGGAGTAGCTTTAACATCAAATTCTTTCCAATTCATAATATGTTTACATGTACATGAATCTGGATTAGGTTCGATCTAAACTTGTTCGTTACTCTTTCTGTCTCATTCAAAGCGTTTTATTTCTTTTTTTTATTTTTTTCGGTTTTGCAAAATTAACCATTCTATAAAAGTGTAGATTTCCCAATTTTTTCACATTTTGCATTTTTCTCATTAATTACTGTGTCGAAAGAAGAAGACGCTTTGAACGAGACAAGAATTATTGTCTTTTGTAAGTAGGAAACAATCAGTTATAACACCTCAAATTGATCACAATTTAGAATTGAAAGACAAAAAAAAGAAAGAAAAAAAAACTAACGTTTATTCCCTCGTCTTATTTATAAAGCGATAAGTTCTATTTTCGTCTGTCATATTTATATGGAAAATTACCTTTAATAACAAAATTTTAACCAATTAAAATTCATTCACACCCCTTTATTCAGTACTATCACTTTCGTCTTAATTTAACGTATCGTGAAAAAATTATCACTTTATGATTGAGACGGAAGGATTAAGAAATTAAATCGAGATTGAATTATATTGAGAACCTCCATCGCTATCAGATTCGTTTTCGCGAAGTGAGGAGCAGATTTCTTCAGCGCAAAAGGGAGGAAAAGTAGCAGCAGAAGTTGAAGAGGATGGCGTTGATGCGAGGACAGCCGTTGGTCACCAAGCTGGCGGCGCTGGCGAAGGACGTGGTGTTTCCGGCGACGGTTGTCGCCGCCCTCGTCTCCTCGTCTTTGCGCGGAAAACCTCAATCCAAATCCAGCTGATTGCGGCTGGATCGTCGGATTACATGGTAAAGGTTCGCTATTGACTTCGATTGTGTTTTAGCGTTTCGACTGCGGCGTGTTTGTGGTTAGGGTTTGTATGTTGGTCGTTTCCTGCGTTTGGATCTCCGTTACTTTTTTCTCCTTCTTCTTCATTGTTTGCCACTGATCTATCTCTGTAGATTTGCGATTCCGTAAATATGTTGAATTATGTCATTTGCTATGTTGATTCGATATGGACAAAGATTGATTTGCTAAAACTTGAATCTGAATTAGCTCCTGAGTTATTGTTGGGGTTCAACCGAGGAGGAATTCAATTTTTTCCAGGTTGATGTTCGATAAATTTGATTGAGATTCGTGCATTCTATTGGAAACTTTGATTGAACTGCATAAACAAAATGCAGGGGAGTGAGTTAGTTTATGAATTACTAAGAAAATGTGATCAAGGATTTTGTTTTTATGTTCTTCCACCTGCCCTTTGGTCTTCGAAATTTGGGAGTATATTGCACTATCCTTCTCTTAATCTGTCAATTTATGTATTTGATTATTAAAAGATAAGACTTGGAATTAAGCACTTACGGGTTGTTTCTTCGATTATTGTCTCACTTCATGGTCCATGCTTGTTTATGAATTTCATAGACTAAAATGATCAAAATGCTAGTAGAAACCGACAAGCTGCAGAAGATAAGGATATGAACATGAAAAAATTGTGTGTTATGATGTTTCCCCATCATAAGAAACTAATTTAGGATGTCTTTCCTGATGCAGCTTCTCTTGCGCTGGTTGCACGTGTGCACCATCGGTTGGAGTTATGATATATTGAACGAAAAATGGTATGTAATAATCACAATGCTGTTTCACTAGTGTAAACGGTTGTAAACGTTTGATGAATCTTTCAACTAATCTGAAAGCAATTCTGTTTCTTTCTCCACTGTCATGCTCATGCCGTGTTATAAGCTTTAATGCCTATGAGTTTTGATGAATTCTGCACTATGTAAATCTGTGATTCGAGAAACATAGCCACTAAAACATCAATATAAGGAATCTAGTAGGTTTTAACATGTTTGGATCAACTTCTTTGCATAATGGTAACTAGAATTCCTGCTTGGTCATTTTAGGAGCTGCATCGAAACCTAAATATATAGGTAGCCAACCTCACGTTATCAGGAGCCCGATTACTGTTAGTTGATTATTATCTATTCATTGGTCACTTTAAGAGCAGACTTAGAATGGGCCGAGTTCACTTCGTCCTACATAATGAGCTAACACCCCGGAAGGTCACTTGATGTTGAAGCTTTGTTATTGCCCCGTTTTATCAGACGTAGATCACTTAACTCTGGTTTACTAGCGCACTCCCCTGGTTCGACACTAACTGATGACGAACAAAACTCGGCTCATGGTATTTATGTGTGTCGATTTTTGTTTACTAAATGAAGTTTACACAGTTTTTTCTAATGCCAATTTTTTCAGTAATTGTATTTCTTTAGAAGGGTGCTTTAGTTTCATAATTCCGTTGTGTAATGAGTTTCTTGTAAGATGATAGGAGCCTGCATAATTAATTACGCATCTTGTCTCATTCTACTTGACGCCTTTCTTGAATACACATACTCCCTCCGTCCTCCATTTAGTGACGTTATTACTATATTGGGACGTCCTCCATTTACTGACATATTCCGTTTTAGGACGTAGACCCCACAATCACTTTAACACTTTAACACTTTATATATCTACTTTTTATTATTTTAACATTTTAATACTATTAAACAATTCAAATGGACCCACAATTATTCCATTTAACACTTTAACACATTAATTTATTATTATACCATAAAATGCGAAAAAATCCGTGCCCATACTCTATCGATTAGAATGAGACGGGAGGTGTCTATATTTATCTTAAATTTATCACATCAAGTTTAATAGTGGGGTCGATTTGCAGCGTTGTGAACAGTTCATTTAAGAGCAGTAATTCAATTTGAAATTCAAATAAATTCATTTAAATCATCATTAAAATTATATTTCCAATTTTGTACTCCCTCATTCTGTCCCACCTCACTTAGCTTCATTTTATAATTGGAACGTCTCACTTCAATTGATATATTTCTAAAATGAAAAGAATTAACGATTATTTTTCAATATGGATCCCTTACTTTTCACTTTTAACACTCACATAAAATCATGTGCCAAAATGAAACAAACCAAGTAGAAGTTGGACAGAGGGAGTACTATTTAAAACATCAAGATCGTACTCAATTTTTCCATGAGTTAGGAAATGTCACTCAAGCAACATTTATCATCAAATCTTTCATATCCAAATCATCAAATCACACTTCATCCTTTTATTGCTTAAGTGACCCAAAAATACTAAATTCAAAAAAAAAAAAAAAAAAAAAGACATAATCAAACCAAGAATTAATTAGGGTTCTCAATTCCATCCTTTCTCATTCTCATCCCATCAAAGTACTCCCTCTTTGTCTCATTCTTTTCACTTTTCGAGCGTCTAATTCAAAGTGTCTCGTTTTCATCATAAAAAAAGTTAACGTGCGTCGACTCTACCACTTTTTCATACTTTGCGATCTTTAATTTAACTCTTTGACACCAAGAAAGAACCAAAATTTACGAAAGGCTCCAATATAACTTAAATTTTTACAGCAACCAAAATTTGTCCCTATATTGTAAAGAGGAGTGAGAGATATAAAGTGGGAGTTGTCTTTTGCACAAATTACCTCTACACATAGTATATAGCCACAGCTACATATCTATACACATTGTAAGTATATGTAGACTCAAGATACCACACCACACCCCAATTTACAACTCAATCCAACGGGAGAGGCTTATGTGCAAACGCTAGGGAGGAGTTTGTATACAAACCCCCTTTGGATGCCCTACACGTAAGATATTCCCCCTCATGTAACAGTTTTCCCCCTCATGCAACAGTATAAAAATTTTCCCCCTCATGCAACAGTATAAAAAGAAACCACCTCTTTTTTTTCCTACTGGTTTTGGTAAGATTGGGACCACAGTTAACCCCACCATCAACATTCCTTAATACCACTCCGGTCCCAGCATATTGACTCATTTTCCTTTTTGGGACGTCCCACACCTATTGACTCATTTTCTTTTTTAGAAATAATTAGAGTATAATTAGTACAATTAGTAAACCCCTTATTACACTTAACATTTCATACTTAAATCTCATCCACTCATTTTTCTGCACGTAGTTCAATATAATTTAAATTTTGAAAGTTTAAATTATTATAACTTGCTCGTTTGTTATCGGATTTTTATGATTTTTATATCAAATTAAAGGTCTTGATACGATCTTTCGTTTAAGATCACACAAGAACATGTTTTTATGAATCTATGATGCTTTGTTTCTAAAATATGTCTAAATACATAAACCACATTACATTCTCTACAAAATACACTTTATAAACTAAACATTTCGTCTTAATTCCCGTGCAAAAAGCAAATGAGTCAAGAAGCTAGGACCGGAGTGGTACTACTTAGTGTATTTGACAAAAAAATTACTCCCTCCGTCCCGCCCGATTTGGCCCATTTCGTTTGGGCACACTTTTTAAGGAGGAGTAAATTACATTAATTAATAACCTTGAATTTGTGTTCCCAATAAAGGAAAATTAAAACTAGCCAATCAAATTAATTCTTAACAATTTAAAAGTATTAAACTAAAAAAGTGAAAGTGTAATGTTGGTCCCAAAAAGGAAATAGGTCAAGTCGGCCGGAACACCCCGATTTGGAAAACGGGTCAAATCGGGCTGGACGGAGGGAGTAGTATGTTATTATATTCATGTGTTTTAAGTTTTAACTTCCTTTTCAAAATAAAACAAGTTTAAACTAACCAACTAATAGTATAATTTAGATTAATTAATTAATCGTAATAAGAACTTATCAAATTTCAATTAGGGTTTATGATTTTTTAACCAGAATTTAGTAATCTATATTTGCGGTTTATTATTATTTAAATTGGGTTTAGAAAATTATTCATTATTATAATTTTTTTTTTAAAACTAAATATCCATAATGCCCTATTAATCGCATCAAATACTAGTTACACGAGAGGACAATTCTAATTGGGTGAGAAATTATACTACCACTTTTAAAAACATCAATACACAAAATACCCCTCTTTGAAAAAGCATACACAAAATACCCCTTTGTATATTTTAATAGGGTGGGTCCCACTTTTTGTAATTCTTTTAAATCAAAATTGTGTATTTATTATTGGATTTAGTGTGTTGTTGTGCATGGTCCGATTTTTTAGGGAAGAATCTCAATTGTGGGAGAAAAAAAAACAGCAAAAGGACAAAACATATTTATTCCCTCCCCCCACTCCAACCCTATTATTAATCACGCTGCTCCCTTTTTTTTCTGCACCACTCCCCCATCTCTCTCGCAGCTCTCTCTCTCCCGAAGCTCTCTCTATCTCTCTCCCTTTTCCGGCAGCTCTCTCTCTCTCTCTCCCCATCGGAAGTGAATTGTTACTCCGGCAATTCGCCCTCTCTCCCATCTCTGTCTAGTCTCTCCCATCTGTCTCTCTCTCTCCGGCAAGAAACCACAGCTCCGGCAAGCCTCCCCGTCACCGGAGAATACTCGGATCCCGTCGACAGTAAAAAAAAAATAGGTAATATTATATGAGTACAATAGTTGAAGTTAAAAATAATTTGGGATTTTCTGGCCGATTTCACGCCGGAGTTCGTTTGCCGGAACACATATCACGCCTGTTACATATCACGCCGGCGTGATATGTGTTCCGGCAAACGAACTCCGGCGTGAAATCGGCCAGAAAATCCCAAATTGTTTTTAAAATTTTAACGTATATGTATTATACATGTATAAGTTATGTAGCGTATGTTAGATTCAAGTATTTGATATTAATTTATGAGATTTAAAAAGATTTGTGATTTGAAATTTAAATTCGAACTTTAGAATCAAGAGATTTGAGTGCTAATTAATTCGTTTAAAAATATGATTTATATTTGAGGGCTAATTTCGCCGTTCAATTTTTTTGTAATTGTTTAGGGTGGGAACGTGGCCGGAATTTTTTTGTTTCACACCGGAGTCGAAGTCGGAGAGTACAACAACTCAATTTACTACAAAAAATGGTATTTTTTCATTCTAGTAACTGTAATTTATAATTCACGCCGGAAGGTTGTTGCCGGAAAATAAAACACGCCGGATAAATATCACGCCGGCGTGATTAATTTTCCGGCAACATTTTTCGGGCGTGATTTATGCATACACGTTCGTAATTATTTTTCTTGTGGTTTTGTATGTCTTTTTATTAAATTTGTGTATTTATTAAGTTGTATTATATATTGTTTTAATAATTATTTATTAATAATATTCAATTTCAGTTTATAAATATATGTTTATACACCATTGTTTGAAAAAAAAATAATTCAATTTTTATGGTATAAATCACGCCGGAAATACGATGACAGGACACAAATTACGCCGGAAGTGAATTTGTCCGGCGTGATTTGTTCTCCGGCGTGCCTTTTCCGGCGTGAAATACAATTTTGAGCATTTAAAATTCTTAGTTTTATAATTATACTATTAAATTAGCAAAAAGTGGTTCTATATAGCATGCGTTTATTAAGAGTGTAATGTATATATTATATTAACAATGTTTGATAGGAATATTGCGAAATTTAGTGTAAAATACATGTAAATAATTTTTTTTAATTCTTAAAAAATTAGATAAGTATTTTTTGGAAAATCACGCCGGATAACTTCCCGCCGGACACATATCACGCCGGACACATGTAAATCATTTACATTATAATTATAATCATATTTAAACGGCAATGAAAAAAATCACGCCGGACAAAAGCCCCTGGAATTAATATCACGCCGGGATAACATCACGCCGGCGTGTTATGCTTTCCGGCGTGATTTGTCCGGCGTGTTTTAGGGTTTGAAATAAATATTGATTTTTTATTCATAATTATGTTAAATAATGATGTTAATATCACTTAAAACATTGTCTAAACATTGAAACAACGAGTTTTAGAATAAACATTCCACTAATAGGTGCTACTCAATCGTATTGGTTTGCACAAGGTTGCCTTGCACCGTGCTGTTCGCCGCATTGTCGACATCTCCGAGGGGCACGCCTGATTGTCCTTTCTCGTGCCCCCCTCCGTCTACGTTCCGGTGGTCTCCCCGGTTGACGTTCGTACGGATTGGGTAGAATTTGTACACCGAGGTAGGCACTCGGCACTGTCCACTCTTCTTTTTTAGGAACTGGAAATATTCGACGGTTGTAAATCTTGCAATAGGTATCCCTCCTGTAGTAGTGGGCAATGTACTGATCTACCGCCTGGCCATTTTCCCTGTTGAAATAAATAAATGTCATTCCGTACACAAAATATTGAATTGATTGAAAAAAATATTACTTACATCATTGCTGCGATCGAGTGTGCACACGGTATGCAATCGAATTGCCATCTGTGGCAGTCACACAACATCTTCTTCAAGTCCACGTGGTATACGTTATCTAGTGTCTGCACTCTGAAATGTGGGACGTCGAGGCTGATCCGTGTGACCTTGTACCTAGATCGGACCTTCTTTTTTTCGACTGTCCCAGTGTTGGGCCCGCATGTGTGTTCGGGTTCAAACACTGAAATGACCCAATTCCCGCCCTCGCTTACAGCACGAATGTTGAAGCGGCATTTTTTGTCCGACGTGCATCTAAAGACCAGCCTCGTCGTATCCGACCACCTGGGGTAGAAATTTTTTCGACTCTCCATCTGCCACAAACCAACGGCAATATACATATCATCCTTGCTTTTGAAATATGAACCATATCGCAAATCGAGGATACTTGCGTCTTCCTCGTTGAACACTGCAGATTCTGTAGCCTGGAGTGGGACCACCGGCACTAACCAGTTCCTCATGTGCTCCGTATCAGTATCCAGAGGTGGTTGGCTCCTACCGTGCAGGTCCGGAAACATCATAGCCAACAGTCGGTTAAACCCGCCTTCTTCAGCTATCCAGGCGGTCCACTCGGCCATTAGGGCCCTAGGAATTTGCCTTCCTTCTCTCAATACGTTCGACTGGTCGCTGTCCTCGGTGGAGACGTCCCGCGACGGCTCATATTCATCCTCGTCGTCATCGTCGTCGCGCAAGACATCATCTTCATTCGGATCCTCCTGCTCAACCCTTCCTGATGTATGATTCAGGTCGGGTATTTGATCGTCACGAGCATCTTCGGCACGATGAGACGAACTGCCTCCGAGGTTGTGGACTTGATACACCTGTTCATCCCAACGGGTGGAATTGATGTTCTCTACGATATCATCAAGCGTCGAACGCAAGTCCTCCGTGTTGCCATACGTGTTGCCAAATTCGAACGAAGACGGTTCCTGGTACGACGGGTCGAATTGAGGGATATACGAAGAAGATGCACCGACATGTGAAGACGAAGCCCCAACATGTGAAGACGAGCCTCCATTGTTTAGAATCACGTACAATTCTGGGCTAATGTACTTAGTGCATAGCTCAACCACTTGCTGGTCCGACTGCAACTTCGATTTCCTTGTACGTCCAGTGCTCTCGGATAGCGAGAAATAGAACATATCAAAATCACTACCGAGCAGGTTGCAACAGGAAGCTACCATACATCTCAGCCCGTAATATGTGAAATCACTGCACTTGATTACAACCTCGTTGCCACCCTCGTACCTTCTTCTATTCCATTGACCTCCGTAATAAGCTTTTACGTCGACGAAATCCATCTACAATATAAAATGAACTCAACTTAATTCGTATGTCTCAAATAACTCATTAAATGAAAGGTTTAACTATAAAATATGAGAAAGACTTTTTTTCATACTAATTTTACATTTTTCACGCCGGAGATATGTAGCCGGAAAGCATATCACGCCGGCATGATTTACGCCGGCGTGATATACTTTCCGGCAACATATCTCCGGCGTGAAAAGAAAAAAATTTCTTGTTTTATTTTTTTCCTTCATATTATGCTATAGTATGGCTTAATATACTCACATACAACGTACAAATATTTAAACGAACTTCTAATACACATAAAATAATCATTAATTCTCTACAATTAATTCGTATGTCTCAAATAACTCATTAAATGAAAGGTTTTACTACAAAGTATGAAACAAAACTTTTTTTCCATTCACTATCCATTTTTCACGCCGGAGTTATGTGGCCGGAAAGAATATCACGCCGGCGTGATTTACACCGGCGTGATATTCATTCCGGCAACATAAATCCGGCGTGAAAAATGCCAGTACTCACATTATAAAATTTTCATTCAAATTATGCTATATTATCGTTTTATTTGCACACATACATTGCAAAAATTATAAATTTAACTCTTAATATACATATCAAAAATGTATAATTCATTCACAGATCTCAAATACTTTATGAAATGAAATCATTTAGTATCATACATGAAACATAAATAAAAAATAAATATAAATGGTGCTTTTCACGCCGGATAATGTTGACCGGAATATATATCACGCCGGAGTGACATGTATCTGGCGTGATATACGTTCCGGCCAACATTTTCCGGCGTGAAAAAGGCCGGAATACTTGTAATAAAATATTCGATCGAATTATCAGTTACAAACCTTTGAGAATTGGATGTTCTTCGCCTTTCGCTTGTATTTTCTCCTTCACGAACTGTTCCAATTTTTTTTTTGAGAGGAATCGAATTGAAGATATTTTTTACAAATGTCATTTGAGCTTCAATGTACAACTATATATTGAATATTTCACATGGGAAACCTTCTTTTACTGTTTATCACTGAACAAAAATGAATGCAGTTCAGTAATAATGCATCAATACAGTGTACCCATTTGCATTTGCCGTATGTGAGAAAAGAAGAAGATGCCAACAACATGTCAAGTCTAATCAACCTTTGATTAGACTTGTTGTATTAAAATTAAAGGAAAAATGGATTTATAAAATAAAGAAAATTGTAAAATGAGAATTGGGGTAGTTTGTGTATGCTTTTTGGGGGAGGGGTATTTTGTGAATGGGGGGTTTTAATAGTGGTAAGCAAAAATATTCTCACATTCTAATTTATATTACAAATAATCAAAAAGCCTAAATCTCATACTCCCTCGGTCCCACTGGAATATGAACATTTTGTTTAGATACGGGAATTAAGACGTAAGTGATAATAGTGTGTTAAAGTGATGAGTAGTGGGTTAAAGTGATGTGTCAGAATTTTCTATTTCGGAAAAAGTTCCTATATCAGTGAGACGTCCCAAAAGGAAAAATGTCTCTTTATCGATAGAACAGAGAGAGTAATACAAGTAAAAGAGTACGAGCGAGAAAATTACCTTTTAAATATTTGAATTAAAACTTTCCTGTAGGTGATTAATGTTTTGCTCTTTCCTTTAAAAGAGAAAATCAATTAAAGTGTGATTAATCTCAATTAAATCTTTTCTAAATCTTAATTAAAATGGACAACAATTAAAATGCAACACTTCCTCTGGTTCGTGATTTCTTGTGCGTTTTCCATTTTGGGACGTCCCAAGATTTCTTGTGCGTTTCCTTTTTGGGAAATAATTAGCAATTTAAGTACACAATTAGTGATCCCTTATTACAATTAACAAAACCCTAATAAATAAAAAAAATTCACAAATAATTTATAAAAAAAAAAAAAAAAACAGAAAAAACAATAAAAATTTTTTTCCACAAAAATTAAAAACCACTTCTATTATCTACCACAAAATATCTCCCACCCACCAAATTTAATCCACCCAATTCATTATCTTCTCACAACAACTCTCTCTCTTCCTCTTCTTTGCTGTTCTTCCTCTCGTTCGTATCGACAAACCCTAAATTCCCATCCCCCCCGCCGTCGCCATGGATCCACCCCCATCCGATAAATCGGAATGGAGATCAACCCGCAACCGACCCGTCGCCGTGAATCCCCGCGGCGGCGGGCTCACAGGCTGCGAGGTGCGTCGCCACCGTGTTAGCCGTCGTTGGGCTTCCTCCTCCGAACTGAGCCCAAGCCCTCCTCCACCTCCTCCTCGAATCAAAACGCCCATTTCACCCGGGCGCTACGGCACCCTCCGCTCACCACCGACAGTGCGGAGCCTTCCAACCTGGACCGGTCCGCCGCGTCTGAGCGAGGGATATGTGTATGTCCCTCGATTTGAGGAACTTACGCCGTCGCCGCCTCGCGAGGATGAGAGTGTACGTCCTCCCTTCCGTTGGGCAACCCCTCACCAAACGACAGAGAGGCTGGCGCGGCGGTTGCCGTTTTCAGCCGCCCCAAGCGTCGAAGAGTCCCCCCAACTTTCTGAGCAGCCTCCGCCGCCGTCCGCTGTTGAGGAGGAAGGCCTCACGGACAGTGATCCCTTGTCCAAGAGGCATGTGTATTACTACCGTGATGGATTTCCAGTCTACTTCCCATTCCATCCCACCACAGAAGAGTGGGATTTTTTTGATGGAGAAGCTGATCGGGAAGCAGCTGAGTAATCCTTTCTTGGACCTGAATCCCCTTTACAGATGAAGTCTGTAAAGGGGATTCGGGTCAGGGTCAGGTTGAATTATCTGTGGGGCTTTGTGATCCAATTGGTGATTGAAATGCAGGTGAATAATCCAATTGATGGTTCCTTCGACCCGAATCCCCTTTAAAGATGAACTCTTCTGATGGGGATTCGGGTCAGGGGGACGTTGCATAATCTGTGGGGTTTTGTGATGGAGGAGGTTGAACTAATCTGATGTTTATGTGCAATTTGTTAATGGTTATTGATGGAAGATGTTGCTGTGGTTTGTTGCTATGGCCAGTATATGGTTTGAGTAATCTCTGTTCTTCTGTCCCTCTGATATGTAGTTGATGTGCCACTGTTCCATTGAATTTGTGTGACTAGATTGTTTCTTGATGAGGTTTCTGTGGTATGAGTGTATGTACAGTTGAATGTTATGTGATCTCTGATCTTTGTTGCATGTTTTGATTCTAATTGACAAAGTTTTTGATCAATTTGAAAATGGGACAGTGGTAGAACAAGAGTAGCATTTTCCATTTCAAAAGATGTTAAGTACACTAGTCTTTTGAAATCCCAAATGCTAACATATACAACAACTAAGATTAGTCTATATGCTTCTGCAAAAAAGTGTTTGTTACATGTGATGAACCCTAGCTAATTGCAACCATGGCCAACTGTTCTTCAACCCCTGTCAGCTGCTGCATTCCCAATCTTTGAATCAGATGCTCAATTCCTCTGATTTGGCCATTCTCTACTAGATAATCTATGCTTTGCCTTGCTAATTCCATTGGAATTGTTAGACTAATTGGCAATCTGCCTTCTCTAATCAACCTGTCCTTTCCCATGTGTGGTATCTTGTAATTGTTGTGGCCTCTGACCTTCATGATCTCTGTTAGGCAGCCTTGGAGTGTGAGAAATACTTTGTTCAATGTCATTGCTGGTAAATCATGAAATGCAGTTTGCACTGCCATCACTAGATCATCCACTGTTCTACATACTTTTCTATGCTGCAGTGATTGAATAGCATTGAAGAATCCCAAGTCATTTATGTTTGTGTCTGGGGAATTTGGTGGCTGTTGAACTAATCTTATGTTGAATCCATCTGTGCTTGCAGCTAATCTGAAATCTGGATCTGAATCAGTGATATGAGGCTTTGCATTATCTTGTTGGATGAAAATGTTCTTATCTGCAGTTGCTGGCCACTTGTTTTTTATTGCAGGGACAACCTAGTGTGATATTTCATGAAAAAGCAATTTTATGAGACAACTTAGTAGTGCTATGATGTATATCTGAGCATGAGTATTGCATTTACAAACATGTAGGGCAGTAAATTGCTGGTACCTCATTCAAAAGACATCTTTTCATCACTTCTCTTGTGATGGAGTCAACTGCTTTGATATAGGGTGTGCCCTTTTTTCTGTGCTTGCTGTTTTTGATTGCTTTATGTTGAGTGGTGAATGGGAAGCATCCTATTTTGCCATCAAATAGGACTGTGCCATCATCTCTTAGTATTGGCCTACTCACTGCACACAAAAACATGATTTTGCCAATAAACCTCTTTGATTTGCATGCTCTGTATGGTTCATCTTCCCCTGGTGCAAGATAATACCTGTAATATGAAATGTAAATGGTAAGTATAGATGTTTGATGACCAATGATGTATATCTCCTTTACTGAGGTCAGTCCCTCCGTGTACCTGTTTTTTCCTTTAGTGATGAAGAACCACTTCTCATCAATATGCACTATATTGTGCATAGATGAGTACTTCAATGTGTTGAGTACTCTGTCCAGTTGCAGCATTTCCAAACTGAACCTCAACCTAATGAATTTGTTATCTGCTGTTAAGGAAGGCTTAATGTAGCTTGCAAATATCTTAAAAAGTCCTGCCTTCCCCCATCTCTGCAAGGTAGATCTGCTAACTCCCATCTTCTCCACCATCGATCTATAACATGATCTTTCACTGAAATCCATTCCCCTAAGAACTTCGTAGTTGGGCTTGAGGTTATGGTTTCTTATTCTCCCTTTTTTCTGTGATTTTAACTGTATAGCTAACCCTTGCATTTGCTGTTCTCTTGCAGTTTTCCAGAGCCTAGATACAGTGTTACGATGGATGTGGAATTGTTGTTGGGCTTCAAGCATCCTACCTCGTTTTGGCTTCCCATTCTGTGTATCTTGAAGGAGGAACTGCACAACCAAGTTCTGCTCTTCATCTGTCAGGTTTTTGGCCCTCTTCACCATCTCTTCTTCTTCTTCTTCTTCTTCTTCTTCTTCTTCTTCTTCTTCTTCTTCTTCTTCTTCTTCTTCTTCTTCCTCTTCTTCTTCTGCTTCTCTTTTTCTTCTTCTTCTTCTTCCTCTGTGATCACTTCTTCTTCTGTGATCACTTCTTCTTCTGCTTATCTTCTTCTTCTGCTTCTGTTCTTCGTCTTCTTCTTCTTCTTCTTCTTGTTCTTGTTCTGCTTCTCTTCTTCCTCTGTTATCACTTCTTAGTCTGCTCTTCTTCTTCTTCCTGCCTCTCTTCTTCTTCTTCTTCTTCTTCTTCTTCTCCTTCTTCTCCTTCTCTCTGCTGGAATCTGACTCTTCTCTTCTCTCCTCTCTTCTGATTTTTTTTTTTGTTTTTGGACAGATGAAGAAACAAAAATGCAGATGAAAGAGGGGGATATGCTGCACAAGTTGATCAAATTTGAATTGGGCGCCATTTCCATTTCCCCCTCTCTTCTGATTTTTTTCTTTTTTTTATTGGGTGATTAAACCCATGTGACTAATTGGAAAACAATTGATTTAATCTCAGTGTATGGAATGCAGTTTGTTGGAATGAAATGGCAAAATATGTTCTTTTGTTTAATTTGTTGTTCATTTTTTGTTTTGGAGTTCATTTGCTCTGTTTTTTGGTTGAATGGAGTGAAGGAAAATGGAATGGATGAATGGAATGAAATGGCAGTTGAATGGAGTGAAGAAAAGCAAAAAAAAAAAAAAAAAAAAAAAAAATTATTACTGTGCATAAATCGGAAATGCAGATTAATAAATAACAAAAAAAAAAAATTTACATTATTTTTAATATTTATTATAATTTATATATATATATTACAAAACAAATTAACAAAATAATATCCATAAACAACATACTTAAACAACTAAACACAAACGCCATAATTCCCGTGCCGAAAAGAAACGCACAAGAAATCCTGGGCCAGAGGAAGTATTATATTTGGATGGTGGGGTTAGGAAATTGGTGGGTCCTTAAAATGGACAACAATTAAAATGCAATATTATATTTGGATGGTGGGGTTAGGAAATTGGTGGGTCCATTCTGCACGTTTCTGCAGAAAAGCATCACTCCCAATTTCAAGGCAATACCTTCTACTGTAGAACAGGGGGGCAATTCGTTAAAAGTAAGTTGTATACACGTGTATGGTGCAGATGAACCGTTTGCATACAAACGTTTGTACACAAGCATCTGCCCAATCCAACCAAAACCCAACCCCTCCACACTTCACATCTCCCCATCACATCACCCCCCCCCCCCCCCCCCCACACCCACCCCACCCCCCAATCAAATCCAAGCCCATCACTCTTTTTTTCAACCCCATAAAAAATTATAAACACCCCTGCAATAAAATCTTGCCAGAAATCAAAGATTTTTGCAGTAGTAGTTGTAATTTTGCAAATCTTGATCATGGTGCGTATGTATAGTGTACTTGTGTTGTGTTACTCGCTCTATTCCAAATTAATCGTCTCGTTTCATTTGAATATAAAGTGAGACGAGAAGTACAAAAACAGCAAATTTGGTACTAGTCATTCCTTACTCATGGATCATTAATGCCAACTGCTACATGCTTAGATTAGCTACATACAATATTCAGAATCTGTAGATTCTGTAGATTAACATATTTTATAGTATTCCACAAATAAATGGAAAAGGAGGGAGGAAGAAGATGTGTAGCGGTATTTGAATATGCAAAGACTGCCAAGAATAATCTCCCCAGTGACTTTGATGGGAAGGTCATCAGATTTTCCTCTCTCTCTCTCCTCTCTCTCTCTCTCTCTCTCTAGATCTCTACCACCATCTGAAAGCCGGCTCAGTTGACATCACATGATCAATAGCTGCAGCATCCATGGCAGCTGTAACACTGCTGTGATCATCCACTGCTCCTGATGGGATTCCCCCAAAGAGAAATGGGGTTTGATTATAATATTTGCTGCTACTATTTTCTCCATTGAATTGCAAATGGGCCCTCGAATCGGACTCCTTCTTGCATTGCTTAGCTATGGCGTTGCTCAGCTCCTTGAAGCTGAAGTCTTGGCTCCACATGAAGGGCTTGAGGAGCATGTTCGCCTCCTTGTTCGAGTTCGAGTTCGAGCTCCCGGGAAGGGTATCGGGGCGGGAGACGAGCGGGTCGATTAGGGCTTTGAGGTCGGGTTCTTGGGAGTGGTAGAGAAGAGGGTTTTGATTCTGATTCTGGCTCTGGTTTTGAAACTGGAATTGTTCCTCGAGTGATGGTGGTGGTTCCAACAATGGAGGGAGTGAAGTAGGGTTGTAGAAAGATGAAGCTCTCATTAGGTAGTTTTGCCCTTGCATTAATACATTCTTCTTCTCTCCAATCTTGTGGAAAATTCTGCATATCACCCATTCCTCCTGTGTTACACATGCAAATTATAGTGTTAAAACAGACTCGATTTGAATAAAAACGTCTCGTTACATCGTTACGGGACGAAGAGAGTATTATTTAGACCGTAAGTGATTGAAAATGTCTAGTCGGCACACATCAAAAGACACCATTCTCAAAACTTTCCATCAATACTTCACCATATTTTAAAAAAAAAACAAAACAAAAAATCAAAAATAAAAAACTAAGTCAACTCCATAAAAGAAAAGGACAAGACGTGTAGTAAAATGTTTGATAATATAAACTTATTAATCTCCCATAATAACAAAAATATCCAATTTAAACAAAGTAGTAACCCTAAAGAGATGAAATAAATAAACGAGGCGAGCTACTCGGGAGCTATTACTAACCTTGCCGGTGTGGCGGCACGAGAAGTCGCCCTCGAGGCGATACTCGTGCATGACCCATTTGGTCTTTTCGCCCCGCGGAGCTCGGCCCTTGTAGAAAACTAGGGTTTTCTTCATCCCGAGAAGGGCTCCGCCGCCGGCGCTCAGAACTTCTCGGTCCTTTCCGGTGGCCTTCCAGTAACCGGCACCGGTCGCACGGTTCGTTCTTAGACCGGTCGGGTATTTCCGGTCTCTTAGGCTGAAGAAATACCACTCTCTCTCCCCCATCTTCGCCTTATCTGTTTTTTTTGTCAGAGATCATTAAATAAAAATGGTTTATTGCAGGAAAATGTGAAGAAATTAATCTGCTTTTTTCAGTTGTTAATTGAATTGCATAATAAATATTGCGCTCGTGTAGAAGATTTGATCTTCTTTAATTCTGCAGAAAAATAATTAAAGTTTTTGGCTTTAGAGAGAGAGAGAGAGAGATTACCAGGAAGCTCCCATGGCTCGCAGCGGTTGAGGTCAACCTCAGCAATGTCAAGAGCAGAGAAGCCGCCATTGAAGACTTTGGAAGCTAAGTAGAAGGTGACGAGTTCTTCATCGGTGGGGTGAAACCTAAAGCCAGGAGGAAGCCCTTGCTCACTCATCTCTTCTCTCTCTAGCTCACACAGAATTTCCTCCATTTATGTAATGATGTAAGGAGAGGGGAAAACATGCACAAAAATGAGGTTGATGATGGGTGTGAAGGGAGGGGGAGGCTGTTTATATAATGGGAAGGAGATGAGGAAAGAGAAAGAGAGAGGGGGGTGAATTGAAGCACTGAATCCGAAGGAAAATGGGATAGATTTGTAGATTAGAGAGAGAGAGAGAGAGAGAGAGAGAGGAGAGAGAGGGGGCCATAAATATGATAAAGGCTAATCTGCAGAGAGGCTGTAAAAGCCACCTGAGAAGGGTTCCAAAACAGGCAAAATTATATTCATAGAAGGAGAGAGAGAGAGAGGAGCAGTGAAATGAGTAAATGCAATGGGGGAGTTGGTTGCAGAGATTTATGCGTGCGTTTGTTAGCATTGCATTGCTATGGTTGAGAGAGAGAGAGAGAGAGAAGAGTCAGCCTCTCAGATTCACACTGCACCTATACTACACTACTACTCCCTAATTACCAAACCTCACTCCCTCTCCCTCTCCCTCTCCCTCTCCCTATTATTATTATTACTACTAATATTAGAGCTTATTATTACTACTGTATTAATTACATCATCAAATTCTATATGCTTCTCTGAAAAAGAAGTTACATAGATAGTAGTATGATGTAATTAGGGTTTAGTTTAGTTGGTTGAGATGATTAAAAAGCGAGTACAATGAGATCGAGGTTCGTTCGAGCTCGTTTAACACATCCTTTCCTTATATACTAGTCGAGTTTGAGTTTGAATTTGAGTTCGAGATTTCGTTAGCTGCTTATAGAATATATTAATTAAAGACTGGTTTTACTCTACTTGTGGTTTTAGTGAAAGAAATCCTAATTACATTGTGAATTTCTCAATTAATTTGAAGCAAAGTAACAAAAATTCCATCAACCCTCTTTCACAAGAAAATTCGTCTCAATCAGAGATATATGTGTTTTTTATTTTCCCAGAAACAGTAATAGTAGTAGTAGTAATAATAATTAAATGAAAGTTGAGTATTATTTTTCACTTGTTATAATACTACTACTATAACACAATTTAAATAATACTTCGTATGTCCATGATATATTGAATCAAATCCAAAAGTGATTTTTTGCACAATATTCTTCTTTCGGTCGTTCATAATATATATCCACAATGTGAACCACGCCGCTATCATTCTCTTTATATCTCTAAAAGGTCAAATAAAACAGACTTCAACATTAATTCATTTTGCTAAATACACTAGCTAGTTGTCTTATACTCCCTCAGTCGTCGATGTTTAAGGTCTATTTCCTATTTCGCATGTCCATAATCTTTAGGGCATTTTCATTTTGGACTGTGAACGTCACCTAACAATCATACCCCTAAAACATCACTTTAACATATAAACACCACAATACATACCCCGACTCCGCAAGACCCTAAAGATCATGAATCGGATCCAGTAACGACGAATAAATTAAAAAGGGAAAGGGAAAAAGATGGGTGGTAAAATAACCACAGCTTTCGATGAAAGTGGTGTATGCTGCAAAGAAAGAATCCTTAAATGAAAAAAGAGATGGAGTTAGCACCAAATTGTAGGGTTTCGTATGCATTGTGTAATGTGCTGATGCCTTTCACCTTCAACGCACACACTTATCTACTTGACATTACCCTCTCTTCCTCCTAATCACCTAACGGTTTTCCACCACTTTTTCACCCCCTTTTCCCTTTTTGCCCCTATCAAAAAAAATTACTAATTTTTTTCAATTTTCCAATTTCAAGATTTTGCATTTATTGATGCCTTTATTTGTCACTCCCAATTAATTACTCCCTCCCTCCGTCCCGCCAAAGACGTTACATTTCTTTTTGTCAATTTCTGGCACGTTTTTCCTCGCTTCTTGATGAAGTGTTTTAAAATTGATTTTTGAAAAAATTTGTCTTTTGTAGGATAATACAACTATCATAGTATCCCGTAAAAGAAAAAATTCTTCAAAAATCTATTGTAAAAAGCATCATATAGAAGCGTGGAAAAACGTGCCAGAAATTGACAAAAAAAAATGTAACGTCTTTGGCGGGACGGAGGTAGTAGTATAACTACTTTTTTATATCCAAAATTGTTTTACACACACACATGTGAAACTTTTATGTGAAGGGTCCCTCTTAAAAGAAGAATGTAATTAATTTATTGGGTAGATTTAATTGAAGAGCTTAATTGAGTATAAGTTCACCTTCCCTATGGAACTATATATCAAAATGGAAGCATCAAATTATTAAATTTTCTTCTTATGTATGTATGTATATGTATATCCATAAGAATTAAATTAACCCTTTGATATGGAAACCTAAGAGCTATAGTATTAGATTATTGAGGGTTGAGGAATAAATGAATTGATTCAGAGAAACATGTCAAGAAAAACGAGATGGAACTACTCCTTCCGTTTTACTTCAATTGTCATTTTCTTCTTCTTCTTCTTCTTCGGGAAAAGGAATTTATTGCTCGACTTGGTACAAGAGGTACCAAAAGAAACTCTCGTTACATTACATTCCAAGCACGATTCGGGGTGCACGACGCCCAGCGTGAGAAACTAATATTCGGATTCGCGTCACCACTAACAATACACCAACTCCAAAATCTACATTTGATCTCCAACACAATCCTCTCTTAAAATCCCACTCCCTACCGTTAAAAACCATATCATTACGTCATTAAAAACCATATCATTACGCTTGTCATTTTCTTCTTAATACAGGATTTTAGGCATATTGTCAAAAATGAAAAGTAAATGTTAACTCTTTTCTCTTTTACGAAATCAGACAATTCGTATTTTTGACAGTCCGATTTGAAAAGTGTGATAATTGAATTGGGATGGACGGAAACTAAATTGGGTTGGTTGATAGGGGGTGAAGTTGCATTGCACATCATATACAAGTATATTCCATTTACAAATTGATCAAATAAAACAAATTGTACATAGAAATTATCAAAAAATAATATGTACATTGAGTGTGCAAATGTATTTTTGCCCAAATTTGTGACAAATCAAATCAACAACTCCATCAAACTCTCTTAATCCATCTCAACATCTAGCATATTTTCATGAAAATTCACTACATTTTTAGTAATTCCCAATTTCAAGAAATTTCAAATAAAAAATAAATCATACATTACTATAAAAGGGAAACGATTAAAGCTATATTTTGGAACATTGTTCAAAATCGAATGAGAATTTTTTTTTCACCTTTTTGTTCCTTTCCAAATAATTACAAAATCTAGTAATTCAATTTGTTTGATCGGGCAAATGTTAGATTTTAAATTAGATGTTAGTACACCTAGCTCCCAAACACTCCAAGAAAATCTCCAAACCACCTTATATCTCCCCAATTCGCTCCCACCAGGGAATGAACCCGGGTCACTCCTTCAAGGGAGGAGCCCGGTGGCCAGGTGCGCTAAGTCACCTGGTTAAAATCTAGTAATCAGAGAGGGAAAATCAAAAACTTCTCGAAATAAATAGCTAGGCGTACTAACATCTAATCTAACATCTAACATTTGTTCAATTAAAAAAAAAAAAAAAAACTTCTCGAAATAAAAAAAGAAAGGGAAAAAAATTAAATTAAATCCAATGTACTCCTAGTATTCTTCCTTCCTTTCTTTTTTTATTTTTATGTACAATAAATAAATAAATAAAATATGCATATAATACTGTATTAACTAAAATATGTAAAATAGAGGGCAATTTATTTATTTCTTCTAGTATTTTATTTTGTTTTTTATTTAGAAATAAAAATAAATAAAAAGAAGAAATAAGATAAAATAAAGAGGGTGACGGAGTAAAGCAAGTAAAAGATAGCAACAGTGAGAATCTAGTGGCAGTAAAAGTAGGAGCAGCTCAGCCTCTCTCTCTCTCTCTACCTATTTATGTGCACACGTACGTATTAGTAACCCACACCTATACCCTATTTACCCTACTACTATCTTTTTCTTTCTTTTTTTCCCCAATGATTTTTTCATTTTATTTTTAATAGTAGTAATTCAGAATAAATCATGCAAAAATTAATGAGAAATCCCGTAATTGTATTCAGCCTGCTATTCTATAGATCCAAAATTCATGTAACGGAGTTGAATGAACAATAAACGGACAAAAACGTAAAGAAAATACAGAATTGTGTGATTTATTAACGATTTATTGACAGCTACATACATAGACAGGAAAAGAACATATTTTCACTATTTTTTTTTACTTGATATAATCGTATATTAAATACCTCACATATTGAACATGTATAGGCCACATAAAAAAAAACGAAGATAGTGTTTTATTAGGAGACGAAATCTCCAACCAACTTTGCATACTCGAATATAAAAGTTAGAGTTCTGTTACTTTGAACTCAAAATCTAATTTTCATGCAAAATCATTCACTACATAGTCATAGGATCTAGCTTAGATTGATTAGCATGATGATGTATGATAACATATCTAATTAATTTGTAAAAATGAAATAGACAAATAAATAAATCTAGAGAGAGAGAGAGAGGGTATGTTGATTGTTGATAATCGAGCCCATTAATTTGAATTCGATAATTGCTCCTCCCAATTGCATCAAATTCCTTGCTGCCGTTTTCTTCTCCTCTCTATCTCTTCTTTGCATTTAGCCAATTTTACTAATCAAAATTAACAAGAAATAATTTTTTAAAATGATATTAGATGTATTAACATAAAAAAAAAAAAAATTAAACTTAAAAAAAAAAAAAAAAAAAAAAAAAAAAAAAAAAAAAACTAACCCCATTTTTTGAGTAATAGATATCTTAACATTAAAAAAAATTAAATCAAGAAAAAAACTCACTCTCCTATTTTAGGGAAACAAAAAAATGAAAAATCCTTATAATTTTTTGGAGGGGAAAATCCTTACTCTTTAGTGATTGACATGACAGTTCATAGTTAAAAAAACAAAATAATTCCAAGAAAAAACAATTTATTTAAAGGAAAGAGGGAAGATTTTTTTCCCCTAATAATAAATGCATACCCATTTTTTTTAAAAAAAAAAAAAACAGAAAATATGTGAATATCAATAAACCTAAAATTTGTACAAAAATAAAGAAATTAATTTTATTTTTACACACACACAACTTCGAATTATTGCAGGAATTATTGTAGCTGGTGTAGAAGTAGTTGTACGAAAATCTTTAGTGTTTCAATCATCGATCTCTCTCTCTCTCTAAATAGTTGACATTTTCTAACAAAACTTGTCTTCACACGCTTCCTAAATGCTCTATGCTCATTCATAATTTTAACGATAAAGTTTTCCGGCAGCCAATACTAAACGAAATAATACACGAGCACGAGGTTTGTACCTCCTCGTACTCGTTGTATTGTAACCGTGTTATAAGGGATTCGAGTACACCTCATACTCGTTTAACTTGAGCTTTTTTGAACTTTTAAAAGAAATGAGAAACTTTTATTTTTTATTTTATTTTATTGGAGAAGTATTAATAATTAAAGAGGAATTAATATTGGTGATAATGAGTTAATGTGAGGATGACTATTTATGGAACTAAAAAACAATCCCTTTGTATTTGAACAGTTTGTGTACAACTTTATACGGTATTTTCTTTAATCCAAAATACATACGTATACGTACGAAATATGTTTTTATTTACAATAATGCTATTTGGCCATAATGTGGCCGGCCACACAACAATATTTTTCATATTTTTTGTAATTTTAAAAATTGTAAATGATAACAATAATTTATTTCTTTCATATTTTAATTTAAAAATATTTTTCCCCATAAAATTACATATTTTTTTCATTTTTTAGGTAAAAAAGGTAAAAAAAATACTTTAAAATAGTAAAAAATATCAAATAATTAAAGGATTAACTTTAAAAAATACATAAAAAATAAGGAGTATCACTTTTTGAGTATTTTATAATCTAAAAAAGTTTGGCATAAATATATAAATTATTTGATATTATAAAAAATAAAACAAGTTAAATTATGGCCGGCCACATTATGGCCGAATAGCATCACTCTTTTATTTAATCCAAAATATATTTTTTAAATTTTGATTGAAATAAGGAATCGTAAGTAAACAAGATTGAAAAAGATACGGTTGCAATTTCTTTTCTTGTGATTAATTTCTCTTCACAGCTAAGGTTGAGATGTGATCGATTTAAAAAATAAATTGAATATCTCCAAAAAAAACAATATTTATTGAAATTATAACATAAAATTTCTTTTTATTTAGTATTTATTTGTCTTTATTTTTATTTTGAAAGAGTTTGCTTAGAATTAATTTTCTTAAAATAAATCTTGTATTCACATAATTAAACAAATTACTCCTTCCGTTCCATTTTATTCATCTTGTTTTATTTCGATACGAAATTTTATGCGCAGCGTTAAAACTATAAAGGGGTTACACATTGGAAATTAAGGGTTAATTATATAGTACTACCTCCGGTCCGTTTAAGTAGACTGTTATTCCTTTTTGGGACATCCCGTATATTAGACCCCTTTCCTTTTATGGCAAAAAATTAACATCACATCACCATCTACATCACACTTAATTAATTTTAATTACATCTCCATGTGAGTAGGTTTAATATTTTAAATTAAATTAAACTCTAATTTACCATCACATCTCCATCACATCACCCTTTATACCCACTTTACTTGGTTTGTGTTCCATTTAGAAACCAACCTACTTAGACGGACCGGAGGTAGTATATTTTAGATAATAGGATAATCGAAGTGGGATTGAGGGTTTATTAACAATTTACACATTTTTGTTTACATCAAGTCAGGATGGCCGAGTGGTCTAAGGCGCCAGACTCAAGTTCTGGTTCTCGTAAGAGAGCGTGGGTTCAAATCCCACTTCTGACAATTTTATTTTATTTGGTTTAATTTTCTATTAATCATTTTTTTTGGTTTATTTTGTTTTAATTTAATACTTCGATATTGATAATATATTTTTGTTTATTTCTATTTTATTAATCATTTTTTTCGTTTTTTTGTTTTAATTTAATATACTTTGATATTAATAATATATTTTTGTTTATTTCTATTTTGTTTTAATTTAATTTACTAAGATATTAGTCATATTATTTTGTTTATTTCTGTTTTGTTTTGTTTAATTTCTGTTTTTTTTTCTTTATCTCTATTTTGCTTTGTTCAATTTCTATTAATTATATATTTTTAATTAATTATATTTTACTTCTGAAATTTAATTTGATTAGCTAATTATAACCTTATTTGTTTAGCTTTGTTTAATTTATTTTATTATATTGATTACATTTCTTTTCCCTTATTACTTTTATTCTTTGTGATTATTTTGATAAACAAATAACAATAAACAGGGATTTAAATAATTTCATCATCTCTTACCTCAGTGTTGTTATTTCTCATAACACACTATAACTGAAAGCCTAACTAAGAACCATGAACAAACCTTCAATTCTCATGCACACCATAATCTTCACCTATAAATAAACTCCATTTCCCCCTTCATTTTCCACCACCTTCTTAACAATTCATCAAGCACACACACCAAACCATGGCTCTCTCTTCCCCTCCCACCCTACTCTTCCTCGCGATCCTCGTCTTCGTCTCCCTGTGGATGACGACGTCGGCGCGCAAACTCTCGAACGTGGGCTACTCGCCGGAAGACCTGACGTCCCCCGAGAAGCTCACGAGCCTCTTCGATTCGTGGCGCGACAGGCACGCCAAGAAGTACGTGAGCAACGAGGAGAAATTGCGTCGCTTCGAGATCTTTAAGGATAACCTGAAGTACATCGACGAGAGGAACAAGGTTGTCACTAATTATTGGCTCGGCTTGAACAAGTTTGCCGACATGAGCTACGACGAGTTCAAGGAGAAGTACTTGGGGCTCAGGACCGATAGGTTGCCTCGGAGGAGCACGTCCCCTGAGGAGTTCATGTACAAGGACTTTGTGGCGCCTAAATCTATCGACTGGAGGAAGAAAGGAGCCGTTACTCATGTCAAGGAACAAGGCTTCTGTGGTACGTGGAAACGAATGCATTGCCATATCGTATTTAGATTCGAGTATGGGTACCGTCGTATGAATCTTATCTATATAATGCAGGTAGTTGTTGGGCGTTCTCGACTGTGGGTGCAGTGGAGGGCATAAACCAGATCGTGACGGGGAACCTAACTGCACTGTCCGAGCAGGAGCTGGTCGACTGCGACACGAGTAAAAACCAAGGCTGCCACGGAGGCTACATGGACGACGCATTCGCCTACATCGTTTCAAGCGGAGGCCTGCACAAGGAAGAAGACTATCCATACGGACCATACCCCGGACCATACCCCGAGGAAGACGGAGCATGCAAAAAAAGGAAGGTAATAATCAGATCAAAACACTCGCTATACTCAATACCGCCTTCCAAGATTCGATGACATTTAAACACCGTCGTTTTCCAGGTAATGTCCGAAGCAGTCACCATCAGTGGATACCAAAACGTACCTGCCGACAGCGAGAAGAGCCTGCTGAAAGCATTGGCCAACCAGCCACTGAGCGTGGCCTTACAAGCTACACAGGACTTACCACATTACACCGGAGTACGTATCCATACACCTTACTC
Source organism: Thymus mandschuricus (assembly GCA_029379335.1). Lineage (NCBI taxonomy): Eukaryota > Viridiplantae > Streptophyta > Magnoliopsida > Lamiales > Lamiaceae > Thymus > Thymus mandschuricus. The sequence goes on along the minus strand of CM057075.1, from coordinate 35,782,520 downwards.
TTACGACTATCGTAGTATTATACACAGATCATAGTGATAGATCAAGATTCTAATTACCTGTGATCGGGTGCAGGGGGTATTTGACGGAGAATGTGAGGGTGAACTCAACCACGCAGTGGTGGCCGTTGCATACGGATCGAGCAATGGGCTCGACTACATCACCATGAAGAACTCTTGGGGGGAGGGTTGGGGAGACAAAGGCTACTTCAGGATAAGGAGAAACACAGGAGAGCCTTCAGGAAAGTGTGGCATCTACACAGATGCCTCATTCCCCACGAAAAGCAAGTGCTAAAACCGAATACGTAACAATCCACTCCAAATCAAGAATAAGGAGTGGTGTTCTGTTTTTCTTTAACTTTGTCACACAATATCCATTTCCTATTGAAATGTAATTTTCTTGAAAATTATACTGGAGAAGCTCATTAGTCTGAAGGCATACGTTTTGTTTCGTGAACACTCCAATACAGCAAAAGCATCGATTAGATCCTAAGCAAAACGTTATCTAGGCTGAGGTCTAAGCAAAAGGATCCTAAAACAGTTGGTAATTTACATAAATAGTAAAAGAGAAGATCCTACTTTACTCAGTTCTTAGCAACGACGGCTTCGAAGATGCCATCGGGTCTGAAATTGGGAGAGAACAACCTGGGATCGACGGGCCCTGGCAGATTGAAGAAGAGAGTGAAGGGTCCGGGGGGAGATTGTTGCTGGAATTTCATCTCGTACACTCGAGAGTATTTTTGGACGATTTTCCCCCCGGTTGTGGTTACACCTCGAACGCAGACCTTTCCGTCTCTTTGAATCTCACAGCTGAATTCACCTGAAAAACATGAAATGCATCAACTAACTGTATCTCTAGACTATGAGTAAGAATCTAGAAAAAGCACACAGAAAATACACGAGATAGTAATATCCCTCCCTATGAGAGTAAGAAAACAAAAGGCCGAATTATCACCTCAAGCTATGACTGTTACTAAAGAAAAATTAACTAATCAATATGCAAATACGAAGAGTTTTTTTATATACATTCTGCGAAAATGTTCCATCGGAAAATGATCAGGTAACCACAGTACGTGCCATAAACCACATACACATATACTCCCTATCAATTAAGGTTCTTTCCACATGCAACGTCCATAGTTACAAAACTTCCTTCTTACGTACAAAAAGCACAATACCGAAAAGGATAAAGAGATCGAATGGCAGAGTGACAAAGTGAAGAGATATTTACCAGGATCTTTCTTGACTCCAGGTAGAGCAACACAAAAGTAATACGCAAATTTGCTCTCTCCAATGTCGGCCATTCCAATAGGTGGTCCAGTTCCTCCTCTACAAGCTGTGCCGGTCATGACGATAGACGTATTCGAACACCATTGTTCCACCTTCGGAACCGGCATAAGGGGCAGAGCAAATGACTGCGTAGAATTGCCGGGTTTTGAATATGTAACCAACTGCAGAGGGTCAGAAGGGGACCTTTCTCCCCCTGCATCTTTGCATTTGTTTGGGCTTCCTATCCCACCATTCGCATCAACTGGACATTTACTTCTTTCCAACATAACTTTCTCTACGTTTCCATTCGAGCTATCCATGCCGGTATTCTACGATTTCCTGAGCCACATTAGCAACCTCAGAAACAGCTCTACTTTACAAACAAAAGCAGAATGAAACTTCATAGCCAGAAACAATGTAAATAAAGTAACATTCAAGAGGCAACAGCAGAAAAAGGAAACAAGCTATATATAGAGCTAGTTATGCACATAGAACTTTATGTTACGAGAGAAGTTGATTGGTGTGAAGTGCAATACTTAATCCACCAGTAATATAGTTACTCCCTTGTAATACTAATTTCTCCGCTTTTCACAAAATTGGAGACGGTTCAGTTCATTTGTATTGAAGAGATTGGATTGGTATGAGAAGAGGTCTATAGAAATCATGCATGGAGATGTACAACTACGATTTAGGTTAAGCGGTGCTTTCGTTTTATCTGATCAATCTTAGCTCAACTACTCTACACATGAGCTACCTTATAAGGCGAGCTTTGCAAAGAAGAAAACCTGGAATGAAACAACCATTCTTGTTATGAAAAGACAGAAACATAACTCTCAACAATAGAAACAAATGTCCGATTATTGCCAAATCGACGGCCGTAAAGCGTGTGCATGGCAGCTTCCGTAAGGTTGGTGATGGAATGCACAAATGCCAATTTGACGCTTTATACAATACATGTATGATGATTGGGGATTTAAGGAGTAATTTTAGTGAATCAAGCCCTACTTAACCTCCCTCTAGCTTGGAGTTCATAAGTTTGTCGAAAATCATCTAGTAAGCTTAAACCGATCAACGTAGGAGATCGAACTCTATGTCCTTAAAAGCTTGATCTAGGCAAAGTAGAGCTAGAGCCCCTATGACTCAAACAGCTCGGCACTCGGCAGCAGCTGCATGCGGAGTCGTAGGCAGGAAATGTCGACGGTGGTACTGCCCAATCTCGACTATGGGGGCTAAGAGGTCGGTTTCGACAGTGAGGAAAGCTAATTTAAATTAATCTAGGAGGGGACTAGAGCACCCCCTCCCTCCTTCCTTCTTACTACCTCCACCTATGACCACAGATTACCCTCGTCGTCTAAATAAACAAATAAGATGGTCGAACCATCCTCTCCGATGCCGTTTCGTGGCGCCCACGCAACCGCAGGCGCCATCATTGGAAGGCGGAGCAAGCCAATTAGACCTCCCCATAACCAACGTCCAACAATCACAATCCACAAAGCCATCTCTACACTAGGCAACCTAAACCTTTAACCCAACACTAGAAATTAAGCCTTTACACGAAATTACCAAAGGTCGTCAACATATGAGTGAAATCCACCTTCATGCAAATCATCCCCAACCCCATGAATCTCGAGTTTAAATGTCTAAAGCTGCAATTCAGTGCTGAACATTTCTTCCAAATTTGAGCTATGGGCACGATTAATTAAAGCAACCCAAGCCGAAATCGGCGAAATGTATGCAATAAAAGGACGAAAATCACGGGAAAAACAAGCACTTCACAGCAATTGCAGCGGAAAACACAATTCGGTGAAGCTGCAGAACAAGGAGAATTACCTCTTTTTTGTCAAGAACTGGAGAGAGAAGAAGATGGGTTTCGCAGTAATGGTGGAGTGCGGCGAAACGACGAAGTCCGCGCTTGTTCTTCTTCTTCTTCCCTGCAACAAAAAACGGTGAAAACAGCCAAAACGATCACTGCATTTTACTACACACCACTCACGATTCCTCCATACTTGACTCAATTTGAAAGAGAATCGAGAAATTTGAGGTGATTACTGAGGAAATTGGAGATTCTGAGTTGTTAATGAGTAAGCACTGGGCTATATAAACACAGGCGAAACGACACCAACATTTGAAACAAAACCCCTTTTCCTTTTCCTTTTTCTTTTCCTCTCTCTCTCTCTCTCTCTCTCTCTCTCTCTCTCTAATTTAAGTGCAGTTTTTTCGAATTTTATATTAGTAATTTTTTTAGCTGTCCAAGAATTGCAAATTAATCTACTCTCTCGGTCCCCAATATTAGCGTAAGTATATCTCGTTTGATACGTCTCTCATATAAGTATAATAAGTTAAAATGAAAAATTCTCTCAGCAAAATGATCACATTAATGTCTTAAAACACTTGTCTTATTATTTATGGGGTGTCACACTTATTTCACTACGATATACACTTTTCTTCACTTTTTACCTTACAATTTTCTTAAAACGTGTGTTGATGGGGATGGAGGAAGTATAATTTTATTTCAAATGTGTACTCCACCGTCACACTTCGCTAGTCCTATTACTTTTCGACACCAAGTTAATGTGTAAATGTTAAAAGTTAAAAGTTGAAGGTACGTATTGAAAAATAAAGATTACCTCTTTCCATTTTTTATAAAACGTGACTGTTTAAGGAATACGTGAATAACAAAGTAAAATGAGCCAAAATAACTTACAAACTAATGAATTGGGATGTAGGGAGAACGCAATATTTGTACCCGCTCTGTCCAATTAGCTTTGTTTCATTTAGTCACAGGATTTTAAGTCCAGTGTTAAAAGTGAAACGTAAGGGTTAATTTTATTCACTTTACGAAACAAGCCAATAGAAGTAAGTCGTCCCGATTAAAAAAAAAAAAAATAGTTAAGTGAAATTGGACAAAAAGTGTACATGAAATATTACAAGTATATTTCAATAAGAAAGTATTAAAAAGGTTCACAAATGAAGCTGAGTATTAAAGTGTATTTTAGTTGATTTTCAGATTACACAAAGAGAATAAAATATACTATTGAATAAGTTGTGCACAAGTATTACATGATGGAAAAAATAAAATTGTGCACTATATCTAGAACATTGAGGGTATATAAAAAATAGAGTAAGTTCACTAAGAAATGATATGTTACACTCCTACTCGTGGGAACTTTTGTATGCACATTCGTCGTTTTTATTTTAGTATTGTTATTGATTCTGAAAAAACAATGTCAAAATAGAAAAACATTGAAAGTGGCCATAAAAATGTGTTAAAAGATTGTTGAAGTAGTATCAACACTCCAAGACACTTCTCGTAACAAGTTTTCTAAATCAAAGGAAAGTCGACAATTGAAAAGGTTAAACTCTATATAGTAGAGATGTCAACGGTTCCGATTCTGATTTGAACTTGAAACCGTAACTGTTTGGGTATGAAATCGAAACTAAACTGCCTCACACAAGGTTTCGGTTTTTTTACGGTTTCAATTCCGCTTTAGTTCCACTTCCGAACACATCCAACAACTAACTTTTGAAACAATTAACATGAAATTTAAAGGCCGCGTCACGATCAAAATTCACTGCTTGTGAATACATGGTTCGAATTTTGTTTATTCATTGTATTAAAAAAAAAATGTGAACCAAATTTTGAAAATCGAGAGTTCACAATTTATAATTATAGAAATCGGAACCGAACATATCGTCCCGCACGAGACTTGAAAATTGAAGATGGACACCTCCTTAATAAATGAGACTTCATCTTCATAGCAATATTAAAACAAAAAATCGAATCGGAAGTCGAAGTTGTATTATCCATAAAACCAAACCGAAACCGGCTAAATTTACTAAATCGGAACAATGACCGATTTCCGATTCAACCAATCCGAGCCGTCTCTAACTAAACACGGCCTAACACCTCTTCTTAATTAACAGACTGTATATCTGGAGTCGTTTGAAGTCAGTGAGGCATTTTCGCAAACACTTTCAAGATGCATTTGAGCGAGAACGAAGGTATAGAAGGCAAGATCTTCGTGGTCACGGGCGGGCTGGGCTTTGTGGGCTCCGCCCTCTGCTTGGAGCTCGTAAGAAGAGGTGCCCATCAAGTCCGGGCCTTTGACCTTCGGCCCGAATCTCCATGGTCCCATGCTCTCCGCCAACAAGGTGTTCGTTGTATACAAGGTCTCATTCTTTCCTTTCTTCTCTTCATTGTTAGAAATGTAACTACGTGTGTAAGAATTGCTTCCTTTGGATCACATCTCGATGTTTCTGTTGCTGATTAAGAGTGATAGCAACTCCGATCGCATCGCGATTTGATGAAAATGGGGATTGATTGAAATGCTTTTGATGTTATTTCCATTTTTTAAGTAGTTGGGGTTTCGAGCTAATTATGTTTCTTTCTGATTTCTGTTGAGTTGACTGAACTGAAAACTTTCTTTCATCGTTGAGAATTTAGTTTGGTCAAACTACTTCAAGATAATTGAAGATGGCTGGGTTTGATTTGAAATGATTCTTGCATAAATCTTGATGGTAATCTTATTATTATCATGTAAAATGAATTTTCTTTATAGGGGATGTTTCCAAGAAAAGAGATGTTGATAAGGCTTTACAAGGGGCAAGCTGTGTTTTCCACCTTGCTTCGTATGGAATGTCGGGCAAAGAAATGCTTCAATACGGGCGCATCGATGAAATAAATATAAACGGGACCTGCCATGTCTTGGATGCTTGCCTCGAGCATGGAGTGAGCAGGCTTATATATGTCAGCACCTATAATGTTGTTTTTGGTGGAAAAGAGATCGTTAATGGAAATGAGACTTTACCCTACTTTCCTATGGATGACCATGTAGATCCGTATGGCCGTAGCAAATCTATAGCGGAACAGCTTGTTCTCAAGCACAATGATCGGCCCTTTAAGTAAGTTTTCATTCATTTAAACTAGAAACTGCATGTTCTTTGAAACGGTCTGATTCTGTAAGATTTGACATTTGATGTTCGAACCCCGCTTTTCACTTGATGGATGAATTTGAATTTTTGTTTGTTTCCACCACTTTGCAGAAAAGAGAAGGGAAAACTATACACATGTGCAATTCGTCCTGCTGCAATATATGGACCTGGTGAAGAAAGGCACTTACCGAGGATTGTACAACTCGCGAAGCTGGGTCTTTTGCCATTCAAAATCGGTGATAAAGATGTAAAATCGGACTGGGTTTATGTTGATAACATTGTTCTAGCGTTGCTGCATGCTAGCATGGGCCTTTTGGACGATATTCCTGGGAGGGTAGGAAAGCCTGTTGCTGGGGGCCAACCCTACTTCATTTCAGATGGTAAAAAGTTGATCCACATACGGTTATGGCTTCTTCGCTTCACTTTTAAATTTGAATTGGATCTTGATTCTTGAATAGGTACTTGAATTCTAATTTATTTTTTGAAGTCTTGGCAAGGAACTAACTTGATCTTTGAGTTTGTAGTTCATTGATGCCCTCCTTTTCTCTTTGAAGTTCGTTTCTTTTCGTTCCTCATAGTTGTTTCCCCATAATCGACAGGTTCACCAGTCAACAGTTTTGAATTCCTCAAGCCACTGCTCAAAAGCTTGGACTACGACTTGCCTAGATTGACTCTGCCTGTTCCACATGCTCTTTTTCTTGGAAAGGTTTTTTGGGTGTTCTACTCACTTTTGTACCCGTGGCTAAGTCGGAGGTGGCTTCCTCAGCCTCTGATTCTTCCTTCTGAAGTGTACAAGGTGCTACTCATAAGTCATAGGTTTCCTACTATATTCTGTTGTGATTTTTTTGGTTCGATCCGTTCAAGTTGTTGCTTCTAGTATGCCCTCCATTCATGCATCATGTTTCTCATTCCTTTTGAATTCCATGTCAAATATCGTAGTTAACTGTGCATGGCATGCTTTCGTTTTTCACTCAACAGTTCCATACTGGAACCAACTATCTGGATGTTTGCGTGCTTTCATTCAACACAAAACGAGAGCAAGAAAACTTGTCGACTTTAATCTCTCTTACTAGTCTTTGTACATATCATGGTAAGTGGTAACTACAACAATATCTACTTTACTCTTTGGCAGGTTGGTGTGACCCATTACTTTTCGTTCCTCAAAGCAAAGGAGGAACTGGGCTATAGGCCTCTGGTCAGTCCTCAAGATGGTATGGCTCAAACCATCGAATACTGGAAGGAAAGAAAACGAAGAGCATTAGACGGCCCCACCATATTCACATGGGTGTTCGTCTTGACTGGAATGGCTGTGCTATTCTGCGGTGCATTCCTACCTGACTTTGGCCCCGTTCCCCTCTTTCGAGCTATTGGCCTTTTCTTTCTACGCTCCATCACAGTGATGCGGATAGTCTCCGTTTTGTCTGTTCTTGCACACGTTGGCGAGGCTGTTTATGCATGGCAACTTGCAAGGAAGTACGATCCTGCAAACGCAACAGGTTGGTTTTGGCAAACTGTTGCTTTAGGGTTCCTTTCGTGGCGTTATCTTCTGAAACGGACTAAAATGCAAGCCGAATAAACGTCGTAAATTATAGTGCCCAGATTCTGATTTGGACATTTCTTGACTTCACTTGTGTTTCTTGGAAATTTGATCTTAACATGTAAAGTAGTTTTGGTTTTGGTTTCATAATGCAATGATGAACCGAACGATGCAATCACCCCGGTTTTATTCGTTTGTGCCACCGAACTGTTGATGGCGTTTGGGATGTTAATCGTGCCAACCCAATAGGGATGTCGGGCTATTTTATCTGGATCGATCAACCTCTTTCTTTGTTCTATTTAGGTTAACTCGTCTGGACCGGAGTAAAACCGGGCTGAATTTTATTCAAACGAGAGATCCTTTCAGGTCGACATGTCGATTTCGGACTACTCCCTCCGTCCCCTAATAAGTGTCCCAAGAGACTAAAATTTTTGTAACCCTAATAAGTGTCCTATCACATATTTCAATGTAAAAATTTGGCCAAACTACCAATTTTACCCCTGCTATCATTACACTTTTTTTACTTTTTTAATTTTCTATGTAATGATCAGGGGTTAATATGGTAAATTTATACAATTTCTTGGTTATTGCATTTTGACGGCTCGGGACACTTATTAGGGGACGGAGAGAGTATGTGTGAACCCCCATTGTGCATTATGAGGAATAGCATCGAATTTACTACATAAGCACAAAATAAATTTGTGTAATTAATTAAATAAACCATGATTGACTCTTTTTAATCAACTCGTGTAATAAAATACCTTTTGATTCTTAAAATAATAATGATATTGTAATAATGTTACAATAATAATATTTTTTTTATAATAAATATATTAATAATATAATATTACAATATTGCATAAACTAAATTTTGCTGTACCAGTGTGCATGCCTTAAGTCGTTTGAAGTCATTTGAGGCATTTTCGCAAACACTTCCAAGATGCAATTGAGCGAGAAAGAAGGTATAGAAGGCAAAACCATCGTGGTCACGGGCGGGCTGGGCTTCGTGGGCTCGGCCCTCTGCTTGGAGCTAGTGAGAAGAGGTGCCCATCAAGTCCGGGCCTTTGACCTTCGGCCCGAATCTCCATGGTCCCAAGCTCTTCGCGATCAAGGTGTTCGTTCTATACAAGGTCTCATTCTTTCTTTTCTTCATTGTTAGAAATGTAACTACGTGTGCATGAATTGCTCCCTTTGGATCACGTTTCGATGTTTCTGTCGCTTGTTAAGAGTTACAGTAGCTCTGATCGCACCGCCGTTGATGATGGAGTGATTTGATGAAATGAGGATTGATTGAAATGCGTTTGATCGATTTTTGCTATTTCCATTTTTTGAGTAATTATGTTTCTCTCTGTTGAGCTGAGTGAACTGGAAATGACTCCTAGTAATCCCTCCGTTCCATTAATATAGGGATACCATTTTTTCTGCATTTGAATTAAGACGAGAGCGAAAGTAGTGGATAGAGTAGTGTGTATGCGTTTTAATGGGTTAAAATTTTATCGTTTTAGGTAATATTCCTATATCAATGGGACATACGAAAATGGAACTTATCCCTATATCAATGGACGGAGGGAGGATTAGTTTGATAGAAGATGGCTGGATTTGATTTGAAATTATTCTTGCATAATCTTATTATCATGTAAAATGATTTTTACTTTTTAGGGGATATTTGCAAGAAAACAGATGTTGGTGAGGCTTTGCAAGGGGCACATTGTGTTTTTCACCTTGCTTCGTACGGAATGTCAGGCAAAGAAATGCTTCAAAACGGGCGCATCGATGAAGTAAATATAAAAGGGACCTGCCATGTCTTGGATGCTTGCCTTGAGCATGGAGTGAGCAGACTTATATATGTCAGCACCTATAATGTTGTTTTTGGTGGAAAAGAGATCGTTAATGGAAACGAGACTTTACCTTACTTCCCTGTGGATGATCATGTAGATCATTATGGCCGTAGCAAATCTATGGCGGAACAGATTGTTCTCAAGCACAACAATCGACCCTTCATGTTAGTTTTCATTCATTTACCCTAGCAAAATTGCATGTTCTTCGAAATGGCCTCGTTGAACCCCTCTTTTATCTTGATGGATGAATTTGAGACTTTGTTTGCTTTCACCACTTTGCAGGAAAGAGAAGGGAAAACTATACACTTGTGCTGTTCGTCCTGCTGCTATATACGGACCTGGTGAAGAAAGGCACTTACCGAGGATTATAAAACTCGCGAAGCTGGGTCTTTTGACATTCAAAATTGGTGATAAAGGTGTGAAATCAGACTGGGTTTATGTCGATAACATTGTTCTAGCGTTGCTTCATGCTAGCATGGGACTTTTGGATGATATTCCTGGGAGAGTAGGAACTCCTGTCGCTGGGGGCCAAGCTTACTTCGTTTCAGATGGTAAAAGTCGATCCACATACTGTTAAATTTGAATTGGATCATGATTCTTGAATAGGTACTTGAATTCCTTACATAGAATTTCAAAGTCTTGGCAAGAAACTAACTTGATCTTGTGTTCGTCTTTCGTTCCTGCTCTCATTTTCTATTTGAAGCTAGTTTCTTTTCGTTCCTCATAGTCGTTTCCTCATAATCGACAGGTTCTCCGGTCAACAGTTTTGAATTCTTCAGGCCACTGCTCAAAAGCTTGGATTACGACTTGCCTAAATTGGCACTGCCTCTTCCACAAGCTCTTTTTCTTGGAAAGGTTGTTTGGGCGTTCTACTCCCTTTTGTATCCGTTGCTAAGTCGGAGGTGGCTTCCTCAGCCTCTGATTCTTCCTGCAGAAGTGTACAAGGTGCTACTCATAAGTTTCCTACTTTATATACCGTTTTAATTTTTTGGTTCGATCAAGTTGTTGCTTCTACGAAACAATGATTCATGCATCCTTATATTCTTCGAAACAGATGCATCGTGGTGTGACCCGTTACTTTTCGTCTTTGCACATATCAACAATATCTACTTTCGTCTTTGGCAGGTTGGCGTGACCCATTACTTTTCGTATCTAAAAACAAAGGAGGAACTGGGCTATAGGCCTCTGGTCAGTCCTCAAGATGGTATGGCTCAAACCATCGAATACTGGAAGGAAAGAAAACGAAGAGCATTAGACGGTCCCACCATACTCACATGGGTGCTCGTCTTGACTGGAATGACTGTGCTATTCTGCGGTGCATTCCTACCTGACTTCGGCCCCGTTCCCCTCTTTCGAGCAATTTGCCTTTTCTTTCTACGCTCCATCACAGTGATGCGGATAGTCTTCGTTTTGGCTGTTCTTGCACACGTTGGCGAGGGTGTTTATGCGTGGCAACTTGCAAGGAAGTGTGATCCTGCAAACGCAACAGGTTGGTTTTGGCAAACTACTGCTTTAGGGATCTTTTCGTTGCGTTATCTTCTTAAACGGGCTAAAACGCAAGCCGAATAAACATCTAATAGTAGTTCCCAGATTCCGATTTGGACCATTTCTTGACTTCACTTCTGAGTTTCTTGGAAATTTGATCTTAACATGAAAGGAAGTTCGGATTTCGGTTTCATAATGTCACTATAAATCCGTTAGGCATCGTCTAAAATGCTACAATACGTCCCTCCATAATATTGACGGTTGTAGGAATGCTGATCGTCCCAACCCAGTAGGGATGTCGGGCTATTTTGTTCAGAACGATAAGCCAACCAGGCCGATTTTTATTCAAACGAGAGATCTTTTACAAGTCTCGTTTCTCTGTCTGTTCAGATCGACCTGTCAATTTCGGACTAAATCTGCATCCCCCAATCGTGACACAAACAAATTTACCATACTTCAATGGAAAAAGAACAGAAATGAAAACATTAAATTAGTCGAAATTAAATTATGTAGACGACAACAAACATCAACTACTACAGCATCTGGAGAGAAACCTAAACGTGTCAGTCGATTAGTCTAATCCTCCTCCTACATAATAATAATACATTCCTAGTTTACTACAGTTCAACAAATGATGGAGCTCTGATGATAATGGGGTTACAAACACATTAGACAGATGTTTAGAGAGAGAGAGAGAGGGATGTCTCGGTTTCATTTCCAGGGGAGGACCGACGACATCTGAAGGTGGTGGTGGTGGTGCTGGTGGTGGTTGGAGACGGGGCTGGCAGGCCCACCGGAGGACTCGCTGAACGTACCTCGTGAAGGGGAGCTGCTCGTTCCGCCCCCGCCTCCCATGTTCATTTTTGGAGTAGCAGAGGAGTTTCCTGATTTTGGCTCTTTCTTATTATCTGCCAAGAAGCTCCCAACTATTACCTGCAATTTATACAATCACGAAAATTAAGAAGGAAGCGAGAGTAATCTATCGGAGGATTTTGACAGTCATTGAGGGCAAAGGTGAAGTTTCCAGAGAGAGATGTACCTGGACAGGGGAGGCTGCGATTAGTAAACCGGCTACACAACCACCAAAAACCCTTCCATCGGCTCCGACCAATGTTGTGCTTAACCCACCGCTTCTGCTTTTATGACCCCCAACGTCTGATAGCATGAACGAGCCCGAGAGGGATAGGATGTCAAACCGCCCCTACGTAAATAAAAACAGAGAATGGCATTAGAAGATATTAATCAATTGGATAGAAGCCTCATGCCACAAGTTCAGATCCTAGGGCATTCATAAAATCTTGCCAGAAAGTAAAAGCAACAAAGAGAAGATGATTAAGCTTCGACACGCAATTAGTGGCTATCATTCCTAATTTGAACCCCAACTCGATATATATCAGCACTTTATGATGAAAACGAATTCTACAATTCGGAGATTTTCAAGATCAAGTTAACAAGTAAGACGTGAGAAAAGAAGATATGATGTAGAATAACCTCAACGGTTGCAGTTCCGCCAGATGTTGCAGCTTGGCGAAGTGTCACATTCGATATGGCACCATTTGCAGATAGGATACAAACTGCCCTTGGTCCATTTTGCGAAAATGCCATTACTTTCGAAGACACGTCCTGAAACGCAATAGCAAGCATTATTCGATATTCTATTACCACAATGCTATATCCAATACATCCTCCATTGGCGTTTTTGAGCAGTTCCATATGCATATAATGACCTCCTCTTCGGAAAATCACCAATTCAGCCACATATCAAATGCACTTTCAACGAAAAATATAAGAAAATGCAAAGCAAAGTATGATTTAACGAGTCAAGCTAAGTTATGCGGTAGTTATGATTGAACATGGTTTTTCGAGCAAGCACATAAACAAAAGACACGAACTTTGAAATGCATAGTATAATCGTAAACAGTAATTTAGATTCTCAACCTCTCCAGCCTTCACGTTGATTACATGAGGTATAAATCCAATTCCAGTAGAACCTGCATCACATGGCTTCGTGTGAGAATTTCAGGTACTAAGAAGATGACAACGACAATAGTGATGATGGTGATGATAATAATAATGAGAAAGCAGATTCAAATGAATACAGTCGAGAGAACGTCAGAGGAAAATAATCAAAGCATTCAAACAAAAAGAAGCTCGATTTTGCAGTACAATAACAAGTTATGTCCAATGCCTTTCAAATGAAACTTGAGAGAAAGGAATGCATAAAAAACGACATCTTCATCTGTAAATGGTGAACTGAGAACATTCCCCGTGAAACTTGCAAATAAAATACTAACAAAACTGAAAAGAAACAAAAATTGAGGAGAAAACGAATAACAACCTCGAATTAAACCTCAAATTAATCACAGATAGAGCAGATTTTCGAATTCTTGAATGGTCAGATACAACAAAAACAATTTCTTTCCAGAACAGAAAACAATTCTAGTTTCCAGTTTCAAATCAACTAAGAAAAAATAGTAAACCGACACATCTCAAAACGCAGAAAAAACAACAGAATAAGAAAATAAGAAGAGTTTAATTCGAATTCTAATTCCTAACTAAAAAAATAAAAAATACTAATTCTTATACACGTACGGTCAATGGCAACAACTATTTTAATATATTCAGACAAAGAAAACGTTATTTTCAGGCAAAGATCCGAACTTTTTAAAAAAAAAAAAATTCCAATCAAGATTCTTTTATAAATAACAGAAGCACTAAACACATTACCAATAGCTTCGATTTGCTTTTTCTTGTTGCTCGAACCAGGCGGCCTGCCCCTTTTCTTGGTGGAGGGCGAGGTCGGTCCGCCCACCGGAGGCTGGGCCTCCGTCGGAGGCGGAGAGAAATTCTCCATCGGCGCCATGCCCACGTTTACGGGCTGCGGGATCGCCACGGCCATGCTGCCGTCCGCCCCGTATTTCCTCGGCCGACCCCTCTTCCGCTTCTGGTCGCCGGAGTTCGAATTCATCGCCTGATTAGCGCCGGCGCCGGGAATTGGCTGAAACGGCGACGGACCCCCAGGTCTGTAGGCGCCCTCGGCGGCGTAGGGCACGCGCATTTGCTGATCTAGCTGAGCCTGCGAAACCGGCGGCGACGACATGTTGGGGGTGAGTGTGAACGGCTCGCGGCCGCTCATCACGGCGGCGGAGGCTTCCGATGCACCCGACATTTTTGCCGGGTTTTCCGAAATTGACCCCGAAGAAGTGCAGTAATTACCCACGGAACTTGAAAAAGAAGCTCTCTCCTGAGATCTTCAGCAGCTGAAGAAGAAGAAGAAGAACAGCTCAACTCAACTGATTCAACCACGCCATTAACACTCGCACATTACGCACTCAACATTAGCTCAGTGAGTAAACTCCGCTCGAAACTCGGAAACTCAAAAATCTCGAGCAAAATTCAGCATTTCGTTTAAAAAAAAAAGCGCAATTTCACAGAGAAGAAAGGGTAGAACTGTTAAATGCGGTAATTTTTTTTTGAATTTCCAGCAGAATTCCACCGAATTTCGACCGGATCGAGCGAAAAACAACTGAAGAAGCTCGAAATTAAACCCGGAAAAGATAAATATTTCCGAAAAAATCGTAATTCTCGGCAATTTTTTCCCTGTAAATAAAAAATAACCCTAAAAAATCACAGAATAGCGCAGAAAATCAACAAAAATAGAGAAAAATCGGAAAAACATACCAATAAATAGAGGAGAATTTTGAGTGGAAGCCCAGAAATAGGAGGATTGAAAGGCGAAGGTAGGGAATTTTTAGGGATTGAGGGTAGAGAAAAATAGGGTTTTTTTTAGAGAAGAAAAGGTTTTCGGAAATGGTTAATTCATTTATAATTACGAGGGGCCTCCCTTCGTTAAAACTTACTGTACTTTCTTTTTTATTTTTATTTTTAATTTTAAATTCATTGGATTAGTATATAAGGATGGAAAGTTAAAATAATTACAACTTCACCATTACTCTTTCTCTTTACGAAATTGCAATTAACTCCTTTTACGTTCTTTACTTTTCTTTCTGAAGTTGTATTCTTCTGAATTTTTCAATGTTTTAAAAACCGAACCGGATGTCGAACGGGTAAGGCTTTTGGGTCATGGTTTAATTGGTTAAACCAGTTAAACCATGGTTGAACCGTTATATAATTAAATTAATATTAAATAATATTAATAATAAATAAATTCATGATATATATAAAAATATGAATAAATTTATAACTTATAAGGTAAAAAATACATTAAAGCTAAAAAAAATAATTTATTCTTAATATAATTTAAATATCATGTTTTAAAAATATTTTTTCAATCAAAATTTATTGATTATATTTCATTTTTTATTCTTAGTAGCTATATAAAGATTAAAAAATGTAAAATTATCTTTATTATCATAAAATGAGAATAATTAACCTTACGTTAAATTTATGTTATGTATAAGTAGTTATTGTAGACTTGTAGTGCAGATGGTGAAATTCTAGTATATCAACTAATAGGTCATGGGTTCAATTCTCTTTCAACACAAAATATATATTTTTTTTAGAGTAAGAGAGAGAACCGGCCGGTTTCTCAAAAACCGTCCCGGTTCGCAGGTTCATCCGGTTTTGACCGGTTCAAACCGGTTCGGACGGTTCAAAGCCGGTTCTAACAGACCATTGGTTTTACAGTCCAAACCGGACCTGTCCATGGCCGGTTCCCGATCGAACCGGTTGAACCGGCCGGTCCGGTCCAGTTTTTAAAACATTGGAATTTTTACATTTTATCCTTTTCGTTTTTGAAAGTTATCAAACTATTTAAAAGTTAATATTTCCTCCGTTTACAATTTTTTTTAGGCTTCATTTTGAATGATTTCGAAATCAATTTTTAAAGTAGTAACCACACCTTTTCTTTTTTTTTAAAAAAATGGGAATTAGTAATTTATTTTTGAACAGGTTGAAGTCATGTTTGGTGCTGCTTTAAAAGTCTATGCATGTGAAAAACTTGTGATCTACTTTTCCTCCGTTTATTTTCATTTGACGTCTTTCTTTTCGGTACGATATTTGAGAAATTTAAGTTTATAATGTAAAGGTAGATATAAATGGCGTGTTAGTATAAAGGTGAAAATAAATGAGATATAAGGGTGCCTTCAATGATAAACATAACTTCCAAACTTTCACTAATGTCACATCATTATTTGGGCCCCACTCAACTTTCATTATTTTTTCTTCTTCAACAATAAACCCAACTTTCAACTTTTTATTTGTAGAACTTATTATAAATACACTATTTTTATACCTATATACATGTAGGGATGAGATCCCATACAAAATAGTGTTAGTGTAGGAAATAAGAAATAATCTCATCCCTCAATTTTGGCAAAATGTACGGTCTAGATCAATTTTTTAATAAGACACGTGGATTAGTTTTATTTTAATACATTACTTCCTATCCATTGTAAGGGTAAATTAGAGAATGAAAAAGCATACCATGACAAATACGGGAATTGAGAGAATTTAAGAAAGGAAAATTATAAAATCCCATGTTGAGATTCAAAGTAATAATATATTTTCAAATATTACGAGAATAATAAATAATCAAATAAGGCTACATATTTATCAAATATTAAATTTAAAAATAACTAACATTTCTGATTTTATCATTGCTAATTATTTTTCCCGAAAAAATCATTTTCACGATGCATTTTATTTTTGCATTGTAATGCACAGTAATATAATTTATAATGCATTATTTGAAGAATAATTTAATCTTTAATAAAAGAAATTAGTTTCATTACGACATATTGTACTATGCATTATTCTTCCAAAGGTTTTATCATGGTTTATTTTATTTTATTTTTAGGAAAAAAAATCATCTTAACTATGCATTTTGTTTTACATTATAATGCACTGCTATATATAATGCATTATTTAAAGAAAAAAATAATCTGTAATAAAAGAAATTAGTTGCATTATGGCATGTTGTACTATGCATTATTCTTCCAAAGGTTTTATCATGGCTTATTTTATTAATTTTTTTATTTTCAAAAAGTCATTTTCTCAATGCATTTTGTTTTACATTGTTGTACAATATATTATGCATTTCCTTAGTTAAATAACAATGTAAACTTTCGAAAAAGAAATTAGATGCATTATGAAATACATAATGCATACTTTGTCAAACTCCTAATGCATGATGCTAATACATAATGCATCAATTGCTAGTTTCTAATGCATTTGTTGTGTCATTATAATGCATAAAAGTAAAACTAAAGAAAATTGTCAAATTATCTAAAAACTTAAAATGTGTTGGCACATAGATTTTGGTGTGTGAGAGTTCATAAATGTAGTTGAAAGATAATACGAAATCATGAAATAAGTTGAGAAACCTTAACACAACAATACTAATAAAATAAAATTAAAAAAATAATTAATTAAAGACATTGATGAATTTTGAGAGAATTTGGTTGCTATAAGAATTGAGGAGGTGACAAAAAATATAGAAACATAATTGAGGATGAGATCGCGTACAAAATCCACTTGGTATAAGAAATAAGAAAGATTCTAGACCCTTGGGTACTTCATAACTGACGGTTGAGATGCTAATTAAAATGCACAGATTTTAATTGTTGTTGCTTACGTGGCAAGTGATAGGGGTAGAATAGAACGAGAAAAATAAAAATTCCTCCCACTACGCCATGAACCGGCGGAAATTATGATTTGGAATAATCAAATGAAAATTTAAAATTTGTCCAAGCATATCTAGACAAATTTCGGAAACGAATTCAAGTAATGCATACTATTTCATGATTTTTTTTATTTTTTTTATTTTTTTATAATGCATTATATATTTTAGTTAATATAATGCATTATCTGCATTATATACCCCCGGTGTTATTTTTTATAATGCATCTTTAGCTTGAATACAATGCATCAAAGAATACTTCTTAATGCACCAAATCATAAAACTAATGAAACCTGCAACAAATTATAAAAATATTAATATGATTTCATATGCATTACATTTCAAGATTTTATACATTATGATTTGTTGCATAATGCATTGAAAAATATTCGATAATGCATTAATAATTTAATATTAAAAATTGTAAAAACAAATTACTTTGTAGCTACATAATAAAAAGTTGTTAACATCAAAACTACCATATAAAAACTTAGCCAACGCTCTTTAAAAAATAATAAATATTAAATGACATATTCTATTATATTAATTACTGGCTACCAAATCCCTAGATTAAGGGGATAATCAGTTATATGTACAACAAAAATGACTATGTTGTCCCTAGCCACCCTATAACTTCATAAATTAGGCGGACAAAATTAAGATAATTATTAACCGTAGATTACATGAAAAGAACGGTGGAGATCTCTTCTTATTTCTTACGGAATGTGGATTTTTTATATGATCTCTCCCCTATACATGTATATATATCCATATATTTAATCATTTTACTTGTATGTATTATTGTTAAATTAATTATTTAATTTTTCATAATAATAATAATAATTTAAATAAAAAAGTATGATAATTTGCTCATATGATCTCCAAAAATTGTGATTTTTATATTGAATTGAAGCCCTCCTTATAATCTTTAATTCAAGATGCATATTGACAATGTTTTATTAAATTTACAATGAACAAATTTGAATAATAGAAGGCAAAATGAAGAGAGAAAAAAAAAGTTGGGTCCCACTTTGTTTTATGAAACCAACTTCCAAAATTAGAATTTGGGCTTTCAACTTTCAAAAATGAAAGTTGGGTCCAATGGTTGAAAGTTGAAAAAACAACTTTCTTTCAACTTTAAAAAGCTCATAAAAGCTACCATTGGAGACACCCTAAGGACCGGAATAAATAGAGTATTACGAAATTCAAAGTATGAGCTACAGAAGATTCGAACTAAAAATGAAGACCAATCGAAAAAGTTGCGAGTTTTACATGATCATACTATTGTAACCCAACAGAAATTTTAAAGGCTACACCGCAGGGTATTCGAACTCGAGACCTTTCAGGTCCAATACGTTAATCTTAATCCCCTACCGCTAGGCAAACACACGCACACGTAAAGATTACATTTTAATAACCAACAAATACAAGGACCAAAATGAAAAATATTTATGATGGTATTTTTTTCAAAGTTTGTTTCTATTGAAAAAAAAAAAAAGTTTATTACAACCAAAAACAAAGATATTCAAAGAAAAAAATCATAAATTTTCAATGGCTCCTATTTTTTCTCATTCCCTCCTCTCTCATCCTTCATTTTCTCTCTCCCCCTCCTCCCCTCAACAAGGTCTGGTATTGTATTTCTTCCTCCCCTTGCATTCAATCATGGCATTACTTCACTCATTCATCACATTTTCATTTTGATTTTAATTGTGAAGAAACAAGGAGGAACAAGAATCCCTGCTTCATCTACTGCAAGAGCAATGCAGTTGATCAACTAAACCCATGGCAATTATTCTCTCAACTTTCTTAATTTCATCTAAAATTCATAGAAATCATAATATTTTGGAATTTCTTGAATTTTTAAATTTTTTTTTTTTGTTTAATAGTGTGGAGGTTGTTGAAGATGAGTGCAAGACAAAGAGGAGAGAGCTGCTTTTAAAGGCTGCTGCTTCTGCAGTCTTTGCTTTTCCTGCAGTTTCTTCAGCTGCTGAAAATGGTGCTTTTTTTTTTTTTTTTTTTTTTTTTTTTTTTTTTTTTTTTTTTTTTTTTCCTGTTTCTTGAATTCATATTGATTTTTTTGGAATTTTTTGTTATTATTTTGTAATCTTGATTTTTTTTCTTTATTGTTCATAGCATTACCAGAGGGTTTTCGTGTTTACACTGATGAGGTCAACAAGTTTAAGATCACTATTCCAAAAGGTGAGTTTTTTTTTTTTTTTTTTTTTATGTTTATTTTCGGCACGAGTTTTAATATTTGTGATGATCGAATGATAAAGTGGTTTTCGAAATTGAAATGGATTTATAAATATGGGTCCACTGCCAAAAGTAGAATGCTCGTGCTTTTTACGGACAGACGAAAATGACAAAATGTTCGTGTATTTCGTGGTCGAAGGGATTAACAAGTTTGGATGTTGCATACTACTAAATTTAGTACTACTTCTACACTTATTAAGCATCTTGGATTATGAAGAATTAGACAAAGAACTTCAATTTAGAAGAAATTTCATGATTGGGAGGTTTTAGCATGTGGTTAGCTTGCTCAGTTAGAGAGGGGAGGAAGGAGAGATTTCATGTTTAGGCCATTGATGATTATCGGAAGTAAAAGTTTCGAGTTTTCTAAATACTTAGTGATCGTTTCTATCTAGTTGAAGTAGGAGGGATTCTCTTGAATATGCCATTTTGCTCATTGAGGTTGTGATATATGCGTAGATTGGCAAGTCGGAACAGGAGAAGGAGACGGAATAAGGGCACTCATTGCTTTCTATCCAACGGATGCTTCGAGTTCAAATGGTATGAGAAAACGACTTTTTTATGGAACTTTTGCTCCGATTGTAGTCTTAACGGTTATTGGATTTTGCTTCTATTGCTTGCTTAAGTGAGCATTGCAATCACGGGCCTCGGTGCTGACTTCACTAGACTGGAGTCTTTCGGCAAAGTTGGTGAATTTGCAGAAACTCTCGTAGGTTTTATCAGTTTCTGATCTCAATAACTTATCGAGTTGATCAAGTTATGAATTTTGCTTGATGGGTCGATTTTCTTGCAGATCGGTGGGATAGACAGGAGTTGGCAGAGGCCGCCTGGTGTTGCAGCCAAACTCATCGATAGCAGATCTGCCAATGGTGATGACTGTTTCCTTTCGCCTAAGTACTCTTTCTCGACAACTTTCATGCAGACGGAAATATCACTATCGTTTGTCGTTTCAGGGTTGTATTACATCGAGTACACATTGAAAAGTCCGGGAGAGAGTGGGAGGCATCTGTATTCGGTGCTTGGTGTCGCGAACAATGGGACGTACAACAGATTATACACTCTCACCGGACAGGTTAGTAGTCATGCTTAAACCATAGTATTAATACGAGAATGAAATGCTACGCTACAACCTCCGGTTAAGCCTGAATGACTGTCGATTATGCAGTTTGCCGATGAAGAGGAAGAAAAATTCAGCGCGACGATTCAAAAGGTATGGATCGATCATAAACCTGTTGCATGACGACGATGATGTATTTCGTTTATGCTCGAAGAATTCAGCCTTCAAATCTTGAATTTGTGACTTTTTTTCTGGGATTTTTTGCAGGCTGTTTCATCTTTCAGATTAGGTTAACTAATTCATGAAACAGAGCAAGGCCAGTATTTTGAATTTGAGAGTTAGCATCCAAAATCTCCCTCTCTCTCTCTCTGCTTACACATTTTCCTTCTCCCCCGGTCGAAGGCAGAAGGAGCAAACGTTTTCGACAGCAAATGAAGTCGGAGTTCTTCTATACGCATCGGAGAAGATTTTCACTTGTTTTGTAGCATTGCTCCTTTCTGAGACATTTTCTCTATTTGCAGTTTTGTTCAGAAATCGTGATTAAATCAATGGAAAATTTGATTTATACTGCACAACGTAATATCTAGCCGTACAACAGAAAGCTCGGGAAAATCATTCAATCGTGACAGGCTCCGATACGTTGTTTCTGGTGTTCACGGGTTTTGGAGGTGCATTCTTGTTGAACAGAAGAGTCAGATGATCGACAAAGAGCTGGTTCTGGAGCTGCTGGAATTGATGCAATTTCTTCTCCATTTGTAAGTCGAGTTCCTCGAAGTGGAGCATCTTGTCCTCGATCTCCTTTGTCTGAGAAACAAACGAGGCAGAAAAACCAGCTGACCGTCAGAATGATTACCTTGACAAACAAGCAAAAATATGCAGCACTTGCAAAGCTTGACCTACCTGAGCTGCAATCCCGGATATGGTTCTCTCTATTTCCTCTTCTTCCTTCTCGAGCTGCAATTTTGCTTCATCGAGAGATTCCTCCATCTTGTTCGGGGTATCACCATTAGATGCATTATTAGGTTCTGCATTGAAGAAAATCGAGACGATTTACAATGTCTTATATACTGTTTTCAAATTAATGGCCAAACCAAAATTTGATATCTAGGCGATTTAAAACACGATAGATTGTAGCATGGACATCTTCGTGTATTTTCCTTCTCCTTTCTCTATCTTTCGGAGGTATCAAATGCATATACTTCAACAATTAACATCAATGGGTTGAAAGACATGATCGAGACAAGAACTTCTCGTTAAGTAAGCATTTTATACCTTGTTGCTTCAAGTCACCAACATCAGATAAAGCCGTTACTGCAGCACGTGCTGCCGCTTCTGCAACATCTGCTCCAACCAATGTGGAGATGAAAGCAGCCTGAAAACAAAGAATTCACTAATTAAAGTCCATAAATTACTAGCATAAGATAAACATCCAAACGAATACGAGGCCATCGGTCTCTAGTCAGCTGTCCGTTTGGATTGAGAAAGCACGTTTTTAGAAACATACGTACATCACTAACTACTTTGCTAAATGAATCATTCGAACACAGTAACACAGTTCAGTAACAAGTGAACTTTCGATGAATTCGCTATATGGAATAGATAAGTTCTAGTTTTCAAGTCGGAAACAACATGACATACTGCAACACAATATATCTAACAAAAATACGACAAATTGCAGTTAGAAGTACTAAAACGGTCTACGGTAACAGCATAGATAAAGATGTCTATCCGTGAGAGGAAGTTCTCACCTGCGCCATAATCGGGTTGCTCGCATCAGCAAGTGGTGAAAGATGCATTCTTTTAGTTGCCATCATTGCATTTTGTAAGCTTAACTCGGAATCCACCTCACCAGATTCTGGAGGGCCCTCAAATTGCTCTCCAAACGGAAGCTTCACAAATCGAGCAACACAATCCTTCGCGCTTCTTCCAGCAACATGCTCTGCTACTTTCTTCCAATCATCACCATAATGCATGACAGCTTCAAGAAGCTGCAAAGTCTCTTTATCACTCCAGTCCGATTTCTCCTCCGCACTGATCTCAACCCGCTTGAAATCCGTCGAATTCAAGCCCACCCTATAATTGCCCCTCACATAGCACCTCGCGCAAAGCGTCATATCATGCTGATCAAACGTACAAGGAAGTGATTTCAGATTTTTAACAAAGATACGAAGGCGATATTCGACAATCGATTCGAGAAATAAACACATGAACACATAGTAAACACTCGATTGCTTGAAAGCACCATAACTCATGAAGACTGCATTCAATCAAATTCACAAGCACAGCACAAGATACCTTCTCAGAAGCAAAGCAAGCAATGGTACAAGGGGTCTTGCAACCACTGCAAACCCTCTTCCTCGCCACGGCAGCAACATCAGCGCCGCCGCCCTGAGCGGCGGACTTAGTCTCTTTATCCTCCCACTTCAGCTGAGGCCTCGAAGTGGAGCCGGCGTAATTAATCAATCCCCACGACTCCAGGAAATCGAAAACCCTCCGAATCGACCCGGCGTCGCCGACGATCGTCTTCCGCATCTCGGTGAAAGTAATTTTCCGGCTAGGATTCTCCCGGAACCGCCGAATGATGGTGTTCCTGTAATACCTGTACACCTTAGGGTTCTTCGACGGCGACCTCCCGTCGAAGAACTCCGGCAGGTACCTGGCCTCGCATTCATGGACGGCGCTCCACGAAAACCACCCTGAGGAGATAAAATCAACAAATGATCGGTGAGAACAACTACAAAACGACGAATCATTACTCGATAGTTGAGCATCAGACGGTGAGATGAGCACATACGAGAGTAGCTGGGGATGTGAATAACGTCGGCGTCAGGTTCGTTGGGGCGGGGAGTGACGGCAGCCGGAGGAGCGGTGGTGGCGGCGGCGGAATGAGGCGGATTGTTAGCGGCGGTGGCCACCGGAGTGGCCGGTGAGGGGGCGGAGGAGGGTTTCGGCGGCGGCGTCGTTTCGGCGGCCATTAATTTAATTTTAGAAATCAGGAGATAGCCTCCACCACCGTAAAATTAAGACGCAAATTTGCAATTCGGTCCCTGTAAAATGCTGTATTAGCATCTCAGAGCCATAAAAAGTGGAGAATAGCATATTTATCCCCTAGATAGTCAAACTGTGACATGTACATCCCTATTTGGGAAATTGTTTGATTATTTATTTATTTGAGGCAAATTTTTGTATCAAAAAGGATAAAAAAAAACTCCACTAATTTCAATTTCATAGGGTATACTCCAATTTTATTGTACTACATAAAATTTCTCAATCAAACTTCTGTATAACACCTTTATGGGTATCCCACGAAATCACTTCACTTGGCTTCCTTTCATAATCGGAACGTCCCACCTCAATTGACTTATAACCTAAAATGAAAAGAATTAACACTCACTTTTTAATGTGGACACCTTATTTTTCACCTTTAACGTTGCACCTAAAATCTCATGTCAAAATGAAACAAGTCAATTGAAATGGGACAAATGGAGTATTATGTTTAACACTGTTCCAATTAAATTGTCATATTTTCATAATCAAGTCATCCCACACAGATTGTCATATTTCTTAAAATGGAAAGAATTACGTTAATGTAGACCGCTCTTCCTTCTAAGTGAAGACCGATCATTCAAGTAGATGAGGGTAAATTAGTGAGCTCATATATCCCTATACTTTTCACTTTTAACGACGTTCGTGGAATCTTGTGCCAATGAAACAGGACAATTTAACAATTTAGCTGGGACGGATGGATGGAGTACATAAGTATCAAGAGAGGTAAATAAAATACAATGAATTGAATAATAGTAGAAATTTCAATGTTCATTCTGGTACACCATCTTCCAATTTCCTGCATATACTACACATTTAAAAACCTAGCATACACCAAGATATTAAAAGAAACCATATATCACAAAACACACACAATCTTAGAGAGAGAGAGAGAGAGAGAAGAAAGAACCATATTCTTCCTATCAATAAGGGAGAGCTTCTTCTTTCATATTTTGAAGAGAGGCTCTAAAAATAATCCAAGATTACAAGGAGGAAAGATAAGATCCTAAAAGAAAGTAATGGTGTTATACACATGACATGACATGACCCGACCCGACTCGACCTGAACGAGTTCTTCGTTCAGATACAAAGAAGGATGCAACACAAGGAAGGAGAAAGGGACTGACTGACTATCTACACACCCAAAATGCTGGGGGGACTATGACTGTGACTGTGACTGTGACTGACTCACTATATTATATATAAAAGAATCATATATTGATTCTATCATAAATAAATTCTTTTTACATAGATCATCATCTTATTATTATTATGATTACTATTATTATTATATAAAGGCCAGAAACCCTATTCCAGCCTCATACCCAAGACTCTTTTGCACAACACAAAGTAGTGTGTCTTTTAACAAAGATACAGAGAAGTAGTTACAGGAATAGGAAGGATGTGTTCCGTTCCATTCCGTCTCCTCTCCCCCACATTCACTTCACTTCTCCGGTGAGTGTGACAATGTAAGACCTGCACATTGTGCATTGCAACTACGTGAAAAAATTCCAAACGAAAAAGAGATGGATCTTGCATAGATGGCTGAAAAAATACCTCTAGAATGCAAAACGAATAAGTTGCAAGGCAAGATTTGAAGCCCGCCAGTCGAGTGGCAGTACTGCTGTTCTTAGTCCTGCTGCAATCTAAGGGAACCTGAGAGGGAGATTCGGTATAAGAATTGTGGAAGTACTGTGGTAGTCATCGATAGAATTTGACAGGTTTTACGAGAAAACTTACCTAGATTAAAAACCCTCACCCAGCATTTTGGTCAGAACCGCTACCTGGCATGAATTGAGGTGAATGAGCAGGTAGTAAGAATTGTGGCTGTGGAATAGTTGTTCCGACACCTAATACAACGTATAAGTTAGCCTTGAAAGAACGAAACACTCCCATAGAAAACATCAAATGTATGCCGATAGAGAGCAAAATTTTCAGATTAAGAGAAAATAAGGAGTTTAAATAACAAACGGATACTAGAGGTGAGAAATTTAAGGGTGTCACTGAAGCTTCGAAAATTTTGACTTTACCAAGGCTACAAATCTAGAATTTCTCAACTTTGCCCTTATATTCTTAACTTTGCAGTTTTGTACTTAATACGTAAGTACTAATGAAAAGAACCAACAATGGCAACAGTAACAAGAGGCCAAATTTTACCAGCAGGATATGGGGACGGAATAGTCGGAACAGAAGTTGTCGTCATTGCATTGACACTGGGCCCACCAAATTGTACAAGCTGATGACCTGGCATTGCATATCCTGGCAACCCGGTGTAATTATGACTTCCTGGGACACCCTGGTTCAGCTGACTGTAAGGATACATAGTTGCGCCAACTGTTCCAGGCATGCCATATACCTGAAGGTATTGCTGATTTCCGTAAGGACTGTAAACACCCTACAAGAAAACAACCTTGCAAAGTGTCAAAATGGCTTGAAATATTATTGGCACTGTGAATAACTAAACATCAAGTTTCACAATGTTGACCTGAGGATAGGTGTATTCAGGATTGTAAGCAGCGTACCTGCACCAGTAAAAGGATTAACGGTCATGTACGATTAATAATGCATCAGTAATGTAACACACAATATAATTGAGACCATAGGCAACACAGGCGCATTCCGGCTGGGAACAGATCATTTCAGAATCAGTTAGGTATCTTACAATTTTTTGGCTCCCCCTATCGGAATCAGTTAAACAAAAACAGACCATAAAGCCACCTCTGTTAATTTATCTCTATCATCATTTCCCATATTCTTTTTTTTTTCCTTTCCTATTTCTAGAGGTTCTCCTCTTGACCTCCAATTAACCACATCTTGTCCTACATCTCCGTCCGTCATCTCTCCTTCTTCTTTCAAATGGTGATTTGGTAAGATCAATTGAAATAACACAGGTCCAAAGCTTTTACGTTTTCAGGATGATAAATTGGACATGTACAATGATCCGAGATTTTCTAGGCCGCATGATAGACATTGAAGACTCTTCACTGCAGGAAGCCCTAGTTCATACTTTTTCTACCCATCCCCAATCCAAAAATGAATACCCCACAAAACCCCCCAATTTCCATCGGGCCAGTAAGCAGGCACCCAATAATCAATTCTTTCAGTAATACCTGACCACATTGGTCTGGGACGCATTCCAATTTACCTGAGCCGAATTCCCACCCCTACAAGCATACATTCCAATCAAAATTACAACCATAAAAGCAGACTAGATATCTAAATACGATAAAGGCATTTAGATTAAGCAAACATTCAAGACAAAAATCTTCTCAACTCCCAGATCACTTATCAAGCATGATGGTTAAAACAAAGTTTGTTTAG
The DNA here is from genome assembly GCA_029379335.1 of Thymus mandschuricus. Classification (NCBI taxonomy): domain Eukaryota; kingdom Viridiplantae; phylum Streptophyta; class Magnoliopsida; order Lamiales; family Lamiaceae; genus Thymus; species Thymus mandschuricus. The sequence goes on along the minus strand of CM057075.1, from coordinate 35,755,149 downwards.
AAAGAAACAATTGGAAGCCAGACCAGATATAGACAATATGGTTTTCCTCCACTATCTTCCCCTACGATTTGATATCTAATTTGAGAGCCCACATGATAGCATCATATTGCACATGCTAAAGATGCCATCTTTGCAAGTTCAGATCCAGTGGTCAAGTTCACAAATAACGGGCAATAAACACAAAAACGAATATTACATTAAAGGACATTGCTCACCCATATGGAGAATACATCAAGCCTTGCTGAAATCCATATGCAATAGGCTGCTGGTAGCCAAAATTTCCGATGTAAGCACCCCTAGCAGCTGGTTGTCCTCCAGGGTAAGGTGCAGGAGACCGAAGGCGTCCTATTAGCAATACAGACATGTATACATAATTACAGCATCTGTCTTATACGCATGCCCCCCGAACTATATACAAGCTTATGCCTGATGTATGAAATCAATTTTACTACACCAATAATATTAAAGAAGAATGGTTGGACTTCAAAACGCTTAAACATGAAGCTGTCGAGGTTTTGTGCATAAATTTAATAATGTCTCCAAGACTATTCACTCTTTTTAACAGCTCTACATAAATTATTCACCAAACACAATAAACCAAATTTGGGCATCAGAAATAAAAGAACAAAAGGTGCAAAATTTTCTACTCCTGAACAATTTAAAAAGCAATCTTTACCAAATGGAATAGCTGGCCGAGGTCTCCCAAGTGAAGCCAAATTACAATTAGCTCGCCTCCCATCAATAATTGGTGTAGGATCCGCACATGCTCTCCTGGCTGATTCTGGATCGCGGAAAGTCACCTAAACCCTCCACACAAAACCATATTGGAACCCAAGTCATTCAGGGATCCAGATTTCTACCTCAATCACAAGAATTTACAGAATTCACACTTTTGCTTTCGTACTGATATGAAGAGTTACAGAGCATGAAAGTTTAAAAATTGTACTTCCACTCAATCTAAAACGCAACCAGATTCCGTCATGCATAGCAATTCTGGCATCCAAATCACTCGAGCATCGACATTTCAACTTCAATTACCAAAAATACCAGCTCGGCGTTTATACTTGCACAAGAGTTATAGCAGGCATGCTAGTTAGAAAGTTCATTTCTTTGCAATCTAAAGCCAACGAAATCTATAACCTCAGAAACCAAAATGTGCAATCACAACAATGCACGAATGCAAATCCAAGAAAAAAGCCAAACAAAAAGTAAAAGTCCAAACGCTCAATCAAGTTAGCAAGTTAAGAAGAGCTCACAAAACCGTATCCTTTGGATCGGCCGGTATTCTTGTCGGTAATGACGACCGCCTCAAGAATCTCTCCGAATTGCTCGAAGTAACGCCTCATCGTCTCGCTCTGGGTTTCCCAAGCCAACCCTCCCACGAAAACCTTCGTGAAAGTTGTGTCCCCAAATGGAGAATTCATGTACTGGTACCCACCCTGCCCCGAGCCCGAGCTCGGACTGGGTATGGGCTGCTGCTGCTGTTGTTGCTGCTGATAAGCCATGATCGCGCACTTTAAATTGAACCCACTAAACTGAATTTCTTCGACACAGAGAAGAGAAGTGGAGAGAGAGAGAGAGAGAGGAAAGCTTCGGATGAAACTAATCACAGGAAGGGGGGGAAACGGCGATTGAAGTGAACTGAAGTCGATCCAATGGGGGCAAAAGCACCATTTTTCTCAACAGGAAAACCTCCGAAAAACCCTAGCTACGGCTGAAAGCGATTGAAAAGCCATTTTTTGGCCCGTGAAATATTTAATTCTTACACTATATACAGGCGAAATTCGGGAGCTGCTGCTGGGAAAGAAAAAAAAAATCAAAAAATCAAAAAAAAGGAAAAGGCTTCCGAATTTTGAATTTGAATTTACAATTAAAGAAGATCACGAAGCACGAAGATCAAGAGGAAACATGAATAGAAGAAACCAAAAGCGGGTACCGAAGAAAAAAAAATAATAAGAAAACCCTAATTTTGAGGCGGAAAGTGGAGGCAACAGTAGTGGGTCAAAACCAAGAAGAAAAAAGACGAGAGAGAGAGAGAGAGAGAGAGAGAGAGAAGGAAGGGGAAGGTGGGGGGCGGGGATCAGCTGTACAAGGGAGCACAGAAAGCGCACGTATGGACTACCGATGGTGGTGGTGGTGGTAGGGAAAAGCCAAAAAAAAAAAAAAAAAAAAGCAGAATCAGCTACTGATTTTTTTTCTTTTCCCTTCAAATTCTGCTCCTCCTCGATCGAATTCCAGCAGCTCCGAGCTCGATAATTACAGAAAAATGGGAGTAATTTACAGTGGGAAATAGAGAAAGATGGGATTTTGATTCAAGGGAAAGGGGGAAAGAGGGTTTTGGGTTTGAAATTGCGATCGGGGAGAGGGTGGTGATGATGGAGAGAGATGATCTGGAACAGAGTTGTCATGATTTTTTTTGTTCTCTTTCCTCTTTTCTTTTTCCTTTTTTTTTCCACGAAAATAAAATTGGGGGTTTAATTTTTGTTTTAGAGAGAGAGAGAGAGAGGGTATGAATGAGGAAGAAAGAAAAGGGTTAAACAGAGAAGAAAATACAGGTTGGAAGGGGGCCAGTTTTGTGGGACCCATCTTCCTCCTCCTTCTTCTTCTTCCACCATCAACACCCTGCTACTATTTGTCTTTCTTTATTTATTTTACTATTTAAATTTTAGTATATTTTCGTTTGATTTTTGGGAATTTTGAGAGAATCTACTTCCTTTTTTCATCAAAAAGAGTACATGAAAATCAAAGGAAATTGCAAGTGATGTTATCAACAAGTTATGATGGCCATGAGACGAAGCACGGCTCAGTTAGTAAGACGTTTTTACTTTTATCTAAGAGTTTAGGGGTTTGAGTTATTGTGGAGGAGGAAAATTGAGGATTGTTACTGATCATCATCCAAAAAAAAAAAAAAATGACGGTTACAATGATTTTAGGGTTCATATCAAGCTTCGTGTATCATTCGTACCGATATATTTAGCTTGACACAGTTCTTTTCATGCATGATAAACGATGAAAGTTTTATTAATTACTTACAATAGTAGTATTTAAAATTATATTGCTGATAAATCTCAGATTAAAGCTTCGATTTGAATTTACATCTTAGACTTAAAAATCATAGAAGGCAAGAAATCAAACATATTGTAATAGTAGAAACTAGAAAGTCTTGCTGATGACCCCTTGGCCTGGTGGCAAGGGTGAGGTACTTAGGACTCTCCTCTTTAGGAGGTCCTGAGATCGATTCCCACTACCCACGTGGTATGTGGAGTAGCTTTCCCACCCTTGGGTGGTGTAGGAGTCCCACCTTTGTGTGGGTAGATATACATGAGTTGATATTGAGCTATAAATTGTAATATAATCTCACTATCGAGTGGTGTCAGATTTCTCATGCATATGAGTTGTATATATATAGTTGTAAACTTTGATGTAATATTCAAAAAAAGAAACTAGAAAGTCTTAAAATTTCAGAAATTTTAAACGCACTCGGAACCTTTGGACTCGAGTCTCGAACTCGGGACTTGTAACCTCAAAACTTAACTCGAGACTTTTGGCCTCGAAACGTGAGGGTGCGTTTGGTATTCATCTCAAGATGAAGCAAGATGAGTCATCTCAAGATGATTCATGTGAATAGTTGCCAAGATGAATCATCCATCTCTTCTTCGTTTTGTGTTTGATACAAATTACAGAACTCAAGATTAAAATTTAGATTGACCAAATTACCCTTAGTAAATACGCCTGCCGATTTCAATTTTTATCGTTGGATTACATTATTATTATTATTATTATTATTATTATTATTATTATTATTATTATTATTATTATTATTATTATTATTATTATTATTATTTATTTATTTGTATTGTTATTATTTTATTATTATTTAAAATTGTATAAATATATAAGGGTAAAATGGTAAAAGAGAGAAAATATTGCGTTGAGATGAGTCATCCGACAAAAAACGTGAGATGAGTAATCAAGGCGGAATAGTGAAATAGCATCGGGCTTGAGCTTCATCTCGGGCTCTCTAGTTTATTTCATTTATGTACCAAACAATGAGATGAACCAAGATGATTCATCTCATCTTGCCTCATTTTGTTTCATCTTATGTATCAAACGCAGTTGAACTTACATGACATTGTTACATCGGTTCTCGATTTTAGTACTTGCTATAGATTAAATAAGTAACTTACCATTCTTGAAAAGAAAATAATAAAAATATTACTAGGCATGGCTCGTGACTTTTAGTACTACTCTAGCTACAATTAAATATAGAGAATTAATGTAAAATTAACACAACACATCAAAAAAGGGTAACCTTAACACATGTAGCGCCGCCCTAAATTGAGATTGGTGTTATAATCTTCCCTTTTAAAGGAATGACACTTTTAATGAATAATCTTCCCTTGATAATTTTAAATAAAAAATGATTAAATAGGTTGTTGACTTTCTTAGTTCTACGATGATGTTGATTTTAGAGCTTATCTATAATTTAATCACTTCATCAATTAATGCACTATTATGGGACGTAGTAATTCATACTCGATGACCACTTTCATCAAAAATTAATTTTAAACAAAAATAAATAAATAAATAAATAAACAAAAAGTATTGTATGGCATTGGGGGATAGTGAGTTTCAACCTCAAAGTCGATCAAGAAAAAAACATGAGTAACTTATAACAATAAAAAACACATAGGCACCTTACCTTCACCGCCGATCCTGAGATTTCGGTAACGGTAAACGTGATAATATCGAGGTTATGTGCGAATTAGAAATTGGGACCATTTTTTCTTTAAATATCTCTTGAAAGAATAATTATTTACGACAGTGCCATGTCTGTTTTAAAGGAAAATGAGATTTCCGTAGAGTGGAGATTGAGGTGAAGTGTCGGTTTTGGAATTGATGTGTTGCAAAGGGGGTGAGAATCCTTGTTATAGTTTTTCAGGTTGGACGAAGAGTATGGGCCAACAATTGGAATGTAAAATAGTATGTATCTTACTGGTACCCCTTGTACCCGCGTTTTTAATAACATTTTCTCTTTGTCCGATCAAAAAAATGTCATGTATATAACAAATATGCGAAGAGATAAGGGAAGAAAGACGAGGAAAAAAACATAATAGAAAAGGAAGCGGCGAGGAGAAACGGACAATAAAAATGCAGAGAAATAAAATATTTTTTATTAGGTCTCTTAAAATTTAAACTTTGGGCTTTATATTTTTTGGCCCATTTTATTTGAGGCTATGTTCAAAAGATCATGATAGACATGCTCAAAAGCGGGGTTTGATTCCATATAGAAAATACATATTCTCTCTATCTCATTTCAATTGTCCTTGTTTTTCTAATTGGATCGTTCCCACATAAATTGTCTTGTTTCCTAATATGAAAAAAATAAAAATAAATAACCATTATAATTTAATGTGATCTTTGTTTTTCACTTTTAACATTACATATAACATCTCGTAACGAAATGAAACATGGTCTATGAAACCATGTGACACAAAGGGAATGGAACAAAATGAGAACTTGTACTAATTTGCTTTTAACAATTTAGGGAAAATAGTACTCCCTCACTTAAATTGCTAATTAGTTATCAATAAATACAGTCTCTCCAAAAGTAAAATATTTTTTTCACTTCAAAACAAATGGTATTCTATTTTTAATTGGCTAATTGTCCTTTTGGCTATTTACATATGTCTATTAAATTTAGGATTTAAATCAACAATTTTGTTTAAGCTATTTCAATTATAGACAATTTTTATATTTTAGTTACATGTTGATATAGGATTTTTAAACTTAAAAGTTTAAATGATAATTATAATTAAATAGATACTATAATAATAAAATCATGGCAAATGAGTGATTGCAATATTATCACTTGATGAGTTATAACGGCTATGAATATGATTTCATATAGAATAATGTTTATAAATATAATTTTCTACATAACAATCATAAACAGGGACTTTATAGAATAATGTTTATAAATATAATTTTCTACATAACAATCATAAACAAGGACTTTTCACTAGGGGAATGTTATTGCGGTTACCGTGAAAATCCGCTTACTTATATAATGATTATTTTTTTCATGTACAATTGTTTTCTTCACTAATCATATTGATTATGTGTTATAGTCGTGTTTCGAGTTCGACGGTCGTTTAACTTGAAAAAAAATCAACGGTTCAGAAAGATAGTCAGCATCAATGCTTAGTTGGATAAACAGTTTAGAAAAATAGAAGTGGGGGTAGGGTTTTGCCTGGTCCCAATTATAGGTGTTGTTTGCCCCACTAATTAAATCATGCACCAACATTTTCAAATTTTAGATTGGGACCCCTAACCCTTCCTATTTCCTATTTTCTCCCTCTATTATTTATTTATTTATTTTATAATCGTATCGTAGTACGTATTAAAAAAAATATATTTAAAAAATATATTTATAGTTATCGTTACAAAGCTTCGAAACAAAATTAAAAAATTAAATAGTCTAAAGATTGTGGACGAAAGAAGTAGTAATATTTTTCGAGCATCATTTTGCACTGTCGGGCTTGCTCGAGCCAATGCTAATTTGTGAGCCCATTTCTTGCATATGGTCCAATATTACAAATTCAAATTGTTTCTTGTAACACATTTAGAAAAACAAATTTGAATGCTCCCCTACCCTACCCACTGTGGACAAATGACGTAACATTCCATTTTATACTCTAACCCCCTTAAAACAGAAAAACCTACACTGGCGCATCAGCGATGGGTACGTTAAGCGTGTCTACGATGGGTAGGGAAGCGTTTATCAAACCAATATATGAAAAATAACAGTGGACATAATCTATATATAATTTGTTCAATTTTATATTAACTAAAGAAATTATTAAGAATAAATTAGGTAAAAATACATGGTTGGTAATCATTGTTTAACCACCAATCGTATTATTTATTAACTCTCTCTCAGTCTAATAAAATTAAATTATTACTCAATTAGACTAATCACCTATTAGCTTATTCTAGATGTAATAAAATCTGATGCTATCCCTTTTTCTTTTTCTTAGGATACTTCTTAGTTCTTACACTCCTCTATTCTTTTCCAGAAATTTCCCTCTTTACCTTTTAGACTTGTTGAGAGCACCAACCATTATGTTTTAGCTTTATTGATTATAATCGATTATCATTAACGGAGTATAGTCTAGTGATAATACGCTTCCCCTCCAACTAATAGGTCAAGATTCGAGACATCTTGAATACGTGCGAGGGCTGCAAACGAGCCGAACCTGATCGAGTATTGGTCTGCTCGGGTTCGGCTCGTTTAGTATTTGACAGGCTCGGGCTCGGGTTCGAGTTCGATTCGAGCTTTAAATTCGGGCTCGAGCTCGGCTCGGGTTAAAAATTTTGAGCTCGAATCAGGTTCGAGTTCGGCTCGTGCTCGGTTCGGACTTGAGCTCGAATTTGGCTCGTGAAAAGCTCGATTCCGAGCTCGTTTAAAAAACATGATATAAACATATTTAATATTTTCTTTTAAAACTTCAAATGAACTTAAATTAAAATGAATTCATCAAATAAAAATACATCTAATGAAATTCATCCAAAACATAAAACATAATCCAAAAAGAACAAAACATATTTTACAAAATAACATTTTCAAATGCTAATCCAAAGAAGTTCATAGAAAATAAAAACATAATATCCAAAAAATAGTTTAATATCCAAAAGTTGAAGGAGGCTTTCTGACCTGCTGCGCAAGCTTGGACTAAGAAACTGACTCATACCCCCTCTGTCCCTTTGGAGTTGTTACATTTCTTTTCAGCATTGTCTCAAGCATTTTCGAGCGTCTTGATAATAAGTTTCATAATATCTTTTTGTGAAAATTTTAAATTTACGAGATACTACAAGTGTTTTACTATCTCATAAAAGAAAACAATATTTAAAAAGCTATTTTAAAACTCATCAATAAAATTCTCGAAAACGCTTGGGACAAATGTTAAAAATAAGTGTAACAACTCCAAAGGGACGGAGGGAGTACGTTAATATACGAGTTAATAAATTAATATTTTTTAAATTTTAATTTTGATGTAGTCTTTAATTAGTTTTGGTTGTGATTTGAAATCAATTTTAACTCATTGACATTTAACAATAGTTCAAATCCTCTAACCTACAATTTTTTTACACATAAATGCTAAAGCTCATTTACAGGCTCGATTAGAGGTTCGATTAAGAGTTCGCAAACAGGCTCGCGAACATGCTTGATTAATATACGAGCCGAACACGTTCGCGAACAAAACGAGTCGAATACCTTACTGCTCGAGTTCGGCTCGTTAAGTTAACCGAGCTCGAATTCAGGCTCGAGCTCGGCTTGTTTGTTAACGAATTCAAGCTCGAACGAGCTTTTACCGAATCGAGCACCGAATAAGTCCCGAGTAGCTCGGCTCGTTTGCAGCCCTACGTGCGTACGTAGGTGTGTGAGTTCTGTTTTACCAAAAAAAAAAAAAACAGTTGCAATTGATTATACTCAATAAAAATAATTATAATTAATGGTTTAATATAGGCGTGTGAGTTCTATTTACCTGGAAAAAAAAAATATGATTGAAGAAAAGATAGTGTCGGAATAATCTAGCCACGGGTTCACTAATTGCACATGCGCCACTCACGTGCTCCCATCCAAGTTGGTTATAATATATACTATTAAAGTCCCGCCAGGGAGAACTCGAAGGTCTCGAAACTTATCTCTTTATCGCTAGGTCAACATATGTATACGAAATGTAAAATTAATTTGTTGTCCAGTGACCAGTGTTGTCGATTTGTGTTCGAGTCACCCACTAGTCTCACGGTAACTTGAAATACTTTCGGATTTTACATGTAGATCTGATGAATCTTGTCCCTTGCAAAATGTTATAGATTATAAATGACACAATTATGAAATGGTATTAAAGTCGGTCAAAAAATAATTAATTTTGTGATTTAACGAAAATGTCTCCATTTCATTATTCTAAAGCATAATATAAACCAATGTTTTAAAATTGGATCAGAAGTCAAATTGACATGATCTTCGATTCTTAAATTTTACAGTTAAACAAGCCATGAACGATCGAAACCGATTAAAATCATTGAACCGAAAGAATGACCCCTTCTCTGATTCAACCGGCCAATTCGATCCGATTCTTAAAATATTGATACAATGCATTTGCTCCACTTGTGCCTGAGGCTTTGTACTTTAGTCTCTTATGGATATTCGAGTTCTTTGTCTTAATTTTTATTTTTTTTAAATAAAAAATTGTAAACCTAGGTATTTGAATCCTGTCGGATTTGGCTTTAGAGATTGTTTAAATCTAAAAAATGGGTATATGTAATCAATGATAGTATAATAAGATCAATTTGAGTACTAATTAGAACTTACAAATTAATTATTATTGTGATTATTAATATAATTGATGTTTAATCACGTACTATCAAACACGTGAACAAGATAAGTTCACGTGCAACAGGAAAAGTACTACTGAGCTAAGGAATTAATCTTATTTATGCGAGAGTCGATATCGATCACTTATTTAGTAAAAATCTCTAAAATTAATTACTCTACCATAAGTCATACATAAAACATAATGAAATACTAATTACAATTTTTTATCAAGTAAGTGAAACAGAATGAAATATTACAAAATTGCATTTGACGTTTTTGTGTGTGAAATAAGACATGAATAAATACATAGAACAAACGTCGTAAATTGATGTCGTTATCTAATCCGTTGAACGCGACCAATTCTTACAACCAACTTTTTTCGCCCCTTAAACGGCAAATTTAACGGCCGGCAAAATAATTTTATGCATCTCTTTCAATAATTTTGATGTTACGGAATAATAATCTTGTGATAAATTTATATATATAAAAAAATTCTATGATATTTCAATCCGGTTAGTGTTTATAATTATTTTTAGCATTTGAATCGATAAAACAAAACTCAAGGTATATACGGAGTATATTTTAAAATTTTAGTTAGTTATAAATATTTACTGCTCCCTACATCCTAAATCAGTGGCGGAGCCAGAAATGTTGAAGGGGGTGGGCTCAATCAGTGGAGGATACGAATAAGACGAGAGTTACTCATTTTTTTCGCATTCGAGGTGGGCTTAAAATGAAATTTTTTGATAAAAATCGAAATTTTAAGAACTAATTATAATTATTTTTTTTTTAATTGGGTGGGCTTTAGCCCATGGAGGCCAACACTTGGCTCCGCCCCTGTCCTAAATGATTTAACTTTTTCATTTCAATACGAAATTTTAGATGCAATTGTAAAAGTAAAAAGTAAGGAGTTTATAGTAAAATTTATTTTTCCAACTATAGGAAACAAGTCAACTCAAATAGAACGTCTATATTAAAAAAAAAAAAAATCAAGTGAAATGAGACGGAGGAGTATAAATGGAATATTTGATTTGGTCTATAGTTGGTAACTTGGCACACCAAAATTGAGACACATAGTTACCATTTGATTTTGACTCATGCTATTAAACTTGTATTGTACACATATTCAATAAATATAAGTTAAATGAAATGAGACGAAGAAAATATAATAGTACAGTAGTACTACTTTGAAGAATATTTTATATATTATTATTTATATTTATATTTTCTGTACGGACGAATAGAAAATAATATACTAATATTTAATGAGAAAAAAAAAACGAAAAGAAAATAAATAAAGAAACGCGGCAGCCGAAATCACACTCTTTATAAAACAGCTTCTCCCACAACCACCGCTCCTCCGCCCGTCCGCCGCCGCCACCACCACCTCCGCCGCCGCCGCTCACTATTACCGTCCTCTCTCTTCCACGATTTCCGACGCCATGGACATTCGCCGGCGGCCGCCGAAGGCACCGATGCGTGCGACGCCCCTCCCTCCTCACTCCGCCACCTCCAAATCCTCCTCCTCCGCCGCGCCTAGAGCCTCCGATGCCCTCCCTCTCCCTCTCTTCCTAACCAACGGTATTTTCTTTACGCTCTTCTTCTCCGTCGCCTACTTCCTCCTCCACCGGTGGCGCGAGAAGATCCACAACTCCGTCCCCCTCCACGTCCTAACCCTCTCCGAAATCGCCGCCCTCCTCTCCCTCATCGCCTCCTTCATCTACCTCCTCGGATTCTTCGGAATCGATTTCGTCCAGTCCGTCGTCTCGAAATCCGACGGCGACATCGACGAGGATCGCAGCATCCATTGCTCGGCGCCGCTCCCCACACTCACCGAGCCGGAGATTTCCGCCGACCTTCCGGAAGAGGAGGAATACGTCATCAATCGCGTCGTCTCCGGCGAAATCCCGTCCTATTCTCTGGAATCGAAGCTCGGCGACTGCTTCAAGGCGGCCAGAATCCGTCGCGAGGCGTTGCAGCGGCAGACGGGGAGGTCTATCGAGGCGCTGCCGCTGGAAGGGTTCGATTACGACTCGATTTTGGGGCAATGCTGCGAGATGCCGGTGGGATACGTGCAGATTCCGGTGGGGATAGCGGGACCACTATTGTTGAACGGCCGTGAATTCTCGGTGCCGATGGCCACCACTGAGGGTTGCTTGGTGGCGAGCACCAACCGCGGCTGCAAGGCCATTTACTCTTCCGGCGGCGCGACGTGCATCCTCCTCCGCGACGGAATGACTAGAGCTCCGGTGGTGAGGTTTTCGTCGGCGAAGAGGGCAACAGATTTGAAGTTCTTCTTGGAGGATCCTCTCAATTTCGATACCTTGTCTGTCGTTTTCAACAAGTAACTCTCTCTCTCTCTCTCTCTCTCTCTCTGAGTTTATCGCTGTGGAAATCAATTTCTGTTGTTCATTGAAACTCTTTTGGATTCTGTTATGGATTGATTGCCTTTCTCATTATTTCCATGAACAGTAATGATCTAGGGCTATTTACAGTCGTTCTCTGTTTGTACCAGAAATTCTTGAGTAGTTGATGAATGATAGTAGATTGATAATTCATACCCTTTAAATCTTCTCACAGATCAAGTAGATTTGCTAGACTACAAGATATCAAATGTGCAGTTGCAGGGAAGAATCTGTACATTCGATTCCGATGCAGTACAGGTGATGCAATGGGGATGAATATGGTGTCCAAAGGTGTTCAGAATGTTCTAGACTTCCTCCAGAATGAGTTTCCTGATATGGATGTCATTGGCATTTCCGGTGAGTACGCACGAGCTGGAATCTTCTCCGTTCTTGAACCTGTCGTCTCGAGTTTGGTCAGCTTATGGTTTCAACTGAATGTGACTTGGCCTTGTTTTGGTGCAGGAAATTTCTGTTCTGATAAGAAACCTTCTGCAGTCAATTGGATCGAAGGTCGTGGGAAATCAGTAGTGTGCGAAGCTGTCATCAACGGAGAAGTGGTGTCAAAGATCTTGAAAACCACGGTTCCTGCCATTGTCGAGCTCAACATGCTAAAGAACCTCACTGGCTCCGCCATTGCAGGTGCTCTTGGTGGCTTCAACGCGCATGCAGCCAACATTGTTTCTGCAGTATTTCTAGCCACGGGTCAAGATCCGGCCCAGAATGTTGAAAGTTCTCACTGCATTACAATGATGGAAGCTGTTAACGATGGAAACGACCTTCACATATCTGTAACTATGCCATCTATCGAGGTAGTTACAACCCATCTTTACATCGTTGATAATGATATTCTACATTCAAATCTGAAGCCAGTTTTTGGTAAATTCTAGGTTGGTACAGTGGGAGGTGGAACTCAGCTAGCATCACAATCCGCTTGCCTTAACTTACTAGGCGTAAAGGGTGCCAACAAGGAATCACCTGGGTCGAATTCACAGCTACTGGCAGCCATCGTTGCAGGTTCAGTCTTAGCCGGGGAGCTCTCTCTAATGGCTGCCATTGCAGCCGGGCAGCTCGTTAAAAGTCACATGAAGTACAATCGGTCGAATAGGGACATCACGAAACTAGGCTCGTGTACCTAATCTCTCCAAGGGCACAAGTGGAAAGTCCACGAAAAGCCGGCAATGCATGTGAAGCGCTAACACGATGAGCACCACCCCATTATCACAAATAAGTTAGTTCTCTTGACCTTGTTCAATTTCTACTATTTTGTTACTTTATTCGCCTTCTTTCGTTTCTGTCCTCGTTCTAGCTGTTCGAGTTTTGTCCTTAGTCGGTTACTGAAATCGTTTTGTTTTTAGTCGATGACCTTGCTGATTTCATAACTTGTGAATAGGTTGAGGAAGTTTCTGAAGTTGTGCTTAGTGTTACAATATGTATTCTTTGTAAAAGGATAGGCTAATCGATCGATGTCGTAGGCTATGACGTTTATGAATTATTGATGAATACAATGCTAATACAGCTTCGTTTCTTGACCAGTTTCCTTCTGGATTTTGTGTTTTGTGTCTGTTTACAGCAGAATATGCTTAAGCATAAAATGAGTAGTTTTGAGTTTTTGTATTATGTTTCAGAATGAAATAACATTGCTCTATCAATGCCCGGTTACGGTTCCAAACTTTAGAAACTTTCCGAACTTTAACTGGACCGGCTGTCCGAACCGCTGGTTTAGGTTCCGGTTCCGATTTGAACCATCGGTCCCGGTTCCTTTGAGCATCTCTAGCTGTACCATAGGAAGAATACTAGAGCATATTCGACCTGAGGTAACATAGGATAAAATTAGCATTACATTCTTGCCCACCTGAATAACCATAGTCATATACTCCCTTCGTCCCATTTCACTAGCACTGTTTTATTGCGGCACGAGATTTTATGCATAAGTGTTAAAAATGATTAGTAAGGGTTAATTTTTTTTTCATTTTAGGTAATATGACTATTGAAGCGGGACGGCCCAAAATAGCATAGTAGACTAACGAAGTGAAGCAAAGACTACAATTTTAAATTCTATGTGATTAACAAGGCCGAAGCTTGATTTAGAAAGCGATTAAGGATTATATCGAGTGAATTAGGTGGTATCCTTTCCTCGTTATGAAACAATTAACGTGAAATTTATTGACCGTACTTTCTACCGTTAAACCAACGCAGACGCAAGTCGGGTCTTAACTCCTAAGTTGGTCTTTAGTGGATAATTGAAGGATGAGATAAGTGGCGAATCTTTTTTCTCTAATGGGGTCTGCATTATAATAATACAGTGATTAACAAGTTGATTAACTTTTAAATCTTATCAAGGACTGCTTGTTAATTATTCTATTCAATTAAATATTACTCCCTCCGTTCCACTAGTATAAAGACATTTTATTTCGACACAAGAATTAAGACAAAAGTGATGAATAGTGTGTTAAAGTGATGGGTAGTGGTAGATGTTGGGAATTGTTAAGGACTAAATTGTTAAGGGGGAACTACATGGGATATTTGATAAATGAAGTCATTTGTTTTGATTAGATCCCAAAACCCCAAGTGTCCTATTCCCAAGCAACCCATTTTAATGTAGTCAATAGGTTAGAATTTTTCTAAGCCTACTCTGTTAGGATGGCTCTTTTATTTTGCTTAGATTAGACTTCAAAAGTTCAAGTGAAGGCCACTCGCTTGAGTGTGTTTTCCAAAGCGAAGCGGGTCAAGCAAATCGAAGTGAAGCGTGCCGAAGAATAGCAAAGCGAAGCGATCGCTACAGTAGATTCAAAGTGAGTCTGCCAAAGCGAAGCGAAGCGAGCGCTACAGTTCAAAGCGAAGCAAAGCGAAGCGAGCGCTACAGTGGAATCTAGTGAACCCACTAAAGCGAAGCGAAGCGTGCGCTACAAAGAAAAGCCGAAGCAAGTCAACGCGAGTCAACACTTAATTTAGTAGCGTCACGGGAAATTTATTTCTCAAGTGACTCACTACAAATATGACTGTGAAGCGACTCACTTCAGAGCGGCCGCTACAACTTCAAAGCAAAGCGAGCCACTACCTACCAGAAAGCGACAGCACAAATTCCCGCTCCGAATTTGAACTCCAGTCAACTGGAGATCTTCGCATTTATTACGAGATCTCCACGTGTCGACTCAAGAGAGGAGCAGAGGAGTTGACTGCTAGGCCGACAAGGCGCCGCTACAGTACTGGCTCGCTCCAGTTACAGTTGAAATTGGAACTTAGCCATTTCCGGCAAAAGTCCAAATCTGCGCGTCTGAAAAGTAGCCAGCCTGTGCAAGTACTGTCGAGAGGAGGAGGGACAAGGCCATCAACCAAGCAACGGATCTCAGCCAACCCTCCGCCTATAAATAGTGAAGGATCACAACGTGCAGAAGTAGAACACTACTTGAGCATTCGAGCGCCTACTGCAAACAAACACTCCCAGCTTTCATAGCAATCTTCGAGTCTTTGTTTTCCAGTGTTCTCCGAGTTTCCAGTCCATCGGAACTCGTCTTCACAACCTTCACACTTAGAGTCTAAGCCCATTCCATATCCAAGCTTAGAAGAAGAGCTCTAGCCATCTTTGCACTTATTGTAAAGAGCTCTTCATAGTGTGTTCGTCAACCAAAAACCCTAAACTCTGTCTGTTAGGTTTTTGAGTGTCGTTGTTAGGTTGTTCAGATCCAAGGCCCTTCTTTCATCGATTGAAGAAGCCTCGATCGTAGAGTTGAGATCCAAGCTTACACTTACATCGTTTGTGTAGAGCTCGATCGAAGCTAGGCTGTAAGGAGAGCCCGTAATCTCCCTGTCGTGTTTTGACTGAAGCAAGTGAAGCTTCCAGTCTTTGTTAGGTTTGTGCAGTGAACCCGCAATCACTACATCTGTCGTGTGATCTAGGCGAGTGAAGCCCGATCTCGACCAGGTTTTTGAAGGACCCGTAACCTTCAAGTTCTTGAGTGAAAAGAACAGTTGCCGTCGTGCAACAAAGTGGACGTAGGAGCGTTATCTCCGAACCACTATAAATCTCTGTGTAGTATCTCTCTTACCTTAATCTCTTTACAGTATTCGATTATCCATTGCACGTGCATATAAACAAACTTAACTTGGATTTTCAATTACTTAGGAAAGATTATAGCTCACCAAATTCCGCACAAAGAGTAAAGTCTCACTCTTGATCAAGCTCTAAGCTTAGGTCAAGAGATTCGTGATTGCTTTAGATCTAGCCCTCGGCTAGGTCTTAGTATTTCCATAGAGCACTTTACTTTATACTCTGAGTTAAGGAATTGAAGTTGAAAAACTTCAAAATAAGTATTCACCCCCCCCTCTACGTATTTTTCCTATAGCAAACCGGGACCAACAAGTGGTATCAGAGCAGCGGTTCTTTCGAGCCTCTGCTTTGCATATCCGAAGCGAGTCCCCACTCGCTTCACGTTGTCTCACTGAACCGGATCCTATTTTCCTAAGTGCATCAAAACCTCACCCACGCATATTGCATTTACTGCTAATAGTTTGCTATGTCTACATACAGTGCATCAAATCTTCCACAGTTCTCGATCGAAGGATATGAGATATGGAGTTTCCGTGTCGAGAGCTTCCTATGCTCAATCCACGACCGGATGTGGGAAGTCATTGAAGACGGACCAATCGAAATCAAGAAAGCCATATCTGTGGAGGTTCCAGCTGCTGAAGGTCGTCCAGCCCACGTTCGACAACAGTACGTGGAGAAGGATAAGGATGAGTATACTCCAAATGACTTCAAAGTTGCCAACCTCGACAAGATTGCACGCCACACGATGCAGAGCACCGTGTCGGACGCCTATCTACCACGGATAAGGAAATGTGCAACGGCAAAGGAAATGTGGGAAACCCTAGCCCTCATCTCTCAAGGCACAGACAAAATCAAGGAAAACAAACTCGCCGTTCAGATGCGGGAGTTTGAAAATCTGGTGATGAAGTCAGGAGAGTCCATCGACGCCTTCGAGCTGAGAGTTACCAACATTACTGCAACTCTCAACTCGCTTGGGAAGGAACTCACAGACAAGGAAGTAAACCTGAAAATAGTCCGTGCTCTCACAAGGAAGTGGCAGACCATGAAGGAGCTATATCTAGCTACCAAGGATCTAACGAAGCTCACGCCAGAAGTGCTGTTCTCCGAGCTCAAAGCTCACGAGTTTGATCTAAATCGAATGAGTCTCGACGACGAGGATGAAGCGCCCACTACGTCAAAAGGAGTAGCATTCAAAGCTGCCGAAGGGCCGAGCGAGCAGTCGCTAGCCAAGATGACGAGAGAAGAGTTGGAAGAACACATTGCATTCTTATCCAAGAACTTCAACAAGATGAACTCTCGAGTGGGCAAGTACAAAAGATTCTACAAGCAGTACAAAGGGAAGAGCACTGATGCTCGAGAAGGAAAAGGAAAGAGAGAGGACACGACCAAGACGATCCCACGCGACATGATGGAAGTGGAGTGTTACCACTGCCACAAGATGAGCCACTACAAATCCGATTGCCCAAAGCTAAGTGCCAAAGAACGCGAAGAATTGAAGGCCAAGAGGGATGCCCAAGGCGAGCGCTCGTAGCGAGTGAAGTGCCGGTCGCTACAACTGAAGATCCACCAAGCGACTCAGATGCATTCACAGACCCAAACTCCAGTGATGGTGAGGATCTTGGATTTATGGCGCTCACCGATGAAGAAACAGGAGAGGTATTCTTCTATCCTTCAATCACTTCAATTACACTAGCACACACTGTCAATGAGGAAGAACAATCCTCTACATGGAGTGAGTTGTTTGACAAACACCAAAAATTGTCAAGCGACCACGAAGTGGTAAAACAAGCTCTGTCTCAAAGCGAGAAGGAGAACCGAAAGCTAGCCCGTGAGCTTGATGAAGTCAAACTTAATTTAAAGGCTATGACTAGTAAGTTCGAGGATCTCTTCGCTAGACATCAAAGCTTGGAGGGAAGGTATGAAACCCAGTCCACTCTAGTTGCCAACTTGAACAAAACATCATATGCTAGGCAGGCACTAGAGGGCTCGCTTCTGCCTTTTGGTAGAAAAGCTGGCCTTGGATATGAGGGTGGACCTCCCAAGCCGACTGTCTTTATTGGTGCATCACACACTACACCATCAGTCACTTTGGAATTGCCCACTGCATCCAAAGTGACCACCAACAAGGATAAAGGCAAAGTGGCTGAGAACCCTAAAAGGAAGCCAATGAAGATGTCTATATCTTTAAGGGCAGATCCTAAGGGCAAGCAAAGTTCAACAGTCCCTAGCACTCAACATGCTAAGTCTTACCAATCCAAGGGTAAAGGGAGAACTGTTGAAGCTTCTAAGTCTCAAGCCAAGACACGAGAGACAAAGGATCTACCTCCTAAAAAGAGGAGTAATGTCTATGTGTCACGTTATCCGGACTGGAGATGGTCCAACCGGACTAACGTTGAGGGGGAAGAATTCGAAGCACCAAAGAGGCCGCTTCGAACTCCCAAGGTTACTCAAGCGAGTCAGGGTCAAAACCCTAGTTGGACCGCTTCGAGGAAACCAAGCGAGCCGCTTCGACAGAATAGAAACCCTAAGTCAGTCTCTAAACCCAAAGCTAATCCGAAGCGAGTCGCTTCAGGATATAAGCAAAGTGGGAAGAGCATAGGTAGGACTGAAGCGAGCCGCTACCCCTCTTGCACACACTGTTGCACGTGTGAAGCTGCTTCTAGGCAGTACACCAAGTTTTCGAAGGTCGAGAAGCCCAAGACACAAGCTTCATCTCAAAAGAGAATGAAGCAAGTGTGGGTACCTAAGGGAACTAACCTGCAAGGACCCAAACTGATTTGGTTACCAAAATCTGTCTAATTGCAGGTGAGCGCCGTGGATCCCATGCCAAGTGAGGGTCAACTAGTATGGTACTTGGACAGTGGATGTTCAAGACACATGACTGGCATGAAAGCTCTACTTCACAACTACATAGAGAAGAAGGGTCCACACGTAACCTTTGGTGACAACTCTCGAGGAAGCACCAGGGGATATGGCGCACTGAAAGTTGGAAGGCTCACAATTGAAGAAGTCTCCTATGTGGAAGGACTCAAGCACAACCTGTTGTCTATTTCACAGTTTTGTGATAAAGGGTACAGGGTGGAGTTCATCTCCAACAAGTGCATTGTGAAGAGCAAACTCACATCCCAGATTGTGCTCACTGGAATTAGGCATAGGAACGTCTACATAGCACAATGGGACAGCTGCAAAGAGGAAACTTGTCTAGTTGCAAGAAGTGCTACAGAAATTGGATGGCTATGGCACAGACGCTTGAACCACCTCAACTTTAAAGCAATCAATCGCTTAGCTCGAAAGGGATTGGTGCAAGGCATACCGAATGAAGTCTTCATCAAAGACCATCCATGCTCACCATGCCAACGAGGGAAGCAGACGAAGAAGCACTTCGCCAGTCTCGAAGAAGCCTCATCAAAGCGAGTGCTCGAGCTGCTTCACATGGATCTGTTTGGTCCAGTTACTCCAGTTAGTGTAAATGGAAGGAAGTACACTCTAGTTGTAGTCGATGATTTCTCTCGCTACACTTGGGTTGTATTTCTATTCAGCAAGAAGGAGACACTAACCAAACTGCCTCAACTACTCAAGCGATTGGCGGTGGAAAAGAATCAAGCTATCGTGACCATTCGCTCCGACAAAGGCACAGAGTTCCTGAACTCTACAATTGAAGCGTACTGCACGGAGCATGGCATAGCACATCAAACTTCTTCAGCACGCACTCCTCAGCAGAATGGAGTTGCTGAAAGAAGAAATTGAATCATCAAAGAAGCCGTTCGCACCATGATTGCTGACTCGAAGCTTCCGATGAAGTATTGGGCTGAAGCTGCCAACACGGCGTGCTACACACAGAATCGAACGCTTCTCAACATACGGCACGACAAAACTCCATATGAAATATGGACAGGGAGAATTCCTAACATATCTTATTTCCATATTTTTGGTTGTAGGGTCTTCATTCACAACAATGGGAAGTCGCAGTTGAAAGCCTTTGAAAGCAAAGCTGATGAAGGAGTATTCTTAGGATACTCTACATCTAGCAAAGCCTACAGAGTATTCAACTGTAAAACCCTAATTGTGGAGGAATCACCCCATGTCGTATTTGATGAATCTTCTTTAAGTCTTCCACAGGAACAGGCCCAAGCAAATGAAAAGGATCAAAGCAAGGAACCCTCAAATCAACTCACTTGGGACGTGCTTGATGAAGATGATGAGATCAAGGACTCAAGCGAGCAGGATCCCAAAGGAGAAGTCGAAGCTGCCCCCAAGATTCCTGAAGCTAGTGCTGGCCAAGCACCCAATCCAGTCGCTTCAGATGGTGAAGCGAGCGACAAGGAAGCAGATGAAGATGAAGCTGGCGGATCCAAGCGTGCATGGCTCAAAGATCACTCACCTAGCCAAATCATTGGAGATCCATCCAAGGGTGTAGTGACCAGAAGTCAAGTGTTTGGAGAAAGTGCCATGTTCAGTTGCTTTCTCTCAAACATTGAGCCATCAAGCGTGGAGGAAGCCCTAGCCGACTCTAACAGGGTGATCGCCATGCAAGAAGAGCTGAACCAGTTCACCAGGAATGATGTATGGTACCTCGTGGATCGTCCCAAGTTCCAGCATGTTATTGGCACCAAGTGGGTGTTCAAGAACAAGACGGACGAGGACCGCGCGACTCGTTGCCAAAGGCTACTGCCAAGAGGAAGGAATCGACTTTGACGAGACCTTCGCTCCAGTGGCACGACTTGAAGCTATCAGATTGTTTCTAGTCTATGCAGCAGCCAAGAAGTTCAAAGTCTATCAAATGGATGTGAAGAGCGCATTCCTCAACGGTGAACTCAAGGAAGAAGTGTATGTGGAGCAGCCACCGGGTTTCGAGCAGGGAGATAAAGTGTATCGCTTGAAGAAAGCCCTGTATGGGTTGAAGCATGCTCCCAGAGCTTGGTATGATACATTATCTCAATTCCTAGTGGAAAATGGATTTCAGAAGGGAAAGATAGATCGGACTCTCTTCACCATCAATCATGGAGAAGATATGCTTTGGGTCCAGATCTACGTGGATGACATCATATTTGGGTCACCAAACCAGTCGCTTAGCGAGAAGTTTGGAGAGCTAATGAAGACCAAGTATGAGATGTCGATGATTGGCTTGATGAGCTGCTTTCTAGGTCTTCAAGTGAAGCAGCAGAATAATGGAATTTTCATCAACCAGGCCAAGTACACTAGAGATATGCTTGCCAAGTTTGGTGTTCAACATGCTAAAGCTGTGAAGATTCCTATGAATACCAACTGGAAGATGGAGCCAGACGAAGGAGGAAAATCTGTAGATCCTACAGATTATCGTGCCCTAATTGGGTCACTACTCTATCTCACTGCAAGCCGGCCAGATATTGCTTTTGCAGTCGGAGTCTGCGCTCGCTTCCAAAGCAATCCCAAACACAGCCATCTTGAAGCTGCCAAAAGAATTCTTCGATATTTGAAGGGCACTGTCAACATGGGTCTGTGGTATCCAGCGGAGGACAATTTGGAGCTCACTGGATATTCCGATGCTGACTATGGAGGGTGCCGAGTTGATAGGAAATCAACGTCGGGCACATGTCAGTTCTTGGGAAGCAAGCTAATCTCGTGGTTCTCAAAGAAGCAAACAAGCGTAGCCACTTCAACAACTGAAGCTGAATATATGGCCGCAGGAAGCTGCTGTTCTCAAATCCTATGGCTTCGTCAACAGTTGAAGGACTACAAAGTTGAAGCGAATGAAATTCCGATCTTCTGCGACAACAACAGTGCCATATGTATCTCGCAGAACCCAGTGCTTCACACCAGATGCAAGCACGTGGAAATTCGACACCATTTCATTCGAGATCATGTCGAGAAGAAGGATATCAAGCTCGAGAAAATCCATACCGATCTCCAGCGAGCAGATATCCTCACCAAGCCTCTAGCTGAGTCTCGATTCAACCAGCTATGCATGGAATTAGGGTTATTAGACCCTGGTGAAGAATGCTAGTTCCAGGATGCACGAAGGAGTGTTCGCCTGTTCCTTGTGCGTCACTCGCTTCGGATCTTCACCAACTCAAGCGAGCCACTTCAAATCTCACTCGCTTGAAGAAAATGAAGTTTGGTGGAGATAGGTGGAGTATTGGAAGAAGTTCCCTACCAACTTATTGGAATTGTTAAGTATATGGTTAAGGGGGAACTAATGCTTACTCGCGGAGCAAGCTACTTCCAAAGCGAGCAAGAATGCTGCTATCTTGAATTCTGCATCGCTTCAATTTGCCCTAGCTTGGGTCAAAGCGAGCTGACTGCAGATTCATTCTCTAGAAGTAGGAAAGCTTGAAGGTTTACCTTTTTATACAAAAGGTTGCAGGGCTGGTGACATGCTTCTGCGTAAAATACGAGATTGACTTGTCAGAGCATTCTCATTGTCATCCTGTCCATTTCTGCTCTGAGATAAGGACTTGTACTCAATCCCCATTCGTCGTGAATAAGTACACTTACGTGATGCTCCCTTCGGGTTGTAGTAAGCTTGTGTACTTTATTCATTTTCTCCCTCATTCACTTCGATGGAGGACTCTCTAATTCGTAGAGGAAGATGAATGCCATGAAGATGAATGCCATGAAGATCTAACTCAACGTGTAGCATTCAACATGTGGTATCCAATTCAAGTGAAGTCTTCAATTTGTGGTATCAATCTCCTACGAAGTGAGATTGACTGGTAAGTGTTTCAATTTTAAGTACACTAAGTGAGCCGAAGCGTGCTAGAAACCTTCACTCACTACGTGAAAAATATAAAGTGAATCTGACACAAATACAAAGAGGAAAACATTCTTGTTTATCCTCGAAGTATGTAAGTCAGAAACATTTTAAATTAAGCAAAGAAATTCAATTTCCTATTCCAGTCGCTTCAGATGGCCAAGCGAGTGCTTCGTCACTCAAAGCTAGCCATCGCAAGCGAGTGCGGAACAGTCACTCAAGCGAATGCCTCTCAAGCGAGTCAAGGCGTAGCGGCCCAACTCGAAGCGAGCGGGCATGAAGCGAGTATGAGCTGTCTGCACTCGAGTGCAATTTTACTTTCTGCTGTGCATTTAATGCAGGTGCAGGAACGACGGAAATAACGGGCGCGTGTTCACACGTTTGAATTTGAAGCGGGAAAAAGGCGAAGAAAATCCAGCCGTCGAATCTTAACAGCCCCCAATCTGGAGCCGTTCGATCAACGCCGTATACGACAAGCCAACCAATGAAGGCCACGTGGCGACGCCGAGCAAGTGGCGATTCACTTTTACTGTGATGACGCCGGACACGTCAGATCCATCACCGCACGTCCGCCGCCTACCTACAGGATTTTCGGCGTTATTACCGTCCTACCCCTGCCACGTCAACCATAACCTAATTCTATATATATGGGACGAGGCAGAACTGCAGAAACTTTCACAGCCTTCTAAATTTGCCATTCTCGTGCTAGATCTGCAATTACTCTGCAACTCACGAGTCTCAACCCTTGATTTTCATTGTTAAAATCTCAGTCAAACTCTTTCAAAATCACCATGGGAAAGAAGAAGAACACCGAGACGATGGAGGAGTTTCTCGCAGAGGTCGACAAACACATCAATGTCGAGCCTCATCTCGATCCAGCCATCATCGAGAGAAATGGTTTTCTCCGTAGGGCCGTGACCAAGGCCGGCCTATGGAAGTTTGTGACGGCGGTCCCGTCAAAGATTCTGGCCAAAGCCGTCGATGAGCTCCTGCTAAATTTGAGAAAGGAGCAAAACATGTCATCTTTTACCGATCCACAGACAAGGAGGCCAGTGGAGGTGGACATGAATGAACATATCGGCACGTTCAACTTGCCGAGAGAGGAGGAGACTCATTACTGGATTTGGGTCTCTCGGCCGGAGTTCAGTACGGTCGTTTTGCAACCGCCGAAGCCGATCCAAATTTTAAGGAAGCAAGTATCCGTTCAAGTTTGATGGCCCCCTTCAACCACATTTGCGAACTCTTCTCGAAGAGTGTCGCGTGCTACATCGGAACCTTGGATACTCTTTCTGAGACGAAGCTGATCGCCACAGCAGTCATCGTCGACAGCCTCACCGGAACCAGCTTCAACTGGCATGACTGGTTCCTCAATCAAATTCACGAAGCTGCTGCCGACTTTGCGTTCGTGAAGGGGAGCGCCGATCAGATTCTCCGCAAGGGGAAACTGAAGTTCTTCTCAAGGCTTTCCTATGCCTTGGAGAAGAAGTTTCCGGGCAAAGCATGGCCGGAAGATGACGTCACCATCTACAACAAGCAATCCATATACTATGACAAATGGAGGAAGTCCAAGCAATTGATGGATTTGGGACTTCTGGAAATTGAAGTGCCCGTAGCGAGACCGGTTGCCGAAAGGCAAGCCGAAGTGAGCCAAGTAAGGCCGGTCGCTTCACCCGGGAAGCGAGCCGTGCCGAAGCGAGGCAAGAAGACAAAGCGAGTCGATTTACTTGTCCAAGAAAGCGAGGCGGTGGAGAAGCCGCTTGAGGACATTGAAGCGACTCAACCCCAGCCTTTACCCATCAAAGCCAAATCACCCCCACTCCAAATCCAAACCCACATCACCCAAATACCAGAACCTCAATCTTCTCAACCCAACAACCACCAAAACAGATAACCCCCCTCTCTCCCCATGAAGAAGAGTCAGCATCTTCTTTTCACATTCCCACTGTTCCATTCCTCAGCACGGATGAAGCTGCTGCCTACACTTCATTCACCCCACTTCAATCCCAGCCTATACAACCACCACCCACCGAAACTATCCAACCACCACCCACTGAAGCCATCCAGATTTCCGAAACCCAAGAAACCTCATCACCTACCCAATCCCTCTCGACATCGGCAG
Organism: Thymus mandschuricus; assembly: GCA_029379335.1. NCBI lineage: Eukaryota > Viridiplantae > Streptophyta > Magnoliopsida > Lamiales > Lamiaceae > Thymus > Thymus mandschuricus. Next base: position 35,730,465 of record CM057075.1, on the reverse strand, counting down.
CTACAGCCGATACCGCCCAAACTGCAGGAGAAATCCCATCGTTCCTCAATTCATTACCCCTGCCCTCACCGTACACAAGCGGGCTCTGGAACGCTATGTCCTGGACAGAGAGCAAGCCGCTGAAACTATCAACCTTCGCTACAATCTTAGCTCCGCGAACGTTGCATGGAGCGACGTGTTCTACACTAATGTAGTCGACTTTCTGACGTACATCACGTACCGAGGAACGGAGTACTACAAGATTTTCAGACTCCTCAAAGCCTTCACAGAAGAGGAACTGATTCAAATGGAGGCCAAAACACTCAACTTCATAGGCGAAAATGGCTTCCATGCCTTCCTTGAAGGAACCAGCTTCTGGGAGAAGCTGGATGCAAAGGTGAAGGAATCATATCCACTCGCTACAGTTCCGAAGCGAGTGCCCTCCTCTCATGAAAGGAAGCTGATCAGAGAGCATAGGGAGGAGGTGGAGTTGAAAGATGCTGAGATTGCTAGTCTCCAAAGCGAGATTACTAAGATGAGTGAAGAGATGGAGAGGAAGGCGGGGGAGGTCATTAGTCTTAGAGAAGACTTTGACAGGAAGAAAAGGGAATTGGAGGGAAAGGTGGAGGAGAAGGAGAGGCTTCTAGAGGAGAAAGAGGAGGCGCTGGAGGCGCAGGTGAAGCTAGTGGATGACAACACCAAAACCATCACCGAACTCAAGGGCTTGCTTGAGGCAGAAAGAAGCCGCTTGAGGGAGGTCAATGCCAAGTTGATCGCTCTTGTCAAAGAGAAGAAGGTGTTAGAGAAGGAGGTGAAGGAGCTGAAAGAGAAGGTGGAGAACAGAGAAGGAGAGTTAGTGATGAAGGGAAGCGAGCTCATCAATACCAAAAAGGCTCTTGACTCACTTCGAACTGAGTTGAAGGGAGTCAAGGATGAGAGTGCAATTGACAAGAGAGAACTGGAGAGTCTGAGGAGCAGTGCACAGGCTCTTGACTTGAAGAATGCTGAACTGTCAATCCTACTGCAGAAAGTCAAGAGACTGAAAGAAACTCTCACAGTAAGGATCACTGCAGATGCCGAATTTCACAACTCTCTCAATCGAAGGGAAAGGAGACTTGCCGGGATGAAGGCAGAACTTGAAGCTTCCAAGGATCACTTGGAACTCACACTTCAAGAAGAAGCGAAGAAAATCACTAAAGCCGTCGAAGCGGAGCTGGAGGCTCGCTTCAGAGAGGTAGAGCCACTAGAGAGTATGATGGCGTCGGTTGTTGAGAGAGAAAGGCAGTGCAAATATCTGCTTGAAGAGATAAGCATCAAGACTGCTGAACTAGTGGCGCCCTCCATGGATAAAACCCAGCAGATGCTTCAAGCCATCTTCAATTCAGTCAACTCTCTGCAACAATCCTTTTCTGGAAAATCTATCACCCTAACCCCTGGCAGTGATGATGCCAAAAAGGGGGAAGGACAAATGAGGGAAGGTCTAGTGAAGCTAGGAGGGGAAGGACAGCTTCACGGCAGAGAAGTTGGAGGTTCAGGGGGAAGTAGTGTTGGAGTGGAGAGAATGTTGGAGGGAGGCAGTAGTGATGGAGGTGTGAAGGAGGTAGTAGATGAAGCGAGGGCTCTTGGCAAGACGAAGCTCACGGAGGAGGAGTTATTAAAAATTCTTGAAGAGCCCAGCAGGCCGCTTCAGGAGAAGGTGCTTGCCGCTTCAATTGCAAAACACCCTCCAGTGACCGTGTTGACGAAGGAGGAAAAGCGGAAGCAGGTGGAGAAGGATGCTGCCATGGCGTGGGAGATGGAGCAACTAACAAAACTTTCTGTTGGTGCAGGTGCTTCATCCAGTTCCAAAGCGGCTGCTTTACCCAAAGCGCCCGCTTCAGCCGCCGCACTAGCTTCAACTGCCGCACTCGCTTCATCCGCAGTTGTCCCCTCTAGTGCCGCTACGAAGAAAGACATGCCTCCACCCCCACCACCAAAACTGCCATTGAAGCGAACTGCACAGGAGTCAAAAGGTGATGACCCCGCGGCCAAGCGCCAAAAGGTCAAACATGCAGTTGCTTCTAGAGCTGGAAGAGAGGAGAGGAAGAGAAAGGAAATAGAAGGAGGAAGGAGCGAAGGCGAAAGGAAGAGAAAGTCAAATGACAGGCGACTCCAAGTGATAGACGCACGGATTGAGGAGCAATTCAATGAGGTGATACTCATCCAGTCTTCATTGGTGCGGAGTGCCTTCATTCCATTTATGCCAGATGAGTCCGAAGCATGCGAAGCACAAGCCATATCAGATGCATGCGACGTAACTACAAAAGAGATGGTTGAGTCGGGTCGCTACCCCAAAAAGGAAGAACAGAACTACATTCGGAAGCGTCTTAATGAAAAGCGTCCTTTGTGGAGCAGCGACTCAGGAAAGAAGTTCAAAGCTACCATGGCTGAACTGTCAAAGAGGTCAGAAGAAGAGTTGGCCAAGCGAAGGGACGAACACCCTGATGCAAGGGAGATTGAGGCTTTTATTCCGAGAGATCTGCTTGAGTTGTGGCTATACTACAAGGACTTGTTCATCAAGGCCTATTATTACTGGGAGGTAGTGCCGCTGCAAGATCAATGCTCTAGGATAAGTGCCCTCAACAATTTTCTCGCCGCCTATGATGACAATCTGCGGAGGAAAATCTTCACCTTGGCTGAACAGACTCAACCCATGCCAATTGTTGTCAAGGTTCCTGCTATAAAAGAATTCCCCATGCCTTATCATCCAGGCACGGATATTCCAGACAGAGGGATAATAGATGAGGAGGTGACTGAAGCCTTCAGGCTGGAGAGTGCATGGAGAAGACCTAGTATCCACACAGTAGGCTCTATGGAATCAAGAGTGCTATCGGCTTACGTGGATACTGCTGCTATTGAAGAAGAGAAGAAGGAGGAGGAAGAAGGAAAGGAGTAGGAGAAGGAGGATGAAGCTGCAGGAAACCCTTGAGTTTCAAGCTTCCTAGTATTTCTTTTTGTGAACTGCTTGTTCATTTATCCCACTTTTATTTCTGTCTCCTCTGTGTCATTTACTCGCTTTGTGAATGACTTTACATTTTTGCTACAAACTCATTAATTTAACCGAAAAAAAAAGGGGAAGGAACTTAAAAGAAAATTACAGACGAAACTGCAAAGGAAGCAGTCGCTTGGAGTTCCCTTCACGGTTAGATAGACTAGATTTATTTTTATCTAAGTCGTATGGGTTTTGGCATCATCAAAAAGGGGGAAATTGTTGGGAATTGTTAAGGACTAAATTGTTAAGGGGGAACTACATGGGATATTTGATAAATGAAGTCATTTGTTTTGATTAGATCCCAAAACCCCAAGTGTCCTATTCCCAAGCAACCCATTTTAATGTAGTCAATAGGTTAGAATTTTTCTAAGCCTACTCTGTTAGGATGGCTCTTTTATTTTGCTTAGATTAGACTTCAAAAGTTCAAGTGAAGGCCACTCGCTTGAGTGTGTTTTCCAAAGCGAAGCGGGTCAAGCAAATCGAAGTGAAGCGTGCCGAAGAATAGCAAAGCGAAGCGATCGCTACAGTAGATTCAAAGTGAGTCTGCCAAAGCGAAGCGAAGCGAGCGCTACAGTGGAATCTAGTGAACCCACTAAAGCGAAGCGAAGCGTGCGCTACAAAGAAAAGCCGAAGCAAGTCAACGCGAGTCAACACTTAATTTAGTAGCGTCACGGGAAATTTATTTCTCAAGTGACTCACTACAAATATGACTGTGAAGCGACTCACTTCAGAGCGGCCGCTACAACTTCAAAGCAAAGCGAGCCACTACCTACCAGAAAGCGACAGCACAAATTCCCGCTCCGAATTTGAACTCCAGTCAACTGGAGATCTTCGCATTTATTACGAGATCTCCACGTGTCGACTCAAGAGAGGAGCAGAGGAGTTGACTGCCAGGCCGACAAGGCGCCGCTACAGTACTGGCTCGCTCCAGTTACTGTTGAAATTGGAACTTAGCCATTTCCGGCAAAAGTCCAAATCTGCGCGTCTGAAAAGTAGCCAGCCTGTGCAAGTACTGTCGAGAGGAGGAGGGACAAGGCCATCAACCAAGCAACGGATCTCAGCCAACCCTCCGCCTATAAATAGTGAAGGATCACAACGTGAAGAAGTAGAACACTACTTGAGCATTCGAGCGCCTACTGCAAACAAACACTCCCAGCTTTCATAGCAATCTTCGAGTCTTTGTTTTCCAGTGTTCTCCGAGTTTCCAGTCCATCGGAACTCGTCTTCACAACCTTCACACTTAGAGTCTAAGCCCATTCCATATCCAAGCTTAGAAGAAGAGCTCTAGCCATCTTTGCACTTATTGTAAAGAGCTCTTCATAGTGTGTTCGTCAACCAAAAACCCTAAACTCTGTCTGTTAGGTTTTTGAGTGTCGTTGTTAGGTTGTTCAGATCCAAGGCCCTTCTTTCATCGATTGAAGAAGCCTCGATCGTAGAGTTGAGATCCAAGCTTACACTTACATCGTTTGTGTAGAGCTCGATCGAAGCTAGGCTATAAGGAGAGCCCGTAATCTCCCTGTCGTGTTTTGACTGAAGCAAGTGAAGCTTCCAGTCTTTGTTAGGTTTGTGTAGTGAACCCGCAATCACTACATCTGTCGTGTGACCTAGGCGAGTGAAGCCCGAACTCGACCAGGTTTTTGAAGGACCCGTAACCTTCAAGTTCTTGAGTGAAAAGAACAGTTGCCGTCGTGCAACAAAGTGGACGTAGGAGCGTTATCTCCGAACCACTATAAATCTCTGTGTAGTATCTCTCTTACCTTAATCTCTTTACAGTATTCGATTATCCATTGCACGTGCATATAAACAAACTTAACTTGGATTTTCAATTACTTAGGAAAGATTATAGCTCACCAAATTCCGCACAAAGAGTAAAGTCTCACTCTTGATCAAGCTCTAAGCTTAGGTCAAGAGATTCGTGATTGCTTTAGATCTAGCCCTCGGTTAGGTCTTAGTATTTCCATAGAGCACTTTACTTTATACTCTGAGTTAAGGAATTGAAGTTGAAAAACTTCAAAATACGTATTCACCCCCCCCCCCCTCTACGTATTTTTCCTATAGCAAACCGGGACCAACAGTAGAGGTGCCCACTGTTCCGGTTCCGGTTCCGGTTGAACCGGAACCGAATTGCCGGTTACGGTGGAGGAACCGAAACCGAACCGCCAACACACGGTTCCGGTTATGGTTCAAAAACCGCCGGTTTCGGTTCCGGTTACTATTCTAACCGGAAAAAAATCGGACATTTTTTTTTTTTTCAAAATTTAAACTTTTTATTTCATAAGGCTTTGGACATTCTTTCAATTATATAGGTGCATGTTCATCCCACACCCTTATTTGCTATTTTTTCAATGTGAGTCAAATGTATATGCTTTTATAAGGGTGTCACTCCTTCTCAAGTTTGATAGTTTTTCAATGTGAAATAGTGATATGTGTTACTCTTCTCATAGTTTGAGATGTGTTAGATATCCTACATTGAAAAAATAAGAAACTTGAGAAGTGTAATACTCTTATAAAAGCAATAAGCATATCTCACAATGAAAAAATAACAAATGAGTGTTTGAAAGTTACCCTATATAATTGAAAAATGTCCAAATTATATATATATATATTTAGTTATTATAGTATTTATGAAATTTAACAAATAGTGTTATATTTGTTTAAAATTTTATAAAAATAATAAAATTTATATAAATTGGGCGGTTCCAAAATTTGGAACTTTAGAACCGCCGGTTACGGTTCCAAGCCTTAGGAACCTTAACCGAACCGACGGTTCCACCGTTCCGAACTGCCGGTTTCGGTTCCGGTTCCGATTTTAACTGCCGGTTCCGGTTCTTTTGAACACCACTAGGTAGTGGGTTAAAGTGATGTGTTTAATTTTTATTGGGTTAAAAATTTCTACTATTTTAGTCAAATGTCCCTGTATTAGTGGGACAAAGGGAGTATTATATTACCTAAAGAAAACCATAATTCAGGGAAAAAGTGTAACATAGTGGATTTATGGTATTGTAACTATGTACGTATGTATTTTGCAAATAAATTTTGAAGATTAAATGCTTAGAAGTAGTACTCCCTTCGAGTTGTACATCTAATGATAACTTTTTCCGAGTACCGAAACTAATACGAGAATGATAGTAGTGGATAAAATAGTGTGAATGAGTTTATTAAGTTAAAATATATGTTACATTATAAGTAATATTCATGTTCAATAGGACGGATGGAGTATAAAATACGAAGGAAGCGTTAACTATACGTGAATGAGGTGGTGGTTCTTGTTCCCTTGTTCTTTCAAGCACTAAGAGCATCTCCAACCCATACTTCATTTTGAAGTATTACTTCATTTTGGAGTATGGAGGCCATTCCAACCGTACTCTATTTTGCAGTTAGAGTATGAAGTATTGAACAGTAAAACTCTATATATGAAGTTTTACTATTCAATACTTCATACTCTATTTTCACTATTCAAAGAAAATTAATTGTAGATATTGAATTATTTAATTATACTTTTCATTGTAAATAATTATGCTAATTCGTATATCATATTATTTCATTTACTCCTATTTATAAAAATCACATTTAAAGTATTTACAGAAAAAATAACATTACATATATTGCACTAGCCATATAATGTATGTTATGGTGATTAATATAATTAATATTTTGCTTAAAAATGATGAATTTACAATGTAATAATTTTTAAGAAGCCATAATTTTATTATTTAGTTATTATTAATTTTCAATATATGTTAATAAATCATGGTATTATTCATTTAATTTTTGTCAATATTGTTGAGTTATTAAAATTAAATAAAAGAATAATAAATTAAATATATAGAGTACGTGGTTGGAATAGATTTTTAAAATAGAGTACGTGATACTGCATTTTGAAGTATAGCATACTGTAAAATAGAGTACTGGGTTGGAGATGGTCTAAGAGATATTCTACCCCAAGTGGGTGGAAATCTCTTTTACCCAAGATTATAACCAAAATCACTCTATAAATGTTCCTCGATTTAGCTGTAAGGTATAAATATATGATAAATTGCTCGATATGCGACGCTGACACATCAGCCGTGACTCGTGAGTATGCGACTAGGGCCCACATCGAAAACCCCATGAAATCATACCTCTACCAACTTGAGAAATCTTTCTTTTTCAAACTAAAAATCGACTGAGAATGGAGATGATACAAACATTTATATTATAAGCGTTTGATTATGACCCTCCGATAAATTTTCATCTTATTTTAACTGAATTTTTAATCTCTTGGAGGGTCAGGATCAAACGTTTATATCATCCTCTCTTGCCAGATCGATTGGGAATGGAGATGACACAAATGGATTTGAATGAAAGCAATTGGTACAAGTTGGATTGAAGAATCCTCAAATAGTTGAATGAAATGAAAATTTTCTAAAACATATTAATTGGATTAGAGTGGATACCTTGAACCTTCCATTTTAGACATGGGTTTGGGCCCATTGGCCTTCATTTCTGGTCCCCTTTATTAAGAGCATCATCACTCTCCTTTTCTCATTTCTACTATTTCTGCATTCATAATACCTAGACCACATGCTCCATCACACCCACTCATAAATCACGTACGCGCACTAAAGATGACTCGAAAACTATTCTATTTATTAATAGGATAACATATTTTTTCTATTTGGGGTGACCCGTGGTTGATAGGTGAATACGTGACTTGAAAGGTCATGTATAGAATTCCCTCACGATTTCTATAAGTATGAGCCCGTCACACCTGTTTCTTTTGTAAGTATAGTCTAAAATCTTCGTGTCTACTACCCTGTCCTTAAATTTATATTTCTATCCATTCATCATTTACGTGCTTTTAATTCTCTTTGTCTGTTCATGAAAAATATTTTTTTGTCTGTTTTTAGCCGGGGACTCTACATCCATTATCTCCTATATGCCTTAAATATAATTAAAATTTATTTAAATATTCATTTCACTTTAACACGTCCACTTATCAAATGAGACTTAAAAATCACTTTAATATATAATCGTCGCAAAAATAAAAAATCGTTCCCAAATAAATAGATGCACAAAAATGACAGGCGAATAGAATAGGACCGAGTGAGTTGGTACTCCCTCCGTCCCAATCTATTAGTCTCATTTGCTTTCGGCACATGAAACAAGTGAGTGGAGAATATGCGGTTGTAATTAATTTTGAGGAGAGAGAGTGAATTGTGGCCAAGTATTTTTTACCATTTAAGAAAATGAGACTAATAAGTGGAACAAATAAAAATGACAAATAAGACTAATAGATTGAAACGGAGGTAGTACGGAGGTAGTATAATTTTTGCAATTGGAGGCATATTTAATTTTATTGGATACCACGTTCCACACTAGACTAAAATACTCTATTTAATGAAAATCAAATCAAATCAAAAAATAAAATAAAATAAAAGAAAAAAGAAAAAAGAAAAAAAAGAGGAGATAAGAATAAAAAAATAGTTAAAAATAAAAGAAAAAGAGTTGCAAATTGACTAATTGAGTGGATAGGGGATGTCTAGGTACAAGATGTGGGGCATTGTATTGTGCTCTGCGCTCTCTCTCTCTCTCTCTCTCTCTCTCTTCTTTTGCCCGCCGCTATTTCGGTCCTTGTCCACCACCCTTTTTTCTTTCTTTTCCTTTTTGTTTCATTTATTTTATTACGAGGAGTATTATTTTTCTTAATTGTGTTTAAAATTATGTTAATCAAAATCACTAATTAAAAAAAATGAACATCAAATCAAAAGGTGAATGGAGAGAATAGACATTTAAATATTTAATTAATCACCACTTTCACTGCACACTGCTGCAGAGGATCAGAATTAAGTGTTGACTAGGTTTCCCTCTTCCGTTCCGACACTCTCCACGTGCTTCCCATGCCACGCTGGCTCGCACTTTGACCTTTGACCTTCCCTTTTTTTTTTTCAACTTTAATTTATTTTCGTTGGTTTTCAGTTTTCGTAATAACGTAAATCTTGATTTGAGTTTTTGAATTTTTTAAAATTTTAATTTTTTTTAATAATTTACTACAAATTTCTATTGATTGTGAACTGAAAGAGCATTTAGATGTTGCGATGTACACTATCAAGAGCGAGACCAACATGCTTCGTATACTATTTCAAATCTAACAACAATATTGGTCAAAATCAGAGTATAACTTGAAGGCTCAAAAGTTTGTGATGCATATAATATATATACGAGTATTAGATCATCTATTACATTTTCATGACGCATCTCTTATTACATTAAATAATAGCTATACGTCAATAATACTAGTATTTTCCAATCCAACAATCATATTGAAAACGTGTAATATAAAAATGCAATAGACGTATTTGCAACCACATCTAAACTCAAGCATATACTACCTCCATCCCAACATATTAGTCCATGTTGGGATGGGCACACATACCAATATTTCACTGTAGAAAGCATTAAAGCAGAAAAATTAAGCAAGATTAAGATTAATTGTTACTGTAGCAAAATCACTGTAGCGGGGTTTACTATTCACTCATTTAACTGTTCATATTAAAAAACTAATAAAAAAAAACGAAAATTTCAAATATTACAAATTTGGAGGCAAATTACAAGCAAACTGAAAATAATTCAAATTTCCCACAAAAATTTACAACCAAACACTATAAACTCCACATTTACTACTCTAAAAGAGACATTTACTCCATCCGCTCTCCATCTGCTCTCCCTTTCTCTCTGCTCTCCCTTTCTCTCTGCTCATAAATTCTTCCACCATAGAATCTCTGCACACAAGCTGGAGACATAAAGGCAGTTAGGATGGGGGTAAGTGCAGATAATCCTGACAGCTTGAGGAGGGAAATAGTACACTTTCTGTTGTCCAAGTGCAAAGAAGAAGAAGGGAGGCCAGGTTATGCAACAATTTTTGTTGCAGCCAACAAGTATGAGGTCTGCAACAGGACAGTGAGCAGAATCTGGAAAAAGGTACAAGAAGATAGGATTAGTGGCCAGTTTATCAATGTAGAAAGTATTAGACACAAAAAAGTTAGAAGTTTGAAGCACCATATTGATTACAGTCATTGAAGCCATTGAGTTGGAGAAAAGAGGAACAATTGAAGCTTTGGCAGATGCTCTGAAAATCAGCAAGTCAACTGTGGGCAGATGGGTAAAAGCTCACTTGCTCAGAACTCACACAAATGCTTTGAGGCCTCTATTGAAAGGTCCTAATAGGATTATGCGGTTAAAGTGGAGTCTGCAAGCCATTATGTATGATAGAGAGCAGAACAGTCTAAGATTCAAGCCAATGGAAAATACAGTGCATATAGATGAGAAGTGGTTTTACTTGTCAAGGAAGAGTTGTAGGTACTACCTCACACCAATGGAAGCTAACCCTCTAAGAGTCACACAATCAAAGAACTTCATTCCTAAGGTGATGTTCATGTGTGCTGTGAGCAGACCACTCTATGATGCAAATGGTGCACTCATATTTGATGGGAAAATTGGAATATGGCCATTCATAGAAGAATACACAGCAAAGAGAGACAGCATACACAGAAAGAAGGGCACTAAAGAACTAAAACCAGTTCAATGCATCACAAGAGAGGTCATCAAAGACCTCATAATCAAAGAGGTAACATGTGTAAATGCATGCTCTATTTATTTTCAGTTCAGTATTTCAGTTCAGTTTAAGCATGCTCTGTTTACATCATCACTGCAGATTGTCCCAGCCATAAAAGCCAAATGGCCAGCAAGTTTAAGCCCAAATATCATGATCCAGCAAGACAATGCAAGGCCACACATGAATAACAATGATGCAGATTTTCAGCAAGTGGCAAGTGCAGATGGATTCAAGATCAGTTTCATTCAACAACCACCTAACAGTCCAGATTGCAATTCACTAGACCTGGGTTTTTTCTGTGCAATTCAAAGCTTACAGCAAAGGAACAGATGCAAGAATGCTGATGAACTCATACAGGCAGTTACAAATAGCTTCAATGAACTAGCCCCAATGACATTGAATAAGGTATTCTTATCCCTACAGTGTGTGTTAATAGAAATTCTTAAGAAGAAGGGTGGGAATGATTACAAGCATGTTCACATGGGGAAGAATGCTTTAATTAGGATGGGAATGCTACCAGATAATCTTAATGTCCCTGAACATGTAGTGAGAGACAACATTGATCATCTAATAGGGGAAGATGCAGAATTAACTGGACTTGAACAGCTTATGGAGGAATTAGAGATCACACCCCCACAGAATGGAGAGGGTGTTTTAGATTTGAACTTCTAATAAATTCAAGTGTGCAGGTGAGTTTCTAGTGTGCAGATGACTTTTTGTGCAGTTACCAGTCAAATGCAGTCCATAGTGCAGATTTTTTGTGAAGATACAAGAATGCAGTGCAGAATAGAGGAAGATGCAGATGAATAGATGTTTTTTTTTGAAGATACAAGAATGCAGATCATGTAAAAGTGCAGTTAGAAGAATGCAGTAGCATTTTTTTTTGTCAATTTGCAAGTTCTAAATGCAAGTACTACCTTTTGTATGACTGAAACAAATGCATATTAACATAATGTTAATCTTATTATGTTTTTGCCATCATTTGGCCAATACTTGCCATCAGATTACACAAATTTAATTTGTTCAAATGCAAAATGGACCCTCACTGAACAAAAACAAAAACAGATCATCGGACCCTCACTAGATCATTGGACCCTCACTGAACACAAACAGAATAAACACACAAACATGTGAGCATAATTCATCATAGCATTAACTTCCCCATCGTACCACAGTATCCACTGCATCAAAATAAAAAGGAACCAAGTCAGTTCATATCATCCGATCACAAAAGAGCACAGAAGCCACATTGATTAAGCTATCACTGCACACAAACAGAAACGGAATAGAATTGTTGGGAATTGTTAAGGACTAAATTGTTAAGGGGGAACTTCATGGGACATTTGATAAATGAAGTCATTTGTTTTGATTAGATCCCAAAACCCCAAGTGTCCTTTTCCCAAGCGACCCATTCTGATGTAGTTAATAGGTTAGAATTTTTTCTAAGCCTACACTGTTAGGATGGCTCTCTATTTTGCTTAGATTAGGCTTCAAAAGTTCAAATGAAGGCCACTCACTTGAGTGTGTTTTCCAAAGCGAAGCAGGTCAAGCAAATCGAAGTGAAGCGTGCCGAAGAATTACGAAGCAAAGCGAGCGCTACAGTTCAAAGCAAAGCGAAGCGAAGCAAGCGCCACAGTAGATTCAAAGTGAGTCTGTCAAAGCGAAGCGAAGCGAGCGCTACAGTGGAATCAAGTGAACCCACTAAAGCAAAGCGAAGCGTGCGCTACAAAGAAAAGCCGAAGCGAGTCAACACGAGTCAACACTTAATTTAGTAGTGTCACGGGAAATTTATTTCTCAAGTGACTCACTACAAATTTGACTGTGAAGCGACTCACTTCAGAGCGGCCACTACAACTTCAAAGCGAAGCGAGCCACTACCTACCAGAAAGCGACAGCACAAATTCCCGCTCCGAATTTGAACTCCAGTCAACTAGAGATCTCCGCATTAATTACGAGATCTCCACGTGTCGAAAGCGGAGAGGAGCAGAGGAGTTGACTGCCAGGCCGACAAAGGCGCCGCAACAGTACTGGGTCGCTCCAGTTACTGTTACACTTGGAAGTTAGCCAATTTTGGCAAAATGCCAAAACTGCGCGTCTGCAAAAGCTACTGCCTGCGCAAGTACTATCGAGAGGAGGAGGGACAAGGCCACCAACCAAGCAACGGATCTTAGCCAACCCTCCGCCTATAAATAGTGAAGGATGAAGACGTGAAGAAGCAGAACACTACTTGAGCATTCGAGCCTACTGCAAACAAACACTCCCAAGCCTTCGAGCAAATTTTCGAGTCTTTGTTTTCAAGTGTTCTCCGAGTTTCCAGTTCATCGGAACTCGTCTTCACAACCTTCACACTTAGAGTCTAAGCCCATTCCATATCCAAGCTTAGAAGAAGAGCTCTAGCCATCTTTGCACTTATTGTAAAGAGCTCTTCATAGTGTGTTTCGTCAACCAAAAACCCTAAACTCTGTCTGTTAGGTTTTTGAGTGTCGTCGTTAGGTTGTTCAGATCTAAGGCCCTTCTTTCATCGATTGAAGAAGCCTCGATCGTAGAGTTGAGATCCAAGCTTACACTTACATCGTTTGTGTAAAGCTCGATCGAAGCTAGGCTGTAAGGAGAGCCCGTAATCTCCCTGTCTGTCTGACTGAAGCGAGTGAAGCTTCCAGTCTTTGTTAGGTTTGTGTAGTGAACCCGCAATCACTACGTCTGTCGTTTGATCTAGGCAAGTGAAGCCCGATCCCGACCAGGTTTTTGAAGGACCCGTAACCTTCAAGTTCTTGAGTGAAAAGAACAGTTGCCGTCGTGCAACAAAGTGGACGTAGGAGCGTTATCTCCGAACCACTATAAATCTCTGTGTCGTATCTCTCTTACCTTAATCTCTTTACAGTATTCGATTATCCATTGCACGCGCATATAAACAAACTTAACTTGGATTTTCAATTACTTAGGAAAGATTATAGCTCACCAAATTCCGCACAAAGAGTAAAGTCTCACTCTTGATCAAGCTCTAAGCTTAGGTCAAGAGATTCGTGATTGCTTTCGATCTATCCCTCGGCTAGGTCTTAGTACTTCCAAAGAGCACTTTACTTTATACTCTGAGTTAAGGAATTGAAGTTGAAAAACTTCAAAATACGTATTCACCCCCCCCCCCCCCCCCCCCTCTACGTATTTTTCCTATAGCAAACCGGGACCAACAAGAATTCACCCAATTTCACTAATCTGCCCACTTCAACGGCACCAGGGCACCCCATCGTCGTCCATCTCGACCTCCTCGCCGTCTTCAACTGCTTCTTCAGCCTCCTCTGCAGCCGCCGTCAGCCGCCTAAGCCGAGCCTCCTCCGCCCTCGTCCGGGCCTCCAAAGAGCTTGCCTGGGCAGCCCGGGCAGCAGCCGCCGACGTTGAGCTGTCGAAGATGTAGAAATAATGCGGCAGTGTGCGGGAGTAGTAAGTTGGGAGTATGCGGCCTCCCAACTTCTTCTCCACAACGGAACTCCGGTTACACGACGGCGTCAACGGCGGAGGTGCAGTTCTGGTAGGGAGAAGCGGCGGCGGCAACGGCGGCGGTGCAGAGCTGAGGAGCTCTGCTCTCGGGGATGGCGGCGCCGGCAAGTCCGGTGCAGATACAGGCTCCGGACTACTGTCCGAGTCCGACGCCAGCTTCGCCCCCCGCCGGCGGTGGGGATTAGGGTTTCGACGCCCCCTTTTTGGCCGAGGGTAGAAGGAATGAGAGGTCCGGGGACGTGAGGGTGCAGATCTAACGAGATCCAGTGCCGCGGAGGGCGGCGGCGGAGCGGATGAAGAATTAGGGTTTGGGGGGTGGTCGGGAGATGCCGGGTCCGGCGCCAGCTTCGCCCCCCGAGACACGCTGTGAGGCCCAGCGTTCGGCCGGAGGCGAAGATGAGTCCGACGCTTCATTTTTTGGGAGGAAGAAGAGGGTTGGACGGCGAGTTTGAGGGAGAGACGACAAGTTCGAGGGAGAGCTGGAGAGGAAATGAGGGGATGTAGGGTTGTGAATGGCGGATGAAATGAGGGTGGGAAGGGGTATTAGGGTTTGGGGGGTGGGTTGGGCTGGTGTTAGTGTAATTGGGCTATTAGGCCTTAATTTTATTTTGGGCCTGATTAGTGTTAATTGGGCCCTGATTTTCTTGTTAAACATTTACCCGAAATGGAAACTGGACTAATAGATGGGATGTCCCGATTAGGAAACATGAACTAATATAACGGGATGGAGGTAGTATATGTTAGATTTTTAATTAATTTTTGTTTCCTAACATCTCTTATTTAACTGGTACTGCTGTATACAGTATATACTAGAAACTGGTGGGTTGCTGAATAATAAAATAAATAATTAATTCACCATGATTTACATGATGCATCTTATATAGGGTATTATTTTTGCATACCCCTTTTCAAAACTCTCATACACAAAATACCACCCCTTTAAAAACAATGCACAAAATACCCCTTAATATCCATTTATCCATAAATGCCCCTTATCCTTGTCTATGTGCAACTCCAAAATTGCTATGGACACAATCTTTCTTTGTTTGATGTATTTATCCATTAATGATCAGTAAAAATGGGATAAAAATCTCGTTTTCACTAATTATGATCCTACGCTTCGAAAATGGTATCAGAGCCCTAGGTTTATTATGGGAATTATATTTATTTATTATATATTTGATTATTTACTAACGGAGGAGACACCAAGTTAAAATGGATCGACCGGACTATTGTCCGAGTTGCGAGTGTTACAGAGAATATCTTCAATTTTTGGGGAACCGAAAGGCGTATGAACTTTCTCAATTAAGAGAAAGCGAAAGAATTCTCCGAGACGTTCGAAGAGTATGCCACTCCCGATCAAATCCGGACCGGAGAAGGGGTCGTGCAGAGTTACTTGGACCGCCTTTGGATAAATTTTTATCTTGAAGGATGTCTAAGGCGAGCTATGAGGAGATTTCATCAAACTCATACTCATCCAAGATGACGGAGTCAACCGGAGGAGTTGGCCCTAATTTCCTAGAGATTGAACCTGATTCATCAAAAATCTCTAAGGATTTAAGGGAGATCCAGAAGACGGTGCAAAACTACGGCAACTGCCAGTACGGAGTACCTCAACAAGTTGAAAAGATATCTTCTCAACAAGATGAAATTCTTAACATCTTGAAAGATATCCAACAACGAGTGGAGAAATTGGAACAACCTCGTTCCAGTTCCTTTAGAAGAAATTTCGTCTTTAAAGGCGAATCGAGCAGTCCTCAGACGGTACTGCCCATTAAAGATCCTGACCTGAAGGATCCAAAACAAGAGTTCATAAACAAACTGATTCGAGATGTCAAATCTTGAAAGGATCGGTTTGGAAGATCTACAGGAGTTGGCAGAATCATTTGCTGACCTCAGAATGGTGGATCTAAAGGTGAACGAAAGAGAACCGGAGCAAAAGCCATTTGTGGAAGCCGGATCTTCGTTCCATGAGCGGTTTGAGGATCAGAGTTATGAAGCTCACAGAATCAACCTGCGGAATTCAAGGTGGAAGCCCTCCGAAAAACAGGACACTCCTGTAGGAAAAGCAACAATGGAACCCATCCATCCATATGGAATTCATCTCAACCTCGACGATGTCAACTTCAACGAGAGAGAAGAAGCCATCGAGGAATGGAAAAATTCCATGACTATTGCAGCAGCCACTCTTGATATGAGTCAAGATAACTTTGCAAAGACTCTCGAGGTAAGCCTCGTGGGTGTGGTCAGGATTGCTTGGGAAGGAATGAGCCAAGCTACAAGAGACAAGTGCCTAAAGGGAGACTATCAAAACATGGCTCCTTCCATGGCGGACGTAATGAAGCATCATTTCCTAGGGGAAGGATACTTCAAGGGATATGATGAAGAGAAAAAGAAGAAATACTTATTGGCGTTCTACAATCTGAGGCTCGTAGTCTTGGAGCAAAAGACGCTCAACAAGTTCTTAAAGCTCTTCACCTTATATCAACATCAATCTAGGATTGATGAAGAGAAGGCCAGGGAAATTTTCTTCCTAAAATTTCCAAGCCCTTGGAGAGAAATGCTTATTCGTGGATATACCCCAGGTATCCAAGATAGCGTTGCAAAAAGGATGTCCTATGTGCATGCCAAGTTGATGGAATGGTGTCAACAAGCTACTGCACAGAAGAACGTGAAGAAGTTGAGGAGAATGAACAAAACCACCATCAACTGTGAAGGCAGTGATCTACCAACGGTCATTGGAGAAGAACCTTCGGTGAAACGAAGGTATAAGAAGAATAGGTTTCAGCCCTATTCAAAAGAAGGAAAATCCAGGAGAAAATCTTGGAAGCCAAGAACTATGTGGTCCAGACAGAAGGCCGGATCATATAAATATGGACAGCGAAGCGGTCCATCCAGGAGCAGATTTCAACCCAGAAAGACGGACCAGAAGACGGACCAGTCTCAGGGAAAATTTACAGGCAAGAAAACTTTCAGAAAAGCTCATGCTAGAGCCAATGAAAGTTTCAAAGATTGCAACTGCTGGACGTGCGGTGCACTTGGGCATATCTCAACCAATTGCCCAGAGAACAGGAGGATGAATAGATTCGAGTCAACACCCGACATCGAAGACGCGATCTATTTCAAGGATCTGGTACAAGTTTATCAGTTCGAAGATATACCCTCTGATGAGAGTATATATGAAGCCGAAGAGGACTTCGACAGCGAAGATTCTGATGGATCCAGTGATTCAGAATCCAACTGAAGAAGAGGTACATCATCAGGAATGTGAAGATAGAACCGGATATTCTAGCCGGACGATTATCTCACAAAGCCAGATTGATAAGATCATGAAGAAGAACCTGAGTATACAAAGATACCAAGGTTTTTCAGCAGGAAGCATAGACCAAGTTCTAAGGAACTTTAGTCTAAAGAGTCGGAAGCACCACATTGTCTATGGAATTTCCAGACGAGAAATGGCGCTACCGATCGAGCTTACGGGGAATCAAGTGGAGATGCAGTTGATTCCAGCAAGCGATATCCGGGAAGATCTATCAAAGATGAAACCGGAGGTTGCGGAAAAGATGAATTGGATCCACATCGGAGCAATTCAACTCGTGCTTAAATCAGCCCTGTTCGTAGGAGTCGATTCACCAATCGACATTGCCATATGTGACAGGCGAGTACGAAACCTGCAAGATTCTGTGATGGGAACCATCGCAGGAAACCTATGTGCTGGACAAGTGGTGGGGATTATCTATCCAAAGATTGCTTACAATCTTAACGACACCAGCTTCAGCAAAGCCCTGACGTTGTATCAGGACTTCAAAAGAAAGGATTTGGTGGAAGAAGGAAATAGACCTTATTCCATCACATATCAGGTATCCTATGCGCTTTCCAACTCCCATCATACTGAGTTGTTCTTGGGAAAGCAATTCATTGAGATACCAGATATCTTCAAGAAGGTGACAACGGCAATCTGTCCCGATAGAGTTGAGATTCCACGACTGAGAGACGTGGATATCCAAATTCAAGACAGGGTAGTCATAAGACATGATCAAAGTCTTAGATTACATTCTGGAAGATTATCATTCCAGGGAGATAGGATCATTTCTCAACCTTTGGGAAGGAGCCTGAGTCTGAGACAACCTGCCCAACCAAGGTTGTTGGACTTCAACAAGACGGTTATTACCATCAAATGTCCAGAAGGATGGAGAGGAGTAACCACCAGATTTGATACTACAAGATGGGAAAATAATTTTCCTTGTAATATCTTGTATTATCTGGAACAACCGGAGATCCATCACTACAAAGCCATGATCGAGATGGGTGGATGGAAGGTTGAAGTCAAAGGCCGAGCGGGGAGAGAAGAGAATATTCTTATCCTTGGTCTAGATTTCCTCGAGAAATACAAGCCCTGGAGAAGCAGGGAAGGAGGAATGGAGATCACGATCAATGAGAAAAAACTATTGATCGAATGACAAGTCCATTCTAATATACATTCCTATTGGAGTGTTGTATGAGAAATATAAGGCAGAGTATTTTGCTGCCTATATTGATTCAGGTGCAGGAATATGTACAGCAAGACGTGAAATCTTCCCAGCAGAAATAGAGGAAGAACTACCACGGATTGCAGGACGGGATTTCTCCAAAAGGGTCCTGATTCTATCAAAAGGAATCAAGGCTGTGGAAATCTTGATTGGAGGAGCAGGACAGACGCCTTGGTATAAGGTTAAAACCCCTCCAATTTATTTTCATGATACCGGTGCAGATATCTTGCTCGGTAACAATTTCTTGCAGATGTTCAAAAGATATATGCAGGATAATGAGAGGCAACGATTAGTGTTCACAACGCAGTGTGATCACAAAATCATTGTTCAGAAAATGCGAGGAGCATTTAATCGACAAATGCCAATCAATTTTCGCAGCAAGCGTGGTGATGAAGGACTACTTCGGAACCCGAAAATGCAGGACCAGCGACGATTCAATGAAGCGTTGTTGGATTATAGGATTAAAGGGAAACTTAGCAAGAACGATGAGGAAAATGTTGCTAAGATCCAGATCCTAAAGGTATCTTTAATTTGTAAAAATATAGAAACTGATACGCAGGTATCATTGGAAGATGTCAAAAGGAAAATTGTACGTTGTTACAATGAATCCTTTGGCATGGTGGGAGAAGAATCAACTCAGAGCAACCTTGAAGGTCAAACCTGACAAGGTTCACGAGTTTGTTCGATACAGGCCAATCTTGATGAATATCAAAGATCAAGAGGACATGAAAGGCATCATCAAGGAACACCTTGACATGAAGCTGATCGAACCGGGGAACTCACCATACAGTAGCCCAGGCTTCTTGGTAAGGAATCATGGTGAGATTAAAAGAAATAAACCTCGACTTGTTATTAATTACAAAGGTATTAATGACATTTTGGAATTCGATGGTTATTTCATACCAAGTAGAGAACACCTTATTAACTGCATAAGAAATGCAAAGGTTTTCTCAAAGTTTGATTGCAAGTCAGGTTTCTACCAGATTCGCATGGAAGAAGGGAGTAAGAAGTTCACAGCTTTTTCTACTCCACAAGGACATTACGTTTGGAACGTGATGCCAATGGGGTTAGCTAATGCACCCCAGATTTTTCAGAGGAAGATGGATAATTTATTTAAAGATTATTCATCATTTATGTTCGTTTATATTGATGACATTCTCATAACGTCAAAAGATATGAATGAACACAATAAACATCTTGAGATCTTTGCAGATGTTTGTTACAGAGAAGGGCTAGTACTGTCTGAGAAAAAGGCAGTTATAGCAACCCGGAAAATGGAATTTCTGGGAATCGAGATCGATGAGACGGGGATTATTTTGCAGGATCATATCGTGCAAAAGGTGAAAGATTTCCCAGAAGATCTCAAGGAGAAGAAGCAACTTCAAAGCTTCTTAGGAGTTGTTAATTTTGCAGGAGCATTTATTAAGAATCTTGCAAAATATAGGAAGGTCTTTAGTCCACTTCTAAAGAAGGATGTTCCATTCATCTGGACTGAAGAACACAAAGAAGGAATGAGAGTATTGAAAGGAGTATGTGGGAACCTCCCCAAACTTTCAATGCCACAGGACGAAGATGATTTAGTCCTGTATACCGATGCAAGTGATCATTGGTGGGCAGCAGTCCTTACAAAGATCACACCAAATGGAGAAGAACCATGCAGATACTGTAGTGGTTTGTTCCAAGCAAATGAGGCCATCAGATGGCACATTAACGAGAAGGAATTCTTTGCAGTTCGAAAGGCGTTTAAAAAATGGCCTTTATTTTTATTAGCAAAGAAATTTACTTTGAAAGTCGATAACACACAGGTTAAGGCTTTCTTAAAAAACAAGATAGAATCTAAACCTGAAAAGGCTAGATTACTAAGATGGCAAGCTGAATGTCAATATTTTGTTTTTGACATTGTTATTGTGAAATCTCATGAGAATGTTCTTGCAGATTTCTTGACAAGAGATGGAGCCAACTGAATGTAGC
This sequence comes from Thymus mandschuricus, assembly GCA_029379335.1. Classification (NCBI taxonomy): domain Eukaryota; kingdom Viridiplantae; phylum Streptophyta; class Magnoliopsida; order Lamiales; family Lamiaceae; genus Thymus; species Thymus mandschuricus. The sequence goes on along the minus strand of CM057075.1, from coordinate 35,709,866 downwards.
TCTATCATGATTGCCCAGAAACATCTCCGAGAGAACCTCGAGATGTTATCAAAAGAATGGGACGAGTGTGTCTTGAGGGCTGAACAAGCCGGAAAGATACAAGCTGTCGACAAGACGAAAGTCACCGACAGGATACAAGCTTGCAGGATGGCACAAACACAGTGCTGGAATGCAGTACAAGCGCCACTCCTTCGGGCGTCCTCTAAGGAAAAAGAAGTGATTCGGTTGCCGGCCCCTATAACGGCAGCAGAGGATTCAAATACCTCTAGCACAAGTCCTAAGTTGGTAGCATCGATAGATCTATCGGCCCAAGGAAAAGATGAGATTCAGGTGTCAAAATCTGAATCATCATGTCAACCCAGCACCTCTGGGGTAAAAGAGGGAGAGATCAATCTTAGGCCAATGACTGGCAAATCTAAGGTTGATACTAACCAAGTTATTCAAGTTTCTCCATTTTGGCAGGCATATCAGGCTAGTTGGGAGAAGCTTCTTACAAGAAGGGGATTAAATCCAAACCATTGTATTATTGATGGTTCAGGAAAATATCCCAGGGTGTGGATGAAGCCAGGTGCAAATCCACATGATATCAAGCAATGGTATGATTTTGGAGCTCTTGCTTCAGTTTCAACCATATCACCGGCGTTCGCAGAGATCAGGAATCTACCCAGGTGGATTCAAGAAGCTGTGTACGATTCATGGGCTAACAACGATCAACTTAGCCGCGGTGATGTTCTGGAGTTATACTTCATAAGTGCAGCTCCTGAACCAGCAGGAAAAGGGAATCACGAGGCCTTCCACTACATAAGGCTAAGGAGACCCGACGAGAGAGCCTTAAACAGTGTTAAGGCAATTGATGGAGATGCTCCACTCATCTCCACCATCTCAGAAGATGAAATCTCAACTCGACGAGCTTGGGGTTTATGGGTCTGCCTCACAGAGATGGACAAAGTTAAATACCAGTTCAAATTTTATCAGAACTCGGTAAACGGATCTTTCCTGTTAAACACTATAACAGGAAAAACCACAAGATTCGCAGAGGAAGCTTTCGAGAGAAAAAGGACTCTGCTATGGGAGAACAAGCTGGTGGTGAGCAAAGAGACTCATCGCAAATATTGCAACATGGCTCATTTCGGTCATTGGGATGAACGCATTTGTTCATCATGCCAAAACCAGAAGGAGCTGGAGTTCGGGAAAGGATTCAGGCCAAGAGCAGGCCGAGCCCGAGCCACCGACAAGAAGGAGTCCCAGGCGGTTCCAGACAAACGAACGCCAAGGGCCCCGGGGAAAGGCTTTCCCAGCAAAAGATAGTGGAGTCATGTGACTCTACTCAACAGGAGCCCCACTCAAAAAGAAGACGACAAGAGTGGGCTGCAGGAGAGTGACGTTCCACCAACAATTTCGGTGGAATTCAAAGATGGAGGTCCCAGACTCCATTCATCAAAGTTGCATTATCAATACCTTTCGGTGGAGATAAGGACAGATCAACCTCACCGGATGAATTATTATAACTTTCGGTGGATTGATTAATAAGCTGGCCCTCACCACTACCGAAATTTGCGGTGAAGGAGAAAGATGCCAACGACTTTAGCATCCGAGGCAATAATGCAGGATTAGGTAGATGCCATTCAGCATCTATATAAAGAGACGAAGGAAGAAGGAGAAGATCATCGAACATTTTCTTCAGCTTCTTCAAAATAAACTCTGTAATAGTTTAGTTTTCTTTTGCATGAGTGTTTCCATTTCCGCTACCATAGGTAGCTAAACAAGTTTGTCTCCTCCCAAAAGGAGATAATCATATGTAATATCTATTTATAATTCCCTAAATAAAATTTGGGCTTCTGCTCATCACCTGTCGCCAAATTTTAATTCTTGTATTTACCAACAAAATACTCTACGCCCCGGGTAGAAAACGAACGAGGGCTGTGCTGTTTGCTGCTGAAGGAATTCGTGGCTGGAACCATCCGGTGCTCCGCGTGGTTGGAATGCGTTTGCCGTAAAACCCAGACGGATAGGACCCGGCAGCAACTCGGTCAAAAGGTATGAAGTTGGTATTTTACAAAAATTTTAATTTTACGGAAGAGTGATGGGCCTGTTAGTATTTGCATGGGTAGGAGTGGAAATATACAAAACAAAGAAAAATGTGTTGTATAAAGGGTATTAATGTACTTTTTGGTATAGAGGGGTAGTTTGTGTATGGTTTTTATTTGAGGGGTATTTTGTATATGGTTGGTTTGAAGAAGGGTATTTGAATTTTCTACCCTCTTATATAAGTATATATACCATGATTTATTTATTTATTTATAATATAATGTATGAGTAGTACTCCATATATAAAGATTGGTCTATAGTAGTGTTACACTTACACCCCCTCTTTCGTCTTCAAGCTGTACATATATCTGAGTCCAGAGAGAGAGAGAGAACAGCTGATTTGGTTTCTGAGTCTCTCTGCACCCAAACACTTCTTCTTCTTCCCCTTAAGTACTCTTCTTCTTCTTCCACTGCGGATCTCAAGGCATTAATTTCTTTGGTACTACCATTTCATATACATACATATATATGCTTCACGTCTCTCTCTCTCTCTCTCTCTCAAGAAAGTAGTACTAGATAGATACAAGTTGAGCTTTCAATCTTGTTACTGTCAGATTTCAGTACTTCTCCTCTCCCCTCTCTCTCTACTGCACATATACCAACAACAATCTCTTCCCTTCCACCTCTCTCTCTTCTCGTTTACAGTTTACTACTACTAGTATTTCTCACACATATATAGAGAGAAAGGTAGAGAGAGAGAGAGAGGTTGACTGCAGTGGTTGTAAATTTTGAAATGGCTGGTTTCGAGCAGCAACGAACCCCAACTTCTTCATCCCGCTACGTTCATCATCTTCTCCCTCCCGACATGCAGGGCCCACGCCCACACCCCCCTTCCATTTCCGACCTAGACCGCTCCGCCGACTCCAAGGACTCTCCTCCGGCCGCCACCAGCTCCGGCGGAACCCCTTCCACCGGCCGCCGCCCCCGGGGCCGCCCCCCGGGCTCCAAGAACAAGTCCAAGCCCCCGATCCTCGTCACGCGCGACACCCCCAACGCCCTCCGGACCCACATCCTCGAGGTCGCCTCGGGGACCGACGTCGTCGAGAGCGTCGAGGCCTACGCGCGCCGCCGGGGGAGGGGCGTCTGCGTCCTCAGCGGCACCGGCGCCGCGGCCAACGTCGCCATCCGCCAGCCGGCGGCCCCCGCCGGGAGCGTGGTCACGCTGCAGGGCCGCTTCGAGATCCTGTCGCTGTCGGGGACGGTGCTGCCGCCGCCCGCGCCGCCGGGTTCCGGCGGCCTCTCCATCTTCCTCTCCGGCGGGCAGGGGCAGGTCGTCGGGGGGAGCGTGGTGGGGCCGCTGGTGGCGGCGGGGCCGGTGGTCCTGATGGCGGCATCGTTCGCGAATGCGGTGTTCGAGCGGTTGCCGCTGGAGGAAGAGGAGGGCGGCGCCGCCGCAGCTGGTTCGCAGTCCTCCGGCGTCAGCGCTGGCGGCGGCGGCCGAGTTAATGAAGGTGGAGGTAATGGCGGTTTGTTCAACTCGGCAAGTGGGAGTGGGAATGCGGCGGCGGCGGTGGCGGTGGCAGGGAATAATTATCCATTTGCGGCAGATTTGTTTGGTGGTTTGGGCGGCGGCGGCGGTGGAAGTAGTGTAAGGCCACCACCACCGTTTTGATTTTCTTGAAATGTGTTCTTTCTCTTTCTCTCTCTATTTCTATTTTTCTCTGGCTTTTGTTAATTTCTTTAATTTAGCACTAAGTAAGTAGGATTATTGTGGGAAATGGGAGACAATTATTATTGGTTGCGGTTTTTGTTAAATTAATTAATGGGATGAAATTATATAGCTTTTGCTTATTTTTTTTGGAACTTGTTCTTGTAGTTGTATTTTTCTAGTTTATCTGAATTTTTTTTTTTGGTGTAATCGAAAATGTAAGATTGTGGGCAAAATCTTATTCATTTGTTAGTTGATTTACGTAAAATCGTTTTGCTTCTCATGCTTAAGTAAACAGGAACATGGATTGGTTTAACGATTGAGTTAATGTTTGCAACTAAAGACACTAGTTTTGAGTTATTAATTATTTTCGAGTATTCCCACCGTCTTATGCTAATTGTTCATGTTTTTTTTTATTAAAATGTTCCGTTCGATTGTCTACTTAATTAAAATGAAAAAGTTTCTCTAACAACTAATATAATATATTTTTCACTATCAATTGCAGTCTTGTTTAATGTGGTTGCGAACGATTAGCATGAGACAACGAGAATATTAATCAAATGCTCTCATAACCCTTATTGTGCACACTTAAACAACACTCCTAGAGTCGATTCAATTTCGATCTTAAAAGTTGACTCAATTGATTTTCTCTCTTTCTTAGTTTCTTTGATGTTTCTTTTCGCAATTTGCTACTATAGCTCATTTTCAAGTGTCCTGCTTCCTAAGTTGAAATAGATTTTCGTGAAGCAAAATATTCGCATATATAAGTTCATGCTCATTTTAATAAATAAATATCAAACTTGTATGTGTTCAAAAGCATGACAATCCCGTCCTGTATAGAATCTATTAGGGATGTCAAAAAAGCTCGAGCCTGACGGGCCGATCCGATTAGCTCGAAAAAAATAGTGGGTTAGGGCTAAAAAATAATAGCCCGAAAGTAAAAAAGCCCGATATGGCTGGACCGAAAAAAGCCCGAGCCCGATAAAGCTGGCCTGAAAGCCCGGTGGGTTACCATAAATTATGAATTCATGACGTATTTCATTACTCTACTTATAAATTTGATAAATTAGGTTGTATTTTTAATTATTATTGAGTATTTTTAATTTGTTTTAATAAAAATATAACCTTCATTTTAAATTCTATACGTTTTTACTTCGGCGCTTGGTGAAAAGTAAAATAAAGATTGACATTCAAAAATATTTTTGTTAAATTCACAATATTTAATAATTTATTTAATTTTTTTATACAAGTATGTGCTAAAATAATAATTATTTTTATATTTATACGATATCAATTTTATTTTTTATAAACTTAATGGCCCGGTGGGTTAGCCCGAAACCCGGTGAGTTAGGGTTAGGGTCAAAAAATAATAGCCCGAAAGAGAAAAAAATGCTCGATTAACCCGATCTGAAAAGCACACAACCCGATAGGGCTAGCCCGAAACCCGGTGGATTGACCCATTTGACATCCATAGAATCTATATAGACACACAAAGTCTATATTTTGTACCTAAAATTATGGAGGACCAAAATAAAATATTTTATTTCAACTAATTTTACAAAAAAAAATCGCCTTTTGGAGTTGTTTGCTATATTTTCCCTTAGAGTAACTAATACAAGATCGGCTATGTATAAAAGATGCATAGTTTAAACTAGCATTCACATTTAGTAAGTGATTGCTTTTTACGTCCCATGCAAAACAAATTGATTTTCGTTTTAACTTGTCATTTCAAATATTATCTTTACATTTATGGATAACACATTCTTTCAAAAAAAATAAAATAAAAAAGTATGAATCCAACCATTTTCCTACACTTGAAAGAAACCTGACGTTATGAATTTGGACGAAATGAGTATAACATAAGTCGTCCAAGAATAATACCGAGTAGAGAAGAAGTGGGCAGCAAGCAGTCCTACGATTCTTGCCTAATTAGGCAAAAAAGGAAGGCTTCGCACTGCCCCATATCAAAAGTCACTAAAGCTTATTTCACTAAATACAGGCTAAACACCGTAGCTTTTGGCATCAAAAAAAGAAAAAAGAAAAAAGAAAGGTATAGATAGTAGATCAAAATGGTTGAAGGAATGTTTTCTCTCTTTTCTCTTTACTCTTTTTTTTTTTTTCCTTGAAAAATTCTTCCTTCCTCACCTAATTTGCTTACTACATTTGGGTTTATTAAACAGTAACAAAACCATTTACAACCCACTAGTTTTGGATTTATTTACACTCTCCGTCCCCTAATAAGTGTCCCCGATGTAGTGTAAATTACACTACATCGGGGACACTTATTAGGGGACGGAGGGTGTATTTTTAATTGCCAAAAAAGGGTTGTCCCCATTTAATATTCTCACTCCTAAAACAATAAATACCGCGCGATTATGATAGTAACGTATTTACACATGTTGCAATTATTTTTTTTAATTTTATTTCAGTAGATTGTTTGGGAAAATGTTGGGAAGACTTATATGCAAGATTTATTTTATTACAAATTGTAGTCCTCAAATGTTCTTTTTGGAAATTTAGGCCAAGACATCTCCTTCCCCGTCCACCCCTTGCAAAATGATACATTTCTTTTCGAATACAAGAATTAAGAATGGATTTATGCGTTAAAATAAGAGTGCATGAGCAAATAAAACCTTTTTTTTTTAGTATTTTTTTTACCCAATAACAAAATGTATCCTCTAATCAGTGACATACCAGAAACGTATCCACTTGCGAAGAAGCGGAGGGAGTGGTAAATTAAAAGTAGAATTGCGTCGCATCCTCTATTGAAAAAAGAGGCTATTAAAAAAAAAGAGTCTTATTTTTAGATGTTGGAATAAAGTATGATAGTTGGAACTTGAGAGCTATTTTTATAATGAAGAGAATCGCATTCATAATTTCACACACACTCTCCACTACAAGAAAAGCAAGATCTATTTTTCCTACGATGGAGTCATAAAATTCGAACACGAAACACGAATATCGCCATTCAACAAAGCAAACGACGCTGCAGAAACAAATCGACTTCGAAGACGAAGCATATAAAAAATGAGTCGACGATAAATTAAAACAGCAAACAATTCATGCTTACAGTGAAGTTAACCTAAGGTAATGAATGGGGCTGTGGCTAATCCTGGAAAAAGCCTCCATGCTGCTGATCTCACTAACAAGTTCAATATATAAACGAATACCGAGTAAAACCTAATTCACTATCACGGGTAGGAGCAGAACATACACATTCTTAAGGGTTGTAGCTACGGATGTTACCGGTGAATCTCTAGGATTAATACGATGCATATGTAGATCTAGATTGGCTGCTCGAAAGGAAGGCGGACATAGAGACGTCCGTGCAGGCTTACCACAGCAGAAGTGTGGGCTGGATGAATTCTTGCTGGTAAGTTGATAATCTGAATATTATGACCATATAGTATGTTAAAACTTATTCCAACACAAAATATTCGAGAATAGCCTCTTCTATATAGTACTCCCTCCGTCCCAAATCAATCGGCTCATTTCATTATTATAATAGACTCATTTGAATATAAAGTGAGACGATTGCTTTGGGACGGAGGGAGTAGTAGTGAATATGCAAAAATATGTAGGTATTTTATTATGCAAATAGGATAATTTTGATGAAAATTATGTCAAGTACCTTTTTGAAAGGCGTGATCCCCCAGGGGTTATCGATTTGCTCGGGCTGACCTGTTATGACCACACGTCCAGCAGGATCTGATTGAACTCGCACCTAACCCCACAAAGGCAGATTAATATGTTGCTTAGTATACACAACGTAGAAGAATTGAGAGAATTGTTCAATACGACGAGAAACAAAAAAAGGATACACCTATGACAGGTAAATGTTAGCATCATCAGGCTTCAAGTTTTCATTAGTAAGAAGCATAGAAACACCAATTTGAGCTGACAATAAGATAAAATAATCGAAGCATGTTTTCAATAGGACAGGTATTTGAACAAATTGAGGTGAGGAGAAGTCCATGAACATGAATACAGTGTAAGCAAACATCTACCTATTTGATTCAAGAAACTTCAAAATCGGACTAAACAATATCTGCGAAAATTTTATGAATACAGAACTTGTTTGCATTTTCATTTTTATCATTCAACTTACGTGAAGAATTATGAAGAAGATTTTTCTGTTCACCTATCCAGTTTTAATCATGAGATAAGAAAGGTGAAAGTGAAATTATGTGGCATTCTCCCCAAAAAAGGGGTCATTGAAAAAAAACACTACTAAACAAACAAAATCTGCCCCCTTTTCATTTTTCGAATGGAGATAGTGGGGAGATTGAAGAATTGCAATCCAAGACAAGTAAAGGAGACTACAGAGAGAGCACACACCTCCTCGCGTAACAACCCAGGCACAAGGGCGTAAACCTCAAAACAGTCTTTCTGCATGTTTAAAAAGTATATACATAAAAAAATCTTTAGTCTTTTAGTGTAATTTCAGAAAATTGAAGAAATATAAGACTGAGGCAAACATACAGCTTGGCGAACGCTAATTTTCACCCAATCAGCTGGGGGGCCAACATCCACAACAGATGGCACCAGTCTACAAATCAAAAGGAGAATGCAAATACATGTAAATTGCTGTCAAGTTGAAGGATAAAAGAGGCATTATTGCCAAAAGCCATTAGATTCACTATGCAATTTCTGTTCAGACAAGCAATCTTCCAATGAACTTAGCTCGGAATGTTAAGTATTAGTATTGGTAAAAAAAGTGAATCACATGTGCCACAAGATACTTAATATTAAGCAACAAAATTTGCATTTATTACCAATATCCACATACAAACTTCTTGGCAAGCAAGGAATTTTGATTACTGCTAACCAACGTGTCAGGAAAAACAGTGAATGAACTTTCTGGGACAGTATAGAAGAATCTTGTCATCCTCATCAATAATCATATCAACAACTGGACGCTCTCTTTCTTAACTTAATGAGAGTGTTACCTATCAAGCATGTTAGGTACTATATATATCATTAAAGATAGCCAACTAGCCAAAATAACCCAATCATGGTAGAGCAGTGTGTATCACATCACTCGTATCATTGGAAACATACAGAAGATCTCAAGTACATAAGCATGTCATCTTTGTCGAAAGTATGCACAATGATATGCATCTTAAAAACTGGATTCCTATTAAGAAATGGAAGAACTAAGATTTGAAGCATGCAAGATAAAGGGACATATTCTAACATAACCAATTACAGAGAACTTGTAGTCAAGACTTACGGCTTAGATACATCAGTTCGGGCAGCTTTATTTGATTGCTCTATTTCATTTGGTCTCTTCTGTTTTAACGAACCTACACAGTGCAAGACACAGAAAAGCCAACTATCACGTCATGCTTGTAGATCAGGTACAACAGATCTCCCCACATCTATAGCTTCAACAACATTGAACTCGAAGGTTAATACACTCGAAGATTTGAACACAAAAGCTAGCTTACTGATGCTTTTGAGATTCTTCTCATTCTTTGCCATATTGTTGAGATTCTTTTCCTGTCAAAAAAAATTTGCAAGAAAGTGTAACGGGAACACTGTTGCAAACTCTCAGAACAAATCAAGCTGAAAGATTATTTAAAGATGTTTTAGTACATACCTTTGTAACTGGATCCCCCACCTCACCAGCACCAAGGCGTTGGGCATGCCAACCTTGCATAGCACGGGTAGCAGAATCTCTTCTAGCCCTTCCTGGTCCTGATCCTGATCCTTGAATACCATTACCCTGAAAAAAAAAAAAAAAAAAAAAAAAAAAACTTAAACCATAATCCACGGGTAGCAGAATCTCTTATAGCCCTTCCAAGATAAAGTTCGGAATTATGAGAGAACGAAATCTAATCTTCTCACTTTAAGAGCCACAAAGGTGGAGAGATAATTCTAATGCACAGATAAGCCATATTAAACACAGGAAAAATAATGAGTCAGGACAAAGACTTCACACTTCCATTCTCAAAAATACAATGTCAAACTTCTGGGAACATGCACTACAACTTATTTCTGCTTAAAAACTAACAAATATATAGTCGGAATTCTTGAATGTAAACTCACCTCAACATCAGCACCAGAAACTTCAGGGAGCATTATTATGGGGAGTTGAAGCTCGCCACTTTGTGTTTTATGCCTTTCAAATTCCAAGAGAGACTATATTGTACACAGGGAAAAGATTAGGTTTTTATAGATAAAAGATAGCACCAAATTATTGATGAATCAGAAAAGAGCAATGCATACAACTATGTATACCTTGTTCATTTCATTGCTTTCATATTGACTAATAAGGTATATGCAAAATCATTTCAACATTTTTAAGCAATGGAAATAGAATATAGTGGCACAAAAACTTCATGCTGTTGCTATTGTGCACAACCAAAATGACATTTCAAAAGGTCTTCCCATTATTTTCTGCCTTCTTCTTTCTTTTTCTTTTTTTTTTTTTTTTTGGGGGGGGGGGTTGATCCTAAACATAATTGACTGTAACATCATGAAAAGTTAAAACCAAATCATCACCTTCTCATAAAAGATTCGAAAGGTCCACGAAACTGTTGTACAAGTCCTGCAACACGAAGAAAATAGAAGTGTTGAATAAACTAACAAAACCACTATGTTACATAAAAATAACATAATTTATGTCTTATTACACAGGCCACGTAGAACCAGATGGAAATTATAAATAAAGAGATGGACTCTACAAGACCACTTATAAGATGGGACAAAATCACATGATGAGAACTACAAAACTGAAGAGAAGCATAATTGACAATGTCTCTAGATTGTAAAAGCTAATTGTTTAAGGGGGAATTTACATTGTGTGTTATATTATAAAACAACATAATTCTGAATTGAAAGATTAGATGATAAAAGAATTTCAAAAATAATCAATCAATCAAAGTAATTGGTAGATGAGTCAATATTAACTTTATTCCATCCTATTACCCATTACCTAGAGTAAACTGCCCCTAAAAGAACTCGAGATACAAACAAAAAAAGAAGCATCAGAAGATCGCGGGAACTTTCAGGACACTTTCATTTAAAAGAAAAGGAGGTCCTTACTTCGGTGGATGGAACGACTCTCCTACCTGCCTCCATAACTTGGATCCAGTTACCTAACAAAGATCACCAGATTCATAAATTTGGCAGCTCAAGAGTCAAAATATCAGTCTTTTTTGTATAACAGGATTGCAAAGGCGCTCAACTAAATATACTTTTTAAAGAGGTCTAAGATTCTAATGGAGATAACCAACAGTAAGTGACCTATGCGAATACATTGACAAAGCAGTAGTATAATAAAATAAAATGCTATAAGTTTGTGAAGAAAATTCGTTAGTCAATATGGTAACTATTCTCTAGTTCAGCACAAATTCTAGTTGTTGGCCATGTCAAAAAAAGATTAAAATGGATCCTTCAGATAAATTATTCAATGACTTGATTATCTTATTATCATGGATAGACAGTATTACTAAAATTGACAGAGGCAGGATAAAGATGAGCATGGTGAAATTATTGAAGGTCAAAGGTAACATACTTATCTTATAACTAAAACCTGAGATAACATGCAATCTATCTTAAGAAGATGTCCGCAGGAAACTTTGTTATAACGCAGTGAGGTTCCTATCTACAAACCATAGCGACAAAGGTAATTGCAAAACCATATCACTAGACACATTAGAGGAGGCTAGTTAACGAATACTTTATCATCGTACATCTGTGAAGATAGAAACAATTGATGATCTCTTTATTAGACGTTGACTACTCGGATGAAACATAACCTAGAGGAAAAATTCAATTTATGTTTCCAGCGGCTTTCTTTTAAAAAATATCAAGTCCAAATTATATTTACCAAAGAGATCCATCTTATTCCTGTGATAAGTGAACAAAAATGCTCCCTCAGCATCTTTAAGCACCAGGACTAGGTTTAGTCGGAGTTTTCTTTGCATTAAATTTGCCTCATCTTATAGGCATCCACTATCCAGAATCTAAAATGCATTACGAGTTGAGGCACAGGCATGCAAACTACAGATATACGAAACACTTCTTCTTAATGCAAAAAATTGTAACATGGAGTACAAAGAATTTTAATGTGAAAGAACATTGAGAATATCAGAACATGCATACCCTGTCATAGCCTCCCAACCTAATTACGGCCCTCCATAACCTAGCAACCATCAGAGTAGGGAAATAAATCTTTATACAAGGACAACATTGTCACAAATCAACAACTGAGTATGCTTACTTCAAACAATTTAGTGGATGCCCATAAAACTTAGGTGGTTTAAAGTCCATTGCCCTCTCCCTGCAGAAATGTTCAAGTGCCTTCATGAATGCTGCTTGATCCTCGGGAGTTCCATCATCATCATCCCCCATCTAAAAATTCAAAGGAAAAAGAAAAGCACTGATATAAACATTTGGTGATTCCAGCATTACTTAATTACAAAGTAAATATTGTATCTTACGAAAGGTTGTGCTGCTAGACTGAAAACAGTCTTGGCTGTTTCTCCACTATGATCTGCATTCTTTTCCGATGAACATCTAACAAGGGCATTGGGTGTGAAAGGCTCATGCTGGTTTGCTAGTGAAGATTCTTCAGCATCAGGTTTAGCAGCACTTTCAAAAGTTTTCTCATTCCCATCAGTTTCGCGGCTCGTAGTCAATGATTTCACACCATGCTCTCTATCAACTTGCTCTTTATCAAATTGAACTGCATCTTCCATCTCTTCATCCTCACCTGGCCTAACATCACCTAGCTCAGCCTCTTGTCGTTGAGGCTCATTATTAGCAGAAATTTCCGTTGGAAGTTGCTTAATTTCTAAGGAGACATTCCCAGAATCAGCATTTTCCATTTCCACCATCATCTCACTAGCAACATGTTCAGTGTCATGGGTATCTTTGCCCATCTCATTGGGCTTCTCCACAGCATCTTCATTGGGTCTTTTCTCGACATCCTTCCCATGGATTTCATCCACCGGGTCATTCTTAGTCAGCTCATCTTCTTTCACCGCAGAATCAGTATCATCATGTTCAACCACTTCATTTTTTACATCGCATTGTTTCTCCACTGCACTTATAGCAGCAGTTTGTGCTTCAGCTGGAGTTTCAGTGTTTATTAGTGCTTCATCATGACTTTCGTTGATGGTTATTCCAGAGTCCAATTCTTTTGCTGGCTCACTGGTCTCATTCGCAGGATTAGTTTGGTCTTCCACCTCAGTCTTTACATCTATCTTGTCCGTAACTTCATCCATAGATTTATTTATGTATTCTTCGCCACTAGCTTCATTCACAAGCTTAGTTTGGTCTTCCACTTCTGTTTGAGTCTTCACATTTACCTTGTCCTTAACTTCATCTATAACTTTATTCACGTCTTCTCTACCATTCTCCCCCTGATTTACATCCTCGGAGGCAGCAGCTGCACAAGGAACTTCCTCTATAACTTTATTTACGTCTTCTCCGCCATTCTCCCCTTGATTTACATCCTCTGAGGCAGCAACTGCACAAGGAACTTCCTCTGCAACATTATTCATGTCTTCTCCGCCATTCTCCCCTTGATTTTTTACATCCTTGGAGTCAGCAGCTGCACAAGGAACTTCCTCTGCATCTTTATTCACGTCTTCTCCGCCATTCTCCCCTTGATATTTTACATCCTCGGAGTCAGCAGCTGCACAAGGAACTTCCTCTGTAACTTTATTCACGTCTTCTCCGCCATTCTCCCCTTGATTTACATCCTCGGTGGCAGCTGCTGCACAAGGAACTTCCTGCTCTTCACGTTCAACCTTAGTGTCAATCACTTTACACTCAGACTCCGGGACATTATCTCCTGAACCATTATGAAGTTTTTCGGCATCTTCCATCTCTACATCACTTTTGCTCATTTTGATATTGACTGAAAGATGTAATTATAGCGTTAATTAAGACGTTTTCTTATCGTTAGTTCTCAACATCACGGACAATGAAAAAGTAAAAAACCGAAACCTACATGCAAGATTGAAATACCAATAAAAATTAAAAAAATCCTCAACACGGAGCATGCAGGGTTCCTTAATTTTACTTTTATCACAGATCAACCAACCATTAACATTTCAAACCCTAATAACTCCGCCGAAGGAAGAAACGAATAAAAACAGAGTTAATTAGTCCAGACACGAATGAGAACCGCGAAACCATTCGTCACAAAGCAGAGAATGAACGCCTAATTATGATCATTCTCGATTCAGATAAGCTGGTGAAACGCAATTAAATCAGATTAAAAGAATCTAACGTATTCCGACAATAAACGGAGGCGGAGAAGAGCTCACCTGAAAAAACCAACGCGCGTCGTCTGCGGCGGCCAGAGCTTCAACGGCGTCGAGTTCCAAGCGCAATCGAATCTAAGGATTCGCCCTCTTCGGTTTCCAGCTGGAGCGAAATGAGGGGGCAATGTGCGAGTAAGCTGGTATCTCAACGTATCTGAAAAATTATACGGATTATTCGTAAATTGGGCGAAAATGAACGCTTAATTCACAAGGCGAATGAAAATTACGATGCTTAACTGCTTGGAAACGGTAGAAGGTCGGCGACGAGGTGGAGAGAGAAAGCTTCGCTCGGAAAACGCCAGAGAGAGAGATAGAGAGATGCTCTGTTTCTGCGGTTTGGTAGTTCAAAACTCAAAAGGAACGGAATTGGTTTGACGATGTGCAAACACTTGGATATGGGCGACAATTTCAAGTTGTCGATTTTGCCCCTGCTTTTCTGGATTGCGTCATTTGAAAATATTTTCACAATTTTATTTGAAAATAAAGTAACGTCGTTTAGAGTACAATACTATTTGTATTTAAACAATCAATAAGAAATTTAAAAGTCACGTCACTTAATGTAATACTCGAATTCGAGAGTTTTGGCGTCGAAACTGAATCCTTACAGTTAGGTCAACACACACATATTCGTCTCATTTCAATTGTTCTGTCCTAATCGAGTTATCCCACGCGAATTGTCTTGTTTCCTAAAATGTCTTTACATTTTTAATGACGATCTCTTAATGTTCACTTTTAACAATGCATTTAAGATCTCGTGTAAAAAAGAAATGTGACAATTGAAATGAGAAGAAGTATTAAATTTCATTTTATAACGATACAAAAGCACGTGTACATAATACTATATTGGCAAATTAAAAGTGATGTATGGATAGAGCAAAAAACCTAACTAATTACCTAAACTCGCGCTAAATACTCTCGTTTGCTTGCTTCACCATATGACAGTATATGTGATACATGTGTGTGTTAGTTTAATCGTATAAAATTAATGTTTGATACCTTCAACTTTGCCATATACTCATTTCACTCATGAACTTTAGGACTAAGTTTTGACATAGAGTTTTAATGTATTAAAGTATTGTTTGTGATAATATTTTTCAATTTTTTGCACGGGGTCTACTTTCTGAAAGAGAAAGGGTTTGTAGATGGTGGACAAACGAAAAGGAAAATAGTGTCTAAAAATTATATATAAAAAAAGGTGTTATGTGTGCAACAAACCGTATTCTATGAGAACTAATTGAAATCATAGTACTACCTCTATCTCACAAAAGTAGTCATACTTCTAAATGGCACAAGAATTAAGTAAAAGAAGAATGTGTGGTTGTAATTAATTTTGAGGAGAGAGGGTTAATTGTAACCGAGCACTCTTATTATTTATCATTATAGAAAGTGGACAAATATATAAGATAGACAAAAAAGAAAAAATAGACTACTTTTGTGAGATGAAGGTAGTATATACTACGAAACTAACATTACCACAACTGAGATGTTTTGACCGGCTTTTCAACAAATTTTCGAAAGACAAAAATAAAAATAGCAGTTCATTGTTAAGATGTTTCGCCTCCTTCTCATGAAAAATAATGTTTCGCCTCAAAATAAAAAGTCGAGAGTTTGAGTCATGTTCGCACTCGACACGAGGCCTCAAATCGTGGTTTTGGCTTGGTTTATTTGTGTGTTTCTCAGAGTTGATTCACAATCAAACGTTACCAGAAAAAAGGGAACGAAAGTTAGTATAATGAATGCGTACGAAACTAGGTTCGACGTTAGCTTATTCTTGGTGAAAATTAACCCATCAAAAAAAGAGTTGCTGCAACGAGCGTGCTTCTCCTACAAATGGGAAGGGGAGGTCATTACCGAGAGGACGTCGGTAACGGAAGCCATGGCGGAAAGAGCAGCTCTTATAACATCTTGCGAACATCCCGGTTTAACTATGGTGCGGACCTGCAATTTATATGCAGAAGTTAGGACGACGACGAGTACCTCCCTTTGGTAATATGTTTTCCCTCTAACCAATAGGTCAAGTGTTCGTGTGAAGCTAAACTTTATGAAAGTATGCGGAGTTTAAGTGTTTTGGAACATTAAAAAGACGAGATTAACCTTGTCGAGGTATTCTTGCAGTTTCTTGACGCGTCCCATGTAATCCTGGTCTTCGACGGAGAGGATAATGGGTCTAGCATCAACACCAGGTCCATCAAACTGAAGGGGCCCCGGGTTTCGGTAGATATCGTCCATCAACAATTTGGTTGCATTTTGTCTCAGTAACCTGCCAAAAGAATGTGATTCTTTAACTAACAAAAGCATTTATATAGCTGTACATGGTGCGTTTTTTCTTTAAATCTTGAATAAAGGGTGAAACTTTTGAACCGGACATACTCGTAGGCCTTCCCCTTCAAATCAACGCTAGCAGGATGTAATGCTGGCTGTCCGAGGATCGAAGGGCTCTTACCATAGCGCCTCACGGTCATCATAACCTGAGATACGAGGTACAATCACAAATTTCTTACCATATCAAAATCTTTACAAACTTTGCTAGCAAAGGGGTAGAAATCATACCGTTATAGGAGCAGCACCGCACTTCCACATATTTACGGGGTTCTTCAAGTTGGTAACAGTTGCCATATAACCATTCAGCCTAGCTGCAATTATGTGGTAGCCGACATGACCAAGAACCTATAATATATAGCTAGTCATTAAGATAAGAAACAAAAATAAAAATTGAAACGTTAGAATTATATCGAAAATAAAACTTACATAAGCATAGTCGCAGTCAAATTTGGAAGGTAGTGATCCCCGAGCTTGATAACCAAAGAAATGGCAAATTGCATTGAATTTCTTCCCCTTGTAGGTTCCTTCTTTCTGCAGAAAAAACTCGATCAGATGCAGAAGCATGCAGGATCCAACATTAGCCTTATTTTTATAGTAGCATCAATCGGAGAAATGAGTGTGAACACTAAAGAAGTGAGGAGGAAATCTCAAAGTCCAGTATTTGTTCAAACAATAAGGGAATATTTGAAGATTGATAGCAAATACACCCAAAAATTTCAATGCATATTGAATCAGAAGTGTTTGAGAATAATGTAGCAAATATAAATAAAAACGAACAGAGTTAGTTACCATTCGCTTATTCATTTCGATTTCAACAAGATGAGCTAAGAGCTTTTCCGTCTCAATCTGTTAAGGCAAAAGTAAAATAAGTTGATGTGGAGTTCACCTTAATTTAAGATAGCCATATCTTTTCCAGTACCTGAGATAGCTGTGCAGAATCATCTGATTCTGGGTGGAGAAGGAGCTGTAACACAAAATTAACTTCAGATCATGTAAAAAAAAAGGAGTTAACTACATTTACAGATCTGCATCATACCTGTTTTCTAATAAACAGAGGGAGGAATTCGAATAGTGCAGATGCCCATGGTGATAGTTGACGAGATATTTTGTCAGCAGAGACACCTTGCCTGAGTAGACCGTGAATTTCCTGGAGAGATAATTAACGGTTAAAGATGCATAATAACATCACATCTATATCATTTCAGAATATGGCACAAAACCTCAGGCTCCTCACCTAAGTTAAATTTTTTCGATATAGTATTCTTTCTTTTAAAGAAATCTCAAGTATAACCATTCTCGGACCAGGAGAAAAAATTATTTGTCAGCTAAATTTAGTTTGAGAAGCTATAGTAGGATGAGAAAATTCGGAAGCCAAGAAAAACTTATAAGCCAAAGTCCAAACCAGTTTACCTTTAACAGAGCATAGACTTCAGGTATACTTTCTATGAGCCCTTCAGGCAATAGAATTACACCATGATATTTATCTGTAAAGATAAATAAGAACTTTAGACGAAAGGATTAGGTGCTGCAAGATTGAAGAAACAATGAGAGCTCTCGATTTGGACCTTGTTCAGCCCTTGCTTGAACAGCGTCGCATATTTGTTTGGTGATGTCAAAAAGTGTTAGCTTCGATGAATCAACCTCTTCGGCAAGAATAACCTGTATAAGATGATCAAACCTCTTTGTGACTCAGAAAATATACAATATCCCAGAGCTCATTCGAGTAAAGGAAAACTTCAGATCAAAATTGGAGAAGAATAGAAAAAGGAACAAGTACAGACCATATTCGGATGAGACTGAAGTGTGCATTCTAGTGCAACTTGAGATGCCTTTCTCCCCATGAGTCTTATAAAATAATAATACTGCATGGACACAGAGAAAAATAGCATTTGTAAGCAAATAAAAACATTCTATTAAACTATGCACCATTTATCTTCTTTCAAAGAAAAAGACAGTCATGTGTGGTCAGCTGAGAAACCATAAAGAGATTTTTTCGGGTTAGCTATTATATAGAAATTTGCATTGGACAACAAAGGGTTCCAACAATTAGGTCGCGTCAACTGCTCAACAGACAAGTAACCTCAAGAATCTCTAGCAATAAGAAAAATAAAACTACATGATAGTAATTGCTTACTTTCTCTGCAGAGAGTGCATCAGTGCACACATTGCTGATCAGCTGGGCATTGACCTGAATAAGCAAACAAGTCTTTTTATCATTCCATTCTCTTAAAGAATGGACATGTAAACTTTCTCAGTATTTTTTTGCCGAAAAAAAATATATTTATAATTGAAAGAGTAAGTCAAGAAAATATTTAAACAGTACAACATGAGAAAAAATAATAGAGAGGGAATCACAATAGTGCATCAAGATCAATGTCATGAGAAAGAAAGCATGGTTTTACTTATCATTAACAGTAGCCAGTAGGTTATCACGTGAAAGTTTTCTGAGTTAATATATTGGAGTTGTGCATGCTAACAATAAGATGACCACAAAGGAGATGATGCACATTGTCATCACACTTCGAACCCCAAGGAACAGACTGGATAACTCTGGAGCATAAATTATTACCTTACAAACAGTGTCAAAACCCACATTTGTCTCAACAAAATGGTTCTTCAGGTCCCCATTCAGAGTAACAGGAATACCAACCACCTGAAAATTTTAGCTCTGTTTAACAATGGTCTAGAAGAAGGCAAACAAAATCAACAAGTCGAAGGTTGTCAAATTAATTGGATAAGAAGAAACTATAGGTGCATTGAATAGTTCAGTATAATAAGGTATAGTTATAAAACTCAATGAAATTTTTTACAAGCGATGTATTTGATGAAGCACCAATGTCATGTAGTATACCTTCGTCATGCACTTTCTATCTGCAAAAGTTTCTGCAAGCTGGGCAGCATCTGTGTTTGAAGTCACACCTTCACAAGCAAAACAAAGAAACGTCAAGAAACAAAAATAAAATTACAACATGAAAACTTAGGAGAAAGGAAAGATACCCCCAATGATGACAAGAGCATCAAGCTTCAAAGTTGTGCATGCATTAAGTGCTGCATTGACTTGTTCAGTTGTTCTAATTTGATCTTTCGTCCGTCCGAGTAAATCATAACCGCCTTTACAACATTACTCAAACAACATAAGTAATGAGATTTCAATTTGCATGTCAGATTTCATACAATTTAACTTGCATGTGAGATGTACCTTGGTTCTTGTAGGTTGAAAGAATCTCATCACTGATCTCTAAAGTTTTTTGAGCAAATAAACCTTCAGAACCACCTAGGAAGTACACAAGAGACTTCAATATATTGTACTTTTTACAAGAAATAACACTTTAGCCAAGAGGGAAGAAGACCTAAGAAGGGCACAATGATGGTAAGCAATCAAAATCATTATAATCCAAAACAAAGTCCACGACAATCCACTAAAATTGAGATTAAGGAGTTCTACTCAGGCAAACAACTGCACAAGGAAAAAGAGAGCAGCATAAGTATATGAAAAAGAGTAGACTCCTAACCCAAAAAACCGAGCAATACGCTTTTCGGGTTGTGCACTTTTAGAGCTTCGAAAAGGCCCCAAACTACATTATGTCCTCCAGGAGATTGTCTACCACAAAACACAATTCCTACCCTGCAACAAAATATACAGTAGGGTTAACTCATAGTAGTGGAATACATACCTAACTGCAATTATTCTTGAAAATTTTCTACAGTAGTGAAATGCATACCTAACTGCAGGGTGATCGGTAATTATTTGAGCATCAGGAACCTTAGCCGTGGCCCTGAGGAAGTGTACTAATGGCTGACCATACGTGTAAGGAAAAGCCCTACTTATGGTGTGAGCACCCAAAGGATCTGCAGCTGTGGTTGCATCACCAAACTCAACACGAACCGTCGTTCCCTGTCGAATGCAATCATATATTGTAAAATTCATAAAAAAAAATCAGCAAGCCAGACTCTCTTTTCTGTCTCATCAAGATGTGAACAGTCATTATGAGCTTCGACACTCCAAAAAAATCCATTTCGAACTAACGAAATCAAAGTTACTGCAGATTTCCGATCAATAATACATGTAAAACCAACTAGCAGAATGCACAAACTCAGCAACCATTTCAAGGAATTATTAGCTTGGCCTTTCATCCTATATAACAGAATTTACTCGAGTAATATGAGAAACCGGCTCCTCAATTCGAACAGTCAATCCTTTCTTCATCAGTCCAAAACCGAAGTACATTGCAAAAATCGGAAGATACACGCACAGAACACCAGAACAGAGCTCGACACAGCCAATCCAACTAATCGAAACTCTCACTAAAAGTCATTAGCACGTAAACTCAAACTAAATTCATCAACCGCGCTAAAACAAAACCTTACCAGTTCGCACCAAGTAAATCAAACCAAAATCAACAACCAAAACAACAACAACAAAAAACACACAATCGTAAAAGTATGAAGCGAGTATCGTACGAGCGTCAACTTTTATTCTAGAGAGAGAGAGAGAGAGAGACCTGAAGGCAGGGCGGTAGTTCCGGTTGGTAAAGCGATCGGAGCTTCTGCAAATCAGAGAGTTCTCTGGCAATCCCATAATCAGAATCCATTTCTTCTTCAAAAACCTGCTGCAAAAGTTATGTTCCTTCGTTTTGTTATTTTTTCCGTTTATATACACTCTGCAGAAAGGGGCGGCATTACCGACCACAAAATTACCGGTTTAGCCCTTTGCTTAGACCCTTTAAAATCGAGAACTCGAACTCTAACTCGAGATATTTGTTTTTGAAACTTAATTCTAATTACTAGGCCCACTAACGCATACTCTTTCCCGATTTTTTGTTAATATTTTTTCAAAAAAATATTAAAATGAGTACACACTCCTACGGTTTGATTATGCATCTTTTTATAATTTATGATATGATTAGAAATTGAATTTCACGAGAGAAGAACGTATGAAGTAGCTATTTTGGTCCTGTTTAGGTGGCTCGCACCATGTCAATGAAGTAGAATTTTGGTCCCGTTTAGTCATGCTATTATAGGTGAGAAAATTGTCATCCTACTTATTCAAAACTTAGACTCGGTTTATCTAGATGCAATCCTCGATTCCAGTTTCAATTACCAGCCACATCTATATCTTAAATCGAAATTCAATCTAAAAAAATATGTACAAATTTTAATCGGATAAGTGAACCTTAGACAATAATCGTAAACATGTCTAAAATCGTAATATATATAGAAACCAAAGAAGGAAGAAAACATATATTAGGGAAAAAACATTAGTGAATCCAAAAGTAAGTTCCCAAGAAATGCAAATAATATTAGTACTACTTTCTTAGTAGGAAATAATAAAGTTTTGTGGGCAAGAGATCATTAATGCAAATAGAGGCTAGAGAGGGAGGTGTAGTTTGGTAAGAGTATATATTTGGGATTTCCAGAAATGCCCCTGAGTCACCAACTTTTGTGATTCGCGAAAAAGAAGGAATAATGTGATCCGTATAGAATATCCATATCCATTCGTGACTACCTTTTACATTATTCTAACTATTATTCCCTTGTTATTTTATTTGATGTTAATTGTGGAGGGCAGCAAAGTTATTACTACCTCCATCTCACACGAAAGTAGTCCTATTTGACTTTCGATTTTACAGACACGTGTTTTCATCGAAACCTAGTACGAGTTCTAAAACATATTTTTAAAGTATTTTTTCTTTTACAACATAGTACGAGTGTCATAGTATCTCGTGAAAGAAAAAATACCTCAAAATTATATTTTAAAACCCGTACTAGATTTCTGTAGAAACACGTGCCCGAAAAGTCCAAGGTCAAACATGACTACTTTTGTGAGATGGAGGTAGTATTCAACTGGTTGCAGCAGAGTGAAACATAAATATCCCCAACTGATTTGTCCCGCTCCATGTGTACCGTACTCGTGGTTACTTATTCCCCAAGCTTATTAGTCGGTTATATGATATCCATCCAAAACTCCAATTCCAACAAACCGAAAGTCGACACCTCTCCCGTGATATCACGAAAAGCTCGAACTTGAGCCTCTACTAACTCACCGCCTTTTTCGAGTTCTCGTTTATTGATCATCTTTTTCTTTTCTTTTTTTTTTCTTTATTAATGATGTTTTTTTTTTTATAATTACTACACCAAAAGCAAAAGCAAACTAATTTTATTGAACGGAAGGAGTAGTTTAACCATCTACCGTTATAGACTAACAGACACACACTGATCTGGTTTTAACCTCTACCGGGAGATGAGATAAATGGATTCCAAGGGTAAAATTATGTTTTAATTTATTTCCAATTTTGGAAAGATGACAATCGAATACGGAAAAATGACACTACTGAAATGGGACAGAAGGTTTAATATTTTATAAATATATTAAAATAATAAAAGTTTTTTTAAAAAAATCTCCCATAAAAACGGACCACTTTGGGGTGCAAGCGAGTTGAGTTAAGATGACTCGTTGAGCTTTCAAAACTTGACTCAAACAAGAATTTACTATGGCAAACCAATTCTCAAACCCCTTTATATACTAATACCCCTCGTCCTACTTAATTAGTCCACAATCGAGGGGGCGTACAAGGCAGAAATAAAGGGGGCAAGGCAATTTAACAGATAGAAAACCTCATTATTATAGTAATCAACATAATAGCTAAGAAATCAACGGTTACCATGCACATAATTTCTGGCTAAAGAGTCAGAAGTAGTAGTTCTCATAGAAAAGAAATAAAAAGAAGAAAAAATAAATAAAGAGAGAAGCACAACAAAAAGGAGAGGGGGAGAGGGAAGAAAGAACATCAAGTGACAACACCTATTTCAACTCTCCACCTAAGAGACTAGCAGCCTTAACTTCATTCTTGATCTTGAAGCTTTGCATCTCTTGCTCATCATAAATGAATGGAACAGAGAACTCATATCCTCCTCATTTTCTGCCTTTCTTCGACCCGCGCTTTTCAACTCTGTGCTGTCGACGTTTTGCCGAAGACTCGCTTCCAGAGCTGACAGGAGGTGGGTGGGAAGGATTAACAGGTATATGATGATGCCCAGGAACCCAAGCAGGGAACCCAACAGCAGGGATTCTGCACAATTAAGCACCATGTATAATTAGTATTCAAACTTCGGGTGAAATCACCATGTTAAAAGGAAGCAAGTATCTTCCACGAATATGTAAAGCTCATAGCATGCAGCAGAAGTTGGAAGCATATGTGCAACTATCAAAGTCCAGCAACAATAGATTCTAACACAGCTCATTATGCCCAATGCTCATCACTAGAATCAATATCACATCAATGCATTTTGCGATAAAAGAAGAAGACTTCATAATCACATCACGGCATTATGACATTAGAATTCAAATGTGAGAGATAACACAAACTTTCTGATGGTTTAAGCAGTGGTGAAGATTATCTGATGACTAGAGTATAAGCAGTGGTGGTTTAAAGCAATGAAGATAATACAAACTTTACTATGCCCCATCACAACATTAGAATTCAAATGTGAGAGATAACACAAATTGCAGGTTTAGCAGTTGAAAGACTACCCAATCACATAAATGGCAGGATAAGGAGCTGTTTTCAGATGGATTAGGACTAGTGTAGGTCTAAAGTTTATTGTAATGAAGATGATACACAAATCACCCATTACAGCATTAGCATTCAAATGAAAGATTATTAGACACTATTGCAGTTTCCTATGGTCCATTAGCAAGATAAACACGAGTTTAGCAACGAAAAAGACTTATTCGTCACATATATAGCAGCTTTGGTTTAGAGTATTCAAAAATGGCATCAACGATAGCCTAATATGCTTGCTGCATCGTATAGCTACTTCCTCAGCTGCCAATCCATTGCTATTTAAAGAGCAAGTATATGAGTTCGAAGTTCTTACCCAACAAGAGCACAGCAGACTCCTGCTTGGACCTGGACGCATCAAATGCCTGGCTACTGTGCATCGAGAGACGTAGAGCTTGATTCTCAGCAAGACAGCATTGGAGCAAAATCCCCAGCCTCTTACATTCCGCTTCATAGTACTTGCTCTTCATCTCAAGATCCCTCACTAGCATCTTTTTCCTTTCCCTCGATCGAACAGCTGCATCTCTGTTCCTCATTTGCCTGGAAGATCACATACAACAACATAAACATCAAACCACAAAATCTCCTAAATTAAACAAACACACATGAGTAATTTGTTGCAATCACTAGACCATGTATCAATCTACAGACAAGGGTTCCAGTCTATACAGCATTCAAAATTGACGAAGAAATATAGCAAGTGGAATGCTCCTACACATAATCTAGTGGTATATTCTCATACAACATCGATAAAAATCAGTCGATGCTTTACGGAAGATGATGAGTTCCTCAATTTACATAAAAGTAAAGCAGCATCTCCATCAATCGAACAGAAAATCAACATGCAACGTCAAAGCTTAGAAGCAATACCTCTTCCGTTTCTTCGCATCGGGATCATCGGTATCACCATCATCCTCGGTGGCGCAATTCACCACCGCCTGCGTAGCATCCGCGCCATTCTCCTGGGGCTTCTCCCGCTCTCTCTCCTCCTCGCCAATGACGAGGTCCACCAACTCAGGACTGGCCGAAGATTCCTTGCTCCGATCCGACTCCGACCCGCTCAACGGGGAGTCCTTGTTCGGGGCAGAATCCGACCCGGGGAAACAATCCAGAAGCACCTCGGAGACAAACTCGTCGGCAAAATCATCTTTCTCCTCCGCAGGCGGAAAGAACTCGTCGTTCAATAGATACTGCTCGATGTCATCGATCGACAAAGAACAGCCGGAATCCGGCGACGTCGACAGCCCCTCCGCCGGCAGGAGTTCACCTAAATCGATATCGAAATCGAGTTCATCGGGAAAATTTTCCGAGAAATTTCCCCAGTCGATCAACTGCTGCTCATCTACCACAACGCCGCGATCAACCATCAACCCTAGGCCGAAGAGAGAGAGAGAGAGAGGGGGAAAACAAAGACTGAAACTGTAACTGTAAAAGAAGGAATTTACAAAAACTACAAAATAGCAATATGCGATCGGTGGCGGAGGTTTTATGGAGGGGAGGGCGGCGGCGCTGCGAAACTGCGAGGAGACTTCCGCTGCCTTCGCGGTTAAGAGAGAGGGTGGTGGATGATCTCAGCCGTTGGATCAACTTGCGGTGGATCGAGTTTTGTATTTTAGAGGGACAAGTCACCCAGCCAATCAGAATCCAAGTTTGGTCCACGTGGCTTGCTATGCAAATTTCTTAATTACGAATATTTTATAATTAATTTCTTTTTTAGTTTGGAGATTGGTCTCCACAAATATTAACAATAACTATTTTCTTTTTTCGACATGATTTATTTGAAGATAAAACATAGTGTTTTTAATATTTTAATATATATTTTATTAAACAAAGCAAAGCATCATATATTTATAAGAATGTACATTGATTAATCTTGAAACGAAATTGTATTAAGAATTTTAAATTAATATACAATCATAGAAATCGATGAATAAACAAACAAGTTACGACAATTTTAAATTTTACGATTCAAATTATATAACGATACGTATACACGAGTTAGTAAATCAGACTAATAAGTTGACTGATTGAATTATGGAGAAAACGAAATTGCTTTAATTTTCGTTCGGATACTTTAAAAGAAATTTAAAAAACGTGATTGTATGTTAGAACTTAACAAAGAGGTCTGAATAATTAGCATCACTTTTGTTTCAAATCTATCCCGAACTTTCGTACTTCTTCGATCAAATCTATTATAGCATAAACTATACAGATCAATCCTCAAACCAAATCTATCAAACATGAATTCGAGGACAAATTTGAAACAAAAGTGATAGTTTGAGATAGATTTGTATATGCGCATCATCACTAGCATAAATTCAACACCCTAAAATATACTTAATCGAGCAACGAAAGCCAGAATGCTACGAAGCAAGTAAATCCAATGTGATTCAGAACAAGAGCAACGAAAGCCAGAATGCTACGAACAATGTGATTCAGAACAAGAATAATGCAAACGGTTACATAACGGCTAATCCCACATAGGAGGAAGCATAGCAGTATGGCTAAACCTGCTACAATCTAAGAATGCTAATGGCCAATGGTAACGAACGGTATATGTAATCCTGCAATCAAAATCCCACAAGAAAAAGGAATAACATTACCTGTTGTCATAGTTGCATGTACACTGACTGTCTAATTAGCTAACAAGACATGCCACGCCACGCCTCCCGGGAAACAGAACGATGCGTGCATAAACACAAATGCTCACATGTGCACCGCATGTAATGAGAGAATGCCTATTATCTAGTGCTAGAAGCTTCGCCAGAAGCAAGCAAGAGAAGTTGCGGTCAATAAGGTAGGGATCAATACCAGTAATCCCGTAGATAAGTTCATACCTGGGCCCCTGCTCTCTTACATATTGTTCTTACTTACCTTGCACTTCGTGGCCCGGCTTGCCTTTAGCACCGACAGAACCGGAAGCGCCCCTTCTTTCAAAGAGAGGAGGACGGGTTTTCGGTTTTCCAGATGTAGCGGAACTTTACTTCTGAATTCCCTAAAAGATGGTTTCCAAAGGGAGACTAGCCTCTACTTTCGAGGCATCTCCCCCCTCGTTGAGCGAAGCCTCCGCACTGGTCCTGGCAGGGCACTTCCCTTTACTCCATAGGGCCTTACATTACAGTAGGTTTGTAGGGGCCCTCACATGGGACAAGTATGGAGCCAGCTGTATCAGCTTAGGGACGGAATCGACTCTTTCGAACCTGGGTGATCTATCCATGACCAGGATGAAGCTAGCTTTCTGTCGAGTCTGTCCAGGGAAATGGTCGGCCATGGACCGGCTGACTCAAACACAAAAGCTTCACTACTTCAACATGGATATGCTTGTGCATAAAGCTAATACTATATGAATGCAGCACCTCTTTTGACGTATAGATTTATCCCGAGAATCAAGACCCAAACCAGATGCCACAGGTTACTGTAAACATAAAAGCCATATCAAGGAATCCCTAAAAAGATGCAACATTTGGTGGCTGATGTCGAGACTAGGCTAAGATATTAAGATTTAAGTGATAGATCCTAGTCGGTGTGCACATTAAATTTCACAAAACTTGAAGACCTAAATAGAGCAAAGAGAAGGTAGCCTGTAGAACATACAGCTTAACATAACAAACCCCATTGTATACAATTATCCATACAAAGTGATAGTCTATCAGAAGTTCTACAGAATACGACTTCGAAAAACTTAAACCTCACACATTAAGAATCTGACCTCGGATGCTACGCATAATATGGAAAATTTATTGTTTAGCACTATGACTCCAGAAATCACAAATCACACACGCGTACATACATACCCACAAGATAAGCAAGTAGTTAGCTGCAAATATGATATGGAATCAAAACTGAACAATGAATAGAGAACTATGCTGGTTGCAGATTGTAAAGCCACAGCTCAATTCGATATTCTCCTCAAGTTACAAGGAAAATTACCATTGCCGAGTTCAAAGTAAGTTAGTCCATCAACAAGCTTCATCATAAAACTAAGCTTGAAAACGGAAAATGCACAAAAGCAATCTTGTCTATCACGTCGCCCATATCTTTATTAGAGATACATTCCCTAAGCTCCCTACAGACCACACATTTCACTAACTCTACAAAAATAAGGTGTTCCCCACACGAGCAGCTGTTCAATAGGGAAGGAAACTTGTGTTTGTTAACCAATAATAACCTGAACAAGGAGCTAAAAACAGCTACGAAGGAAAGCAATAAACGTTTATATTAGCTGACATTCAGAACTAACGAAAACAGCCACAAATACTCGGTACCAAAGTCTGAATCTTTTAGGAAAAACTAGAATGCTAATGGTCATATAATCTAATCCCGCAATCGTAAATCCCACAGAGAAAAAAAGATTCATAATCCTAAGTTATCGCTTGCACGTTTACCATCTAACTAGTTGGAACTACCAAAACATAGCAACACGATAAGGAAGTATGCAATGCGGAAAAGGAGAGTATAAACAAATACAACAATCCTTACAGAATCACTGCCCCTTCTCCTCCCTCTCTCGATTCCATTGCTCGATCCTGGCTCTACGCTCCTCGCTCCCTTCCCTGGCCGGGCTCCTGCTCCGCCTTGGACTCCCTCCATGCCTTCTCCTCTCACTCCCATACCTCCCACCATGCCTATCACCTCCACCGCCGCCTCCACTCCTCCTCCCACCGCCACCGCCGCGGTGATCCCGCCTATCATAATCCCTCTCCCTATCTTTCTCCCTCTCTCTCTCACGCTTATGATACGGAGGGCTAGCACTCCTACTGCGGCTCCTAGTCCCCCAAAACTTAGTATGGCGCGTGCCGTACAGCTTCCTCCTCAGCTCCCTACCGATCATCTTGACATGCATGAAATTGCAATACCCGCCGCGGTTACAGCTGTTCTCCTCGTACTGCCTGCAGGTAGCCTCGCGGAAATCGGTGACGGGGGAGAAGTCCGCGATGATGGGGCGGCCGGAGTAGAACCTCCCCTGCAGCGCGTTGAGCGCCGCCGCCGCCTGGTCCTCCTCCTTGAACTGGACGTAGACGTTCCCGATCATGTGGTCGGCGAGGTTGTCGCAGACGTTGAGGCTCTCGATCTCGCCGAATTTGCTGAGCTCCTCGTAGATGTCCTCGTAGAAATCCTCGAAATGCTCCTGGATCTTGTCCGGGTCGATCGGCTGGCCCTGGGCGTCGACGCCGGGGGTAATCATGTCGGGGCGCTGGTACATGTTGGAGAGGAGGAGCGTCGGCGAGATGGTGGGGCGGTTGTGGAGGCGGGAGCAGCGGTCGCCGTGGCGGCAGGCGCCGATTTTGAAGTAGAAGGGGCAGTTGACGCGGTCCTTCTCGGTGCCGAAAATGGAGGCCAGGTGCTCCGCCATGGTCGGAGAGCTCGGTGGATCGAATCGGATTGAATTTTTGGTTAGGGTTTGAGGAAAGAGGGCGAAAGAAACCCTAGAAATTGAATTGAGGGAACATGGAATTGGATTGAATTTTTGCGTATAGTGGAGAGTGCTTGCTTCAGTACTTTACTGTTTTAAGGAAACAATACTTTTAAACCGACAAAAATGTCTCTATTCTTCATTTCCGTCTTATGTTAATTGTCGACTACAAAAACCGCACAGTAACCAATATGACAATGTATCATAGATAAAAAGGGTTTATATTATATTAATTGTGTGACTATAAATAATCTATTTTTGGAAAGTGAAAAATTAAATGACATATCCTAAAACAAAGACAATTAGATAGAGACAAAGAGATTACTACATAAGTTAAAATTTGAAGAACAAAACGCAATACTAGAAATTTATTTGGATGTCCCTTATATTTTCATACGACATTCGTCTCTAATATTCGTGCACAACATCTTTCGACACGAGTTTTAATATTATAAAAATAGTGTATATGTCGTAGACGATGAAAAAGAAAATTTGTATACAAATATCACAAAGGGTAAGCAATCATACCAATATATTACTCGCTCTGTCTCATTGCTGTTGTCCACAGAATCGCAATAATAATACGAGAGCAAATGAAAAAAGAAAAAAAAAAAAAAGAAAAAAAAAAAGAGCAATATGCAACAGCATAAATCAACAACAGAAACTCAGTTTCCAATAATAGCAAGCAAAAATGGCTGGATTTGCAAGCAAGCAAACACATTGCAAACTGAATAGATATAAATGAGAGAAAAAACCAATCATCCTCAAGAATCATTACAAATGAAACTCAAAAAATCTATAATATATGTGATTGTTACAAACAACATCGAAGTGCAAGGGATGATATCATGCTTTCGAGGAAGAAGCCGATCCACCAAGAAAGAATATCAACGGAGGTGAAGCCTTATCGAGGCAGAGCACCTGGAGGAAAGTTGCGCAAAGGATTCTCCCTCAACAGCTCCGTTTCTCTGAACGAAAGCCAGTGAATACCACGAACAAACTAATAGTTGAAAGAAGATGATAGATGACATGTTATTTGAACGAGCTCATAACGAGATTGATGTCTTACCTCTTAATATCTTTTCCATCCCCGGGTCTGAGATGCAGAACCGAAGACTTCTCCCCCTCCTTGTCTGGTTTATTTTGTCTACAAGAGAGAAGTAGTTCGAAAATTAGACCCAAACAACAACATGCTTCAAATGTAATGAGCAACTATGAGGTCTCAAGAATTACTTATTGCATTCTTCGTCCACAAAGATCTCAATGCATGGGCCAGGAGGCGGTCTTGGTATTCTTTGACCTGGTCTCTGGGGAATCTGCGAAGAATAACTTTGATTATACGAAGCCATCTACCATTTGTGAATCATGAAGTAGATTAATGTCCTATGTTTTTACCTTATTTGATGTCCACTTGGAAGGAATTGCATTGTTCTCTTTATTTCTTTCTGCACGAGCACCAAGTGAGTGCCATGGTTTCGTGTCAGCCTTGGACATTTCCGGGTGATGACTGGATACTGAACTATTGGTGCTGTCCTTAAATATGGCGAATGTACTGCCAGTAGCCATAAAAGAAACAGTGAAATACAAGTATAATTGTACTAACTAGGATGAATGCATATTAATTAGAGTAATCAGCTCAAATTTGTATTTCTTTTCTGTTTTGGTTCTAAATTCTAACCTGTCTGGCTTCTGTTTTTTCCTGAAAATATCAGAACTCTCTGGCACCTGGTTTCCTGATAACCATACGAAAGTATTAGCCGCATACTACAAGCAGTAATTTGCAAAAATAAAATATGAAGTCAGTAATGTCTAATGCCTATAGAGACATACTTGCTTGTTTAGCCAACAAAGTTCCGAAGCTTCGAGCTGAAGCATGGTTCTCTGTTGCATCATCCTGATAATTGCAATAGGGTCATCACAGGAATCAACAATAGAAATGGGAAGGGCAAAATGAGAAGTAGATGCAACCACAATGGAAAAGAATTGCTTACATCTGTAGCTTTTAGCTGTCTCATTGAACGAGCAAGAAACTTCTTGTAAGCTGCTGTCAGTTTTTCAACAGGCTCGGCCTTCCTGGTAGAGAAATGAAAATCCACTTTGTCATAATATAGTAGAACAACAGAAAGATTTTCATGACAAAAACAACTTTCCTTTTTTGACACTTCAATAAGGTATTTAACGAACCACAATACCGACCCCCCTACTCAAAAGGTAGAAAGTGAGGATTTTATCAGGTGAGCTCCTGCATTTTCCATGAAATATTATACTGCAGCCAAAGCTCCATACATAGTTTACTTAACCTCTTTACAAGACCCTATGTAAGTTATCATAATCCGACTAGATACCTATATTTCTGTATCAATTATGTATCTTGGAAAATCTGAGCATATAAATGAAGGCAATAAAGAATCTAAGTATCTTTATACTCCTTAATGTGTACTGGTCTATAATTCAGAGAATGAATGGTTCAGGCCAGACTCTTACTTCACCAGCACCTAGTATTCCCTCCAGATATATGAACGAGTTCATAATATTACAACGTGCTCATTTACTGAAAAGCGAACCTACAAAACCAATTGAAGCTTCATTGGTACAAAGTGCACCGTCAAACTTTCAAGGAAAACGGAAAGCAGAGAGTGGAAAGTGGATTATGAAGGAAAACAACATTTGAATGTGTGTGTATCTGCAAGTGAGATATGCTCAAAGAAACGGAAGGCCAAGAAGCTTTCATCCCAGAAACTCTCAAGCATTGATAACAAAGCTAAGGGGCCAGAATCAAAAGGCTTACATAGAAAGCCCGCGATTGAAGATCTCGTTTGCAGTCTTATTCTTATTCTTCTGTTCCATGAGCAACGCATATGAAATGTAGAACGACGCATGTGTTACTCCAATGTTATTTGCCTCCAAAAAACTATATATGACTTCGGCATCAACACAGTTTTCAGCCTGTTTTGCCATTTCATATAAAATTATATCACCATCATCATCATAAGCACATCAAAACACAGTGTTTACCTACAAAAACAAGAAATCGAAAGAATACTCACATATTCCAACCATACATTCAGGTACCGAACATCATCCTTGTATCGTTCATCGTGCCAAAATGTACGAACGCACTGTTCGTATATCACGACCAACCCTGAACAGTCGCCACCGGGCGGGAAAGCTTCCTGAACCCATTTGATGCACCTTTCCAAAAATTAACAAAACAAGATAAGGACAAAGAAGAAGGAACTGATTCAGCTAATATCTCTAACTAAACTAAACTAGATCCTCAAATGATTAAACACACCAAGCTACATTAACAAATGATTACTCACTGGATCCAGGGCTCGAGAGGGTCTTCTCCGGTATACTCATCGATCGCCTCGATCAACTTCCTGTTGAAATTCAAATTCCAACAATCAGATTCGAGAAAACGAATGCGCACTATTCTACAAAAACGGCGGATAAATCAACCGAAGAAGAAAAAAAGGGCAAATGAATGGGGGAACCTCCGATGGTGAAGGAGAGAGGTCTTGATTTGGGAATGAGAGCTCGATTTGAGGGCGTGGTTGAGGAGACGAACGTTGCGGCCGCGCTTCAATGGTCGGACGTTTTCTTTGTAGAGCTCCCACTCGTTGCCGGTCTTCTCCTTCGACGCTAGAAACTCCGTCTCTGGATCTAGCATCACTGCCGCCGTCGGCTCTTCCAATTTGCCGCTCGCCATCCTCCTCCTCCTCCTCTTCTTCTTCTTCTTCTTCTTCTTCTTCTTCTTCTCGGTTGAATATTGCTTGAATATTTTGAAATTTGAAATGAACAGAAAATTGTTTACTAGCCGTTACTAAATTACTGGGAGCGGTGAGTTGGGCCCACTTTTGATGAACTTTAGTAATTTTTTATTATTACTGGACTCTTTCATAAAGCCCATGTAAAAGAAAAGCAACATATAGTCATTGGATTATATTCTAAGCAAGCTTCAAACATCCAATCTCGAAAAGGCTTGTAGTGTGTATAGGGATGTCAATGGGCCGGGTACCCGTCCCATTAAGCACTTCCCAAACCCAAACCCGTTAAAATTTTGTATACCCATACCCGTTCCAAACCCGTTTAAAAATTCAATTTTATTACCCATACCCAGCCCAAACCCATCGGGTAATACCCGTTTATTACCCGTTAAACCCAAATAAAATTAATAGTAATATTTTTTAATAAAACAAATTATAACTTAATATATATACATACAATAATCAGAAATTTTAATTTAAACGTGTGCACCTTGCACCTCAATAAGTGCTAACGAACGATATACAAAATGTAAAACAAATATCAAATTAAATGTTAACAAATAACAAAACTAACTATATATGGTTTTATCAATTAGATTTTTGAGATATATTCTTTCAACTTTATATATATTAATAAAAACCTTAAAATTGCCAATAGTTATAAATTTTTTATTTAAAAATATAAATATAGTTTTTATATACATGTGAAATATATATATTTACCTATATATAAATGGGTTTGGGTAGTGGGTTCCCAGAGGTGTATACCCATACCCGACCCAAACCCATTTTGGGTATCCACTTTATTACCCATACCCGTCTCAAACCCAATTTACAATACCCAAACCCGTCTCAATTGGGTTTGGGCGAGGCGGGTACCCGCGAAAACCCGACCCGTTGACATCCCTAAGTGTGTATATTCATTTTTCGAGTCTTCGACGTATATCGACATAGTATTTTTTTTAGCTGCAACGTAAATGTACACTCACTACGTTTCTTGCGAATGACCATCTTTCCTTATATAGTTGTATCATTCGAAATGACTTATTTCATATTCTGATGCAAATCATGCAATAACCCGCCATGTGAGGTTCAATTCGATTATCAATCAATCGTATAATCAACCCTAAACCCAATTCCACGAGCTACCAATTTGCATCATAAACGAGTGTGGTCGTCGCCTTATACACTAGACTCTCGTTTCTTAAAACCGAAATGAGTATATAGTTCGAGAAGTTTCAAACCGACCACCCCTCCAATCACGTTGCATTATTAGATAAACATAACCATCTCATTCATATTATTATCAACTAAATATTCCCGTGCTACCCTTCATAACCATGTTTTCCCATGCCATCACGGAAGGGCATCCATGTAATTTCACTTACAACCCGGCCCCATTTTCTCCACCACATTAATCGATTCACATTTCTCCTTCTTCACCTTTTGCTGTTTCACGCACGAAATCAGGTCGAAAATCCCCCTCCGATGTCTCCCGCTCTAGCCCTAGCCGCCTTCAATTTCCGGCCGCCGCTGTTCTCATCACCGCCTCCGTCTCTCCGATCCGGCCGGCGAGCGGCGGGCGGGGTCAGGTCGGAGATGAAGGTGTACAAAGGAACGCACATGAGGGAGCGGCGGCTGACGGAGATGATCGAGCAGAAGGTGGCGGAGGCGAAGCAGGTCTGCGGCGAGGACGAGACCTCCGACGAGTGCAAGGTGGCGTGGGACGAGGTGGAGGAGGTGAGCCAGGCGAAGGCCGATCTCCGCGTCAAAATCCACCAGTTCCAGCAGGATCCGCTCGAGCACTTCTGCCAGGAGAATCCAGAAACCGACGAGTGCCGCATTTATGAGGATTGACGACTGTTCTCCGATCGATCTGTTCATCCGCTGCTTGTAAAACTATATATTCGGTAATTGTTTGATTAGCCTTAATCTTAAGCTTTCTGTTGCTGTAAATTACCGGTTTATGGTTGTACTATGTTTGATCTTGTGTTAAAACTCATATGCGATGTAAATCTGGTGAAAGCAGAGCGCTGCAATTTCTCAATTTGAATCTACGAACTGTTTATTTCACATGTTAGGAAGTTTTTGGATAAGCTTTTCCTGATTTTCCTTTTAATTTTTGTAAAGTTTTCTACAGTATCGTTAATTTATTTTTGGATATAATTGTAGTATTCAGTTTATCCACCAGCAAACATGCACATTTCAATTTTAGGCCTTCTCGAACATGCCAAATTCATACAGATGTATAGGTTTATTTGTTCAAACCTCAAGAGTTCTTCTTTCAACTCATTATCGTGAAAAAAATTGGTGAATTTTATTTTGTTCTTTCATTACAATTATGAAGTTTATCAAGGAATTGGAATACCCTAAAACAAAAACGAAAATGCTGTCGACCATCCTTATATTCGAGAAATTTGACGTGATGTTTAGGTTATGTGCATAATGTGTTCTCTTTAATGGAAATTAGATTTACAATAAAAGAACAAGTAAACTTTGTCCCTTATCTATTTTATCAAATATTTATGAGGTAGAAAAAAGTTATAATAAGTGATATTATCACCGAATTTCAAATGGATGGGAACTGCAAGACCTTTAGTCTCGATAATTAAAGTAACATATGTACACTTCACATTTATCATTTACTTTGTTGAATTTTTTACAATAGAAATTCAAATGACGTATCGTGGAGGAACCAAACTCGATACATTTAGCGTCAAAACTTATTCTTTATCTTAACGTAATTATCACTCAAATAAAATTGTACCAATGTTTATGAATTGATGCTCAACTTCATAAACACCAACAAACCTTCCATCCGACGTGGCATTACAAAAGCCGTTTCTATAAATGTTCTAGAAGAGCTAAGAAACTACAATAACAGAAAACGAAAATGGAAAATCAAATTAGTGGCTGAGGAGTGAGGAGAAGCAACTCCCACTGTTAATCGGGGATTCACCTTAACCGCCGCAGCCATGTCCGTGCTCCGTCCTCCGCCGCCGCTCCTCCGCTGCGAACGTGCGGCTCGAGCTTTTCCGAGCTCCGTTTTCCGCAACTCCTTCTCCCGCTTTAATGCTTCGTGGCAAGAGGTAAGCTGCAAAACTAATGCATCGGTTCGCCTGATTTTCTCCCTCTCTCTAAAAACTGCTGGTTTGTGTGTAGGTCGCCGGAGTCGTGGTGTTCTCCGCGATTCCTTTCACGGCGGTCAAAGCGATTGCCAACAGTCCGGTGGGAGAGGAATTGCAGAGGCGAATGGAAGAGAAGAAGAAGATTTACAAGGACAACTCCTCAAAACTGAAAGCCCTCTCCGATAGAGCTAGAACGGAGAGGTAGTCTTTTCCCCTAAACGTTTTCCCATTTTCTATTATTATTTCGATTTCTGCTGGATTCTGTAGAACTGAACATCGATCTACTCCATTCAACCTCAACTTGCAGCGAATTTACCAAATTACCATTTTCTGATGGAGTTCTCTATTGATGATTCATTATAGGGATGAGAAATAGACTAGTTTGTTTGTTTATTTGTAAAAATTTAGAGTCTGGAACTAGGATTGCTCTGTTGTTTTCAGCATTTGGTACGGGGAGGATCGCCCCCGTTGGCTTGGTCCGATCTCGTATGAGTATCCTGCGTATCTCACCGGTGAACTGCCCGGAGATTATGGTTTCGATATTGCTGGTTTGAGCCAGGATCCCGTGGCATTGCAGAAGTATTTTAAGTGAGTATTTTGCCTCTTTGTCAAGATGATATATTCACATTGCTGCAATACATACTTAAATGAATTTGGCTTTTGCATTACTTGTATTGTGTGTGTGATTTGATTTTCTTAGATCAAATTATCCTTTGTTGTTAAATGGGGTTATGATGAAAGTAATTGGTCTTGGCGATCGTTATATATGGTTTACCTGGAATTGTAGATTCATCGTCTGAGGTTGAGAACCGACTTATTTATCTGACAAGACTGTTGCTGTGTAGTTTCGAACTTCTGCATGCAAGGTGGGCGATGCTTGCTGCGCTTGGTGCTTTGATTCCGGAGATATTAGATCTGGTGGGAGCATTTCATTTCGTCGAACCTGTTTGGTGGAAAGTGGGATACTCGAAGCTTAAGGTCCGTATCTTATGAGTTCCATAGCCTCTCATATGATTGTGTTACAGTGGAAATGCATTCCTCTGCGCATCAATTTCAAGGATTGATTCCGAAACAGCTTTTATTTAACAAGCGAAAGACGCAAGAACTTGATATGTTTTCGATTTAAAGCTAGAGAAAAACCTACAGACTGTAGAACTCTTGCATGGAACCGATCCTGGTTGCTTCTATTCCTGCTTTCGTCCCCTCAATGTTCTTCTCTGTTTACTTCAGAATTCTTTTAATTCGGCCGTTTTTCACTCGTCGTTCGTTTCTGTTTTGATTCAATTTGCCAGGGTGACACACTGGACTACCTCGGCATCCCTGGTCTCCATGTAGCCGGAAGCCAAGGAGTCCTCATCATAGCCATATGTCAAGCCCTTCTCATGGTAATAACACTACCACATGACCCTCTACAAGCTTTCATTTTCAAACTTTTAATCGCTGTGTTCATGAGTCGAGAGTCCGTATGATTTTCATTTTTCTCGATTCAAAATAAACACAGGTTGGTCCAGAGTACGCGCGATACTGTGGCATCGAGGCCTTAGAGCCTTTAGGCATATATTTACCTGGAGATATAAACTATCCAGGAGGCGCACTTTTTGACCCCTTAAATCTCGCCCAAGATCCGGTTGGATTCGAGGAATTGAAGATCAAAGAGATCAAAAATGGGCGCCTAGCCATGGTTGCGTGGTTAGGTTTTTACGCTCAAGCTGCTCTAACCGGTAAAGGACCTGTACATAACCTCCTTGACCACATCTCCGATCCATTACACTGTAATCTGCTTTCAGCTCTAAAACTTTTGTAAATTTGTACATGATGTTTATATCTTGTATAGTCCCTTCAATTCAACTCAAAATACTAGATTTCGATTGGAAATAACATTGATTTTTGACAATACTTCAAAATATAATTTTTGTTTCCAACATAAGATCGAACTTTTGTCAGAATCCGAGACAGATGATACTTCAAATTCAATTTATGCTTCCATTGCGACTAAATAGCACCAAAAAAGGAGGATTTTTGCCCTTGTCGTAGAGAATACGAAACGATGTTCTTCAACATATACGTTACCCCATTCATCCCGACTAACATGAGGCGTTTGACAGATTTCAATTAAATGCCTCGTGATACGTATGAGACCAATTTCCAAACACTCGCAAAAGTTCAGCAAAGCCTAGCATCATTTTTAAGACGTTACATGAAGTCACACGGAACGAAATAATGATTTGGTAAAGGAGTAACACCTAAAAAGAAGACCAAGAATCCATTGTAGAGAAGAGATGAAACCAAATTGTAGGGAAATAAACACTCACAACTCAATCACAAAATTTGCAGCAGGTAACATATCTAACAGCACACAGTTTTATAAATTATGTAAATGAGATTAATCCGAGGCATTGAGTTCTCACACCATGAGTCGTATGACGTAACGCCAAAAAGAAAATCCAAACCCCAATTGCACAAAGATTTTGATCATACTCCAATGGTGGGCTTTCGACCATAGAAAAATTTAGACTTTGATGGCATACTTCCTCAAAGGGAAGTACATTTCTTTCTTCTTTTGCTTTTCCGTCTTCAACGAAGCCTGAAATTATAGAGTTGAATCGAGGTTCAAATGCCGCAAATTGGTTTACTGGTTTTCAAAAAACAAGAAGCAACTTGACTACACGAGTGCAAATACATAACTCTAGAAACTAGATTTCATTGCATTTTAGGAAATCAATAGTAAGGAAAAGGTATGTGTGCTAATCAAGTCTTAATTGTATAAAACTAACCACTTAAACCGAGCAGAATTCAGGGGAATCGTGGAAGTGATGTTTTACATCAGAATCGAACTATATGGATACGAAATTAGGAGCCTAGCTAAACATCTTCAGCTTCTAAGCTACTGCATACAAGGACTATAGTTCTATGAAATCGAACCGAGGAACGTCGTTATGCATTCATTTCATTCATATTAAGGAGAAACGGAATGAATTTGCAAATACCAAACTCATAACGTTCTAAACATGAATGAATCTCTACCTTCACCAAACGGAATGAATCATTACCTAAGTACCTTTTCAGATAAAATTCAACCTCAAAATCTCGCAGAACTTAAGATACGATGAACTCAATTAATCAAAGCAATCAAATCCACATACGAAACGAATCAATGAGTAAAAACACAGAACATTTTAAAAAATTAGTAAAAATACCTGATGCTTGGTTAGGCGGCGGCGGATAGCGCGGGTCTTCTTGGGGCGGAGATCGAGAGGCAAATACTTCTTATTCTTGTACGCCTCGCGCAGCGCCGACTTCTGCTTCTGCGAAATAACGGTGAGCACCTGCGCAATCGACAGCCTCACCACCTTGATCTTCGACAGCTTGTTCGGAGCTCCGCCGGTGACTTTCGCCACTCGCAGCAGCGCCAGCTCCGCCTTCAGATCCTTCAGCTGCGCCAGCAGCTCCACCTTGTTCTTCTGCCGGAGCTCGTGCACCTTGATCCGAGCTGCACAAAAAAAAAAAAAAACACCACCACCGATCAATACATTAAAATCCAGCAAAAAATACGGTCGATTGATCCAATTTTCTGAGAATCGAAGGTATTCACCCATTTCTCGTCCTTCGTTTCTGCGTTTTCGGCGGCTGAAGTGATGAGCGGAGTGTGTGGGTTTCGAGCAAATTTGAAACCCTAATTATACTTTTGTGCGTCGACTCGTATTGGATTTTCTTTCGATTGTTGGGCTTTTAGACCCAATAATACAAAATTTGCTAATTAATTTCGGCCCAATTAGGCCCAACTACTCCACGTATAATGATTGTTAAATTTCGCGTTTATTACTCCTTCGGCCCCATCTATATACTAATAGCTACTACGTTTATGTAAGATAGAAAGATGGTAGAAATTTTCTTTATAAACGGGACGATGAGAGTATTGTAATGAAAAGGATGAACATCAATTGACATTTTCTTTTCACAAAATCAGAAAAGCAATAATTAAGTGTACACTCGCTACGTGCTATAAATGTTTGCATAAAATTTAGTTTTGACCCATCTCTAAATTTGTGCATATTTTATATTTTGAAGTAAAGTACTCTGTATCAACTTTACGATTCAATAACGGAGCGCAATTTAATAGTAAGATGGCCCTTTCAATTAAGAGATCGAATGTTCGAATCACCTTGGGTGCTTGTGTGTAAGCCTGTAAGGTGTGTTTGCTAGATTAAATATAAAATATTTACCATTTATTTAGTACAGGTGTTCAACACTCTCCATTTACAATAAACAACATTACATTACAATTCCTCCTTAAAACTTATGTCACTCAAAGTGACACAAATTTGGGACCCAATGAAAGTTTTAAATTAAAATTAAATTAAAAATACAACCTCCTCAAATAGTCAATTCATATAAAAATGTAAGTTTTCTAACCAACTATTAAGTTAAATGTCAAAACTACACAAGGTTAACAACTATTTAGTACAATACACTCTCAATTGTATCTTTTATTGATATATACACTTATGTTTACAATTACATTATCGCATATCTTCGACTTTTGAGACAAATCATTAAAATGTGATACATGCCCTTACCCCCTACCTTTACCAACCAATTGTATCACCTAACAAAAATCCCCTACCGCCCTGTGTTTCTGGCGGTTTTGATTTTTGGCGTTGGGCAATATGACTTTTTACCAAAAGATGGTTAGAAAGTTTATACATTCTCTAAGTATCCTTTTTAACTATATTTGCATCTCACTTAGAGCATGTACAATAGGAAGGATCTTAACTATGTGGCAAAAAATACGAACCATACCTTAAATTTCATTCTCATTGGAGGTCTCCAAAATAAGAACCCAGGTTCTTATATAAAATGCAGTATCTTAAGAAAAAATTGGTCCCACCGCATTAAAACATAGTATTAATTATATGATAATAAAATAAAATCAATTGTTAAATAAATGATAAAAAAAAATAAATAAATTAATAAGTGGGACCCTCCAATTATTATAAGAACCCTTGTTAAGGACTTTACCATTGTAAATTTTTAATAACAATGGACTCTTGTCTATGTGGCATCTCTAAAAACCTCATTTGAGATTCTAGCATTGTACATGCCCTTAGAGGGTTAATTGTCGCAACCAAATGTCTCGAGTCCGTCTGTAGTGCAAATTTTAAATTTCTTACTGTATTAATTAGTACTACTTTTTTTTAAAAACACGGTTGTCGCCGTTATTTTATTTATTGGTATTATTGTTTTGAGAAAAGGGAAGCAATAATACATTATCCGTGGGTATAAAGCGAGTGTCAAAATCAATGTGTGAATGTGATTTTTGAAATAATTTGTGCATAATTCATTAAAGTTGGATAGGATAAAATATCACCCTCATATTTTAAGTTGGACTATTCAAAAGTTAATTATGAAACTTTGAAATTTTAATAATTTAATTTTTATTTAATTTTGTATTTTTGTGCTCTATAAATAACAATAGTTCACATTAGTACTATATGTGAACCTAGCATGCAAATCCGTGCCCATGACCCCACCAATATAAATTAGTGAAGACAAAAACTCCTCAATTTTTTTTTTTTATATCAAATTAATTTAGAAAAAAAAAAAAACATAATCATACGAGGTTTTCTGTGTTTGTAGTATTTTTTATAAATGAAATACAAAATTTTGAGTTACAAAAATTAATTCGAACATGATGCATTCCGTCACAGAGGTCACGTGAAACAAAAAAGCAGTCTATTGTCGCAATTTATGTAATTAGGACGAAAGGGCGAACGATAAGCCGTAACGTCCCGACCTTTGTCACACTAGTGATAAACATGTTTGTATTTTTACGGTGAGTAAATTACTCTCTACTAGCATAGTTGCATGTATATAAATCAAATAAATTGAATTTTCTTTTAGGGTAAAGTTTAGTTTTTGCTAGGTTATGCGTGAGCCGTAGACTTCCACTAACACTTGATGCAATCAAGTGTGTATTAATGAATATAATTATGTAGTTAGTTAATTAATTAATACAGTACATTGCTTGAAGTAGTCCTAATCCTATAATATACAGCCGTACTCAATTAATTCCATCTAAACCAAGCAAGAAACTTGACTTAGATCGAAAGTACAAAGACAAATTCAACATTGACATTAAAAAGTACGGACTCCGTTTTAAGGGTGGAGTGATATCGAATGTATGAAAAAATGTACTACCTTCATCTCATATAAGTAATTTCATTTGTCATTTTGGTCCGTCTCATCTATTAGTCCCATTTCCTAAAATGGTAAAGAATACTTGGCTAAAATTAACTCTCTCTCTTCTAAATCAATTACAGCCACACATTTCCTCCTTTATTGGCTCTTGTACCCATTCCAAATGGGACT
This sequence comes from Thymus mandschuricus, assembly GCA_029379335.1. NCBI lineage: Eukaryota > Viridiplantae > Streptophyta > Magnoliopsida > Lamiales > Lamiaceae > Thymus > Thymus mandschuricus. The sequence goes on along the minus strand of CM057075.1, from coordinate 35,667,283 downwards.
ACTTATATGAGATGGAGGAAGTATTAGTATTTATTTTTGTCAAATTGTTGGGAAATTATGATACTCCCTCCGTTTTTTTTTAAATGTCGTTTTTACCTCAATCACACGAATTAATAAAACTTAATGACCATTTTTTATTGTTCATTTTTTTCCTCGTAAATCGCATTTTTCATGTAAAAATAGATGAAATTATTTTGGAAGAAGAGATAAACATTAATTGTGATAAATGAAGATAATGAAAATAAGAGAAAAAGTGAAGAATAGTTAGTTGGAAATTGAAAATCTTATCTTGAAATATGAAAACGACTTATAAAAAAAAAACAAAGACAAAAAGCTAAAACGACTTATAAAAAAAACGGAGGGAGTAGTAAATTACTAGTTGTAGTAATGAAGTCATGCCCTATAATATCGCACGTACACATTCGTCCTAACCGGTACACAACTTGAATTTCACTTTTGTAATAAAGAAATTAATACTATAAACATTGGGCACATATTTCTATAAAATTTAATTCACGCGTATGGAATTTATTTCTATAATTCTATCTTATCACAAGTGTTGTATATATTGAATTCCCATTTTAATACTCCCTCCGGTCTTTTACAGTTGAGTCGAAACTTTTCGACACGGGAATTAAGAAGAGTTGTTTAGTACTTTAAGTATGTTTGGTAATTGAGAAGAGAATGAGATTATGTTTATAATTGAGAAGAGTTGTTTTAATTAATATAAAAAATGTTTTTTATTAATTAATATTTTTTTTGTTTTTCAGTTTATTTTAAATTAATTTAAAATTTTCTGGATTTTTTTTTTTATAAAATTATTGTTGATGTTTCAAATTAAAATAAAAAACTTTTCTGGATTTTTTTTCTATATAAAATTAAAACTTTTCTGGATTTATTTTAAATTAATTAAAATTTTCTGGAATTTTTTTTTATAAAATTATTGTTGATGTTTAAAATTAAAATAAAAAACTTTTCTGGATTTTTTTTTTATAAAATTAAAACTTTTCTAGATTTATTTTAAATTAATTTAAAATTATTTCGAGAGAGACGGCAATGACGATAATGGAGAAATTGAGAAATTGGGGCGTAATTAGTATGTTAATTAAGTAAAATAAGGGATACAATTAGTTGTGTGTTTAATACTTAATTTTTACCCAAAAAGGAAACGACTCAACTAGGAGAGACCGGCCCAATCGGGAAAGTGACTCAACTGTAAAAGACCGGAGGGAGTAGTACTGTATAATACTCCCTCCGTCCCCCTTAAATAGTCCACCTTTAGGAATATATGTGAGGTATAAAATAATAAAGGTGGACTAATTAGGGGGGACAGAGGGAGTACTACTCCCTCCGTCCCACTGTGGGAGGGACCTTTTCTATCGACGCGGAAATTGAGACAAGAATGATGATAGTTTATTAAACTGAAAGATAGTGGATTAAAGTAATGTGTCTAATTCTACTAGGTTAGAATTTTCTATTTTGGGAAAGATCCATATATCAGTAGAACGTCTCGAAAATGAAAAAATGTCCCTTTATTAGAAGGAGAGAAGGAATAATAATACTAGTCAAATCAACCAATTTATACATAAAATCAACCATATGAATAAAATAGTCAAATCTTAATAATTTTGCCATCAAATCTGAAACAAATCACTAACAAGAATTTTTGAACAAACTCAAAATAAAAAACTTAAATAATACGGAGGGAATATAGTACAATTCTTCTACAAAAAATTAATAGGGTTCATAATTCTCAAATTAACAAAACTATGAAAAAGTAGATAAGTCACCATGCACATAATTGAGACTTGAAAACCCCCCCTTTTAAATAATCATTGAGCGTTGAAACCTAAAAAAAATATTCTCGATTCCATTTTAATTGTCTTGTTTCATTTTTATCGTTAAATTTTAATTACAGTGTTGAAAGTGAAACAGTAAAAGGTTTACATAAAAATAAGGGTTAATCGTTTCCATTATAAAAAAACAAGACAAATCATGTAGGACGATTCAATCAGGAAAACAAGACAATTGAAGTGGAATGAAAGAAAAGATAGTACTACAAAATCCCTAAAACAATAATTATAGGATGCATAGACTAATTAATTAGTTGAAATTTATAGACAAATAATTAAAGATTCCCAACACTACAAAAATGTCATAAATCAAACATAATGTAGGGGGTTGTTTGGACAAAGCATTAATAATGCATGTAGCTTTACTATTTGTTCACCGGCCAATTTCACTTTTTTTTAAAATTTAATTTCTCAAGACATTTATTTAATTCATTGGCTCAATTAATATAATTATAATAAAGTACTACTATTAATTAATTAATTAATCAGCCGATATAGTCGGCATGTCCTGCACCTAGCAGAATTTTTTTTATTCTTTTTCATTTTTTACTTTTATTTTGTTAATATTTATATATTTCCCTCGATTTAATTATATAAAGATTACACTACCCAAGAACATTTATGAAAGATCAATATATACACATTTTAAAATTCTTCAATGTACTTAATTAATTTGGCTAATGATGCTAAAAAAATTTAGACTAATAAATTCATCGTGTGATAGATCTAACGCAAACTTTAAAATGTGACAATTTTAACTTTCAATTTGTGATAAATTTAGTAATTTATGATTTATGAAGTACTAGATATTGCACCCGTGCGATGCACAATTTAGAGTTTGGTTTAGGCAAAAATCAAATCGAATCGGTTCAACTGATATCGAAAATTTTAAATTGTAGACCAAATTAGCAAGAACCCTAAGCACATAATACTCCCATATTCATGAAAACTCATTATATAATTCCGCTTTAGGCTATCTCCCAAAATTATTTACTTTCTATTTTTGGACATATATTCATTATTACAATACCTATTACTACATCATTTTAACATAACATATTTACCTATCATTTCACTAAAGTGGTGAGACTCAATCTTTGCTATCAGTAACTAATATAAGTCAGTTACATAATTCTAAAACATGTGCAATAAAGAGTTTTGGAGGACATATGAGGTATCGATAAAGTTGCATATATAGTATTCCCCCCGTTTCTTCTGAAACGGTCACTTTCTTTAGGGCACGCGTATTTAGAAAATTGAGGTTTATTGTATAATAGTTGTAGTCCACATACTTAAAATAAGAGTGTATAAAAGTAATGTATTAAGGGGTTAATGGGGTATGCGCATGAGTTTGTTGGGCCAAAATAGGAAACTGGTCATTTCGAATAACACGCTTCAAATTGGAAACATGGGAACATTTCAAAAAAAAAAACGGAGGGAGTATATATTAAAAGAAACAATACGTTTGTTATCTCTCATAGGTATCGCTCAAATCAAATAAATTTTATTTTACCTTTTTTAAAATTTTCATTAATTTTTATTGTAACATTTAAAAACTATAATGACATTATAAAGTTCGCAAATCAAATAAAAGAATCAATATCAATTTGTTGTTTAACTTTTGAATTTTGAATAAAATAAATTAAAATAAAAAATAAAATTTTAACAATAATATGTGATAAATCATCTAAAATTTTGATGAGTTGCCCACTAAAATGAACATCTCATATAGGAGAGAGAAATTGATTTATTCTTTTTATCAGATATCAACTTAAATCTTTCTTCTTCTTTTTTTAAAATAGTGCATGGTAGCAAATGGATAATAGCTAGTTAATTATTTTTGAAGATATCAAATTAAAACTATTTTTTTAAAAAAATCGTGCATGGTAATGGCCAATGGGTAATAGTTAGTTAATTATTTTGACTATAATGGTCAGTTATTTAACACCTTCAAATTGAAAAAAAAATTACAAAATTGTCATTTTAAAATTGATTTTAAAATTGATTTCAAACTTGATTTCAATTAAAATATAATGTTTAATTATAAATGAAACCTTTCTTTTTTCTTTTTTTTTCGGAGGCTTTCGTTGCTGGCTAGATTTTCAGTATAATTTTATCAAATTACAAAATTATCACAAATTTGATTCACATGGCCTAAATAGTCACACTTTCAAAGTTCAACTAAATCTATCGCAATAGTATGTAATTACTAGGCTAAATTTTTTTATTTCTCCGAAAAAAATACATTTTACAGGATAGAACGATATTTGTAATCCCTATATGAAAAAACGGAGCATAATGTCAGTGACTCGCTGCATAGTCAAATGTCACATTACAAATAATAAAAATAAACACAAAGTAATTACGATATTTCGTTGCAACCCGAATATGTCTCCTCTTATTAATATATGCATCAACTTTCAATATTTTAAGCTCCATTTGTCAGTTTACACGCATGTTATCAAAATAAATAATGTAGGCTGTCTATTTGCACTAATTAATCACTCAATTATATAATTAAGCAAAGATCAAGGAACAAGAATCAAGATCCAGGCAAATTTTTATAAATTAATTATCAACTAGTAACTAATAGGAAAATTGAATATCCTAGCTTTTTTTTATAATTATATTTGATTCAAGTAGACCTTGACATTTGCTTAGGTTCCTCTATAGGGAACAATTTCATTTTATATTTCATTGCAATTAAGTAGTAGATTATATTATATATAAATATATTAGCACGAATTAGAGTTGGAATCATGTAAGGGTTGGCTGTCTAATATGGTTGTTAAACCTTACATGCACATAAACTTTGATATTTTTAATTCTCATTTGGTACTAAGAGAATGATAGCAAGATTTTGGTTGAACCAAAAGTCCATGTATCAAAAATATTAACTTATAACCAATGATTTTAAAAATTGAACAGGAGGTCGAACGGGCGAGGTTTTCGGTTCATGATTTTTTCAATTGAACTAGCCAAAAAAAAAAAAAAAAAACTACCAACCAATATCATGAATGATTCATGGTTTAACATGTTTAACCGTCATTTTGTTCCGATTTTTAAAACACTTCTTATAAAAATTGATAGGATATGACCCAATTACTAAGCTCAAACATCGACCCAATATATATAAATGAGCCCCGACATTAAGCTCGGCCTACGCAAGTTCTGTCCTAGTAAGGAAGTCTCATTGATTGACTACAACTCAAATTCCAATTAGAGACGTAGAAGACTTGGATGGTTATCATGAAGACCGAGATAAACACAAAGAGTCCTTATAAGGAGAAGACTTCGTATTAAGGTCAAACTCAGTATGATCACCTATAAATAAGGGCTAGATTAGAATGAGTGGGAGAACTACTCTGTAATCAATACTAATAGATCGAACCACGTGATTTCCTTGTGTTCTTTACATTATCGCTATACATTTATTACCCTACGAAAATAAGATCCGGTTAACAATAATATATAGTATCATGCTACAACTGATCGTTTACAGGAGCTCAAAATTGAACTCTTATTGAAATAATATTCGGCTTTTCACGAGCCGGGTTCAAGTTCGAACTCGAGCCGAACCCTTTTAAATATATCCTAGCCGAACTCGAGCTTGAAATTTTACCTTGAGTCGTGCTCGAGCTCGATAACTTTTAAACTAGCGGAGCTCAAGCATGCCGATTCTCAGCTCGTTGACAGCCTTATCTACAATGATGATTGATGACAAGGATGAATATAATAGTTTAGTATACTTTTCATACTAAATTATGACATCAACAAAATTTCTTTTTTGATTTTCGCTAAGTCGTGACATTTATATTGAATGGAGAGAATATACGTCATCGAAAGAATACAAAAAGAACGTACTCTTATACGCATGATATGAGTAGTTATTTTAATGAATTCAAAATTATTAAAAGCACAAAAATTGCAATTTAGACTCAGAAACGAAGTATAAACACAAACGTTTGAAACTCTTTGCTAGTATTTACTAGGCAACTAGTGGTGAGACGTGGCCAAAGTTTGTAGTATATGTAATGATATTTGGTGTTTGATTCCCAAATATATTGGTAACTACCTAAATTTAAATTTAGTTCGTGGATACTTTTGTACCCTACATTATACATACAAGTAACATATTATTCTAATTAATATATCGTTTCATAGTATAAATAATTGCCCACAATATGAAATATGAACACAAGAGTTTGCAAAACCCAAGCTATCTTTTAATGCATAATTTAATAAATACTCAAACTCTTAGATGTTGCTGCATGGATTGCATGGAGTAGTTTTTATGGCATGATTTATGTATGCGGAGGAATTCTTGATGATATGGATTTCCGTGTGGACCAAGGATTTATTCCTTATATTATATTTTCACATTAATTAGAAGATTTGCATGAAGATTATATCTACCCTATTAAGGATATCTTTTAGATATGCCTTAATTATCTCCTAGGGTTTTACGTGGAGTATATAAGCATGAAGATCTCAATTGGAGCCGCTGCGCGTCATCATTGATTATTGAGAGCTCGTCTTCTTCGTGCATTCGAGAGTTGAGTTTATTCATTACATTCATCAATTGGGGTAGTTAGTTTATTGGTGAGTGTTTGTAATATCTTGAACAATTTCTTGTTCAAGATCGGGTTTCATCTTTTCATTATGAGAAAAGTATTCGGGTAGACTAGAGAGAGTTTACCGTGAGGATTCATTGGTGAGGGTAGAGTCGGGTGAGGAGAGATCGTTCAGTGTGGCTGACGTTAATATATCTTGTAACCCTTATACTCGTCATAGTGAATTATTTCTTGGAATAGCTTCCCCCAGACGTAGGTGTGGTTATCACCGAACTGGGTTACCAACTTGTGTTCTCAACTGTGTTACTATCTGTGTTACGTGTTGAGTTACATTTACCTACCAAAGTAGGGATTATACAATTTCAATTGGCACCAGAGCAGGTCATCGAGGTGCGGTGTTAGATCCTGGGATATCGGTATAATCCGTTGGTATTTTTGTGGTACTTGCGATGAGTACTATCAAGGAAGGTGGCTCTACTGTCAGACCACCGTTTTTTGATGGCACAAGTTATGGGTATTGGAAGATCAGAATGGCTTCGTTCATCAGGTCCATTGACGAGGCTGCATGGACTGCAGTGGAAACTGGGTGGAGTGCTCCTAAAGACGAAGATGGCTCAGAGAAACCGAGAACTAAATGGACAGAAGAGGAGCTAAAGTTGTCTGGAATGAATCAGAAAGCTATCAACGCTATTCACGCCGGGGTGAGTGTTGAGGTTTTTGCTATTATCTCCACGTGCAGATCTGCCAAGGAAGCATGGGATATCTTGGAGATCACTTATGAAGGAAATAAACGGGTGAAGAATCAGAGGCTACAACAACTCACTTCACAGTTTGAGTCCCTCAGAATGGATGAGAATGAAAACATCTCAGACTTCTATGCTAAGTTGCTGAGCCTATCGAATGAGTTTTTTTCGTTGGGAGAAAAGCTCACGGAAGCTAAGATAGTAAGGAAAATCTTGAGATCTCTTCCCGAGAGATTTGACTATAAAGTTACTGCTATCGAGGAAGCAAAGGATGTGGATGAGCTATCACCAAATGAGCTTATTGGTTCCCTGAGGACGTTTGAGATGGGTTTGCGGGTGAACCCCAATGAAAAGAAGAAGTCTGTTGCCTTCAAAGCTTCATCTACAAGTCAGTCTGAAGAGGAGCTGACTGCCGAAGACATGGCGGAGTGCATTGCATATATCTCTAAGAGGTTTGGGAAGAAATTCTTCAGGAAAGGAAATGGTGAAGGTAACTCCAGATTTCGCCGGTCTGAGAATCAAAGCAATTCTCAGAACAGAGGACCTAATGTGTCAGAAAAGAGAGAAAGTGGAGATAGGGGACCGCAGTGTCATGAGTGTGATGGTTTTGGGCATATCAAAAGCGAATGTGCAAATACCTTCAAATATCAGAAGGTCAGCAGGAAGGTGTTCCAAGCCACTCACAGCGATGAAGAGGTCACTGACACTGAATTCGAAGAAGGACATGATACGTCTCATACTGCACACGTGGCCACAGTAAATGGCCCAAGGCTCGTGTCTATTGTTGATGATCAAGATCCTTTCAAGGTTAAAGATGTGGAGGAAGAAGTAGAAGATCAGGAGGTGTTGGGAACCCCTTGCAGTTTGATTTTGATGATGTTTATCGAAACCACACTTAGGCATATTTTCACTTGTTTAGGGTCAAGGCCGATAGATCGACCTGCTACCTGTTAGTGCAGGTCGATGCCCTTTAATGTTTAGAATCAAGTTCGATCCACCCTGTAAGAGAAAGGTCGATGTATCGACCTGCCTCGTTTTGGATCGAGCTGGATCATCAGCCTGTCTATCGACCTCCCCTATCAAGCTTCCAGCTGGCATTGCCTTAGAAGATTTCAAGAGCTGGATTATCAATCAAGGTCGATGTTCCGCCTTCATGGAGCGTCACGACCTGATCCTTGCCACGTCGAGTGCCAGCAAGGATGAATATTCCCAACGGCTAGAAGTGAGTCAGCATCCAACGGCTAGTGCCACGTCAGCCCGACTCCAACGGCTAGTTTTTCAAAACTGCCTATAAATACTTCAGCCATTTTCGGATTCAAGTACGGGAAACACAAGCTATCAACGCCATATCTCTGCCCAAATCTCTCTCAAAGCTCATATCCATTCAAGTGTTCGAAATCCGATTAGTTTCCCAAACACTTGAAGAAGAGAGGTTTCCAATTCCGAAAAACACCACAACGACGAAGCGTTCACTGCTGCTTGTCGATTGTTCAAACAACTTCTTCTCCGACTTGTTCGAAGTTAGAAAGCTTGTTTTTATTTTCGCCATTATAGAGTTAGTCAAGCTCTGTAACAGCGTAAGGTTGTTTGTACGTTCTAGTACGAAGGTTGTAAGGGTCACGACCCAAAACTCGTGTCTAGTTACTCTCAAGTTAGATTGTAGCTAGAACTGATACTCAGTCAGTATAAATAAGAGAGAGGTGGATCCAAAAGAAAAGGGATTCTCAGGTCGAGTCGACCTGACGTGGACGTAGGAGGATTTCTCCGAACCACGCTACATCGCGGTGTTTCTCTCTCTCTTTATTTATTGCACTTACATTTTATTATCTAACTGACGAGCATCAATCTGCATTACACGAATCAACCTGCTATCCATATTCAGCCTTAAGATTTTTCAAAGAGTAATCAACCTCCACCAACTTCCGCATTAAACAACAGTTTGATAAATCAAGCTTGATACCATACGAGCTTGATAGATCAAACTGCCTCTGATAAGGTCGACCTTGACAATCGACCTGCAGATCGACCTGAATTTTAAAAAGTCAAAAACGGTTGGTTATTGGTGTATTCCCCCCCCCCCATACACCAATTACTCTTTCCCGGGACCAACAAGTGGTATCAGAGCAGTGGTTCTTTTGACCGCTGCTTTGCATACTAAAAGTTCCTTATCAAACTTTTGGTCATTTTGAACCGATCCTTAGAAAAATCTTTTCATTCATTTCATATCATATTATTTTGCAATGGAGGCTTCTCTTCTCAGGGTATGTGAAGACTTCTCCGTTCAAGGCTATGAAGATTGGAGCTTTCGAATCAAGATGTGTCTCAAGGCACATCACGTCCTTATGTGGGACATCATCGAGAACGGACCCTCCCCCATTTATGCAGCGAAGATTATCGTGGATGGAACAGCCCCCGGGGAGGCTACATACGAGAAAGTCCTTAAGAATCCTCGCGATTACACAACTGAGGAAAGGAAGGAGGCCGGTCTCGATGACTACGCAAAGGGACTCATCTCCAGCACCGTGAAGGGCGTCTACCTGGCCAAGATCAGAAATCTTGAAACGGCCAAAGAAATGTGGGACACCCTCCGGTCCATCAGCCTTGGCTCAGAGGAAATGAAGGAGAACAAGCTGTCCATGGCGTGCAGCAAGTTCGATGACTTCAAGATGGTTTCGGGAGAAACCATTGAAGCGATGAAAATTCGCTTCACCGAGATTGTTCTTGAAGTGGCTGCCATCAATCCATACAAGTATACGCAGCGCGAGAAGAATCTCAAAGTGATACGTGCCCTCCCTGCAAATTGGCACGTATACGCCGCCATGCATCCAGCCCGATCGGATTTCAACTCCCTCACCACTGAAGATCTTTTCGACATTCTTGTCGGAAATGAGTATGAGATGATCCGCATCCATGGATCAACCCAGCCTTCCACCAGCAAGAAGGCTGAGGAAAAGAACAAGGAGGTAGCCTTCAAGGCCGACTCAGCCTCAGCTGCTACCCCAAGTTCGATTGACGAATCCATCGTCAAGAAGTTCGAGAAGATGACTCTCGACTACGCTCTAGCCGCTAGGAGAAATGAGAAGCTCCTAGGGAAGGTTGTCAAATACAAGAAATTCTACCGTGACAACAAACGAAACTTCTCAAACCGCAACCACGACCGCCCTGACAAAAAGGGAGAAGGTAAACCCTCAACCTTCAATTCTTCTAACACACCCGAGGGTGGTTGTTTCAACTGTGGCAGGCCAGGTCACTACAAGACCGACTGTCCGGATCTTACCAAGACCGAGAGAGACGAGCTCCGCGCAAAGCGCGATAAGAAGCTCAAAGATCAACGAGCTGCAATGATTGCCGAAGAAACAAAGGAAGCTCACCTCTCGGATAGCTCGTCAAGTGATGACGAAGGATACATCGCTTTCGATGAAAGTGATGATGAAGAATGCTTCGTTGGAGAGCATCAACAAAACGAGGGAACTTCAAAGGTAGATCTTCAACCCATTTCACTTTCTTTTTCTGACGATGATTGTGCAGAAGAAGGTGATGAAGACCTATCCGAGGCTGTGTCTTGGGAAGAAATCAAGAAACAGCTAGACGACTATGCCGATCTCGTGGATACACTCAAAGAGGTCGTTGAAGACAATGCTGAGCTATTGGATAAGAATGAAAAATACAAGCTAGCATTAGAAGAAAGATTCTCTCCCTACGATGAAGAAAAGGAAAGGGAGATCGAAGCCCTAAAGTCAAAGGTTGACGAATTGACTTTACGGGTCAAGGAGTTCGATACCAGGGAGCTCGAGAAGAACGAGTCCCTCAAGACCAAAGATGCCGAAATACACAGCCTTACCTCGAAGCTGGCTGACTTGGTAATCCGACACGAACTCCTCGTGAAAAAGGAAGAAAAACTTCAACTCACTTTAAGTCAGTTGAAGAGAAGCGGAAAGAAGTTGGAAGAAGTGCAATCCATGCAACGCAATCCGCGCGATCACTCTGGGATTGGGTTCAACGGAGAATCCAAGAAAAGCAAGGATAAAGACTGTGAGGTCAAGTTCGTTAAAGCACAGTCAAAATCAAAGAGTGTTCGGAAAGCTAATCAAGCTCTCCCTGATAAGATGGTCAAGCTGAAGAATCCAGCTCGACAACCCCAGGCCATCCTCATAAAGCAACAAAAGAAGGAACAGCCTGTTTCTCAAAAGAAAGAGAGTCGACCTGTCCAGCAACGTCGACCTGCCCCCTATCATCAAAATCAGGCCGTTCATCAAAGGCGATACCAAGGCCAGCACTATCAAAGGCCGTATCATCCTGAGTTCTTCCACCCGGATTATCAAGGGTGCTACTGCCACTATTCTCAACAGTCAAATTTTCAAAACTGGCAGTATCAACCTGGGTTTTACGAAGAACAATATTATCAGCCCCGTCGCCCTCACTCGAAGAAATCCAAGGCTCCTAAGCCCAAGACCGCTACTGCCTCGTCCTCAGCCTCGGATAGAAGCAGACTGGTGAAGCAAATATGGGTTCCAAAGGCCGTTCCCGCAACCGATGTAGCACCCAATCTCAAATGGGTTGCTAAGTTTAACTAATTGCAGGTTGGGAAGGCTCAGAGAAGGAGCCAAGCAGCTCATGGAGCTGTATGGATCATTGATAGTGGATGCTCAAAGCACATGACGTGTGACAAAACGCCACTTTCAAATTACCAAGAACGAGACGGGCCACTTGTAACCTTTGGAGGAAATTCTAAGGGATTTACGAGAGGCCAGGGCGATCTAAGAGTTGGTAAAACAACTATTTCTAACGTCTCTTATGTTGAAGGTCTTAATCATAACCTATTTTCTGTGTCGCAATTCTGCTCGAGTGGTAAACGAGTAGAATTCACCGCTAACAAATGTCTCGTGAAAAATGAGGAAGGAGAAATTCTTCTTACCGGAATTTTGCAGGATAGACTCTATATTGTTCAATGGACAGATTGGATAGAAACCTGCTTGGTCACAAAGGCTGATTCCGAGACAAGTTGGCTATGGCACAAGAGGTTGAGTCACTTAAACTTCAAGGCCATCAACAAGCTCGCACGCAACAAGCTGGTGAACGACCTGCCAGACCAAGTCTTCGATCGTGATCACGTCTGCAGAGCATGTCAAGCTGGAAAGCAGACAAGATCATCATTTCCAAGCGTGACAGCACAATCATCAAATCGAATTCTTGAGCTTCTCCATCTCGACCTCTTCGGCCCAGTCACTCCCTTGAGTATAAACGGTAGAAAATACGCTCTCGTTATTATAGATGATTATTCTAGATTTACTTGGGTTATTTTCATGTACAAAAAGAAGGAGACATTGGAGAAGCTACCTGCGTTGCTGAGCAAGCTGTGCAATCAAAAGGAGAAATCCATCATCTCCATTCGATCAGATCGAGGCACCGAATTTATCAATGCAATGATCGAAGAATATTGCACAAAGAGTGGGATTCATCATCAAACTTCAGCTGCACGCACACCTCAACAAAACGGCGTGGTGGAACGTCGTAACAGGTCGCTGAAGGAAGCAGCTCGTACCATGTTGGATGAAACCAATCTTCCAAAGAAGTTTTGGGCAGAGGCCGTCAATACAGCCTGCTACACCCAAAACAGGTCGATCATCACGACCCGACATGGAAAGACTCCATACGAGCTGTGGAACAACAAGCTCCCCAGGTTAAAGTATTTTAAAGCTTTCGGGTGTTTGTGTTACATTCATAACAATGGGAAATCTCAATTGAAGACTTTTGATAGCAAGGCCGATCCAGGAGTATTTTTAGGATACTCAGAGGTTAGCAAAGCTTATAGGGTCTTTAACAAGAAAACCCTAGTTGTGGAGGTAACACCTCATGTTGTGTTTGATGAATCTACTTGTCTGTACAGAGAATCAAGTACAGGTACAGATCTGCCCGCTGCTAACAGGCCGTCTAACTCCCCCATTGACGACCTGCTAGTATGGACTCCAAATGATTTGGAGGAAGAGGATCAATCTGATCCTAAGGTCACACAGCAAGGGGGAAGTGATGCAAATACTAATACGAGCTGTAATACATCAGCCGGACTTAACCAAGCTGATCCCCCTCCCTCAGTCCCCAAGACTGATGCTGTTCACGACCTTACATCACAAATCGAGCAGCTCGATAACACAATGGAGCAGCTCAACATCCAGGCCGAACAGCAGCCATATCAACAGCCTGAGCAACAGCATGTACCCTCTGATCAACCTTCAACTCATCCGGAGTTTGACGAACCCATTAATGAGCCCGAGCCAATCATCTCAAATGAAGAAAGATCACGACGCAGACGATGGATCGATGATCATCCGAAAGAGCTCATTGTTGGGAACCCAAACCAAGGAGTGCGAACAAGAAGGACGATTGGTGAAAGTGCGCTATTAAGTTGCTATCTCTCTCGCATAGAACCCAAAGATGCCATTGAAGCTCTTCAAGATGCTGATTGGATTGAGGCCATGCAAGAAGAACTCAATGAATTCAAAAGAAATGAAGTATGGTCTCTAGTTGATCGTCCTTATCATCAGGGCGTCATTGGAGTCAAATGGGTTTACAAGAACAAGAGAAATGAATCTGGAGAAGTTGTCAGAAATAAAGCCCGATTGGTTGCAAAGGGTTACTGTCAACAAGAAGGAATCGACTATGATGAGACGTTTGCCCCCGTTGCAAGATTAGAAGCTATAAGACTGTTTCTAGCTTATGCCGCTCATCAACGATTCAAAGTCTACCAGATGGACGTTAAAAGTGCGTTCCTCAATGGCGTCCTAGAAGAGGAAGTCTATGTGGAACAGCCTCCTGGATTCGAGGAGGGAGATTCAAGCAAAGTCTACAAACTGCACAAGGCCGTCTACGGACTTAAACAAGCTCCTCGAGCTTGGTATGAGACGCTGTCATCCTTTCTCATCGAATCAGGATTCAAGCGTGGTTCAGTCGACAAGACACTATTCACTATCAAAGTGAATGAACATATCCTTTTAGTACAAATTTATGTTGATGATATCATTTTTGGATCTAAATCTCCCATTTTGTGTGAAAAATTTGGTAACCTCATGACCGAAAAATATAAAATGTCTATGATGGGGGAAATGAATTTCTTTCTAGGGTTGCAGGTAAAGCAGTCCGATGAAGGAATCTTCATTAGCCAAACAAAGTACGCACACGAGCTGGTCGACAAGTTTGGTGTCAAAGACAGCAAGCCTGTCAAAATACCTATGCTCGCTGGTGGGAAGATCGACCCGGATCCCCAAGGAAAACCTGCCAACATAACACAGTACAGGGGTATAATTGGTTCATTACTTTACCTAACTGCTAGTCGACCTGACATCACTTTTGCAGTTGGAGTGTGTGCTCGATTTCAAGCTAATCCGAAGGAATCTCACTTGGAAGCAGCAAAGAAAATTCTTCGATACATCAAAGGAACCACAAATCTAGGTCTTTGGTATCCTTGTGATGATAATTTGCAGCTTACAGGTTATTCAGATTCTGATCATGCAGGATGCAAGCTCGATAGGAAATCTACCTCGGGCACTTGCCACTTTCTCGGAAACAAGCTGATTTCGTGGTTTTCAAAGAAGCAAACTTCAGTAGCCACCTCCACCACAGAGGCCGAGTACATGGCCGGAGGAAGTTGTTGTGCACAAATCTTGTGGATCAAACAACAACTTAAGGATTATGAAGTTGAAGTTAGTGAAGTGCCAATATTCTGCGATAGCTCGAGTGCCATCGCCATTACTCAAAACCCAGTTCTTCATTCTAGATGCAAGCACGTGGATATTCGACATCACTTTATTCGTGATCACGTGGAAAAGAAGAACGTGGTTATTGAGAAGATACACACTGACATTCAACGAGCTGATATTCTAACCAAACCCCTAGCCGAAGAAAGATTCAAAATGCTATGTGGAAAGCTGGGGTTACTGAATGTTGAGACATCAGGCCGATCGTAAGCCTACAGGCCGTTATCTCCTCATCGACCTGCCAAATTTTTCAAAAGCTTGTGTGGGACCAACAATCGGGACCAACAAGCAGGCCGTCTCTTTACAAGCAGGCCGATATTAAGGGGGAACAGGCCGTCATCTACTCAACAGGCCGATACCATTTGAACAGGGAGACACTATTTGAACAGGCCGTGCCTATCCACAGGCCGTGTCCATCATCAGGCCGTCGACTATTCAATAGATCGACCTGTGTTCCTCAAATTGAGGGGGAACACTTAGCCAAGGTGATCCATCATTTGAGGGGGAACAAAGGCCGATGTCCATCTCCAGGGCGTTTATTTCGCCAGGCCGACATCTTAAGTCCAGGCAGTTCCACCTTGCCAGGTCGATGTCATATGTCCAGGCCGATATCACAAATACAGGCCGTTCATTTCGACAGACCGTTCTCCGTCACCAGGCCGATATTATCAGACCGATACCAACCTGAATGCAACTGCATTTATGAAGGAAGAATCAAAAGGGCAGTATCACCCTTTTGTCTTATAACTTCTTCAATACGCATTGATTTCTTCATTTATAAATGTTATTTATTTCTCAATGTGTTTCATTAGTTAAGGTTCTGATAACTTGCAGAAAATGAGGAAAAAGGGAGTAATGATTACCATTTTTGTAAAACATCCAGTCAAGTGTCAAACTTTGACACATTGACCGAGGCCGCATTTAATTCCCTGCCGTCTCTCTCTGCAAAAGTGCAAGTTATCGCACGTTCTCAATAACTCACGCGCGAATGTGTAACGTTTCACATTTCACGCGCACACATCGTGTGGTTGAGATTTAAAGAGATATTTTCACCTTTTCAAATTCGAACGATCTCAACCGTTCGACAATTCTATAAATATGGCATGCAGTTTTCTCTCATTCTTACTTGCCTTCTTCATCTTCTTCGAAAAACCTAATTTCTCTCTGCAAATACTAAAACTGCCGCTGTCGTGTTCATCACTTTTCTGCATTCTCACTATCTGCATCAAATCACTCGCGTGGTTTGTACTCTTTTCACCGATTATATTTTTACTCTTCTGTCAAGTTCTTTACTGTATTTATTTATTTTCTAATCTTTCTTGAAAAACTTGCAGAAAAATCAATGGCAGAAAGGGTTTCTACTTCCGGTCGAAAGGAGATGCCATGGTCCGAAATCGAGGAGATCTTGTTGGCTCATCTCAAATTCGAGCCCTACATGGAGCGGAATAACTTCGGTTTTCGCGAACTCAACTCGATGTTCGCCCTGGTGGAAAAGTGTTCTTCCTTCCATCAGATCATCACCACCAGGCCTGCAAAAAGCCTTCCCAGGCTCGTGTGTGCCTTCTTCTATAATTGGAATGAAGGTGAGTCTGTTTCTTCACACACAGTCTCCCTTGGCACCACGAAGTCCCTGGTCACCATCAACGTTCTGGACGCGGTGAAGGCGGCCTTCGGCATTGAAGACGGAGGCTCAATGCAGCTCTCGGATATTTCTCAAGACCAACTGCAGCAGGTTGCAGATCGGGTCTTGATTGAGCAGAGGCAGTTCGTTCCAGTGGCCTTCAAAAGGAGCGAGCTGCGCCCCAAATTCCGCCTCCTTATGGACTTCATCCAGAAGTGTTTTCTTGGGCACATAGGGAATTACGACCAGGTCACCCCGTTCAAATTCCAAATCATGACGGCCGTAATTCTCGACCTGCCCATCTGTTGGGCCAAGCTGATGGTCTCGCTGCTCTGGGAGGAAGCCAGGCTGATCATCACCGAGACCGAGGGAGAGGTCGTTGTGAAAGTGTCCCTTCACAACAACAAACCGCTTCGTCTTGGGACGAAGGTTACCTCCATCATCATCTCCCACTTCAAGCAGAGGACATGGGCCAAAGATCCGGCTTTTCCCCCTCTGTTTATTCCAAAGGATCTCCACCAGCTGGAGATGGCGATTGGGGTGTCGGGGCAGATTTATTACAACTCCTCCGACGATGTCAGGGCGCACCTCGCCAAGACCGGCCATTCCAAAGTTGGTTGGAGGATTCCGGATCGACCTGCTCAAAAGAAGAGGAAGGCCGATGTCGATCTGGTTCCCTCTCGCCCTGTCAAGAAGGCTCAGCCCGTGAAGAGGACTCCCCCTCGCAAGACGCAGTCGGCCTCCGGTGAGCCTCCCAGGCCGTTCCATAAAATCCTCCCTCTGGATTTCGAGGTTGCTGCACCTCCCAGGGAGTCTTCGCCCGCCTCATCGCCCTCCTCATCAGCCGAACGGACTCCATCTCCAGTCCGTTCCGCCGCCGAGCAGTCCGCCTCGCAGCAACGCCCTGCATCCTCTCAGCAGGTCGTTGCCCCCTCTCCACAGAGGCCTCCCTCAGTCCATCGCGCTGGATCTGTCGAGATCCAGGATCTGACTGCTGATGAATCTCTGTCTTCCCCAGTTCGGGATGCGCCGGTGGAGGAGGACGTCGTGCTGAAGGTCCAGCCGTTCGTTGAGCAGCCAATATCTGCTGCTCACTCCCAGGTCGCTGCACTGAAGCAGGAGGCCAGGCTGAAGGTCATCGACCTGATGCCGGGGATTGCCCAACTCCCCAAATCTCTCGACCTCGCCACTCGCCTCCAGTTCTACCTGGATTGTAAGTCGAGTTACTACTACGTATTCGAGGCGTTGCTGCAGGTCGTCACTCTCGACGACCTGAAGGTCGAGGAGCTGGCTCTTGAAGCAGAGTTCGGTTTCTACACCGTGGGGGATGCGGCCTCAAATTTCCGTCAGCTGGTGCTCCGCCGCATGAAGGTCGAAGCCAAAATTTTGGGCATCGACCTTCGCCCCCTCTATGCGCACTCTCGCGCCCTGTATAACTCCGCCGCAGAAGCCGGAGACGAGTTTGATAGGATTCAAACTCCGGAGCAATCATCACCCAGAATTGAGGGTGATGATCAGCCTCTTGTCGCTGCTGCTCCGTCTCCGAAAATTGATGTGGAGGCTGTGTTGGATGAAATTTCTGCCAAGCTCGAGTCCATCATCACCAGCCTCCCAGAGCAAATCAAGCAGGCCGTAGCTGAGGCCCAGGCCGACATAGTGAAAGATGCCAAAGCCCAGGCCGATGAAGCTGCCAGGGAGCGCGTCACGGACTTTGCCGTGAAGCTTTTGAAAGAATATACCGATAAGCTCCTGCCGGGCCAGCTCGATGAGCTCAACATGGCGTCCCGTGACCAGATCGCGGAGGTATTGGAGGATTTGGCCAAGGTCGATGAGCGAGTAGAAAATCTGAATTCCTCTATCTCAAACTCGGCATCGACCTCCAATGAGTAGATCAACGCCATCCACGGCACCATCTCCTCCCTTCTCAGTGGGCAAATGGAGTTGAAGGATGCTGTGGTCAAGCTGCAGCAAGAGGATGCGACTCTTCTTTCCCTTATCAAGGCCCTGACTGATGATGTCGAAAAGGGGGAAGAAGAAAGAGCCGCCGCCGCGAAGAAGAAGAAGGCCCCAAAATCCAAAACCCCTTCAACTTCCGTGGCTCCTCCTCCAAAGAAGCCCTCCCAGGCCGTTGCACCCAAGGCCGTTGCCGCTCATGCCGATCCCATCTCCCAGCTTGGTGCGGAGCAGGCTGCTGCCGCCAAAGCTCGATTGGCAGCCGAGGCCGATCTTATTTCTGCCATGGTTCTGGCTGGTGCTACGCCGGAGCAGGCTGCAAATCAAGAAGAGCAGCAGCGTTTCAAGGCCGAGCGCCGAGCTGCTGAAGCTAGGAGGAAGAGAGAGTTGGATTGGATCAGCCAGTCCGCTCTTGTTTTGAATGCAGGAGGATTGCAGCAGGTCGTTGATTGGCTTGATGAATCTCAGAACAACCTGATGCGGGAGCTCAATTCTTGCTTCATCCTGCTGCACTACTTCATCAAGGACCCCTCCCTGCCTGCCGATGCCGATGAAGCGTATGCAGCCTATATGCGCAAGTTTCCGTACCAAAAATTCATTGGTGATCTACGGAAAAAGGCTGCAGAGGCTGGTGTGACGATAAGGGCCCCTGCTCTTCAATATTTTGCGCCCTTACGTCTTGGTGCTTCGGAGTATTTGGATTACTCTCGAATCGACCAGTACATCGCCCAAACTGCCATTGGCCTAGGCGTCAACGTATCGAATTCCGATCCCGACTATCGTCGTATCAGGGATGGAATCTATGCAAGCATGCAGACGAAGTCAAGGGAGCAGGTCCAGGAAGAGCGCTTAGCAGCCCGTGCCAAGATCCAGGCTATGTAGATAGATGATTTTGTAATCTTGTTTTTTCATTTATGCTCTCAGCTGGTTGTAAATTCTCCATGTATTCTGCTAACGAGCTTAATGAAACAAAATCATCCTTTGTCCTGACGACAATATCTCTTTGTCCAGGCATCTGCCTTTACTGCTTTATTTTAATTATGTTCTTATTTGCCTTTCATTTAATTCCTTATCAATCTTCATGATTGAAAAATGTTTAAGCTCTGATACCATCTTTCAGTGTTTTATCTTAGGAATTATTTGTAAAGTGTTTGGTTTCGACATCATCAAAAAGGGGGAAATTGTTGGGAACCCCTTGCAGTTTGATTTTGATGATGTTTATCGAAACCACACTTAGGCATATTTTCACTTGTTTAGGGTCAAGGCCGATAGATCGACCTGCTACCTGTTAGTGCAGGTCGATGCCCTTTAATGTTTAGAATCAAGTTCGATCCACCCTGTAAGAGAAAGGTCGATGTATCGACCTGCCTCGTTTTGGATCGAGCTGGATCATCAGCCTGTCTATCGACCTCCCCTATCAAGCTTCCAGCTGGCATTGCCTTAGAAGATTTCAAGAGCTGGATTATCAATCAAGGTCGATGTTCCGCCTTCATGGAGCGTCACGACCTGATCCTTGCCACGTCGAGTGCCAGCAAGGACGAATATTCCCAACGGCTAGAAGTGAGTCAGCATCCAACGGCTAGTGCCACGTCAGCCCGACTCCAACGGCTAGTTTTTCAAAACTGCCTATAAATACTTCAGCCATTTTCGGATTCAAGTACGGGAAACACAAGCTATCAACGCCATATCTCTGCCCAAATCTCTCTCAAAGCTCATATCCATTCAAGTGTTCGAAATCCGATTAGTTTCCCAAACACTTGAAGAAGAGAGGTTTCCAATTCCAAAAAACACCACAACGACGAAGCGTTCACTGCTGCTTGTCGATTGTTCAAACAACTTCTTCTCCGACTTGTTCGAAGTTAGAAAGCTTGTTTTTATTTTAGCCATTCTAGAGTTAGTCAAGCTCTGTAACAGCGTAAGGTTGTTTGTACGTTCTAGTACGAAGGTTGTAAGGGTCACGACCCAAAACTCGTGTCTAGTTACTCTCAAGTTAGATTGTAGCTAGAACTGATACTCAGTCAGTATAAATAAGAGAGAGGTGGATCCAAAAGAAAGGGATTCTCAGGTCGAGTTGACCTGACGTGGACGTAGGAGGATTTCTCCGAACCACGCTACATCGCGGTGTTTCTCTCTCTCTTTATTTATTGCACTTACATTTTATTATCTAACTGACGAGCATCAATCTGCATTACACGAATCAACCTGCTATCCATATTCAGCCTTAAGATTTTTCAAAGAGTAATCAACCTCCACCAACTTCCGCATTAAACAACAGTTTGATAAATCAAGCTTGATACCATACGAGCTTGATAGATCAAACTGCCTCTGATAAGGTCGACCTTGACAATCGACCTGCAGATCGACCTGAATTTTAAAAAGTCAAAAACGGTTGGTTATTGGTGTATTCCCCCCCCCCCCCCCCCCCCCATACACCAATTACTCTTTCCCGGGACCAACAGGAGGACTATGATAAGTTGATGGATGCAAGTGAGAAGGCACTGATCTTGAACCAGAGCCTTACGGAGCAGATTCAGAATCTTGAAAAGGAAAGAAATGCTTTAAGATCTGAAGTTGAATCTCTTCAAGAAAAGCTCAAAAACTGCGAGGACGGAAGAAAGGAGACTGATGAAGAATTGAGTCATATTCAGAAATTGATAAGGATGATGAATTCCAGCACCGAAAAACTTGATGAAATCCTCAGACTTGGAAAGAGAGCTGCAGATAAGGAGGGTCTTGGATTCAACCGAAACAACTATCAACAGGTTGGATACAAATATCAACAAAGAGCTCAAAGACAAGACTGGAGCAAGCCAGAGAGAGGAGTCGAAGGATGGAGACATTCCAATGACTTTGTTGGAACTCAATCGAGTGGGAAATCGGTTAGGCGTGAGGAATGGAGGCCTAAACTAACCGAGTCCTCAGTTGATGTTGAACAGAATCCTGAAGAACAAGGAACTGCAGAGGAGGTACCCAAACAGGAACACCACAAGGTACCCGAGCATAATCCAGATTCTGAAGTATTCATTCCTCTCTGTCATTACTGTCATAGACTTGGTCATATCAGACCAAGATGCCGGTTCTACCTTGGTGATAAGAGGCAGGAGATGATCAAATATCAACGTAGAAGAAATCAAGGCCAAGGCTTTAGAGCTTATGTCGTTCACACCAGTAATAGCTCCAGAGTGGGGAACGCCTGGTATATTGACAGTGGGTGCTCGCAACACATGACAGGCAACATGGATCTCCTTATTAATGTGCAAAGTTGCTCTAATGAGTCAGTTGTGTTTGGTGATGGTGGAAAAAGTAGAATTCGAGGAATTGGTACATTGAATGTACCTGGGATGCCAGTTCTGGAAGGGGTCCTATATGTTGAAGGCTTGAAAGCGAATCTTGTCAGTATCAGCCAATTGTGTGATGATGGAATGAGTGTGAGTTTTGGGAAGAATAGCTGCATCATCAACAAAGGAACTGATAAGTTTCTGGAAGCAACCAGATCGGCTGATAATTGCTACATCTTCACTCCAAAGATCACAAGCTACAGGGTTACCTCAAAGATGAGTGAAATCTGGCATCAGAAGCTTGGGCACACGCACTACAGGAATATTCAGAGGCTTATTCAACTGAATGCCATTGAAGGAATTCCCAAGATCAGATTTGGAGATGTGGATTTTTTTGGACCTTGTCAACAAGGGAAACAGACTCAGGAGGTACACAAGAGAGTACTCCGAATCACAACAGCTAAAGTCCTTGATCTCATGCACATGGACTTGATGGGACCGATGCAAGTTGAAAGTTTAGGAGGAAAGAAGTACATTCTTGTTTGCGTAGATGACTTCTCAAGATACACATGGGTTGAATTCTTGCGAGAAAAATCAGACACGTTCGAGGCGTTCAGAGTTTTGTGTCTGAGATTAGAAGTAGAGAAGGAGAGCAAACTCAAGGCCATCAGGAGTGATCATGGGCGTGAGTTTGAGAACCAAGAGTTCATGGAGTTCTGCCAAGCCAAAGGGATAAGACATGAATTCTCGGCACCTATCACCCCTACACAAAATGGTGTAGTTGAAAGGAAAAACAGAACCCTGCAGAGCACTGCCAGAACTATGATGAAGGCGAAAGATATTGCCCTTAGACTTTGGGCAGAAGCGTTTGATACGGCATGCTACATTTGCAACAGAGTGTACCTCAGACCGCAGACAGAGGTTACTGCTTATGAGATCTGGCGAGGAAGGAAGCCGAATGTGAAACATCTTCACATCTTTGGCTCACGATGCTTTGTGGTAAATGATAGAGTGCAAAGGAAAAAGCTTGATGACAAGGGAATTGAAGGAATCTTTGTCGGCTACTCCAGAAACAGCCGTGCTTACAGAGTATACTTGAAAAATCAAAGCACTGTTATTGAGTCAATTAATGTTACTTTTGATGACTCAGTGGAAGGCAACGCAAATACTGAAGAAGAGGTCCCGATCACCAGTACTACAGAGAGCTCTCAGATTTCTAGCAAGGAGAAAGATGTCAAAGTTGAGGAGATGACTCTGGAGGGTACTCAAGATGGTACTCCAACTAGTACTTTGGACATGGCCGAAACAAGAGTTCATAAAAATCATTCTGCTGCAGATGTGATTGGGCAAATCAATGATGGGATGCAGACCAGGAAGAGAGAGATAGATTTCAAGAAGTTGGTTTCCCAAATTGCTACCGTGTGTTTTGTCTCAAAAATTGAGCCAAAGAACGTCAATGATGCTTTCCAGGATGAAAACTGGATAGCTGCCATGCAGGAAGAACTCTTGGAATTTCAGCGCTGCAATGTATGGTATCTCACTTCTCTTCCCGAAGGTGCTAATGTGATTGGAACGAAGTGGATATTCAAGAATAAGACAGATGAGCAAGGGAACATCACTCGTAACAAGGCCAGATTGGTTGCTCAAGGATACTCACAGGAGGAAGGGATTGACTACGGAGAGACTTTTGTTCCAGTTACCAGATTGGAATCTGTGAGGTTTTTGATGGGTATGGCTAGCAGCTTAGATTTCAAGCTATATCAGATGGACGTCAAAAGTGCCTTTCTGAATGGAAATTTAGAAGAGGAGGTATATGTTAAGCAACCAAAGGGTTTTGAAGATCCCGAGCACCCAGAGTATGTTTACAGGCTGAACAAGGCTTTATATGGACTAAAGCAAGCTCCCAGAGCTTGGTACAACACGCTGGCAGAGTTTCTTCTGAAGAAGGGATATGTTCGAGGAAGTGCTGACAAGACCTTGTTTGTTAAGCAACATGGAGGTCACATATTTATTGTCCAGGTATATGTTGATGATCTGGTTTTTGGTTCTAAGTCAGAGGCTCTTGTGAATGAATTTGTTAAATTGATGACCTCTGAATTCAAGATGAGTATGTTTGGGGAATTGAAGTTCTTTTTGGGGCTTCAAGTCAAGCAGTGCGAAGATGGCATCTTTGTGAGTCAGGAGAAGTATGCTGAAAACTTGGTGAAAAAGTTCGGCATGGAGAGTTCTAAGTCAAAGAGGACACCAATGGGTACATCGGTTAAATTAACTCAAGAAGGAGAAGGCAAACCTGTGGAACAAACAGTGTACAGAAGCATGATTGGTAGTCTCTTGTACCTAACAGCCAGTCGACCGGATATTGCCTACAGCGTTGGGGTCTGCTCGCGATTTCAATCAAATCCGAAGGAGAGTCATCACAAGGCTGTGAAAAACATTATAAAGTATGTCAAGGGAACGTGCAAGATTGGCCTATGGTTTGGGAAAGGAAGTTCTCTGAAGCTTACCGGATACAGTGATGCTGATTGGGCTGGAAATCCTAATGATCGTAAGAGTACCACTGGAGGATGCTTTTTCTTGGGAGATAATCTTATCTCGTGGCATAGCAAGAAGCAGAATTGTGTTTCTCTATCCTCTACGGAAGCGGAATATATAGCAGCTGGGAGTGCATGCACGCAGTTAATCTGGATGACCAAGATGTTGTATGATTATGGGGTCGATGAGAAAGAATATGTCTTGTTTTGTGACAATATTGGAGCTATCAATCTATCCAAAAATCCAGTCAGTCATTCGAAGGCCAAACACATTGAGATCAGACACCACTTTATTAGAGATCTTGTTGAAAACAAGACTTTATCTCTTCAGCATGTCTCTACTCGTGTGCAAGTTGCGGATATTTTCACCAAACCTTTAGATGGAGAAAGGTTTGAGGCTCTACGAAAGTCACTCGGGATGTGTATAATCTGAGCTGCTCAGATTATGTTTATTTGATTTCATCTATTATTTGTCTTCATGGTGTGTTGGATGGTGTTCTGTTTGGTGTTATATCTTGGGTTCTTGTCTGACGTGGTATTTTTGTCAGTTGAAAAGGGGCTATTTTTCTGCGCGCCCTTTTGCTAGCACTGTTGCTCTTTGGAATTTGAACCGTCACTTGCCTTTCGCAGAGTTAATCATCGTTGCTCTCTACTCTGCTAGGGTTTTTTACTTGGTGCCTAATTTCCTCCGTCTAAATTGTTCATCTCTCCCCGATTATCTCTCGCCTCTCTGCCTGATTTGTTGAATTTTTGGTGCTGCAACCATGGTTTCTCTCAAAATCTCTGAGGGTATTGATCTATCACTGTTATTGGCGACTGCTATTCCCGTTCCCACTGTTCCTCTGTTGCCGTGGTACGGCGCCGGGTTGGTTGAGGAGGCGGCTCCCTTATCTCCTCGCCGTGATGTTGCTCCTCCATCCCCGCTCCATGATTCCGTTCCTCCATCTCCTCTCAGGGACGAGGTCACCCAGGAGCCCCTTCTCCCTCTATTTGGTGATGATGACTCCATCCCTCCTCCGCCGCCGTCAGAATCCTCAGAACCCTCTCCTAGGGTTCCGGTCTCTACCCATTCGGTGGAGCCCCCTCAGCGGAGAAAGAGAATCAAGCAGGTTGCTAGGAAGGAGAAGTCCCCTCCTCCTCCGCCGCCCCCTGTTGGCGGCGTCGCTCTTCGCACGCGTTCTCATGTCCGTGCTCCTCCCAGTGCTTCTGTCTCGGCCTCAAATCGAAAGAGAAAAGCCCCTTCTCCTGCTTCTGGTCAGGGGAAGTCAAAGTCTGTCAAGGGAAAGGGCAAGAAGCCCGTGATTGAGTTGGACTCGGAGTCTGATACTGAGGTCCCTATCCCCAGCGATTCAGATGATGATGCTGCTGTCCCGCCCTCATCGTCGAAAGGTACTGATGTTCCACCCTTGCCTGCTGGGTATAAGTTTATGCCTATCTTCCGTGATGCTTTCTATGCTAAGTTTTGGGATATAAACCGAGAGAAGATCATCATAGTAGATAGACCTGCCAGGGAATTTGACTTGAGAAGAGCAGGGGTTTTTGATTGCATTGTTCAGGCAGGGCTGCTGACTACCTTGTCCGAAGAGCTTTGTTGGGTCAAGGATGTGATCATGGAGTTTTACTCCAATCTGAGTTTGTCCATGTTTGACATTACTTCTCTTGACTATCACCGTGGTTTCGTTCGGGGGCAGTTCTTTGATTTCTCTCCCTCTCTCATTGATGTGTTTGTTTGTGGTGAAATTGTGCAAGAGAGTCTGGCGCCTATCGATGCAAATTTGATTGCTGCTACTCTGCTGGGTGATGAAAAGGCGAAGTGGCCAGTGAAGGCCAAGAGGCTTAGGGCCTCATCTCTTGCTCCAAAGTACAAGGCACTTTACTATATTGCCAACAGAAATTGGGTGCCCACGACCCACAAGACGTATGTCAATCTATCCTTGGCAACGCTGCTGTACAAGGTTGGGCAAGGTCTTCCAGTTTCTTTTGGAAGATTGGTGTTTGAGGCTCTTGCTGAGCACGCTGAGAAGGTGGTATCTGCTAACAAGGCTATCTGTTTTCCTCGGATCCTGTATGCGTATTTTTGCAAGTTTGCAGAGTTTGAAATTCCAGAGGGTGCAAAGGCTCCCGCTGCTCCTATCATGAGATTCACCAAGGCTCAGACCGGCATTGCCCCTGAGGCCCCTCCTTTCAGCTCGAAGACCGATAAGGCATCATCTTCCTCGATGCCTCATGTGGATAATCTTGAGGATATTCAACTGCCCTTTGGTCCTGCTCCTCCAAATTATGCGCCTGTTGTATCCAAGCTCATGTTTCAAGCAATCTCCATTGAATACGAAATGACATGTGAGCAGATTCGGGTGCTGTTTAAGAAGAAGGAGGAGATTGAGAAGCTACTCATCTTGGCCGGTGGTACTCAGCCAGGGGGAGCTGCTGCTGCTCCTGTTCCTGCTTCTGATGGTACTGCAGTTGGTGCAGATGTTGAAGGTGCTGTTGGTGATGAGGCTGTGGATGAGGAGCTTGAAGCTGAAGTGCCTTAGCTTGGCATTTCATGTTTGCACTCAAGGGGGAGTATATTTGTAGGTATTTTGTTGTTTCCTTTGCTCTGATGATGATTCATTGTTTCCTTTGCTCTGATGATGATTCGATATGGTTGTTATTACTCTTTGCTTTTCTGGTTGGTTGGATGGACAGTCATTTGGTCTTTTCTGTTATTTGCTGGTGGATTGGATATTCTGGATATTCTGGTCTGTAATAGTAAATAGGCCACATTATGCTGTTAATGATGCTTGGTTTTCTGGTGAAGCATTTTCTGATCAGCTGGTGTTATATGTGGTGTTATAAGTGGTGTTATGCAGTGGGTTCTTTTTCTCTCTTCATGTGGTATTCTAGTTCGGGTGCGCTTGGCTAGTACTTCATTTTAGAGAGTGTTTGTAGCAAGGGGGAGGTTTCTGCACTATGCATTCGAGTATGGTTAAGTGGGTGCGCTCCTTGCCTACTTGATTTTGCATTGGGTGCTTTGTATCTTGGAGGAGTTGTGTGAGTTGCATGTGTTGGTGTGATTGCATACATAAAATGCCAAGGGGGAGATTGTTGCTGCATGGATTGCATGGAGTAGTTTTTATGGCATGATTTATGTATGCGGAGGAATTCTTGATGATATGGATTTCCGTGTGGACCAAGGATTTATTCCTTATATTATATTTCCACATTAATTAGAAGATTTGCATGAAGATTATATCTACCCTATTAAGGATATCTTTTAGATATTGCCTTAATTATCTCCTAGGGTTTTACGTGGAGTATATAAGCATGAAGATCTCAATTGGAGCCGCTGCGCGTCATCATTGATTATTGAGAGCTCGTCTTCTTCGTGCATTCGAGAGTTGAGTTTATTCATTACATTCATCAATTGGGGTAGTTAGTTTATTGGTGAGTGTTTGTAATATCTTGAACAATTTCTTGTTCAAGATCGGGTTTCATCTTTTCATTCTGAGAAAAGTATTCGGGTAGACTAGAGAGAGTTTACCGTGAGGATTCATTGGTTAGGGTAGAGTCGGGTGAGGAGAGATCGTTCAGTGTGGCTGACGTTCATATATCTTGTAACCCTTATACTCGTCATAGTGAATTATTTCTTGGAATAGCTTCCCCCAGACGTAGGTGTGGTTATCACCGAACTGGGTTACCAACTTGTGTTCTCAACTGTGTTACTATCTGTGTTACGTGTTGAGTTACATTTACCTACCAAAGTAGGGATTATACAATTTCATTAGAAATTACAGGTTTGATACATGGAACAGAGCGGAATTGAGCCCGAGCATGAGTGTTTTATAAAATTTATTATGACGAACCAAGTTCACTCGAGCTCGAATATGATTTCACGTAAAACGGTCCAGATCGTTTGTCAAGCAAAGCTCAACCTCAATACATACGTACCGAGCCAAATATGAGTATAACTCGAATAAAATATTTTTTTTTTTTTGGAAATATGTCGTTATACGATCCGATTCGGCTGGCATAACCAAAATAGAAAGAGATGTAAGATACTACCTCCATCTCACTAAGGGCATGTTCAATGCTAGAACCCCAAATGTGGTTCTTAAAGGTGCCACATAGACAAGATCTCATTCATATTAAAAAAATCATAATGGTAAGGTTCTTAATAAATGTTCTCATCATAATTAAATGGTCCCACTAATTTAATTATTTGACAAAATAAGAGAGAGAAAAAAATAAAAAGGAATGTGGGCCCCGCTTTTTTCTTAAGAACCAGTATCTTATATAAGAACCCGGGTTCTTATTTAGGGGATCTCCAATGGGGGTGCTAATTAAGGTGTGAGTTCTTGTTTTTGTCACATAGACAAGAACCACTCCATTGTACATGCTCTAAATAAGCCACATTTGAAATTTGCACAAGAATTAAGAAAGAAAAAATGTGTGGCTATAATTAATTATGAGGAGAGAGAGTTAATTCTAACCAAATATTTTTTACCATTTTAGGAAATGTGTCTAATAAATGAGATAGACCAAAATGACAAATGTTACTAATTTAATGAGATGAAGATAGTATATGGGAAAGGAGACTCCTACTAAACTGCACAATATTGATTAAAATAAAGTCAATATAAAGGTCTCTAGTCATCAATTTCATAACGAGACAAACATTTAGAAGTGGACTAGCTATTAATGGAATTAGTAGTAATAAAAATAAAAAAATAAAAAGGAGAGAGAGAGCAAGTGGTGGAAGCATTAGCGAAATTTGTTAGAAGAATGTGGGCACGCGGCGTGGAAGCAGCACATGCTTCAGACGCAAGGCTATTTCCTTCAACCTCACTCACCCCTTACATCACGTGATTTCTCCTACGTCATCGCCCCCCTCTCTCTATATATACCCTCCCCCACCGCCTCTTTCCCTCATTTCATTTCCACATTCACAATTCACTCCTCTCTTTCTAGTTTCTACAACTCACACTTTCTCTCTCTACCTTTCTCTGTGAGTCAGTCAGTCTGAAATATCTACCAACGGAAAAATGGGAGGCTGCGTTTCGTCGAGCTCCGACCACTCCTCACACCACCAGAAGCCGTGCGCGACGGTGATTTCCGTCGCCGGAGAGCTGCGGCGGTACCCGCTCCCCGTCACGGTGGCGCAGGTGATCCAGTTCGAGGCGCTGTCGCCGGACTCCGTCTTCCTCTGCAACTCCGACCGCCTCTACTTCGACGACTTCGCGCCGCCGCTGGAGGCGGAGGAGGTCCTCGAGCCGGAGCAGATCTACTTCGTTATGCCGGTGTCCACGCTGCAGCGCCGCCTCGCCGCCTCCGATATGGCGGCGCTGGCGGTCAAAGCCAGTGCTGCGTTCAACGACTTCAGCCCGAGGCGGAGCCGGAAGGCTCGGATCTCGCCGGTGCTGGTGGCGGAGGAGGATTCGCAGTCCGCTCAGCAGATTAAAATCAACGGCGGCGGCGGCTCGCGCGTTCACGCTAAATACGCGCGGAAGGCGTCCACCGGAGTTTCGAGATCGAGTTCCGTGAGGAAGATGCAGAGACTTTCCTCGCGACGAGCGAAATTAGCGGTTCGATCGTTCAGGATTAGGCTCTCCACAATCAACGAAGGATCGATTCTCGTTAATTAATTAATTCTGCGGAAAGGTAACTTAATTAATTCGATTAATTGAGTCGCCATTTCTGGAGATTGATTGACGAATTGAAGAAACTCCGCCTGTAAATAATTATGAATCATTTCCTGAGAATGCTGCAAATTTGCATCGGTATAAATCGAGAGTAATATAGTTCATCTTCATCGATTGGAGTATTTAGATTTTTTTTTTTTTTTCAACGTCAAATTTGGGGGAAATTTGAAGAACATAGAGCAAGGCTGGAATGAATATTCTAGTAGCTGTCAATCGGCAGAAAACTTAGACGAAAATCATAATGTATTGATACGTTTGGTCGCAGACAAAATCATCTGTCGCTGTATAAATTATTAATAATGCATTCATGTTCATATTAATGTTTATTTATATGCGCACGATCATTCTCAATATTTTACGCCGATCAATTTATATATTTTTATCAACATATATATCTATCAAATGTTTACCGGCATTAATTCATGCCGTAAAATTATACGAATCAAATATTTCTTTCGTCTCATTTCTTCAATGAGTCTTTTCGACATGATGTTAAGGGGTGTATGTCGTAAAATTGAGGTTAATTCTTTCTATTCCAGAAATATGACTATTGAAACGTGATGACCCAAAATAACATGTCCTATATGATTAATGAAGTGAGAATAATTATAGTGTTATTGAAATACAATTAAATATATGCGCAAGTGTGTATATATAGGATTAGATATTTCTTTGATTCTCAAAATTAAATTGCATATTTTGATTAATTCCATAAAAGGAATTGCACGTATATAGAAATAAAAATCTTCAGTAATAATCTCTAATGGATATGAACATTAAATGAAAACGTGTTTGAAAATAAAATTGTAATTAGCTGGCAATGATTTGCTGCAATTACTTTACAAAATATTTCAATAATTAGATATTATGGGGTTATTAAGCCTCTTAGCGGTTTTTTTCATTTGGGTTGATAAAATGACGCATGCGCACAATCTCGAAAGACAAAGTAACACAAAACTTGTTCACCCGATTCGTTTCACAACTATGTCCTGGACGAGATGCTAACCAGGAGTATAAGGACTAATATTTGGTTATACTTATAACAACGAGACCTAATTCTTAACTCATTTAATTTAACTGGGCCGAAACGCGTGGCCATCCAGGCTTAACATTTCAACAACTTTATAATACAAGATGATTTTTTTAGGCAAAATTAACAAGCTGTCACAACAAACGAGCAACAAAATTAATGTGGTAATGGAGAAAGGAATAAGTCAAAATAGGGGATTAAAAGGTCGTATGAAAGAAGAAAAATGAGCCAAAAAGGGAGGTATGTAGTGGACTAGTGGGTTTTACTATGGTTAAATTGATTCACGAGATCCATCAAATAAGAACTATGTTAGATATTTTTCACCATATGTCGGTTAATAAATTTTTAACTATGTTAGATATTTTTCACCATATGTCGGTTAATCAATTTTTATTTAGGGTTTTATCGTATTTCAATAGTCTTTTTTTTTTTCATTTTGTCACAAGATTTTATTTGCAAGTGTTAAAAGTGAAAATTAAGAGGTGTATATCATAATTTGATGAAATGAGGCAAAGAGAGTATTCATCATAATTTTCTTTACTTATATCATTGTTACATCAGCCGTAAGCACTTTAAATATGTCTACCATGGGTTCGGAAACATTCCTATAGTATAAGCCCCTTGAAAAAAAAGAAGTTAAAATGTAATGGAACATTTAATTAAATACATCAATTATAATGTAATTTCCTAATTGGATTTTTAATATAGTTCAAGAACCAAAGGTTAAGAGGAAGGATAAACTCCAAATTTAATACTAGTATTAATTAACATGATTGGCATCCTTTTACCTTTATATAATTAGATATTTTGAAATCATGCTTTTACCACTAATTTGTAATTATCAATCCTTTGACTCGTGACTATTTAATTGAGTTGAAAATAATAAGAATTCAAAACTTTGAATTCAATTTCTCAATCGCAACTTTAGTAGAATATGATGGGTGGGGCGTGAAGCACAGAAAATGACTAGTGAAAAAGATGTGGATTTTGATTACGTGGGTGATGACGTGGTTTATATCAAACTCTCAATTTCAATTGGTGGAAAAGTATAGCCCCCAATTTATCAGGAAATTTCAATTTGTGTGTTCAACAAGTAAAGTAGTAACATTTATTTGAAGATTAGTTTAGTGTGTGCTCTCATCACTTATGTCATTTGCTAATCAAATACTACTAGTAATAATATTCTAATTGTCATATTCTTGTGTTTAATTCTTTATTAGGAAAGTTCAATAACACATGATAGATTAATAATGTTGCTATTGTATGATATTAGCATTGTCACACTCATTTGTTTCAAGATGGCATGACTTTGCCTCAGGAGTGCTCTCACGATAGTCATAATATATGTTTCAGGGGCGGTTGTATAATATGTGCAGGGTGAGCGACTGTACATGGCCCTAGAAAAATCGAGACCCAAAAAAATTAATAAAAAAAATATGTAATACAGCTCATCTGGAAAAGTAACCGCTTTAACTTTCAGTTGGCAACAAATTGAACCTCACTTGTACAATATTATTTTATTTATTAATTTATTTTAATTTCCTTTTGTTTTTTTCCTTTTTGTTTCCTTCTACAATTAATGGGTCCCAGAATTTTACTAAAATTTTACAAAAAATTAAAAAAAGTCCTTCCTTTTTTTCCTTCTATAATTAAGGGGCCTCAAAAATTTTAAATTTGCACATAGCCCCGATTATCCTTGTTCGGCCCCTAATATGTTAGAATTCAATAATATGTACTCCCTCCGTGACTCCGTCCCATACTAATTGTCCAAGTTTCCTTATTGGGACGTCTCATTTAATTGTCCACTTACCTAAAGTGGAAACATTACACTCTCACAACCAATATAATATAAAATCCCCTATCTCTTATGACATTGATTATTGTGTCATTTCCCTAGTGGACAATTGACATGAGACACAGGGAGTATTATCTTGAATCATAATGCTACAATATATGTAAGAATGTTCTCTTATCCGTCGTATGCATAATTATTTTTCTCAAGAATGACGTAAAGATGCTATATACTGTATTAAAATGTGTTATTAATGTATTCCATAAAAATAAATCTTACCGAGACAAATAACTACTGTTAAAAAAGAAACTAAACTATAACGGATAAAACAATGAAAATAATAGTTGACATTGACATTGACATTGACATATTAGGGATGAACATACTTGATACGTTCACAGCGAATAATAGATTATTTCCGATACAATTTATATAACATCTATATTTATCGTATCAAAGTCTTACCTGATGTTGAGGTTTTGTGTTCAAATATCTCGAAAAACAATTCCTCTCATATAACAAAAGTACCCACTCGGGTCTTGGGCTATAGCCTAAAAGGGTGAAGTTGAATTTCTCACACACAAGTGATAAAACATTGAAAATTATATTAGATGTTTAGATTCAACATCTAATTGTAAGTTTAAATCTCCCGCTTTATTAATTTTATTGGAATATTATATATCTTACATATGAATATTTAAAAGGACTGTTGAAGTGGGACAGAGGGAGTAAATGATTTTGGTATATATATATATATATTCCTTAATGATATGTGTCCCAACATTAATATACAAGATGCAACATTGTTTAATGAAAATAGATTCTCACACCTAACATCAATTCCCAAATCCCATACTAACCTAAAAAATAAAATTCTTGGGATTAAAATATTAGTATATATTTTTTTGGTTGGAAATATTAGTAGTGTTGGTATAACTAATGGTTGAAGATTTTTAATTATTTATTTATTATTTTTTAAATGAGTTAGTTAATTTGGTTTTGGATGGATTGGGTTGAATTGAACCAACCACTATCTTTTTTTCCTCAAAATATTTAGAGCAGTCGCAGCTTCATACACCCTGCTCAGTGCGTACGCCACGTGGCAGAGCCACGTGGACGTACGTACGCGACACGCATTTTGGACGCAGATACAGGCGTACACGTGGCGTACACCTTTTTAAATGAGTTAGTTAATTTGGTTTTGGAGGGAGTGGGTTGAATTGAACCAACCACTATCCTTTTTTTCCTCAAAATATTTAGAGCAGTCGCAGCTGCATACACCCTGCTCAGTACGCGACACGCATTTCGGACGCTGATGCAAGCGTACACGTGGCGTACGGTGTACGCCTGCATGTACGCCAGAGCATACCTGAACTCTCCTGACGCGTACGCCACGTGTCAGGATCCTATTGGCTTTTTTTTTTTTTTTTTTTTTTTTTTTTTTCCTTTTCCCTTTTCGCCGATTATTTTCTCCTTTTTTTTTTCTCTTGACTTACGCTTTCTTTTCTTTTTTAAATTCTGTTTTTTTTCTTTCATTTCCTTTTTTTCGATTTTTAAACTTACGCTTTTCTTTTCTTTTCTTTATTATTTTATTTTCCTTTTTTTTCCCTATCTTTTATTTCGGATTTTCTTTCCCTTTTTGTTTTCCTTTCTTCTTCTTCTTTTTTTTTTAAATTTATTTTATTTAAAATCTCGTATTCAAATGACGAAAAAATTAAACGAAACAAGAACTTAAAAACAATTAAAAATGTCCAATCAACATAATCCAGTCAGCACATAAAATAAACAGCATACATCGTACTCTGATGCAATGCTTTTCAGCATACGCCGTACTCAGTTCTAGTCAGCACACTTTTTGTCTAGCATACGCCGTACTCCCGTACTCTGCTGCTGATGCTCTTAGATAATTTACATAATATATTTTGCATATTCAAGTGAGTGAAATTTAGCATTTTTTTTTCATTTTGCAAAAAAAAAAAAAATTGATTTTTTTTTTTTTTTTGTGTAGGTGAATTCGTTATTATATATTTATAATTTGCAGTAAATGTCACTTAATGTTATGACCTATAAAATAGTCAATTTACAATAATTGACTGGTAAATCGTAGTAATTAATATCTACAGAGAATTGTTTCTATAATGTGCATAATTAATTAATTTTTTTATGGATATTCACCTTCGTATTTATGAAATATATAAAGAAGCAATAATAAGCAGCTGGCAAATTAACTCTATCCATTTTTACCGCTTATTTTTTTTGAAAATATTATTTTAAAAAATCAACTTTAGTTTAAGCAATTTTAGCTTCTTCCTTTTTTTTTGGGGGGGGGGGGATTTGGGTGTCAGTTAAGTCAGTTCGTAGTCGAAAATTTCAAATGGGGTGGACTCAATCAGAGAGTGACACGAACGAGATGAAAATTATTCATTCTTTTCGCATTTAGATATAAACAATGCATGTGTTTTGTTCTACCTCAAGAAAAGAGACAACCCATGTTTAATTTCACAAGCCTAGAAAAAAATAATATAATTATTTTCATCATTCATTTAATAGAACACAAGAATCAGCATATACTAAAAACTTATTTCCCCTCCCAAATAAAGAAGAAAATAAACTTTACTACAAAACAAATTCTTATTCAAAGATTCCATAACCCGGGAACACCCGACCCCACAACCCATTTCTCATGTTTTTTCACCTAAAAAATACTCATTACGTACCGTTGGAGTATCTTCGTTCGTCGTCTAAAAATTGTTATGTTTCGTCCATTTTTAATTATAGTTTTTTTATGTATTCTTTTAGTCCGGCTTTATTTGTCTTACACGGTGAATATGTAGACTGTGGAGTGAAACATAAGGAGTATTGTTTTCTTTACATTTTAAAAATCGATCAAAATAGTAGTATAATACGGAGTATCATAATTTCTCTATCTCGTTGAAACATTTTTCGAACGACAATTCATTGTTGTGTGTTTACCTATCAAGATTTCAAATAATCACAAACTCTGCTCGTCTATTTTCTGAATTCACAATCGACTTATGTCTTTTTTACCGATAATAATGTTCAAAATCCAAAAGACGAGCGATCGAAAAAGAATGACTCTATCCTAACACGATGAACGAAGTGTAAAAGTGACTTCTCCATCCGTCACATTTTTCTCGATACATTTCTATCATAGTATTACAATACTCGTATATATCTAAAAAAAGATTGTCGAGAAAAGAAACGGGACGAAGGAAGTAGTATTAAATTAGTTTAGCAGGTTATCAAGAAAAGGAAATTAAAAAACAGTTGTTGAGAGCTCCATTTCCTCTGCAATGAACAACAATGAGAGAGAGAGAGAGCATCATCATCACAGTTCACGATCGACCCTCCTCCCTCCATAATTACCCCCTCCTTCAGCACTCAAACTCCAATATTACCGTTGTTACCTTTCACATCCTCCTTCAATGGCGTAGTCGACCTACTCTCCATTTACTGCTTCCATTATTCCCCCACTCATTTATTTTGTCTAGCCCACCCACTCCAGCCTCCTTCGCGAAGTGGGTCAACCTCCATTTACTCGATTTTGTCGCTCCACAGTTCGTTGTCGCTACCTTGGGAATTTCGATTTTGTTTTTTTGATTTCCTTCGCGGAATTCCACGCCTTGTCCACTGTGTGAGTACTGCGCTCCTAGTGTCGGTCGGTGCTTCGTTGTTGATTTATTGGGATTTTCGTTGCTGCGGTAATAATGGACTGCTTCTCCTCCCCTCCTCCGCCTCTACCGCCGCCGTCCGCCGCCGCGTCGCCGCTCTGCGGCCACGTGCTCAACATGTCGCCTGCGCCTTCCCAACATCTCAATCCTGTGAGCGAGCATTTTCCGCGCCTTATTTTGTTGATTTTTTTCCTATTTTTTTGTACATGCATGTGTTTGTGTAATTGCTCCATCGAGAATTTTTCCAGTTTGATGTAGAATGCTAGTAGCATTTATGAATTTCGCGATGCTTGGGAGAATTTACAGTTCTTTGCTGTGAATTTCGTAAGTTTTTGTTGATTCAGTTGTTTATCCATTTTTTCATACATGGATTTACAGTCGAGTATGTGTAGAGGCCTACTCTTATGCGCGTTGCTTCGAATTCCGATTCCATTGTAATATAGTTGAAGCATTTGGCTCTTTGTTTTCTGCGTTTTTCCTCCGGGAAGCTAGTAGTCGAACCTCCGATGTAATGCACTGGCTTGGCTGTTTACCTTGATTGATGCCTACTCAGTTTCTGTAGTTGTAGTTTCTGCAATCCTTTGATGGTTTGTTAATGCTTTGTTAATTTCTTAAGCATTGATGCTTTCGATGCAGGAAATCCGTTTTCTAGTTAAGGAAATGACTGTGGTTTTACCTCATTTTCTATAGCTTCAAAACTAGTGTCGAAAATTTGGTAAACCACGGTTTTAGTAGTGTTTTCTAGAACAGAAATTGCATCTTGTGATTGTACTACGAGAGGCATCTTGCTGCTCTGGAGTTGATCATATTGGCCGAGAAATTGTTGCTTCTTGCCGGCTTTTTGTGTAGCTGTTTCAGTTCTTTATCTACCTTTGATGAACTAATTTAATCATTTGGCTCCGTTAGGTGCAGTCTCCGTCGGATCTGGTGAAAGAAATCACTTCGCTGGAGTTTGAAATAGTACGTTTGGAACGGTATCTTCTCTCTCTCTATCGTACATCTTTCCAGCAAGCTCTCCCAAGTCATTCGGGAAGCCATGGAAACCATATGCAACAAATGACTGGAGCAAATCCATGGGCTACATTATCGGAGCCATCTCAGAGAAAGAAATCATTCACGGCCAAAGGCTATTATGAATTTCAAGGGTGCAACTCCCCAACAACCCCGAGTGATTTGCTTCAGTTCGATACTCCAAAGTCATCATCTGCAAGAGTAATATACCTAGCCTCGTATTTAGTATAGTTAACTCTTTGTATACTCGCGTATATTTTTCTCACATATACCAATGTTTCACATTGCAGGAAAGGAAGAGTGCTTATTTACGACGCCGTAGCCTAGCGGACCATCTTGGAAATTTTTGCATCGATGATTTCTGCATCTTACCGGATAAATTATCTGAAGACATTTTAAGATGTATAGCTTCCATTTACTGCAAGCTGGGGAACCAAACACGAAGCCAAAAAGGCTACTCAGTTTCATCCAATTCCTCGTTCTGCTCCTCGAGCACTTTTTCTCCTAGAAATTTATCTGGGAGTTGGAGTCCTCAATGTAACGATGAAGGTTCTGAGAATTGCGATATTGAAGGCCTGAAACAAGATAATGGACCTTATGCTTCGATGGTAGAAGTCCTGAAGATATGCTTAGATGATGAGAGCTACAGTTATGCTTCTGCAATGCTTCAAAAATTTAGGTTTGTATTTACGACTATTGCCACAATTCAACTCCATTTACGCCAAGTAATATG
The DNA here is from genome assembly GCA_029379335.1 of Thymus mandschuricus. NCBI lineage: Eukaryota > Viridiplantae > Streptophyta > Magnoliopsida > Lamiales > Lamiaceae > Thymus > Thymus mandschuricus. Next base: position 35,629,040 of record CM057075.1, on the reverse strand, counting down.
GTTACTCGTGGAATTTTATGATCGTTTTATCCATTTTATTCTATCTCATTGGTATAAGTATATACATTTATTTCTTTGCAGTACAATTGTTGCCTTTTCTTATGTAAAATTTCACATGTCCGTGAGCAACTATCAATTTATGCAGGTCCCTAGTTAAAAGTCTCGAGAACGTTGACCTGAAAAAGATGAGGCGCGAACAGAAGCTTGCCTTTTGGATCAATATTCACAATGCATTGGCGATGCACGTACGTCTTTCACACTTTCTAACCTTTTATTCTCAAGTCAATGTAACTTGAAATGTGCAATGAATTGCAAACCGATGAAAGAGAAATACCATGCATGTATCTATGTTTGAATAACCAGATCCATTGCTAATCATCACATGAATCCAGAAAATATTAATCCAACACTTGAATAGTTCCTTCGTACAATCTGAAACTAACGTAAAATACAAATGGAATGCTGAATTCTGTCTGAGATGCATAATTGATAATCCCGAAACTGATTGTTCACTGGCTAGATGCATCCTAATGCAAACTGAAATTGGAGACGACTTAACTTAGATGCATCCTAATGCAAACTGATTGTTCATGTTACATCTAGATTGGACGATTAAATGTCCCATCTCTAATAGTCCATCGGCTAGATGTATCATAATGCAAACTGAAATCAGAGTCGAGTAACTTATTTTCTGATATTCTTTGCAGGCCCATCTAGCATATGAAACTCAAAACTATACTAAAAGCACTATTGTCACGAAGGTGAGAACTCGTAATAAAATTTTGTTTATTCAAGCTTTAATTGGTGTTTTTTGTTCTGCACATCTGACATTTCCGTTTGCAAAACCTTGGCCCAGGCTGCGTATAATGTGGGCGGGCATTGCATTAATGCTTACGACATACAGAGCTACATTTTGGGGATAAAATCTCACTATTCTGCTCCGGTAATTGTCTGTCGCTCAAATCTTTCTGAACTGCTATTGAAATGCACACAATTACTTATACCTGACAGCCGTTCATTGTGTAGTGTGTACTGCATTCTTCAAATATATGTTGCTTGAATGATAATGTATACTGTACAAAACATGCTCACAGGAAATACGAGAGACGCATTTCTTAATTGCTTGCTTTCTGACTTGAAACTAAATTCTTTCTTCCTCCATAGTTTACTTGATTTTGCAACTTATTCACAAAGTTATGCACAAATGCAGTGGCTTCAGACACTTCTCTCTCCAGGGAAGAAATTCAAAACTGGAAGTTCTAAACACGCTTATGCCATCGAATATCCTGAACCGCTCGTTCATTTTGCACTTAGCTCGGGATCACGCTCTGACCCTGCAGTAAAACACATTCATTAGACATTACTCTTCCTTGCCTTTCTTTTCTCTTTTTTCTTTCCATGCCATAAAAGTATGCATTTTTTGGGATACTTCGAATTGCAGATTCGCATCTACAATGCGAAGAGTATATTCGAGGATCTGAATGCGGCCAAGGAAGAGTTCATACAAGCCACAGTTTATGTTCATAAGCAAAAAAAGATATACCTCCCAAAAATCCTGCACTATTATGCCAAGGACATGTCACTCAGCATGGCTGCACTCTTGAAAGTTGTCGGTGAATGTCTACCTGAAATTCATCAGAAATCTATCGACAGATTTCCGAAGAGTCGACCTGAAAAGTGCGTGTATTGGCTGGAGGAGAGTTCGTCTTTTCGATATTTAATCCATCGAGAAATAGCCGAAACGACATGGGGATAGTCAGTAGGTTTCTTGAGCTAATTGTGATGCTTGATTTGGATTGTTGAGGTGAAGTTTTTCTGTACAGAGAGAGAGAGAGAGAGAGAGAGAGATTGTGAAAGAGCAGTTCAGAAAAATCTGCTTTGCTTTTTTGTGAGATTTTGTGTTTGTTTTGGACAGTTTTATAAGGTGCTAAATTATTACCTACTTGTGTAAATTAGCCTTTTTTCTAGTTGTGTATAATTATAAGGTGTTCAAATATACTCCCTTCGCTCTCATCTAATTGCGTTTCTTTTAGAAGATCGAGAAATCTATTCGTTCGTATATTATGATTTCCATGCTAAAATGCTGAGAAAAGGAAACATTGTCATATATTTTTATCTTTTACTACTTATTTCATTTGGTTCTTTTCTTGAATATATATAAAGTACTGTAATACTCATTCAGTCTCCCATTCCCGCGTGAGAAGAGGAATGACACATTATTTGAGAAAAAATATGTGAAAGTGGTTAAAGGTAGAGATAGTGGGGCGAGGGTATCATATAAATACGAGGGACGAAGGGAGTATAAATTAATGGAATGAGCCAAATGAAACGAGACGGACTGTATTAATTTGGGTGGGCAAATAATAGATTTCCATGAAAGATGAAGGACTAACTTGTAAATTTATCGATTCTGAATAATAATTAGTTTAATAGAAAGAAAAAAAATGAAAAACATAAGAAAGAAAATTTTAATTTCGGTTTGAAGAAGACGGTTGTGTTGTACAGCAGAGGCATTTGGATCACCGCTCCGACCTCCGCTCCGACGATCGGCCACCGCCGCCGCCGCCGCCATGGTATCCTGCTCTAGCTTTTCAATTTCTATGAGCGTGATTTCATTTTTGTTATTTCGCAAATGTCTATTTGTCGACGAATTGAATGATATTTCCGGTCGCTGTTCACCTTCACGATCTGATTAATTGATCAGATCTCCCTCATTTGCTCCGAATACTATGATTGAATCGCAATTTAGGCTCCGATGCGCATCTCGTTAGCTCTATTGGCATGTTTGCTTAGAATCATTTCTGCATCTGATCTACTGGTTGAGGCTGCTGGGGTTTAAACACTCGTAAATCTTAAATTTGACGTAAATTTAGATATAATGCACTTCCAGTTCTCGTATATTAGTTAATGGAAGAAATGGACGGATGGAATTTCCGTGTGTACGGTCACAATTGCAAGTTATCGAGATTATACGGTTCCGACCATACAATTCACTCGACCTATGTTGCATTTATGTTGGTTGAATAACGTGATGAATTGATTGAATCGGTATGAAAGGAACCTAGGTAGTTATTGGCAATTCTAGCTGGTATGCCGTGTTTATCTGTGTCTCAGTTGTTGGCTTGACCATTTCTCTGCTCCCTTTCATGTGTCTATGAAATGTCTTTATCTTCTAGTGTCGAAACTGCTTTCTAGTTAATGGGCTTTAGGGAGCTGTCTGTAATTGATATTTTGTTAGCTACTAAAGCTTCTGCATCGTTTCAGATTCACTTTGTTCTTCTCATTAGCAGACAAGGGAAAGTAAGGTTGACGAAATGGTACTCACCCTATACTCAAAAGGAAAGGACAAAGGTATGTGTGCTTTACATTGGCTTATGCTTAGGAAAAAGTGCATTCTAATGATTAAACCCTTTCTCGCTTAGAGTTAGTCATATCTTCCTTTTGCTTGTATTTTGATGCTAAAAACTGAAAACAGAGAATTGATACAAGAGATCCTCAGGAAAAAGTGCATTCTAATGATTGACCCTTTTCTCGCTCACATTCAGTTATGTTCTTCTTTGATTTGAATTATGATCGTAAAAATGTAAAACACAAGATTGACAGGAGTTTCCTATAAAAAATCAGTTTCAACCTTATTTCATAGTCGACTTTAAAAATTTTTGAAACTTAAGCTAATGAGAGTTCTACCTGGTAAAGGTTATCCGGGAGCTTAGTGGTATGATTCTGACTCGGGCTCCTAAGTTGTGTAACTTTGTGGAATGGAGGGGATACAAAGTTGTTTACAAAAGGTAGTATACATATTACATTCTGTCCAAACTTTATGATTCAGTCATCTTCTTTCCTTCTATAATATGGATGGTTAATTATTTTGCATCTTACTGCTTACTTTGCAGGTATGCTAGTCTTTATTTTTGCATGTGCATTGACCAGGATGATAACGAATTGGAGATCCTAGAAATTATCCATCATTATGTTGAGATATTAGATCGCTACTTTGGAAGTGTAAGGCTCAAACTGAAGCAACTATTTACTTTAGTATTATTGAATTTTAATTTCCTTGGACTATCTGATGGTCAATGTACTGTTTTTTTTTTTTTTTTTTTTAGGTCTGTGAGCTGGACTTGATCTTTAATTTCCATAAGGTATCTTTACTGTTACCTCAGTTTTTTCTGGAATGTTTTAAGAGATGTTTAAAATTAGCTGAGTGTGACTTCTATGCATGTCCTAAGTTGTTAAGGGCCCTTATCCTTGTTATGCATGGCTCAGTTTTAGTTACCTAATAACGCGTAGAGCTTAGTTCTGAGTAATGGTAAACTACTGGGAATAGATTCATTATAACAACTTTATTTTCACTCATTGGTTTCATGCCATTTTTTGTCACTCATTGTTTTGGGGATATATAAACATCTAACAAGTTACTAACATGACAACATGTGTGGAAGTTTTGTTGTGAACTGTGCAAGTGTGTATTTTAAAACTCTTGTTATAGGTTTTAACTTGGATTCCATGCTAATTTGAAATTTTATTGTGAAGTGTAGAAAACCTTGTCTCTTTCTCATGAGCGGACTTTCGGGCCCATCTTGATAGTAGTATTTCTAAACAAAAGTTCTAACGTTGTGGACATCATTAGTCATTATGTGCTACTAAGTAGAAAACAATTAAAATGTAGTACATAGCGTTTTCTGAATAGCAAATAGAGACTTCAAGACTTGAAAGCAGTCAAAATATGAAGAAATACCTAATCAAACAGCGAATATATGATGTACTTATTATGGTAGAATCAAGAAATTCACCATTATTGGATAAAAACCATACATTGCACAGCATTCTGTAACTCCTGTAACCAATGTTGTAAAACATGTTAATTCAGTCCACACTTGGTCTAAAGTCTAGAGTTTTTCCTGTGTGATGTTAGATCCAAATAATTTCTGAACAGATAGATCTTGTCCCTTTTAGTGAGGCTTTTTGGTTTTCTTTTGATATACTCAGCAGTGTACTATTCCTTGTTATCCTAGAAGGTCTCAACTGATGGTCTTGCCTCCTTACTATTGTTGTCCTTTCTTCTTCTGTTATCTTTTAGCTCTTGACACTATTAGTTCTCATATTGAATTTGAAGGTAAATGGCTATTAGGGCGCTCATATATTGAGGTGTGTAAAAAGTAGTGTGGCTAGTAGTGTGGCTGCATGCTCTTCCAGAAAAACGCCTAGCTTTTGCCTTGAGTGATGCTCAAAGCTGCTTCTTTTTTTTTTCAGCCTCTTGGGGCAAACTTTTTGGTGTGATGCCACATACTCTTTAAAATTAAAACTGATACCTACCCCCCGGGTTTAGCGTTGTTTACTTGTGTTGTGTGCTCTCTTTATGAATGAGTTAAGTCTGGAGCCTCACAGAAGTCATGCATCCGACTAACATGCCCTTTTTCACAATAATTTTGCTTCATCCATCTATTCCTCTATCATGGTGTAATAATTTGCAGCAATCAATCATACTCTAGTGTTCACATTACACTTGATGCAGCCACTCTGCAGTCTTTTCGTCTATCCATAACTTCGTACGTTAATTGCAATGGCAGGCCTATTACATATTAGATGAAATCCTGATTGCCGGTGAACTCCAAGAGTCAAGTAAGAAGACAGTTGCTCGCCTAATAGCCGCACAAGTATGTTAAACTCTAGATCTTATGACAGTTACCACTCAAAACTCTGTTGCTGTTTAGTCACCAGTTGGTTTTACAGGATTCTCTTGTGGAGGCAGCCAAAGAGCAAGCCAGTTCTATAAGCAACATGATTGCTCAAGCAACAAAATGAGGATCTACTGGTATAACTGGTTCGTTATTACACACCAATTCTACTTGTCACATTGCTCCATTCTTGCAGTGGCTACCGACAAAAGTTGGCAAAATCTATATCTCTTCATATCTTCAACGCTCTTTATCCATACCTTATTCTACTTATCAACACGTGTTTCCATTGAAACTTTTTATGGCAGGGCCGGCCTGGACTTGTTTGAAGACGACATCAGTCTGTAGGAATCGATGGAAAATGAATTTCTGTGATAGTGTTTTGCAGCTGAATATCGAAAATTAAGATTTCGACTGTCTTTGATGATTAATTTGTATCTCAGTGTGGGACATTTTCATGTACTTAGCCTTGCCTCGTCTTGGCAATTATATTGTTGGTTTTCTTAGTTATTGTGGTTGTAATTATTTTAATTTCATCTCTTTCGAGGGTCATCTAACCACCACCACAATTCTGGAAAAAGACATTAACATTGCAGCAGAACCATAAATATTCTTTCCTCTTGTTCGTTAGTTCCTATTTTCTGTTTATTTGGGTAAAATATGTCCCATGCATCTCAAATTGCACCAACAGAAGATCGTCACAATTCACAATATAATGAGACTCGAGAATACTTTTTTGAAAATTACAAATAAAAATACTGATGGATTCAAAATTCCAATTTTGTGAAGAAAATATTATGGAGATATATTTTGTTTTCTGGAAATGATTATCAGGCTCGTTACTAATTTTCTTACCGTTGGGCCAACACATGCACATAATATCGAGATATTTATTAGTAACATTCATTCATTGTATGCCTGAAAGTGAAATTGGAAGCCACGGGTAGAGAGAGAGGTGCGTTTTCTACTTAATTTTATTGTGTGAAGCTGAAGTTGCTGAAGCCTACTTTTTTCCTTTTATTAAATTTAATAAATTTCTATTTAATTTAAATAATATGCAAGCGGCAGCCGTGATTTCACCGCCGCCGCGGCCCTTCTGTTCAGTGAAACCCGCCGTTACCGGAGTGAGATTCTTAAGTTACACCTCCTCAACCACGAAACCGATCGATTACCGTCGGCGGCAGCGGCAGTTTACCGGCGTGAGAGCTGAAATGGCTACGGCGTCACCGTCACCGGCATCTGTTGGAACGGCGCCGAAATGGGCGCAGAAGACCATCACCATCCCTGCTCAGAGGCGAGGATGCCATCTCATCACCTCCAAGGTCTCTCTCTCTCTCCTTTAATTGATTCATCGTCAATTGATTCTGCCATCGGTGTCAGTCGTGGTTGTTAATTTGAATTTCGCATCGGCTAGGGTTAGAAATTGGCTCTGTTGTTTGATGCAATTGGGGATTATAATTCTCCATCTCTCTTGTAGATGGTTTATTCTGCATAAACAAACTATTGATCATTAGCTTATGTTGCTGTTTTGAGTTTCAGATATTGAAGGAGATTGGGCAGGATTTATCAGGGTTTAAGTGTGGTCTTGCTCATTTTTTCTGTAAGTTCTACCTGTGCTGTTCTTACTCTTATCACTTATGTGCAGAATTACCTCCTTTTCACCATTTTTGATCCATCTCTTTGTAACAGTGCAACACACAAGTGCTTCTTTGACGATTAACGAAAACTATGACTCGGATGTTCGTGATGACACCGAGACATTTTTGAACAAAGTAGTTCCGGAAGTAGGTTTTCTTTCTCCATTATCGTGAATTTTGGCTTATCTGTTTAGAAGATGATATTCATGTGTTGAAGTTCTTGGTCTCAGGGAAGGTCTGCACCATGGAAGCATACTATGGAAGGTGTGGTTTATGTTCATCGTTCTTTCTTTTAGTGCATAAGATGCATGAGAGGGCAGCTGTTAATTAGGTCCCTTCCCGTCAGATATTTTCTCAGTGACAAGAAGATATTGATGTTATTTAGATATGAACCTCATAAAATCATGCATTGTTGTTTTATATGATTGTGGAATCATCTTAGAACTGCTTTTACCGAATTAAAGTAGTTCTGTATATGTTGTGGAACACATAATTATAAGCATGAAGAACTTATAAAGTAACATATTGATTCTTATCTACGATAACATGCATAGGAATTGAAACTTGTGTAATGTTGCAGGTCCGGATGACATGCCTGCACACATCAAGTCATCGATGTTTGGCTGTTCTCTCACGTAAGTTCTACCTGTTTGCGGTTTAAAGTTGGCCGAATTGACCTAAGCACCATTATTGTATCCTTAACTTATGCAGGATCCCTATATCAGATGGAAAACTGAACATGGGAACTTGGCAGGTATTTTTCGTATCCCTTTTGCAACCCCTTGTAGGAAAAGTTGTACCTTTCCTTTGAAACAATGCTCTTCCAAAATCTTCAAATGCAATAAAATTCCACTCATTAGAAACTATATCTGCATAAGATGCACACTGCAACACCATACCTCAATAATCTATGAATTTTACTCACGTGAGACAAAAACTATTTAGTGTATTCGAATCGAAGATATATTCTTCATAGAATGGCATGAATTTTCCAAGTCGCATGTGAAATTCAATGTTCCCAGAAATTTATTTTCCTGTTCTAGGAATCTTCCAGCTTCAGTTTTTTTTTCAATTTTTTTCCCCAGGGAATCTGGCTATGTGAGCACCGTGACGCTGCTACTCCTCGTAGAGTCGTGGTCACCATGAACGGAATGTGAGATGATGGTGTTCGCTGCTGCTACTACATTCTTCTCCTCTTGCTTCTCTGGGGTTTGCTTCTCGTGTCGTTTTTTATGTAAGTGCGTGCCTGAACAGAAACTTTTCGAAACACCATGCTAGTGTAAAATATCTATAATAATTAACGGCAACCCTTCCTTCTCGTTAGTTAAGCTAAATCTTTTTGGCTTTCGCTTCCTTTTGGTTGAGTGATTAATTTTGCTTCATGTCTATCCATCTTGATAGTGCAGTTTCAAATGTTGAAACTTCTAACACAACTTTTTTGTATGCGCATTTGTCATAGTATAAGCAGCAAACAAAAATGTGGACAAAGTAATTTCTTCTTTTGTAATTCAGAAGTTATGAGTGCCTATTATGAGGGTAATTGTTTAGGATGGCTAGAAAAATATAAGTCGATTTTCTCGTACAAAGGAAATTCGTTATGTTACATTTACATAGCAGCTTTGTGCTCAAATTGTAACCCGAATAAAAATTCGATTCTTTCCTTCAACACGAAATGCAAGATTACAAACGAAAAGAACAAGATACCGAATAACATCTGTTTAGGAAAAAAATGAAAAAAACGAAACATGACTAAACAATCATGGTTTAAATATGAATAAATACATAGAACAAGCACAAAGGGTTGATACATGATCTCTATACACGCTGTGAACGTAACGAATAACAATAATAATAATAATAATGATGGTAATACACTAGAAAACACATATCACAATACGCCCTCCCAGTTTTCTTTGAATGCATGCATACGCTTATGCTTGTCTGTGTGCACCGGGCGGTGCAGCTGGCATCGGGAAATTACTGTATCCAACTCCGCCTTCCACGTACGGGCTCTGCCATAGTTGGGGTAAAACAGTCATTAGCATTCCATGACTCGAGATATAAAAACGTAACTACATTGTTTCGTTTGATTTTGAGATGATGTTGCTATACCGGAGTTGTAGAAACATGGGTCTCTTCATCGTTCAATGATCTTGCATTGCTATTGCTTGCTTCGCTCCCGTTTAGTTTCTGATTTGTATTCGGATCAGTGGACACACTGTTATTCCCATTGGTTGATTTCACCCCCTGACAACAATTCAAGCAAAAATAAATAAATTTACATGTGCAATAAGAACTTATATGTAGCTACTAAATAAAGAGAATTAGGGTAACCACATACCTGGAATATCTTGCCAAGAGTTTTCAAACCCTTTGCGCGAAGGCGGAGGTCCTCTTTCTTGGTATTGCCGTCTTGTAGAACCTGAAATGCATAAATGCAATTAATAATTCATGAAATCTGTTGTGAAAATATGAAGTCGAAATATAAGAGCAACAGGTGCTGGCTAACCATCTGACAAACACGAGAAAGGGTGGCTTCTATATCAGCCACATTGAGCTTCCAAAGTGAGTCAATCATCACTTTCTTGTGTGATTGCATGTATTCCTCGAGCTCTTCCTCTGTGTAATTTCCTTCAGCACTGAGCTGTTTTTTCATGTCTTCTTGTAGCTGAATCAAAGCAATTGCACCTAAGGCAGTATTGGAGCGCTGTGAGCTTGGAAGAAACAAAAAAATTCCACCTTACATATTAAGACTTCTAGGTAATCATGCCTACTCCATGATGTAGCTAAACTCGTTAAAATTTATGTCCCACGCTTTTGATTACAAAGGAAGTACGTCATAAAGACGCGTTTATTGCTAAAGCATTCTTATTTGGCCATAACTAATAATAAGTCCTACATCCTGCTGACCAATTGCCGTGTGATGCATAGAGGGGATTGAAGATGCACAGTAGATATAGAAAAAAATAACTAAAGTCCAAAAATAAGAAGAAAAAAAATGTTGGTCATCAGTCTCAGCACTCACTGTATGATATCGAACACTACAAAATGCTGCTGATATAGGATACAAAGGCAAGCTGCAAAGATTAGAAGGAAGCAAAGAGGGAGAATGAAACGAGAGAGGAAAATTTTAGCTCTGGTACTTGAGAGCAAAGCTTTAAGAAAACCTTCTCTCTCTAAGTCCTAAGAATCTCCCATAGGATAGGGTCGGTACAGCTTAATGTGAACGTTGCAGACCATATGAGGACATGAGCTATAGATTGAGTGAGGTTTTATTGAGCTATAAACCTTTTGATGCCTCGAAACCATGTTACAACATGATCTGGCTTAGCTACGGCGAGATTCATGGCTACTGCAAACAAGTCCTAAAGAGGACTACAAATTCTTATACCATTGCCAGATTATTTAACAAGAATCATCTAATGCTCTCTCAGAGGAAGCAAGGAAAAAAAAATATTTCCAGTGCAACTAATATCTACAATGATATCATTACCAGATGATTTCCACCCAAAAATGAATAAATGATGCATGATGACAGCAGAGAAAGGCAGAAGAGGTTTGTTCCCTATACCTTCAAGAGTCTTGAGGTTGCTTGGTTAACACAAAACAGTAAAGATACAGTGGTCCAACAACACTATCAAGAACTGTAACTAGTATGATGCAGGCATGCAGCTTAAGTAGAATGAAATTAGATTTGGATACGAAAAGGGAAAGTGTTCAATCTGATCATAAGACTTAACAGAGCAACTTGGAAATTATAAGAGTTAAGCTAACCTGTTGCAGCAGTTACTTGGGATTTGATAAAGTGTCCTTTATTTCGGAACCACTCGGCAATAAATGGCACGCCCAGGTACATCACCTTCTTCCCAAGCTCTTTTGCTGCCTGCCTTGAATATATATAGCCAATAGTGCTCAGCATGTCCACGCCATAAGCTGTGTGCAAATTGAGTCGTTAACAGTTTTTACCTCTGGCAACAAAAGGATAGCAGAAGAAAAGCTACAAGATAAGAAATAAGAAAGCGAATTGCAAGAAAATGGATATCTCACCAGCATTGGAAAGCCTCGATACTTCAGCCTCAGCATAGCGGACGAACTCCTCTTTATTTCCTTGGACGTACACGTTGAGTCTATCTTTGAGTATGCCAGCAAGCTTCTCTTCCCTTTCCTTTTGGATAGTCTAAGTTTAAAAGGAAAATGAGAACTTAGGAAAACGGAGATATTTTGCTACGCATAAACCAACATAGAGGATACTCCAGAATACTTTGTTTTTACAGAGGCATAGGAGTAGGAAGGGAGACATATAGAATTAGCACTTAACACCGCACTTGCTCGAAATCAACTTATGATTAACACTCCAGCAGAAACCATAATCAACTAAACATTACAAGAGAGTTACCCGCATTTTTTCCTGCAACTTTTTAGTATCAATGTCTTCTCCTTCAGTGAAAACATCCATAGAAGCCATCGAAGCCATGGCAAGCTGGCCAATGTATTCCTCGAAAAGCTCACTTCCAAAAAGCATGGCAAATATTGCCGCAGGGTCGATAATGGAATCTCTGAAGAATTAATAGAGAAAATAATCAGAAACATGAAAAAGCTTTATTATTAAGCCAAAAGGGCAAAATGTTGAAAGATTTCAAAATAAAACTTGCGTTGAAATCCCCGATTTCCCGTGAGCATCATAAGCTTGTCTTTGTGATGGGTCGCTCAGAACTTGATAAGCTTCACCCAATATCTGAGAAAAATAACAAAACATAGAGCAACCCTCAATTCACACTAAACATGAAAAAACATCAAAACAAAAGACTACTAACAGATTAGCATTTCACCAATCTTTCCTAAAAGTTATAATAACAACAGAACAACAAGATTACAACAAGATTACAACAACTTCGAGAATCGATAAGCTCACCTGAAACTTCTGCGCCGCATTCGGATCATTTGGATTCTTGTCCGGATGAACTTGCCTAGCCTATAATTTTTCACTCAACCCCAGTTAGATGCATGTTAAAGAGCCACCAAAACAAAACCGAACACTTCGATTTTGAAGCTTCGAGCGAAAACCATCCAATTAAGCAAATCACATAATCACAGTAACAGTAACAATAACAGACTATACATTCATCTTATCCATTCAATAATCAGAAGCATGAACCAAAAAAACACACACAAATTCAAATCACCATCCCACCGAATCGGGGGAAAAAAACCTAATCCCCCAAAAAACCAGACCAAACAATCTAGGGCACAGCTCAAAACCGAAACCAAAACACACCTTAACATAATAAGCCTTCTTAATCTCCGCCTCAGTTGCCGTAGGGCTCACACCCAACACGTCGTAGTATTCAGTCTCCTTCACCATCTCCGCCGCACCAAAATTCCTCCGACCAAACAACTTCCTCCGGCGAAATTACTGCAAATCAACACCGCTACAGCTGAAACAATCAGTAAATCGATCCAAAATTCAAAGATGCGGTGACGAAATCATACACGAAGAAGAGATCAACACGTACTCGAAATGGGATCGAAATCGAGGTCACCGCCTCCTCCTCCCCTCGAAGCGCGTTGACTAAAACGACTGATGCAAGAAATTTGTGCGCTTTTTCGCCCTGTACGAACAGATTCCCTTTTTTTTCACTTGGAGTTGGAGTCTTTAAACGTTTTTTTCTCTTAATATTCCTCCTAATTTTATCTTTGATGAATAACACAAATTAGGGGCCTGCTTTTATTTTATACTCTCCCCCGATCCACCGAATTATGCATATTTTTTTTTCGAACCGTCCTAACAAAATATCTTATATTTTCGAAACAACACAGGTGACACAAGTTTAAAAAGGTAAGTGATTATGTAAAAAGTAGAAACTGACAGAGGGATATTTTTCTTTTGGGGACGTCCCACTGATATAAGGACCTTTCTCGAAATAGAAAATTCTAATTCAATTAAAAAAAAAAAGTAATTTTTATTGAGATAATGAGGTAATTTTTATTGTAACTAATTTAAATATTAAGGGTAATAAAGGTATTTTTTATAGAAAGGGTGTAAGTAGGTTGATATAGTGGAAAAGTAGGTAAAATTATTGTAACTAATTTAAATGTTAAGGGTAATAAGTTAATTTCTATTGAGATAATCTTTCTATTTTGATCTATCACACTAATTTTGAAACTCGAGAGTTATTAAGAAAATGACAGTGTGATTTGGGTGAATGCAATAAGAGTGAATAAAAACCTATGTTGAATGTTTGTTGATATTTAGGCGAACAGATAGAAATGGGGCCTTTGCATTGAAAAGTTATAAATTACAATGTTTCCCGTCTCATTTTGTTTTATGATTTGTCGTTTTACAGTCGACACAATTAATTTCAATTTATTTCACAACTTTTCCTTCCAATTTATTGATGGATGGTTGTACATTTGAAACATTTATTTAGATGACAAATGACGTGTTTCTAGATTTGTTGCTTCGGTCTTTTATTTATTTACGTTATTTACCTAATTTCTTTTACATTCTACATTTACTTTTTATACATTTATGCAAAGGGATAGACGTGGATAATATAGTGCAGTGGAATATTATGATCTACTAGTATATTGTTGTCTCGATTAAGACGACATGTTTTTCCAATATAGGTGAGTGTAAGATACTCCTTCCGTCCACTATATAGTGACATAGTTTTATAGGCACAATTTTTTTTGCATTTTGTTGGCATAATAATAAATTAATGTGTTAAAGTGGTGGGTCCATTTGAATTTTTTTTAATAGTATTAAAATGTTAAAGTAATAAAAAGTAGATGTATAAAGTGTTAAAGTGTTAAAGTGATTGTGGACTGGGGTCTACGTCCTAAAACAGAAAGTGTCAGTAAATGGTGAACGTTCCAATATAGTAATTGTGTCAGTAAATGGTGGACATATGGAGTAATAGATTTGTATCGTTTTAAATAAGACGAAATATAATATAGGTTGATTTGATTTTTAAAGATGCTAGAATAACAGAAATTAATCATCGTGAAACGAGACGAGACGAGGGTGAAGGTAAATAGAGGTATGAATTTGTTAGTTTTGGCCGTTACTTATTGGCTAAGGCGCGATAGAAAGGGATATTATTACTATTATATTTTTCACATTTCGGCAAAAAAATCCTATGAACAATTTGAACACACGTTATGGAAGAGTATTCGTTTGCTTTTGAAGAGATTAAACGCGTAAATTCAAGCACACGTATCCACAATACAATAACTCAAATAGAGCGTACTTGCGTTTGCTTAATGATAGGGTAAGGGTTTAAGATTCAGAATTAAAGGTCTCGAGTTTGAATCGAGACACGGCTTTTTAAATGAAGTATTATAAAAAATATATATATGCAAACCAATTAAGAACTCTAAAAAAAAATCTCAAATCCTCCACAAATTTATGCAAAACCAAACAAAACTCTCCTTTCCCCTTTCTCCATTAAAAACCCAACTCCCCTAAACTCTCAATATTATGTGGTCTAATAAAATGAATAATAGTGTCTCCCCTGAAACAAACTCTAAATGGGATTTAACACTACACGACTACACAAGCTATGGTGGTAGGGAGCTTACATAGATCCGACCCGATCCGATCTCCGAGATCTACGACTTTATTCCACCGGTCTCCGGATCTTTAGCCGGACCCGAGTCTATTCTCTCCAGCAACCTGAATTCCTCTTCAGTCAAGCTGTTTTTCGCGTGGGGTAATGTGGACCTGGCGTGCACCTGCTTTTCGAGCTCCATTGCCCAGCTATAGACCACCATGCCCACAACGGCTACGATCATGCCCATTATGTTCTTGAAAGTCAGCTGGGAGTCGAACAGCAACCATCCCAAGACAAGGACGCATACTGTTTTCATGTGACCTAGCACCTGAAATGAAACGGCTGAGAAACGCCCGATGCAGAGGTACTGGCTCACGTTGCAGAACACAGCTAGAGAGCACGATAGAAGTATGAACACCTGCAGTAGTGCCACCTTGTGTTAATAGATGAAAGAGTAGCTCTACCATATGGATAAATGATTGAGGTGGGTAAGTGAATGCTTACTATGACTCCAGCACCAAAATTGTAGTCGAAAACCAATTGTCCAGAAAGATAGTAGTCGACGATAGGGCCCAACACGAGTAGAGAGCCAGCTTGAATAGGAGTTGTTTTGCTCAATAATTCAAAAGATCCAATAGAGTACTTCTTCTGCAGAGAGCCTATTGACTGCACCAAGAATTATTGATTAGGCCAGAGAAATAATGATCTCATTTTTTAGAATTATGTTAACGGAAATAGGAAGAAAATGGAGACCCTAGCATATTAATGATAGTGGTAAAATAAGACACTGGTATGCTTCGACCAACAATATAGTTCAATTATGCAGTAGTGTTGAATGAGGCCATATTCAGGTAATGCCTAAGCTAAACGGGACAACAATTAAGGAAAACTAGAATAACAACAAAAGGCATGAAGCATAAATACTACGGAGTAATTTAGAACATTTAAGTTTGCCAGCTTGGGAGGTCTGATGCCAGCAGGACTAGATTGCTACTGTGAGTCCCGAATTTGAACTCATTGCAAATTTAGTAAGGTGTTAACAGTTACATATTACAAGTCCCGGAAAATACCATAATTATTATCCTGCTCTCTGGACGAATATATTGACAGCGAGAACAAGGAAAGCAAATTCTTCATTCCAATTAACCACCGAAACATGTTAAGATAACAGACAGTAACTCCAACATATCCCATGGGTGAAAAGGAAACTGAAAGAAGTTTACTCACAATTTGCTGTAGTGATGTTGAAAGAACTGCAACACAAGCGCACAAAAATCCTTTGGCATTCACCTTTACGTCAGTCACAGTGCAAACACCCACACCTATGACCACAATGACCACAGACATTTTAACTTCTTTTGAATACTGCTTATTGTGAAGCATCCATTCCATTATACAGACCACTGGAATCATGCTCAGTTTAGAGATCTACACCAAAAGAACAAAAGTTGTAACAATTAGTTGAATCCAGTATACGACAAATTTATAATTTTGTCGAGATGTAATGTTGAGCAGACAGGATACTTTTAAGAAAACAAAAGCACTAAATATAAAAACAGCATTGTGAAATCCTTGTCAAGTAAGGCACAACTGGTCACAAATTTGAACAAAAATTGATCGGGAATAATGACAGTGCGGAGTAAATTAGATTTAAACTGTAAAGTTTCTCGTAAAAAATGAATTTGAGTGGTTTCCTCCACGTTTGGCAGGTCCTGAGCATCATCAAGGCCCCGTTCATAAACTTCAAACACAATGGTTCAGTTTTAATCAACCAGAAATTAAACAAGAAAAGTTTGAAGCAGAGTTCAAAAGTACATGTGCTCTATCCAGCAACGGGATGCCCTGATTTGAAAAGGACAGGAAGCGAAAACTATACATCTCAAAATCAAATCTTTTGCTTTAGAAGAGTTACAGCTTGTTGCCAATTAAGTGTTCACACAGAAAGTCAGACCATCCTTCACCTCTCAAGAAGGGAATGAAAGGAGGAGATTTCAATCAGTATTAAAAACGTAAGCAAGCAGCGCCTTAATTTTTTACCATACTAAGAATAAACATATATTTGGAAGCTGTCGAATCATACTTGGTAAAATCCAACCGAGTTCAGCATGAGGCTCAAATTCATCCCTGTGATAGACATATTAGCTACAACTGAGAACCAAAGAAGTTCCCAAAGGGGCACATGCTTTGATGCGGATAAGCCCGTAGCATGTGATATCATGCCAACAATTGCAGTAACGGCAAAATGGAAGCCAGTCAATGTCGTGGCTGCAAGAGATGAAGTAAATACAGATGTTATAATGAATCGACGGAACTGGGGTTTTCTTTTCCCCGAATTAGTTATACATAGTGATTAACATGGTAGCATTTTCGACAAACAGTGAAAATTTGACAACTGATGAAGAGATTTAAGATATCGCAACTCATTGATCAGACACATATAACCTGAAGGTAGAATAGCACAAAAATTAGAACTCAACGGGATATTCTGATTCGTTCTAGAGCAAATTTACACCCCTAATTTGAAGCGAGTGAGCGCCACGCCACACATGCACATTGACAAACAAGTACATTTCTAAGATAAACGCTGAGAGAAAGTGGCGGAATGAGTGCAGTTGCCTGAACTTCAGGAAAAGGGCCTTCTCCATAGAAATCCAACATAAATGTTGAGATCCACCGAAAATAGCATAATAATCAATAAACTTAGCTCCAATGCTAGCAACAATCTATGAGTTAAATTCCAAACAATCAAATCAAACAAAACGCAAAAATTCCATAATATCCTGCTGGATGAAAAGGACGCTATGAAAAAAAAAAAAAACAAAAACAGAGACGATACGATACGACGAGCGGATAATGCGTAATCGATAACGAACTAACCGAATTTAAAAGCATATCCATTAGATGACATGAGCTGCTTGTTCGCCATGATGATTCCAACGGAGCTGACAACGTTCATAGCCCAGGCGCCCACATCGGACACTGACGACGATGACGATGACGATGAAGAAGAAGACGACGATTTCTTCTCTCCCTCCATTGCCGATTTCCTCCTCTTTCTCGCTCCACCAATCCGAATCACCCAGCTACCTCAGCAAAAGGCACAATCACCAACAACTAACCCGCCGATTGCGACAGCTACACAGATCCGCCTCTCGCAGCGAGAAGGAAAATGAAAAAAAAAAAAGAGCGCGAAAGCGGAAACAATGGCGCCGTGCGTCGATTTTCACATCAAATAAAACCGGATTGCGCGGCGGCGATCGACGAAATTGAGGCGCCCGGCCGCGGATGGATTGAGCTGGCGGCGATTGACTCCGGCGATCGGGAAGTGAACGGCACTGCTTCAATGCGGCAATTGCATCATCTTCGACGCAGAATTGTAGTAAATGGTATGGAGAGAGAGGTAGAGAGAGAGAGTAGATCTGGTAGAGAGAGAGAGAGAATTGAGATTGCTCGGTTTTACGCTGCTGCTTCTTCTTATTACAATACACGCCCTTTTTCTCCGCCCAAATTTTGGCTTTTACTTATCAACCCCTTCTTCTTCCATATTAACGGCTAATTTCCACTTCTTTTTCTTCCTAAATTATTGGACTTTTAAAATTTTAATCATTTTAAACATTATTTATTGTCAAATACTACTCTCATTGCATATGAAATCCTCTGTTCCCATTTATATATACGTATAAATTGTGTATCTGATTTCGTTTTTTTTTAATTTTAAACACTTTTGTTTGGAAATTTAGACGTATTATGATATTTTTTTAGGGTTCATTCATCCATTATAGAGTAGTGGAAATATTTTTGCTTACCACTATTAAAACCCCCCATTCACAAAATACCCATCCCCCAAAAAGCATACACAAACTACCCTAATTCCCATTTTACAATTTTCTTTATTTTATAAATCCATTTTTCCTTTAATTTTAATACAACAAGTCTAATCAAAGGTTGATTAGACTTGACATGTTGTTGGCATCTTCTTCTTTTTTCTACGGCAAATGCAAATGGGTACACTGTATTGATGCATTATTACTGAAGCTGCATTCATTTTTGTTCAGTGATAAACAGTAAAAGAAGGTTTCCCATGTGAAATATTCAATATATAGTTGTACATTGAAGCTCAAATGACATTCGTAAAAAATATCTTCAATTCGATTCCTCCCAAAAACAAATTTGGAACAGTTCGTGAAGGAGAAAATACAAGCGAAAGGCGAAGAACATCCAATTCTCAAAGGTTTGTAACTGATAATTCGATCGAATATTTTATTACAAGTATTCCAGCCTTTTTCACGCCGGAAAATGTTGGCCGGAACGTATATCACGCCAGATACATGTCACGCCGGCGTGATATATATTCCGGTCAACATTATCCGGCGTGAAAAGCACCATTTATATTTATTTTTTATTTATGTTTCATGTATGATACTACATGATTTCATTTCATGAAGTATTTGAGATCTGTGAATGAATTATACATTTTTGATATGTATATTAAGAGTTAAATTTATAATTTTTGCAATGTATGTGTGCAAATAAAACGATACTATAGCATAATTTGAATGAAAATTTTATAATGTAATTACTGGCATTTTTCACGCCGGATGTATGTTGCCGGAAAGAATATCACGTCGGTGTAAATCACGCCGGCGTGATATTCTTTCCGGCCACATACCTCCGGCGTGAAAAATGGATAGTGAATGGAAAAAAAGTTTTGTTTCATAATTTGTAGTAATACGTTTCATTTAATGAGTTATATGAGACATACGAATTAATTGTAGAGAATTAATGATTATTTTATGTGTATTAGAAGTTCGTTTAAATATTTTTACGTTGTATGTGAGTACATTAAGCCATACTATAGCATAATATGAAGGAAAAAAATAAAAAAAGAAAATTTTTTCTTTACACGCCGGAGATATGTTGCCGGAAAGTATATCACGCCGGCGTAAATCATGCCGGCGTGATATTCTTTCCGGCTACATATCTCCGGCGTGAAAAGTGTAAAATTAGTATGAAAAAGATTCTGTCTCATATTTTATAGTAAAACCTTTCATTTAATGAGTTATTTGAGACATACGAATTAAGTTGAGTTCATTTTATATTGTAGATGGATTCCGTCGACGTAAAAGCTTATTACGGAGGTCAATGGAATAGAAGAAGGTACGAGGGTGGCAACGAGGTTGTAATCAAGTGCAGTGATTTCACATATTACGGGCTGAGATATATGGTAGCTTCCTGTTGCAACCTGCTCGGTAGTGATTTCGATATGTTCTATTTCTCGCTATCCGAGAGCACTGGACGTACAAGGAAATCGAAGTTGCAGTCGGACCAGCAAGTGGTTGAGCTATGCACTAAGTACATTAGCCCAGAATTGTACGTGATTCTAAACAATGGAGGCTCGTCTTCACATGTTGGGGCTTCGTCTTCACATGTCGGTGCATCTTCTTCGTATATCCCTCAATTCGACCCGTCGTACCAGGAACCGTCTTCGTTCGAATTTGGCAACACGTATGGCAACACGGAGGACTTGCGTTCGACGCTTGATGATATCGTAGAGAACATCAATTCCTCCCGTTGGGATGAACAGGTGTATCAAGTCCACAACCTCGGAGGCAGTTCGTCTCATCGTGCCGAAGATGCTCGTGACGATCAAATACCCGACCTGAATCATACATCAGGAAGGGTTGAGCAGGAGGATCCGAACGAAGATGATGTCTTGCGCGACGACGATGACGACGAGGATGAATATGAGCCGTCGCGGGACGTCTCCACCGAGGACAGCGACCAGTCGAACGTATTGAGAGAAGGAAGGCAAATTCCTAGGGCCCTAATGGCCGAGTGGACCGCCTGGATAGCTGAAGAAGGCGGGTTCAACCGACTGTTGGCTATGATGTTTCCGGACCTGCACGGTAGGAGCCAACCACCTCTGGATACTGATACGGAGCACATGAGGAACTGGTTAGTGCCGGTGGTCCCACTCCAGGCTACAGAATCTGCAGTGTTCAACGAGGAAGACGCAAGTATCCTCGATTTGCGATATGGTTCATATTTCAAAAGCAAGGATGATATGTATATTGCCGTTGGTTTGTGGCAGATGGAGAGTCGAAAAAATTTCTACCCCAGGTGGTCGGATACGACGAGGCTGGTCTTTAGATGCACGTCGGACAAAAAATGCCGCTTCAACATTCGTGCTGTAAGCGAGGGCGGGAATTGGGTCATTTCAGTGTTTGAACCCGAACACACATGCGGGCCCAACACTGGGACAGTCGAAAGAAAGAAGGTCCGATCTAAAGTTATTGCGGCGTACTTTGCGAAGAGGATCCTGCGCGACTCCGCGATTATGAAGCCTAGGATCATTGAGAACGAGCTGCTCACGTCGTTCGGCATTAAGGCGAGCTACAACGTCTGCTTGAGGGCGAGGAATCAGGCCGTGGAGATTCTCTACGGGAAACACAAGGAGTCGTTCCAAGATCTGCCGGCCTACCTCCATGCTCTCGAGACTTCAAACGCCGGCACAGTCACCGATCTCGACATAGATGACGAGTGCAAATTTCGACAGGTGTTCGTTGCCCTAGCTGCCTCTATTGCGGCGTACAAATACGGGTATATCAGACCGGTGATATCCGTCGATGGCACTCACCTGAAGGGCAAGAACAGCGGCGTCATGTTCGTAGCTGTAGCGAAGGATGCGAACGAACAGCTATTTCCCTTGGCATACGGCGTAGGGCGTAAGGAGAGTCACTATTCATGGACCTCGTTCATGAGGGGTCTGAGGAGGGCTTACGGGAACTTGACTGACGTGCTGATTGTCTCTGACCAGCACGTTTCGATTGAGTATGCCGTAGCTCAAGTGTTTCCGGAGGCGCACCATGGGTTGTGTTACTACCACTTGAGTCAGCACATGACATACGGCATGGTTATCGGTGCCATGTTCCAGAGAGCTGCGTACACATACGATCAGAGAGAATTCCACAGCATCATGGCATCGATGCTCAACACCAACCCCGAGGCGTACCAGAAGGCTATGGGCAACGGACCCGCTAGGTGGGCTCGGAGCATGTGCCCCGTTCGCCGGTTCAGTACCATGACATCGAACGCCGCAGAGTCTTTCAACAATTCCCTCCTCTGGGCACGTCGACTGCCTATAGTTGCTTGCCTCGATGCTGCGAAGCTCGTTATCGAGAAGTGGTTCGATGAGAGAAGAGTGGACAGTGCCGAGTGCCTACCTCGGTGTACAAATTCTACCCAATCCGTACGAACGTCAACCGGGGAGACCACCGGAACGTAGACGGAGGGGGGCACGAGAAAGGACAATCAGGCGTGCCCCTCGGAGATGTCGACAATGCGGCGAACAGCACGGTGCAAGGCAACCTTGTGCAAACCAATACGATTGAGTAGCACCTATTAGTGGAATGTTTATTCTAAAACTCGTTGTTGCAATGTTTAGACAATTTTTTAAGTGATATTAACATTATTATTTAACATAATTATGCATAAAAAATCAATATTTATTTCAAACCCAAAACACGCCGGACAAATCACGCCGGAAAGCATAACACGCCGGCGTGATGTAATCCCGGCGTGATATTATTTCCAGGGGCTTTTGTCCGGCGTGATTTTTTTCACACTTGTTCTGCCCTTTTCTAGTATTCTTGTAATATAATTATAATTATAATGTAAATGAGTTACACGATTATAATTATAATTCAACTCGAAACGTGCAATCGAATTCTAAACATTTGCAAAGAAGTCAAATCCACGTCGTTCTAAACAGTAGAATATCCAAAAATTCTACAAGCATACAAATTCCTATAGCTGCAACAACGGTTCGTTGCGGCCTCTACGGCTGGACTCCCGCTAAATGCATGCTCGATGTTCAAGCACGTAACCACGGCACTGCATTTGGAATGCTCACTCCCAATTACCTTATCTCTCCACCTAAAGACCAGCTTAAATCTCGCCTGGTCAGGTTCCGGAGCCTTAATGTTGTAGACGTTATTCTCGTAATAACCGCTTACCATCAACCAATACGGTAGGAGTACCATCAATGCACCTAAATCCTTTTGCATTTGTTTCTGCCCAGCATTGTCCAAGCTGTGGAACAATCGATCCAGCACAACAATCTGCTTGTGTGGTATGTTTAGGAGAACCCCAACATAACGACCTTGAACCTCCCAAGGCAAAAAAACCTAAACAATATAGAAGGAGACATTAATGATTATACGAACAAACACTTATGAAAATTAGAGTACTAATAACTATTGTTTCGTTCATACCACTTGTGTCTGCCACCAGTTAGTTGTTTCGTATGTCGGTGACCGGTTTTGCATCAAATTGGATAAGTACGCCGTCGGTTTCCAATTTTGCAATATCCAATGGAACCTCACCGCATTATCGTCACCAAGTCTCTGGAATTCGACGTGTTTCGTAAGGCGTTCATAGGTCACCTTCAGATCCACCTTAAATGCCATTTAAAAACACAATTAAAACATGCCAATAATAATTTAAACGTAAAATAGGGCTATGAATTAAAATCACGCCGGACAAACACGCACGGGAAGTACATCACGCCGGGACTCATTCACGCCGGCGTGATTTACTTCCGAAGAACATTCTCCGGCGTGATTTTAATCCCCGGGTGTATTATCCGACTTTTAATTCATATTTATAAATTCCATACCAAATACAATTTCAAATCAGGGTAAAGATGAACATACCAGAACTTGCGTATTGCATATCATAACTACACCACCCGTGTATGGAGGGAGAACTCGAACACCTTCTTGAAGTTGTTTCCGTAGAGTCATGAGAGCCATATCAAGCACCTGTAACAACGTAAAAAATTTCAGAGCGTCTATTAAGTATAAAACCATGGCTCGACAAGATTATATTAAAAACAACGTACCAGTGGGCTCCACTCTAACTCGGAACGTATCATCGCCTTTAGTTCTCCGGCTTTCACCGTGGCGATTTGATCAGGGACATGCCGCAACCCATAGGAGTAATGACACGTGGAGATCCAAATTTTGAAGTCTTCTTGTACTCTTGAGGAAGGCCATGCTGGTTCGTACGTCGGTGTGTATACACCCACTGCTTTTAAGGAGACTTCCGATGAACCTGATGCCTAGTTCAAATAAATTTATTAACCTGCTCGATACAGACCAATAAAACCACGGCTAATTTTGGAAGAATACCTGACCCCGCTCGACTTGCGAAGTCGATGAACGAGCTCGAGCACGGATGGTAACGTTTGGCGCCGTCGCAGTAGAATAATCAGCGCTAGAAATGTTCTCCGGAAGTGAAAATCGGCCCGGCTGATAATCTTGGTACGTGACCGGCTGATAATCTTGGTATGTGGCCGGAGGCGTGTACTGCGCCGAGAATGGAGGGATGTACGTCGACGTCTACAAACATTGTATGTCAAATTCGTAATCTTAAACACACGTTTTCTTCAACATTACGCATGATAACATCAAATTATAATTAATAGATTATATAATAAGGTTTAAAACATAAAAAGAGACATTACAGCTAATTTCACGCCGGAGAAAAGTCGTCGGCGACAAAATCACGCCGGCGTTAAACCCTACCGGCGTGATATCGTCTCCGATGACATGTCTCCGGCGTGAAAAACATTTTAACCTTCCAAATTACTTCTTAATTCTATTATGGTTCAGAAATGATAACAAAATAAATATTCTCTATCACGAATTCAGAAGTGAAAATTATTCCCGAACAGATTATACCTGTCCCGTAAATGCAGCCCATGCATCAGAGTATGAAACATCCTGGTACGTCCCGAGCGTAGTGGAGGGCTCGGAGGGCCCACTGTCGGTGTACAACGGGAGGGTCGTGTCCCGACGGTCCCCCACTTCGGCCGTCACGTGCTGTATCCCGGAGCTTCTAGAACCTCCTGCTCCGGTAGTCGCAGCACCCGAAGGGCGTGCTGAAGAAGCCCGCCCCGAAGTGACAATAGGAGGCCGCCCACCACGACCGCCACGACCGCGCTGAGGCTGTGAGACCGACCGTGGAATACTTGAAGACTTGCAACTGAACAAGGCCTTCACCTCCTCGAACATTGATTTCACCTTGTCCATGAAGCCTTCAAGCTTCCTGTCGATCTCTGCATTCTGCTCTACTATTTCCTCTTTCATGATCCTCCTAACGTCCTCGGGCGTCGCGTAGCTGGGGATATCGTGTCCCCTGCTGCCGCTAGAAGTGTCCTCCCTCGGCCTCTTCCCGGGATCGCGTCTGCTCCTGGATCCCCGGGCGGAAGTCTGCTCCTCCTCACCCATGTAGCTTCGGCTCTGGGTGCTCCTCCTCGTACGTCCTCCGGTACCGTCGAGTATGTCGTCCTGGTCGTGCATCGGTCGACGTGTACGCGCCTCTGGCGGAAACTGAGAAGGCTCGCCGGTCACGGCTACCGGCACGTAGAAGAATACGTCACATGGGTTCGGGACCAAGGACGATAGGAAATACTCGAGGCCGGCCTCCCACTGGTCCGGTGCGATATTACACATCAAATACTGAGGATCGTCGACTATCTGGAAGAACTTTTCCAAAGTCGTCCCCTCCCGCAGGCTCTTCTTGAACTTCCATCTCAAACACCTCGGGTATGCGTGCTCGTTTTCAAGTACTCCAGCGACTGCACTGATACCTCCGATCACCTCATATCCCCAGACTAACAAGGCCCAGGCCGGCCCGTAAAAGTGGTAGACATCGGAGTCTAGGGCGTGCTCGACGTAATACCGAAGGGTGAGGAAACTGTATGCACCCCAAGGAAACCGGTTGAACTCCTCCGGATCATCGGCAAGCCGCCACAACCAGGCGAAAGGGGCGTTCTTGATATCGTGCCCGAGAATGAAAGTATTGGCAATCAGCAGATTCACCAGTGATAGTAGGGTATCCTGATCGTTTTTAAAGTGTTTGGCATCCGTGTTGATAAGACCCAACAATTCCCTCCCCAATTTCAAATCCTTGCGACACAGCCTCTTGTGGAGTCGAGACTGATTCGCATTCAAATGCTTGTTGGGATCCCACGAGCTCTCGCCAAACTTCAATCCGGTCACCAAGGCAAATTCCGGAGCAGTGAATTCAATGCGTTCTCCTTTTACATAGAAGAACATGCCTCCGTTCTCACGAATAGCTCGACAGAGGATACTGTGCAGTACTTGGGCATTCGACTGCCCCGGGCGCCACCCCACAAAATGCCCAAAAGGCCCATCCCTGAATCGATCGAGCAGTGGATCTCCCCCTGCCTCCGTTAAAGCTTTCTCGACATCCTTCAGTATTTGAGTTCTATGGTAGAGGTTCAACGTCAAAACTTTTTGGTTGAAATAGTTCCGGCGACGTAGCGGAACGACGTTCGCGCTCAATTCCTACAAAAAAAAAAAAGAAACACGAATTCAGATTATAGTTATAAATATATTCGGAAAATGAAGAATGAAACAATAACGTACATTCTGCCCAAAATCACGCCGGAGATGAGCTGCCGGAAAACAAATCACGCCGGCGTGATATGTAGCCGGCGTGATTTGTTTTCCGGCAGCTCATCTCCGGCGTGTTTTTGGCCAGTAACTCAATAAATTTTTTTCACAAATAAAATATAAGTTAAAAAAAATTATTATGCGTATTACATACCTAATAAATATATATTACATGCCTAATACAAAAATATCATACTAAAACACATTTAGTTTACATAAAAATTATTTTTAATAACATAAAGAAGATAAAAAAAATTATTATGAACATTATTAAAAAAAACACGCCGGATAGTCGTCGTCGGAATACATATCACGCCGGGGTTATTTCACGCCGGCGTGATATGTTTTCCGGCGACGATTATCCGGCGTGTTTTTTCCCCGAATCTCCAATATTTTTTTTTTCAACCCAACTACGTATACATATATTTTTTAATACTAATATTGAGATTTTTTTAGTAAAAACATTTAAAAACAATAGATAAAACATTATAACAAGCAAAAATATCATAAAAAAATACATAAACGTACATTTAAAATACATAATGATGAAAAATAAAAAAATTCGAGTATTACTTAAAACGTACCATTTTTTGTTGTTACGGAATTCGTACGACTTTTACTCCGGATTCGTCTCCGGCGTGAACACTAATTTTGCCGGCCTCGTTCCCGTCTACAAACCCTTCAAATTAATATTCAACGGCCAAATTAGCATTCGAAAATATACATCATATTTCAAAAATTAATTAGCACTCAAATCTCATAATTGAAAAATTCAAATTTAAAATTCAATACACAAATCTTTAAAAATAACTTAATTATACACAAATCTTTGAATCTAAGATAGTGCATATCCCTACTTCAAACATAATTTTACACAAATCTGTAATTAAAAAATTAAATTCGAAATCTAATGATATTTAAAAAGAAAAATAGTATGTTACATACGAAATTGGTCTACTTAAATTATAAAAACTACGAAAAAATTAAATTAACATACAATTATTCGATTAAAAAAAAAATTGGTTGTTCCGGAAAATTTCACTCCGGAGGTCGCCGGCCGGAAATAATATCACGCCGGCGTTATATAAATCCGGCGTGATATGATTTCCGTCCGGCGACCTCCGGCGTGAAATTTTCCGGAACAACCAATTTTTTTTTTTTTTTGTAATTCTACTAATGTTACACAAATCTTTATTTCAAAATTCAACTAATATCGATTGAGATTTAAAAAGATAAATTGTATATTACACTCGAAATTGGCCTAAAAAAATATGAATGCTACGAAAAATTTAAATAACATACATTTATAATTTAAAAAAAAAAACTGGATCTTCTGGCCGAATTCACGCCGGACAAAAGTCGCCGGAGATAATATCACGCCGGCTGATTTCACGCCGGCGTGATATTAACTCCGGCGACTTTTGTCCGGCGTGAATTTGGCCAGAAGATCCAGTTTTTTTTTTTTAAATTCGAATAATATACTTATTTGATATTACCTACTTGGTTTCGAACGGCGACGGGATCCGAAGTCTACTCCGGTGTCGGGGCGGTTTGCCGGAGTTGTAGATGCTTGCCGGAGAGGCCGTGGGGGTTGAGAAACGGAGAGAGAGTGAGTGAGAAATCCGATGGGGGATGACGGGGAATTGCCGGAGGAGCAATTCCGGTGGGGATGGGTGGGAGAGAGAGAGAGAGAGAGAGAGAGGAGCTGCTGCTTGCTTGCTTGGGGTGAGCTTGGGGAAAGGGTGCCTGTTTGGGGTGGGGGATGGTCAATTAATAGGGTGCCGAGGAGGGGGTTGTGGGGGAGTAAATTTGGTCAATTTTGGCCGTTGTTTGGGATTTTGGGGAGATTTGGGATTTTTGTCCTTTTGTTGTTGGGAGGAATCAATTGATTCTCCTCCCTCTCCTCCCAACAAATAATAAAATACATAACAACACTCATTCCTATAAAAAACATCATATATTACCATATTTAAATCAAGTCAAGTGGGTCCCACTACTATTAAAAAAATGAAAGGGGTATTTTGTGTATCAAAATTTTTAGAGGGGTATTTTGTGTATGAATGGTTTTAAAAGGGGTAGTAGAATTTTTTTCCCAGTAGAGTATGTATTTATTTTCTTTAGCAATTTTATTAGGTAAATAGGGTTGATAAATTAAAAACTAGTGTACATAATTTTTAAAATTCTAATTTTTTTGCCATAAATTTTATTTTATTTTGTTATAATATTTCTATTTTTAATATTGTAAAAAAATTATAAAAAAATATATATATACAAAATTAGTACACATATATGGCAATAGAGGATCCTATCCGCTCTCGTTGTTTTACAGTGTGGTGTTTCTATATTTCATAATATATAGAAAGAAAATTATAAATTTTAAAAACGGACGTCATTCAACGGAACGATGAATAGTAACTAATCATAATCATTGTTCAAAGTGGCTGGAATGGTCTACTCTATTGAAATTTGGAAACTGGTTCGACTCGTATTTTTTTGGATATATGATTATTTGACTAATTAAACGTGTTTCTTTATTTAAGTATTTCATTCAAAACATCCGATTTTTTATAATGTGATTTAAGTAAAAATGTGTAAATTGTGAAGAAAAATGGTAGTCCACAATATTATGGATTGGTTAATTTAATTTTTATTTTTTTTTTAAAAAAAAAAGGATAGCTTTAAATAAAAAATCGGTACCTTGTGTTGTGCATATTGTAGTAAATGAGTTTGAGTGTTTTTTTTTTAAATAAAATAAAAAGCAATTAATATAAAATTTAAAGGTCGGATCACAAAGAATTTGAACTCAAGAACTTTGGTCTCGAAATTTAACCCGTACCATTAGATCAACACAGGTACACAAGTTTGAATGTTTTGTTCATTCTTAAACCATCGTAGTTAAATTATAATTTGTACATGTGCAATTTACTATTGTAATTACTTTCGTCGAAATACAATTTTTCCTTCGATGTATTCTTCATTATCGTTGCAAAAACGTAATTTTTTTATTTGTAAGTTTAAATTTTTAGGTATAATCCAATATACTCGAACCTATTTTATATATGGTTACCCAAATTCGAAAACTTCATGTTCGGGTTTAGTTTGGATTTGGGTATTTAGTAGTTTGAAATATCGGGGTTTTGACATCGAACAACCTATCTCGAATTACTTAGTACTCTAAAATAATTGTAAACTGAAAACTTGCAAATTAAAAAAATGCGATGTAATTTAGATGTTTGGATGCAATTAAACTCAACAACTCTTCATTAGTTTCTCGTAAATATTACTCCCCTGTTGAGATTTGGTGAATTCATATGATGAAGATGAAGACTGAAGCTGAAGAAGATGGAAGATGATGATGTTTTACTGCTTTTATTTATTTTTGCGTTTACAAGGATTCGAACCCTGTTTCTATTTTCCCGTTACTTAAGTTTAAATCAGAGTCGTAGGATCGCTTGCCACGTGTATGGTGAAGATCTTTAGGGTTTGCAGTTTTAGTTGTAAGTCGTGCTTTTGTGTTTCACGACTCTAGTTGTTTTGCTTTCCATATATATATGTACGTGAACAGGGCAGCAGCTATGAATGCAGAAACTTACTTTTATCAACTCTGCTTTATTTTACGTTCGAACATCCCCTCGTCCCGTCGAATTCTTTATACTGTAGTACTTCACAGATATTTTAAAATACGTATTTCTTTCGGTGGAATGGAGTACATCGATATTAAAAGTTTTTATAGTATCACATGCTATTGATTTGAAACACTAACAAATCAAATATACCGGAGAGATGCATGTGATATTAATTCCACTCGACAATAACTCATCGATCTATAGTGTGCAATTATTGCATTTCATTATCACATCAACATTCATATCATATAATTTCTTAAATGAAAATGTATGGTGTTAGTTACAATTGGCCACTTTTGTTTGGGAAGAAAAGTTTCAGACGACTCCACACGAATGATTTGTATAGTCCTTAAATTCGTTCCGTTATGAATGAGCTCGACATTTCTAACATGTGTATTGTAACTAACGATAACGATAGAGTGTAAGGTTTACGATACTTATTTTGGCTCACAAAATCGCTCATTTTTAAGATATGCATGTGAAACCTAGCTCTCCTTTTTCTTTCCTTCAAATTATTCATTTGTATATTACAAATATTATTACGAAAATAATTTAATAATGGTTAGGCCCGTTTTTGAATTAATTAGGCCTACGATATATGGATCTAGGGTCCGAAAAAAAATAAAATAGGGGTCCATTAGAAAAAACACTATCCATCAATATTTTTCGTTTTTTTTAATCGAAGGATTTAATTTCGATAGTGATCAAATGGGTTTATTTTAATTTTAAATGTTTACGTTTATTGTTTTCTGATTTTGTTTGATTTTGTCACGTCCATTGAATAGGTTTAAGTTTACTTATTTCTAAATGTTCATATTTTCTTATAAAATTATGTTAACCATACCAATTACCGTTCAATTGAAAGATTTAAACTTGTTTACTATATCGGCTATATTTACTATCGGCTATGTTGACTACATAAGTATTTGATAAATGCTTTTATTTCTGGAATTGTGCGATGTGTTGATTTACGTGAATAATAATAATAATAATAATAATAATAATAATAATAATAATAATAATAATAATAATAATAATAATAATAATAATAATGTTGTTGTTGTTGTTGTTAAATTTCCTTTTTCTTATTTTCCAAGGGCCTAGTTTTACATTTGGGCCGAAAGTTTGAATCCCAAATAAAAATTGAACTCAAGATCACCAATTAATAACAAAATTGGGCCCAAATCCACTAAAATAATATCTCATCGAGAAAAATAAATATGCTATTGGTTCATTAAATTGAGTAAGAATATCTGTATTTGTTTTTTTTAAGTAAGAATATCTGTAATTAATATATGTGCCAATAGAAAATCAGAAACTCATTAATTAAACATAGATTAGAAAACAGTTAAATCTGCATTTAGTTACGCCTTCTATGTGTCGGTAGTCTCGTAGGTGGCCTCGTCGCTCCCTCGTACGAGACACCCCAAACCGACACTATTCATTTTCTTCTGTGGCATAATCTTTCGTCACGCATTTCATTATGTCGAAAAGAAAGTGTTGATATCGTACGTTACTTTACGTGACGTAACGTATAGTAGTCAATTATATTAAGGGGTGTTTGATTAAGCTTATTTAAAAGCGTTTTATAAACACTAAGACCGTTTAAGAAGTTTGCGGAGCCTATATAAGGTGTGAAAATAAGTTGGTTGAAAATGAGGTGGGATCCTCTGTCCCCAAATTGGTGTACCATACACAAAATTAGAAAGTTTTGAATTCTCTTTATTAGTGGTCATTTTGAATTTGGTTATTAGTGTATGCCAAAACTTCCTAATTTTGTGTATGGTACACTATTGATACACCAATTTGGGGACAAAGGATCTCATCTCGTTGAAAACGCTTATTTTTGAAGCTTATAACATACTCCCTCCGTCCCACTGATATAGGGACTTTTTCCTTTTCGGGATGTTCCCACTGATATAGGGACCTTTTCTAAAATGAAAAATTCTAACCCACTAAAATTCTGACACATTACTTTAACCCACTACCTTTCACTTTATCCCACTATCATCATTCTCGTCTTAATTCCGCGCCGGAAAAAAAAAGGTCCATATCCCAGTGGGACGGAGGGAGTAAGTAGTACTCCCTCCGTCCCATGACAATTTTCCACAAGGGAAATGACACAATAGTCAATGTCTTAAGAGATAGTGGGGTTAATATTATATTAGTTGTGAGAGTAAAACTTTTCCACTTTAAGTAAGTGGACAATTAAATGAGACATCCCAATAAGAAAAACATGGACAATTGCCATGGGACGTAGGGAGTATTTAGGAGTTTATTTTAGCAAACACATTCTTAGAGCTTATAAATAGTCAAACAACATATGAGCTTTTATGATCTACTTGTAAACTTGGTCATACGGTCCCTAAATGATATTCATTTCGCCTCACTTCAATAGTCTTATAACTACTTTAGACATCTTCTTTTTTAAATTTGTTTTCTTAAATGTAAAGAATTAATCGTTACATATTTCTTACTTTTCACTATTAACATTACACATAAAATTCGAAGAAAAAAAAAAAGACTGTTGAAGTGGGACGGTGGGAGTACACAAACTTTATTGTCCATACTCCCTCCGTCGCATTCATATGAGAATACCTTTTTTCCGGCAAGAGAACTAAGACAAGATTGATAGTGATGGATAAAGTATTAGGTCAGGTCATTAAGGGTAATATTTCTATATTAATGTAAC
The DNA here is from genome assembly GCA_029379335.1 of Thymus mandschuricus. Lineage (NCBI taxonomy): Eukaryota > Viridiplantae > Streptophyta > Magnoliopsida > Lamiales > Lamiaceae > Thymus > Thymus mandschuricus. The sequence continues at coordinate 35,596,371 of CM057075.1, read as the reverse complement.
AGATAAAAATACTCCCTCCGTCTCGCGATTTCTGAGCCTCTTTCCTTTTCGGGACGTCTCGCGATTTCTGAGCCCTTTCCTTTTTGGGTAATAATTAAGCCACTAATGGTGCAATTAGTTTCTCCTTATTACAATTAGTCTTTTATTTAAAAATCCATTTATGTATTAAAAAAAAAAAAAAAAAAAAAAAAAAAAAAAAAAAAAAAAAATTAAAAAACTAAAAATCGAACCAGCAAACAAACACACCCACCATCATTTACTTCCCCCACCATTAATTCCCTCAACCAGATCTGAGGGTATGAATTGGAAACCCTAGCCCCCCAATTCATTCGTTGTTCATCTTCGACCTGGAGAGCTCCGGCCGAAATCCCTCATCTCACAGATCCCCCTCTCCACCGTCGGCGTGGTCTTCAACCCGCAACCCCCCCGCTGCATTGAATCGCCGACGCGGCGGGCTCGCAGGCCGCGGGTGGCACCCGGCGGTGGAGCTGTGCGTCCCCTTCATCTCACAGATACCCCTCTCCGCCTCGCGATTTTTGAGCCCTCTGTTTCATCCGCCCCGCGGCGAACTGGTGCTCCTCCACCACGCATGCCGCCGCCGCTGCTTTCGGGAGGCTCTTCAACGCCGCCGCCGGCCTACCGAAATCGGAGATGAGGAGTCTCCCGAAAGCAGCGGCCCAGAGATGTTCCTTCGACCCCAATCCCCTTCGTTCCCGATTCCTTGGACCCGAATCCCCTTTACAGATGAACTCTGTAAAGGGGATTCGGGTCAGGAGGAGGATATAGGCCCTCTGTTTCTTCCGGCTTGGTGTTAATGGCTTCTGATCTTTGGCTTGGTTTCATGGCTCCCCTCTGTTCCTTTTTTGATGGCTTCCCTCTGTTGATTTTCTGATGTAGTACTGATCTTTGGCTTGTTGGTGTCCCTCTGATTATAGCATGCTTTATGAATATGTGGAAAATTGTTTTGATGGTTGCTGATACGAAAATTGATGAGGATTGTTGCCATTATTTACTTGATGTTTGCTGCTTGATGTTGGTGTCCCCCTGATTAATGCATGCTTGATGATCTTTTGTAGAGATATATGAAAAATGCATTTTCCCATTCAAAAGATGATAAGTACAAGTCTTTTGAAAACTAAAATGCAAACATGGTTAACTGCATATCATGCAATTACAAAATGTGAGTCATATATACTGCCTATGTCCAAAAAAATGCAGTAATCTTCATCTTCTCTGCTACCTCTGCATGAGCATTGCTTCTAAATTATTGATGTGTTTGCAAAGGCTGATTCCAAACCTGTTAGCTGCTGCATCCCAAGCCTTTGAACCAAGTTATCTATTCCATTAATCTGGCCATTCTGAACTAGATAGTGTATGCTTTCCCTTGCCAAATCCACTGGAATTGTGAGGCTCACTGGCAGTGTTCCTTCCCTTATGAGCCTGTCCTTTCCCATGTGAGGGATTTTGTAGTTGTTGTGCCCTTTAACCTTCATTATCTCTGTTAAGACTCCTTGCAGTGTTAGAAATACTTTGTTAAGGGTCATTGCTGGCAACTCTTGAAATGCATCTTGCACTGCATTAACTAGATCATCAACTGTTTTGCACAATCTCTTATGTTGTAGGGATTGAATGGCATTAAAAAATCCAAGATCATTGATGTTGGTGTCAGGTGAGTTTGGTGGCTGCTGTATCAGCCTTATGTTGAACCCATCAGCACTAGCTGCTATTCTGAAATCAGTATCTGAATCTGTAATATGTGGCTTTGCATTATCTTGTTGAATGTATATCTGTTTGGAAGCATTTGATGGCCACTTCTGTTTGATTGCAGGAAGAACCTTATGGCATTGTTTAAATGAAACAAGTGTAAGTATGTACTCTGGATGAAGGCATAAAAGCAGCAGTACATTCCTAATGGGTACCTGATTGATGATACACTCTTTGATCACCTCTCTTGTGATTGATTCTGTTGCTTTTATGTATGGAGTGCCCTTGGGTCTGTACTTGCTGTTTTTTTTTGCAACTTCCTGAGTTATGAAAGGGAAGCATCCTATCTTTCCATCAAATGAGACTGCCCCATCCTCATTTAGTATGGGTCTGGTCACTGCACACAGAAACATGATCTTCCCAATGAATTTTTTGCTTTTGCATGCCCTATATGGTTCCTCCTCATCAGGTGCAAGGTAATACCTGTGTAATGTGAATGATTAGCAAGGTTAAAGCACTTTCTTCATGACCAATGATGTAACACTATGAACTGAGGTCAGATTTCAAGTGAAAAAATGTTCAAACTTTACCTCCTTTTCTCTTTGGTTATGTAGAACCATTTCTCATCCATGTGCACTATGTTATGCATAGAGGAGTACCTCAAAGTGTTCATTACTCTGTCAAGCTCTAGATATTCTAGACTGAATCTCATCCTAAGAAACTTATTTGCTGCTGTAAGTGAGGGCTTGATGGATGATGAACAAGCTTTAAACAGCCCAGCTTTCCACCATCTCTGTAATGTAGCTTTGCTGACATCAAGAACAGCCTCCATTGCTCTGAAACTGCTTCTGTCATGCACATTCAGAGCTTTAAACTGCACATAATCTGGTTTCATGTTATGATCTCTAATTCTGCCCTTTTTTTTTTAAATGAGATGAACTGCTGACCCCTTTGCTTGTTGATCTCTTGCCTGTTTCCACAGCCTAGTCACAGTGGACTTTGATATTCCAAATCTTGTTCGAGCTTCAACAAGTCTTCCTCTCATGGGCTTTCCACCAGTAGACCCTTGAAGAATAAACTGCACAACCACATTCCTCTCCGATTCGGTGAGATTCTTTGGCCTCGGCACCATGGCGAAGCTGCTGCAGAATCTGTTCTTCTTCTTCTTCTTCTGGCTTTCCACCTTCTTCTTTTCCTTCTCGGCAGAGATGTTCTTTTTTTTTTAATTGTAGAGAATGGTGTGGAGCTAGATATACTTAGTAGAGTAGCTTTGTTTTTGATTTTTGAATATGGCGCCCAATTTTGTGAGGTTAATTTCCCTCTCTAATTAATGGATGATGGCTTTGTTCTTCTCATTATCTCAGTTTTTTTTTTATTATTCATGTGAATGTTTGTTTTTTTTCCCAAGAATTGCCACAATCTTTGTGTTTGGTATAGCAATCGCAAGTTTCTCTCTTTGAATAATTTTTTTTTTTTTAATTATATCATTAAAATTAATTAACCACAAAAAAAAATAATTAACCTCAGAAATTAAATTTAAATCTGTAAAATATTTTTTATAAATTTATTGAGGTATATAAATAATGTTAAATCCCTAAACCACATTTCATCCCTAAACAATACACTTAAAACACTAAACACTTTTGCCATAATTCCCGTGCCGAAAAGAAAGGGCTCAGAAATCGCGAGACGGAGGGAGTATAACTTATCTATAAATAAATGGAAGGAGGGAGTTTGACGATTTCTCTTTTATATTTCTGACATATTATTGTTTTTAAAAAAAAAAAAATAAATAAATACGTTTATTTGAGGAGAGTAAAATGATTATCCATGGAACGTGGGAGGGAGCGAACTTTCACCAACTTCACAAGATTTGCGCGAAAATTCACCCCTACCGCCGCCATCGCTCTCACCCCATTTATATACTACACGAGCTTCCAACGGGACCACTTCAAAAGGCTATTTCCGTCATTCCCCCTCCCCCTTGTTGGTTGGTGGTCGAACTTCTGCGGTTGCTCACCTTATTTGGTGGGCCCAATCGAGATTTTGACTTATTTGCCCCTTACCAAGCACACTTACCTACCTTCACTCTCTCTCTCTCCTCCCCCTTAAATGCGAAGCTCAGATTTGAGATTTTCATACACTGCGATTTGCATTTTTGCAGATCTGATCCACTTCTCGACCTTCTCGGAGAATCTATTCTGCTCCGTGCACCTCGCATTTCGTTTGTTTTGATTCGATTTGATTTGGTTTGGTTTTGTACTGAATTTCGATCGAATTTGGAGTTTGGAGTGGATTTGTTCTGGTTTGTGTGAGCTGAATTTGTTCGGAGGGCGGCGGAGAGATGAAGGTGATAGAGAAGATCCACGAGGCGGCGGCGGCGAATGACGACCGGGTGCTGTTCTCGTTCGAGTTCTTCCCGCCGAAGACGGAGGACGGCGTCGAGAACCTGTTCGAGAGGATGGAGCGGATGGTGGCGCACAACCCGGCCTTCTGCGACATCACGTGGGGAGCCGGCGGCTCCACGGCGGACGTGACGCTGGAGATCGCCAACCGGATGCAGAACATGGTGTGCGTCGAGAGCATGATGCACCTCACCTGCACCAACATGCCGGTAGAGAAGATCGACCACGCTCTCACGACGATCAAGGCGAATGGGATCCAGAATGTGCTCGCACTCCGAGGTGACCCCCCGCACGGACAGGACAAGTTCGTCCAGGTCGAGGGAGGCTTTGCGTGCGCGCTTGATCTTGTAAGTTTGGTTATTCGGTTGGTGTTTTTGATTAATTGATTGAGTGTATTTCGCAATCTGAGCTGGTTTTAGAGCAATGCGGATTCTGCTGCTGAATTGTGTGTTGTTTTGCTTGTTTGCAGGTCAAGCATATGCGTTCCAAATATGGGGACTACTTTGGGATTACTGTTGCCGGTTATCCAGGTTATAATTCTTTGCTTAGAGTTGGATGTATTGTCATGCTTATATGGGTGTGTATGTATGTATATTTATATTTGTATATTTACGTTTACTCCATTCTTGATTGTCGTGGGCAACTTGAGTAGCTCTATATTCGTTAGTATGTTCGCATATACTATAGCGTTCTGGAATTTATGTTTCCTTTCCGAATGTGTGAGAATGTGTTAACATATATTGTGTTAGCCATCTTTGTTGGATTCATTCTCATGTGTGCTCCTTATAATTCAGAGGGACATCCCGACATTATTCAGGATGGACTGGCACCAGAAGAGGCATACAAGAGTGATCTTGCTTATCTCAAACAGAAGGTTACTGCCTCACTTGTTTTATAGTTTACCTTAAAGTATTTGATTGAGCTAATATTTACGATTTTAACTTGGATTTTTTACACCACTTTGGTGCTGTTCATTTTTCAGGTTGATGCTGGAGCTGATCTCATTGTGACTCAGCTGTTCTATGACACTGACATCTTCCTCAAATTTGTGAATGATTGCCGTCAAATTGGAATAACCTGTCCAATTGTACCTGGGATTATGCCCATCAACAATTACAAGGGATTCATTCGCATGACTGGTTTCTGCAAAACTAAGGTATGAGCTGAAGTTGAACTGCTCTAATGTTCTTTGAATTGATAACTATCGTTAGATACTGTAGTATAACCCTCATTATAGTTGTCATTGGGTATCTGAGTAGCAGTTAGTACGGGGAAGGACGAGACAGATTTGATCTTTACTTCATAGAATTGAGTTGACTTTTCACAATTACGCTTTCCTCAGTCAGCATACGTATGGGATACCATGCAATGATAACATACGGATCAGATCGGTTAGTGTTCAGGATAGCATTGCATAAGTTGAAAGAACATTCTTCACTGATTTAGGTTAAGCGTTGCTAGGAGAGCCATACTGCATGCTTTAAGTGTTGTTCCACCTGATGTCTAATTAATTAAGTTTAATGCGTTGGATTAGGTCTAGTATGAGTGCATTGTGTTAAAGATAACTTGGTATGCATCCTGTACTTTATTTTGCATTCGTTCTAATAATTTAATTAAACAAATAACATTAGTTGGTGTGACGTCTCATTTGCTTCTACTTATGCCATTATGGGATCAACTCAACTAATTTTAAATAATAAAATATTTAATTTCCCATATTAGATTCCATCTGAGATTATGGAGGCCTTGGAGCCTATCAAAGACAATGAAGAAGCTGTCAGGGCCTATGGTGTTCACCTAGGAACAGAAATGTGCAAGAAGATTCTGGCTAGTGGAATCCGAACTTTACATCTCTACACCTTAAACATGGAGAAATCTGCTTTGGGAATATTGGCGGTCAGTATTCAAAGTTTATTAATATTTGTATCTTAAGCTACCTTAATAAAATGTATGGCTTATCTAAACTTCCACTGCAGAATCTTGGACTAATTGAGGAGTCCAAAATTTCAAGGTCCTTACCATGGAGACGTCCAACAAATATTTTCAGGGTAAAAGAAGATGTTCGTCCAATTTTCTGGTAATCGAAATTTCTTCAGGTTCATAAGCTTGCATCTTATTGCTTAAATTTTCTCGCTCGTATACCTTAATTACTTGTTGAATTATGTCAGGGCTAATCGTCCTAAAAGCTATATATCCCGAACTATTGGTTGGGAACAATATCCACATGGTCGATGGGGCGATTCTCGAGCTGCATCATATGGAACACTTGCTGAATATCAGGCATGTCTGTTCATTCAAAACTAGTACTACTTCACTGGCTGTGTGCTGGGCAACACTTAAAATGTGTATATGGTTTTTTCCATTTCACATTGTGGCTGCTAGCGTTGCACTATTGTCATGTCACTATTTTTGCAAAAAAATATTCAAAAGCTAATCATCTGAACTACAAGGCAATTATTTCCAAGCAAAACTGCTGAACATCTAACTATTCCACATGGAACTAGCGCAATTGAGAAAAAGTATGTGATAAGCAGCTCTTTTTTCATTCCTCAGTTAGGAGTAAAAAAAAATCAATTAACATGTTAGAAATATTCAAAAGTTCCTTTCTTAGACTTGCACGCAATTTAAGCATCCTTTGTGTATCTTCTGCTTTCCCAGTTATCAGTTCTGAAAGGAAAAATTGAATTTGAGTTTTGTATGCAGTTCATGCGACCACGCTCCCGTGACAAGAAGCTTCAGGAAGAATGGGCAGTTCCTTTGAAAAGTGCTGAAGATATTTATGAGGTACTACATCCACAACTTTAGTAACTTCAAATATCTGGAAACTAGGAATCGAGTCCTTACAAGGTTTTAATACTTCAGAGGTTCATGTCCTTCTGCCTTGGGAAACTTAGAAGCAGTCCATGGTCTGAACTAGACGGGCTTCAGCCAGAGACCAAAATCATTAATGAGAATCTTGGTTCTATCAACTTGAAAGGTTTTCTCACTATTAACAGCCAACCTGCTGTTAATGGAGCTAAGTCTGACTCTCCAACTGTTGGTAAGAAATTAATTTATATATTACTACTTATACCTGTTCATGTACTGTGTGCTTGCACCCTTGAAGGGGCTTATGCACTTTGGTTACACTGACTTGTCTAGTTTCATATGGCTATGGGAATATCGGAATCGGATTTATTATCGGCTTTCCACCGTCTTCATAGTCTTATTCGATAAACATGAGAAATTTTGAACATCTTCGCTCTTAATTTTGTCATTGAAGCCTTTCATGAAACATATATTTATGTTGTCAAATTTGAATATGTTATTGCAGGATGGGGAGGGCCAGGTGGGTATGTCTACCAGAAGGCATATGTGGAATTTTTCTGCTCAGCAGAGAAGTTGACTGCTCTCGTTGGTGAATTGAAACAATTCCCCAGTCTAACCTACTTGGCTGTGAACAAAGAAGGAAGCTTGAAATCTAACGTGGGCAACTCTGATGTGAATGCCGTCACATGGGGAGTCTTCCCTGCGAAGGAGATAATCCAACCTACCGTTGTTGATCCTGCAAGCTTTATTGTATGGAAGGACGAAGCCTTCGAGATCTGGTCAAGGGTATGGGGCAATCTTTACCCCGAAGGCGACCCATCAAGAAAATTGATAGAGGAGGTAACATTATTTATACGTCGATTGTTCGTTGAAATTTTTGGTGAAGGTAAACGAGTTCAAAAGCGATTGAATGTTTCTTACTCTGTTTTTGCAGGTGAAGAGCAACTATTTCTTGGTGAGTTTGGTCGACAATGATTATGTCCATGGCGATCTATTTGCTGTTTTTAAGAACATTTGAAATGTTTTCGTTGGTGTTTGCTTTTCGACAAGTGTTTACGTTCCTATGCAACATTAATTCATCATTCTTAGCCCTGTTGAGGCTGCTGCTGTGTACTAATGTTGTCTTAAAACGGGATTTTGGCTTTCCCAACTCGTGATGTAACGTTAAATAAGTTTTGTGTATTATTCAAATTTTACATAAGTTATGTCTAATGTAATGTCTGTAATCACTTCACTTCTTCGTCGAACTATCATCGGCTGCTTCGAGGATGAGGAGATACATTGTGCTTTTTATCTATTGATTGATATTCTCATTCTTCTGCTGCACTTGCTGCATTTAGATCCACATTAAGATCGAGAACCTGAAAAGAGACGAACATGTATTTAAAATTACGACACTGGCTTTTCTAATGTATCGAACAAAAAATCCGTAACCGGAATGACTGAATCTTGCATACCTTTCCGGTGATCAAGGTATACATATTCAGCACGTCGGATACAGTTGACTCGAAGTGGGTTGATGCATCGTAGCTCTGCCATTTCGGAGTTGTTAAAAGCTTGTATGTATAAATGATCACACTATAGTCAGAAGAACATGAATAAGAACTTACAGTTGATATGCAGCAATTGTCCAAAGAAGGCTCATTTACGGGTTCATATCTGTCGTAAGTCTCGAAGAAAATCTCATCTACGTCTCCCAGAAGATCGGTACCTAGCTTCAGTTCAGTCTCAGGATGATCAGTTTCTGCTTCGGTTGATACAGATGCAATAAATTTCCCATTTGGAGCCACATTGTGGGAATAAGAGCAACAAATTACATACCTACAGTTCTCGGATCATACGAAGATCGTTTCAGATGTTAAGACTATCAGAAAACCAAGAAAGCTGTGCGATCAGATAATACAGTTGAACGAAAATATAGTTTACAGAACTCGTAAACTAATAAACTATGATTAATCTATCAGTAAATAGAAATAGAAATACGGCATCCTTTACTTACATGTCCGATTTGCGACCCAACTGCTTCTGAGGTAAAATAATTTGAACCGAGTGAGAATCATTGGTATTAGGAATTGGGTGGCTCATGATAGCAATAGCTCTTGCAACTTTACCAACCTTCTTCACCTGTAGCATTAGCATACTCGTGTTGCTGTTCTTCGTGAACTGTTTATTATGATTTACGAGACTGGGAAGTTGAATTTTGAAGATGAATAGATAATTAATTACCTTATTGGGGAGGTAGGAAGGATCACATACAACTTTTTTGCATTTAGCTGTTTCCCCTTCTGATGTAACACCGTGCACTTTGCCTTCCTCATCAAATTCTACCTGATATTGACTCATTATGTCAAGATTTACAGCATGACATTTATTCGAATAAACCAATTATGAATATGTCTTCTTTTAAAGGCATGTTCTAAGCCTAAGCTGCTAAGCGATTTCTGTGAAAGATTTTTCTCGTTATGATGAATATCTCTCAGCAAAATGTTACTATCTCATCTTAAGAAAGGATTATCATAATGGAGTGATTTAAACCTTGCAATCAGGTTTATCCAGCATGTAGGTTCCGCCATAAACAGCGCTGAGACGAGCAAATGCCTGTTCACACAAGTTAAAATACAAGCTATTAACATTGAACCTTAAGAATCAGGGACTAAACAATACGGCAAGGGCTGAAAAGAAGAGTGAACATAAGATAAAAATAAAGTGGCAGACCTGGGGAAGTTCTCCAAGGCCATACAACGGGTAGATATATGATGATCCGCCACCAAAACGAGCAAAAGACTCTGTAAAAAGCTACAGTAGAAAAGGAAGAACGTCAAAAAACAAACATCAAGAATAATACAATAAGATCATAAGCCCCAAAATAGTTCTATTTTCGGAAGGCAAAAGGAAACACCTTCATCCTCTTCACAGTGTCGAGTGCTGGTTCATCCAAATATTTGTCATCTCTGTGGAGAGCTACTGCATGACCAATAAAATCCACAGTGTTCTCGTCAAGACCATACTTTCTGTGTGAATTTCAAGATACCATAATCAGGTATTGAATTTGTAAGACTAAGAAGTAAAACTATGCAGTGCATCACATATATAGGTGTCCAATGTAACAAAAGTCCTTCTTCAAGGTCTGTTATCAAAGTTTCTCAAGCAGCCACTCATGCATATTACTTCGAAAGATGGCATGCATAATATCATTTATGAAATTTGTATTTGCTAGTTAATTTGTTGAACATTAATCAACTGGATGTACATGTATATATACAAGATAAGCAAATCAGCGAGGGAGAGGAGGCATACGCGAAGAGTTCCCTAGTAGTAACTCGTGTCAAATCCATCCCTTCATGTGTTTTAGGATCATTTTCAATATAATTTTGTACGTAAACAAATAATGTTCTGGCACGCCGCTTTTCAAAAAACCCCATTAAGGGTGATTTTAGTGCCTCCATGTCAGTTGCAGGCACCTTGTGAATCTGTCGCATTAACATTACCCAGAAAATCGAGAGAAATTACATAAATCAAAGAAAAATATACGAAAAACACAGCAATCAAGTTCTACCTTTCCTTTATTGTACACATAGCTACCATCAACAGCTTTGAATGACAGGTACTTAGCAACATCAGTGTGGATGAGGACTCGCACAAGAGCACCATTCGCCATGATATACTGCACTAAACGAAACACACCATCGCTTGCAACCACATATCTCAAACGGAAATCTTATGCCTATTCAAAATGAAAAATGATTTTTTTTTAAGAAGTATTCTCATCAAGAGTGAAAGAAGAACCTTCGGGATCATGTCGACATTATAATCTCTGCTGGAACCCAAATATGCTGGAGGCTTATCACTTCCTCTAAACCTCTTCCACAACTGCATACAGAAAAACCAAAATCAATCTAAATAGTTAAGTCATGAATACCACCTTCACTACAAGTATGGTGATCTAAATGGCAATGAGGGTCCCGTGCCTGAATAAGATTAAGTGAAGTCGATTCGCCACCATAATAGTCGTTACGATCCATGTGCAGGACCTATATTTTCAGGACACGAAGAGATTAAGTAAGCTCAAAGAGCAGCTCAACTTCATTAACAGCAGTGCAAATACCAAATGGGGAAAACAATTACTTGCAGGTGGACAAGCAGTATCAACAGAAGCTACCTATGGGGAAGATAATCCATTGCAATCAGTCAAAATTCAAACTGATATATTCATATATTCATAAATTTTGCCAGAAAATCGAACTTCAGATGAAGCTGATTCAGGTCCAAACGTTCATCATCTCAAATAAAATTCCTAACCCTAACTCAAAAATAACAAAATTCCTCGCAAACACAGCATTCGATAGTTCAAAATCAGAGATGAATCAGAAGAACTCCAGCTCCAGCTGGTATAATCATCTCAAAACAACAAGGCAGCTGATCGGAGGAAAGTCGAGTAGTGAGCGGAAGAGAGAGAGACCTTAAGGCCATCGACGGAGAGAAGACCGCTGAGGATGCATTCCTTCAAACCAGTTCCGAGCACTATCACATCGTACTCTTCATCCATCTCAACTCAGCTGAAAAGCTTAAGGATCGGTGAAGAAAACTGAAAACCGATGCTGTGAAAAGGAAACGACTTGAGTTCTTCGCCTCTGATTCGTGAAGAACGAGTGTCTGCTAATTTTATGCGCATCACTGTCAAATTCAAATTCATCGAGAACTTTCTTCTCTTCCTCCATGAAAATGGGTGAATACGAGTTCGTTAATATTCTTCGTAGAAAGCAAGTCATTAGGAGTAATCTTAATATTAAATGGAGTACTAAAATTAGTTTAATTACTTTTGATTTTTTTAATTTTATTTTCTTATCATGCAAATATATACACTCACACATACGCACCCCCGAGATGATTCAGACCCTCGATTTTTTAATTGGAGGGGTAACGTCTTATCAATAAGTTTGAAAATTATATTTTGAAAGTTAATTAAGGTATAAAGATCATATTATTTAAATTATATATGAATTCTTTAATTATAAAGATTAATTGTTAATATATATTATTATGGGTCAAGTTTAAAAATACCCACTTTTATAAAAACTAATACTTCTATACCCATCATATAAGAAGTATAACTTCTATACCCATTTTGTAGTTAAAAGACATAAATACCCTTAGTAATTGGGTTCCACTTGTCTAATAAAACCAAAAAATCAATTAAAATCAATTGGATTGTGGGGCCCTCCTTCTCACGATTGATTTCTCCCTCTCCCTCTCACGATTCAATTGTCGTGAACCAATTCCATAAAAATTCAATTTAACGTGGAAAAAAAAAAAAAAAAAAATTGCATTAATTAACTACAACAACCAAATCTGCAAATTCAGTAAAAATAGAATATGGTAGGTGGTTAGCATTGATTAAAAATCAGAAAAAGTGAACAAAACAATAGCATAGACGTAATTGTATCACAACATTACACTACCTAATTATTGAGAGTGAAAATTTGTAGATTTGTACGCATTCTCGAATTTCTGGAAATTTCGGAAGAGATTCAAGTCGTTTATTCGAGACAAAATACCAAGGTAATATATGATTTTGTATATTTATTGTTATTAATATTCCAAAAAAATTATAAAAAAGTATTGTTCTTAAGTACACGATATTTTTTCCAAAACAACCGTGTATACACGGTATATTGTATATTTTTGTCATGTAAAGTCAAAATAGTCAACGATTGAAAGTCAAAATTGTTGACTTTACACGACCATTTTGTCAAATTAATCGTGTATACACGTTTTTTTTAATATTGTCGTGTAACTAAGAACAAATTTTTTTCAGATTATTAATTTTTTTTTTTTTTTGGTACAGATGGAGATGGGTGATCAGAGAATTCGTATCCGTCATAGCGGTCGTTGGGAGGGAATATCGTACGTAGGAGGAGACTCTTTTCTCGTCACTTATCCCATAGCGAGTTTGAGCTATGAAAACGTATTGCGAGACGTTCAACTTTACTTGGGTGATGAATCGGAGCACTTGCTATTCCACTTGACGAACCTCAATGAGCGGGAGACGGTGAAGGCCGTTTTAAAGAGCACCGGGGATTTGCTTAGAATGTGCATCGCGAGAAGGGAGATGTCGACGATCTACGTCATTAGTAGAGCAAATCGGGCAGCCCATACTACCCAACGATCGACGATTTTTCAGAACTATAGCGTCGAAGAGGAGCCGATCCCGAGATCGAATGCATTTGAATCCGAAGTACGCGACGAAGAAGAGCCGGAGTCGGAAGAAGAGTCTCTCGAGTCCGAGGGCGAGGAAGCAAGGAATGTGGAGGAACGATCCCAATTACTTGAGAGCCTAACGACTGAATTCGGAGCATGGATCCGCGAGCCCGGCCATATTGATAGGGTTATCGGGCTTCGTAGCATGCACTCACAAAACCAAGAGCCCCGCGACGACGAAGCTCGTGCTCGCGCTAACGAGGAGGCGGTTCGACATTGGTTGATACCGCACGTCGATCTAGACACCGCGCTCCCTTTAGGATGGATCGATCCCGACTTGGCACCGGCCTTGGGTCAGTTGCGAAAGGACGGATACTTCAAGAAGAAGGATGACTTGCATATAGCCGTCGGATTGCTGCACATGGATCTCCGGAAGGAGTATTGTATCCCTCGTTCCGACAAAGACCGTGTGGGTTTTAGGTGCACTTCGGGGAAGGATTGCGAGTTCAAGTTGAATGCAACGCAGAAAGGCGGGATTTGGAAGATCAACAAGTACGTGGCCGATCACACGTGTCTAGTTGATTTAAATTCGAACAACAAACGACAGGTGCCGGCCATGGTATTAGGAGCATTCTACGCTCGTCGATTGATCACCGAGGGCGCAGTGTTGAAGCCGAAGGAGATGGTGGAGGAGCTACGGAGTGAGTACGGCATTCAGATTGACTACCCGTTCGCTCTCCGTGCTAGGAACGTCGCTATAGAGATGACGTACGGTGCCTTCGACGAGTCTTATCAGAGGCTCCCTTCTTACCTCTACCTTTTGAAGGAGATGAATCCGGGCACCGAGTACGACATCCGCACCTCCCACGTCACCAACCGTCTGAACTACTTCTACCTTGCCTTTGGTCCGTCCATCGAGGCATTCGTAAATGGTTTGCTACGCCCCGTGATCGTAGTAGACGGGGCGCACTTGAAGGGGAAGAATAATGGGATGCTCTTTGTGGCGGTGACGAAAGACGGGAACGAGCAAGTGTTCCCCCTTGCCATTGGATTCGGCCCCAAGGAGAATGACGATTCTTGGACGTGGTTTTTGGCCAAAGTGAAAGAGAGTTTCGGGGCACCCTCGGACTTGTTGATCGTATCCGATCAGCATGTGAGCATCGCAAATGCGATCGACTCCGTCTTTCCGCATGCTGCTCACGGTCTCTGCTTCGTTCACCTCCAGAGGAATTTCGTTAGGTACGGGAGGCATGCGGGGGCTATATTCGAGTCTGCAGCCTATGCCTATCGAGATTCCCAATTCGATGAATATTGGGGGAATCTGAGGGACCTAAGCAGGGAGGGAGGCGGGATCTACAGGCGGTTGAGCGACATTGGCCTCCCGAGGTGGGCGAGGTGCAAGTGTCCCGTCCGACGTACGAGCTTCATGACGTCGAATCCCGCCGAGACCATGAATGCTCGGTTGTTGTGGGCTCGGAGACTCCCGATATGTGCCATGATCGAGGTGTATCGGATAGTCGTCGAGAAGTGGTTCGACGAACATCGGACTAGTGCCCTAGCTCGGCAACATGAACTCACGGAGAAGGCATATACGAAGATGTCGGCATCGTCGGAATGGGGTCGTCGCTACTCCGTTAGAGGAACGCCTACGCCCACCCTTTGGAGAGTCGAAGGTGAAAAACAGACTTACCTCGTCGACCTCCAAAACTCGACTTGCGAATGCCGTGAGTTTGAGTTAGACGGCATCCCTTGTCGACACGCTTGTGCGGAGATAAGGTACGCCTAGTGATTCCAATTATTTTAGTTTCATGCTTGTGTTATTTCAATCGGATCTCTAAGCGTTTTTGAATTTTGTTACAGGCATTCCGGTGGGCGGGCAACTGACTACGTGAGCCATTATTTCAGGCAATCCACGTTAGTTGCTACGTATTCTCCTCAGATTCAGCCGGTTCCTCATCCTGAGACGTGGAGTGTTCCCGAATTAATTTCACGATGGATCGTGCTACCCCCGCTTGTCGAGAGGCCAGCTGGACGACCACCGATGGCGAGAGCTCGATCGGCTGTTGAAGGATCCTCCTCAACGAATCGTCAAAGGTGTTCAAGATGCGGACAATACGGGCACAAACGACGGAGTTGCCAACGCCAAGCCCCGCTTCCCATTAGCGGAGTTGATCTAAATGCTCCTCCTCGACGTCCTAGAGGTAAGAAAAAATGTAGCATTTGCAAGAGCGAGGAGCATACTAGGCCCCGATGTCCGTACGATACCGATGATTGATTATATTTTTATTTTAACCAAATTGACATTTTTAGATGTTAATGAACGTTTTTGGATGTTTAAAAATGTTATTGGATGTAAACATATTAGAGTTTGTTTGAGTTGATCATTTGGTGAAAATTGAATGTTTTTGTGTTAAAAAAAGGGAAACCTTCGGCCAAATACACGACATTATTGTTGATTTAAACGTGTGTACACGGTTAAATTCGAGTATTAATCGTGTGAAGTCAAAAAAAAAGTCAAAATTGTCATTGACTTTACACGATTGAATGATGTTTTCAATCGTGTATACACGATTGGAAATCCAATTCAACCGTGTAAGGTCAACAAAGTCAAAATTAAATAAAAGTAATGCCCTCTACACGAATGTTGACTCTACACGATTTAAATTGAAAAATAGCGTGTACCCTTTTCGTGAGAAGTCAAAATTAAGCCTAAAAAGTCAAAATTAAGCCTAAATTTGCGAAATTCTCGTGTTTCGTTTGATTTTCTCGTGTATCTCGAGTCTATTAAGTTTTGTAAACGTGTAATAACGTAAGTTATGTCATAATTAAGCCAAAAATCAATTTAAACGAAGGATATTTTATGTAAGTATGAAGTATAGAGTGAGTGTCACTTATATAGTCTAACTACTAAGGTTACGTTTGATCTAGAACTAACTTACGAACGTAATGTTCTTTCAAACGTGTAATTCACGTAACGTGCTCGAATCATAAGATTGCACAATGTATGAAAGTAACAGTGATTCCAACTCAATTGAGCCCCACGAATTGAAATATCAAAAAAAAAAAAAAAAAAAAAAGGGGGGGGGGGGGGGGGGGGGGGGGGGGGGGTTCTTATGTACACGACTAGGGTACACGACTAGGGTTCTTGGTTACACGGTTGAAATGCTCATTCAACCGTGTAACCTGCCGAGGGTTTGTGAGAAATTGCCCAAGAAATGTCACTCCCCACCATTTTTTCAATTAACATAAAAACACATTAACCATTAACATAACAATACGAAATCAACAAACCATTAACAAAACATTTCGAAATCAACAAACAAAATCTACATTTACAAAATCTAAATCATAATTCTATATCATTCAATATTCGAAAAAAAAATACATTTGTTCACCAATCCCTCCATCCCCTCGAAATCATGAAAATTCGCTTCGCCATCTTCTTTCGATATCTTGCCACGACCAGTTTCTCGTTGCCCTTGTATAGCGTAGTGGTCCCAAGGAGCAAGTCCAAATACATACACGCGTACACGCCACAACTCACGGAGTCTTCTTGTGTGAATTGATACTCCCGAGGGGCGAACTGGATGTCATGAATCGTGTCCCTAAGTTGGGCACTGTTTTACTAAAAAGTGTTCGCAATAGAACGAAATCCTATCGTAGCACTAGCAAGTAAAACCAAAGTATCGAATCTCAAGGAAAACTTAACAGGGCAATTAATTATGTAGTAAACCTAAAACTAAGAAAGCAAGTAAAGAATATTTTGGGGTTTTTGTTTTAAATCCTAGGCAAATAAAATAAATCAAAGCAATAAATAAAAGCAAGTAAATAACTAATCTAGAACTCAAGAAAAAAATCTAAGACTTAAACTAGAAGAAAGCAATTAAATCTACCTAGGCAAGAATCGAAAAGAAAGCAATAAAGAAAGCAACGAAGGAAACGAAAGCAAAGAAAGAAGCATAAATAAATCTAGACATGATGAATTGAAATCTGGAAATTAAAAGCAAATTAATCTAACTTGAAAACTTTGAAAAACGAAGGAATTGAAATCGAAGGAAAACGAATCTAAACTTAAAACTAGAAATCGAAAAAACGAAATTAAACTAAGGAATTTAAACGGAGCAATTAAGAAAACGAATCTAAAACGAAAGCAAGCAATTAAAACGAATAAACGAAAGCAATAAAAGAACTTACGAAAATTGAGACGAAGAACGAAGAACTTGAATTAAATAAACGCCTTGAATTAAATTGCAATAAACGAAGAACGAATCCGGATCCGAACAATAGAAAGCTAAACTAAAGTATTTGAATCTGAAAACTAAAGCTAAATAATGATAAAAGATGGTTATAATTCGTGTACAAGGATGGTATATATATACTAGGTAAAAACCTAGATAAATAAGGAAAGAACAGCTGGTCGCCGACTTTTGGACGATCGTCCAGATTGTGGAGTGAAATCTGGACGGTCGTCCAGATGAGCTGCTGGATAACTGCTTCGCACATGTTTGGACGATCGTCCAGATTGTGAAGAAAATCTGGACGGTCGTCCAGATGAGGAACTGCTTTCTCACGGCTTTGCCTTCTCTTCGTGCACTTTTCGTCCCGTTTTCTTCCAATTTCTCCCCTTTTGCTCCTATGATACCCAAAACTCCAAACAAACAATCATAGCCAAAAGACACACTAAAAGACACAAAAACATAATGAAAACTAACACGAAAACGCAACGAAAAACCTAACAAATAAACACCAATCAAACTCCCCCACACTTAGACCCTTGCTTGTCCTCAAGCAAAACAAAATAAACAATAGACTCAAGTATCGTGAACTATATTGGCCTCAAAGCTTTTCAAAAATAACTCTCATGTTCATGATCAAAACTATGCACACAACCTTAGCATCAATCAACACAATCTACTCAACTAATTCAAAGTATGCTAATCCATCAAAGAACACTCCCAAACATGTGAAATTTTGTATATGAAAGTGAACACTCAACTCTCTCAAAGAAAAGATGTAATATAATGCACATCAAGAAGGTTCACTCAACATCAATGCAATGCAACATGTTTACCATAAGCTTGCCTTTAATCTCAACATCTCCACCTAATGTAATACTTACAAACAAGGATCAAAAAGGTCTTTATATAAGCTTGTAATGTAGGGACATTGGTTAAGGTAGGGAATATATAGGCTAAGTGACTCAAAATGCTCTAAATCATCAACCTCTTTTTCAACTCCAACCAAAGTATGGATTTTAATCTCCATCTTCTACCCTCCAACACACCAATTACAAACTCAAAGATGCTAAACTATACAAATCAAAGCTAACTATCCCCTTATGCTTATTTTTTTTTTTCTTTTTCTTTTCTTTTTTTTTTTTTTTTTTTTCTCTAGAGCTCAACTAATACATGTTCTTTCTAATTTGAACAAAGGCTCTATTTTTTTTTTTTTTTTTTTTTTTTTCTTTTCTCTTTTTTTTTTCTAAGCTTATAGGGATAGCTAACTACACTTAAACAAGCATCTAAAATTTCTTTTCTTTCTCTCCTTCTTCACCACAACAAGTATTTTCAAATTTTCTCCTTCCATATCACCAACTACAACTAAGGATGCCCATAATCATCCAAACCTCCTATCATCCGGTTTACCAAAGAACGGCTAATAAAGGCTCAAAAGGGGTAAACAAAGGATTATGAACAAGGTTAGTGTATAGGAATCATGTGGCTACGAAAGAATGGCCTAAAATCATTTCCTAGTTCGTAAATATACTAAGGTCTTGATGGAGAAACAAGGCAAGTTCTAGAAACAACGAAGCAAGCATGATCACTCAATCAAGAATAGGCATAAATATGCACAAAAAGCTCAAATCTCACGGGTTCAAACTATCTAGTTCCCGACATCATAGCATACATCAAATTCATCGAATAAAATGCGTCGCTTCGCCAAGGTTCCATGCATAATAAAGATCATGAATTTTTCCAAAAATCAACAATTCTCTATCATTGGCCAAGTCCACAATACTATCATCACATGCTCATTTGACTCAACGACTCAATTAACTCCTAAGACTCAACAAAATTAAAAACTACATGCCAAAAGTTCAAAGACCCCCCCCCCCCCCCACACTTAAAATCAAGCAATGTCCCCATTGCGAGAAAATAAAAAGGAAAGGGATAGAAAAACTTATCGCATGAAGACAAACAACACACTCGAAATCCCGAGGAGGTTCCAAGTGAGTACCTACAAAACAAACACAAAACAAAACACAAAAGCGTAAAATCGAACAAAATAAAGAGAAAACAATAAAAGACTCAACAAAAATAAAAGACACAAACATGGCTATGATCAATTGAATGGACCTCCAAACCGTGGGTCTTGCCAACGTGGATCGTGGGGAGACCAATAACGGGGATCATTCGGGTTTGGTGGAGCGGAGGTGGAGCCAATGGAGAAGTCGGTGTACCTCATCAAATGGCCCTCGATGTTCGACACCCTCCTATCCAAACCAGACACGTGTGTAGACAAACCCGCCATTTGGTTAGACAAACCCGACATTTGGGTGGACATGGAATCGAAACGAGCAAACATCCCTTGTTGAAAATCAGCCCAATATGGAGGAATCTCGGCCTCCATGGCCTGGCGAGCTCGGACGCGATCTCTTCGAGTGTAGTAGTGAATAATGCGCTCATCATCGTCCGGAACATGCTGCTGCTCCTCCTATTCTCCATTCCCGTCGTCCTCGTTTTCCACTTCCTCCTCTTCTTCCTCGTCTTCTCCCTCTTCCTCTTCCTCAGCGTCTTCCTCCTCTTGGTGCGCAGCTTCTTGCCCGGCTCTTCGAATACGACGTGCGTCAGAATAGTAAGCACGAACAGAGGCTCGATCCTCAACTCGAGTGAACTCGGTTGGACTCCTCATCAAGCGAGCATTGATCAACTCCGTGGATGACATCTCCACACTTTGCACCAACCCTCCGGCCTCCAAAATATCTACGCCAAAGTGACGAGCTAGAGCCGTCGCGACATATCCAAGAGTGGGATGGGCTCCGTTCTTCGACTGCACGTGGGAGAGCTGCGTCCATATGAATGGGGCCAAACACACCTTCCGATTGTACCAAGCACACCAAAGCAAATAGACCTCCATGCCCGTTACCTTACTGGCCTCCTTTTTACCGGAGACCATGTTAGATATGAAGCGATGGAGTATAATCAAAGCATCATCGCGTAAAAAGGAACTAGACACACCCGAAGTTCTAAAATTATTAACACCCGTCAAATCCATCCAAGCCTCATTAACATTAAAATCAGCAGGCACACAATCAGAGATATTAGGGTTAGCACGAAAACCAAATACTGATTTCATCGTTTCCTTAGAAACTTCACACAAGACACCACGAAAAGTGCATTCCATCACAACCTCATTACCACGTCTAGATAAACGAAAACTACTACACATCTCTAGACACAAACTATTATGCGCCTCCCATTGTCTAGACATACATCGCATCAATCCTAATCGAAGAGCATATTCGCGAATAGTCGGAAAAATAGACAAACGCCTCAAAAAATCCATATCGTAATGCCTAGGAGGGCGTATATCAAGATTTTTCAAACGAAGGTAGAGATTAGTAGTCGCGTACCTATCGGTTTCGAAAGGAACCCGTTCGCGACGCCCGTACTGTTGCTCGTTGTCACCCGGTGAGTGGCGATCGAGACTCACAATGTAGGGAGTACGATTCATGGTGATGATGTGAAGTGGTTTGAGGAAGGATGGCACACGAACGGAGCACGAACAACGAAAGTGAAAAACGGGGCAGCCTCCAATCTGGACGGTCGTCCAGATTCAGCTTGAATTCTGGACGGTCGTCCAAAAAAATCTGGCCGGACGCGGAGATTCTGGCCGAGCGCGGTGACGCGGCGGCGACTGGGTGATGGCTGAACGACGGTGGCGCGGTGGTGGCTGAGGCTGAAGGTGGCCGGAACGGACGACGTCGGCGTTGGTGCTAACGGCGGCGGTTGAGGCTGTGGCTGACGGCAGCGGCGCGGTGGTTGACAGCGGCGGGGCTGACGGCGGCGGGAGGTAGGCTGCTGGCTCTGAACGGCGGCGGGCGGTGGTGCACGGCAGCAGCGTCCGGTGGTGGTGGTGGCTGGTTCGTGCGCTGGAGTGTGAGATGGATGGGAGCTGTGGGAGGAATAAGAGAAGAGAGAAGAGAGGTAGGTTAAAAAGTAATGGGCTGAAATCGAGTTTGACTAGGCAAAGGAGTGGGGCCCACGAAATTCTGGACGATCGTCCAGATTCGTAAAGAATCTGGCCGGTCGTCCAGATTAGCTACTGCCACGATCTGGTTCACTCAGTTCTGGACGGTCGTCCAGAATCCTTAAGGAATCTGGCCGATCGTCCAGATCAGCTGCTGGTAGTCGACGCCTATTCCTGCAAAAAGACACTCAAACTAACACGAAAAATCAAATATTAATAAGAAATACAATGAAAAATACTAAATCTAAAATTTTTATATTTTTTTTACGTGGGTTGCCTCCCACCAAGCGCTCGTTTATCGTCATTAGCTTGACGTACCAAAAACTCAAGAGGAGAGTGGGGGGTCGGATATGAGAATCGTCTCCACCGTTTGAGGCAATGTCGACCCTTCGATGTACGGCTTCAATCGTTGCCCGTTGACCGAGAAGATGTATCCCGAATCCTCGTTCTTGATTTCTACCGCACCATGGGGGAAAACTTGCACCACCGTGTATGGACCGCCCCACCTAGACTTAAGCTTACCCGGAAATAAACGAAGACGAGAGTGAAAGAGAAGTACCTTCATTCCGGGTTTGAACTCCTTGAAAGCTATGCGTCTATCATGTAGACGTTTCACCTTGTCCTTATAAATCTTGGCATTGTCGTAGGCTTCGTTCCTTAGCTCGTCGAGCTCCTCCATTTGCAAAATCCTCCGATCATGAGCATCGTCGAGGTCGAAATTGATGCGCTTGAGGGCCCAATATGCTTTGAACTCGATCTCAACGGGCAAATGGCACGACTTACCATAGACGAGCCTATAGGGACTCATTCCAAGCACACCTTTGTAAGCCGTACGATATGCCCAAAGAGCGTCGTTCAACTTGTCGGCCCAATCCTTCCTCGATGGCTTGACCGTCTTCTCTAAAATCCCCTTGATTTGGCGATTGCTCGTCTCCGCTTGTCCCGAGGTTTGTGGATGATAAGGAGTCGCCACCTTGTGTGTGATGGCGTTCTTCTTCATGAGCTTGGCGAACAACTTGTTGCAAAAATGTTTTCCCCCATCACTAATGATCACACGAGGGAAACCAAACCTACACAAGATATTTTCCTGCACAAACTTCAAGACAACGTGAGAATCACATGTCTTCGTGGGTATGGCTTCTACCCACTTAGACACGTAATCGACGGCAAGTAAAATATATTCGAAACCATGGGATTTAGGAAAATGTCCCATAAAATCGATGCCCCACACATCAAAAATCTCAACCACTAAAATAGGATTAAGGGGCATCTCATTACGGCGACCTATAGAACCTGTGCGTTGGAAACGATCGCATGCAAGGTAGAAGGCTTGAGCATCCTTGAACAAGGTAGGCCAATATAATCCACTTTGTAGCACCTTATGAGCAGTCTTTTGACCTCCAAAATGTCCTCCACTCGGCTCCTCGTGACAATGTCGTAGCACCTCGGTTTGCTCGTGGTCGGGAACGCACCTTCGAATCACCTCGTCCTTCCCAAGCTTGAACAAGTGAGGATCCTCCCAATAGTATTGCCTACACAAACGAAGAAACCTTTTCTCTTCTTGAGCGTTAAGGACGGGTTTAGTGTCCTTATCGGCCAAGTAATTAGCAATATCGGCAAACCAAGGAGTAACACTCACTTCATTAACATTCTCATAGGGAAAGGAATCACAAATATCATCAAGAGAAGCATAAGGGGGAGGTGAATCGAGACGAGAGAGATGGTCGGCCACAAGATTATCACTACCTTTCCTATCACGAATTTCAATGTCAAATTCTTGCAATAATAAGACCCATCTAATCAACCTAGGTTTTGCTTGGGCTTTAGTCAAAAGATGTTTAAGAGCACCATGATCACTATAAATAATCACCTTAGACCCTATGATGTAAGATCTAAATTTATCTAAGGCAAAAACAACGGCAAGCATCTCTTGTTCGGTGGTGGTGTAATTCACTTGAGCCGGATTAAGAGTTAAACTAGCATAGTAAATCACACGAAGCATCTTATCGACTCTTTGACCCAAAACAGCCCCCACGGCATTATTAGACACATCACACATAATTTCAAAAGGCAATGACCAATCGGGACCGACTACAACGGGAGCAGAGATGAGTTTTTCTTTTAAAGTGAGAAAAGCATTCATACAAGACTCATCAAAGTGGAAAGGCACATCTTGAGCAAGCAATCGACAAAGAGGTTGGCTAATTTTAGAAAAATCCTTAATGAATCATCTATAAAAGCCCGCATGACCAAGGAAACTCCTAATACCTTTGACATCACTAGGTGGTGGCAATTTTTCAATCACCTCCACTTTCGCTTTGTCGACCTCTATGCCCTTACTCGAAACTACATGGCCTAGAACAATTCCACTTCTAACCATAAAATGACTCTTTTCCCAACTCAAAGTAAGACCACTCTCAATGCATCTCTTAAGGACTCTCTCTATTTTCATCAAGCAATCATGAAAAGACGACCCAAAAACAGAAAAATCGTCCATAAAAATCTCTACAAAATCACCGATAAATTCCAAAAAAATAGACATCATGCATCTTTGGAACGTACCCGGTGCGTTGCAGAGACCAAATGGCATCCTCCTATAAGCGTAGGTCCCAAAAGGGCTTGTGAAGGCCGTCTTTGCTTGATCCTCCGGAGCTATCGCAATTTGATAGTAACCTGACAAACCATCTAGAAAACAATAAAACTCTTGTCGGCTAACTTATCAAGCATTTGATCAATGAAAGGGAGAGGAAAGTGGTCCTTTTTGGTGGAAGCGTTGAGCTTCCGATAATCAATACACATCCTCCAACCGGTAACCGGGCGCGAGGCGACCAACTCGTCCTTCTCGTTCTTTGACACCGTGATTCCTCCCTTCTTTGGAACGACGTGCACCGGGCTAACCCACTCACTATCGGCGATGGCATAGATAATACCCTCCGCCAATAGCTTGTAGATTTCCTTGCGCACTACCTCCATGAGCATTGGGTTGAGCCTCCTTTGTCCATCTCGTTTGGGGCGAGCGCCTTCTTCGAGATTGATGCGATGCATGCACTTGGCCGGGCTAATTCCTCGTATATCCGCCAAGCTCCATCCAAAAGCGAGCTTGTTCTCCTTGAGTATGCCCACCAAAGCTCCTTCCTCTGCAAGAGACAAAGAAGAAGAGATGATTACGGGTTTTTGATTGCCTCCCTCTAAAAATATATATTTCAAATGCGAAGGCAGCTCTATCAACTCCAACGGCTCCGGAATCTTCGAGCCGGGCTCGGGATCTTGAGGTGGAAACGGTAGCTTGATCCCAATGTCTCTCTCCATTCGCTCCCACTCCATGTGATCTCCGGATCCCCAACACACCTCCTCGGTGTCAAAATCCTGCACAAAAGAGCACTCGGCCAAGGCATCAACCTTATCGATGAAAGAGCAATTATCAATTAAATTGACCGATGACATAGGCCGACTCTTATGCACAGAAAACGAGACATCCTCTCCTAAAACGGACATCTTAATCACACCACTCTTAACATCAATCAAAGTATTAGTTGTAGCCATGAAAGGACGACCTAGCAAAAGTGTGTGCTCAATACCATTTTCTTGTACCTCACCTATCTCTAAAACCACAAAATCAACGGGAACAATTAAACCCCCTACGCGAACAAGAATGTCCTCAATAATACCTCTAGGGTACCTAATAGACCTATCCGCCAATTGAAGGCTCATGCGAGTGGGTTTAAGTTCTCCTAACTCTAATTGCTTAAAGATAGAATAAGGCATAAGATTAATACCGGCACCTAAATCTAGCATACCACATGCTTCCTTACCATTACCTAAAGAGATAGTGATAACGAAAGAACCTGGATCTCGTTGCTTAGGTGGAAGAGGGTGTTGCATAATTGATGTCGCCACCTCCGATACCGCAATTGTCTCCATCTCATCGAACGGCTTCTTTCTCGATGTCAACTCCTTCACGAACCTCACGAACGGTGGCACGTTGCGAATAACATCAAGGAGAGGCAAGTTCACGTCCACCTTTGAAAGAAGCTTGTAAAGATCGGCGAATTGTTGATCACGCTTCTTGTTCTTCACACGACTTGGATAAGGAATGGGAGGAACATAAGGATTGGAAGCCTTGTGTAGAGGTGGGGCTTCCTTCTCGGGCTCGTCGGACTCCGTATGCTGCTCACCTGATTTGGACGGTCGGCCAGAGTCGGGATGACTTGGCCGATCGTCCAGATTGGCTGCTGGGTCATTGGGCGAATTGGGTAATCTGGACGACCGTCCAGATCAGGTACTGGACGGGGTTCTGGCGCCTGTGTTTTGGCCGCTCGTCCAGCATCTGGCCGACCGTCCAGATTGGGTGCTGGACGGGCGTGTTGATGTGGAGGTGCTGCCGGCGTCTTCGGCCCATTCCAACGGGGGCTCGGGCCCCATCTATCTCCCATGCGTCCTTGAGGTGGCATTGACACTCCATTGTCCACGTGCCTCCCGCTCCGCAACACCGAGACAGCTTGGGCTTGATGCGGTGGAAAAGGAGGAACATATGGGGGATATTGCACCTCGTTAGCTTGTTGTGGTTGGATCCCTTGGCTCGGAATCCGCCCCGGTTGTTGCATCAAGTGCATAGATCCCGAAATTTGGCCAATGGCCGTCTCGAGCCGCTTCATGTTTGCATCAAGTGCATGGAAACGATCCTCATCGGCGGGAGGCTTTTGTGGAGGTCCTTGAGGACGAGAGTTCGGATATGGTGGTGGTGGTGTAGGGTTAGATTGAGGAGGGTAATATGGAGGTGGTGGATAATATGGATTTGGAGGGTATTGAGGGGGTGGATAATATGGTGGAGGTTGAGGGTAGTAGTGATTTGGTGGAGGAGGATAGGGGTTATTATATGGTGGAGGACGCCTATTCGGATAGGTAGAGGGGTTACCTTGCCCTTGTGTCGGCCTCGGATTTTGGTAGCGTCCATTGTATCCCCCTTGGTATCCTTGATGTGGTACTTGAGGTGGGTATCCTTGAGCGGCGTAGACCTCGGCTCCTCCCTCGTATTGAAACTCCCCCATGTTGTGGCACACCTCCTTGATGTGTCCAAGCTCTCCACAAATCTCGCATTGATCGGGCTTCCTCTCTTCCTCCTTCGGGGCCGGTGCACTTTGCTTAACCTTCAAATTCTCGAGATCCCTATACATGTCGGCAATTTGCTTCTTCAAGTCGGGGCTCATCGAAATTACACCCGCCTCCACTTTCCTCGGTCTAGCTGATTTTTGTTGAGAACTCGCAGCAAGAGTCTCGAATATATCCTTCAACTCTTCAGCCGTCTTGACCGCTATGTTGCCTCCGGCCGAACTATCTACCATGAATTGGCAAGTTTGGTTGAGGGCGTCGTAGAAATATTGCCAAAGCAACTCCGGTGCCATTTGATGATGAGGGCATTGTTGGAGCAGCTCTTGGAACCTCTCCCATGCTTCGTGAAATGGCTCATCGTTGTCTTGGGATAAATTCATAATCTTTGACCGCACCTCTTGAGTCTTGCGGTTGGGATAGTACTTTAGCATGAACTTCTCGCACACCGCATTCCATGTGGCGAGAGAGTTGGCCGGGAGCGCCAAATACCATGACCTTGCTCGATCCTTGAGGGTGTACGGGAAGCACTTCATCTTCAAGGTGTCCTCCGTGAGTCCCGCGAGTGGGAAAGTTTGCACCACCGTGCAAAACTCTCGGATGAACGTCAACGCATCCTCATTGGCCAGCCCGTGGTAGGATGGAAGCAACGCCATGTGGTGAGGTTTAAGCTCATGATTCCTGACCGCTTCCGTCAGGACAATCGCCGAAGTGGTGGCTGTGAATGTGGGGCGAGCAAAATCGCCCATGACTCTAGCTGCCATGGCTTCGGGCTCTGCAAACAACAAGACTAAACCAAAGTCTTGAGAATCGATCTCCTCCTTCTCCTTCGCGGCTAAGATCGCTTTCCTTTGATGGACGTTGTCGACGTAGGGCGCTAAATTCCTTTGAAGACTTCGGCGACCATGCATAAACAACACTCAACAAAAGGGTTAAACGCACCGAGTGGGAGAGATAAGAAATCGAAATAAACACAAATAAAAATAAAGCAAATAAAAATACTACACAATCAAAAGCCTAAAGTTTTCCCCGGCAACGGCGCCAAAATTTGTTTTACTAAAAAGTGTCGCAATAGAACGAAATCCTATCGTAGCACTAGCAAGTAAAACCAAAGTATCGAATCTCAAGGAAAACTTAACAGGGCAATTAATTATGTAGTAAACCTAAAACTAAGAAAGCAAGTAAAGAATATTTTGGGGTTTTTGTTTTAAATCCTAGGCAAATAAAATAAATCAAAGCAATAAATAAAAGCAAGTAAATAACTAATCTAGAACTCAAGAAATAAATCTAAGACTTAAACTAGAAGAAAGCAATTAAATCTACCTAGGCAAGAATCGAAAAGAAAGCAATAAAGAAAGCAACGAAGGAAACGAAAGCAAAGAAAGAAGCATAAATAAATCTAGACATGATGAATTGAAATCTGGAAATTAAAAGCAAATTAATCTAACTTGAAAACTTTGAAAAACGAAGGAATTGAAATCGAAGGAAAACGAATCTAAACTTAAAACTAGAAATCGAAAAAACGAAATTAAACTAAGGAATTTAAACGGAGCAATTAAGAAAACGAATCTAAAACGAAAGCAAGCAATTAAAACGAATAAACGAAAGCAATAAAAGAACTTACGAAAATTGAGACGAAGAACGAAGAACTTGAATTAAATAAACGCCTTGAATTAAATTGCAATAAACGAAGAACGAATCCGGATCCGAACAATAGAAAGCTAAACTAAAGTATTTGAATCTGAAAACTAAAGCTAAATAATGATAAAAGATGGTTATAATTCGTGTACAAGGATGGTATATATATACTAGGTAAAAACCTAGATAAATAAGGAAAGAACAGCTGGTCGCCGACTTTTGGACGATCGTCCAGATTGTGGAGTGAAATCTGGACGGTCGTCCAGATGAGCTGCTGGATAACTGCTTCGCACATGTTTGGACGATCGTCCAGATTGTGAAGAAAATCTGGACGGTCGTCCAGATGAGGAACTGCTTTCTCACGGCTTTGCCTTCTCTTCGTGCACTTTTCGTCCCGTTTTCTTCCAATTTCTCCCCTTTTGCTCCTATGATACCCAAAACTCCAAACAAACAATCATAGCCAAAAGACACACTAAAAGACACAAAAACATAATGAAAACTAACACGAAAACGCAACGAAAAACCTAACAAATAAACACCAATCAGGCACATCTGAGTTGACACGCGTGAAGTAATATAGATTTGACTCCAAGAGGCGTGAGAAGAGGCGGGACAAGGGCAAGCATTGGATGATCCGTGATTGCTTGAGTGCTTCATTTTTATCACCCTCGTACAGGTAAAAGTGCGAGTCGTACACCTCGATACACCAACAAGGAACGTTCACCCGACACACGATCCAATGGGAGGAGGAGACATGGCAAACGACGATAAACTAAAAAAAAAAAACACACGATTTAGCAATACTAATAATTAAATTCGATATAATCAATATAGGATATTAAAAACTTACATATCGGCCGGTGATCCACGGTCGGTACGTGTTAATCCCCTTCCAGCCGTTGATGAAATCGTCGGGGATCTCCCATTTCGTGTACTTCAAAGTCTCGTTTCCCAACCCCCATGTCGGGTCGTCTTGGTGAAATTTCAAGTACTCTTCTCGGAGTTGTGTCTTTTTTTATTTGAAATTGAAACATTGTTTTTATTAGGTTTTTTATCAAATTGAAATTGAAACAAATGAAAACGAAAAATGAGAAAAGGAACTTACGTAAAACGTAAGGGGCAGAACTATGTGGTGCTTGGCGGTAACATTGTCGAGAAGACGGTACCCTTGTTGGAGTCTATGTTGCCAGTAGACCGTGTACAGGTCTATCTCCTGCATTCATTTCAAAATAATCTTATTAGTACCCTAATTAGAACAAAGAACAAAATCAACTGTAAAAGTAACATAATGAAACATGTAATAAAATTACCTAGGCTTCGAGGCACTTCGTAATGTCCTCGATCGTGGAGAAGACCTCCTGTGTAAGGTAGAACCCGGTCCCGCTCATCTCCACGTGGGACTGTCCCGATTCCCTAAACCTCTGATAATGGGTGGAGGGTCGCTTTTTGGGACGCTCTACGACGTATGGAGATCGTAGAGCTTTTGAGGGGTGTGTCTCCCTCGTCGAGGCACGAGTGACTTCCTCATCTGAGCTCGCTGCCATATGCTCTATCTCGTCAACAAAATCACTCAACCGAGAGTGATGGGAGCCTTGGGAGGGCTCAGGCTTGTCGAAAGGACGGTCTGCGACGTGAGCACCGGAGGCACGGCTCACGGAGTGCCGTTCGTCAGACCGTCTCTGACTCTCGGCACGGTGTACGGTGTGATAGTCATCAGCTTTCTCACTGACGTGGACATCCCTGAGCCCCGCAAACGGCTGCTCACCTACACGGGACTGTCCCTCGCCCCCCGAGGAAGAATGGCTCCGGCTCGCACTCTTCGATACGAACTTCTTCAGCTCCCCGGCGATAGCCCTGGCCAATCGGCCTAGAAATCCGGTCCCTGAGCGATCCTGCTCCCATCGGGACACCAGACGGTCCCCGAATCGGTCCAAGAAGTCGTCACCGAGGGGACCGCGCTCGCACGGATCTCCGTGTGCGCAACAGATCAAGCCGGAGGGCCGGGGGTCAGCGTGCTCGCTCCGAGGCCTCTTCGAGGCCCATGATTCGGGCCTCCTATCAACCCTCGGCCTCGGCATCTCGATCACGCCGTCGGAATGAGCTCGCTCAGCTCGTGGAGCACGACGACGAGGGGCCACTGCCTGAGAAGCGTCCCTGCATTTGAACTTCTCCACGGCCCTCGCCATATCGCGCTTCGCCTTCGACAACCTTTGCGCGGGCGGGACATTGGTTTGTTCGTGGCGCTTGGAGGGAACGTAGGCCACGCCTATTGGCTCGATGCTCTCGAGACTTTGGAATCCAAGTTCGAGAACATCGTAATCATCCGCCTCCAGTGTCGGATGAACCTCGAGCTACAACGAAAAATAAAACAAGAGGTGTTAGGAGTCAAATTTAATTTTTCAATCACAACACACGGCATGGTACACGGCTGAAATTGCAATGCAGCCGTGTAACACACGGTTGAAATTTCAATACAGTCGTGTAAGGTCAACAATTTTGACTTTAAAGTCAAAATTGTTGACCTTACACGACTGTATTGCAATTTCAACCGTGTATTACACGGCTGAATTACAATTTCAGTCGTGTAAGGTCAACAATTTTGACTTTAAAGTCAAAATTGTTGACCTTACACGACTGTATTGCAATTTCAACCGTGTGTTACACGGCTGAATTACAATTTCAGTCGTGTAAGGTCAACAATTTTGACTTTAAAGTCAAAATTGTTGACTTACACGACTGAATTGGATTTTAAAAAGGTTGACTTTGACTTTAAAAGCAAATTTACAGAAATCGAACGTGAAATAAATTAAACAAGGTAAAAAAACTACTAAATCAATTACCTCGGGATTATCGAAGAATCCCCTGAAGTTGCACGAAGAGGAGGACGTGGCCCATCTTCTGAGGCGGGGGGTCAGTGTGGGACGATCCCGAACCCCGCATGCTTGCCCCATTCGGGGGATCGCCTCGTAGGCCCATATGTTCAGGGCCCAAACTGGCCCGTACAGGTGATAGGCGGGTCGCACGCCCGTTATGAGGGCGGGGTCCCTCTTCATCACGTGCAGCTGGTAGAGCATGATCTGGAACGACCACGCTCCCCACGGAAATGCCCTCCACTGCTCCTCGAACTCCACCAGGTGCCATGCCCAGTCCTCGATCGTCGGGTTGTCGTGGCCGAGTAGCATGAGGTAGTACATGAGGAGGTTGGCCGCCTTCAGATACTGGTCGGCGTCTCCCAGTACACTCGTGTCGTCGTTGAAGTCCGCCTTCAACTTATTTATCTTAGGGGATTTGCCCCCGTACTTCGTGTAGAGGAGGCTCCTTTGGGGAGGGTCGTGACGGCCTTTAGGGTTGAAAGGCGACTCCCCGAAAGCCAGGCCCGTCACGAGGGCGTGCTCTTGGGCACGGAACCGTATCACCTGCCCACCTACGTGGAACCACCTCTCCATCTCGGGAATCGACTCATCCTCGAGCTCTCGGGCTAGAAGCTCGTGGAGGGCGTTGTTCGCGCTCCCGCTCCTCCGAATCTCGAGGAGGTATCCGAACGGGCCTTCCGTAAATCTATCGAGCAAGCGTTGGCCGCCTACTCGACGCAACACGCGGGGAATCGACCGAACCACGTCGTCCCGTATGTAGAGGTTTATTTGCCCTCTAAACCCTTGCATTCGGCCCCGCATCCATTGAAACCTAGGCTGCAAATCGAGAAGAAACAAAACGAATCAAATTTTTTTTTTTTTGAAAATTTCATGCATTTTACTCGGCCAAGTACACGACTGAAATGCAATTTCAGTCGTGTACTACACGGTTGAAATTCAATTTCAACCGTGTATGGTCAACGATTTTGACTTTTAAGTCAAAATCGTTGACTGTACACGGCTAATTGAATTATAAATCGTGCAATTCACACCTAAATTCAGCAAAAAATCGTGTAAAGTCAAAGACAAAATTCAATTTTAATCAATTAAAGTCAATATACACGATAAATTACACAATTTTGTCGTTGTTACACACGATCACAAGTCAAAATTGATTTTGACCGTGTAAAGTCAACAATTTCAAAAGTCAAAATTGTTGACTTTACACGGTTGATTTAGTATTTATATCGTGTACTACACGATGAAATGAAGGATTTAACCGTGTACATATGAACTCAAAAAAAATTTCAGAAAATTTCGAATCGACGTAAACCATAGTATGCTTCATGCTTATTAACAATGTGCTCGAAACCATAACATGCTTCATGCTTTGCATTCGAAAACAATAAAATATGAAAACAACAAACTTACCGGCGGTGGGGGGTCGGGGTATACCCGGGGCTCCGCCGGCTCCTCCGCCGGCGGCTGCTGCGGCCGACAACGGGAGGCTCCCGTCGGCATGGGGGGCTTGGTTTGAGGTCCCTGCTTCATCTTGGTTAGACATATTGGCGACGGCGACGACGACGGCGAGCAGTAATTTTTTTCCGACGAGGGTAATTTTTTTTTCAATTTTACGATTGTGAGAGAACAATCGGTTGAGAGAGAGAGATAGGAGAGGGTGGTAGATGAAAATTAAAATTTGGAGTAAATTCAGTGGGCCCACAAGCAAATATTCTTAAATTTTGTTTTATTTGAATTGTTTTTGTTTTATTAGATAAGTGAGCCCATTTAGTAAGGGTATTTGTGACATTTCAATACAAAATGGGTATAGAAGTACTACTTCTTATATGATTGGTATAGAAGTTATAATTTTTATAAAAGTGGATATTTTTAACTATTAACTCTATTATTATTATACGTAATATTTATTATTTTATTATTAATAAAATGAATTTTTAGATACATATGAACAGAGAGTTCATAAAGTGTCACGTAAACATGTGAATGAATGTCCACATTGCTATTATATATGCGGAGGAAACATCATTAAATATTTCCTTAATTAACAAAAAAAAAAAGGTGCATACTATAGCAGGGAATATTGCCGTTATATTTTTCCATAATAATCGACTAATGAACTTAGGACACTATTACTAATAGTAAATTTTTAAAATAAATTTCAAAAAGGGTTTAAATTAATAAATCAAAATTTCCCAAAATAGCAAAAAGGAAACGTTAAACAAATCAGATTTCACGAGGGTACAACAGTTAGGACGCAGGCCGCCGCCCGCGCCAACTAAAAGGAGGGAAAACTAGAGAGAGAGAGAGAGAGGGAGGATGAAGTTCAACGTGAAGGCATGGAGCAAGGGCGGCGGCAGGTGCGGCGTGCTGCAGGTGGGCGGCTGCTCGCTCGAGACTCCGGCGCTCCTCCTCTCCACGCGCAAGGGCCTCCCCGCCTTCATCTCCCCCGACCTCCTCTCTTCTCTCCCCACCCCCGATTCGCGCCTCCTCCAGTTCAGCCCCCTCAATTTGTACGCCCCTGCCCTACTTCTTCGTTGAATTCTGAATTCATACATTCATCTTCAACTTAGCTGCTTTTTTTTTTTTTTTTTTTTTTAATTTTTTTTTTTTGGATGTTGCATATCAGATGTTTGTGTTTTTTCTCTAGTGCTCGTGGTTTTGTGATTAAACGATGAGCTGTTTCTCTGGCTAGTTTGTACCGATTACTCAATTTTGGCGGTTTTTCTTTGTTGGATTTTCAGTTTGGAAGGAATATCGTTGAAGGCGATAACGGAGATGGGAGGGCTGCATCAGATGCTTGGTATGAGGGATTATGTGTACGTGGCTAACCCTGCGGATTCCATTATTTCGATACCGGATTATCAGAGCTCCAACAAGCTCGGGGCATCATTCGAGACTCCTTCCGGTCGATTCCTTGTATGCAACTTTTTTTTCGGTTTTGAGTTCTTCTCGTGGTATTGAATTGCTTAGAGCTAATGTGAAGCCATGTTCTGATGGAATTGACAATTTTGGGCTGTGACAGATAAATTCAGGAAGGTATGTTGAACTGATTTCTGCAATGAAGCCTAATATGTGGGTGACATTGGCTGATGAGGTCCCTGCTTGGGTTTCGGAGAAGAGAAGCAGAGCATCAGTTGACCGTACTATGAGATGGCTTGACGATTGCTTGACATTATCTAAAGCAAACAATGTATGCGCCAAACTTGTTTTGTGTATGCTTAAAGTTATTTTCTGGCAACGGATGTAGCTTTTGTTTTGGTTTTCTTGAAATTTTCTTTGTCCCAATGAGGAAAAGAAGAGAACTCAGGTGTTCATAAATCATAACGCAGACGAACTATTACAGCCGTGCTTTCCTGATTCTATCATGCATTCAGGATTATCCCGCTTTCAATGTTCGAAAATATTGTGTACATGTTCTAGCATGGAATGTCTGTCAATGTGGATATGGCTTCACTGGAAATGTGATAGCTTAAATGATGTTAGATAGCGATTGTTCTTCTGAATATATCCTTTCGTTTTTATTTTCAAGAGTAGGTGATGTATTATAGTCCTTGGGGCTGCTGAAAGTTTTAGACATGCATCTTTGTCAAAACTGATACTCAGCTAATCATATGAAGAATCTTTTTCCGTTGTGTATTTTTTAAGATATTGATTACTTTTATGTAGACAGGTGGAGCTGTATTTGGATCCATAGTTGGAGGCTCTAAAACTAATGAAAGGAAATACTGTGCACAAGAAGTTTCGAAGCGAGATGTCTCAGGTCTTTATGACTAGTTATTAGTACGTTTATGAGTTTTTCTGGTAATTATACATTAGTTTCTTGTGTCGTAGTATGTGGTTTGAAAACACTTAACAAAGGTTGGTTTCTCATATCTAGTTATGTTTTTTCTTCAAGAGCAGGGTAGCTTTCGTTTGCTTTTTCATTTTAGAAGTACTTGGCTTCTTTAGTTATAAATAAGTTTTAAAGAAGTGTATAAAATTCGAAGTCTTGGAAAGAATTCGATGTGGCGATGACAGCATCTGAAAATGAGCAGAAATAACCAAATTTTCTTAAACGTGTATGATATTATAATGGGAGCCTGCATCTCGTATAATTTTTGTGTGCCACTTCTGAGTTCCGTATGCGATCAGTATATATGTTTATGAATTCCACACAACATCGTTGTCAAGATAGAGATATCTGTCTGTCTTTAATGAGAAACTGGTATTGTATCACTCAGGTTTTCACATTGGTGGCTTTGGTCTTGGTGAGAGCATGGATGAACGCCCTGCACTTCTCAGAGCTGTTACTGTAAGGGTTTTGCTGTTTTACAGTGAATGTTATCCATTCGATATTTCCTAATTGGAATTTCTCTGTGCAAAATTCTGAAAGAAGTTCATCACCCCAAGTATTTTCTGTCAACTTTACGCTTGAATAAATTGCTTCCTTTACGAAAAAAGTTTTAACCATTGCATTTTAAATCTTGAAGAGGGCAAACAGACTCCTAAAACACGTTTTGTTATCCTGAGAGTGATAAATCTGCTGTAGATGGAGGTCTTGAGTAAAAAAAAAAAGTGTTTTTCGGTGCAATTAACTAGTCTTGTTGTAACTGCAAAATTGCCTAAGCTTTGTGATCAAGGCAATCAACCTTTATGTTTCGATTGAATATATTGGACAAGTTTGCTGCTTATATTTCCCCGTCTTTATATTTTAGGACTATTTGCCAGAGGAGAAGCCACGCCAGATAAGTGGTCTTGGTCTTCCAGGTATTCACCAGCTTACTCTTATACTCCACTTCCTTTCACCTTGAAATCTTTAATCCTTAAAGCTTTAGTATCTCCCGTAGAGTTTAGTTGCTATCAGGCCAAAACTAATACTCCGTAATTCATAACAACTCACTATATGTTTTGATCATATTTGATACCTGAATCAAATATGGTTATGCTTTGTTTTGTGTTTTAAACGGTGAATCTTCATGGAAAATCGTTTCCCTTTTTTTTTTACAATTCAAGAAATTGAATTATTTTTTTCTACGTTTTAACATACTATATATTATCTGTTATCCATCCATGCTACGTTGATCTACTTTTCCGATTTGTGAACAACTTTTTTATTTTATTTGAAATTTAAATTTTGAATGTCTTCTGGCAATCAATCTTGTAGAGGAAGTCCTGCAAGGTGTTGCTGCTGGAATTGACCTATTTAACTCTAGGTATGTTCTAAATATAATCGTATTATATATTATAGTTGATGTGGTATATATACGAGTTGAAGAAATAAAGAGAAGCAATGTGCTTGGCAGTTATATATACCATCTCACAATCGGGGGCTTTGCACTTACATTTCCATCAGAGGAAATCGATAGACATGGTTCTGTTGACGAGCTGAGTGACAGTGTCAGCGACGACAGTACAAAGATCAACTTAAAAGCAACTATTTACAGGTTATTATTGTTTTGCTCTTGATTTCTCTCCTAACCTCACTACAATGATAGTGATGCATGATAAGGAAACATCCTTTTCGATCATTTTTATGTCCATTTTCGTATGTAAGTGTGTCGCATCAGTTCTCAGCGAATGATTTATTGTATGTGAAATTCGACTTTGCAGGAAGGACACAACACCGATTATAGAAGGGTGCAAATGCTACACATGTCAGAACCACACAAAGGCTTATATAAACCATTTGTTCAACGTTCACGAAATGTTGGCACAAATTCTACTAGAGATGTACGTTCTCGTTTCCCTATCCCCGTTGAAGTTGCTTCGTTGCCACTGTTGCTTAACCATGTTCCTCTCGTTTCTGCAGCCACAACACGCACCATTATCTAGGGTTCTTCCGCAAGATAAGAGATGCTATTGATCAAGGAACGTTTGCAGAGTTTCGTCAAAACTTCATAAAATCGAGACGCGGCCACAATGTTGTCGCCTCTGGTGCTGCCGCTGCTGGTGATGCTGATGTTCATTGTTGCTGTGGTTGCATGATTTAAGGTTTTGAAGTTGTTAGAGTCAAGAAGTAATTACATGAGTCCATTTTTGTGGTGTATCGATCCATTCAAGACTTCCATTTTTTTTTTCGGCATGATAATTAACGAGAAACTCTAAAGTGTTGAAATTCATCATTTCTAAAATTCTTTCCGAAAATAGGGGGAAAAAAATAACATTTTGAACGAAACGGTTAAGAAAAGAATATATGACGGCATTGAATAATCCCCGCCGAATCCTCATTGTGATTTTAAATACTTTTTTGTGTTGAAAAAATATTTCTATAGTTCCATTAAATCAAAACTCTCTTTTTTGGGAACAAAATTAAAACTATTTCAAAATCTAAAACTCGACTAGAAAAGAATAAAATATTGCCTCATCAGCAGTGGACTGTTTCACCTTCATCATAATTCATAACATGTGATATTATAAATATGTGATATTATAAATAGTTGTTACAATTTGCTAGGTCAATTTACTAGTTGGTGACAACCACCCTTCATCATAATTCATAACATGTGATATTATAAATATGTGATATTATAAACTATCAAGTTGTGAAGAAACATATAATACACAAAATTATCATAGTATATCACGTACACACACATAAATTATAATCAACTCCCAATTTGTTATACCACACGGAAAAATGTGAAATTCGAAATATTTTAAGGGCAACCGCCGACACCTAACTCCCCGAGTTGTTAGCAAACCTAAGATATAACTGACTATTTTGTCTGCGTGTGTTGATCTAATAATATGGGTAAACGACGGTGACCAAAATTCCCGTGTTAATGGTTTAAAACAAAATAAAATTGATTAATTTTCTAAATTTAATGTCAAGTTGCATTTCAAATATGGTTGACCAAGTTCCACTTCTTTATTTTATCGTTGATTTTGGGTTATTTTTATGTTGGTAGAGTATGTATGCGAGAGAGGTGGTGATATAATTTGATTTTGGACTGGTTCAAGAATATTGAGTTAATTATATATTTATGCTGTATAATTAGTTTTTTTTTCTCCCTTAAAACATAACCAACAATGAGAGAGAGAGGAAAAGTCTACGTTTTCACACTAACAACACACAAATAGGTGTGAAACAAACTTATAATATGCACGTTTTGTGCAGTTTGGTTTTGGACAAGTTTTAACTAATCACACCAAAACATTTTTCAATGAGTTTGTTGGTTTTCAATATTTGAATCTAGAAAAAAAAAAAAAAAAAAAAAAAACACATTCTTTTTAAGGAGAAAAGGAAAACGAAAATCATTCCTAGGTATTGATTTGTATCAAGTCATCGAAAAAATGTTATTTTATACGTGAAAAATGTGACATCCCATATCAAATAAGTAACGGATATATATATGTTAATATAGTACGACTGTACGAGTAGTGGGATTAAGTTGACTCTAGCAATTTGAGTTAATGTTTTGATAAAGTGAAGATGGATGCAAAGTAGTTGCTAGCAAACCCATTGAGCCACTATAATGTAAAAGACTCTGAGTCGTATTAGTCAGGGACGTTACAGAAAAGACACTAGAGGAAAATGAATGAGTTATATAAAATGTTTGCTTGTCGAATAATAATTACAATATGAATTAAATGTAGGACTTTATGAAATGAAACGTGACACTTTTGTGAAATACTATATGCTAATTCATAGTACTACGGAGTATAATATTGTAAAAAAACTATATTTTTCTCTCTTTTTTTCTTCTCTTTTTTTGTCCAATATTTTTGCCTACGTATGCAATTATGACGAAACAACGACGTAAATTTCCGACCATTGTTCCGCTTGTCGTGAAAAATGTCCACAACTTTTTGTGAAAATTCCATCGTACAAAGTCAATTTCGGGAATTTGTTTTTCTTCGATCCGTCGGAATTCTGTAGTAGATATATCGTAGTGCCATTTACATCTCTAATACACTCTTTGTTGCATTCATTAAGGATAAAATCTATTTTCTTCAGTCTGATAAAGAGATATTACTAAATTAAATGATACAGTTTTAACTCACTAAACTCATACACATTATTTTATCCACCAATATCACTCTTATCTTAATTTTTATACTGAAAAAAAGTTATTCCAAAATAAATGAGACGAAGAGAGTATTGCTACCTTTGTCTATGCAATATAGATTGACTTATTATGAAAAGTCAATTCCATGATTAAGAATAAATTAAGAGTATTGTTTACTATGATCATTTAATTAATCTCGACAAACTTCCTGAATAAATTAAGAGTGTTATTTACTATGATCATTTAATTAAGCTCGACAAACTTCCTGAATTAAATTTCTTCTCGCATCTTATACTATTTAATTTCTTGTAAAGAACAACTACTTTCACCAATATATTCAGTAAAAGCTACTCCCTCCGTCCCCTTATTGATGTCCCATTTACTTTTGGGCACAAGATTTAAGGAGTGACATTTTTGTAATAAAAACTGGTGGGACCTTCCATTTAATCACCACAAAATAGCAAATGGTGGGGCCATTAGTTGGCAATTACACTCCCTTATTACTTCTATTTTTGGAATGTGTCATTATTGTTGGGACACTCCAAAATGGCAAATGGGACATCAATAAGGGGACGGAGGGAGTATATTTATACTGTATAATACTCTCCCACTCCACCCTTATCGGTTTTTTATTTGGTTCTCGTATAATATTTCATCCGTTCCATGTTAATTGTTTCTTATAGAAATGACAAAATAACCAATATTAAAAAGAGATGAAGATTTATAATTATAAATTTTCTATTTTAAATAAATGGATAATTAAATGGAACATCTGAATAAGGAAATTAAGACAATTAAAATGAGATAAAAGGAGGGAATAATGAATTCTAAATTGAAATTTTAGAATATCTCTCTCTTTTTCCTTTAATATTTCAAGAGTGGCATTACTCTATAGAGGAAAACTAAACTAATACAAAATATTCAAAAAAAATAGATAATTACTTTAAAATCAACTAAAAGGTGGATGACGTTTATAAATCGTGAACACAGACAGTGGCGACTCCAGAAATTATAAATCGGGGGTGCGAAAAAAATTATCTAGCATCAGGTCATTTTGAAAAATTCTCTCTCGACATTTGCAATAGCAACCGAAAGAATCAATATCAAATTAATGAGCAAAAATTAATATATATGTCCTTCGTACTACTGAATAGTGAGCATTTCTTAAATATATGTGAGACGTAAAATATAAAAACGAACACTATTCGGTGGGACGGGAAAAAATACTAATAACAATTTTTTTTTTTGGGGGTACAGCTGTACCCCCATTGCCCCACTCTCCCGTCGCCACTGAACACAGAGTATATATATATATATATATATATGGTGTAGTAAGTAAAGAGACACGATTAATTAAATTCTTAAATATGCATGAGATTTCTCATTGGAAGACGTGTTCACTACCGATGTCAATTATATATAATGAGAGAGAGAGAGAGAGAGAGAGAGGAGAATACTAATTCAACTCTCAACCATTTCCACCTTCAAATGCTTTTTTACTTACTTCTTAGTTCCCATTTAGCCAATAACTTTCTACAACTAATTCACCATATATATAACCCTCTCTCTCTCTCTCACTCTGTGTCTGTGTATTAGAGAGAGATCAAGAGAGAGAGAGAGAGAGATGGCAGGAGGTGGAGAAGGAGAATCCCTAGAGTACACTCCGACATGGGTGGTGGCTCTGGTCTGCACCATTATCGTCGCCATTTCCTTCTTAGTTGAAAGGCTTCTTCACGTTGCTGGCAAAGTACTCTCATTTCTTTCCTTGTTCCATTAATGCATTTAATTTCAAAACCTAGCTACCTCTTAATTAATTGTTAATGATCAAGTGATGATGATGATTATGTGCAGTCTCTCTTGAAGAAAAACCAGGGTTCACTCTTCCAAGCCTTACAGAAAATCAAAGAAGGTCCGTTTTCATTATTTTAAGAAACGTATCGTCTTAAGTGGGACAGAATTGAATGAGTATCAATTAGTACTCCCCCGGTTCAAAGCGTTCGCTTTATTTTCGGAAAAAGTTGTAGAGTCCACACTTTTTTCGAAGAGTTAGTTCTTTTTCCGAAAAGGGAAAGCGAGACGGAATCTATCTATCTGTCTGTCTATCTATCTATCTGATAGTACGTGTTGACGATGAATGATGGATGGATGCAGAGTTGATGTTGCTGGGGTTCATATCTCTGATACTGGCTGTATTCCAATCAAGACTAAGCAAAATCTGCATTCCTAAGGGCTGGACTCATCACTGGCTCCCTTGCAAGTACAAAGATTCTGATCTCAAATCCACCGCCCATTTTGTCGTTCCGGCCACCCGCCACCTCCTCGCCGCCGCATCCGACTCTGAAGGTTACTGCAGTGCCAAGGTCCTCTATACCCTCTCTCTCTCTCTCTCTCTCTTGATTGATTGATTGATGATTGATTGATGATGATCTTGTATTGTTTTGATATATATAGGGGAAGGCTCCATTGCTCTCATTGCAAGCATTGCATGATCTTCACATCTTCATATTTGTGTTAGCAGTTTCCCATGTTGTTTTCTCTGTTTGTACTCTTCTTTTTGGAGGTTTGAAGGTACATTTTTTTCTTAACTACTCCACTTAATTATGTGTTTCTTATGCTTTGATTAATAAATTTTGGGTGGTTTTGAGTGGCACAGATTCAACAATGGAGGCATTGGGAAGAAGCTATACTGAAAAAAGAATACGATCCAGCAGAAGGTACACGAAAACGTATCATCTCTAAAGGGACGACGGGAGATTAGTATATCGTAGTAGCAATTTCATTAACGCATGATTTTGGAAACTATGTTGCAGCCCTGAAGAAAGTCACTCATGTTCAAGACCATGCCTTCATCAGAAACCGATTTTCAGGCATCGGTCGAATTTCACTGTTTGGCTGGCTGGTAAGTCACAGTCACAGATACTAATCAATCTACTACTACACTATGTGAATAGATTTCTTGATGTATGTTTTTGTGCACTTTCAGAAATCATTCTTGAAGCAATTCTTTCGTTCAGTCAGCAAAGAAGACTACACCACCCTCAGACTTGGCTTTGTTATGGTACTATATAATTCATTAATTTACCAAACAAAAAAAAAAAAAAAAAACTTATGTAAATTGTTATACTATACTGTATTTTGTAGAATCACTGCAGAGGAAATCCGAAGTTCAATTTCTACAAGTACATGACTCGAGCTCTCGAAAAAGATTTCAAGAAAGTTGTTGGAATTAGGTGAAGGAAGAAGTTGAACAACTTTCGTTTTAACTGTGTTCTTATGTTCTTGTTCTGTATATTTCATGTTCTAACTACTTTCTTTAACCTCTAACTGCAGTTGGTACCTTTGGGTGTTTGTAGTTCTCTTCTTATTACTTAATGTTTATGGTAAGAAATACTAGCTCTCAATTTAGCCCGATAGATTCATCTTGTGACAGATCTAGTCCGATGGATTCATCTTGGTGG
Organism: Thymus mandschuricus; assembly: GCA_029379335.1. Lineage (NCBI taxonomy): Eukaryota > Viridiplantae > Streptophyta > Magnoliopsida > Lamiales > Lamiaceae > Thymus > Thymus mandschuricus. The sequence goes on along the minus strand of CM057075.1, from coordinate 35,553,943 downwards.
CAGATTTAGTCCGGAAATTTAAATTTGTGACAATTTTAGATATTTTACGAAGGCCTTCGAAGCAAGAAGGAAAAATAGGGAAGAGTCTTAGAAGTTTTATATTGTCTATGAAAGTAAAACACACTTTCGATTGAGAATGATAGCAGGTGCTGACTAGATTTTATTAGATTGTCTTCGAAAGTAAGATACACTTTATATTGAGAGTGATAGCAGGTGTTGAAATGATCACGGATTGATTTATTATGCTAAAACTGTCACACATTTGAAGTTCGGTTTAGATACTGTCACAAGATGAATTTATCGGGACTAAATTTGTGTATTTTGCCGATAGAAAAACACCATTACTTTTCTCGCTTCTTAGTAATATTCTTGATCTATTCTCAGGTTGGCATGCATATTTCTGGATCTCCTTCATTCCTCTAGTAGTAAGTAGCATCAATCTTCATAACTTGATCAACATTTGACATGAATTTCCAGCATGGATTTTGATCAAGATTTGGAAATTTGGCGCATGCAGCTTTTGCTCTGTGTTGGGACAAAGCTAGAGCACATAATAATCCAACTAGCCAGAGAGGTTGCTGAGAAACACGTTGCTGTCGAAGGAGATTTGGTCGTTAGACCCTCGGACGACCACTTCTGGTTCCACCGGCCCCGCCTTGTTCTCGTGCTCATACACATCATCCTCTTCCAGAACGCCTTTGAGATCGCCGTCTTCTTCTGGATGCTGGTAATGCATTTTGTATTTTCTCAACACATCTCTTAAGGATTTTTAGGGCTGCGAACGAGCCAAGCTACTGACTGATGATTTACTCGACGCGCAGGTCATGTATGGCTTCGACTCGTGCATCATGGGCGAAGTTGCCTTCGTCATCCCAAGGCTTGTCATAGGGTAAGTACACAACTACTATGTCACCAAACATAGACTGTCTCGACCCCGTTTAACATGTGTTGCGTGTTCCGGTGCAGGGTGTTTGTGCAGATCCTCTGCAGTTACAGCACCCTACCTCTCTATGCCATTGTTGCACAGGTAAGTTAGTTAGAACTTAATCAAAACAACTTCAACTCTCTCTCTCTCTCTCTCTCTCTCTCTCTCTCTCTGGATGAATGATTGATTGATATATTTGTTTTCAACTGAAGATGGGGAGTTCATTCAACAAGGCAATATTTGATGACAATGTTCAAGCTGGATTAGTAGGTTGGGCCCAGAAGGCAAAGAACAAAGGTGTGAAGAAAGGCAGTGTGAGTAATCATCATCAACAAGAATCCCCTCTTCTCAGAATGGAGATGATGGGAATTCAAGTTCAAACTCCACCTTCACTACATAATGGCAATGGCAACCCAGAAATCAACCATGCTACTTCTTGAATTTCAGACTTTTCTTTATAATTCTTGTCTTTGGATTTTGATGGTTTCTTAAGGCAAAGTTTGAAGTATGTAAAAATTTGATTAGTTGAGGAGCTCTTCTTGTTTTAATTTTTGTGAATTTTGTGGCTTTCAATCTATGTTCACTTTTCTGTATGTAAATGTGTTTTTCGAGGGGAATGAAGATTATACAAACGTTTGTAATACAAACATTCGATCCTGGCTTTTCGTTTGTTTTTTATTTCATTAATTTTTTAATTTTAATATCCTTCGAGGGTCAGATTGAACGTTTGTATTACAAACGTTTGCATCATCTTCTTTTGTGTTTTTCGAGCAATGATATGAGAAATATTGATTCCTAGATAAATCTTGTTTCAAAAGAAATTATGTATACAAATTTAATCCATCTTCTTTCTATATGGGAAATACTCCCTCTGTCTCGTTATTTACATGGAAAAAGAAACGATACAAGTTTTAAGGGGAAAAAAAACACCAGTAATATTAATCTAAGATGTTAAGGGTACAACAGTCATTTTGTTGAAGAAATCTTTCCGTTTTAGACAATCACGCTAATTTGGGGACTTTCCATACAGGTTACACTAATATAAAGGACGAAGGAAGTATTCATCGTATTAAATTTACCAAGTAATTCTAACAACAGAATTATCCACAAGGAGAATGATATCTTGTTAAAAGAAAAGAAAATTAAAAATCTTGCAGCCAGGAAAAACTGGGAATCAAATAATCATAAACATTTTTGATAATATTAAACAAAAAAGTGACCAAAATTTCATGAAAGTTTCAGCACAAACTTTTGAATATTACATGACAGTGTTACATTGCAAGAGAAACTGGGCAGAGTACAATAGCCTTATTCTCACCAGGTGCTTAGTTGTTTTTGAATCTTTGAATTATGAGAGGATCTCCCACCCTTGTCCTTGTAACTGTTTCTTGAGGTTATACCTTTACTCCTTCCACGAGCAGCTTGGATGGCTCGTTGCCGTTGCTTGCTCAGACGCTTTTCCAGTTCAGGGTCGTCTTCCTCTTCATCCCCACTTTCTTCTTCTTCTCCTTTTTTAGTATTATCATCTGCTGGAATTTCGTTGTGCTCGACCTGTTTATTTTCTGGGGCCATCTCTCCACTTGGGCTGGGTTTGTTGGGAATATTTTGATCTTCTTCATGCAAATTATCTCTTCCCTGCAAGCAGAGGTGTTTTTACATTCATGTTACAATGATGTGATGGTTTCACTCATGTACAGCACCATCAACTAGAAAATCGAAATTGACCCACAAACTCGATGTAGTCCATAGGCATACAATAAAAAGCCCAAGATCTGAGGCTTAGAGGTAACAGTTTAAACTAATGCAAGAACTCACCTCTCTAACCAAGCTTAAGGACTCGAGACCAGTTAGGCTGGCATCATTTATCTGCTGAGCAGTATCGTCTTCGTCTTCATCTTCATCTTCATCCTCAGATTCCCCAGAATCAGATCCTACATCTTTATCGTCATCCCCCTCAACAAACTGTAAACAGAGGCCATTTTAGTAAGACAGAAGTTCAACAATCAACATCATACCATGATACGTGTTCATGGTATCTAACATCAACTTAACACCGATTCAACCTATAGAGCAAATTACTGCCAACAGGTCTACAGGAAATGTCTACAGTTACAGATTACCAAAGATGGTGATTTAGAGTGTGTTACCAAAACCTCCCGAACATATGAAAATGTGAAGGCCTCTGCCATCTAATTCCATCACAAGATGCCAAAAAGGATATAGAAGCAACTATTTTTGCATCAAATGAGGTTAATACAGGCAGCAGCCTTTAATGTTCAAGCTCTAAATAGCTCTTAGTAGTACAACTTTTTGTAGTAAAACCATTTTGCTAGAGGAAATTAGACGCAGGAAAGACTAAAGGTTGTACCTTCTCCATGTCAGCCTGTTCCTTCCTAGTGAAACCGCTTGCTTCAAGTTCCTTGTCCAGGACACCAGAAACTTTCGTAATGTCTGAAAACTGAGGCCGGCAACATTCATCTAGCTCTACATCTGAATTATCACCTTCGACTTCTTTTTCGTCAAAAGTGAGGTGAAACCTACAAGAACCAAAAGGGAGACCATACAATCGTTATCCTATCAAGGTTCAATGCAAAGGATAAAAGTTGTCAGAGGGACAAAAAAGGCCGCAGCATGCATTACTAAGTGCTGGTGAAACAATACAATCTTGTCAAACTTATTCGTGGCCTCTAAATTTTTTCTTTACTGAAGCCAGCACGGAAATATTGAAATGCTCCTTAACTATAAATTGGTTTGAAATAATACACCTACCTCTTTCTGAAAAACTTGAAGATGCATTCAATATCTCGGTCAAAATACCTGAAGAAAAAGAGGGAATGAATATCCTTGAGAAAATTTTATCCTTATGAAATTGCGGTCTGTAAAAATGGTTTATACGACATACATCTGTGCATTTCGATGAGAAACCGAAACCATTTGAGGAAAATCAATCATTGTCACCTTCTCATCGTCATCAATCTACAGAGTCAAAATAACAAAGGTAAATGGTGGACAGAAATATGTGTAGAACCTAATACATCTTTTAGCAATAGCGGCATAAGCTTTTACCCCGATAAAACATGCAATCCTAAGATTATAAGAAGCTTACCATAATATTAAATTCATTGAAATCACAGTGAATGAGTCCATGCTCTGCCAAGCGAACAACAAGACCAAGGATTGTATCAAAAATTGTATCGGGGTTCTGCAATTCCTTGACCTGCACACTGATGACCATAAAAAATTCAAATCTTATTATTATCATTAAAAAAATAAGACAATAGGAAAAACAAGTCAACAGACTATATGCAGTGATCCCCAACATTCTAGCCAACAATTCATATCATCATTTCAGATACAATTAGCCATCTGGCATAACTATCCTACACAAGACTTCAAGCTGGAAAGCAATTTCTCGAAACGAGATGGCAAGTCAGCTGTATTAAGTGATAGTGATGGCACCATAGACCTCTTTTACATTTTAGTTACCAGAGACTAACCAAAAGAAATATATGGACACAGCTTGAACACTTACAGCGGGTAACCTTGGACGAGCGACATGATGACACAATGACGATTGCAATCCACTGCTTCTGGAACAGGGAAACCATGTTCACCCAAAGCCTGCCGATAAATAAGTGAACGATTAAGTAACTTGACCGAAAGCCTACCCAAAATTTGGCTATCTGAGAAATTTAAAAGGGAGAGAGACCACAAGAAACAGACCTTCATAAAGGCAAATTCCTTGAGAGCAGCGAGGCGTGACAAGTATAGCCAGCTAAAGCTTTTACGATGCCTCAAATAATCACGTTTGGACTTGACTGCTCTAAAAGAAACCCTTCCAAGCCTATGTAACTTCATAGCAAGAACTGTGCCATCTTCAGTAGCAACCTCGAATATATCTTGAGAAAAAGAATTTATAATCATATCAAGTTGTGATTTTTGAACAAAGACATAGTAAAGCTTCAAACAGGTACAAAGTATCTATACCAGATTCCTTCCCCACACCAATCTGACGACCAACAGAAGCAAAAACTCCACGGTTCACCAATGCCTTGATTGCAAGAAAGTCGTAGCCCAAGTACGTCAGCCGAAAACCATCATCTAAACATTTAAAAAAAACGTTCTATCAACTAAAACACATCACAGAAATCACTAACAAGTGAGCATAAGTACGTGATCAAGCAACCGGAATAGTAAAAGGATCGACTTTAACAAATCTGATTATCTGAAGATGCCTATTACAGACTAAGGTACTAGTATTAACTACTGCAGCAGAAACAATAAGATTTTCACAAACTAAAACAATGTAAGAAGATATAAACTAACACTTGGAAGAGTCGTGATGCAACAGCTTGTGCTTGAGCAAATTCTTCAATACTTTATACGTGCCGCCATGCCTAAACAAGAGCAAGCATACACAGAAAGATATTACTATTAATTAAAACAAAAAAAAAAAAAAAAGTGCTACAAAACGGTGAATTCGATTTTCCAGTAAGAAGAAGAAGAAGAAGAAAGAAGCTTACTTCAGTGCTGCTATACGGTCGATCAACTCCACCGGTACAATTTCATGCTAAACCCAGGAATTCAACCACAAAAAGAACAGCGATTACAACGTAGAAAAGCAAAATAGAAAAAACGATAAGAAGAAGAAGAAGAGGCGAGGGAACAAACATTGCGCATCCCCATCTCGACGGCGGTAAGAACCCTGAAGTCATCCTTGGACAGATACCTCAAAGCATTCACATCCAACTTCATCGCTTTGAATCAACGATTCCGAATTCAAACTTCAGTTGATATCGAAATCGGAAGGTGCAGCCGCCGGTGAAATCGGAGCGCGGCGGAAGGTTTTGTATGAACGAAGGAAGAAGAAGCCGCAGCTGCTGCTAATTTTAATGGGCCTTTCAAACTAATTTATAGCCGTATTATAATATTTAAGGCCCAATTAACTCTTCCCTTTTTTTTAAAAAAAAAATATACTTTGTCCCACTGATATAGGGACCTTTTCATTTTCGGGACATCCCACTGATATAGGGACCTTTCCCGAAATAGAAAATTTTAACCCAATAAAATTCTGACACATCACTTTAATCCACTACCTTTCACTTTAACCCACTATCATCACTCTCGTCTTAATTCCCGCGCCGAAAAAAAAGGTCCATATCCCAATGGGACGGAAGGAGTATATATTATCTATTCCCCGTCTCACCAATTTCCTTATTGGGCCGTCTCACTATTTCTAACCCATTTCTTTTTTTTTAGAAATATTTAGTCTTTAAGTGGTACACTGATACAATTAGTAGATCCCTTATTACACTTAATTTGACTAATTATTTTTCGGTGGCAATTTTGTAGTATATATAAAAGGAATTCCAAATTGAAAATCAATTGCAAATTAGTTTTCGGTGCCAATTTTGTAATTAACATAAAATCATAGTTATTCTTTTTGCAAAACTTCCACAAATTTAGAGTATAGATATAGGAGACGTGTTTTTTTCTAATAAAATTCCACAAATTTATGAAATAAAGTAGTGGCTTGGTTTTAGTAGTATATTAAGTAAAAAGAAAAAAAAAATCGTAAATATTGATATAAATATCCGTATTTTTTAATCTAGAACAAAATGTTGATTTATAAAATATTAATATTACATTTTATTATCTTGTATAAGACAATATTATGTTACTTTAGCCAAAATCTTCTATATATAATAGCAATGCGGATTCAGAACAATTTTATTTATAATTAAAATAACAATTACAGTCATAACAATGCAACTATCTTTAAAATATTCACTTGTAAATTATCCATAATTCTTTCTACGTCATCGGGTGTCAGTCCTTCGTATTCCACTTAGTGTTTCTCCCACAAATTATTGCTTCCCTCAATTTTTCTCCTCCTATACACCCCACGCTCGTCGACACAGAATAGATCGTCGATCACGAAGAATCAAGACCTGTGCATACAGTTAAACCATGAACCAGTAGTGATTTCGATTCATGGTTCTTTCAAGTTATATCCTACTTCGGTCGGTTCAACCACACTTTAACTGAAAAAACGCTGAACCGTAGGCCTGCCCGGTTCGAACTCATGTTCAGTTTTCAAAACATTGATCATAAGTTCATAACCAAAATATGAAGTGCCTGCACAAGTATTGCCTTTCATCAACTTCATAAATATGCCAGGCATAATAAGTTGATACGAGTTCTCCTTCACTCGGCTAATAGATATCAAAATAACAATAGTTGTTTCAAACAAAAAATTCCAAAAACTAATAGATATCAAAATAACACACAATTGTTTTAAACAAAAATTATGAATAATTGATCAAATAATTATAAAGAAGTATAAGATCAATACTACACAAATCAGAAAGAGCTACTTATAGGTATCTTAGATTTGGTGGTAAGCCGACAGGGTTAGATCCTTCAATCCCGTTCGAACTCAAGTCCCTAATTATACAATAAATTCGATATGAGCACATATTAAATGCAAGGGCACAACAACATATTATTTTTACATATACTCAAGACTTCGGAGGTGTGAAATCTCCTAGATGTGGACCCCCCACTAATCTTCACACGGTCCCCACCTTGCGTGTTCCAGTTGTGTAGCTCGTGAGAAGAATTGAAACTTACATACATTTCTTGCAATGCGACAACTGCATAAGAGGAGCTTTTGATATCAATTTCCTACAAAAGCTATGATAGTTGTGTAACATTGTTTGATCAAGTATGTCATCTCTTAATAGGTGTTGTTTATTCATATGCAAGCTTTCAAACATCGAAATGAAAATCATTTCAAAATGAAAAAAGAAGAAGAAGAAGAAGAAGAAGAAGAAGAAGAAGAAGAAATATGATGAATTGCGTGACAATGAGAGACAAAATCACCGTCATGTATAACCTCTTTGAAGAAAAATGAATTTCATTTGTCCGAATATATGAAAACTAATTAATCGTATTACTATGTCTCTTCCTAAGTGTCCCCTTTTACATTCATATGTAAGATATAAAATAATTAAATGGGTCACTTAGAAAGAGACAAACGGAATATGTAATTTATGCTATTGATAACTTTTAACATATAGTATTAACCAAAATAATTACTACTTAAAAAAGTTGTATGTTGAAAACTAGGAACAACGATTTAAATTGATGCAAATATAACACTATATAAAATTAAATGGATGGAAATGAACTTATCGGAGGAAAGAATGACCATTCTCATTCTTATATTTTCTCAAATTAAATTCTAATAATAATCATGACCAGTATTTAACCTCCGGTTACGTTTTCAAAACATTGATCATGACCAAAATATGAAGTGATTGCACAAGTAATGCCTTTCATCAACTTCATAAATATGCACTCCATAATAAGTTTCTACCAGTTCCACTTCACTCGACTAATTTATATTAAAATAACATTTCACTTGACTAATAGATATCAAAATAACAATAGTTGTTTCAAATGAAAATTTCCAAGAACTAATGGATATCAAAATAATGAAAATTGTTTCAAATGAAAATGAAATTTGTTTTGAATTGAAAGATTGATGAAAAGTATTATTGCTTGGAATTGAATAGGTAGACTTTGGAATCGTCGAAGAATGCGTCTACGAAACCGGTGAGTTGGATTTTCCGAAGTCTCATCTTCTCTGGCATATCGTCATTTACGTCGGCGATGCAAAGATAGTAAGTCAATCAAACCTAAAGAGTTTGGGTAGAGAAGATCCCATCTAATTTATTTGTTTTCAAGTGATTTTATATTTATTCAGTTCGGTTTTGATTTTGATTTTGGTTTTTGTTTCTGTTGAAATGAAATTTACTAGTGGCAGATTCAACAAATACTTCTCTTTAATATAATTCGAGCAGACAAATCAAAACAAGTCAAAACATCCAACAAAAATTATCAATAGAACTAAAATTTTCATCAAGTCAATAAACCAACAAGTAGGGGAAAGACATGGTTAAAATAATATATTATGTACTACTATTATATAAATATTAAAAAATTTAGATTTTTAAATAACATTTCTCAATAAATTTACATTGAATAATAGTATGTCCAAACTTAATGATATATAATGCATTCAAAAGGTTTAATCGGAACTACTATGTTTCTCCCCCATATTAGCGTGAAAAGAGAAACGTAACAACTTTTAATGTTAGAAAAGAGAGAGGTAAAAGTGGAGAAAAATGGTTAATATTGGAATAAGGGTCCCCATCCAATAAAAATTAAAACAATAAGGGTAGTAAATAATTATAAGATATGAAGAGTAAAAAGGTAATTTTGTAAAAAGAATATTTTCATTTTAAACAATTATACTAATTGAGAGATATCTCAAACGAGAAACAATTACACTAAGAGCATCTCCAAGAGCACACTAAAATAGTGCTGAGCACTATTTTAGTGCAGAGTTTTGCTCCAACAGTCCGCACTAAAATAGCAAAATTATAGTGCAATGAACAGTGTTCCCCTAAATATAGAGTAACACTATTCACTGCACTATAATTTTGTGTTCATCATTTTGTGCTCGTGTTTGTTTGCGATTTTTATTTGTGGTGTAATATTTCAATTTAGTTTGTTTTGTTGTATGAGTAATAATTTTATTTTTTTCTTTTCACAATTTAATTTGATATATGCTTATTTGTTTTGTGTGTATCAAATTTTTTTAATTATTTTTTTTTGTTCTTTTCACAATTTGTCGTATGTTACTTGTAATAATTTAACTAATTTTTCTCTTCTTTTAAATTCTATGTATAATTTACGTGTGATATAAATATATATACAAAATGATTGTATAAATTAATGAAACAAAATATAAAAACAAAAATGCATTAATAAGAAAAACGTAAAATTACATAACATTGTCAAATTAAAGTACAAAACAAACTACACCATGCATGGGAACATACGTTAATATAAAACTGAAAAAATTAAAGATACATTTTTTCCCCTAAGAATGTAATTTTAATTATTTGCAATATCTACTTATTTTATCTTAATTAAATGAGTTAAAATTTATATCATTGTCATTTTTTTAATCATGTTCACATTTTATTAAAAAAATGAATGAAAAAGGATATTTTGGAATATTCCTTTTCTGCTGTATTTTAGTGCGAACTGTTGGAGATGAGTTACTGTTTCTGCACTATTTTAGTGATAGTGCTGCTGGAAAATAGGGAAAACTGTTGGAGATGCTCTAATGTAAGGGACAGATGGAGTATTAAAGTTTAATCAATCATCATAAATATTAGTTTAGTCATAAATTTTTTTAACATTCCTTTATAATCGTATATCTTACCATGCATCGTATAAGAGCAAAATCTAGTTTATATTATCAAAGAGCCCAACAAACTATCTCACATAGAATATTTTCTTTATTTGTTTTAAATCTTATGGTGCTTTTTTATTTTCTCGACCTTTTTTTCCGTATTTTTGGGTAAAATTTTGAACCAAGGGCCTTAGATAGTGTGATCTTTGATTTTCCTTTTGATAGAATGGCTTGAGTTTGTCCTAAAAATTTTAAGGGTAGAGCATATATATATTGTCGGGTTATTGGGACTTATAATATGAACGGTTAGACTTCATCTCTCTTTACAAGTTCGAGGTTTTAGATAAAATGTTCTATTATGGTATCAGAGTTTTTTTGCTAATATATGTTTGAATCCTCCGACCAACGATAAATCCCCTAATACATGTACCTACCAATCTATTCATTCAACTCTCCACCTTCCGTTTAGGGTTTTGTCTTACTCGTCAAACTAGTCTGACCTACCAACCTGAACAACTGTTGTTCCACCTTCATTACGCTACAGATAAACCCTAATACATGCACCTACCAATCGATTCTTTCAACTCTCCACCTTTCGTTTAGGGTTTTGCCTTACTCGCCAAACTTGTCTGACGTACCAAGCTAGCCTGAACAACTGTTGCTCCACCTTCATTACGCTACTCAACGTTATCATCACCGTCGACCGAGGAATTTAAGTGACGGTCTCTCTCACCCCTCTCTCACACATACATACACACATGAAAAGAACAAATGCTTGTCAATTAAATAAACGAATTGACTGATATTGGATCATCAATCTTTATCGATAATGTTACAAGTCGTTTCTGAAAAAATCTATAATGTGCTCTAAAACAAACAATAACATCACCATTTCTGTTGTGGGAATCAGAATAGTTGGAGGCAGTTCCAAGCTACTACTATTTCATATTCGAAGAGAAGTTTTTGGGAGAAAGAAGAGCAGCTGAAGAAGAGGTACGTACGTCCGTTTGTGAAGCCAAGGTCAGACTCTTCTAGTTTTTCCATTACAACTTGTGATGATGGAGGAGTTGTGTCCAAAGAAGAGAGAGAAGATCCAAAGGTGACGGTCAAGGGAGAACTAAATGAGGAGGTGGAAGAAATTGAGGCACCTCCCGGGCCGCTTACTTTATTCAATGATATTGATCTTGATGTGCAGAATGAAGAGTATGATGGAGAGCGGCAAGAAGACGTCATTCATGTCGAGGATGAAGTGTCGATTGTTTCTCTTACTCCAACGCAAGTGGATGAGGATAATCAAGTGCAACTGTCAAATGAAGCGGAGTTGGTGAAGTCCAACGAGGAGAATGTAGAGACAAATGAGAATGGATTGATGCATGAGCCATTACTTGATCCGAGCGATGATTTGGAGTTGGTTGTGCATGAGAAGAAGTTTGTGGAGGCAAAGTTAAGCAAGGAAAATGCTAATGATCTTTATTATCTATCTCCTTCTATTCATTCTTTGCAGGATTTTGAGGATGTTGTTCATGATACATATTTTGGCTTATTATCCATTCAAGGAAGTCAACATCAAATTGAGTTGGAGGGGATAAATGAGTTGGAGTCCATGTTATCGGGCGAGAAGAAAAGGAAGCATAATTTCTTTACTTTTGCGGTAGGAGGCGACCAAGATTTGAGGACAAATCTTCTTCAAGAGGAGGGGAATGATGAAGCCCGTAGATCGTGGATTTCAATTCATGGGCCGAGAATTAAAGATGATATGGGCTGAAGATGGAAGATATTATTTACTAGTTTATTTAGTTGTTTATTTTTATTAATTTTCGTTTTTTATGAGTACTATAGTTGGTAGGTTAATTTTCAGCATTATTTTAAGGATTTTATTCCTTTTTAGACTAGGATTTGGTTTGATATCTTTTAGGATAAGTTTTTAAGTAGTTTCCTTGTGAAATTAGAACTTTTTGAAGCCTATAAATAAGGCTCATTCATAGGTGACGAAAATAAGATTTTATTCATCAATAATACTTCAGTTTATTTCTATTATGAGATTTATCTTCAAATTTCTTATGGTGTGACCAAGAAATTCTTTATCCGGCGAATCAATCGAGTTCATCACCCTCGTTTGTGTGTCATTCATCGTCCCCGTGTGACTAAGGCGATCACCACTTGGGGTATAGGGGGTTTAGGCCAATTCTATATCATTTGTGGGGTTAGACTTTAGGTGTATTGGGATTTCCATCCTTTATCTGTATCTTATCGAGTCTTCCGCTTGCGTTTTCGTTATTCGGTCGTCAAGGATCGTATCAACCAGCTAAGGAAAATAGTTCAGAGTTAACATGCCCAATGCTGAAAATAGGTAATTTCATTAGAATTATATTTGACCAATAAAAAATATAGGGAGAGATAATAGCTACAGAATTCCAGTAAGAAATGTCATGAAAACCAGATGATAGAGGAGTTAATGCTTGCTGCTAATATATCTGTAGCTAAAAAGATTCTTGAACATTTCCCTTCAACATCTTTGTTAAGGTATTGTTGAGATCTTTTTCGTCATCATTATCCTTTACTGTTTTGCAGAGACTAGTAGAGATTACGTGCATTCGCACGTAAATACTACGATTAAATTATTAAAGAATTATTTTCTTCGTTTCCTTGTAATATTCTTCTTTAAACTTTTCGTTGAATCAATGGTTATAGAATTTTTCATAAATTCATATTAAAAAGTTTAGAAGATTAATAGGAAATCCAAAATAATTACTTCTAGTATTTTATATTACAATCTTTCTTAGGAACATAATTTGATTTTTTAGAAATTTTGATTAGAAACTGAAGTTGTCTTAGTATGTACTTCTATTAATAATTACTACTACTATTACTTACACGAAGTCAAATTAAAATTAGAATTATTTATTATATTATCATTTTTTAATAATTATATTTTATCTTAAATCCATGTATAATAATATGATATTACACGAGAAGAGACTTCGTTGTCGTGGTGATGACGACCGATGTGACACTATCCGACATCTCGTCCAGAGATCGAGACCGGGGCCATGTCAGCACGTAGGTTACTAGCCGGTGAGTCACCTTCGCAACAAACAAATTCCACCCTTGCACAAGCGCCTACCCGGATCCAAATCTGGATCCTTAACTCTAAACTCCGTCCAAAAGAAATAAGCCCACAACAAAACCAACACCACTCGAAACAATGTTTTGAAACCCAACCCGAACCGACTGGTCTGATCGGAAAACCTGCGAACCGGTCCCTGGTCCGGTCATGTTCTTTAATTTTCGTAACATTCACTTGACCCAAGGTGACGCGGTCAGACCCAGTCAAACCCGTATGAACTGGTCAAATCCGGTCAAAACCGGTGAACCAGTTCACTTTTTAAAAAAATAAATTTTGTATTCATCATAGTGACATATTTTAATTTCATTTATGATTTTGGGCGGGATAGCGAGGTGGTGATCATGTTCCTCTATAGCTCGAGCAATGTGAAGTTCAAGTTGAACCAGGCTCTTGGGATGCTTCCCGATAACTGGTGTGCGACAGATAGAGGTATTGCAAGCTAACTAGTATATAGAGAGAAAAGGAGAATATTTAGATCCTTATCATGGGCCAAATAATTTTTCTAATTATTTTAGTATGTTGGTTATGAGACTATAACCTATATTCATTTTATTACTACGCCACGTACTCATTTATAGCCCACAATGTATCACAATATAAAAATATAATAGAATATGTATATAGAATAATGTAGAAAATATATACAAATTGTATTAAGTTAATCTCCATCATCCACAAGGAGGGAAGTTGTTTATAAAAGGGGTGACTCCTCATTTGTGAAAATTATTATTTTTAACTTTTTAAATCTTAATTTTACTAGAAATTCACATTAATGTTGAATATATTTTCTATCTTTACAAAAAAAAAAGAATAAATATAAATTGAACGAATATATAACATATAGTAATCTACCGAATTGTTGAATCCCCTAATAATCAAACCTCAAATAATACCAAAACAAAAGTCATTGATCCATCCGTCAAGAGTACGATAAAAGGAATTCAATGCAGTAACAATATATCATCAAACACTCTAGTGAAAGCACAATACATATATAACATGAAAGACATACAAAAAAATCACTCAAGAAACCAAACAAAACTTACATGCAAATTAGAGAGAGATAAAATCACCAAAATACCCCATCCTTCGACTCGACCGGTCTCACAGAATTTGACGTGGGTGGTTCATTCATAACCTTTACCTGTATTTTAGTTGTGTTTTGAGTTTGAGGGCGCGTGTTTTGAATACGGTATTTGTTGGATTCTTATCGTACGTTGAACGTGATACATTTTCTAGTAGTATTCGGATTTTATACTATAGAAAATGTAGTTTTGGGAATGAGGAAAGTAGTGATCTTAAGAGTAATACATTTTCTAGTAGTATTCGGATTTTATACGATAGAAAATGTAGTTTTGGGAATGAGAAAAGTAGGGATCTTATGAGTAGAATATGAGTTTGGGATTGGAAATTAGTTTGTATAAGTGATGAATATGAGTAATTTTTTTGTAAGTGCTGATGAGAATTAATCGAAGATTGTCTCGATTTAAAATGTCCGAGTTTGGGGAAATTTGCAGCTAGTTTATGGCTACAAATGTTGTATTAGTAGAACTATGCAGTTTCATTATGTTTGTAATTACTAGATGATTCCATCTACTATAATCCCTTGAAAAATTAATGGCTTGAAAAATTAATGGCTATATAGACTGTTTAGCGCACCACACAACCTGAGCAGGTTCTCTTGAGCATCCTAACACTGAGGCTCTTTTCGTATTCCACGATCGAAATAAAAAACTCCCTCAGTTTTCGACTAACTACAACATTAATGCTATTGGATTCGAAATCAAGAACCATGGTTTCAAGAATATTCTCCATATCCTCCTTCGTGAAAGACTTGAACACCACATTTTGATCGAACCTGTCGAGCACCTCAGCCTTGAAAACATATTTTAAGTTACTAAAATCAACTTTATCACCCTTGCCATCATTAAGCGTGCCATCGTCTAAGATCCCGAGTAGAACATTTGATATCTCCTTGGGCGCTTTCTCAATCTCGTCGAATAAGACCAAACTGTCTGGCCTTTGGCGTACCTCATTCGTCAGGTGGCTAACAAGCTGCGGCAGGGCTTGGTTCTCAGTGAATTGGCGCATATCAAGTCTAACCAAGGCTGCTTTGGATCCGTAATACTCTTCTGCAAATACTTTGGCCAACTCTATTTTCCCGACCCCGGTTGGTCCGGCAAATAAGAAACATCCGATAGGCTTTGTCCCATCTCTCAAACCGACATGAGCTCTCTGAATAGACCGACACACGGCTGACACGGCTTCGTCCTGCCTAATTATCCTGCCAGTGATAATGTTTTTAAGCCTTATTAGATGGTCCGGTTCCACGATGGGGAATGGAATGTGTTGAATCTCTACTCTACCACCTTGTTCCTCGATCGGGATTGTAGCCGTCCTACGCTCTTCTCCTCTAGTTGACAAACCTCTGCTAGACGCAAAAACCACGGCCTCGATTTCCAACTTAGTCACATCCACAAGACCGAGCATCTGCGCTCTGGCACCTGCCTTGTCAATCAAAACATACACCAAACCAACCTCGATCAATCAATCAATTACTTAAAAACAAAACATACTCCCTCGTTACGAATGTGAGGAACAAAGCTCACCTGATATGGAGTCTGGACAAGTCGACGGCACTGGCGATTACTCTAGGAGAGTACCTAACGCCATGATAGTATGCATACTTGTGAACTATCCCTTCCACCATCTTAATACTCTCTTTCCTCGTCGCCTCACGTACATATATAGTATCGAAGCTACGCTTTAGTAGCTCATCCTTCCCCACGTATCTCGTGTATTCCTCTTTCGTAGTGGCGCAGATGCACTAAACGCATTCGAACATCAGTATCAAGTACGAAAAAACACGAAATTCAAGCCGAGTATCAAGTACCTTGAACTGGTCTCTGCATAGAAAACGTTTAAGAATGGCAGCCACTCCATCTTCTCTAATGAAATTGTGAAGATTGTCGATGAACAAAATTATCCCACCTTCACTTCCTCTCACTTCCTCCAACACAGCTTACACCCTTTCTTCGATTTCCCAACGATTCATCGCACCATCAACGATACGATCCATAAAACAACTCATCGTTTTGCTATTATATACAAAATTCATATTTTACCTATAAAAGTAGCAGCAATATAAAGTGATTCATATCAAATATCGACGTTAAAATTGATTATAACTATGTTAGACTATCTTTGACATATTTTTTTTTATTAAAATAAAAAACGGACGGCTTGACTTATTTTGATGTAATGACATTTTATTTTTATTACATTAAACAACGGGCTACCTAAAAGTAGCAATATAAATTTATTCATATCGAATATTGACATTAAAATTGATTATAACTATGTGAGACCTCCCTTGACATATTTTATTTATTAAAATAAACGACGTTAAAATTGATTATAACTATGTGAGACTCTCTTTGACATATTATCTATATATTATATAAAAACAAAGTACGGAGGGTATTTTGGTAATTTCACTTGTAATTTTTTTTCCAATTTTTTTTTTTTTTTCAATTTTATAAAAGTTTTAGAAGTGCTACGAAGGAGTTAAATAGTTATTTTTGTTAACAGACACACACCTTTTTGGATAAAGTTAAGTTTGCATTTTTTTTAATAAATTAAAAATAAATTAGAAAACGAATTACTTACAAAGTCCAAAATCATTTTTGTTTCTAACTTTTGAAATAAATATTTTCCCGTCCTAATATTTAGCACTAATATTTTGCACAAATTATTAAGATACGTCTCCTTATCCCCAAACCATGTGTCCATTCCCTTCTTTTCATTTTAAATTTAGTAAACTACTATAAAAAGTGTAGTTTAATTTTTTCAACTTCAGAAATCTTCGTCACCAAAACAAAAATAGTGGTAATATTGTTCATTCCCGACCAGCGCAACCATTCTTACATAATTTAAGATGCGTCGGTAAGTATTTCTCATATAGTTCCTTTGTTTATCGTTTTAATATCTTGAAAAAATTTCGGTCAATTTTTTCAGTTTTCTTAGTCATTTATCATTAAAGAGCAATTGTGGTGGACGTCTTTAATGAATTCTGACCCTTTGTTAAGCAATGGATAAAACTCTATAATTGAAGAAGCAACATGTGTATTATAATTGTGGTTCATGCATATTTTAATTGTGGATCATTTTCATGGACAAAAGATAATAACGAAGTGAAAAGAATATAGGCGGCACCTATCGAGATTAGTGTAAGTAAGGCTGGACAAAAATAACGAAATACCGACGATATCGTGCCGAAAAAATACTGAAAAATACCGAATTTTGCGGTATACCGCGTTTACGGTACGGTATTTATGCCGTCCCGAACAAGTTCAATACGGCAACGGTATCCAAAAGTGAAATACCGCGATATTACCGGAAAATACCGATACCGCACAATACCGCAAATACCGCAATTATACCGCATAATACCGGTACCGATATAATACCGATACCGCAATAATACCGTAGATATTGACATTTTGCCGATATTTTATATATTTTTATTTGTAATATTTGTAATATTTGAATAAATTTGAATTTTAGATACAACCTTTATAATTTGTATATATAACTAAGTCAAATTCGATACATTGAAAACTAATGAACTATTGATTATGAAATTAAAATTTGTAAAACTAATGAACTATTGAATTTTAGATACAACCTTAACAAATTTGTAAAATTAATGATTCTCGCTTAATGCTAATATTTGTAAACTAAAAATTATAAATAATTTAGTACATAATTTGGTAAATATTTTAATAATAAACTCTTTATTTCTAACAAAGCATATATGAACAAACATGACACATAATTGTATCTAAATAAGTGTTCTCAAAGATTTGGCATAACTACGTTAAACTCGATAATTATTCAAATATTTTCTTAGACATGCATGAGTTTCTCTAGCTAATTGTTCCATTTTGTTTTGTTATTTGTGTTTGGACTTTGGGCAAGCTGCTTCCGTGTTTATTTATTTTTGTTGGATTATGTATTTATGTTGTTTGTTTGTGCCTTTAAGTTCTTCACTTTGTGTTAGGGGTTTTTAGTTTTGCATTTTATTAGTATTTAAAAAAAAAATTATTAGAAAATTCGGAATTTTTTTATCAATACCGCGATATTACCGCGGCGTCAGCACGGCATCGGTATCCTTCTTCGTCGATACCGAGTTTTCGGTATACCGGTATGCGGTATACCGGTCCTTGCGGTATCGGTATCGGTATCGAAAATGCGATACCGATCAATATCAATATCAATATCAATATCGGCGAAAAAAACACGGTATCCCGTACCGGTCCACCCCTAAGTGTAAGTTTCCTTTTGTGTGAATATTTTCTTTCATTATTTTCTTTTTTCCCTTTTTCCTTTTTCTTTTACCGGTTCTTTTGATATTTTGAAAGAATTATGATGAATATTATTTTGCGAAGATAATATGGTTTGGTTTACGACACCTTTTTGTATTTGGGTCAATATGGCTATATGTTTATATGGCTGTATGTGTATAGATTAATAATTATATCATAAATTATTGTTTGTGGCTATCATGCATTATTTAATGAGGAAACACTTCATTTATTTTAGGGGAAAAAAAAAACTAAATGCATGGAATATGCTACACTTATTCATGAACCTTTTTTTTTTTAATGAAAATATGTGCTCCCTCCTATTTTTAATAAGTGTCGTTTTAGACATTTTCACACATATTAAGGAATAATTTTTTTTGCCTAAATTAACCTTAATAAATGCTTATTAACTCTTTATTTTCTTTATTAAGTTGTGGACTACTTCTATCTCACTCTTTATAAAAGCCTGGAAGATTAAATGAAAATAAATGGCAATATTGGAAAAAATTAATAGAACGACATATATTAAACAAATAATGAAAAATCTAAAATGACACTTATTAAAAATAGGAGGGAGTATATTATAATTTGAGGAAATGTAGTAAAAACTACCATAGTATCTTAAGAAAAATACCATATATAGTAAAATACCATAGTATTTTATTTGTAGTAAAATAAGTGCCATTATCATTTTCTTTCAAATTTTAATGATCCAATAGTTTAATCTTTTTAACTTAAATAAATTGTTAAGAAAATAAATCAATACGAATTTTCTTAATTTGGAAAATTGTGTGTGACATCTGAAAAAGTATAATTTTAAATTTACATTTCTAGCAATTTAATACTCCGCAATGAAAAGAGACCTGCATAAATTGATTGAGTAGTGATAGAAACATACATCACCATTATCTTTCCCAATATATATCGTTACACAAAAATCCACATTAAAGTGTGTTGAGCATGACTGCATGTCATCATTTTCAAGGTAAACATAACAAATTACTGCTCCTGTAAACAATTTTAATTTGGAAAACAATATGGCAATTCAAATTTTACAACTTAGCACTTAAAGTATAATGTGTAATTTATTTAAACTAACAAATATTTTGGGTAAATTACTACCATTATACGTAGGAAACCTAATTACTTTTCTTAATTACTTTTTTACCTCACCATGAAAAAGTATTTTAATTTATATTATTTATGATTTATTTTAGTTAGAACTATGTTTTATATTTCATTAAAATAAAGCATATATTATTGGCCGTGCATAGCACGGGAGAACATTCTAGTTTTTTATTAAAATAAACAATGGGCAGCTTGACTAATTTTGATGTAATGACAATTTATTTTTATTACATTAAACAACGGGCTACCTAAAAGTAACAATATAAAGTGATTCATATCGAATATTGACGTTAAAATTGATTATAACTATGTGAGACTCCCCTTGACATATTTTACTTATTAAAATAAACGACGGACGGCTCGACTTATTTTGATGTACTGACATTTGTTTTTATTACAATACATAGCGGGCAACTTGAAACTCTATTTGACATTTTCTTTTCTTTTTATTAAAATAAACAACGAGCGGCTTGACTTATTTTGATATTAACAATTACGTACAATTTAGAAAAATATAATAGAATCCTACATGCACTGCTAAGTATTTTATGGTTATCTTTAATATTATTCTATTCATACATGAATAGATTTTTCTATTATAATTCATATTTTACCTAAAAATAGCAATATAAAGTTAGTCATATCAAATATTGACGTTAAAATTGATTATAACCAGTGGCGGAGCCAGGCCCTTCGGGTAAGAGGGGGCAAAAAAAAAAAAATTACCTTTGCCCCTATATTTTTCAATTTGTGGTGGGGCAAACATGAGTAATTTTTAGAATTTTATACATAATTTGTATAAAATTATGCATAATTAGTACTAATACCAAAAAATTGAGGTGGGGCATTTGCCCCACCACCTCATAAGGTGGCTCCGCCCCTGATTATAACTATGTGAGACTCTCTCTGACTTTTTTTTAATATTAAAATAAATAATGGGCCGCTTGATTTATTTTCATGTAATGACATTTTATTTTTATTGCACTAAACAACGAGCTATCTAAAAGTAGCAATATAAAGTGTTTCATATCGAATATTGAATTGATAATAACTACTATGTGATACTCCTTTTGACATATTATATTTATTAAAATAAATAACGGACAGCTTGACTTTTTTTTATGTAACGACATTTTGTTTTTATTACAATTAACATAGGGCTACCTGAGTTATTTCTTTTTATTACAATAAAACATTTTACTGATAAAATATCTAAATGTTAAAAAATAATTAGCACCCGTCGATTTTCGACGGGCAGTAAACTAGTACTCCCTCCGTCCCTTTCAAGTTGAGTAATTTCTTTTTGCAGTTTTTCGGCACGTTTTTCCACGCTCTTAGTTCACGAATTTTAAGATGTATTTTTTTAAAAATAATTCTTTTACGGGATACTACAAGTATTGTAGTATTCTGTAAAAGAAAATTTTCTTCAAAAATCCATTTTAAAATTCATCATCTAGAAGCGTGGAAAAGCGTGCCGAAAAACTGCAAAAAGAAATGACTCAACTTAAAAGGGACAGAGGGAGTAATATATAAAAGTGTGTTATCAGTTATCACACATAGTAGTTTTATGGCACTTTTACAATAAAATAGATTTGTATTCCCGCATTGTTGGTAAAAGCTTCAATAATCGTATAAAATATAACTTAATTGTAAAATTAAATGGTGTAGTTTCATAAATAAACTATACTACTTATTTAACCATATATAATATTACATCCATCAATACTATATAGAATATTTTTTTTAAGGTATTCATCATATTTTTAATTCAACCATATATAATATTACACCCATCAATAATCAATAGAATATATTTTTAAGGTATTCATCATATTTTTAATTCTTTTTTTTTTTGATCGGGCAAAAAAGGAATTTTATATAAAAAAAATGCAACACCGAGGTACAAGGAGTACCCAACTATTACATCAGTTGTTCATCCAAATCTCACACAAATTGCTTTCACTCCAATTTTGAAAATTACTTCTCTCTATCCCTACTCCTCTAATCGAGCACCAACTCCAGAAACGACATTTAATTTCTTCGTTAATACGACGGAAGTTCCATTCCCTATTTTCAAACTTAACTGCATTCCTCCATTTCCAAAGAACCCACACCACACATATCCATAACCCACCAAGAAAGAGTTTCGACTTACCACCTCCCGGAACTTCAATGAAGCTCATGAAGTGATCTTGAACCAGCCTTGGAGCCGCCCAGCTGATACCACGCCACCTAATAACTTCATTCCAAATGTCCCGGCTCTTAGAACAATCCAAGAAAAGGTGTTGCCCCGTTTCTTCTTCTTGCCGACAGCAGCAGCAAATTTGGTCGCTCAAGGGAGTGTCTAGGCGTTTTCCTAGATTGTCCATAGTTGGTAATTTGTTCCTAATAAGTCTCCATGCCATGATCATAGCTTTAAAAGGAGCCCAAGATTTCCAGATTTGGGCGAACATGTGCCTCTCTCCATTTTGTATTCTCCATCCACCACTTTCTTTCTCTATCTCTTCGTATGCTTTCTTCACAGAGTACCCATCATGCCTAGCCCCTTTCCAATGCCATGTGTCCTTCCTTCCATCAACAAGTGAAACCTGTTGTAGGAGCTCAAGGAGCTCTGTCACTCCCTCCACGTCCCTTTCCCTAAGTTCCCTTCTCCAAGGGATTTCCCAACTCCAATTCTCATTAGTCCACCTGCCCATTTCGTTGACCATCGCCTCCCGGTTCTCGCAGAGATGGTAAAGCCGAGGAAAACGTTCTTTAAGCGAGCAGTCTCCGACCCACCGTCCCTTCCAGAATCTTGTTTCGCTTCCCTCCCCCACCCTCCTCTCAATATTGTCCCAAAACCAACGCCCCTCGGCTCCTTCCACCGTCGCCCTCACCTTCCTCCACCAACCCGAACCCAAGCTCTCCTCCCTCTCTCCGCTCTCCCCATCCCGAAACCTCGTCGGACAACCATGACGGGAAATTATAATTCTTTTCCAAAGGTTATCCCCCTCTTTTAAGAACCTCCATATCCATTTGCTAATGAGGGCCAAATTAAACGACTTCAGATTCTTGACTCCTAATCCTCCCTCCATCTTCGCTCGACACAGCTCCTCCCATTTAATCCAACACAATTTCCTCTCCCCCACGTTGCCTCCCCACAAAAAGTTTCGTTGGAGACTTATGAGCTGATCTCTCGCCTTTTTCGGTAGAGGAAGTACCGACATCCCATACACCGGCATAGCCGACGTAATGGATTTAATTACTGTAACCCTGCCGGCCATCGACATCGACTTTGCATCCCATTTCCTAAGTCTACTCCTCACTTTCTCTACCACCTCCCTCCACCCCTCCAAACCAAGAAGTTTGCCCCCAATTTTTAATCCCAAGTATGGGATAGGGAAATCCCCAACCCGGCACCCCATGTCTTCTGCCATCTCCCCCAGCTCCTCCCTCCTCAGGTTCACCCCAAAGACCCAGCTTTTATCTAAATTCACCGCCAACCCGGAAACCAACTCAAAATTGTAGAGCAACCATCTTATTGCCCTTGCGTTCTGCAACCTCCCTTCCACTATAAACATGGTATCATCAGCATATTGAATATGTGAGAGTTGGATTTTGTTTCTCCCTATTTCGACCCCTGTCAACAAACCCGTCTCCATAGCCCTCGTCACAAGCCGGCTGAGCCCTTCAGCAGCTAATAAAAAAAGAAAAGGCGACAAGGGATCCCCTTGACGAATCCCCCTCTCCATATCAAATTCTCCTGAAGGACTCCCGTTGACTAAGACATTCGCCTTTGCCGAGGAAATACATTCTTTCATCCACCCCACCCACTTGACTGGAAAATTCATCTTCCTCATGATGTCAGTTAGGTAATTCCAACTTAACGAATCATAAGCTTTTGCGAAATCAGCTTTGAAGAACAATCTCTTGTCCTTGGACTTTCTAGCATCCTCGATGGCCTCGTTCAAAATCACCACTCCATCAAAAATAGATCTATCACTGATAAACGCCGATTGAGTTTCGCTAATCAGCTTCTCCATCACCAATTTTAATCTTCTCGCCAAAACCTTAGCCAGAATTTTATAAAAGCTCCCTATGAGAGAAACCGGGCGGAAATTATTCAAACTGCAGATGCCAACTTTCTTCGGTATCAAGACAATATAGGAGGAGTTACAACCCTTTGCTAACTTCCCGTAACGATGGAACTCGTCGAACACCCTCTGCAAGTCAACTTTAATAATGTCCCAACAAGATTTATAAAATTCAATGTTGAAACCATCAGGGCCGGGACTCTTTGCACCGTCACACTCCCAAATGGCTTCCTTGATCTCTTCTTCGGAAAAATTCCTCGTAAGCATTTCGCCGTCCGAAGCATCAAGCTGGGATTCAAACAAGTCTTCTGGTAAATCCACCAGGTTCTTATCCTTATTCACAAACAGACTTTTGTAATGGAACTTGATCTCATCCTTCACCTTTACAGGATCTTCCGTCCACACCCCACCAATCTCAAGACCTGTCAGACCATTCGAATATCGTCTTTGATTAATGGCTTTATGGAAGATTCTGCTGTTAACGTCCCCTTCTTTCAACCACGTCATTCTTGCCTTTTGGGCGAGAAGGCTTTTCCTATTATTCAACTGCAGAATAAGTTGCGCAGTCGCTTCCCTCCTCCTCTCTACCTCGGACTCCGACAACCCACTATCATCGTCCCTCTTATCCAATCTTTGAATCTCATCTTTGAGATCACTGATTCTGGCATTCAAATTCCCGAAATGATCTCTATTCCATTTTTTAAGAACTTCTTTCAGTCTTTTCAATTTTTCTTTGAAGACAAAGCATCCCCATCCGTCAAGGCCCCCCTCTCCCCAAGACGTAGCCACCACCATCATATTTTTAATTCACTGACATTCTAATTATGAAAATTCAATTAATAATATAGTAAAATTAATAATATAGTAAAATCTTGATCTTGACAACATACAATGACCGTATCTATAATATTTTTGAAGGTAGAGTATCTCCCCATTTCATAATCCTCCTTCATCATTCTTTTCATCTCCGCCATCAGTTCAGCCTTCACTTGAAGATTGACATCAAATTTACGTTTGTTGGATGCCTTTCAGTTGAAGATTGACATCAAATTTACGTTTGTTGGATGGCGGCAGCGGAGAAGTCTTGGGCAGAGGGAATATCTTCGGCGGAGATGATGGCGGCGGAGGGTGTGGCGGCAGAGTCTTGGGCGGAGGTGATCATCGGCGTGCGAGTGAAGATTAAGTTTCGAGAACATTTCCTTTTTTTAGACTTCGTATACTATCTACATCTTTATTACACCCTCTCTACCAGCTTCTACATTATTGTATACACACGAGCCCTTATATTTGGGCTATTGGTTGATGGTTTAAGAATGAGGGGTTATATACAACTCTCCTTCCATGATGGACGGTGGAGATTGGTTTGATCCAAGGGTGAAGAGTAAATCTCCCGAACCTTCTCTTATTCTAAATTTATCTATATTACTCCCTAGAATGGTTCCACATCTTTCCTACATTCTCCCTACAAATTTGTACACTATTCTATAGATATGAGTCTTTATTTTTGGGCTACATTGTGGGACTACGCACTTGGGCTAAATAATAAGTTGGACAGTAACTAACCTCATAGTCTAAAATACTTAGGAATATTAGGTGGCAAATAATAATTAAAATAAATAATAATAATAGAATTGGTTGAACCGTTTCTATAGATTAATTTTAAAATTTTATGTTTTAAGTTGAAATTTCATTCTCACTCCCATCCTCCTAAGTCCTAACCATGCTTGTACGAGACATAGACAATTATAAAATTACAACACAAATTTAAGCCTTATGGATGCTTTATGAGTTTATATTAGTTGGACAACTGAGAGAGTACGATTGCTTCACTTTGAAGAGCAATTTGTTGCCAATTCCTTATGCAATTAGTTTCTATAGACATTTTTTCATTTTGTCACTCTTCTTGGTGGGTTGGAGGTTGGGAGATCTTTCAGCTATTGACCAAAATGAGACATGGAATTTCAACCTTTAATTTTAATTTTAATTTAATTACAGTCCTATGTGATTGCTGAACCAAACAAAACAACTGTAGGATTACCCCTAATCTGTTTATACATTATCTTCTGTGTATCCTAGATGGAAACTGCCTCTGTCTACTAGCACTTGCCTACTTTTTTGTGGAGTCTTGCAATGATACATGAATTAGTTATCCGGTAGATCTTTTCTTCTCCGCATAACAATATTATCTTCGTTGTATCTGATTCATCTCCCAAATCCTTAACTTCGCAGTCGCTTGGCTGATCCATTAACTACAGATTTGCGGAATCTCAACAAATTAGCAGCCAAGGTAACCTATGAAAAAAATTGCTGTGCAAACAGTCTTTCTTTTCCCTTCTTTCGGCAATAATATAAATTGCTGTGTAACTCATGATCCTCTTGATCATGCTTTCTGATGCTCTTATCTTTCACCAACATAACTTTATTATCTGCTGAATTGTAAATATCATCAAGTTCAGAACGCTGATGCACTTTTTAGATTATGTCCTGTAAATTTAATTGATTGAGTGTCAAGATGTGCAGCTAATTATGTTGTTTTGCGTTATTGGACATCACTTGACACTCCATTCAATTCAATTTTCTGTTATCTTGGTTGCTGTATACGTTTATGTGCAGGCATGTAATGTACCAGATCAGAGAAGCAAACCAGATGATAGAGTCAATGCTGCTAATATATCTGTAGCTAAAAGATTCTTGAACATTTCACATCTCTGTTAAGGTACTGTTGAGATCTCTTTCATCGGTTTTACTGAGACTAGTAGAGATTGCGTGCATTCGCACGTAAATACTACGATTAAATTATTAAAGAATTATTTTCTTCGTTTCCTTCTGAAAAAAAAAAATCTATTATGAGCTCTAAAACAAATGTACACAATCCATCCGTTTGTAATCAATCCTATACTGCAAAAAAAAGTTATCTCCAAGAAACTATGAAATTTCACAACCAGACTTTTCATCTTTCCAGAAACGAACGCCAAAGATCGAAGGAAGAAGGGCAAGAGTTTTCGCAGAATGTGTTTGTCAAGTATAATAAAGAGCTGACAAAAATATCAGCAAGTCACCAAGAAGAAGGCCAACCACATCAAACACAAATTTGGGGGCAAATAATCCCCACACCTGCATTCAAATCATATAGCAATATTACAATGTAATCGTTCAATGCTAATGAGTTAGCTAGAATGCAGGAAAAAGTCGAAATACGAGGGTACCATCAGATGTCGCCTCTGTATTGTGACGCATAGCATTGTAACTGTAGCTGTTATGGCTGTAATCAGTCCATACATCAGATACACCTGAAGACAATAACACGCCTATAATTCACAGCTAAAGTTCTGATGGAGAATATTAACGAGACTTTTCAAGAACTTACTTGACATAATCTAATAGATAATATTTGTTTGTTCGGCTTCAGCGTATAACTGCGTGCAATGAGAGCAAGACCTAATATAGGAAGGATGTGCGAAAATCCAAATGTGTCAATGGTGAGTAGTATTGCTTGTCGAATGAGATGGAATTCATCGAACCTGAAATAGTGTATGTTGATTAATTTAGATGCATTGATAATATTTTGTCAGGCATTTCGAAGAAGGAAAAAGTAAGACACCCTAGAAAAGTTATGGCATGAAAAACTAAATGGAAAGAACGAAAAGGAACACGAGTGTTCTCACCCAATAAAGGCCGCTGCATATCTGAGGCCATCAAAAGCACACCTACACAGGAAAAGCATCATGATTTCAAACGAGGGAAAAATGAGAAGGGGAAAAACATTTTAATAAAATAAGTTATGGCTCATAGTAAAACATTTAACACCAAATCAAGATGACAAAGTTTCGTATAGTTAAACTTGGTCGAAGCAGAAAATGTCTTACCAATGACCGGTGCTGAAAAACAAGCACACAGCCAGAAGGCTCCATTGGGTTACAGGAAGAGCATAAGAGAGTGAAGATCCAGCATAGTCATTTTTGGCGTTCTGTTCCAGTGCCATTAATCTAGTAATGCACCAACCTATAGAAAATATATTAATAACTGAGCTAACTTATAAATAACCATCAGTTTCAATATGAACGTAACCCATTGATTCATAATATACACAAGAAACTGATGGACTATAAAAGATTACAAGGTAATGGAAGAACCTCCAATCAGCAAAGCCAAGAAAGCAAGAGGGCCTTGTTTCCCGGACAATATAATGATCGTTGAACTCCATGTGGATATCAAGGCTAATGCTTTAGCAACTGTAATTTGATCGAAATCCGAGGCTCTCCCCCTATCAATCAGTTGACCTATTACTAATACTGAGAGTTGTAGAAATCCGGCAGCATAGATCACTTGAGGTATTAGATTTCCTTTTATAAGCCAAAGTGAACCATTTGAACTCAGTAGACTACTATCTGAGGCCCAGTTTAAAAGTATGAGCATAAAATTTAATGAAGTTCCTGCAACAACATACTTCAAAATGCCCTGAGAAGAACAAGAAGTGGTGCTCTTGTACAGAAGGTATGCGATGATAATAAGAGCTACCATCGGAAGACCTTCAACAACATACATCCAGAGCTCAGAATAATTGTCCATTCCCACCATGTTCGAGACGTTTACCTTCAAGAACAATGAGTTCACAGCCTGCTTTAACTGTCCTAGTTCAATACTGATTCTGAGAAAAGGAACCAAAAGACAAAGCACAAGTGCCTGCAGGTTCCAAATCAACTTTAGCAAAAAGCAATATAACGATACTGGGATGCGTGCAACAAAGACACAAAATTCAATAAATGTCGGCAAAATCACTGAACAAAATAAGATGGTAAAAGCCTACTTCAAAGAGCATCATCTTCTTCGTTATAGCATGACGTAGTTGAAGTATTGCAGTAGTTGCCAAAAGAAAACTTGCCACTCGCCCTTCTTCAACTGCATCAAAGTAATATGGAATGAGTAAAAGTAGCAAACAAAGGAAAAAGAGAGCCAAAATGCAAATATTAGAATCAGATATGGTGCTTACGAATAAAGCTGTTGGAAAGGATACTCAATGCACGTATCAGAATTACAATACTAGCAAGATTAGCCCCGAATAAATTCTTAAAATAGTCGGACAAGAACGAGTGGAGCCCACGGAACTTGTCCAGCCTCCTGATAAGAAAGACGTTCAGCAAAAGTGAACTTAACATGATGCAAAAGCCTATGCCCATCATCTTCAAATTGAATTCGGTCCAGTTGGACCGAGCTAGTGCAGCAACACTTTCCAGAAACTTAGAGTATGCATCAAGTTGTCGTTTGACTAGATGTGGTGATACAGAAGCCCCTGAGACATTTCTTGAAGTGATTGACCAAAGCTCTTGTGCCTCTGAATAAAGCTCTGATACATGCAGCAAGTCTTTTTCCGAAAATCCAATCAATGATAAAGATGAATAGACATCAATATATTTATTCACCTACATAAGCAAATCCTGAGTCGTAGAAAAGGGTGGCAGCACTTAATTTATTATGGCAGAAAAGAGTAGATAAATGCTAGATGCTGATTACCAGAAGCAACTCAACTGTGTACCAGATATGTTAAGTTTATCTTAAAAGTACATCGCATAAGAATGGCATGGAACACGTATACACATTTTGTTAGGAATAACGTGAGCAGGTCAGTGGAGTGAACACCTAATTCAAAGCTTGGGTTAAGTTAGCTAGGTTCCGTATATTTAATTCAGTTAGTGCTTTTAACAAACATGCCCATGGCCAAGCTACATTCTTCTTTGTAAGGTTAAGCGCACATACTAGTTGATATGGAGATGGTAGCTAGGCTTGAAGTCTAGTTTTTTTGCGGTTATGGACCTAGTAACTTCCTTCAATCAAGAGATTTGATTCAACCAAAGCAAGACATGCCCATCCGTGCTAAAACACTCATTGACATGTCATAATAGAGCATATACAGGTGTATGCCATCGTATTGTAGACCGATAACACCAAATTCACCTAGATGAGACATATTTACGAGTACATAAACACAATCAGGCATGCTTGACAGGCTGAAAGCAGCAATTTTGCAGGAATTTTAACTTCCTTCACTTGTATGATCCAACATTACTGCTTTCATGAACACTGCTCAAGGGTTATTTCCAAACCAATATTTCGCAATACGGACCATATCAACCCTTTCGATATAGAAAGAAATTTCCTGAACGAAAGGAAATTTGTATGGATTTTATCACTATCCCTACAGACCGACTGCATGGGGAACATGCAAAGCTTGACAAATTATCATATGATGAAACATACAAAACCAGCTCGGATATGGTTAAACTTGTAAAGAATAGTGATTAGTGACAGGAAACCAAGAATCGCCTCAGAAAAAATAACAAGTTACAGGCCGAATGCCAAGAAAAGGATGAAAATAAGGAAACATGTACCTGCCAAGAATTAATACAAAGCGCATTCACATAGTTCAGCACCCCACTTTGACCTTCTGATAGACTTTGATCATCACAAGTTGCTGACTCCTTTTGGTTCCTTGTACCACCAGCTAAGGAAAATAGTTCAGAGTTAACATGCCCAATACTGAAAATAGGTAATTTCATCAGAATTATATTTGACCAATAAAAAATATAGGGAGAGATAATAGCTACAGAATTCCAGTAAGAAATGTCATGAAGTGCACTGGATTTCCCATTTCATTAAAGATCTTAGACAAGAGAACAAAGTGCATTCTTATTCAGACTTTAAAGCGATAAACACTTGAGACCCAATAAACAGAACAGAAAGCCAAGATTTCCAAGTCTGATCTAGACAAGAAATCACCTAACCCTAAATCCTATAGTTGCAGAAAGACTGGAATGCCAATACTGAACAAGATAATGAACACAAGTTTTGATAGAATTCTCGGATCAGTTACCTTCCAAAAGGAAATGGAATACCAAGCAGGGCAGAGACAGTTGCAGCAAAATCAAGCTGCAAACAAAGGCTAGGATAAGTGGGATTATACGGACAAACTTATTACTGAAATCCTGAGCATCCTGACATTAATTTAATTACCAAACCTGTTGAATTGAGCTAGTGCAAACTCGCCGTCCATGCTGTAAATAAGAACAGACAGACAGTATTTAAGGAAGAACTGAATATTTAAATTTATCATTAGATGAGTAAAATAGTGAAAATTGATGTATTATACACAGAAATCCAAACCCCTTTAATTTTAGAATTTAGTGGAAATGGAAATTGGCATGTATTTTTATATTTGACAAAGATAACAGGACCAATGAAATTCTGAGAAAGCTTTTGGGTTTATAATTAGGTTTATTAACCATGGCAGAAGGTATATCACTATCTAGACCAACATAATTTACTGAAACTCATCAAGTTATCCATGAGGAGAGCCATATCAAGCCTTACAACCTCTTCTTTCCCATTTGAGTGGTCAGAGAAGAATTTTCTTTTTTGTTTCCTAGGATTTGGTGAGTATTAATTTTCGAGGTTAAGAATGAGAGTTATATCCACAGAGAAATTGTTCAATGGTTCACCAGGGATGTTACCAGAGGTCTTCAACAAGAAACTTGATTTGTGTAAAAGGAATATCACAATAATGAGAACTGAGTTTCAACTTTTGCAATTTCCTATAGGATCTTCCTCCCCCAATATTTCTTGTTATCTGGTGCAGCTATTTCCTGATCACTAAACATTCTGCGTATACAAAGTGAGGGCATTCTAGTAATGCTGGGGTATGACCGTATGAGGATTTAGACATACCACATCCAATAGGCAAGACGAACTCTCAGCTGTAGTAACTGATGGATGAGGCTTCTTCGTAGTCAATGCAAAAATAGCTGTTTCCACCTGCATAGCATATTGCCGGTATTAGTACTCAGCAGTGATCTCATATCCTTAGAGAAACTAAAGAGAGAGAGCACCTCCTCAGCAGTGCCTCCACCATGGTCACCATTGAGTGTCTGCCCATGATCTCCCATGACAAGAAGCATTGTATTTTCATGCAAACCACCAGGTCCACTTTGGCTCTCCAGTATATTGACAACTTTCTGGAGAATTTATGAAAAGCAAGTTAATGGTTATGATAGAAGAAAAGGTTCAGGAAAAGACTGTCATAAACAAATATTTAAGACTTGCCATGCCGAAAGTGATGGAAAGATACTTGGGAAAAATTGTAACTCAATTGGCATTTCTACTTGGTTTTTGTTGCTACTACATAATAGAAAATTAACTTAAGTACCTCGATAACTCCATTGTATTGCTCCAACTTTTCTATCATTGGGGCAGAGTCCACGCCAAATATATGCCCTGCATGATCCTGTATCATGGCTTTTATATAAGACAATATACATGAGGTTGGGGTGGAGGGTGTGTGTGAAAAGGAGAGAATAAGTGAACAAATTTGGAATCCCAAAAGGTCCGAAGGAGGAGGAGTAGGGGTAGCTCACCACACCCAGAAAATGTGCTATTAGCACATCCCAATCGTCTTTGTAGAGGGTGGGGAATAAGTTCGTGATGCAACCATTGTCAACCTGACAAAAGAAAGCCATGAAGAATAAAACGTAAATAAAATGAAAAGGTATACAGAGTGAACACTCAACATAGGACATGTTGTAGACAAGAATCATGCTCTCATCAAGTACCACATGGTGAAGGCTGTTTCTTTTCCCTTTTTGCTTTATTAACATTATTTCATTTATTCCACGTAATTAATACTCCCTCTGTCTCTTCCTAAGTGACCCTTTTATGTTCATATATGAGGTATAAAATAATAAAATAAGTCACTTAGGAAGAGACGGAGGGAGTAATTAGTTCGGACCTATGGGTTGTGGGATCCTGGGTGGGATTAAAACTCTAGGTCAAATTAGTTCTCACCAGATAATAGGAGAACTTGTGTACAACCCCACTTGAGCTAGAGAGGGTAAGTGCACCTTTCTCATGAGTTCTGTTATTTATTTATTTGATTAGTCAATTCTTTCATATTACCTACTATTTCAGTGTTTGTTGGCAATCTATTTTGACTCTTAACAGGATTTGACATAAATTACTAACTTTAACAGGCACAAGTATATCCAACGAACATAAGAAATTATCAATACCGTATCAAGGTCTTTGACATTAAAAGATGGGAATGGATATGATGTGGCAAATTGGTCTGGGAATAATTGCACCCACGTATCATCCCCCATCATCACCACTCGCTTCCCATTTTGAACCAACTACAAGGAAGACAGTGGGTTAAAGTGCAGGCGTAAGCAAAATGGAAAAAGAATAACATGCATTGTAAATGCTCAGTATAAGGTAACTATGAGTAATAGGGCAGACCTGATTGATCAAGTTATCTTCAAGAATTGCTGGAGCACCAAAACTGTTCCCAACATCAATAAATGTGGGAAGTCCGCCCGTAGTCAAGCCCTGGGTGTGAAAACCTTAATAATTACGGCATCAAGATGCATCGTTCATAGTGAAGCATGCCTGAAGGTATTGCTTTTTCCCATCAATGTATAAAATGAGGAGTCTCTTAACCCACTCAAATAATTGACGTAGAAGATAAGTAAATTCATCACAGTGTTCAATCTAAAAAAGTAAAACCTACCCCTGTCACATCAGCGGTGGGCAGGGGAGCATTTCTCATTACTTAGATGCATGACATACACCTACTAAAGCTCCATGATTATGACTGAAGCTCTGAGCTTGAGTAATATACTGAAGACAATATCGTTATTTTTGTTATAAACCGTCATAAGCAGCTATATATTCTCAGATCTCTGTTGTTAGACCATGCAATAGAAGACCAAATAGCAATGTTCACTTAAGATAGTTAAGAACAGTAGAACATGGGAGCTAGTATAAGCTTTCGATCAGTATTTACAGAAAAATACTAATATAGAGGCTAGGTAGCCAAGAAGAGTTAGTGGATGTCATCATCTGCAAACATTGACAACTAGAAAACGAGCAACTTTCCATGATATTGTGTTTCTCAAACTAGTGCTAATATTTTGCCAACCAGATGAACTAGTCTATATTCCGACCAACTGCCATAATCCCACTGATAATAACAGCACAATTGCTCACATTAAGTAACCAAGTCTAATAAGCAAACATTTACTAGTAGATAATTCTATTCAGCCATAGATAGTAAAATATGTGCCCCAAGTTATTATTCAGAGCAAAAGGGCAACTACAAATATTGACCTTTAAACGCTGCAAGCTGGTGGTAGGGGGATCAGCTATCGCTTTAAAAATTCTAGCCGATGATTCGTTCCGAGAAGCAAGTTCATGCAACACTTGCAACCTGTCCATCCATGGCTTTTTCTCTAGAAGTATATAAATACATACTTTTCAGCTAAGTGGGCATGAATATTTGCAAATAGACAACTCAAGAAAGCAAAAAATGCACATTTTACTAGCTCACAAATCACAATACAATATACCTGCAAAAAACGTGCTCGGAGCCACGAAATCAAACCTACACAAAATGTACCTCATATTAAACACTTGAATAGAAAGGGAAAAAAAAAATCAATAGAGTAAAACAATCCCAGAGAGAGAAATTGAACCTGATAGCATCTAGAACAATGATAACAAGACGATCAACAACAGGTTCGGTCCAACAGCTTCCATTACTAGCACCTCGATCACGAGGAGGATGAAAGCAAGGCGACTCAACGACGTCGTCGCATTTGCTGTACTGGGAAAGCTCTGTTCGAGTGAGAAGGAAACCTCTTGTAAACAGTAAAATGGCGAAGCAGTGAAGCAGCATTATCCCCAGAAACGCGGTGAATGCCCATCTCCGAACACTCCAATTCTCAGGCACTCCCATTCTCCCCTATATGTACAGATCTTCTTCGAACGAACTTCGAAAGTCTCAATTTTGAAATAATTTTGAAAATCGATGGCTTCAAATTCTACCGATTAACGGATTAAGTATCAGAGACTCGGAAACTCGGCGAAATCTTCAATAGATTTGGTAGCAAAGAGTTAGGGTAAAAATCGAAAGAAAATCAGAGAGCAAAGTAAAGTTAGGGTAAAGACGATGATCACTTCCTCAGCTCAAATTCTTGTCAATTTTTTAAATTATTTTGTATATATATTTATTTAAGACAATATATAGTGTTTTACCCACTTTCAACTTGTAAAACAAAAATTTGCTTTGTATGTTTAAAAACACAACTTATACCCTATTTTTGCTTTGGTTTCCTATTATGCCCTTGCTTTTAAAACAAAAATTTGCTTTGTATGTTTAAAAATACAACTTATACCCTATTTTTGCTTTGATTTCCTATTATGCCCTTGCTTTATTAGGCTTGAAGTACTTTTGAATTTTTCTCTTTCTTCTCACCAATTTCTTCTTCGTATATGCATAATCTCCCTCCCTCTATTTTTGAAACTTCACTCTCTCTCTCTCTCTTTCTCTCTCTACCGCTCTCTCTCTTTCTCTCTCTACCTCGCCGGCCATGGAGATCCTCACGTCAAGCTCCTCAAGAACACCCTCGCCGAAACAGTTTTAACCTCATGTAGCTTAGCTATTTGTCTTTGAACTTTTCTATGTTTGTTGGTAGTTGATTTGTACTTCTTCCCACTTGTGTATGCGTAAATCAGGTGGTGGTGGTAGCAGCAGAGGAAGAAGGCAAAGAAGGGGAGAAGATGTTGTGCATCAACTGAAGGTTTCTCTTGAGGAGCTTTACCTCGGCGGCGTCCGAATCGACGCCGGAATCTTCTGGGTCCTCCGGGTCCGGCTCCACCAGCGCCGGCGAGACAACGGCGGCGGATTTTGAGGATCTGGGTCTCGCGGCGGAGGCTGTCTAACCCATCGAAAGTGGCCATGCCCGAGCTCCTCGCTCGGCGGATCGTCTCCGAGCCGGCACAGCTCGAGCTCCGCCCTCTCTACCCTGCCGTCGTATTACGAATAACAATTAATTAAATACTTGTATTTATTAATTGTAGTTACGTATCTTGCATAGATAGGATTTGTTAGGGTTGTGTAGAGATAGGGTTTGTTATTGTGGATCCAATATTTTAGGATCTCTTGTTGTATATATACCATATGATGAATGAAATCAATTACGGCAAATTATTATTTCTCTTCTCCCTCTTTTATATGGTATCAGCTTAATTAAATCACCTTAAACCCTCTCTTTTTCTGCCATGGCCGCCACTGATCCTATCCCGCCATCGGACTCCCTTCCAATCGCCACTATGATCCACATGATCTCTATCAAGTTAACCTCCAGTAACTACCTTCTTTGGAAGCGTCAAGTTATTCCTATGCTCAGGAGTTTTGAGCTTTTAGGGTTCATCGATGGTTCGAAGCCAACGCCGTCGCCTACGTCTCTTTCTTCCTCCGGTGAATCTGTCCCGAATCCGGCGTACACAAAGTGGCTCACTACAGATCAGCGCCTTCTTGCTGTTCTTTTCTCCTCTCTCTCCGAGGAAGCTATGGCGGAGGTCGTCGAATGCGCTACGTCTCGCGATGCTTGGATCGCTCTTGAAGCTGCCTACGCTCACTCTTCTACCTCCCGAGTGAATCAGTTATGTGAGGAGCTTCTCTCTCTCCGTCGTGGATCTCTCTCTGTCAAGGACTACGGAGCCCGTTTTAAAGGTCTATGTGACCGGCTTTCTGCTGTTGGAAAACCAGTCGACGAGTCCGACAAGAGCCACTGGTTCTTGCGCGGTCTCGGAGCTACCTTCGCCAATTTCGCCGACGCTCGCATGTCGATGCAGCCAGTTCCTTCATTCTCCACCTTGCTTCATCAGGCCGTCCAATTCGATTTAATGTCAAAAACTATGGATCCTTCAGATTCACCATCAACCGTTGCTTTCACGGCCTCTTCTGGCCAAAATTCATCGTCTGCTGCCCCGCCTTCTCGCCCATCCAATTATTCTGGTGGGAATGGTGGTCGTAATGGAGGTGGTGGTGGACGTGGTGGAGGACGTTCTGGTGGAGGAGGTCGCGGTGGTGGTCCTCCTCGGAAGCCCCGGTGTCAAATTTGCCGTGGAGAGCACTACGCCGACAAGTGCCCGCTATATCTTTCTCGCGCACCGCCGTCTGCTGTAAATTTGGCCGAGGCCTTCTCCTCTACTTGCAACATCGCTAGCCCTTCTCCGGATTGGTATGTGGATTCCGGTGCCTCGGCTCATATGACATCGAGTCCGTCTTCTCTCGACGATCTTAAGCCTTACTCCAGAAACGGTAATGTTATTGTGGGTAACGGTTCTTCTTTATCGATTTCTCATACTGGCAGCGCCTCGATTAATAAAGATGTTCGTCTTCTTGATGTTTTGGTGGTTCCACATATTACCAAGAATTTACTCTCTATCAGCAAACTTACTCGAGATTATCCTGTTGATGTGTTATTCTCTGATCGTACGTTTGTTGTTCATAATCGAACCACAAGGCAGGCTATAGCTCAGGGGCATCTTGATCGCGGTTTGTATGTTCTCGATCGCGGTACTTCAGCTCTTCTTGCTGCCGTCACATCCACAAAATCAAAGGCCAGTTACGAGTTGTGGCATCGTCGATTGGGCCATGTTCCGTTTTCCGTTATTTCGTTGCTTAATAAGTTAGGACATTTATCTGTTACATCTTTATTACCCACTCCGACTCTGTGTTCTCCATGTCAGCTCGCTAAGAGTAAACGACTTGTTTTTCCATTGAATGATAAGCGTGCTACTGCAGTTTTGGATTTAATACATTGTGATTTGTGGGGGCCTGCACCTATTTCTAGCACAGATGGTTATCAATATTATGCAGTGTTTATTGACGATTTTTCTCGCTTTTCATGGCTATATCCTCTTAAGGCAAAGTCGGAATTTTGTGACATTTTTATAAAATTCTACACTTTTGTCTGTACTCAGTTCTCGTCTCAAATCAAGCAGTTTCAAAGTGATGGTGGTTCGGAATTTGTTAATACTCGTCTCCGATCATTTTTGAATCTCGTGGCATTCACCATCGGATTTCTTGTCCTTATACGCCTCAACAAAATGGTCGTGCCGAACGCAAGCATCGCCACATCACCGAAACTGGTTTGTCTATGTTATTTCAAGCTAAAGCTCCAGCTACTCTTTGGTTCGATGCTTTTGCCACTGCTACTTACGTTATTAATCGATTACCATCTTCTGTGTTGGAAAACAAGTCGCCGTATGAGGTATTATTTGGATGCGTTCCATATTATCCAAATTTCAAACCATTTGGATGCCGCGTTTTTCCATATTTGCGTGACTACTCTCCTCACAAGCTTGCTCCGCGAAGCTCTCCATGCATTTTTCTCGGATATAGTACCTCTCACAAGGGTTTTCGGTGTTACGATCCTGTTCTATCTCGTGTTTACATTACTCGTAATGCTCAATTTGATGAAAATGTTTTTCCATTTGCTTCCGTAAGCACGACTACATCCAGTGGGCATTTGGATATCTCTTCATTTTATGAATCTTCACCTCTGCATGGCGTCTCCAAGAATCATGCACCACCTTGTTCTTCATGCAATTTGGATTTGGATGATGCGGCTGACCACCAATCTCAAGCATTATCTAATCCACCAACAACTCCCTTGCTTCCAGTAGAGAATCAGAATCAGTCATCACATCCATCTTCATCACAAGGGCCGTCATCTCCTCCGTCGCGGCCATCTTCTCCGCCGGCACCCCCTCCACCGACCCACACGATGATTACTCGCTCTAAGGCTGGGATTTTCAAACCTCGTTATCCCGTTGACGTTGCCACCACTCCTCTCTTATCCGCATTGATTGCTTCGACGTCTTCTTCCGAACCTCGGGGTTTCAAGTCCGCTCTCAAGCATCCGCATTGGGTTACTGCTATGGAAGAGGAAATTGAAGCTCTGCATTCTAACAAGACTTGGGATCTTGTTCAGCCTCCTGCCGGTGCAAATATAGTAGGCTCGCGATGGGTTTTTCGCACCAAGTTCAAAGCTGACGGCTCTATCGATCGATACAAAGCGCGGCTTGTCGCCCAAGGCTTCACTCAAGTACCGGGATCCGACTTTCATCATACTTTTAGTCCGGTTGTTAAAGCCTCTACAGTTCGTGTTATTCTTGCTCTCTCGGTTCATTTCAATTGGCCTTTGCATCAATTGGATATCAAGAATGCTTTCTTGAATGGTTTTCTGTCGAAACCAGTTTTTATGGCTCAACCTCCAGGCTTTGTCGATCCGAAATTCCCAAATCATGTTTGTAGTCTTAAAAAAGCTTTGTACGGTCTTCGGCAAGCTCCTCTAGCTTGGTTTCAACGATTTAGCACGTTTCTTTTTGGTCTCAACTTTAAGCAAAGTCGTTGTGATACGTCTCTCTTCTTCTACCATCAAGGGTCGTCGGTCATCTTCCTTCTTCTATACGTGGACGATATTGTTCTAACCGGGAACAACCCTATGTTGCTACGGCGGTTTATATCTCGCGCAAGTCGTGAGTTTGCGCTAAAAGATTTGGGAGCTCTCACATACTTTCTTGGCCTTGAAATTACTTCAAAGTCAGACGGTGTCTTCGTCGGCCAAGCTAAGTATGCTCACGACATTCTTTCTAGGGCGAAGCTTCTCGAATCGAAACCCGTCGCCACTCCCTTGATTGCTGGCGGCTCACTTCATCAAGATGGTACACCATTTCATGACATTACCCTTTATCGTTCTTTAGTAGGAGCTTTGCAATACCTTACAATCACTCGTCCCGATCTTTCTTACGCCGTAAATCACGTTAGTCAGTTTTTGCAATCTCCGACTATAGATCACTTTGAGGCTGTGAAACGTATTCTTCGATACGTCAAGGGTACTGTCCATCTTGGTCTTTCTTTCACTCGTCGATCCGATCTCTCTATCTTGGGTTATTCGGACACAGATTGGGCCAAATGTATTGATACTAGACATTCTACATATGGCTATTCTATTTTCCTTGGAGGAAATCTTGTCTCTTGGAGTGCAAAGAAGCAACCTACGGTTGCTCGATCTAGCTGCGAATCGGAGTATCGAGCTCTCGCTAATACAGCCGCTGAAATGATTTGGCTTATGAATCTTCTTCGTGAAATCAATGTTCCCGTCTTCGACTCCGGTTCTTCTCTGTGATAACAATAGTGCTGTTTTCTTGAGCCAAAACCCGATCTCTCACAAACGAGCTAAACACATTGACATCGATTGTCATTTTATTCGTGAGTTAGTCTCGTCGCGGAAAATTTCTACTCAGTTCGTTCCCTCTTTTGCAATTGGCCGATATTTTCACAAAGAGTCTGCCGCGGCCAGCCTTTGAGTTGCTTCGTTCCAAGCTTTGTGTTTCCTTGCATCCAACGCAACGCTTGAAGGGGGGTATTACGAATAACAATTAATTAAATACTTGTATTTATTAATTGTAGTTACGTATCTTGCATAGATAGGATTTGTTAGGGTTGTGTAGAGATAGGGTTTGTTATTGTGGATCCAATATTTTAGGATCTCTTGTTGTATATATACCATATGATGAATGAAATCAATTACGGCAAATTATTATTTCTCTTCTCCCTCTTTTATACGTCGCCCTCTCTCTCTCTCCCCCCGTTGTGAACTTGAACACCCTTTCAATTTTTTTCAATTTAGATGGATTCATTTTTCAATTCTTTTTTTTTTTTTTTTTTTCAATTTAGAGGTGAGGAGTAGTAGCATGAATCGAGCAATTCATTTTTATTTTTATTTTTATTTTCAATTTAGATGGATTTAATATCATTAATGAATGTTTGAGTTTTGACTTTGTATTTCCTCTTGAAGGATTACTAGTACACAGTACGAAATATATAAAAAAGATTACTAGTCTTGTGTAAGTTTTTGTTCAATTTACATGATATACTAAAGTACACAGTACGAAAGGAAGAAAAGCTTACTGTGTACTCAAGTACACAGTAAGAAACACAAAAAAGATTACTAGTCTTGTGTAAGCTTTTGTTCAATTTACATGATATACTAAAGTACACAGTACGAAAGGAAGAAAAGATTACTAGTTTTGTGCAAGTTTTTGTTCAATTTACACTTGCATGTTTTTACGTCACTTGCATGTTTTGTACGCTTGCATGTTTTTACGTCTGAATATAATGTTTTTACTTAAGTACACAGTACGAAATACAAAATAAGATTACTAGTCTTGTGTAAATTTTTGTTCAATTTACATGATATACAAAAGTACACAGTACGAAAGGAAGAAAAGCATACTGTGTACTTAAGTACATGGTACGAAATACAA
Organism: Thymus mandschuricus; assembly: GCA_029379335.1. NCBI lineage: Eukaryota > Viridiplantae > Streptophyta > Magnoliopsida > Lamiales > Lamiaceae > Thymus > Thymus mandschuricus. The sequence continues at coordinate 35,512,887 of CM057075.1, read as the reverse complement.
AAAAAAATTACTAGTCTTGTGTAAGTTTTTGTTCAATTTACATGATATACTAAAGTACACAGTACGAAATGAAGAAAAGCTTACTGTGTACTTAAGTACACAGTACGAAATACAAAAAAAGATTACTAGTCTTGTGTAAGTTTTTGTTCAATTTACATGATATACTAAAGTACATCAGTACGAAAGGAAGAAAACCTTATTGTGTACTTAAGTACACAGTACGAAAGGAAGAAAAGCTTACTATGTGCCTAAGTACACAGTAAGAAACACAAAAAAGATTAATAGTCTTGTGTAAGTTTTTGTTCAATTTACATGATATACTAAAGTACACAGTACGAAATGAAGAAAATCTTATTGTGTACTTAAGTACACAGTACGAATGGAAGAAAAGCTTACTGTGTACTTAAGTACACAGTAAGAAAAACGTTTCGTACTTATTTGTATGAAACACAGTATGATTTATAACACCAAAATTACCGGAAAGAGAGAGAGAGTTGGTGGTCAAAGTCAAAAAGCAAAAAACAAAAAGAAAGGACATTTTGGTACAAAATTTGAAAATATGGGTATATTTTTATCTTTTAAACATCCAAAGCAAATTTTATGTTTTGAAGTTCAATTAGGCTATTTTCATTTTTGCCTCTTTATTTAAAGGGTATGTTCTTGTATTTTTCATTTCATTTTGGATTAATCACCGACAAAAATATTAAACTGTTTTTTTTACAAAAAAAAAATTATATTATGTAATCAAAATTACTCTAGTATTAAATTCCAAACTATCAATTTGTTATCGATTCTACCAACAATTCCAATTTCTGTCGAAAAATTAGATTGAGGGTAAAATCGATAACAAATTGTTACTTTGGGATTTTCAATAGTTTAAAATATTTATAATAAAAGATGAATAGTTTAGGATTTATTTTTTTTTTTCCTGTAATTAACCCTTTTATTTAAGGGATTACAGTACTTAGTTTTGTTGTCACAATAATGCACTAATTTTGTTGTCACGTTTTATTCAATCACAAACAAAAAAGATTTTTTTTTTTCCATGTTTAAGCTTATCGGTAGAAATTAAATTTCGAGCAAAACTTCCAAATTCGAATAATTTGTAACGCCAATATCTAATTTTCGGTTAATTCTTTCAATAAAAGGAATCATTTTCCTCTCACAACATCCATTTATGAGTACCGAAACAAAGGTACATAATTACGACGGACCAAGTGAGTATATATACCAACATTCATTCCCCAATACCGAAACAAAGGTGCAAGATTACGACGAACCAAGTGAGCATATTTGTCTTTACTAGATTGCTAATTCTGATAACAAAAATTACGTATAATTAGATTCACTAATCTATCTCAAAAAATTGAGATTTTAGCCTCTTTAAAAATCACGAAACTACAAACTAATCTCCAATATCTTCATATAAAGCTTAAAATTTTGTACCATAACCAATTCAAACCTCATTTCGTCGCACACAAATTTGTTAATGAACCGAACCGAAACCGTACAAAGGGTTTTGCACATGTGTATATAAACAAGACTATAACATTACCGACAAGCGCAACCGAACCAAACAATATTTCATAATAAACGGATCGAAATAACCACAAGACTCCGATCCATTTCCGGGTCGAAAAGGAAGGTTGAAGCATGCATATAGTTACTGTAAGAGCCAAACACTTCCCCACAAACATCAGTGACAACAAATGTCAAAGAGTGACACCAACAACAGAGCAAACATTCAAGTAGAGGCGATTTCTTCAATTTTACAAGGTAAGTTTTTTTCTCAAGTGCTTATCCATAGGGACATCAGTAGGGCTAAAAGCATGGGGTCAAGTGCAAGAACGAGCAAGCACACCGTCTTCTCATTCTTCAGCGGCACTTGCAGCACTCAAGTCGACATTAAGATCCAGAACCTGACGAATCAGCAGATAACGGTCCTTCAAGTTAATTTACGGTAGATAATGAAGAGGTAAGGCGAGTTTGGTGAGATTTAGGTTGGGAGGCTTTACTCTTACCTTTCCTGTAATCAAGGTATACATATTGAGCACATCATCGACAGTGGACTCGAAGTGAGTGGTGGCATCGTAACTCTGTGATGCAAGGAGATGTCAGTACATAGATATGAAAAAGATAGCGAATCAAGTAATAGTTGAGGATGCATATATCTAAAAACTTACCGTTGATATGAAGCAATTGTCTAGAGATGGCTCGTTGACTGGTTCAAATCGGTCATAAGTCTCAAAGAAAATCTCATCCACAGGTCCTAGAAGATCAATTCCAGGCTTGAGTTCGCTCTCCGGGTGATCAGTTTCTGCTTCAGTTGATACAAAAGCAATGTATTTCCCTTTTGGGGCAACATTGTGAGAATAGGAGCAGCAGAACAAATACCTAAAAGCAAAATAAAAGAGTAACGTGAACCTGTTAAGAAGCTCATAATTCTTAAAGGAAGATAACGCTGACTACGCAAATAACGCCTCAAGATGGCTAGAACCGGAGAGCTCACGTAAAAGGAGAATATCACACTTATAACAACATTAGAGTCGAGCCACCAGCTAAATTTCATGCTTTTATGCAATATTGTTTTCTACTTAATGCCTAGACCATATTGGATCCAGTCGAGGAGTGCGCAGGGGGCCACCAAGACAAATTTTACACAGCTGCTGGCATTCAAATTCAAAGTTCCAATCTAGTCATTATTTACATGCAATAAACGGAAGGATCCATTCGCACAACAAATAAAATATATATCATTAACTTTTGAATCTCCTATCACATCAATCTTGACGGTAGAGATAATATTTTCATGTTTCAAGGTCAGGGTAGTTACTTACATGTCTGATTTGCGACCCAACTGCTTCTGAGGCAAAATGACTTGTGCTGAATTGGAATCATTGGTGTTCGGAATAGGGTGGCTCATGATAACAATAGCTCTAGCGACTTTGCCAACCTTCCTAACCTATAAAAATCAATGCAGAGAGCTTAACTCGCATAACCAATGCAGAACAAGCAGGGGAATTACAGAAAGTTTAGCAACAAATCAGCAGCAATGTCATACTCTACAAGTTGAAGTATGATACCACTTCCACATTGAAATTGAATTTCAAGTAAGTATACACATAACACGGTGATATAGAATTTGTTATAATTAAATATGGAGTGTCCACGATAGAAGTAAGTTACCTTGTTTGTAAGGTAAGAGGGGTCACATACAACTTTCTTGCACTTAGCTGTTTCCCCTTCAGACGTAACACCACACACCTTGCCTTCCTCATCAAACTCAACCTTAAATTAAATAATTTCATGTCAGTCCACATGAATTTCATTTTTAACAGCAAAAAAACACAGAACACCAACATTAACGTAAAATATAAAAGTCAATAGTGAAAACTCATGGTACTTATTTTCAAAATAAAAACATGGTATTGATACAGACATGCGTAGGAGTGCATATTTATTCATGGCAAATCATTGATAGATACTTTTAAGCATATAAACGCAAAGACTTGAATCATTTAAGTTAAGGCCAATATCAATCTTCAATATTAGTGAAGCAGGAACGGTCATCCTGTCTGGTTTGTTTCTTGTCAGTGGAGGACTCCCTTACTTGGTGTGAAGGATTGCAAGGGGGAGGTGGGCGGCAGCATCCAAAAATGAGGAGAAGAGGAGTGAATAATTACCTTACACTCAGGTTTGTTCAACATGTAGGTTCCACCATAAACAGCACTCAGACGAGCAAATGCCTGGTGACGAGTAAACGAAACAGAACTTCAGTGAAAACTGAAAACCAGAGTATTATTTTGAGGTAGACTTGGAAGGGAGAGTATAAAATTCATAGCTAGTAAAAAGTTAGAAAACAATAATAACAAGATAAGAATTCAGGAGCAGATAGGAAGAAAATAGACCTGGGGAAGCTCTCCAAGGCCGTACAAAGGATAGATGTATGGTGACCCTCCAGCAAAGCGTGCCAAAGACTCTGCGTAAAGCTACAATTTAAGAGAATTATATTAGTGAGGAGACGGCACAAAATAAATTTACTGCTCCAAGATGAAATAAGGATTACCTTCATCCTTTTCACAGTTTCCAATGCTGGTTCATTCAAGTAATTGTCATCTCTGTGGAGAGCTAGAGCATGACCAATAAAGTCAACAGTGTTGTCATCAAGGCCATACTTTCTGCATGAATTTTGATAAATTAGATAAATGCTTACAAATGAAAATGAGATGCACTACAAACCATAAGAGTTAAATAAATTTATCAATATTATGATTCTAGTTAAAATATAAAACTATACACAAAAGTTTTTGTACAAACTTCTAAAAAGGGGTGTTCTTTTTCCAGCAACATGCTAAAAACTATGACTATATACAGCAATGACAACAGTGACAAGGAAGTGTCGAACATGGTCCTGATTCAGAATCATTCTTAACCCACTGCATAAACATAAAACAACACACAATGATTCTGAAGTATGAGAAGTTATAGAGGGCATACGCGATGAGCTCTCTAGTGGTAACTCTTGTCAAATCCATGCCTTCGTGAGTTTTGGGATCGTTCTCCTTGTAATCTTGGACATAAATGAAAAATTTGCGAGCACGCCTCTTTTCAAAGATGCCCATGAGAGGAGATTTCAGGGCCTCCATGTCAGTTGCAGGAACCTTGTGAATCTGTTGCATAATGTTTACCACATAGCTCAATTAGTGTTGCTATGAAATTGCATCTACCCAAAAATAAACACAAATGGAAACGAAATGCAGTGTGTCTAAAGGGCAAAGATATTAGAGCAGCAGTAAAAATACCTTCCCTTTGTTGTACACAAAGCTACCATCGACAGCTTTGAAGTACAGATACTTAGTTACATCAGTATGAATTAGGACACGAACAAGAGCACCGTTTGCCATAATATACTGAAGTGAATCAAAGCAGTAGCATTAGCAACCAAGAAACGGTAATGGATTAAATGGATAAAAGGGACATACAAAATTTCCTAGATAATACAAACCTTAGGAATCATATCGACATTATAATCTCTGCTGGAACCTAACTGAGCTGGAGGCTTGTCACTTCCTCTAAACCTCTTCCAAAGCTACACAATCAAAAACATCGAGGAAATAAGATCATGGGCAGGATTCTAAATCATCGTATGGTCACTATAAGTTATGAGTTCTGATAGCAGCATGCATCTATATCAAAGTGAAATAAAGGAATACCTGAATAAGATTAAGTGAAGTGGACTCCCCACCGTAGTAGTCATTGCGATCCATGTGCAGAACCTATTAGCAAAGACCATAAGACATCAATCCCCTAATCATGGTTGAAATACAATTGTTGCAAAGTCAAAATAATTGCGTGGAATAATTTTTTTCAACATTTACAGAGACTCAGGCAACTATGTGTATCAGTGTATAAGCATTAATTCGGAGCATCACATAGATGGGGAGAAATTAATTACACTTATAGAAGCAGCTGTAAGGGACTAGAGGACTGGGCATACAATAGGGTAGGTCATTAGTACTCCAATGACAGTATCCATAAACATTGGGTCAAGGTGAAATCTGCCATCTTTACTAATTACTACAAATGACTTGAGCTGAAACTAAGGCCCGATTTACAACGGAATTGCCTAACATGATACAGGCAACAAAAGAAACCTGATTCAATCAACTAAACAAAAAATGCCGTTCAGTGTCGAGCAAAAACACATACTACGTATTTGAGAACATGAAACACGAATTCTAAGAACCTTAAAATAAGACCTAAGCCGATTTGCAGTGTAGTTCGGAGCTACCCGAATCGACCGATCATACTCAAAAATTCAAAATTTTTAAACTTTCACAATTCCATGGCTAATAAAAATCTTAAACACTCAACACCACTAGATCAAACACAAAATCCAATCCGAAAAAAGCATAAACAACACAATAATCCATTTCAGAAGAACGAATCGCCAGAATATCATCACATAAACAATTTTTTTTTTCAAAAAAAACAAAAACAAAACAGAGATCGCGATAACTAACAAATCGATACGATTCAGCACTTAGAGATCACGATATCGAAAATTAATGCAAAAATCAACACAATGGAGACCTTAAGGCCATCAACGGAGAGAAGACCGCTGAGGATGCATTCCTTCAAGCCAGTTCCGAGCACTATCACATCGTACTCTTCATCCATCTCAAAATCGGATTCTTAAACTTAAACAATCTCCAAAAAACGAGAAAAATGGCAAATTCGGACGCCCAGATCAACGAGATCAAGGATTTGGGGGAAAAATGACTAGGGTTTTCTTCAAGAGTCAGAGGAGGTGAGATTTTCTTCAATGTCAATCCAAATACAATACATGTATAAATATACTATGTTGTTCGAAGGTAATGATTTTCTCTCTCTCTCTCTCTCTCTTTTTATTTTATTTGTTTATTTTGCTATTAAAAGAAAACTGAGTGATCTGCATCTGCATCCTCCAATTACCCTCAATTTGCAAATTGCACCCTTCAAAAATTGTATATTGCACTTTAAACCATTAAAGAGTTGTGCCTTTTGCTATAGATGTCAAATTGTCGGGTTGAGTCGGAACAGTTGGCTTTGGCTAAAAGAAGATTGGCCCGTCAAGAAAACATGTCGGCTCTAAAAATTCAAGGCTCAACCCAACCCAATTAGGTAATACTTGTCCGGCAGGGCGTATGTGGACGAGTAGAGTGTTTGTTACTCCCTCTGTCCCATAGCAGTGGACCCATTTATTTTTTGACTTTCCGGCACGCATTTCCACCGAGACGTAGTACGGTTTTTATGATATAATTTTTAAATATTATTTCTTTTACGGGATACTAAGAGTGTCGTAGTATCCCGTAAAAGAAATAATATTTCAAAATTATATCGTAAAACTCGTACTACGTCTCGGTGGAAATGCGTGTCGGAAAGTCAAAAAACAAATGAGTCCACTGCTATGGGACGGAGGGAGTATTTTTTAAAAAATCTTTTGGTGTTTGTTGAGTGTTGATTCGCCCTAGTATTCGACTAAGCCTAATTAATTTTGGATCAACCGGTCTCATAAGCAAACCTGGCCGAACATATGCAAAATCTAGTATTATTAAGCAATGTTATTTTTACAATTTTACTGTATAATCTAATGAGTGAAAAATATGAAAAATGTAATAATGGTATTGTTACAATTTCACTACATGGTCTGTTTAAGTTCTCCGTAATTGAATAAGTAATAAATGTTCACTGATAAGTGAGCAAGATCGTTCCATTACTAACGATCGATCAACTTAGTTAATGAAAACCCAACTAAGTATGACTGTATGAGTTTGAATTGGCCAAGTGATTGTAGGATTAATCGATTTCTAAGACTTTATGACAATATAAAAAAATTAATATCGAGGTCTAGAGTTCTGGTTTAATTGTTTTTTTAATAAAAGAAACGAATCAAGTTGATTTGTATTACCCGAACTAGTGTGTTAGCGTCAGATGTTACTATAATTTTGTGGGTGTAAAGTGCTAGTTATAAAAAGTTAAAGGGGCAAAGTGCAAAATCGGATGGGTTCAGCGGTGCAAATATATTTTTTTGTCGAAGATGGAAAGGGGGAGCTTATGTTTGAGGAAAGGAAAGAATATAAAAAGGCAGTGACTTCGAGAAAACATCTTTATTAATGTATTGGATATAAATCATAGTTTAATGCCTCCTCTTTCTTATTTTTATTATTTTGCTTTGAGTGATGCTATTCAGCCATACCGGCCATAATTTAACTTTTTTAATTTTTTTTTGTATCAAATAATTTATATATTTATGCAAACTTTTTTTTATTATAAAAAATTCAAAAAGCGATACTCCGTATTTTTTACGTATTTTTTAAAATTAATCCTTTAATTATTTGATAATTTTTACTATTTTAAAAGATTTATTGCCTTTTTATCTAGAAAAAAGGATAAAAATATGTAATTCTTTGGGAAAAAATATTTTTAAATTAAGATATTAAACTAATAAATTATAGTTATCATTTACTATTTTTAAAATTACGTATATTATGAAAAATGTCGTTGTGTGGCCGGCCACATTATGGCCAAATAGCATTATTGTTTTGCTTTTATTCACACGAAATCAATTAATCAATCGATTCAAGATTATTAATAGTGAACACAACAAATTTGCTCGACCCAACAACACCTTAAGGCCCAACGTACATTGCATACCGAGGGGACGGGGGCGTCTCCGACTACCTGGCCGGTCAATGAGACCCCTAACCCAACTCGGCAAATCGAGAGCATATTGACGAATGTTTGTTTGAGACAAACGATCAAGTTTCATATCGAAAATACAGGTTGATATGTCTTGTACATATAATTGGAGTATCACTATACTCCCTTTGTGTCACGCCCCAATTCCCGAGGGAAGGCACGTGTGCCGGGACGTGGCAAGGGGTTGGAGTTAAGAAGCGGGGATAGAAGGGGGGGGGGGGGATCATAGCTTAAGACATTTTAACCATATTATTATCATTTAATTAACTACGGGATCGGGACGTACAGCACGAACTACGGGGTAGGAAAAAACCATACTTCCCGTACCGGCCGCCATGTCTGAATACCCGTAAAAATAAAGTAAAATATTTAAATACGGGATCGGGACATATACAGCTCAAACTATGGGGTTGGTTAATCCGAACTTCCCATGTTGGTCGTTGTCTGAGTACCCGTAAGAGAAATGTAGAAGTAGGAGAAACGTAGAGATTTTATTACAGAAATATGAAATTAACTTATCATAATATACATGAGGGGTGGACTTTATTTTAAAACGTAGCGGAAGCGTTTTATTCTTTTTACACTGCAGCAACAACAACAGTCCTCCCTAGCTCCTGCTGCTCCAGATTCCTTTACCTTAATCTGCAAAACATTTGAAAAGGAATTGCAGGGCTGAGTACTAATGCACTCAGTGGAGTTATGCCGAAAACATTTATAATAAAAAGAATATCCATGATAATTAAGCATGCATAGAAGGGTTTAGAAATCATGTAACTTCCATGCACACAAAAACCCATTTTCGTTGATTGCGCGCAAATGCGTATTACCATGTTAACCTTATATTGATCCCGGGACGTACCACTGCCGGATCCCTTTCTGATGGAGCCTATAGTTTGGAGACAATGGAGTATTTCATCCACTAGTTCTCCCCTCGAAGTTAGAACCAATTGGTGATCAACCCAATGATATCTAACCGTGCGCACAGCCCCTCGATTAGTGTGTTAGACCAACCGAAAGACCCGATCGTAAACATAAGAGCCTTAAACATGTAATCACGCATCAAAACATTTTTCATGGATAATCCCACATTTTAGAGCTTACTAACTCAAATTATACTTTGGAAAGAGAAACCCCACCTGTTACTCTAAACTTCTAAAATTTGACCTCCAATTGGATGCTCTATTCCGTGATACTCTTAACAAACTAGCAAAGCTAACAACCCTCTAATGGTTCGTATGTATCACTTCCAACGTATTTATAGGGGGAAAGTAGTGTAGTAACCGTGAGTCATCCTTTATAGGTTTGATGAGTCATTGTCCATAGCCTTGCAAATCATCACCCTTTCCTTTTTTATTTTTTTGCCACGTAATTATGGTTAATGCATGCAAATAGCTTAACTGAACACGTATATATAGTATACCTAGAAATCACATATATTTTAATTAATATTATATATGTATTCTCCATTTTCCCCTACACACTATTATATTTAAATAGTTCATGCATGCATACAAAATCATGCAAACTCATATTTGTTTTGCATGGTTAAATGTAACATACTTCCATGCATGTAACTAGTTACGTATATATATACTTTACTACACCTAAAGTATTGATTTTCTTTCAAGAAACTTATTTTAACTAATTAATTTAATACGAAAATTTGGGCTACTACACTTTGTCTCTATCGAATGACTCGTTTTATTATTTTATAGCTCACATATGAATATAAAAGAAGTCACTTAGGAAGAGACGAATGTAATATTAGCTTGATACCTATTGAGTAGAAGTTCAAAAACTAAAATGTGCAGGCTTGGCTTAAAGTTAACAATATCATACTAATATAATTCGACGGTATGACTGACGGTCTCTAACAAGTCGATTTGACCCCGAACATTCGACCAATCTAGTGATTATAAATGGCCAATCTAAAAACTTTTGTTTGACGTGATAAATTGTGGCTTATATCAATACAAAAATCACTCGCATAGTGAAAAATTTTCAGACATGACCGAACTAGCCCAATGCTTACTGAACTTTACCTTATTTTGACGGAACCGACCATATAAAATCGGGCCTCACCCAACACGACCCGGAATCATACTATTTTTATTATTAGCTCTAAATACGATCACATTTCTAAAAACCCTAACACAACAATGAGCATAATATTTGACTTATTTTTCTTGGAATGATATTTTTTAAGTAGTTTATTATTCATTGCCAAATTCTAGAAAAGCCCATGATTAAAAAACTCGGGCCCATTAGCCTCGGTAATTGGGCTTTTCCTCTATCACTTTCATGCATTTTGTAACGAAAGGGTAAGGCCCAACACAACTGAGTAAAATTACGACACTACCCTCGAGTTCCGAGGAATTCTAGTAGCCTTTTTTTAAAGCCGCATGTACTATTCTGACTTTTTTCGAGTAAATAAAAACAATAATAATAATAAGTTTTTTTTTTGAAAGGGAAAATTCATTCATTTAAAAGATCACAAATCAGCTGTTACAAGATTACACAGCCAAGAAGGGAATGAATTTGTCCAATACCTAGGAGCAGATATTGTTCCAGAGAAAGAGGCTAAACCATGTGCTACCATGTTAGCACTCCTATGCACGTGAGAGAACGAAATAAGGAAGCCTTGGTCACAACGCTCGATTAGCTCCCGTACATACTCCACAGGAAGATTAGAATCGACATCTCGTTCATTAATGGCATGCACCAGAAGGAGGGAGTCACTGTAAGCATGAACGGGGCCCAACTTTTGCTTAAAGCACTCTCTAACACCAAACCAAAGAGCCATGAATTCAGCTTCAAAAACTGATCTTGTTCGAGCGATGGGTTTCGCCAAGGCGAAGCAAACCTTGCCCGAACAGTCCCTGACAACACAACCAACTCCAAACCTCCCCATGTTCGGATTAAATAGGGCATCTACATCAAGCCTATAGCAACCCCTTGGTGGACAAGACCAATTTATGCTTCCGATCCTCTCGCATTGAGGCAACAGGGATCTAAATGCTGTTTTAGCAAAGCGAAAATGCTCTCTAAAAACATAAGCACTGTTAAAAATATCCCCCGACTTGAAAGCCTCGTCATCATGTTTAAACCGGCATAATCCACCCCAAATAAACCATAACAACAAAATCCAGAACTCAAAGTCATGAGAAGACAGTTTATTAAACATGAAAAACACGATATCCTGGAAAGACATACCTCGAAGAGACGACAGTTGGGGCCAGAAATCAGTCAATTTCCAAAGGGGCTTGACTAGCTTGCAAAAAATGAAGGTGTGGTCCATAGATCCCCATTCTTTTTTACATCCCCAGCATACACCATCGGTTGGAATGTGACGTCGTTTTAATTGCAATTCCACCGGGATAAAACCTTGAAAAATTTTCCATCCAAAAATCCTCACTTTTGGAGGAACATTTAGTTTCCAGAGTCGTTTCCACCAGCTGCGATCAGAAGCCTCAGATTTAAAAGAAGGAACCTTGAAGAATCCCGTCTGCACTCGATATCCAGATTTTACAGTATATTTTCCATTCTCTTCATACCTCCAGTACCGCTTGTCCGAGCCTCCGCTACTCGAAAGTTCAAGTTCAGTTATCAGACTGATCTCAAAAGGTGAAAAACTGGAGCAGAGAAGGTTTTGGTTCCATTCTCTTGACTCGGTGATTAGAGAACTCACAGTCATGTTCGCATCCTCTACAGGTTTGGAGAATAATTTGCCTGAATTGAGTCCTGGAATCCAAGCATCCTTGTAGACCTTAATCGACCTTCCATCTCCAATTCTCCATCTAATACCCTTTTCCAGTAAATCTCTGCTCCAACAAAGAGATCTCCAGATGAAGGAGGCGTACGCAGGGACTTTTGCCTCCATAATATCAATATTATCAAAATAACGACCTTTCAAGGTGCGAGCGACAAGAGAATCTGGGAATTGGATTAACCTCCACACTTGTTTGGCCAACAAAGCTTTGTTAAAATCAATAAAAGAACGGAACCCCATACCTCCAAAGCATTTCGGTTTGCAAAGCTCTTGCCACGATCGCCAATGAATTCCTTTCTTAAGCTCGTTGTCTCTCCACCAGAACTTTGAACACAGTTGTTCCATGTCACGACAAACAATCACAGGGATGCGAAAGCAGGACATGGCATAGGTGGGAATGGCCTGGATAACGGATTTAATAAGCACTTCCTTGCCCCCTAATGAGAAAAATCGGCTCTTCCAAGAGTTCACCTTCTTTGACACTCGGGCAGAGAGATAGTTGAATTGCATAACTTTGTTCTTCATAGAGAGAGTAGGTAGCCCCAAGTAGAGGCTGTGACCGTGCGCTTCATTAACTCCAAAAATACGAAGAATTGCTTGTTGCTCTTCGTGGTGAATATTGGGGCTGAAAGTGATGGCTGATTTCTCCAAATTAATTTGTTGCCCGGAAGCTTTTGCATATTTCATCAGGCCCTTGAACACCTGTCTGCACCCCTCTCTTGAAGCCTTCAAGAAGAGGAGGCTATCATCTGCAAAGAAGAGATGAGAGATTGTAGGGCCCCTTCTAGATAGGGAGAGACCACAATAACCTTGCCGACATAAATTATTTAAAATCGAAGAAAGCCCTTGAGCGCATAGAACAAAAAGAAGTGGTGAAAGAGGATCCCCTTGCCTAAGACCACGGCTAGGAGTGATACTTCCAAACACTTTACCGTTAATCTTGAAAGAATAAGTCACAGACTCAACACACATCATAAGAATGTCAATGATCTTAGACGGGAAACGCATACTTGAGAGGACCGCCCGAAGGTAGGGCCATTCAATCCGATCATACGCCTTACTCATATCTAGTTTGAGAGCTGAGAAGGCTCTCTTTCCTTTCCGGAAGCTGCGAATTTTGTGCATACACTCGTAACCAATAATAATGTTATCAGTAATCATCCTTCCGGGAACAAAAGCACTTTGAGATTCATCAATAACCGAGTTGAGCACTCTGCGAATTCGGTTAGCAAGAACCTTTGAGACTATCTTATAGGTAGTGTTGCAAAGGCTAATAGGCCTGAAGTCCTTCACCTCGCGAGGCTCGCACACCTTGGGAATTAAAGCAATGAGAGTAGAGTTCCAGGAAGTGATATCATCCTCATTATTAAGTACCTTCAAGACTGCTTTCGAGACAGGGCGCTCCAGAGATGGCCATAAGTGTTGGAAGAAACTAGCTAGAAAGCCGTCGAGGCCTGGAGCTTTATTCGGATGCATAGAGAAGAGAGCTTTTTTAACCTCTGCAGGAGTAAATGGCTCCAAAAGTGTCTTAGCATCATCTTCGGAGAGAGAGGGCAGATTGCTGTTCATAACTTCCATAATGTCATTCTCTGAAGGGCGGGACGAGGAGAATAAGTTTAAGAAATAATCGCCAACCACCTCGGCCAGTTCCGTTTCCTCTTTAACTAGGATTCCTTGGGAGTTGAAGAGCCCAGAGATAGTGTTTTGTTTCTTCCTTTCAGATGCAGCTGAATGAAATAATTTAGTATTTTTGTCCACAGAGAACATCCAACTCATACGGGAGCGTTGGTTCCAGTGAACTTCCTCCGCTTCAGCAACTCTTTCAATTTCTTCCGATAAGAGGCGGATTTTATCAAGAGTGCGGTTATCTTCCACCTGAGCAAGAAGCTTGTTTCTCTCTTCTCTAAGATCTTTAAGCTTCTTTCCCAATGCGTCAAAACGAGTACCTGCCCACCGTTTAAGGAATGCCTGGCAGCTAGACAACATCTCTGGGAGAGTATTTTTAGCCAAAAATACATGCAGCTTGCGGCGAAAATCTTCCTCAAAGTGTCTGTCACCTAGCCATTTGTGTTCAAAGTGGAACCGTCGGGCCTCCAGCTTCTTGCACGAGGACTTGGCCAGACCCAAGTTAAGAAGGACTGGCCGGTGGTCAGAGCCATAGAAGTCCAAAGTTTTAATACTATGATTTGGGAATAAATTATTCCAGGAATCAGAAAGCACAAAACGATCTAGACGAGCAAAAATCTCTTCGCCACCCTTTCTCATATTATACCAAGTAAATTCCCAAGAATTTTCGCAGGGATCAAGAAGATCACAATTAACCAAAGCCTCATGAAACCCAGACATATCTGCCTCATTACGGATTTGACCTCCTAATTTTTCCGAAGAGAAGAGAATTTCATTGAAATCCCCTCCGACCAACCAAGGTAAATGTCGGAGCTCATGAATAGACCCCAGTTTTTCAAGAAGGGACCAAGATAAATAGCGAAGGGTACGATCGGGATTTCTGTAGAAACCCGTAAATCTCCATGATTTATCTCCTAGTTGAATAACACTGTCAATGTGTCCCGTAGAGAAAGATTGCACAACTACATCAAGATTATTTTTCCAGAAGAGGATTAATCCCCCACTTTTGCCTGTAGCATCCACCACAAATTGACCACTGAAACCAAAGACTTCTCTCCAACGCTGGCATTTATTCTTCGAGACCTTCGATTCAAAAATGAAGAGTAAAGAGGGATTGTGATCGGCAATGAGCTGCCGCAGACACCGGAATGCCCGAGGGCTCCCCACCCCTCGTGCATTCCAAATTAAGCAAATCATTGTTGTCGGCAGGGCTGCCCCGCAGCCACTGCCGTTGGATTAGTATCATCACAAACATTCACGTTTTGGACATCTTCAGTGTGATCCCTTCGCGCTACCTTGTTAGTGAGAGTGTTCTCGCCCTCTGGTAATGCTTTCCGTTTGGATAAACTGATCAATGGGAACTCTGTAGCCCGCCCAACTGACTTGCCCGATCGAGCTCTCCTTTTCCATATTTGTCCGGGAGACTTTCGGACCGCCGTAGGGGAGGCTGCAATGCTCTTGTCAGAAGTCAACTCCATCGGCGTGATTTCCCCGGTTGGAGTATGCGGAATCTCATCATTTTCCTTCAAAGTAGCCACGAGTTGCATCTTCTTTCCATCGCCCACCTTCGGAGATTCCTCCCTTATAGAGCAGACTTCCTCACTTTCCCTTGGTACTCCCTTCTTTGATTTCAAATCTAGATTACCTTGTCTCGCCATGGGTGTAGCGGCCGAGCTCAATACATCTACATTGCCGTTAAGGCGTGGCCTTCGCACCTCTTGCGTCCGCCCAGCTTTCAGCCACGTGCCGAACTGGGGATTAATTTTATTCGCCCGGTCATCATTGCAAAAGCGGAGTGTGTGGTTAACTCGCCCACACGCAAAACAAAAATCCGGCAAACGTTCGTATCTCAGTAAAATAAGAGCTGGTTCGGATTGGTTTCCAGTAGAAATGGAAATGCATCGTCGGAGCGGAGAATCTAAGGGGCGTGACACCCTTACTCGAGCATACATCCCGACACAGTTCCCATCCTCCCCCAAATCAATCTCTTCAACTCTACCCAATTTTCCACCAATCTCTCGAACAATTGATGGGTTCATACACACAATAGGAAGATTATGAAGCTGAACCCATGTGGAAAAGACATCGGAACAAACCTCAGAAGTTTTTGCAACCCTGTGACTTCCTTAAAGAGCATCAAACTATTTGAAAAATGCCAAGGTCCATTCAAGAGAGCATTCCGCCTTTCCGTCTGCGAGGAGAAAGATACCACAAAAATATTATCTCCCACAATTTCCACTCCGAGGTCTCTCTGCGATTGAAGGATTTTAGGCAGTTGGGACCGCAAAGCTTCTCTATTGACCACCCTCGCAGCGAAAATCTTCCCCACAAGGCATTTATTTGCCCTGTCCTGAGTGATGGCGGTCAAATTTGGGGATAATTTAATCTGACCTTCCGACGCCTCATTTGAGAGCTTCAGTTCTTCAACTAGCCGAGCAACCTCGGCAGGATCCATGAATAGAGCAGGTAAAAGACACAAGGCTCCACTCAAAAACAGAGGAAAACGACACTTACAAGGTAAGGAAGACGACACTCACAAAACCCTTCTCAGTCGGGCGGCGGCAGGGTTTTGGAGGAATTCATAATACTCCTTCCGTCCTCCATTTAGTGACGGAGGGAGTATGAGCACGAGATTTTTCGCATTTTATGGTATAATAATAAATTAATGTGTTAAAGTGTTAAAGTGGAATAATTGTGGGTCCATTTGAATTGTTTAATAGTATTAAAATGATAAAATAATAAAAAGTAGATGTATAAAGTGATAAAGTGTTAAAGTGATTGTGGGGTCTACGTCCTAAAATGTAAATTGTCAGTAAATGAAGGACGTCCCAATATAGTATTAACGTCACTAAATGGAGGACGGAGGGAGTAATAATAAGTAAATAAAAGCAAATTTGGAAAATCAAAAGACGCTACGTCTCTATCAATTGTGTGTTACTTGGTGTGAGAGGAAAAGGCATTAAAATAAAAAATAAAATAAAATAAAGAAAGCCAAGTTTTATTTATTTTTAATTCAAAATTACATAAAAATATCAATAAATTAAAATATTATTTTAGTAAACGAAGTTTTATCAATTTTCAATGGGTTTCAAAATCAATAATTAAAATTTCAAAAGATTGCATTCGAATAATTAATCTTTTACTTTTTATACATTCATTTTCACAAAGAATGTTCTCATACATATCGTAGATAAGTATATTTACGGATGAAGTGTTATACTGTTAATTAATAAAAGATTTTAAATATATATACAGTAACTTTAAAAGTACTCCATTTGTCCTACTTCACTCGAATTTTTTTCATTTTGACACGGAATTTCAGAAACAATGTTAAAAGTTAAAAGTAAAAGGTCTACATTAGTAAAAGTATTTTCATTTTTTGAAATAAGTCAACTAAAGTGAGATGCCCTGATTAAGAAAGAAAGTTAAGTAAATTGTGACGAAAAAAATGAACCTTAACATCGTCATATTAACAATAGACATATTAAGAGTATCTATGTCGAGTAGGTGAACGTTTCTCTCGTTTTCATATATACGTAGGGGATTGAAATAAAAATATAAATTAATGATTGGTGATGGTATTTGATTCTTGGTGGTGGATGAACGTGGACAAGAGGGAGACACGAAATAAATGAAATTATATAGTATTGGTCTTCTCGTGTGGGCCCATTCCAAAATAGATGCTTCACTCAATTATTATTATTATTTAAATAAATATAAAAGGAAAAGTACAAATAAAATAATTGAAAGGGGTGAAATTAACATATTTATTTACCATCTCAATGCGTACAAAAAGTCTCAAATTAAATTCCTTGATTTCATAATAATTATTCAATCCGTCTCACTTTACTTGACTTTCTTTTCTAATTGAAATGTTATATTTCAATTAGCTTGTTTTCTAAAGTGGAAGAAATTAATCCTTATTTTTCAATGTAACTTATTTTTCACTTTTAGCACTGCACATAAAATCTTTTGCCGAAATTAAACAAATCGAGTGAAATGGGATGTGAGAGTATTATAATAGTACTCCCTCCGTCCCACTTCACTTGTCCTCAATACTATTTTCGTCCGTCCCACTTCACTTGTCCTCTTTCCTTAAAAGGCAACAATTAACTCTTACTTTTTGATATGGTCCCCTTACTTTTTCAATTTAACACTACGCATAAAATCCCGTGCCGAAAAGAAAGAGGACAAGTGAATTGGGACGGAGGGAGTATTAAATAAAGGAAATTCAGATCCAACTCATGTCACATTTAATAGGACAACTACCAAAATCCCTAAATTTGCATATCAATTAATTCGAAATGTGTTAATCGAAACCCAAATTAATTAAACGATTTATAATCAATAATAATAATCACCATCACCATGATTAAGAATCCGATTCTATAACCAATATTCAATTTTATTTTTCAAGGAATTTTTCTTCATGTTTATATTCTACAATATTTATTTATCAGGTTTATAAATTCGTACTCCGCAACTCGTCTGGTCGATAAACTTTAAAAAGTTTAAACGGCATATTTTTACACAGTTTAAATTGTAAAATAATTTGTAATATTCATAAATTTTTGTAAGAGGGTAAAATTATGAATTATTAAAAAATACTTGATTAAATTATTAATTAGAGTAAGATTTGAGTAATTAATTAATGAATGAATTAATTAAGAATAAAGCAAAGAAATGATTGTAAAAAAAGGAAAAGAAAATGGAAAGTGGTGATGGGAAAAACAGAAACTTTTGGTGAACAAAAAACACAAGAAAACAAAAGAGCTGAGGAGTGAGGACCATACACAACATGGCTTCTCTCTCCCTCTCTACCTCCTCTCTCCACTCATAATTATTTTACCTCTCTATCTCTCTCTCTCTCTCTCCTTTTTCTATTTTTATTTTATTTTTTTTCCTCCGATGAATTCGTTTCCGCAATATCTTCGATTCTACTAGTTCGTTTTCCCCCTTGGTTGATTTCTGCGTTTCGATATTGGGAGCTGTGTTGATTGATTGAGTTTTGCGCCCCTCTCTCCTTCGCTCATCATTTCGGTATTTAATTCTCTCATCGATTTGTTGTTGTTGTTGTTGTTTTGGAATTGAATTGATTCGTACGAGCTTTTTGGCCGTAGGGATTTTGGTAGGGAGATCTGCTTCCGACATACGCTTTGGAGGTGAAGGGTTTTAGAGTTTCTCCCGATGGTGAGGAAGATGGCGGAAATTTTCGTATGATTCGAGAGCGGAATTTTCTCATCGGAATTATTTGGATTTCTTCCCATCGGGTTTTGTTGTTTTGCTCGTCTTTGGATGTAGATGTAGAAATTGGTTGCTTTTTTACTTCTGTTTAGGGAAAAAGGTTTTTGATCGCTAGGGATTTTGATTTTGTTGGTGGTGTATAGGGAAGGAAATTGAGAATTTTAGGATTGGGGATTTCCTGCGCCTGAAACTAATTAGGGTTTTTTTGGATACTGATTTGAGTAAATAGGTGTTTCATGGTCTGAGATTTTCTCTGAAAGTAGAGAGGAATGGGTGAAAGTTGGAAAAACTGAGTTTTCTTAAGTTTGTTCTTGCTTCCTTTCCAGTCTGCGTTCCGAGCTTGAGACCTCTATGGAAACGAAGAAGGTGACTGTATTTGAAAGAGAAGGTGGGGGTGGAAGTGAAATCGAGTGCAAAGGGTTAGGCATAGGGAATCAGATCAATATGGATGAGCCTCAGTGTTCCGAGATCGAAATGATGGAAATGGAAACGCCTGATTCAGATATCTCGATGATGTCCAAGGATGGGAAACATGGATCTGAGACCGAGGCCGTGGTTTTTGGTTCGGAGAAGTGCGAGGGAGGAAGCCATGGGAACGTGGTTTTCTCAAGGGAAGCTCCCCTTGTTGCCAAGGAAGATTTCAGCGCTAGCTCTTGTAGCTGCGGTGCTGAGAAACTGAAATCTAGATTGGCTGCTTCTGAGTCTCAGCCTGGAAAGGGTGGGAGGAAGCTCAGTCGGCCGGATAGAATCGAATTAGGCCGGCTGTTTCAAGGGGCTGTGAGTTCCCATGATTGGGAGCTTGCTGAGAGTCTGATCTTGTTGGCTGATCCTCAGACTCTAAATGATGCTCTGTGCATTGCGTTGGATTCCATCTGGTTTTTGAGCACACAACAAGAGTTATATGGAATCACTGGATTAATCAAGAAGATTATTTCTAATGGGGCGTATGACTTTACTCGAGCAGCGCTCAGGACTTCGTTTCTTGCTTCGTGTGTTTCTGCTTGCCAAAGTCGCACTATGAGCCTCGCTGACACTGTTACGGTAATGGCACAAAGGTAATTGGATAGCCTCATTCTGCACACACGAATTGAGATACATGTGTTTTGTAGGATTACTCCTCCACCTAATCATACAATATACAGTATAAGAACTGTTAGGATTTTATGTGTATAGATTCTTTTTCAAAAATCAAAACCATGGGCTTTAGATACTTCACGTTACTTGGGGCCTTTGTCTGCATCTCTGCACTTCAATGCGTGAAAACTAAATAATTGGACTCTCCAATTTCACTTGTACTGCCTGCTCATCTATTAGGAAAGCGATTTACAGATTGTGCTTTTATCTCTTGATCTACCAATGCTCATATTTCATTTAAAATCGAAGTTGTACAAGTATTTGAGTTCAAACTTATGAGAGGACACGTAGGTATCGTTTTGTCAATAGCATTTCTTTTTATTTGAGTGAATATTTGATGAATTGTTTGTATAAAATTTGAAACCCGACTTTACTATTTATAGTGTATAAGAAAATAAGATAGATATATATGCGTGTAGTGCTATCTGCCACTTTTGGTGCTGTTATGACATTCTTGTCTATGTTATAAGCATGTTCATCTATACTACCAGGTTACATGAAAGGCTTCAGGAGTGCAATGGCGATGAAGTCTTGAAGGCCGAAGCAGGTGCTAAAGTTCAGAAATTTACAGAGTGGGCTCTTAAATGTATAAGTTTCCATTCTCGGTGCCAGGGAAACAGGGACAGAGTAGGCCACAGTTCTCCTGTTGAGATCAAACTACAGTTATCCGCTTTCAAGACCTTCCTAGATCTTGCAGGCAACCATCTTACTGGGAAGGATTTTACGGAAGCATTCGATGCAGCTTGCTTCCCACTTACTCTCTTCTCCAGTTCATTTGATCCTGGTTGGGCATCAGGTATATCAGCTACTGCAATACAAGGATTATTAGGCATGCTCGTTGAGGGGGGAGCAGACAACGTTAACCAGTGCTTTTTGGAGGCTTCACGATTTGGGAGTACTGAACTAGTTCGTATTCTACTGCAGGTAATCCTTTAGTGATGTTAATTGAGAGTTATACTTATCTCAACTATATGGTTTATGTGAAAACTCTGCTTTTGGATTTCTCTGCTCCTAGTGAGTCTATTTTTTCCAACAGCTTGTTATTTTGTATATTTTGCCTAGCTCATTGTATTCATATATTTTGTGCTTCCTCCACCAGAAACCTACTTAGTTCTAATACGACGACACTCACCAAATTAATGTCACCTACAGCCACGAGCTACTGAACATGAAATATGCCCTTGCCTAAGAACTAAGACGAACAGTTTGCAGCAGAGTGCAAATCCATTATCAATTACTGTGTTTGATTTCCTTAGTTTTCTAAGATTTATGTTAGACTTTGATCAGCTATTCGTTTTATGCTTGAATCATTAATCTAGCATACTAGCTCACTTGTTTCCATATCTGTGTATTAGATTGCTCAAAGAAACAGCTTGGATGTGGATGTTGATCTCGCCTTAGGCTTTGCCTCACACTACAGCAAAATCGGAACTATGGAGTGTCTGGTCGAGGAGGGTAACGCCATGGCTTTCTTGGGCCCTCTAATGCGAGCTGCTGAGAGAGGCTGCATGCCAGTCGTGCAGTGGTTCGTCCAACGAGGTTGTCGAGACATGGAGCTCTGCCTCGCCCTTACAGCCGCCACCTCAAGCAGCCAAGTAAGCGTCGCATCCTACCTCCTCCCTCACGTCCCTCAACACGTTCTGACAGCCCTCAGCATCGAAATCCTCAAAGCGGCCGGAGAGAGAAGCGGCGGCTCTCTAAACGGGGTCGCCTTCCTCCTCCACTCCGACTTCCTAGGCGACCCCATCGCAACTTACGCAGTCGCCGACAGCATCGCGAGGTCCGAGGACGAGTCGATCGCGCCCGAGCTAAGAGCTTTCGTGAGAGAGCATTGGTCAGAGGCCGCATTCTCAGAAGGACTCCGAGAGGGGGAAGTCCACTTTTCGAACATAGTCGAGATCTTGAGATGGGGCGAGTCTCCGGTCTGCTTACGTGATCTGCCAGCTCCGCTGAGGGTGGCGATAGCATACCTGCCCCTGTACAGAGAGTGCGTGAAAAAGGGAGGCTGCTTGCTGTCGCAACGGAACCGGGGGAAGCTGGTGGAAGCTTCTAGAAGGCTCGAGGGCATCGTCCTGGACGAGCCCGGGCAAAGGAGAGAGCTATTGGCAGTTTTGGAGAAACATCTACCTCCATTTTTTGTTACTTCTTCTTCTTCTCAAGGTGTGGTGTAGTTACTTAGGAGAATCTCAAGAGAGTCTGAATTCAGGTTTTGGACTTATGGTATAGAAAATAATGGATTAGAAATTATGGGGTATGGGGTCTTTAGGTAGGGTAGCTTTTTGGGAGGCACTTCTTCTTCTTCTCTTTGTAAAACTAATGTAAGAGAGAGAAAACTGTGGGTTGAAATCTGATGATGAACATGTTTACTACTACTACTATTATTATATATATATGTATGCATATTGCCCCAATTTTTTTCATTTAGGGTTTATAATTAACTTAGGTTTTTGAGTGCATGTTACTTGTATTTTTTAAAATTCTTTTGGGGGGTTTGATTCATTGATGTGTTATTACTATAATATAGTATTGATTTGGCAATAATGAAAGTTGAAGTCAAGTGTGAGTTTCAAGAATTGCAATGTGGCTAGCTGTGGATCTCTTTCCAAGTGGGGGTACTTGGATTTCTAGCCATACAATTCATTTAAGAAGTCATGGAGTATTAGTTTTATACTTCATCGTATATTCAGAAAGCGTACCGTTTCATCGTATATTCAGAAAGCGTACCATTTGAAACGGGAGGGAAAGAATTTTATTTTCAAGAGCATGGAAATTATAAATAATTCAGAAGAAAAAAGCTCTTTGCTCTTTTGTTGATGAGGTTACAATGTTGTGTGATTTAATTCAACAAATTATTGGTGTATTCTTACTTTTCGTGGATTTCAAGATTCAAGAAGATTTTTATTAGGTCATCTAATTTCTTAAATTCAAATAGTATTCAACAATTTCTCCCCATAACCAAATGAATTGAACTTGTACTACTTATTCAATTTATTACTTCCTCCGTTCCACTTCAATCGATATGTTTAATTTGAGCACATGATTTTAGCTACAATGTTAAATTGAAAAGTAAAAGATCCACACTAAATAGGACAATTGATGTGAAACGAAATGACTCTATTAGCAAAACAAGACAATTAAAGTGAGACGAAAAAATTCATTCCTAATTCATCTAAAGATGCACATTTTAATATGCATTACTCGGCCTAATCAAAGTACTCCTTGACTATGTGATTTCATCACAATTCAACGAAGAAAATTATAATACTGTACTAAATAAAAAAAGTGTGAATTCAGGCCAAATTAATTATGTATACGCAGATTTTAATTTAGATGAATTTTATTAACTAGAGTAATAATGAAAGAAAAAGGATTACAAAAATCTTGAAATTCTAAACATATGTATAGGTGACGTGGCGGGCGTCAGAGGGCATGAAGGCCAAGAACATGAGCAGGCCCAGTATGAGTATGGGCAGCAGCAGCAGCAGGAACGGCGGCGGCGGCAGCGGCGGCAGCACCAGCGGCAGTATCAGCAGCGACACCGTCAGGCACCCCAGCAGCACCACCGATTCGGCCGTGAAGTACCTCCTCATTTTACCCTTTTGCCCCTGCGACGACGGCGCGTAATCCAACTGTATTCTCCCCCTCCTCCTTAGATCCATTATCTTCTTCGAATATTCATCCTGCGCATTCATCACTTCTTCCCAAATTTCACAGACCAAACTCTCTCTCTCTCTCTCTCTAAAATTCAATCTTTACTCTGCCCAGATTCTTGTTTCCTTGATATCTCTCTCCTAAAAATTCAATCTTTCCTCTGCCCAGA
Source organism: Thymus mandschuricus (assembly GCA_029379335.1). Taxonomy (NCBI): domain Eukaryota; kingdom Viridiplantae; phylum Streptophyta; class Magnoliopsida; order Lamiales; family Lamiaceae; genus Thymus; species Thymus mandschuricus. The sequence continues at coordinate 35,489,053 of CM057075.1, read as the reverse complement.
TTCTTGTTTTCTTAAAAATTCAATCTTTCCCCTGCCCAGATTCTTGTTTTCTTGAAACCTCTCTCTCTCTCTCTTAAAAATGCAATCTTTGCTCTACCCAGATTCTTGTTTTCTTAAAAGCTAGTATCTCTGAAGAAAATTTTCAGTTTTGATCAAAACTCTCTCTCTCTCTTGTATGTAAATCTTCAACCGTAGAACCATAAAACGACGTCGCCGGAAACCCAACTGCAATAAAGAAAATGGAGTTGTTATTAGATTGAAAACATGTAATAAGCCAAAAGAAATTCTTGAAATTCCCACACTAAATAATCAGAGATTCATCCAACGCGTTAAATATTAAAAAAAAAAAAAATCTAAAAAACTTTATTAGATAAATTAAACCCTTTTTGAATGCCAGGATTGACCAAAGGTTTATCACCTCTCTCTCTCTCTCTCTAGGAAGAGAAATAAAACTTACCCAAAATGCTTGAGAGGCTGCTGCAAATGCTTAGAGATAATCTTGCTTTGAGTACAAAAGCAAAGATTTTGCATTTCACCCTTTTCCCCAAATCCAAATCCCTGTTTCTTTCCTCACTTTGAGAATTATCCCTGTTTCTTTCCTCACTTTGAGAATTATATGGAGGAATATAGAAAAGTGAAGATCAAAACCACCCCAAAAAAGAAGAAAATAGAGAGAGGGATGATTAAAATTTTCAAAGTGTAGATTGTTTTTATATGCAAGAAATTGATGAGAAAGAAAGCCAAGAAATTTGTAATGTGTGTAGTAAATGTCAGCTGCCCTTTAAGGTTAGATGAGAGAGAAAGGGATTGATTTTGATTCTTGAGAGAGAGTGTTTTTTTCCTTATTTATCAACAATTTACACACACACTCTTATAATTATATGTGTAATAAATTAAAATTTTATGAAAATGTGAAGAGGAAGAAAGGGGTTGGATTCAGTGTATGAGGGAGGAAACAAGGTGGGCCTCTCTCTCTCTCTCCTTTTCTTTTTCTTTTTGTTATTTTTTTTTCTGACAAGGAAATTATTTGATTGTTGGGTGATGAGTGAAATCTTTGAATTAATGATTTTTAATGAGAATTTGGAAAAGGGTTTTTTCATTTTCTTGGCTCTTCACCCCTGGTCTGTTTCTCTCTCTAGTGTGACTTCTAGGTTTAATTATTTGGTGTGACAATTTAATGAGAATTTACTATCAATGTTCCAAAAAACTAAAAAAGCACTAGTCGGGCGGTGGAGATGAGTCTAGTGTCTAGACGGGGTCTAGGCGGATTCGAATTATAATGCTTATTTTTACCATTCTTATAATATTGTTGTTAAACTTATAATAAATACACATACTATGACAACTGATAGGTTAATTTCATAATTATAAATCTAAAATCATACATAGAGTAGCATAGTTTGTCTAAACGTAGATTAATTAACACATTCAGACTATTGATTAAGCTTTAAGAGTGACTCGTTGGGTATCACATAGAGCCTAAACGGATTACATATTAATCGGGCTACGAGATACTGACTAGCGCCTAGGCGAACCTAGGCGGCGACTTTTAGAACATTGTTTACTATATAGGTTTGCCCATTTTCATTTGGTATTTGTTTACCAAATATTAACCTTTTACATTTTCCTACTATTATTTTACTTTCCTTTGGCAATGCATTGTATTATACTATTATCAATAAGGCGGAGAGAGTATCTAACTTCATAAGGGAAAACATATTCTTCGTCCATTTGTTAGTAATGAGTTGACTGGTTGTAATTAATAAACTCATAACCGAACTTTTTATCAACTGGACGGATATGCAGCAGTATCCAACTTCGTAAGGAATATACTCACTCATCCATGAAAATTGCATAAAATTTTCTAATGTGATTATACTTATCTGTCCGTGAGAATAACAACATGTCCATTCTAAGCATATATCCACACAACTTTTAGCTTTTTACATTCGTTATTACTTTTACTAACATATAAACCGAGACGAGCCTACTACCAATTTACCAATGAATACCCATTGTAATAGTGAAAATTATATTGCTAGTAGTATAAGTTTAGATATCATACTGCATAGTGTTTTAGTTTGAAAAAACAGGTCAAATAGAATGAGTCGGAAGTTAATTCTTTCAATTTTATAAAAAATGCAAGTATTATCACATTAGATGCGTAGTTTGCTCAACAATTGTACACAAACATTATGAATTCTAAAAAGAAAAAATTAAAGTTTAATAATGTGGGGGCAGTCACCACAACAATCATGAAGCATGTCCCCTCAATTTCATAATTCAAACGTAAGAAAACATTTTTTTTTTTTAAATGAAAAAAATAAAATCTCTATTCATTCTAGCATTCCCTACTTACTTCCCACATATTTGCATTTTCATTTATATTCATAAATTGTGGCGTGACGTTTGAATTTCTCAAACCAAATAAAATATAGTAGTGCCATAATTAAATTAAATAATTGTTAAATCGTTCTATGTATATGTACCATATACTATTACACATGCCACATGCTTTGTGCCCTTTTTAATTATCGAACGAATCTATACAAACTTTCCACTTTCCTTCTACAGAAAGATTAGCATTTAATCTCAAAAAGGTTAAAATAATAATTGTAGTTTTACTAACTTTAATTACCTTTTTTTTAGTTAATTAGCTTTCATTTGTGATAGGATATGACCTAACTATTAGGCCCAAGCACCAGGTCCAATATAATTGAGCCCGACAGTAAGCTCGGCTCATGTGAGTTCCGCCCATGAAAACTTATTTATCGAATACAACTCAATTTCTAATTAGAGACGTAGAAGACTCGGATGCTTATCACAAAAGAGGAGATATTCATTAGAGTCAAACTCTACATAATTGTGTATAAATAGGGGCTAGATTAGAGGGAGAGATTCATTCACACTTTTTTTTACTCATTACTTGCATTAGCGTAACCAATACAAATGCATATATTTGCTTCATGGACGTAGATCTATTCCGATAGATCGAACCACGTAATTCCCTTGTTGATTTCATCATCGTTTCAATATTAATTGCCCTACGAAAACAAGATCGATCAATTTGATCTCATAATTTTTCTTTAAAAAAATATACCCATAATTTCTATTCATATTTTTGAAACCCCACATAATTTTATAAGATTAGTTTCAAATGAATTTTAATTAAGAGGCTAAAATAAGTAATTAGGGTCAAAGCTTCATCAATTCCTACGTTTAGGAATGTGGAGATACTAGTTTAATTAATTCAAGATAATTAATTAAGCCAAGTTGAATGAAACTTTGTCCTATTTCAAAAATTAATTAAATCAAAATAGATTCAACTTGACCTTAACTCAATTTTTTATAAAAAGAAAAAGAAAAGGGAAGAAACCAACTTGACCTTAATAAACACTAGTAGAGGACGTGTAAGTAATAAGCTTTCCATAACTTCGAAACAAACTTAGCCTCTCATTAATTCTATATATAATGCAAATTGCTCAATTTGAGCTCCTCTTTTACTAATTAATACTCCCCCGTCCCACTTAATTAGTCCCATTGAAATATTATATACCTCACATATAAATATTCAATGGAACTAATTAGATGGGACGGAGAGAGTATCATGTATAGTTGAATTATTTGAAGCAAAACTTACAATAGACATGTAATTAAAAAAAATATTACGGTTAAAGATCGAAAAACTTGACCCTAAAAAAAAAATCCAACGATATAATATTACGTCTTAGGTGACATGTTGAATAAGAGTGTACAATTAAAAGCTGAGCAAAGATCTCAAATTCAGGGCGTCCATAGTTTATAGGTTGGGTCCGAAAGGGACGCGGATTTATCGATGAGGAAGAACAAAATATTAAACTAAGAAATCAAATGCACCCTCCGTTTATTCTGAAACAACCAGTTTCTTTTCGGCACTCATCTTAATAAATGGATGATTAGTGGATAATTGATAATCATATTGGGTTGCACATGAGTATTAGAGGGTTGATTAAGTGTTAATGGATAATTATATTGGGCTGCACATAGGGCTGCAAACGAGCCGAACCTGATCGAGTATTGGTCTGCTCGGGTTCGGCTCGTTTAGTATTTGACAGGCTCGGGCTCGGGTTCGAGTTCGATTCGAGCTTTAAATCCGGGCTCGAGCTCGGCTCGGGTTAAAATTTTTGAGCTCGAATTCGGCTCGAGTTCGGCTCGTGCCCGGTTCGGATTTGAGCTCGAATTTGCTCATGAAAAGCTCGAGTCCGAGCTCGTTTAAAAAACATGATATAAACGTATTTAATTTTTTCTTTTAAAACTTCAAATGAACTTAAATTAAAATGAATTTCATCAAATAAAAATCCAACTAATGAAATTCATCCAAAACACAAAATATAATCCAAAAAGAACAAAGCATATATACATATTTTTTTAATTTTAATTATGGTATAGTCCATAATTAGTTTTGGTTGTAATTTGAAATTAATTTTAACTCATTAACATTTGACAATAATTCAAATTCTCTTACCTACAATTTTTTACACATAAATGCTAAAGCTCGTTTACAGGCTCGATTAGAGGTTCGATTAAGAGTTCGCGAGCAGGCTCGCGAACATGTTCGATTAACATACGAGCCGAACACGTTCGCGAGCAAAACGAGCCGAACACCTTACTGCTCGGGTTCGGCTCGTTAAGTTAACCGAGCTCGAATTCGGGCTCGAAGCTCGGCTCGTTTGTTAACGAGTTCGAGCTCGAACGAGCTTTTACCGAATCGAGCACCGAATAAGTCCCGAGTAGCTCGGCTCGTTTGCAGCCCTAGCTGCACATGAGTATGTTGAGCCACAAAAAGAAAATACTATCTCGCAAAACACGCCCCTAAGGAAATGTGACCGTTTCAGAAGAAACGGAGAGATTATAGTAGTATTAAGCAACACAACAACTGTATAGAGCTTTGGCCATTTGTGTGTTGTAGGTATTGTTGGGTCTATATAATTATTATGCCCCTTCACCAACCTAAATTATAGCCATGCCTTGTCTATAGACTGCCCCTAATACCAACACAATCTCATTCTCTTGATAAAATCTCAATAAACTAATTTAATTTGTTCCCTTCCCCACATTTGTCACACAATTACACATTTTACCCTCAAAAAATTTTCAACATTAATAAATTTCCTAACTAGTTCTATTGTATGAAAATTGAGATTTTTAATATCGGGTGAATAACTCAAATATTCACAAATTTACCAATAATATTAATTTTGCACGCGAACCTTGAAGTTGGGGTACAAAACCTACTTTGTCTAGAATTTCGAGAGCGGGCGAACGACACTACAATAACACTATAATTATAAACCCTAACTAAGCAATGGACTATTGTTAGCACAATATATCAGACCAAATCAATAATAGTACATCAGAATTGGAGAAAAAAATGAATAAAAATCACGAAAAAATCGATTTCGGTACACGATTTTGAACAAAAGAACATTATCCATATTTTAGGATAATTTGCCTTTTTGAAATTTTATATGCATGTGGAATTAAGGGTAAAAATAGGAAATGGATAAGGAAACAATAATCTTGATCGCACTATTTCTACCACACAAAATAGGTGTAATATAATGAAGCACGAGTATCGTATCCACAGGGACTAACAAGTCGAAAACGCACACAATACCTCTACTCAAGAACTAATGTGATGTCTAGGCTTTTAAGGGTTTAATGATTGTGGTATTTATAGACTAGGCAAATAATAAAAAGACTCAATTAAATCAAATAAGGAAACAAAGTGTGCAGGAAAATAATTAGTCAAAATTAAACAACTTAAGGCACAAGCAATTAAGTAATTAAGGAAAGTGAACAATTAAGGAAAAGTGTTGATTCTAGGGAAGTCTACCTAATCAAACTTATGCAAGCAATTAATGAAGACAATTAACCACTTTAATCCAATCTAAATGTGATACATGCAAAAATAACTTACACCCCGATTAAAGCAATGCAAGAAGTCACCCAACGAGATCCTAATATTCTTTCGAATTGTAAGAATCGAATCAAGTGCAAAATAGAACAATTACCAATAATATAATCAACTAGGTTCAACTACGACACCAAATCAACTATATATGAACATATAACAATTCAATTATCAATCAAGAGAATCAAACTATTATATCATGCTTTCATGAGATCGATTATGCAATTATCCGATCAAGGCATAAACACATAATTATGCATACACAATTAATGGCCAGTTAACTATGCATGAGAATAAGCACCATGAAACATGCATCTAGATTGGAAGGCTAATTGTAAACAAGAACACTTACATAAATTCAATTAGGCATTCAATCCCTAAAATCAACTAAGGAATTTAGCTAGACATAATTAAAGCAAACATAAACACAAGAGATTGAAAGAACATAATTAAAGAGTAAGAGTAAGAAAAACTTGGAATTGAATCTTGAACACGAAGAACTTCGAAACTTGAATCTTGAATAAACTTGAAAAGCTCCAATGTTAAATACAAAACTCTAAAAACTCTAAAATAAAAGTGTGCTAGAAAATATGGTGTTTGCTAGGTTTTACAATGCTAGACTAGGAGTATATATAGGAGAAATTTACATAAGGAAAGCCTAAACCAAAAAGGAGTCTAATTAAAATAAGGAGAAAAATTCCCGGCTGGACACCTCTCGACAGACCTCTCGATCGAGAGGTCGATCGAGAGGGTATAATTTATGCTCTCGATCGATAGCTCAAACAGAAGGCACCTCTCGACACCTCTCTCGATCGAGAGGTCGATCGAGAGGCCTTCACTCGAACTCAAGTCTTGAATTTTCAGCTTCGATCTTCACGCCTTTTCTCGTCTCGGGGTTTTATCATCGATTTATCATCAATTTATGCCTGAAAACACATAAAAATACCTACAAGCATAATATTGTCCCATATACTAAAAACCATATAAAACATAGACAATACTATAAAATCGAGACACAAAATCGACTCTTTTTGGCTATGAAAACAAGGTAAATTTCACCTATATCAAATCCCCCAAACTTAAACATTGTTCGTCCCGAACAATACCAAAACATAAACAATAGACTCTAGCATTGTGAACTATATAGGCCTCAAAAACTTTTCAAAACCAATACTCATGATCATGATCAAAACTATGCATACAACCTTAGCATCAATTAACACAACCTATCCAACAAACTCGAAACATGTCAATCTATCAAAGAACACTCTCCAAACATGTGAGATTATGTATATAAGTGAACTCTCAACTCTCTCAAAGAAAAGATGTAATATAATGCACATCATGGGGTTCACTCAACATCAATGTAATGCAACATGTTTACCATAGGCTTGCCCCTAATCTCAACATCTCCACCTAATGTAATATTCACAAACTAAGATCAAAAAGGTCTTTATAAAAGCTTGTAATGTAGGGACATTGGTTAAGGTAGGGAATGTATAGGCTAAGTGACTCAAATTTCTCCAAATCATCAACCTCTTTTCAACTTCACCCAAAGTATAGAATTTACTCCATCTTCCACCATCCAACACCAACTACAAAACTCAATATCATAGATGCAACATATACAATCCAAGCTAACTATCCCCTTATGCTTATTTTCATACTTTTTTTTTTTTTTTTTTTTACTATAGAGCTCTTCTAATAAATGTTCTTTCTAATATTCGAACAAAGGCTCTAACTTTTTTTTTTTCTCTTTTTTTTTCTTTCACAACTATTTTTTTCTTCTAAGCTCATAGGGATAGCCAACTATACTTAATCAAGCATCTCAAATTCTTTTCTTTTTCTTTTCACACCACATCAAAATAATCTATTCAACTCCTTCCCACATCATCAACTAACTCCACTAAAGATACCCTTATCCATCCAAACCTCCTATCATCCAAGTTCAAGAAAGAAAGGCTCATAACAAGGCTCAAAAAGGGTAAACAAAGAAAATGAACAAGGTTAGTGTATGGGATTCATGTGGCTACGAAAGAATGGCCTAATATCATCTCCTAATTCATAAATATACTAAGGTCTTGACGGAGAAATGGGGCAAGTTCTAGAAACAATGAAGCATACATGATCACTCAATCAAGAAAATAGGCATCAACATGCACCAATAGCTCAAAACTCACGGGCTCAAACTAACTAGTTCCCGACTTCATGACATGCTTCAATTTCATCAAATAAAATCGCGTCGCTTCGCCAAGGTTCCATGCATAATAAAGATCATGAATTTTCTCCAAAAATCAATCACAAATTTTCTATCATTGGCCAAATTCACAATACTATCGTCACATGCTTACTTGACTCAATTTAAACCTAAGACTCAAAACAATAAAAGACTCTAACATACCCCAAAATAATACTAACAAATAAAAGACTCTCAAAACAAGAAAACAATAAAAGTAATTAACTTAGACACTCTTTCCCTCCCCCAAACTTATTTCAAAGCATAGCAACGAAATAAGTTTAAAGAAAAGAAGTAGGCTAAGTTAAAAACTGACCTCATTGAAATGGCGGTGGGAAGGGAGGGTTGTCGGGGTTATTGGGATCGAATCGTTGATGGCTCTCCGGGTAGTGAGGATAGAAATAGTGCATCTCATGCACCATCCTATTATAATTCTCCAAGTATGCTCGTTCATCCTCACGCCTCTTCGCCTCCTCTTCTCGAAATCTCCTCTCATTCTCAATGTAGGCGTCGAGAGTATCAAAACGACTTCCAATAAATGTGCGAAGATCCCCCACCTCGGTTCTCAACGTGTGTACCTCTTCGCGAACTCCTCTTACTTGGGATTCAACAAACTCCCTACTATCCCAATGATAGTTGTCCATTGCTTCCATTGACTCCGTGTGCCAATCCCGCATCGTAGAGAAATCCGGAGCTCTCATATGAAAACCGGGCTGTGGAACACCCTCGTATCCTTGCTCAAAAGCATCTTCCCCTTGATCAAATCCCCTCTCGTATTGCTCAGCCTCGTCTCCATCTTCGTCCTCCTCATCATCATCACCACCTTCGTCGGGTTTTGGACCTCCCTCAGCCCACATAAGCTCCTTGTGTTGAGGAGAATCCATCTTTCCGTTCCCTCTCCGCAACTTATCGTTCCCGATCACCTCCGTCAAATAACTGTTCGGAAGCGGAAAGAGATAAATGCCACTCATCCCATGCAACTTGAAGAACCACCCGGACGTGTCATACGAGATCATCCTTGCAAGCTCCAACGTCCGTCTATCTACAAAGATGGACGTAGATACGGGCTGCTCTCCAATTGGAATGTTGAAGTGTTGGGCAATGGGAGTGACGAAAGCTCCTATCCCGATCTTTTGCCCCCCGAACAAGTATGCTTGGCTCTCCATATGATCAACGAGATAAAGGGCTGCATTTTGTGAGTGGCCTCGATATGAGGTCCAAATAAGATGAGCGTCGGTGGCAAGGAAGGTGCCAGAGTCATGACGGGAGTGAATGGTGCACGAGATCAGCCTATGGTAGTAGCGAATCGTGGGATTCCGAATTGAGGTGGCCTTTGCTTTCGCCGGGTTGTAGGATCTCGTCCTTTCCTCCTCAAAATCCACGAATTGTGCCCACAAATCTTGCAAATCCGGATGATTGTTGCCAATATATTCACCACGCTTGTTTCCTCCGATGATATCGTTAAGTTGATCCATATCCAGCTCTCTCGGTTGACCACCGAGTTGGAAACGAATGACATGGGGCACTTGGTTGACTCGCTCCACTACCAACGTTGAGAGGAACTCCACCGTGAGAATGTGGTAGGTGAAGTGATTCCCTTGAAATATGTTGGTGAAGCCTCCTCGTTGCATCAATTGGGTTACCTCATTAGCTATCCCCATCGCTGCCACCGTCTCTTGATGTAGGAAACGACAGTGCTTGTGCTTGAGTTGCACAAGGTGGGACCATCTCCTCTTTGACTCCGCCGTTGTGAGCTTGAGTTTGAACGCCTTGGGCTCCAAACTTGAGGGCATCGACCTCGCCGGCGGTATTCTAGTCTCCGGGATAGTCCTGTCATTCTTCCATGTCTCCTTTCCCTTGCTCGAAGAGGTGACCTTTTCTTTTCCTTTGCCTTTGCCCGACGAGGTTGAAGCGACATTCTTGCCCTTGTCTCGTGCCATTTTTTAGTACCTTTTGACGAATCAAAGAAAGAAATCGAGAGTATTTGTGTGTGTTAGAGAGAATTTGTGAGTTATGAGAGTATGGTATGTGAGTTGTGTGCAAAAGGTATATTTAAAGGAGTAGATAAACCTGGTCAAAGTCGGAATGTGCGCCATCAACGACCCTCTCGATCGACCTCTCGATCGAGAGAGGTATCGAGAGGTGCGTACTGGAATCTGAAATTTGACCTCTCGATCGACCTCTCGATCGAGAGACCTGTCGAGAGGTCCTGCACTGTTCGTTCTGACTCCCCTCTCGATCGAAAACACGGGGGTCTCGATCGAGAGGCTTCACGTGACACACCTGGGATTTCAAAAATTCAAAACCTCTCGAACGACCTCTCGATCGAGAGAGGTGTCGAGAGACCCCTACTGTATGCCAAAATTTCACCTCTCGAACGACCTCTCGATCGAGAGAGGTGTCGAGAGGTCCTGCTCGATTTTGTTTTCTACACAACTTTTAACATTCGTTAGTATATTAAGGGGTTCGACTCTAAAATACGAAATTTGACTCAAAACTACGAAAAATAAACTACCTAAGACTCTAAAACGTAACACGAAACAAAATAAAAAACGGGATACGAATATTGGGTTACCTCCCAACAAGTGCTACGTTTTACGTCTTTAGCCCGACGATACCTCCTTTCTACTTTGGGTCATCGAGGTGAATGGCCGCTTTCTTAGGGAATAGAGGCATCGGCTTGAAGTAGTGCTTGAGGCGATGTCCATTCACTACGAATTTCTCACCGTCGTTCTTCAACACCTCAAATGCACCATTCTTCAAGTCCTTGTAAATGACGTACGGCCCCGACCACTTACTTTGCAATTTTCCTGGAAACAAACGAAGTCGAGAATTAAAAACAAGAACATCATCACCAATTTCGAACTTACGCTTTTTGATGCTCAAGTCGTGGAATCTTGCAGCTCGTTCCTTGTAGATCCTCGAATTTTCGAATGCTTCGTTTCTCCATTCATCAAGCTCCAACAGGTCGTCACATCTTTGGCCCATGGCTTCCTTGAACTCGAAGTTAATCCTTCTCGTCGCCCAATAAGCTTTATGCTCCAACTCCATTGGTAAGTGGCAAGACTTGCCAAATAGCAATTGATATGGCGATCTCCCAATTGGCGTCTTGAAAGCCGTCCTATAGGCCCAAAGTGCGTCATCCAAGTACTTCGCCCACTCCTTTTTGTTGGTGACGGTCTTCTCCAAGATTTGCTTGATCTCTCGATTAGCTAACTCGGCTTGACCGTTTGCTTGAGGGTGGTAGGGCGATGTAACTTTGTGCTTGACTCCGTATTTTGCAAGAAGCGATCCTAACCAACGATTGTTGAAGTGGCTCCCCCCATCACTAAGCAAAGCCCTCGGAGTTCCATACCGAGTCAAAATATGTCGCTGGAGGAATTTGATCACCACCTTCGAATCGTTGGTTGTAGTCGGAATGGCCTCGACCCATCTAGAAACATACTCCACCGCAAGTAGAATGTAGGAGAACCCTTGAGACTTGGGAAAAGGACCCATGAAATCAATCCCCCAAACATCGAAGAGCTCCACTTCCATGATAGTTCGTTGCGGCATCTCGTCCCTCTTCGTGATATTCCCCATCCTTTGGCATCGATCACATGACTTGATGAACTCATGGCAATCCTTGTAGATCGACGGCCAATAGAATCCACTATGAAAGATCTTGAGGGCGGTCCGATTCGCTGCAAAGTGTCCCCCATTCGGAGCGCTATGGCAATCTTCGATGATCTTCTTCCATTCCGATTGTCGAACACATCGCCTTATGACTCCATCGGCACACCTCCTATACAAGTATGGATCATCCCAATAATAGAACTTACAATCGTGGAGGAACTTCTTCTTTTGGTGAGACGATAGATCCTTGGGCACATGATGGATCACCAAATAATTGACGATGTCGGCGAACCAAGGTATCAAATCGTCCATCTGAAAAATTTGCTCATCGGGGAAGCTCTCCTTGATTGCAATTTTCGAATCCTCTCCTTCCACGGGCTGCTCGAGTCTCGAGAGATGATCGGCCACCACGTTCTCGCATCCTTTCCTATCCTTGATCTCCATGTCGAACTCTTGAAGAAGCAAAATCCAGCGAACTAACCTTGGCTTCGAGTCCTTCTTGTTGAATAGATAGCGAATGGCGGCATGGTCGGTGTGCACAATCGTGTGAGATCCCACCAAATAAGGTCTAAACTTATCGAAAGCGTAGACCACAGCAAGTAACTCCTTCTCCGTGGTGGTGTAATTCCTTTGAGCCGAGTCCAACGTCTTACTAGCATAGTAGATCACTCGAAAAAGCTTATCCCTCTTCTGTCCCAAAACAGCTCCTACCGCCCAATCGCTTGCATCGCACATGAGCTCGAACGGGGCACTCCAATCCGGTGACACCAAGACGGGAGTAGAGATAAGCGCCTTCTTCAATGTCTCGAAGGCTTCCAAGCACTCATCATCGAACACGAACTTGACGTCTTTCTCGAGCAATCCACACAACGGCTTCGTGATCCTTGAGAAATCCTTGATAAATCTCCTATAGAAGCCGGCATGTCCTAAGAAACTTCTCACCGATTTGACATTGGTTGGCGGTGGCAACTTCTCGATGGCTACCACTTTGGCTCGATCCACCTCCAATCCATATGAAGACACCTTGTGACCTAGTACAACTCCTTCTTGAACCATGAAGTGGCACTTCTCCCAATTGAGAACGAGGTTCGTCTCTTCGCATCTTTGAAGCACCGTGGCGAGATTCTCCAAACATTGGTCAAAAGAGGGACCAAAGACTGAAAAATCATCCATAAACACCTCCATGATATTCTCGATCAATCCGTGGAAGATGGCCATCATGCACCGTTGGAAAGTGGCCGGTGCATTGCATAATCCGAACGGCATCCTCCGATAAGCGAAAACACCATATGGGCATGTAAATGCCGTCTTGTGTTGGTCCTCCGGAGCGATGGCGATTTGATTGTAGCCGGAGTATCCGTCGAGGAAGCAATAATACTCATGGCCGGCTAGACGATCGAGCATTTGATCTACGAACGGGAGGGGAAAGTGATCCTTCCTTGTTGCTGCGTTGAGAAGACGATAATCAATGCACACTCGCCATCCCGTGACGAGCCTTGTCGCGATCAGCTCTCCTTTCTCGTCGTTGATGACCGTCATGCCTCCTTTCTTTGACACCACTTGAGTAGGGCTCACCCACTCACTATCCGAAATAGCATAGATCATGCCGGCATCAAGCAACTTCAGCACCTCCTTCCTCACAACTTCTTGCATGGCTGGGTTTAATCGCCTTTGGGGTTGGACTCTTGGGCGATGGCCTTCCTCGAGCAAGATCCTATGCATGCAAATCGTAGGACTTATACCTTTGATGTCGGCAATCGTCCATCCAATTGCAGATTTGTGCTTCCTTAGCACCCTCAATAGCTTGTCCGTGTTTGCCTCCGTGAGATGAGAAGATACGATCACCGGGTACGTCTCTTCTTCTCCTAAGAACTTGTACTTGAGGTGCTCGGGTAATGGCTTCAATTCCACCTTAGGGGCTGCATCCCTCTTCTCTTCTTCTTCGAAAAATCCATCGTCCACCTTCTTGTTGATGTCAAGATATGAAACCTCCTTGTGGTGACTCGATGGTTGATTAGCCTCCAACTGATTGAGATACTCGAGAATCTCGTCGCAAGCTTCATCCAACTCCTCGTAGGCATAGAGAGAATTCGAAATACAATGGTTAAGTGCCTCCTCCGAAGTAGGTGGTGTCAATGTCTCGATGGAGAAGATATCCTCACGTTGATCGTCGGGTCTCTTCATAGCTTCATAGATAGAAATTTTCAGTTCCTCCCCGTTGACTCGAAATGTGAGGTCTCCATCTTGAACATCGATCAATGCTCTCCCCGTCGCTAAGAATGGCCGTCCCAAGATCAACGGTTGATTTGTGTCCTCGGGCATGTCCAAGACTACGAAATCTGCCGGAAAGACGAGGTTGTGCACTTGAACGAGAACGTCCTCCACTATCCCCCTTGGATATGAAACTGATCGGTCCGCCATAAGTAGAGAGATGGTGGTTGGCTTCATCTTCCCGATCTTGAGCCGGTTGAAAATAGGGAGAGGCATCAAATTTATGCTAGCACCTAGATCGCATAGCACGTTTTGGAAGATTTGATCACCAATTTTGCACGACAACGTGAATCTCCCGGGATCCTTTTGCTTCAATGGTAGCTTCCGTTGGATCACCGCGCTGCACTCCTCCGTGAGATTGATCGTCTCGAACTTCCCCCACTTCTTCTTCCCCGAAACCGCATCCTTGATGAACTTCATGTGGTTGGGCATGTCTCGGAGAGCATCGAGAAGTGGTATGTTGATGTTGACCTTTTGTAGTATCTCCATGAAGCGTTGATACTTCTCGTCTTGCTTCGTCTTGGTCAATCGTTGCGGGAAGGGGGCCTTCGGAGTGTAAGTCGGGATTTGGTACGGCTGCTGGGCCTCTCGACCGACCTCTCGATCGAGAGAGGTGTCGAGAGGTCCCTTCTGACTTCGGGTTTTGACCTCTCGATCGACCTCTCGATCGAGAGAGGTATCGAGAGGCTCCATTTGAATCTCCTCGTCGTAGACCTCTCGATCCTCCTCTCGATCGAGAGGGGTGTCGAGAGGTGGTTGCTGACTTCCAGTATGGACCTCTCGATCGACCTCTCGATCGAGAGAGGTGTCGAGAGGCCCTCGCCTCGGCTCTTGGATCCTCGTTTCCTTGAGCACTACGTTCTTGAAGTTCCCGACTCCTTTCTTCTCAGCTTCCAAGGATGGATTTGTGTATGTAGTGCCGCTCCGAAGCTCAATAGCATGAATGTGATGGTTGTTCTTCGGGTTTTGCTCCGTGTTACTTGGGAATTGGCCGGGCTTATGGACTCCTCCTTGAGCGTTGGCTATTTGACTCATTTGCGTCTCCAACATTTGCATTTGTTTGGTCAACGCATTGATGCTACTTGCCAAGTTGTTGGTTGATGTACTTTGAGTGAGCTCCAACGTCCTCAACTTTGCATCTTGTTGTGTCATCCTCATCTCCGATTGAGCCATATATTGACGAATTAAATCGTCGGTGGACATCTCCTTCTTGGGCTCTTGGATGACTCCGTTCTCAACATGGAAGCCGGGAGGTGGTTGCAATGCGTTGCTTGGATTGGCATAGGAGAAGTTCGGATGATTTCTGTTGTTGGGAACATATGGTTTCTTGTACCCTCCTTGGTAGTTCGAACCTCCTTGTCCTCCTTGCCCTCCTTGCCACTTGTTTCCTTGATTCGGTTGCCACTTGCCCCCTTGTTGCACAAAATTGGCATCTTCCTCTTCGGTTGGGTTTGCTTGATCGTCCGTGATAGCATCGCACCGAAGTACTCCTTTCTTGATAGAATCCAACTCATTTGCTGTTTTTGTATACTTCTCCATCAAGTCCTCATAAGCATCGATCCCAATGTTGGCAACTCTCCTTCTTCCAAGCCGTCGATCGGTAGCCTCTTCATAGCTCGAATTTACGGTCAGCTCAATAATCTCCATAGCCACTTCATACTCATTGTTCAAGAATCCTCCCTTCGAAGCGTAATCGAGCTCCTTCCTACACAACTTGTTCAAACCACGATAGAAGCACGTGATTTGATCCTCCTTACTAATCCCATGATTCGGGCATGCTCGAAGTAACTTCTTGAATCTCCCCCACGCCTCATAAAAGTGCTCATTCTCATATTGTTGAAATTGGTTGATCTCATTGATAAGCTTTTGAGCCCTCGAAGGTGGGAAGAACTTGTTGAGAAACTTTGTGCACATCTCAGCCCAAGTAGTGACCTCCTTCTTGTCCAATCCATCCAACCACTCTCTTGCATCGTCCTTGAGAGACCACACGAAGAGACTAAGCTTGAGGTAGTCCGAAGATACTCCATTGGCTTTGTATGTAGCACATATGTCCAGAAATTGCTTCAAGTGCGCGTTGGGATCCTCCGCCGGTGATCCTCCGTATTGATTGTTTTGCACCATGTTGATGAGGGACGTCTTGAACTCGTAGTTGTTAGCTTCCGTGGTCCCCCATCCTCCTTGCTGAAATTGGTCCACGACCGGTTTGAACCGATCGTTCAAAGTCCTCCTCACTTGATCCGCCATCGAATCGAAACTCCTTGGTGAATCGGGTGGTGAAGATTGGGGTGTATCGATCTTGTTTGCCTCCTTCTCTCGCCTCAACGCCCTTAGAGAGCGCTCTAACTCCAAGTCTATCGGAATAGGTTGTATCCCTTTAGACCTTGTGGTCATGCACTACCTAAAACCAAAGAAGAGAAAAGAAAAACGTGAGATCAATAAACCGAAAACAGAAAATAAAAGTGCCTAAATCACCTATTAATTCTATTTCAAAATATGTGTATGAAATCTAATCAATCCCCGGCAACGGCGCCAAAATTTGATCGCACTATTTCTACCACACAAAATAGGTGTAATATAATGAAGCACGAGTATCGTATCCACAGGGACTGATAAACCGAAAACGCACACAATACCTCTACTCAAGAACTAATGTGATGTCTAGGCTTTTAAGGGTTTAATGATTGTGGTATTTATAGACTAGGCAAATAATAAAAAGACTCAATTAAATCAAATAAGGAAACAAAGTGTGCAGGAAAATAATTAGTCAAAATTAAACAACTTAAGGCACAAGCAATTAAGTAATTAAGGAAAGTGAACAATTAAGGAAAAGTGTTGATTCTAGGGAAGTCTACCTAATCAAACTTATGCAAGCAATTAATGAAGACAATTAACCACTTTAATCAAGGCACAAGCAATTAAGTAATTAAGGAAAGTGAACAATTAAGGAAAAGTGTTGATTCTAGGGAAGTCTACCTAATCAAACTTATGCAAGCAATTAATGAAGACAATTAACCACTTGAATCCAATCTAAATGTGATACATGCAAAAATAACTTACACCCCGATTAAAGCAATGCAAGAAGTCACCCAACGAGATCCTAATATTCTTTCGAATTGTAAGAATCGAATCAAGTGCAAAATAGAACAATTACCAATAATATAATCAACTAGGTTCAACTACGACACCAAATCAACTATATATGAACATATAACAATTCAATTATCAATCAAGAGAATCAAACTATTATATCATGCTTTCATGAGATCGATTATGCAATTATCCGATCAAGGCATAAACACATAATTATGCATACACAATTAATGGCCAGTTAACTATGCATGAGAATAAGCACCATGAAACATGCATCTAGATTGGAAGGCTAATTGTAAACAAAAACACTTACATAAATTCAATTAGGCATTCAATCCCTAAAATCAACTAAGGAATTTAGCTAGACATAATTAAAGCAAACATAAACACAAGAGATTGAAAGAACATAATTAAAGAGTAAGAGTAAGAAAAACTTGGAATTGAATCTTGAACACGAAGAACTTCGAAACTTGAATCTTGAATAAACTTGAAAAGCTCCAATGTTAAATACAAAACTCTAAAAACTCTAAAATAAAAGTGTGCTAGAAAATATGGTGTTTGCTAGGTTTTACAATGCTAGACTAGGAGTATATATAGGAGAAATTTACATAAGGAAAGCCTAAACCAAAAAGGAGTCTAATTAAAATAAGGAGAAAAATTCCCGGCTGGACACCTCTCGACAGACCTCTCGATCGAGAGGTCGATCGAGAGGGTATAATTTCTGCTCTCGATCGATAGCTCAAACAGAAGGCACCTCTCGACACCTCTCTCGATCGAGAGGTCGATCGAGAGCCCTTCACTCGAACTCAAGTCTTGAATTTTCAGCTTCGATCTTCACGCCTTTTCTCGTCTCGGGGTTTTATCATCGATTTATCATCAATTTATGCCTGAAAACACATAATAATACCTACAAGCATAATATTGTCCCATATACTAAAAACCATATAAAACATAGACAATACTATAAAATCGAGACACAAAATCGACTCTTTTTGGCTATGAAAACAAGGTAAATTTCACCTATATCAATCTTGTTTGTTTTTTTTTTTTAAATTTATTTTCACAAAAATTGTAATTATTTTATAAAAAAATCAATAACTAAATAGTAATGCATTTAATTTATTTCAACTACCAAATCTGATTTTGATTGTCTTCATTAATTCAAAAGAGTAGATAGTAGTAATAAATGTGTCAAAAATTGTGTTGAATACAACAATAGCAACAACAACATTTCATACGAACTCACCAAAAATTAGAGAGAGGGAGAGATAGATTTTTTTTGCAAAAAATTCTATTTTTCGTATATTAATTTCTGGGGAATCGAGGGACTATTTTCGGCCGTGAAATTGGAAATATTGAAGGTTTTTCCGACTAATATTAAGGTACGATCGTAATTTCATTTCGTTTCGCATATTTTCGAGGATTTTTTTGCTCAAAAAAAATAAAAAATTGAAATTGTTCTTCGTGGCACTGTTGAGACCATAGTGACACTGTTGGATCATAGTGGCACGGTTGGGCAAACCATGCCCAAAATTTTGTATTTTTTTAAAAAAAATACGGTAGAGGCACGGTTGATTTGGGATTTCAACCGTGTGGCACGGTTGAAATCCCAAATCAACCGTGCCATATATAATTAATTTTTTTTTTAATTTTTTAATGATGCACGGTTAATTTGAGATTTCAACCGTGTCACACGGTTGAAATCTCAAATTAACCGTGCCTTTACCGAAAATCTAACAATTTTTTTTTTTTTTGTGTTTTTTCAGGATGTCGTATCAGAGAATCATCGTGCATCACAGTGGGCATTGGGAGAGGACCTCGTACGTGGGAGGTGATAGTTTCCTCGTGCACTTCCCCATATTAGGAATTACACGTGATAAGGTGCTTAGGGAGATCCGTGATCAATTGGGCTCCGAATCGGAGTACATGTTGTACTACTTGACGGACCTAACCGATCACGAGAGGATGAAGGTTGTTCTGAAGAACGACACGGATTTGCTTAGGCTTATGGTGGAGCAGAACGATTCGCCAACCGTGTATGTGATCGAGACGACACAGAACATCAACTTTCGCACTCCTACGACACAACAATCCACGGTATTTCAGAACTTGAATGTTGGAGGTCCTAGTCATCAAGAATCAGAATCTTCGGATGAGGAGATGGGGGATGAGGAGGCGGGGGATGAGGAGGCGAGGGCTGAGGAGGAGAGAAATGAGAGGGCTGAAGAGGCGATTGATGAACAACAGAGGGCCGACTTGTTTGAGTCGTTAAATACGGAGTTTAGAGCATGGATTCAGGAGCCGGGGCGTGTTGATAGGATCATCGGGCACCGAAGCATACATTCAGATAATCAAGACGGAAGATCCGATGATACTCGTGCAACTCACGAAGCTATACGAAATTGGCTGATTCCGTATGTCGACCTAGATACGGCATTGCCTCTAGGCTTTATCGAGCCAGATTACAGCCCCTCACTTGGACAATTGCGTGTGGGTGGCCTCTTCAAGGAGAAAGATGACTTGCAAATAGCCGTGGGCCTATATCACATGGAGAACCGACTAGAGTATACCACCGAACGTTCATGCACAAAGCAATTGAACTTTGTGTGCACCCAGGATGATTGTGCATATTTGCTGCGTGCACGACAGAAGGGCGAGATATGGAGGGTTAGGAAATATGAACCCAACCATACGTGTCAAGTGGTTATAGATGGAAACAAACCGCGACAGATTTGTGCCAAGGTTTTAGGAGCTTTCTTTGCACG
Source organism: Thymus mandschuricus (assembly GCA_029379335.1). Classification (NCBI taxonomy): domain Eukaryota; kingdom Viridiplantae; phylum Streptophyta; class Magnoliopsida; order Lamiales; family Lamiaceae; genus Thymus; species Thymus mandschuricus. Next base: position 35,469,123 of record CM057075.1, on the reverse strand, counting down.
TAGACTGGTCTTCGAGGGATCCGTGTTGAAGCCGAATGAGATGATGAACGAGCTACAAACTCAGTACGGCATTGAGATAGGCTACAGCTTTGCACTGCGCGCGAGAAACGTAGCGATCGAGAGCATGTACGGAAGTTACGAAAAGTCGTATCAGAGGCTACCGTCTTACCTCTACCTGCTGAAGGAGAGAAACCCGGGAAGTGTGTACGATATGGTGACATCGCATGCTGACGATCGACTAGTGTACATGTTTCTTGCCCTTGGACAGTCCATCGAAGCCTTTCAAAGTGACTTGCTCCGTCACGTGATTGTTGTTGACGGGACACATCTGAAAGGAAAGAACAACGGGACACTCTTTGTAGCTGTGACTAAAGACGGGAATGAGCAGATGTTTCCTCTTGCAATAGGATTAGGTCTTAAGGAGAACGATGAATCATGGACATGGTTTTTGTCGAAGGTGAAGAGTTGTTTCGGGACGCCGGACGATCTATCGATCGTTTCTGATCAACACGTGAGTATCATCAATGCTGTGAACGCCGTTTTCCCTAACCGAGCACACGGCCTTTGCTTCTACCACATCACGAAGAATCTGAAATCGTTCGGGCAACATGCCTTGGGAATTTTCAAAGAGGCGGCCTACGCAAATCAAGATTCAACGTTCGATGAAAACTTCTATGCCTTGAGATGCTTCGGCCGTGAAGGAGGCGGAATTTATAGAAGGTTGTGTGATATCGGCCCTCCGAAGTGGGCGAAGTCAAAGTGTCCCGTCCCACGCACGAGTTTCATGACTTCTAATCCGGCCGAGACAATGAATGCGCGGCTACTGTGGGCTCGTCGGCTGCCGATATGCTCGATGCTTGAGATGTATCGCACAATCGTAGAAAAGTGGTTTGACCAACACCGTCAAAGTGCCATTTCTCGAGAGCACGATCTCACTCCGAAGGCGTACGAGAAGATGTCAGCAGCCCATGAATGGGGACGTCGCTACCCGTGTAGGACGACAGCGACTCCCAATTTGTATAGGGTAGAAGGTGAGAACGGCAATTACCTCGTGGACCTTCAAAACTCGACGTGCTCGTGCCGTGAGTTTGACTTGGACTTGATGCCTTGTCGATACGCCCACGAGGCTCTAAGGTACGACATATTCTTATGTGAGTTATATATAGACGAGATTGAATGGTACGACTGATTTATTTATTCATGCTCAATCAGGTATTCAGGTGGACGAGCAAGTGATTACGTGAGTCACTATTTCAAACAGTCTACCTTGGTAGCCACCTATACCCCAACCATCGAACCCGTCCCTCATCCGGAGTCGTGGGACGTGCCCGACTACGTGACCTCATGCGTTGTGCGTCCACCTCTAGTACCTAAGTAAGCCGGACGTCCAAGGGAGTCACGTGCAAGAGTCGTAGGAGAAGAAGGAACGTCAACATCGACGGCTCGACAAAGGTGCACTCGATGCGGACAAGCTGGGCACAACAGGAGAGTGTGTAGAGCTCCAATTCCGATTGGCGGTGTCGACTTGAATGTACCGCCCCAAGATGCGGAGCCTGGTAGAAGAAGGAAGAAAAAATGTAGCATATGTCAAAGCCAGGAACACACGAAACCTCGATGCCCCTTGCGAGTGGTAGAATAAATTTTCGATTATTTTTATTTCGATAGATTGAATCTCATGTTTGGATTGAATTGAATGTTTGGATTGGAATGGATTTCAAATGTCGATTGAATGTTGTACTAGGTATGGGAAATAAAATTGGCATGGTTGATTGTGGGAATTATCACGGCACTGTAGAACTAACAAGTAGACGAGAAGGTTGGCGGCCTTCAAGTATTGCTCGGGCGTGCCTAGCCTTCGATCTTCATTCAAGAAGTCAGCCCTCAATTGGTTCGTCTTGAACTTCTTCTTCGAGCGTCCGTACTTCGTGTGGTACAGGCTCGACAACGGTATAATATGGTTTCGACCGTAGGGGTCGAAAGCGGAAGGCCCGAACTTTAATCCGGTCACAATGGCCCATTCTCGAGGGCTGCAGATTATTTCACGCCCCCCAATCGAAAACCACCTCTCGTGCTCCGGGATCGACGAATCTTTCAACTCCCGGGCTAGAAACTCGTGTGTGGCACTGATTGCCACATCTCTCCTATTGAGCTCCATGATGTAACGGAAGGGGCTCTCCTCTAGAAATCGATCGAGGAGTGGCTGTCCCCCGACTCTGATCAAAACATCGGGGATATCTCGAAGAATTTTTTCCCGTGTGTATAAAAGTACTTTGCCGGCATATCCTTGCATTCGAGGTCTCATCCACTGAAACCTAGGCTGAAAATAATACAAACAAAACATATAGTTATAACAAAAAAAAATGAAAAACAAATCAAAAAAAAAAAAAAAATTTGTCACGGTAAAGGCACGGTTGAATTGCCGTGCCACACGGTTGAATTGGAAATTCAACCGTGCCTGGTCAACATTTAGGCACGGTCAACGCGAAAGACACGGTTAATTTCAAAAATTGACCGTGTTCACACGGTCGATTTTTGAAATTAACCGTGCCCAAGAACAAATTCGCCGTTTTTTTTTTTTTTTTTCCTCAAATTAAACACCCAATGCATATATCATATATTTCAACCTAACTGAACAACCTAAATGCAATACATTACACAAAAAATCGAGAAAGAAAAAGCCTCACCGGCGGTGGAGGAGTAACCCATTGCGGTGCGTCGGACTCCGACTCATTCTCCGAGTGACTCATTCCGGTACGGTAGACGACGGCAACGACGGAGGTGCGGTGCGGCGGGCAGCGACGGCAACGACGGAGGTGCGGGCGACGGCGGTGGCTGCTGTAGGAGAAGTCGGAATTTTTTTTTTGTGTGAAAGAGGGAGTCCGATGTGGAGGGAAGAGAGAAAGGTGGTTGGTAAAATTAAATTTTGCATTAATGTGGCCCACCAAATCTTAATTTTTGTATTATTCTGAATATTCTTTATTACTTATTCCTTTTCTTTTTTTTTAAAGTTTGTCAATGATGAGGTGGACACACTTTTTAAGGGTATGTATGTATTTTTACCCAAAAGTGACTATAAAACTCACACTTTTAAACTTGTGGCTATATAAGTTATAGTTATAGTCAAAGTGGCTATTTTTATACATTGAGACTCAATAAAATGTATATTCACACTATATAATAGTACTATAATGCATTGTACTACTACATATTTGAATTAAGATAGAAAACGTGTTACTACGAAAGTTATGGCGAAATCTGCACTTTTCATCACATTTTCTGTTCAACATTTTGGTCCAATAATATTCCGTATAAACGTTATCATATTTATCGTGGACAAACTTAATATACCCATTTGATATGGTCGTGCCGTGTGGATTATTTCATCACTTACTAGTTACTATTAATTTTTACAATAGTGTTTTAAGTATATGGGTTTTTTTAATCAGAGTTTTTAACAATGATTCTGGATCGTATAGACATTGGCGAGCCAATAATTTCAAATAGGATAGGCTTGAGTGAGAATTGCTCATTTTTTTTTTCTCGTAATTAGCATGAGTTGATGATAATATATATATATATATATATATATATATATATATATATATATATATATATATATATATTGATAAAAATTGAAAATACAAGAGCTAACAAAAATAAATTAAATTAGGGTAGGTTTAACGTTTAAGCCCACTGTCCTTTGAACGTGGCTCTGCTGTTGTGTATAGTACTTCCTCGATAAATTTAGAGTACGTACAAGTAACATACACTTTAGACTCTTATGCTACATGAGAAATCAACTCCACACACGGTTGAGATTTTCACTTCATACAAAGGTGAAAAGGCTAGCTAGCTAACATTACATACCACACGTCAGTAATGGGAATCGAACCTAATACTATATCACACCATTGACACCAAAGAAAGTCTAAGATAAGTATTCATTCAACATAAGTAACACTGGCCGCACTGGTAATTATTTGGATGAGCAATCTCGGTAGTGATAATCGAACCTCCGTACCCTAAAAAAGGGCATCCAAGATTATTACTCATCCAAAATTTCACCCTTATCGCACCAACGGCGAAGGGAGGGGAGTAATTGGGGGTGCAGCTGCACCCAACGTCGCTATCTACCGAACCACCATTGTACAATAAAACACCATTAAGTGACATCAAATTTGCACCCCAAAATAAAAATCCTGGCTCCGTCACACTATACATTGAACTATCACAATGCGCAAAGAAGCAATTAATTTACATGCATTGTATGAGTCGATTATTCAAAATTCTTTTCTCCAAATACCAATATAAATTGATGAATTTGAAGGGAAAAGAAAAAGTGAAGCCTTTGACTTGTTTATCCCTTTTATAGAAAAGGTACAACTGAAAATTAATTTCGTACACTGAATCTAAATTATTGTTGCAAATTGAGTACGTTCAAATTCTCAAATGCATGCATATAGAAAAAGCAAGCAGTTATTCTCAAATGGCTGCACAAAAAAGGGTGGCTTAAAATTGGGGGAAATTCCAAAAATATTTAAAAAGTCAGCGAGTAGACGCCGTTGACCGACGTTAATCTTAATCCACCTAAATAAAATAATGATTAAATTGTAAATAATAAGCTCATGTTTATTTCATTTTTGAAAATGACTTTAAGGAATTTAAGCATTATATAAAAAAATAATTATTTATATATGAAATTTTAAAATATGTTCGTAGATACTTTGAAGAGGCGACAAACATCGACAACCCTATTACTAGTGTTAAGTCAGCGCATGCATATGATGAATGTATTAGTACATCCTGCACTCTTTAAAGTTTGCTCTAGGCTGACAAACATTGACAACCCGTTCCATCCTTCTCGATGCCTCCGTTGTGGTCTTAGTGTCGATAGAGATCTATGCTCGGCTCTGTAATAGAGCCGAGCTTTCTTTCGACTCCTATTTCTTCTCTCCTTTATCGTTTCTTCTCCTAGCTATTCATGTTAAATAAAGAGATTATTATTTTGTTTGAGTGGAAGTTTTATACTCCATTATAATGTTTAGAAAACAAGATTTGAAGTTGAACAGATTGATTGAACCCAATGTTTTAAAAATCAAACCGGAGGCTGAACAGGCAAAGCCTCCGATTCTTGGTGTTTTCGACTGGACTATGATTGAACCGGCTGAAAATAAGAAAAACTAAGAAAAACAACCAACCGAAAACATGATAGGTTCATGGTTTAACCAATTTAACTATTGGTTCGGTTCGATTTATAAAACACTGATCGACCGACATGAAGATCTAAATTTTAGAATGAAAATATTTCAAATCCTCCAATGTTTCACCTAATAATCAGATTTTCAGAGGAAATAAATATGCATAACATGCTATTATATCACCACACAATTAACATTAACAATAAGGTTACATATCATATAATTTCTCATTAAAAATCCATAAGTTATTATATACTCCAAATTAGGAGAAGAAAAAAAGAAAGAAATTAACATGAAATCATAACACAAAGTTTTCCCACATTAACTGGAAAAATAAGTAAATTTTCCAGAATCCTTCACCAGAAACAGTTTCCAAAAATCTCAGAATCTTCATCATCAATGTCAGAACTACAGCCATTTTCATTCCTGCAAAAGAATATCGACATCAAGTACGTATGCACGAAGATTGAACAACGATGTCCGAGCAGTGGCATTGCAGGAAACGGAATCTAATTCGAACGATTAGACTAAAGATACAATGAAGATCAAGGGTTTTTATGAATTAGTGAATGGAGTGTTGTTAAGGCAGATAGAGGTGTAATGCATATAATTTTCGATATTAAGCTCTCGTTTCCCAACTTAGCGATTAGGCCAGATATATTTAAGAATCGATTAACAAGAACAGCATGCCATCAAATCCAAGAGAAGAAGGAAAAGAAATATACCTCATCATCATCTTCGCCTCCATCTTCCTTCTTCTTCTTGAGACGAGTTTCACCACTCTCTTTCGTAATAGGTAGGTTCATAGCCCCAAAAGGCGTGTCTACGTTGATATTTCCTTTAATACTATACCCAGTCCCCTTCCCTCGGATCATATCCCAGAGAGCAGAGCCGCAGTCCTTCGGCCTAAAGGTGATAGGGACTTCAACTAAGCTGAACCCTTGCTTCTCAATTGTAGAAGATTCCTTGAGGTCAGCGCTCCCGATGCTGACATCACACAGCCAAACCTCGAGGTCGATGTCTTTGAGGCATAGATCGAAGTCATTCTTGTTTCCCAACTTCAAATGAAGAGTGGCCACAGTTTCTTCAAAGGAGAACTTGTCGAAATCAATATTGTCAAGATCAACTTCTGGTTTGTACGGAATCGGAATCTCTCCTGTCTTCTCGAGGGGGAAAGTAAGCCTACCAAACACAGGCACGTCCACAATGAAGTCGACCTTAACTTTGTAAGGAATTATCATCCCGGGATGAATATCATCGTAGGTGTTCTTGATATCATCATAGATAAGAATAATCGGTATCTTAACAGTTTCAGAACCATGTGCGTGTATTGTACCAGCATCGGGAATCAAACCAGAGACGAGCTTCCTTCCATCGCTCTCGATCAGATAGTTTATGTCGACAAGAGGGATGGGAACCGGGTTCGGGTTCTTTATCAGGATATCCACAACTATTTCAGCCTTCTCCATGCTAATATGGGGGATATGGATTTCAGTAACATCTGCAGTTGGCTTCCCAAACCCTATAGTTTCCTCGATTTTTTCACCGATGTCTTGGATGAAACCTTTAACTTTGTCCAGAAAGCCATCACCCCCCTCCTCTTTGTTTTCTTCCTTCCCCCCTCTGTCCTTCACTTCCCTTTCGGATTCATCCGAACGATCATAAGACGACATATCTGTCGAGAAACATGCTCCAGAGTCACACAATAATTACTAAATTGGATACAAATGAATGAACAATCACCTAAACCACATCAACGAATGAACAATCAAACTAAACCCCATCAACGAATGAACAATCAAACTAAACCCCATCAACGAATGAACAATCAAACTAAACCCCATCAACGAATGAACAATCAACTAAGCCCAATCAACGAATGAACAATCAAACTAAACCCCATCAACGAATGAACGATCAACTAAACCCAATCAACGAATGAACAATCAACTAAACCCCATCAACGAATGAACAACGGAAAGAAGGAATTCGACTTCAAAATGCAGGACCACCTCATCAATGATCAAGAAAATCAAGAAAAGATATAAGTCCACTCTACTTTGCAAGAATCGAATCAACAAAACATAAAGTGATGAACTTCGATGTTGAAGAATATTGGGGGATTCTAACACAAAGTTCAGAATCCAGTCAAGATTCTTATCTACATACCTAATCATCAAACTTCAAACATGAAATGGACTCTTCAAAATCAAGATTCAGACACAAAAAAGCCACATCTATGCTACAAAACTCCGATCTCCTCTCTCTCTCTCTCTCCGGAAAACAGAGTGCAGAACTATGGATTCACAGTAAAAAGGGATAATCAAACAATCAAAAGTCAAATCTTTCGCCGTTTCCACTTCAGATCATCGAATTTCACAGCTCATAAACTTAGATTGAATCACAAATTCACAATGTACGGCAGATCTAGAACACAGAATCGGATCAAAAAAACTTCAACTTCCCATTTCTTCTCTCCAGCAACCAAAATTCAAGAATGAGATAGATCCATCACCAACAAGCAAAAAGTAGGCAAAGAAATCAACAAAAACCCAAGAATCATCAACCCAAGTTCAAGAAAACTGAAACTACTACTGTTCATCACTCCTACACGATCATCTACAGAAAAGCAAGAGAAAAGAGTCAACTTTACCTGCAGGAGTAGCGAGATCAAGTGAGAGAGAGAGAGTGAGGTCCAAGAACAAGATTTTTTTTCTTCTTGTTTGTTATATGTCTGATTTTAGCACAGCTAATCTTGTTCCTTTAATTATGACCCAGTATTTGTAAAGATAATGTAATAATTGTTGACACCCAAGAAAAAAGATTAGATTTTAATGTAGGTGTGGTGTGGATCATAAACGTGGATGCCTGCTTTACTAGTCTCAACGTTTGGTTTCGTCAATGGAAATTGAAGATTCAAGAAAATAAAAATTAAATTTTATTTTTGCCGACACTCACAATAAATGGGATCATTTGGCGTGAGACACCTTTACAATTGTCCATTCAATATTCATGATCCAACCATTTTTCAGTACAGTTGGATAAAAATTGCTTCTTGAAAAATTGTTTACAAAGGGACCAATGAAACAAAGGGTCCAGATGACAATTGGACCAGTGGGTTCGTGCCGGGACGGAGCTAGAAATTTATATATGTTTCGGCAAAATTATGTGGCCGGGCTAAATTGTATGTATGTGTGTAAAAAGTAAAATACAACATACAATTGTACTATAATTATAGGGTGAAAAAAAGAATTTGCTCGAATGGTTGCCAGGGTTGCCCGACCCATAGCTCCGCCTCTGCATGCCACACCATTCCGAAAAGATAAATGGCCACCAATCAAAAATGAAGATCACATGTTTACTGTTGACACTTTTAATGTGCCCATCACATATGTGATAGTGTTGCATCAACTTTTTATCACTCCATTCCTTCCAGTTCAATTGTCCTGCATGAATTGTTTTGTTTTCGAAAATTGAAAAAATTTGACCTTATGTTTTAATGCGGACCTCTAATTTTTCAATTTTAACACTGTAATATAAAATTTCGTACCGAAAAGAAATATGTCAATTGAAGTGACACGAAGGAAGTAGGATTTACCTCTTTTTAAATACGTTAAGTATATCATTTTACTCACTAATACAGTAATACTCCCTACGTCCCACTTCACTAGTCATGTTTCCCAAAATGGAAACTCTTTTCTCTTCTTTTAACCTTGTGTATAAAATCTCATCTCCAAAAAAGCACACGACTAAAAATGGTGATCCAATTCCGATTCCTCGTACATAAAAGGCCCAATAAGAGGCCCATGAATTGGCTCTAGGGTTTCCTAATTACAAAGCCCTAAACTTGTTCTGTTCTTCTAAGCCACCCCACCGATCTAGAGAGGGGGAGAGAGAGAGGAATCGAGCGAAAATGGTGACGTACAGGGTATGCGCGATAATCTATCCGACTGCATTTCAATTTACTACGATGGTTACGAGCTCCGTTAATGCTTACGAGCTGTGTGTGTTTTGTACCTTGCGCAGGTTCATCAGTACCAGGTGGTGGGGAGGGCGCTGCCGACGGAGACGGAGAAGCAGCCCAAAATCTACCGCATGAAGCTTTGGGCAACCAATGAGGTTCGCGCCAAGTCCAAATTCTGGTATTGTTGTTGCTCTCCTCTCCCCTATTTCGATTTCTGGTGCCATTTTACGTTTTTGATAATTTGATTCAATGGAATGATTGTTTGAACAACATTTTTCATACATTTTGTTTCATTTTTTCCTTTTTTTTTTTTTGTATGAAATGTGTTTTTTCACACATGAATTCATCAATGCTCATAGCTTCGTACTGTTTGCTGTTTATTTTGAGTGCAATGTATTAGGTTTGTTCTAATCTATGCTAGCATTGCAAATGTTGAATAAGACTTAGGTTTAGATTCCTACTCATTTCGGTAATTTGCTCCGATTCGATTAAAGACTCCTTGATGATCTCCTCGATAAAATTGTTATCTGATCGATCAAGCGGCCTATGATTGATTTCGCCACGATGAAAATGCTGTTTTGTTTTCTTCAAATAAATGAAATTCGAATTGCAGTTGATGTCCTTGAGAAGTCTTTGCGAAGTTGAATTGCTATCAGCAAATTATTTTTCTTGAAATTTATGATTGCATAGTAATGGTTGCTAGTTGATTTTGATTTATTAAGGTATTTCTTGAGGAAGCTTAAGAAGGTGAAGAAGAGCAACGGTCAAGTTCTTGCTATCAATGAGGTATTTCTTGTTCAAGCTGTTGTTCGTACTTGTTTTTTTGCATCTGAAACTTAACCACATCACTGCACTATGATTTTACCGTCTGTGGATAAATCAAACACTTGATTTGACTCGTACACTTACATAATGCTAGTAATAATACAATTCATCTTTGTAGTTCTACCTCAGAAAAAACTTAAGATACATGTTGCTTCCAATATGCATTTTGTTTTCTTCAAAATTACAGGCTCAGACTAGTCTTTCTGTATTAGAACGACATTGATAACCCTTGCTTTTTGTACATTGCGAGATTCAGCTATGAATGATTAGTAGAAAGTTATTCATTCCAGGAATCTGCGACCAGTAGTTTTGATCCGCGAATATTTCATGCATCTGTTTGCAGATTTTCGAGAAGAATCCGACCACTGTCAAGAACTACGGGATCTGGCTACGGTACCAAAGTAGAACCGGGTACCATAACATGTACAAGGAGTACCGCGACACGACCCTGAACGGCGGTGTCGAACAAATGTACACCGAGATGGCTTCTCGACACAGGGTGCGTAGCCACTGCATCCAGATCATTAAGACCGCCACCGTCCCAGCTAAGCTTTGCAAGAGGGAGAGCACGAAGCAGTTCCACGACTCAAAAATCAAGTTCCCCTTGATCCACAAGGTGGTGAGGCCGCCATCCAGGAAGCTCAAGACCACTTTCAAAGCAACCAAGCCAAACCTGTTTATGTAAACTTTCATGGAAAAGTGTTGATTTGAGGTTTCTTTTTTTGGCGAGGTTTAGAATTATTACCCATTAATTTTCTATTTTTGACTCTGGGTTGCTTTTGATTTTTTATCATCGTATATTGTTTAACAGAATTCCAAGTTTTATTAGATGGGAATTGAATTTCAACTGCATTTCTTGATTGCTTGATTCTTGAATGATTTTGCTATTTGTTTTTAATGTATATTTAGTGTTCATGTTGAAGACTGCTATGAATGATTCGAAATCGGGTTCTTTGAATTCGAACATTAAAATTTACTGTTAGGTTAATACACGTAGAATTTAATTAGATGTTTTAAGGTAAAAAATTACAAAAGGAAAAAACACTTTTTGCACATAAAATCTACCGTTTATTAAATCTCGAAATTGGGAGAGACAAGAGAGAGTATGACCTTGGTATTTAAAAAAACAGAAAAATGATATGCTAGTCACCTTCGTGGGCACTTCCGCGTTCGATATCATTTTATTCAATTTTTTCAATTGTAATATATTTTAATATAAATAAATATTGAGCATTAGATCCAAAAATATATAAATATCAAAGCTCGATTTATTTTATTATACATTTTTTTTGAATTTAGAAGAAAAAACAAACAAATCGAGCATTGATATTTATATATATATTTTTTAGATTTAGTGATTTCAATATTAATTTATAAGGTATTAGAATATATTACAATTGAAAAAATCGAATAAAATAATGTCGAAATGAAAAAATGACGAAGGTGTCCACGAAGGTGACTAACATAAGGTGACTAGCATTTCACTCTCTTTAAATATATTTTTAGGAATTTATAGTAATAAAAAAATAAGACAAATTCTTCTCCTTGTTCCCCTCGCCGCCCCTCTCCAACGACGGCGACGGCGAGAAACCGAGTAATGGCGACTCCTATGCCAAATCACGGCGATCCACGCTGCGCACACGCGCAGGCAATCAAAATGGGCGTGACGCCGACGTCCCAGAACAGAGCATTCTTCCACAATCTCATCACCCTCTACTCCAAATCCAACCTCCACCCTTTAGCTCTCCGCCTCTTCCACTCGATCCCCCGCCCCAACACCGCCACCTGGACTTCCATCATCTCCGCATTCTCCACCTCGCCGTTCGCCTTCCGCCTCTTCCTCGCCATGCTCCGCCACCCCAGCACCCCCAACGCCTGGACTCTCAGCACTCTCCTCAGAACTTGCGCTTTCTTCTCCTACAATTCGATCGTCCCACAGCTACAGTCTCTTTCATTCAAGCTCGCGCTGCACCACAACCCTTACGTTAGCTCCGCCTTCGTCTCTCTCTTCTGCAAAACCCGGGATTTGGACACTGCGGTGAAGGTGTTCGACGAAATGTCTGACCGAGATGAGGTGTGTTATGCTGCGGTGATCAATGGGCTGGCTCAGAACCAGAGGCCCGTTGAGGCTCTGCGCTACTTCGTCGAGATGAAGAGGGAGAATGTGCTTTCGACGTCTCATAGCGTCTCCGGCGCGTTATCTGCTGCTTCGAAGGCCGCCATGCTGCAGCAGTGCATGATCATCCATGGACATGCGGTGGTGACAGGGTTAGATTCCGATACGTACGTTGCTACAGCGTTGGTCGACGGGTATGGGAAGTGTGGGATCGTGGAGGAGGCGAGGAGGGTCTTTAATGAATCGGAGACGGGGCTGAATGCGGTTGGGTGGAACGCGATGATGGCGGCTTATGCACAGCTAGGAAATCAAGAAGACGTGGTCGGACTTTTCACGTTAATGGGGAGCCGAGGGATCCGGGCAGACGAGTACAGTTTCTTGGCTATTCTCACAGCATTCTACAATGCAGGAATGGCTGAGGAAACTAAAATGTGGTTGAAGAAGATGAAAGAACAATACAGATTACAGCCATCGGTCGAGCACTATACATGTTTGGTTGGAGCAATGGGGAAGGAAGGGAAGTTAGAGGAGGCGGAGAGAGTAGTTTCGATGATGCCATGTAAGCCCGATGCATCACTATGGAGAGTATTGTTATCGAGCTCCGCATATCATAGAAATTTCGAAGTAGCTTGGAGGATGAGCGAGAAGTTGCTAAAGATCAACCCCAACGACGATTCAGCATACGTGATTCTAGCAAATGCTTTTGCAAGTTCATCAAAGTGGGACGAGGTTAAGAAAGTGTGGACGATGATGAGAAGGGAGGGAGTGAGGAAAGAGGTCGGAAGAAGCTGGATCGAAGTGAGGGGGGAGATTCATGAGTTCTTCGCAGGCGATATGAGGCATTCGAGGAAGGATGAGATTTACGAGAAGCTCAGAGAGTTGAGATCGGAGATCGAGAAATTAGGGCACGTCGCGGATTAAAATGAGACGGATGAGGAAGAGATGGAGGTGCTTTGGTATCATTGTAGAAATTGTTAGTTATGGCGATTTTTGGTGAAGAATACACAACCCATTATTTAACTTTCTAACGCTAAGAAGAAATTGTAACAAACACACACACACACACAATCTTATGTAATGCTTTTCTTGGAAGAAATAAGAAGATTGTTTTTTTCATGTAAATTGGCAACTGCAGTATAAAAGAATTAGTAGACTCGTGTAATTGTGTTGCAATGCTAACATGCATGTATAAGTAATAAGAAACGCTCGTTCTGCCCAACGTGAACAGACTTAATGTCCCAAACCTTCTTAACTTTGAGTTATATAATTTGATGGAGAGTATGAGTGTACAAACAACACACAAAAGAAAAACCAAACCTCCATAGTTAAGAACATCTCCCTCATAAACAAAAATGAAAAACATCTAAAGAATTTTGTCATAGTAAAGCAAAATTTAACATCAACCAACAACAATTTTCTTGAATAGCTCTTAATAGTATTCCCTCCGGAGTAGTATCGCAAAATTGACACAGTAACTAATGCAATAGAAGGGTTTATGTTATATTAGACATCATAATATAATTTTTTTTATTTTAAGTAAATAGACAATTAAATGGAACGTCCAATAAAGAAATAAGGACAATCAATTAGGGTGGGACGGAAGATAATTAAGACGTTCGAAAACGCTTGGGCAAATACATAAAAGAAATGAAACAACTTGAAAAGTCTGAATCAAATAATACTTTGATTGAGAAGAAACAAGAGCAACACAAGATTTCAATTATTCAATTTAACAATAAGATCTTCAAGCCAACCAAACCTAACACAAACAGAGGCAAAGACAAGATTTTTTTTCACAAATTCAAGTTTTAACAAATTCGATAATCTATTTATAAAATGTCAAAAATAAAAATAGTAAAAAATAAGTATCCAAAATCCAGAAGAACAAGAAGAAGAATAGATTTCTACAAAATTCAAAAAAACAATGATAAAATTCTCACGGCATAAGAAAAAAAAATCCAGATCGGAGTTCGAAACGACTTAAAACAGCTAAGTGATTAATCCCCAAATTGTTTGCAGATCGGCGATCGGAAGGAATTAGGAGATTTACTGCAAAGCGGCGGAGGAGCCGAGGAGGGTGGCCTGCTGCAGCTCCATCTCGTTGAACTGCGTCTCGCGATCCATCTCGATTATGAGGGGGAGCCCTAGCACGATTGCCGAGGTGGCCACGATCCAGGCGGCCTTGCCGGTGCTCATCATCAGGCGCTTGGCCACGTACGCCACGTCGCAGGCGGTGGCCTTCCCCTTCTGCACGGCGGCGTTTTCGGCGATCCGAGATAAGATCCCGCCGTCGCCTTTGGCGGCGCCGCCGCGGCTGAGAGATCGGTGTTTCGAGGCCATGGCTGCTGCTAAAACCCTTAATAAAACCCTATGAAATTGTTTAATTCTTTTGCATTGTATATTCGATATATATATATATAGGGGCGAATTTGTGATTAAATTTAAATAATATGGTATGTTACCCTTTTCCTTTTAACCTATTTTCTTATACGATATAATTAATATAAATAATTAAATATTTTATACCAAATTTTATTTAAAGATTATAGAATAGATTTTAATCTATTTTCTTATACGATATAATTAATATAAATAATTAAATATTTTATACCAAATTTTATTTAAAGATTATAGAATAGATTGAATTATGTCGAGTTTAGACGAGCACTACACTAGTATAATTTTTAATTTTGCTTGATATATATACCATTGATGTAACAAGGATATAATTAAGAAACTAGAAGTACATACATACTAAATATAAATTATAATTAACTTTAAAATTCAATAAAATATGATTTTGATCTCAGTTTTTTATTATTTTAAAATATAATTTGGTTTTCAAATTTCTAGCTTTAGGTACCAACCTTATACCCCTTCTATTCTGCTTTACTTGGCCTGTTTCATTCTGGTACAAGATCTTATGTTGTAATATTAAAAGTGAAAAGTGAGGATCCACATTGAAAAACAAGAGTTAATTACTGTATTTCCATTTTAGAAAACATGTCAATTGCAGTGGGACGTTCTGATTAGGAAAGAAAGGCAAGTGAAGTGAGACGGAGAGTATTTCGATTTGGTATTATGATTTATGGCTACAAAACAAAAAATAATCATAATAATCTCTGTGATTATTTCATAAATATAAACTGAATAAATCAAGAAACATGATTTAAAATTAAAGTATGGTGCCATCTGGTATAACTGCACTTCTTATAATTACAACTATTCCTCCTGATATAATGTAACCCTTTTCCTCCATATCTCCTTCCTGCACATTGTCCTTGTTTATAATCTGCAAAAATTATTATAAAAATAAAATAAAATCTCTAAATATTTGAGCATAAAATCAACTATGCAATATCAATCTTGTAACTGAATTACCAGCACATTTTTCCCAATTCTTGCATTTTTATCGACTATCGCCTTCCGGATAATCGAACCTTCTCCGATTCCGGTTGGAATGCCAGTGGCTTCACCATCACTCACTCCATTCTGCAGATTCTGCTGTATCAGATCACTTAACTTCAAATAAATTTCTCTATTGTTTTTTTTTTTTTAATTATTTAATTATTTTAGTAAAATATTTTATAGTTTTGTGTTTTTTTCTTACATGATCATAGTAATCAGATCCCATAATAACTGAATCTTCAACCACAGCATTGTCTCCTATCCTTGTTCTCATGCCTACTACTGTCCCTTTTATTCTGCATTTCTGCATTCAACAAAAAATAATAAATTATAAGCAATGACAAAAATTTCAAGAAATCTTTAGCTTTCTTACACTCAGAATGCAGCCATCTCCAATGATGGAGTCTGTGATGACTGCATCCGTCACAAGAGTCGGGGGCAGATGACGAGGCAGCGTGTAGAGAGGCGAATCCCTATCGTAGAAGCTGCTCATCAACAAACAAAAACAGCATGAGTTCATCTTTTTTCAAACCATTTGTAGTGTTTGGAGTTTGCTCACTCACTTGTACACTGCATTCGCCCTTCGAATAGTTTCCATATTCGCGCGGTAGTACGCTTCTATGCTCCTCATATCCTCCCAATATCCATCAAAGGTATAGCCATTAATCTACAAAAAAGGTTCAAGATTTTTGATACACATGAAACTTGATCAAAAACAAAAACCAACATTTTTTTTTTGAAAAAATGGGATAATCAATCACCTTCATTCCAAGAGAAATAGCACCTGGGATTACTTGACTCTTTAAATCATTCACATTTGGGAAAGATTCTGTCAGCAGCTTCCTCATTACATCTCTATTTATAACATAAATTCCCATGCTTGGAAACATGTTGTTACCATCTTCACATTCATTTACCTGAAATTATGGATTATGGGCTTGTTTATTTATGCTAAAGTTTCAATCTTTTTCAAGAAATACGAGTAACGAAGAAAGGTCTCACCGTTGTTCGGTTGTCTCTGAACTCAAGAACTTGATTCTCAGCATTGAGTTTGAAGGTCCCAGATCCAAATTCCTCCTTCTTCCCTCCACTGAACAAAGCGACGGTTATATCCGCCTTTCGTCTCCTGTGAGATTCGACAATCTTCTGATAGTCCATCTTGTAGAGATGATGGCCAGGAAGGATCAAGAATTCATCCACATTATACTCCTCAAGAACCCACAAACACCTCCTTATAGCATCTGCACTTCCCTAATCACATAACAAAAACATTTACTTTTAAAAAAAAAAGAAAAATCAAGAAAAAGAAAATGTTTAGATCATGATTTAAGATACCTGAAACCAGCCATTATCCTCTGGGCTCTGGTAAGCAGCAATGACTTCAACAAAGCCATCCTTGGAGAGACGGGCTCCGGAGTAGGCCCTCGAGATGTGGGAGTTGACGGAAGTCGAGTTGAACTGCGTGAGCGCGTAGATTTTGGTAATGTTGCTGTTGATGCAGTTGCTGAGGACAGAGTCAATGAGCCTGTAATTCCCAGCTATGGGAATGGCAGCCTCTGATCTCCTCTTTGTGAGTGGATACAGCCTTGAATTCGACGATCCATCTCCGAAAACAATTGCTGCAACACTCTGATCCAACACTAATAAATACTACTAACCAAATCTCAAAAACATATTTGTACAATGTTAAGATGAACTACTACTAACCACCCTCTCATCACCTGGCTTGATGGTTGCTGTGAGTTCTTCACGAACGAATTCGGGGGAGGAGTCGAGCCGAACTTTGATGTGGGCTTTTGGAGAAAATGGGGAGGATTGAGTTTAGGACACCAAGAAGAGAGCATAGGCATGATACTATAAACTCAACTTTTTCCTTTTCTTTTTTGTTGGTGCATTGTGAGGAGAGAGAGATATAATGAGGAAGATAGAGAGAGAGAGGGAGGGAGGGAGGGAATATTTAGGTTTCTTGAGCTTCTTCTTCATGGACACAAGATTGAATCTTGTCTGTACCATGTTGTTTGTTGCATGAACTGCTCATGAAATATTGTAGTGAGTCTTGAATTTTGATGCATAGCTTGATTGGGACAAAAGACAACAACATAGAAGTATAATCTTAAAACATCCTAGTTTTTGTGATTTTCTTACAACTTTTGCTGTCCTTTATTCCATCATGTGAGATGCTTGCTGCTCCAAATGACCATATTACCCCTCCCATTTATGCCCTTCACCATTTTCATTATATGTTTCTTCCAATTTTCTCCTTTTGGTGTAGATGAAATGTTTGTCAAGCAAGCCACTAAAATTCTAAAGAAGAATAAACTAGAAAGGTTTTATAGTAGTCCCTCCGTCTCACCGAGTTGAAGGTGTTTCTTGAATATATGTTAGGTATAAAATACAGAAACGCTTACAACTCGATTGGACAGAGAAAGTATACAAATTAGGTATAGTACATGTTGGAATGAAGTTTAGTTTGGAAGGTGAGAATATAGTGAGAAGGAAGTCAAGTATTTTGCCCTAGCTTTTATGTATCATAAAACATTATTATTGTGTTGTAATTACAATGTTCAAATACATATCTTATAATTATAATGTTCAAACTAGAAAAAATTGAGTAAGCTTCACAAAATTTAAAATGAGTAGATGCTTGCTTGCCAAGCAACAAAACCCTATTCACTTCTATCGGAACGAGTCTATTATAATATCCAATCAGCTCATCATCGACCGAACAAAGAGAGTATATATTACCACATGCATTTTTGTGCACTGCTGTATAATTTATGAAAGAAAATACAAAACACTATCATTTTATGTGGAGAATTTCTCATTTATTATCAATTCCAAGCCAAATACAGAAGCCCTAAAGCTTTTAGGCCTCCAAGAGAGATTAAATGAAAAAACTGAGGATTATTTTAGGTTCTGGTTTCTAAAGATACAAAAATTCATGTCACCGGAGGTAGCGAGAGACACGTTCAATTCGGTCCCGGAAGAAAGGTACAACAAAGCAAAGCCGAGGGTGCAAGCATGAGAGACGATTGTGGGCCGGTCCCCCCTCAATGCTTCAGATGATGCTCGAATAGCGATGCCATCTCAATCTGCCAGTGGAGATGGACAAGAAACTTTTTCAGGCCGAATCGAAAACAATGCAGAATACTTGTCGAATACATTTATATACATATATACATACACAGACACATTGATAGATGTGATATAGCTTAGAATGGAGAATGAAAACCATGGTAAGACTTGAAGGTAAGAAAAGGCAAGAAAAATAATTACAGGAACTGCAGTTTCGACAAATTATTTCCTGTTTTTTCACGAGAACTTTATCCTAGCAGAACAGAGAAGATGAACCGTTCCAGTTTCAGTAAGAATAGTATTTGTACACAGGAAAATGCCATTTGGAATAGCAACATACCAGCTGAAGTAAACCAAGAAAAAAGTAAGATCGATAATGAACTTACCGCCGTCAATGCTGCTTCAGAACCTTTGTTTCCTGCCTTACCACCAGCTCGATTTATAGCCTACGGTCATTACGGTGTAGATTTCTTTAAGTTTACTTGTTTGACAATGCAAAAAAGAAAATATATTGCATTTTTATGAACTCATAAGGTCGAAAGATAGCCAGCTCAAAAGATGAATAGCACACATCATCCTCAAATGTTTATCATTAATTTTAAAAAAAAATGAATCAGTTGGAAAATTGCAAGGACAAATGAATCTAATAATTTACCTGCTCCATGTCGTCGCATGTTAGAACCCCAAATATGCAAGGGACGCCTACAATTTTCAAAGAAACGGGATCCCATCAGTATGGAAATTGGTTATGATTACCAACCTTCCGAAAACTCCAGCAGCGCTCACGGTAAAATTATCAATATAATATCCACCATTTCAATCAAATGAAAATACAACTATACTAGGCAAGTGTTTGAGTAACTGATGGGAGCAGCAGCAACTTGAATTACCAGAATTTAGACCGGCAGATAATACTCCAGACGCAGCAGAATTTGCCACAGCATCATAGTGGGACGTATCGCCTCTAACCTACCAGCCAAAAACGGTAAAATAAGTCTCTGGTATTAATTCAAACATTGAGAGATAAAACAGAGTTTTAACTTTGTCAGAACAGGTGCAGGCTAGAGAGGAGTTGTTGAAATACAAATTATAGCAAGTGAAGAGAAGCTCACCACAGCTCCAATACAAAGAACTGCCTGATACTTTTTCGATTTCCCAAGCTTCTCAGCAACTAAACCAATCTCGAAGCTACCAGGAACCCATACAACCTAGTGCAATATATATCAAAACAATGCATCCACTTCAGCCTGAGAGATTGGAATCGGAAAGAAAAAGCAAAGCATTGCAAGAATAAACTTCTACCAGTACAGATTTATCTTGGTTGGTTAAATAAGCAGGTACAGAGAAAGACTTATCATCATGTTAATTAATGTCACAATAGGGATAACACACAATTCTTGCTTCGTTTCTTATCTGTTTCTTCCTTTTTTAGATCAGGCTTATCGACTCGTCATGATTAAGAAAAAAAGGCTTATCTTATCCACTCATATTTCTACTTCATTTATGGTCTATACAAGCACTGATATTTAGTGACACACAAAAAAAACTTGCATGAATCGAAATACTAGAGAAGCTTTAATCACTTTCTACCCTTCCTCATCTTGCTCGGTAAGAATTTAGCATCCTAAATTGTTTAAATACAGTTGTCTGCCAGGAAGAAATCTCGGGGAGTATGCTAATTTTGGAGTAGCTATGGTAAATGTAACAAAACAAATATCTACCACCCAGACTAAAATTTATACCAACAAGTAAAAACTACGGAGAGCATACAGAATATTAAATTAAATTGCAAAACCATAGTGCAGCTACATTACTAACATCAATATCTTCCTCTTTAACCGAGTATTTCTTGAAAGTATCCAAAGCTCCCTCCAGAAGTGGCTTGGTGATGATCTCGTTAAACCGTGCTACTACCTTCATTCCCAAATGAATCATTGTTGTTAGAGATTAACAAAAAACACAATATGAAAGGTCACCAACCATCCCTGAAATCCCAAATTACTGCAAACCAAGAAAAGTGCATCAACATTAAGAAAGACATTAAAAACAGTCGAAAATTCGACAAACAATAAATATTTTAGTAAATTGCATGTTCTTGAGCAAAAAGGTTAAGAAAAAAGGGCATTCTCAGATTACAGAAACACAAGAAAAGAACAAGCAAGTATCCAAATTTACACTAGGGCAGCATCACAGACTATAGCAAAACGGAGCCCCTTGGCCGAGACAAGCGAGCCGGTTAAATGTCGAACGGCTGAAGTCTGTGAGAACGATTCCTTCTTTCCAGATTGCTCAACCCATAGTCCCAAACCTGCACAAGAATAATGTCACACACAAACACACACACAAAAAGTAAATAAACGAAAGAGTCGAAACAACTAAAGAATCAATTAATCAAGAAACAACAAAACCCAGAAAGCGAATACAACTAACTTATTTCACCCAAATTTCAAACATAAATTTCTACTGTAAAGCACAATCGGGTCAAACATCCACGCGAAAAACAAGAATTTCGAACCCCTAAAAGAAATTTTTTTTTTTTTTTTTCTTGGACTGAATCAAACCTTTGCGACTCTGAAGCGGCGGCGAACAAAGCGGATAAGCAGCAGCTGCAGCTAGATTATTCGTGGGTTTGTCGTTACTGTTGAAAGAAATGCAGTAGCACCGGAAGGGTGAAGAATTGACGAAAGGTTTTGCCGAATTGATGAGGGAATTGGAGGAAAGAAGGGACGAATTTGCAGAAAATGAAGCCATTTTTGAACGAAAGCAAGAATTCGAAGTGGGTTCAGAAATTGCAAAAGGCGAAAGCCGCCTGAGTTAGGTACAGTTTAGGTTTAAATTACTGTTTTTACTTTGAACAAATTAATAATAATAAAATAAAATAAAAAATATAAAAAGGAAAGAAAGAAAAAATTAGAACCAATAAAACCTTCTTAATTCTTGATTACTGTTTCAATAGCCTATAATGGCAGGTTTTTTTTTTTTTTTTTTTTTTTTTTTAAATGCTTAGTAAACTCATAAATTTTGTGATATAGTGCAGGAAAATAGCAAAATCGTTTGAGAGATTATAGCTTTAATCTTATTTTCAGACCAATACCAATAAATATAATACTCTCCTCGTCATATGATTCATATTCATGTTCTCTAATCTAAAAGAGGAAATATTTCGCGACGTCCCAATATCCTTTTGTATAAACTCAATTTGAAAAGAGGGTGGGCACTGGGCACTACCATTACGGATGTCAAACGGGCCAACCTACCGGGTTTCGGGCTAGCCCTATCGGGTTGCGGGCTTTTCGAATCGGGTTAATCGGGCTTTTTTTCTTTCGGGCTATTATTTTTTGACCCTAACCCTAACCCACCAGGTTTCGGGCTAGCCCACCGGGCCATTAAGTTTATAATAAATAAAATTGACATAATATAAATATTAAAATAATTATTATTTTAGCACATACTTGTATAAAAAAAATTAAATAAATTATTAAATATTGTGAATTTAACAAAAATATTTTCGAATGTCAATCTTTATTTTACTTTTCACCAAGCGCTGAAGTAAAAAACGTATAGAATTTAAAATGAAGGTTATATTTTTATTAAAACAAATTAAAAATACTCAATAATAATTAAAAACACAACCTAATTTATCAAATTTATAAGTAGAGTAATAAAATATGTCATGAATTCATAATTTATGGTGACCCACCGGGCCAACCCACCGGGCTTTCGGGTCAACCCTATCGGGCTCGGGCTTTTTTCGGTCCAGCCCTATCGGGCTTTTTTACTTTCGGGCTATTATTTTTTGGCCCTAACCCACTATTTTTTTCGGGCTAATCGGATCGGCCCATCGGACTCGGGCTTTTTTGACATCCCTAACTACCATATTGAAAAACGCTCTCCCACCTGCGGATGTAGCAGGGGTAGGGTTACTTTTTATAGATTGATTAGTGCAGGGCATATATTTAATTATTATTTTTCCCATTAATTGTACACCACATCATTCGTGGACATGTTAAAAATGTCCATGGTGGATAAGTGATCATTCCTTCTGCCATGTTTATACAATGTATGTAGTAGGAGTATATTTTGTTGAAATATAATTAAATTTAATGAGAAGAATTTCCTGAAATGGTGCTTGAATAATAAAAGTTTCAAACCGTTGATAATCAATTAATCATATGCTATTTTCGAATAAAGGAATCATATGGTAATTTTAAATAAATAAACTTCAATGATGGCTAAAAACGTCACAAATTCAATCATCATGCTTAAATTAATTGTTAAAAAACTTGAGAAAGAAGAGTAAAGCGTCATTTAAAAAATTGGAAATATGCAACTAGAAATTTAACAGAGGTGAAAATGTGCACTATATATATAGAGAGAGAAAATTGAAAAGCTTTCATAAATTGGATGTCAATACTCACAAAATAATGTTACATAGCTGAATTTTATGGAACTCCACAGCTAGTTTTGCTCACCACACTAGAAAGATATTTTGCAACTTCAACTAACCATAAAAAAATGGAGTCACATCTCAACTTTGTACTCCCTCAGTCCCACTGAGTTTGATGCATTTTACTTGAACATACGTAAAGTATAAATAATGAAACGTTTCTGAGTTCATAGGACGGAAGGAGTATATATTTGTACCTAATTTCCATGAGAACTTCTGATTTTGCTGGTAGATCCACCATCGCTACTCTCTCTCTATCTCATCGATGTAGGGCTTTGTACGTATTCTCGGATATGAGTAAGACGTGCCTTGGATACTAACCAATATCCCGCTGTAGCTTGATCAAAAGTCGATGAACATACTTGTCCATTAGCCCAGAAGTTGAGCTGAATAATTACTGGGAATCATCTTCGTCCACGGGCTTTGATCTGGTGACCAAGATGGCAGCTACACTAGAATCGCAAACCATCTTTAAACTCAACAGGGCAGCAACAAGTCCGGATGATTCTGTGAACATCTCCATTATTTCGAATTCAAAGTTCTTTTCCTCATCCAATATCAGATTCTCATACTTCAACCTGTATTTTTCGAGAACCCTAGCGTCTTCAGAGATCATTCTCATACTCACAACTTGCGGGGCTTCCATGGCAGTGCTGTGGAAGCCAGTAGTTGTATATGCATTGAAGACATGGTGGCAGGTTGACGTATCTGGTTGGATTTTCGTTCGGTGCATCTTCTCTATGATAAGCTCGGTTACACCGATCCTTCCCTGAAAATTGAATTTACAGCAGTCGACAGAGAGCTTTTCACAAATTTTCAAGCTTCTGAAACTGAACTGATAACCATGACTTCTGAAAAGTAAAGTAACAGATGAACATCAAAGTTGGATCTATATAGATATAAAACCACAAACTGGTTTTTTTGTGTAAATTACCATTCTACTAGTGATTTTAAGAATTCTATTGTACAATATCAGACGTTACTTATTGATGCAAAATTCATAAATTACGAAAATAACTTGCTTCCTAGTCCCACATTATGCTCTGAAATACTAAAAGTCCTAATAACGCAGCACTAACCAAGTTCCTCAGTGAATGAAGATCGTGTTGGATGCCATTCTTTGTCATATCCATTTCTATGGCATTTATCTTTTTAGCAACCTCAGCTGTTCTTACCCGAATCTGGTATGAAAGGTTTAGAGCTCAAGGGGTCAGATGAGCTTTTGGGGCGCAACAGTAATAACAAGCTTAGCTAGCGCAGCCCGCTGTAGGTCCTCCATCCAAAGATGGCCTAAAGCCCTTATATAAAGAACTCTTTCGTAAGGCAAATCTATATCTTTCATGGATGAGTGATGGAAGGACCGGTGGAAAGCAACTCAACTCTGCCCTTACAACGGCTTTGGATGTGTTCGAAATCACATGCTTGTAGTTGTTCGTCAAAGGGGATACCGCTTGTGACTTAATAGTTGGCGTATCATAAGCTGCATTGACGCAGCCAAATAAAGAAAACAACAACACATATGTTGTGATATCTCCCTTAAGATTCTTTTCCTTCATCCTGGATCCGGACAGTGTCCTAATAGTTCGTTCAGGTTTATCCTGCAACATTATCAAGGACAAGTATAAGCCGATGAAAGTATACAACAAGCAGAAATTAGAAAAGTCCCATTGTCATAATTAACGAAATAAAAGCATAAGTGATAAGAAAATTAAAAAAAGAACATCTAATCCGTTTTGTATCTAGCAAGAAATTCATTTCAAGGAATTTGCCATGTTGTACTAAAATCAAATGATTATCTCACTATAAGCACTGGAAAATGATAATCAATTAATATTTGTGTATGATTAGCACTAATGTGATCAATTTGACGCTTGTTTCAGTATGTTAAATAATTAGTAATAAGATGCATTACTCACCACATAGTCACATGCTCTAAGGAACTCATTGAAAACAATGACATCAATACTTCCTTTAGATACTTGATCCAGATTTGTCTCAGCCAAGTCCAGTTGTAAACTCCTGCTGCAGCTTATTGATAGTGCAGCAAGAGTCGAATCAGAAGGCTTCAAATTTTTCTGTTGCATGACATTCAACTGCATGAAACATGTGAGTGCATGTATAATCAACGAAAGATGCTACTAATTAGCCTCTAAAAGGGCTTGAATGCATATATCATCTTACCAATTCCATGCCATCATGGAAAGACTTCCAAGAAAGCAATGCTCTTATATAGCCATTGTAAGTATGAGTAGATGGTTCCAAGCCAAGAATCTGGATCTGGAGAAAAGCAACAAGAAAGTCATAGGTCAGCTATCAATCATCTGTACTTTTTTATTTCTTCCCCATTTTCTATTACATTCACTCGCTCTCTCTCAGTAATGTGTTGCGATATTTAAAAGTAGTCACTTAACAGCACTATGCAACATATACTTATAGAACCTCAACGGGCAAGCCCAAAATCATAACTGGCACTCGGAGTTTGCTTAGAATTTGCTTCGGAAAAAGGGTTTCGTTCACAACATATACTACATCAAACCACATCAGACTTTTATTTCAGATCATGTAATAGGCTAGTCATACCTGTAACATTAATTGCTCGGCAAGCATAAAATTCCATGAATAAGCACAAGCAGAAATGATGTCATCAAAGGATCCCATTAACAAGTTCCTGACATGTCTAGAAAAAGGCTGTTGTGACGAACTTATACCAGCATCCACGACTGCTCTTGTTCCAAATCTAACTCCTTTCTTCATAACATTTTCCTTGCTATACACAGGAGTATAAGGTACAGATACATGATTACTCCTCATGTATCTATCTCATGCCACATCATTGCTAAAATGGATAGGCATGTCCAATCTTGAAATACACAACTTCTCTTCATAAGATTCAGTTGTGTTACATTTATGATGAGATGCTTCAGCGACCATTTGCTCCAATGCCTTATAAGCAGACCTTTGAACTCCCAATCTGGAAAAAGCCCAAATAAACTCTCGAAGAGTTATAATGCTCATGCCTCATGGAATAGTATTTGACACAATCCTTCCAGATTTCAAGAACTGCTGCGAGTGCACATTGTAGCCAAAACATGTAAGTACAGTACTGAAAAGATATTGGAAAAAGCCCATATAAACTCTCGAAGAGTTATAATGCTCATGGAATAGTAGTTGCCCCATTCATATATACCTACTCAATTTTAGGAAAGGGTGGACACCCCCGTATTTCTACAATGTATTAAGTATTTCCGAGTATCTTTTGTACAATTTCTAATAATGAACCCAAATTTAAAAAGGATGGACCGTGCCACCTTTCTACAATGTACCAATCCCTCATTCTGAGACGTCTCAATCATATAGAAACTCTCGGAAAATTTTAACTCAATAAAATGCAGACACATTAATCTACTATATATCACTTTAACTCACTACTATCGCTTATGTTTAGGGCTGCAAACGAGCCGAGCTACTCGGGACTTATTCGGTGCTCGATTCGGTAAAAGCTCGTTCGAGCTCGAACTCGTTAACAAACGAGCCGAGTTTCGAGCCCGAATTCGAGCTCGGTTAACTTAACGAGCCGAACTCGAGCAGTAAGGTGTTCGGCTCGTTTTGCTCGCGAACGTGTTCGGCTCGTATATTAATCGAACTCTTAATCGAACCTCTAATCGAGCCTGTAAACGAGCTTTAGCATTTATGTGTAAAAAATTGTAGGTAAGAGAATTTGAATTATTGTCAAATGTTAATGAGTTAAAATTAATTTCAAATTACAACCAAAACTAATATTAATTGTTCTTTTTTGGATTATATTTTATATTTTGGATGAATTTCATTAGATGGATTTTTATTTGATGAAATTCATTTTAATTTAAGTTCATTTGAAGTGTTAAAAAAAAATATTAAATATGTTTATGTCATGTCTTTTAAACGAGCTCGGACTCGAGCTTTTCACAAGCCAAATTCGAGCTCAAGTCCGAACCGAGCACGAGCCGAACTCGAGCCGAATCCGAGCTCAACATTTTTAACCCGAGCCGAGCTCGAGCCCGGATTTAAAGCTCGAATCGAACTCGAACCCGAGCCCGAGCCTGTCAAATACTAAACGAGCCGAACCCGAGCAGACCAATACTCGATCAGGTTCGGCTCGTTTGCAGCCCTACTTATGTTATAATTTTCATTCAAATAAAATATATTTCTTTATTAGTTGAATGGAGGAAGTATGTGTCAAGAGTGTCTTTTTGTAGAAATATGATTAAATTTTGTTGAAATATATTTTTTAATTAATTAACTTAAAAAGTGGAGGCACATGTCAACCTTGAAAATCTACGTGAACATTCAACTTTGCATATATTTCTTTATTAGTTGAACATAATGTTGCTTGTTCATCCACCACCTCTACTCTCTCTATCTACAGAAAATGCATTGATGTAAGGTTCTGTACACCCTCAGATATGAGTTAGATGAGCCACGGATACTTACCAATATCCCGTTGTAGCATGATCAAATCTCGATGAGGAATGACGAGGAATAGTTATCAGCCATTCATCAGTAAGTTCGGTACATCAGCCAGAAGTTGAGCTGAATAATTACGAGAAGTCATCTCTGCCCAAGGGCTTTGCTCTGGTGACCAAGATGGCGGAGACACTAGAATCGCAAACCATCTTAAATTCAGCAGGGCACCAACAAGATTGGGTGATTCTTCTGATTCTAAGTAAATCTTTGTCATTTCAAATTCAGGTTGCTTTTCCTCATCCAATATGAGATTCTCATACTTCAACCTGTATTTTTCGAGAACCCTCTCGTCTTCAGAGATCATTCTCATACTCACAACTTGCAGGGCTTCCATGGCAGTGCTGTGGAAGCCAGTACGTGTATATGCAGTGAAGACATGGCTGCAGGTTGATGTATCTGGTTGGATTTTTGATCGGTGCATCTTCTCTATGATTAGCTCAACCACATCGATTCTTCCCTGAAAATTGCATTTACAGGTTTAGAACAGTCGATAAAGAACTTTTCAGAATTATTCAGGCTTCTGACATGACTTCTGAAAAGCAACAGACGAACATCGAAGTTGTATCTATGATATAAAAATAAAACCACAAACTGGTTTTGAGTAAATTACCTTGTAACAGGCAACTTTAAGAACTTCATTGTAGAAGAGAACATTGTGTTGAATTGCATCTGAGCTTGACAAATTGATTGCTCTAAATGCCTCACTGAATCCTTCACACTTCGCAATAGTCTGACAGAAAGACGGTTCTTTAATATAATAACAAACTAAAATAACTTCAATCAGCCATTTCAAAATATCATATACAGTATATCCAACAAAAGACATGGCAGGAAAAAGATGCTAAATAACCAAACTCTAACATGTCCTTCAGCAAATTTACATTCTGGATAACAGATCAAGTATAGAACATATTTGACCGGATAAAACGTGATGCAAATGAACAAGTAGAAAAGGGCAAGTCAGCGCCAAAATACCACCAAACAATTGAACTTATAGAGACTAACACTACCGTATCATGTACTCCCTCTGTCCCATTAATACCTTTTGTTGGGAAAAGTGATTAAGACGGTAGTGATAGTAGTGTGGTAAAGTGATGTGTATGGATCTTATTGGTTTAAAAATTCTATTTTAGAAAAGGTCCCTGTATATATGAATGGGGTGTCCCAAACAGGAACATGCCCCTTTAGAAATGGGACGGGGGGAGTACAAGCTAATTGATGAACTTGAGATGCATAATGAAGCTTAGAAATATGTTGCTTTCAAAAATGGCTAAAGCATGTGGCAGATCTCTTATGCATAGATGGAGCCAAATAAAATTTGGTCCAACATCTTGCTCTCAAGTTCAATACTTGATCAAGACTAATTAGGCACAAGTCAATATTAAATTTCAACAAATTAGAATTATGGAATATCCGAAACTTGTGCTCAATAGCATTTGTATAGAATTTAGCGGCAAGAAAGGGAAGTTCTTGACTATCAAAATAACTTATTCAAGAATCCGCCATAAAGTTTTATAATGTCCTCCAAAATCGGAAAAAAAGTTTTAAAAAACAATGCTTCTGTCAGACTTTTGGCTCAACAAGTAAGAAGTAGAAGCATTCCTATGCATATTTCTGAAGTGGTCATTCTCAAAATAACTTGTGGACTTTTGGCTCAAAAACAGAGTGCAATACCTTCACTAAACATGAATATTGTATCACACCGATAGGGCAACCATCACGAATCATCCTAGAAACCAGGACATAAGCAGATTTATTGCACTTTATAATGCTGCAGCAGTCCAGCATGATACCATAAGTATATCGATCAGGTGATAGTCCAGAGAAAATCATCTTCTTGTATATCTGAAATGCTGTTTCACACTATATGGAAAAAGAATTTATCATCAGCACCACTCTGACATACACATACACTAGAAAGCATCAAGCACTGAGATACTTACTTCACTAGCCTTAACAAGAGAATGCAAAAATGCATTGTAAATCTGTATTCCTAGCTTTGTGCTACTATATTTACACTTCTCCTCAGCCATGCGTATGTACTTTATCAGTTCCGTGATCATTTTCTCTCTACCAAGAGCTCGTAGCTGTGGAAACAGTAAAATGTCAAAAGCTAGCATTACAATACCACTAACATCAGGCACATTATTTATTCTCTATACTCAATTATACTTAAGCGGAAACATAAGAGAACTCCTAATGAGTGAAATGTTCTATTGATAATATATACCCTCAAACGTTTAAAAGTTGCATTCTTCTGCTGCAACCTTTTCACACTCTAAACAAAGAGTACACAATACGTTGCTTATTGATGCATAATTCATAAAATATGAAAATAATTTGCTTCCTAGTCCCACATTATTCTCTGAAATACTGGAAGTCCTAATGACGCAACACTAACCAAGTTCGTCAGTGAATGAAGATTGTGTTGGATTCCATTCTTCGTCATATCCATTTCTATAAAATTTATCCTTTTGGCAACTTCAGCTTGTGACTTAATAGTTGGCGTATCATAATCTCCATTGACGCAGCCAAATAAAGAAAACAGCAACGCGTATGTTGTGGTATCTCCCTGAAAATTATTATCCTTCATTCGCCGCCAGGCCCTAATAGCTTGTTCAGGTTTATCCTGCAACATTATCAGGGACAAGTACAAGCCGACGGAAATAGAAAAGTCCCATTGTCTTAATTAAGGAAATAAAAGCACAAGTAATGAAAAAAAATAAAAATGAACTGCTAATCCTTTGTGTATCTAGTATGGAGTTTCAAATGACTTAGCTAGCTACAAGCACTGGAAAAATGAGAATCGTTTAATATTGTGTCTGATTAGCACTAACGTGCTTGTTCCAGCATGTTAAATGACTAGTAATCAGATGCATTACTCACCACATATTCACATGCTCTAAGGAACTCATTGAAAACAATGGTATCAATACTTTCTTTTGATACTTGATACAGAAATGTCTCAGCCAAGTCAAGTTGTAAACTCCTGCAACAGCTAATTGATAGTGCAACAAGAGTTGAATCGGAAGGCTTCATATTCCTCTGTTGCATGACATTCAACTGCACGAAACATGTTAGTGCATATATAATCAACGAAAGATGCTACTAATCAGCATCTAAAAAGACTTGAATGCATAAATCATCTTACCAATTCTATGGCATCTTGGAAAGAATTCACAGATAATAATGCTCTCACATAGCCATTGTAAGTATGAGTAGATGGTGTCAAGCCAAGAATTCGCATCTGGAGAAAAGCAACAAGAAAACCATAGGTCAACTATCAACAATCTTTCCTTTCCATTTCTTCCCATTTTCCATTGCATTCACTCCCCTCTCTCTCAGTAATGTGTTGCGATATTCAAAAGTAGTCACTTAACAGCACTATGCAGCATATACTTATAGAACCACAACAAGCACGCTCATAATCATTTATGGCATTTAGAGTTTACTTATTTATTTCAGATCATGTAAAAGGCTAGTCGTACCTCTAACATTAATTGCTCAGCAAGCATGAAATATCGTGAATAAGCACAAGCGGAAATGATGTCATCAAAGGAGCCCATTAACAAGTTCAAGATATGTCCAGAGAAAGGCTGTTGTGACGAGCTTATACCAGCATCCGCAACTGCTCTAACTTTTGTTCCAAATCTAACTCCTTTATCAGTAGTATATTCCTTGCTATACACTGGAGTATAAGGTACAGATATATGATTCGTCCTTATGTATCTATCACGTGCCTTATCATTGCTGAAAGGGATAGGAATGTCCAATTTTGAAATACACAACTTCTCTTCATAAGCTCCTGCTGTTTTACATTTATGATGAGATGCTGCGGTGATCATTTGCTGCAAGGCCTTATAAGCAGACCTTAAATCTCCCAATCTGGAAAAAGCCCGTATAAATTTTCTAAGAGTTATGATGCTCATAGAATAATAATTGACACATTCCTTCCAAATTTCATGAACTGCCGTGAGATTCCGCTGCAGGACTGCAAGCTGAAAAGAGATTAATGTAGGAAAAGTTTACACATTTACACTTCCAACTTAATTACAGTTAGAGTTAGACTGCAACAACATTATAACAGAGTATAAAAACGGAACAAAAACTAATATTCAAAAGGCTGAAACACTGATAAAGAAATGCTATCATGGGTATAAAACATGATCCTAGAACTTACTATGCACGTGAAAACCAAGGTATTATTTGAATATTACTAATGAAAACCCAGAAGAGTAAGAAACTATAGTAGAAAGGTATAGCTAAAGGGTTTCATCATATGGAAATATAACTTGCTTCTTCACATAAATAAATCAAACTACATAATTTCCCTGATTAAACATAGATATTGTTACAGCATGAACTCTGAGTTAAAGTATAGTAACTCAAACTACTCTTAGGTAGCGAAACACATAGTGGGCGATAACAGCTTCAAAGCTATATAAACTGAGGACTTAACTTGGAAAGATTAATATCTCAACCTATGGAAATAAAATCACGTCAACTGAGCATTTATTTTTTAAAGATTAGTATTTAAGCCTGTGGAAATGAATATGTAATACGAGTAGATAATAAGAGGTATAAGAGTCGGGCAACAATTCTGAAAGTGGAGTTTTCTCTTCGTAGGAGTAGTGGTTAATTTTGACAATCTATCACTTACCAACATAATATAGCAATATTCTGCTTACCTTCAGAAGGTGAGAGTATGTAATACTGTCTTTGAGCATTCCATCTCGCTCCATCAGATGCAATACTCCATTAACATGATCCGAGCTATTCATTTGGAGAGAGGCCTTCAATAAATAATTGTAAACTCGCAAAGTTGGACATATCTCTGAATGTTCCCTTTGAATGTTCAGAATACTGAATGCCTGAGAAGAGATAAAGAAATTCACGCAATTTTAATGACCTTTTAAAGGGCAGTGAAAAACTAATAACACAGTTGTAAACACAACCAATAGATGAACATGAAATAAACGCTAAAGAGCAAAATATGTGAATACCTCGTCCAAATGACCACCTTTACATAGAGCTTTAATTGCAAAGAAGTAACATTTGCCACTAAATCTAACATCCTTCTCAGCCATAACTTTCCAAGTTTCCAACACAAACTGCAAGGAAGAATCATCTTTTCTTCAGTATTTTATACAAGGCGATAGCCCATTACTTCATCCTCCCACCCGTCCTCAACATATTTACAAGCATCCACAATTTACTTTTATATACCAACTTGTTTGCAGAACAGAGAGCAATTGCAGAGATACTCACCATAGGATCAGGTGCTTTCGCACAATACTCAAGGATCGGTACGAATGACTTCAATTTCAATGCTCGGTCTCCACTATCAAGCTGAGACAGTAGGTCAGAAGCTCTACTTCTTTGTCCCAAGTGAAGTGCATTTACTATATCCTCCCCTAACTTTCTCGCTATCGACTTTGTCCGCTGATATCCTTCGCCGCCCAGATTATCTATTAAAAAACCTTTTACTATACTTTCGATACGCAGTAAAACAGCTGAGAAATCACATAAGTCCAATGTTAAAGAAGCAAATATAAGGGGCAGTTACCACTAGAGGTTCCGAAAAATCGCCCCGTTTCGACAAGGCCAGCCTCCTTTACCCCCTGTTAATGAAAACAATCTCATCGTCTCTAATCTCAATCCAATTCAAACTTTAGCCATTCTCTCTCAAAATGCTGACGATTACAAAATACAGCTAACAAAATCTACATGAAAAAACGTACTGTATCATTCGCTTTCCATTCTCGGAACGAATTCGTCAGGCATTTTCGCCGGTAAATCGATCTGTTCAATACCGAAAAAATAAGCATGAAATGAGCAGATAAAATACAGAAAAGTAACCGATACCGATGCATTTTCGCCGGAGAAGTCTCCGTCAGACACGCCGGCGAGGAAATAAGGCTCACCTCATCATCGTATACATCGCCGGCGTCGCTTAGGTCTTTCTTTCCTTTGGCAGCTGAAGACATTTTTTGGGCGCAATCTGTTCTTTAAATGTGGGGCCCACAGATTTCTTCCGAAAGCCCGTTACGTTGGAAAGCCCGTTATACACGGCCCAACTATGAAAATACATTGATGATAAATTTTAAATGAAAGATTACCAACGACACCTTTAATTTGAAATAAAAATTGTAAAAGTCGAAAGAGAGTAAGTAAATTATGATAATTTAAAGTCAAATTATATTAAAGTGGAGTGCAGAAAAATTGAAGATATGGTAAAGTTTTGATTCAGTTTGATACTATACTCTACTATGCAACGTATATATCACACTACACATGAAGAGAGACAAAAAAATTATACGAACGTTAATTTTTCGATATATTGAAACACATATAAAAAATACTACCCACTTTTCTAAGTAAAACTATTAATAGTAGTCACACCCAACCATGTGACTTAGCGCACTTGGTCACCGGACTCCTCTTTTTAATGAGTGATCCGGTTCAATCTCCTTTGGGAGCGAATTATGAGAGATATAAGGTGGCTTAGAGATTCTCTTGGAGAATTATTAGGAGCTTGGCATACTAACTGGGATGGGAGCGAGATATTAGGTGGCTTGGAGATTCTTTTGGAGTAATTGTACTTGCTAGGTGTAGAGACTGTAAATCCAAAGCCCCACTCCCCGAATTTTTTGGACGTTTTTGAGCCACGCGTTTTGGCCCAATTCGCGGCCTGTAAGGTTTAGGGTTTCGGCGTCACTCATAAATAGTCGTTTCCTCATTGTATTCTGTATCCGAAAATATAATGCATACTCCTGGCTTGGTAGCGCCCCCAGACGTAGTCATCTTGACGGACTGGGTCAACAAATTCTCGTGTGTTTTTCGTTGCTTTTCATATTCTTTGTTTCTATTTCCTAACAATACTTACATGAGAGCGAATTGTGGAAGATATAAGGAGACTTGAAGATTCTTTTGGAATGATTCTTTTATTGGGG
This sequence comes from Thymus mandschuricus, assembly GCA_029379335.1. Classification (NCBI taxonomy): domain Eukaryota; kingdom Viridiplantae; phylum Streptophyta; class Magnoliopsida; order Lamiales; family Lamiaceae; genus Thymus; species Thymus mandschuricus. Next base: position 35,434,634 of record CM057075.1, on the reverse strand, counting down.
GGTTGGCGTACTAACATTTAACCACGACACGAAACTAGTTAAGTATTATAATTAAGTATATTAGGTATGGAACTCATGGGCTACATATTCGCAAGTTGAAAAAACCATATACTTATAGTCTATATATAAGTCAAAATTCGTACACTATAATTAATTAAGAGAGGTCATACTATAAATATTAATTACCTCATACACTATGCAAGTTGCATATACTAACATTACTTAATTGTAATAGGCCCTAGTTAACTAGTGGTGGCCACAGTCCTGGTTCCGGTTTGAACCGACGGTTCCTAGTTCCACTCCCTTGGAACCGGAACCGGAACCGAACCGGCTACCTTGCAGTTTCAAATCCGGGTCCTAACCGGCGGTTCCGATTTAGAATCGATAGAACCGGTCATTTAATTTGTTTTTTTAATTTTATAATTTGAACTTTAATCATAGTATTCAATAAAGGTGGAAACTACATTGAATTATATAGATGTTGGTTTCACACCCACTTCTATTATTTTTCAATGTGAGAGGAACCTTTACATTTATAGAGTGTTATCTCCTCCCAACTCTAATAACTTTTCGATGTGGGACAAGTAAAGGGGTGAGATGTGCTAAAAGAAGAAGAAGGTATTTGTCAAAGAAGAAGAATGTAGTTGTCCCACATCGAAAAAATATTAGAGTTGGGAGGAGATAACACTCTATAAATGTAGAGAACTCCTCCCACCTTGAAAATACTATAAAATTGGTTGTGAAACTAACATCTATATAATTGGATATATAGTTTCCACCTTTATTGAATATATATATGAATATATATATATATATATATATATATATAAAATTAATTTTCAAATTATAAAAAAATAATTAAAAATAAATAAATTTGGCCGGTTCCATCGGTTCTGAACCAGAATCGAACTGGAACCGGAACTGCCAGTTTCGGAACCGCCAATTCATGGTTATGACCATCAAGAACCGAAACCGGACCGCCGGTTAGTCCGGTTCCTCTGGTGGTTTGGAACCACCGGTTTTGGTTCCGGTTTTAGAACCGGCGGTTTCGAATCCGGTTCCCGGTTTTAATCGGCGGTTCCGGTTCGGTTGGGCAGCTCTAGGTAGGGATGGCAACAGGCCGGATCTGGACCGCTCCAGATGCAGATCCGTATTTTTTGCATTGGTCCATATCCGTCGGGTCTAAAAATTTCAAATCCAGACCCAGATCCGACGGATCCGTAGGTCTACGGATCTAAGTCCAAATTCGTGCCTTTATTCTTAAAATGAATTTTTGAAAAAAAAAAAAATGGCACTACAATAATAATAATCTATTTTCGACAATAGTTAAATCGAGTGACGACAATTATATCTAAAATTTAGGGGACACAAATAACAATAAAAAATATAATATATTATATTTTTGGCAATATATTGAAAGTAATAAAAAAAAATAATAATATTTCATATTTAAGCGGATTTGGGTCTAAAATTTTATATCCGGGTCTAGATTCGGAAATTTTGTATAAGATCCGGATCCGCTCCAGATCCATCGGGTCAAAAAATTTGAAGATCCAAATCCGAAAAAATGGATTTGGGCCTTTGGATTTGGACCGGGTCCAAGATCTGTTGTCATCCCTAGGTGTAGGGAGTAGAGATTAATTGATTTGATTTATTTTGTCGAAAAAAAACACAGATACAAGTAGATTTTGTAGCGAACACGACCATTGCAGCTATTGCAAAGGAGGGGAAGAAGCATAAGCCACAACTCAGTATCTACCATGTTGCATCTAGTGCTACAAATCCTCTTACATATTCTGATTTCTTCGAATACTTCACCTCCGCTCCTCTCGTCAAATCTCATAAGATATCACGAATTGAATATTTTAGCAATTTCGAAGATTTCTCTAAATATACGAGTGTCGAAATCTCTCGACTGAACGAACCATACGTTGGAGATGATGAGAAGATGATTCGAAAGATTCGGATTCAATGCAAAGCCAAAGTTGCATACGCCGAGCAACTATGCAAGTTGTATGAGTTCATAGGGTTTTTTAATGCAAGGTACGTATGTGTTGGTCCCGGGAAAGAGTAATTGGTGTATGGGGGGGGGGGATACACCAATAACCAACCGTTTTTGACTTTTATAAAATCGGGTCGATCAAAGGTCGATTGTCAAGGTCGATCCTTATCAGAGACAGGTTGATCTATCAAGCTCGTTTGGGTACAAGCTTGATTTATCAAACTGTACTTATGCGGAAGTTGGTGGAGGTTGATTCACTCTTTGAAAAATCTAAGGTCGATACTGAAATGCAGGTTGATGCTTGATATGCAGGTTGATGCTCGTTAGTTTGATAATAAAATGAAAGTGCGATAAATAAAGAGAGAGAGAGGGAGACACCGCGATTTTAGCGTGGTTCGGAGAAACCCTCCTACGTCCACGTCAGGTCGACTCGACCTGAGAATCCCTTTACCTTTGGATCCAACCTCTCTCTTATTTATACTGACTGAGTATCAGTTCTAAATACACTCTAACTTGAATATATCTAGACACGAGTTTTGGGTCGTGACCCTTACAACCTTTCATACAATACGTACAAACAACCTTTCACACACTACAGAGCTTGACTAACTCTACAATGGTAAAACACACACAAACTTTCTAACTTCGAACGAGTCGGAGAAGAAGTTGTTGAATCAACGACAAGCAACAGTGAACGCTTCGTCGTTGGGCTTTTATCGGAGTCGAAAATCTCTCTTTGTCAAGTGTTTGGGAAACTAGTGGAATTTCGAACACTTGAATGGATGAGAACTTTGAGAGAGATTTTTGCAGAGTTTGGCGTTGATAGCTTGAGTTTCCCGTGCTTGAATCCGATAATGGCTGAAGTATTTATAGGCAGTTTTGAAAAACTAGCCGTTGGAGTCAGGCTGACGTGGCACTAGCCGTTGGAGGCTGACTCACTTCTAGCCGTTGGGAAAGTTCGTCCTTGCTGGCACACCACGTGGCAAGGATCAGGTCGTGTAGCTCCATGAAGGCGGAGCATCGACCTTGATATAGAAATCCAGCTCTTGAAATCTTCTAAGTCAAAGCAGGCTGGAAGCTTGGGAAGGGAGGTCGATAGACAGGCAGATATGCCAGCTCGATCCGAATGAGGCAGGTCGATAAACGACCTTTCTCTTACAGAGTGGATCAAACTTGCATTTAAACTATAGAGAGCATCGACCTGCACTAACAGGTAGCAGGTCGATCTATCGGCCTTGACCCTAAACAAGTAAAATATGCCTAAGTGTGGTTTCGAAAAACATCATCAAAATCAAACTGCAAGGGGTTCCCAACAATTTCCCCCTTTTTGATGATGTCGAAACCATACACTTTACAAATAATTCCTAAGATATAAAACGATGAAAGCTCGATTAACCATGAAGGTTGATAAGGAATTATAAGAAAGGCAGTTAGGAGACATTAAGTAAAATAAAGCAGTAAAGGCAGATGCCTGGACAAAGAGATATTGTCGTCAGGTCGAAAGATGATTTTTGCTTCATTCAGCTCGATAGCGTACTTTACATTTGGAATTTACAAGCCAAGCACCGAACTTAAATGAATAATAAAAAGATACAAAATCATCTATCAACTACTTCTGCTGGGCACGGGCTGCTATACGCTCTTCCTGGATCTGCTCCCTGGACTTCGCCTTCATACTTGCGTAAATTCCATCCCTAATTCTGCAATATGCGGGATCGGAATTCGAGACATTTACGTTCAGGCCGATGGCGGTCAGTGCGATGTACCGGTCGATTCGGGAATAATCAAGGTAGCCCGAACCGCCAATAAGCAAGGGCGTGAAATATTGCTTGACTGGAGCCCTTAAGGTCGCACCGGCCTCTGCAGCCTTCTTTCGCAATTCACCAACGAAGTCTTGGTGAGGAAATTTGAGCATGTAGGCTGCATATGCATCATCGGCATCTTCAGGAAGGGAGGGGTCATTGATCCAGTAATGGAGGAGGATGAAGCAGCTGTTGAGCTCCCGCAGCAGGGCGTTCTGGCGCTCATCTAGCCACTCAACGGCCTGTTGCTGGACTCCAGCATCCAAAATAAGTTCGGAGGCCGACTCACTGACCTAGTCCGATTCGGCCTTCTTTCTCGCTTCAGCTGCCCGGCGCTCCGCAATAAAGCGCTTCTGCTCTACGGGATTCAAAGCCTGCTCCGGCGTCGCACCGGCCAGATGCATGGCAGATATTAGCTCGGCCTCTTTTGCCAATCGAGCTTTGGCAGCGGCAGCCTCGGCAGCAGCGGCAACAGCTATGGGATCGGCCTGGGAGGCGACGGCCTTTGAGACGGACTTGGAGGCCTCGGCCTGGGAATCAGGCTTGGAGGCAGCGGCCTGGGGAGCAGTCTTCTTTTGAGGCGGAGGTGGAGGAGGAGGGGGAGGAGCCAAGGAAGATGAAGGGGTTTTGGATTTGGAGGTCCTCTTCTTCCTGGCGGCGGCGGCGGCTCTTTCTTCTTCCCCCTTTTCGACATCATCAGAAAGGGTCCTGATGAGGGAAAGAAGTGTAGCGTCCTCCTCCTGCAGCTTGCCTACGGCCTCTCGCAGTTGCTGGTGCCCATTCAGCAGACTGGTGAGAGTATCCAGAATGCCGTTGATCTGTGTGTTGGAGGCCGATGCCGAATTGGTAACTGAAGTAGTCAGGTCGGTCACACGGTGATCGACCTTGGCCACGTCCTCCTTCACATCCCCGATCAAGTCACGGGACGCCATGTTCAGTGCCTCGAGCTGGGTCGGCAGAAGTTTGTCGGTATATTCCTTCAGATGGTCGACAGCGAACTTCGTCACCCGCTCCCTGGCAGCATCATCGGCCTGGGTCCTGGCTTCTTTCAATATATCGACCCGGGCCTCCGCGATGGCATGCTTGATCTGCTCCGGCACGCTGATCGCGAGGGACTCGAGCTTTGCAGAAAGTGTGTTGTACTCGGTCTCCGCATCGAACTTTGATGCGTCGGGAGCAGATTCAGCAGTAATCAGAGCTTCATCACCACCTTCATTCCTTGGCGGTGATTGCTCCGGAGTTTGAATAGCATCAAACTCGTCTCCAACATCGGCGGCGGAGTTGAAGAGAGCGCGAGAGTGAGTGTAGAGGGGGCGAAGGTCGATGCCCAAAATTTTGGCCTCGACCTTCATGCGCCGCAGCACAAGAGATCGAAAATTTGCGGCCGCATCCTCCACACTGAAGAAGCCAAACTCTTCCTCTAGCGCCAACTCCTCGATCTTCAGCTCCTCGAGGGTGGTGACCTGCAGCAAGGCCTCGAAAACATAGTAGTAACTCGACTTACAAACCAGATAAAACTGGAGGCGAGTAGCAAGGACGAGGGACTTGGGGAGTTGAGCAATCCCCGGCATCAGGTCGATCACCTTCAGCCTGGCCTCGGCCTTTATGGAGGCCACCTGGGATTGAGCAGCAGATACGGGCTGCTCGGAGAAGGGCTGGATCGGCAGCACGACGTCTTCCTCCACGGGCACATGCCGAAAGGGGGAAGGCTGGGAATCTTCCGCCGTGAGATCCTGGATCTCCACGGAGCCAGCACGCTGGATTTTGGGTGACCTCGCTGGAGAGGGAATGACAACGACCTGCGGGCGGGGAGATGCAGGCCGTTGCTGCGAGGTGGATGGCTCCATGGCGGAACAGACTAGAGATGGAGTCCGTTCGGGTGATGAGGAGGGCGATGGGGAGGGCGATGGCTCCCTGCGAGGTGCAGATTCCTCGAACTCCACGGGAAGAATCCGGTGAAGAGGCCTAACCGGAGGTTCAGTGGAGGCCGATTGCGTCCTCCGTGGAGGAGTCTTCTTCACAGGTGGAGTCTTCTTGGCAGGGCGAGAGGGAACCAGATCGACATCGGCCTTTCTTTTCTTTTGAATGGGTCGAGCTGGAATCCTCCAACCGACCTTGGATTCGCCGGTCTTGGTGAGGTGCGCCCTTACATAGTCTGGCGACCCATAGTAAATCTGCGGCGCCACCCCAATCGCCATCTCCATTTGGTGGAGATCTTTTGGAATAAATAGGTGGGGGAAGGACGGCTCATTAGACCATTTCCTATTTTTGAAGAAGGAAATGACAATGCAGGTTGCCTTCGTCCCAAGGCGAATCGGCCTTTTCTCATTGTGGAGATGCACGTCCACCACGGCATCTCCCTCCATTTCGCAAACGATCTGCCTGGCCTCATCCCAGAGCAGGGAGACCAGCAATTTGGCCCAACTAATGGGCAGGTCGAGGATCACGGCCGCCATTATCTGAAACTTCAATGGGGTGACCTGGTCGTGATTCCCAATGTGCCCTAGGAAGCACTTCTGCACGAAGTCCATTAAGAGGCGGTATTTGGGGCGGAGCTCGTTCCTCTTGAAGGATATTGACACGTACTGCCTTTGCTCAATAAGGACACGGTCTGCAACCTGCTGCAACTGGTCTCGAGAGATTTCCGAGAGCTGCATCGTCCCTCCCTCCCCAATACCGAAGGCAGCCTTCACGGCGTCAAGAATGTTGATGGTGTGCATGGCATTCTGGGTTCCGAGGGAGACAGTGTGGGTGGAAACGGAATCGCCCTCATTCCAGTTGTAGAAGAAGGCACTCACAATCTTGGGGAGTTGCTTCGCCGGCCGGGTGGAGATAATTTGGTGGAACGGAAAGCAGGTCTCCACCAGAGCGAACATGGAATCTAGATCACGAAAACCGAAGTTTTCGCGCACCATATAGGGCTCGAATTTGATGCGAGCCTTCAAGTAATCTTCGATCTCTGCCCACTGCATTTCCTTGCGGCCGGATGTAGATTTTCCTGCCATTGATGTCGATTTTTCTGCCATTGTAAGAAACAGATTAGTAAAATAAAGAGAAACTTGACAGAAAATGGAAGCAAGAATGGCGAAACGGTACAAACCACGGCTTGTGATTTGGTGCAGAGAGAGGGAATGTAGAGCGTGAAAAATTTAGAGAGTAAAATTAGGGAGTGAGAAATTAGGGTTGCAGATATGATGAAGAAGGTAATGTTTTAAAAGAAATCAACGTGACATATATAGAAATTTTGAACGGTTGAAATCGTTCGAATTTGAAAGGGTTAAAGTTTTCCCTCTCACCCACGTCCACACGATTAAAGCGCGTGGAATGTGAAACGGTTCACATCCGCGCGTGAGAAAGAGAAACGTGCGTATATATGTGCCTTTTCAGAAAAGTGGCAGGGAATTAAATGCAACATTGGTCAATGTGCCAATATTTGACACTTGACTAAATGTGTTGCAAAAATGGTAATCATTACTCCCTTTTTCCTTATTTTCTGCAACCTAACAGGCCTTAAATAATGTAACACATTGAGAAATAAATATCAATAATTAATAGAGAATTGAATGCGTATTAAAGAAGTCATAAGACAAAAGGGTGATACTGCCCTTTTGATTCTCCCTTTGATTCCCCCTTCATTAATGCGGGGTTGCATTCAGGTAGACATCGGCCTGAAATTTTCGAGAACGGCCTGAACTTGTGAGATCGGCATGAACTTGTGGGAACGGCCTGATCTTGGCAGGTATTTACCTTTGTTCCCCCTCAAATGATGGATCACTTGAGTAAGTGTTCCCCCTCAATTTGAGGAATCCAGGTCGATCTGTAGAGTTAGACGACGGCCTGTTGATGAAGTACGGTCTGTCATTTGAATCGGCCTGTAGGAAGGATGTCGGCCTGTTTGAGAAAGACGGCCTGATGATCCGCTAACGGCTTGTTGACTTGTGAACGGCCTGTTGAGGGAAACGGCCTATTCAAATGGTGACAGCCTGTTAAGAGTAACGGCCCGTTGAGTCACGATCGGCCTGTTGAGTCAAGAACGTCCTGATGACTCAACATTTAATAACCCTAATGTCACGCCCCAACTTTTCTAAGGAAGAGACACAAATGAGGCGTGGCTGAGGTTGGAGAAAAGAAGCGGGGAAAGAATGGGGGAAACTAACTCTTATCTTAAATAAACAAATTATCGATAACAAGAACAATGTCCGAAAGATTTGGACAGCATCACCTTTGAAATAGAAGCTAGTCTAAAATAAAAATGACAAGAGATACCCAACATAAACATTCATTTATATCATAAGGATCGTTTCAAGTTCAAATGGCTCTAACATAACTATGAAGGATACACTCTATACAATAAAGAAGCTAAAAAGTCTAAGCTCTTTACAAGGGACATAAGAAGTTCAAGAGATAAAATCAAGAGTTCAACAAAATGATGAGAAACTAGCGGAAGCTAATATAAAAGAAGAACCCTAGCCTCAGCTCTGCCCCGTCAACACCGTCACTTAACCTGAAAACATTTGGAAAATATTTGGGCTAAGTACTAATGTACTTAGTGGGCTAACATTCGATATACATACATAAAACAAAATACAGTTTATCCATCATCATAAGACATAACTTAGAAGTTTTGTAAAAGAAATGCATCTAAGTATGTCAAAACATTATCATTTTCCTTTGCGCGCATCTGTCACACTCTACAGTTACTCTTACTGTGATCCCGGACCTCTAGCCACTGTCGGATCCATTAACATTCATTTTTGGATTTCGGGTCGAAACCCAGAGAATCCCAGTCGAAGATAGTATACGAGAGAGATCAACCAATCGATATACTATCAGGGTGTATACACAGTTCAAAGTTAGTGTTTTAGACTGAACTAAGAACCTCGATCGATTAACTTCAGAGCATTAAACATGTAGAGCGCACAAAACATTTTATGGATAAACAGTTTTCTCATTTTGTAAATATCAGAGCATAACATAACTCAAAATATGTTTGATAAGTAAATAGCCCACCTTGATGGAATATTTCCGTAGATATAGATCACGACTCGGTCCAATTGATTATTGCCCTTCCTCAAAATATCCTACAAGATAAAGGTCTAATGTTAAAGGTATTCCAAGCTTAACTTCACATAAATACGAGATGACTAAATCCTTGACTTGCTATACTTGTGTTTTGAAAACTTAACTAACTATGTCAAAAACCATTTCTCTATTTATAACACCAACAATATCATAACTCTTCACTAGAGATCTTATAACAACATTTATTGAAATCTTTTAGTTATTAAACTAGATTAAAAGGCTTAATCTCATATGCATAGAATGACTAAATTCAACTAGAAGTCATTTTTAGTATCTGATTCAATTATGTAATCAAGTAAATCTATGCTCTTGAAGTTATGTCACAATAACTAAAATTCATGCAATATTCTTTTTTAAAATATCATCTTTATTTTCTACATATCCTAATGAAAGTTCCCCAAGATCAAAACATGAATTATTAGGGCTTAATATGACAATCAAAAGTAACCCGCAACATCAAAATCGATAAGTCAAGGCAAAGACTACGAAATTAAAGCTATGACGAAATCTATATTCCCATGCTAACATAACGACTTAAATACTTCTTTATCGGGCACTCGTCAATCAAATTGAAGATATAAACAAGAATCCCAGACCATATACCTTAAAACCCTTCAATTCATTTTAGATTGTGACGTGAAACGAACAATGAAATCACTACGATAAAGTCGCCATGAAATTCCCGCGACAGACTGTACACTCTGACTTTGGAGGCTCATAACTCTCCCATCTAATATCGGATTAAAAATCTGAAGATACCGTTGGAAAGCTAACGAAAAGAGGTTTCTAATGGTACCTAGTTTGCAGTATTTTGACCCAAAATGACACCCAGAATTGAGTTTGAAAGAGGCTGCCCGGACAGATACGAAAACAGGGGACAAACAAATTCATTTGGTTGGTTTCTAAATTCCATGTCAATCATTTACTTATTGATAGTTGTTGTATATAGAAGAGGGATGAAAGAGCTTACTTATTGAGCTAGAGTTTAGGATTTGGTGTAGATGGGCAGGAAATGAAGTGGATAGATGAACTGCTCGCTTCCTCTCTTCTTTTCTCTCACGACCGGCGCCTCTCTCGCCGTCGGCGAGCGCTTCCGTCACCGTCGCTAGCTCCGTCTTGCTCTCCTTACCTCTACTCTCCCTACTCTTTCTCTGTGTTGCAGCCGTGTGTGAAGTGGGGAGGGGAAGGGGTAATTACTTTGATTTTTTTGTGGTAGAAAGTAAGGGTGAAGGGGGGGTGATGTGTTCCTACTAAACCCAAGTAAAATGAATTAATATGTGACATTTTTTTTTTTTATGGTGAATAGATTGGCCAAGTAAGTTATATGCACAAATGTATATATATGGTCATGTTGCAAGTATATATGTACAATAATATATACATTCATCCTTTTCTTTTCTTAATTGCCTACACTATACACACACACACACACACACACGTATATAACACAATCAACATAAAACTATACATTTTTATATACTCACAAATGTTTATAGTTTAGCTTTAAAATTAAATCATGTGATCACACCTCTATACTAGTGTATAATTAAATAAAGCTACATAAAAATAATATGAATCATATTATCCATATAATAAATTATTGAAATTTGTCGGAATAAAAATCGGGTATTTTTCTTCATGCGCGAATCATCTTATGTTATAATTCTAAATTTTATAAAAGCTTAACGGCAAAAGACGGGGTATTACACCTAACTTTCCACACAGCATTTTGAATCTTTCTTTGGCCAGTGGTTTGGTTAGGATATCAGCCCGTTGAATATCAGTGTGAATCTTCTCAATAACCACGTTCTTCTTTTCCACGTGATCACGAATAAAGTGATGTCGAATATCCACATGTTTGCATCTTGAATGTAGAACGGGGTTTTGAGTAATGGCGATAGCACTCGAGCTGGCAGAATATGGGCACTTCACTGACTTCAACTTCATAATCTTTGAGTTGTTGTTTGATCCACAAGATTTGTGCACAACAACTCCCTGCGGCCATGTACTCGTCCTCTGTGGTGGAGGTGGCTACTGAAGTTTGTTTCTTTGAAAACCAAGATATCAGCTTGTTTCCGAGAAAGTGGCAGGTACCCGAGGTAGATTTCCTATCGAGCTTGCACCCTGCATGATCAGAATCTGAATAACCTGTAAGCTGCAAATTATCATCACAAGGATACTAAAGTCCTAAGTTTGTGGTTCCTATGATGTATCGAAGAATTTTCTTTGCTGCTTCCAAGTGTGATTCCTTCGGATTAGCTTGAAATCGAGCACACACTCCAACTGCAAAATTGATATCAGGTCGACTCGCAGTTAGATAAAGTAATGAACCAATTATACCCCTGTACTGTGTTATGTTGGCAGGTTTTCCTTCGGGATCCGGGTCGATCTTCCCACCAGAGAGCATCGGTATTTTGACGGGCTTGCTGTCTTTGACACCAAACTTATCTACCAGCTCGTGAGCGTACTTTGTTTGGCTAATGAAGATTCCTTCATCAGACTGCTTGACCTGCAACCCTAGAAAGAAATTCATTTCCCCCATCATAGACATTTTATATTTTTCTGTCATGAGGTTACCAAATTTTTCGCATAAAATGGGAGATTTAGATCCAAAAATAATGTCATCAACATAAATTTGTACTAAAAGGATATGTTCATTCACTTTGATAGTGAATAGCGTTTTGTCGACTGAACCACGCTTGAATCCAGATTCGATGAGAAAGGATGATAGCGTCTCATACCAAGCTCGAGGAGCTTGCTTAAGTCCGTATACGGCCTTGTGCAGTTTGTAGACTTTGCTTGAATCACCCTCCTCGAATCCTGGAGGCTGTTCCACATAGACTTCTTCTTCGAGAATGCCATTGAGGAACGCACTTTTTACATCCATCTGGTAGACTTTGAATCGTTGATGAGCGGCATAAGCTAGAAACAGCCTTATAGCTTCTAATCTTGCGACGGGGGCAAACGTCTCATCATAGTCGATTCCTTCTTGTTGACAGTAACCCTTTGCTACCAATCGGGCTTTATTTCTGACAACTTCTCCAGATTCATCTCTCTTGTTTTTGTAAACCCATTTGACTCCAATGACGCCCTGATGATAAGGACGATCAACTAGAGACCATACTTCATTTCTCTTGAATTCATTGAGTTCTTCTTGCATGGCTTGAATCCAGTCAGCATCACGAAGAGCTTCAATGGCATCTTTGGGTTCAATTCGAGAGAGATAGCAGCTTAGTAGCGCACTTTCACCAATCGTCCTTCTTGTCCGCACTCCTTGGTTTGGGTTCCCAACAATGAGCTCTTTTGGATGAGCATCGATCCAATGTCTGCGTCGAGCTCTTTCTTCGTTTGAAATGATTGGATCGGGCTCATTAGTGGGTTCGTCAAACTCCGGGTGACTTGAAGGTTGATCAGTGGGCACGTGCTGTTGATCGGGCTGTTGATCAGGCTGCTGTTGAACGGGCTGAATGTTGAGCTGCTCCATTGTGCTATCGAGCTGCTCGATTTGGGATGTAAGGTCGTTAACAGCATCAGTCTGGGGGACTGAGAATGGGGGATCAGCCTGGTTAAGTCCGGCTGATGTATTACAGCTCGAAGTATGAACATTACTTGCATCACTTCCCCCTTGCTGTGTGACCTTCGGATCAGATTGATCCTCTTCCTCTAGATCATTTGGGGTCCATACTAGCAGGTCGTCGATGGGGGAGTGTTCGCTATTTTCTTTAACTACAAAACCGCAAGTGCACGGTGTAGGTGTAGGTAATGGCAAGCAAGAGTATCGTATCCACAGAGATCGAATTAATCGAACAATTGAGTACTACACAACACACAATCACGTTATCTAGACGGAATCAAAATAAGGTGGGTGGTGGTATTCTACTAACAACTAAACCAAGCATAAAAACACAAGTGTGATTAAACAACGATTTATAACAATAGACGAAAACAAACACTTAGTATCCAAATAAAGAGAAATGATCCTAGAGCATGTAATCCCTCTATATCATGGGTAAATCATACAAATTCTTTTCAACCATTTAAATTCTCATGAGTGTAAGAGTAATCGCTAGATTCAACCTAACCTCCCTCTCGGGTAGCGCTAGATATGTAGATTAGCCGACATTCATACCCTTTCGGTCTCCGAATAATCGACTAACTCCCGATTTCCTTGGATTAATATCTCCTCACACACCTCTACCAACCTTTCGGTCTAGTAATCGATAAATGTTATGCATTTCATTCTACCATATCAATAAATCACGTTCTCTCGAATCTAGATTCATCAACACATAAGCATAAATGATGGCCAATCATCCACACATATCAATAGCCCAATAAAATGCATAAACACCATGAGAAAGGAAGAAAATCAACTTATATAATCATACCCATTCCATAGGGTTCATACAGCCCTAGAATCTATGAGTTTAGCTACTCATATCCATACAAAAGCATATAAACAACACAATGAAGAACATAAGCTAAAGATACTCTAAATTGGTGGATGAAATCCTCCTCCTTGGAGCATAGAAGCTTGAATCCTCCCTTTCTTCCTTGGGTTTCTTCGTTCTTTACGGCGCTAGACTACTCTCAAACTCAGTCCCGTTTTCTCCCTTTTATAGGCCCGTCAAAATTAGGTTTTTGCAGCTGAAATCGCGACTTTCTCAGTGTTGACGCACGGTCCGTGCTTCTGGTGCATCGTAACGCACGGTCCGTGCTTCACTTGTTCAAGAATTTACATTTCTCTCGGCACGAACGCACGGTCCGTGCTTCTGGTGCATCTTAACGCACGGTCCGTGCTTCTGAACGCGTGGGCCATGCTTCTGATGCAGCACAAGAGCGTGGCCCATGCTCAGCAACATCAAAGAATATTTTGCTCGTTTCTTCGGATTCTCTCGATTTCTTGACTCTCCATAACCGCTTAGACCATGTTAGGTTCCAAAGTCATTCAAAACCTATATTCCGAACAAGAAATTGATCAAACACTTCATTTGGATCACAATGATAGATTTAACCAATTATTGCATTGAAAACTATCAATTCTATCCAACATTGCAATCCAAAAATATATAAAATACATTGAAAAACCGTGTTTATCAACTCCCCCAAACTTGAACCATTGTTCGTCCTCGAACAAATAAAGAAAAGAGAAATTTTTGGAACTCTAATTTAGAGAAATGTCAGAAGGATGATTCTTGTTTCAGACAGAAGAAAAGTTTGGAAATGAGCAATTCAAGCATAATCAAAATTTTTGCATTTCGATTACTAACATGTCTATGAACCTCAAAAGAATGATTCTCACAAGATAAGTGTATCACTCTTCTCTCATGTGCATGGGGTAAAACTGTTTTCGCTCAATTCAAACAAAACAATGCTACCTACCATAAGCTTGCTTATTGTCTAATATCTCCACTACAATGTGTGCACTTAAAACAAGAATCAATGAGGACTTGAATTAGGTTGTAATGTTGGCTTTTTGGTTAAGGTGGGGATGTTTGGCTAAGTGACTAAACCCAAAATTAGCTAAAAATCTCGACTGAACTAGCTCATAGTTTTGATCACCACCTTTTTTTTTTTTTCATAACTCCATAAGACTATGTCTTCTTCCACCCTTTTGTTCATAAGCTAAGATATAGAACTATGTCCCAAGAAACTATTTGTATGATAGCACCTTTCAAAAAATCTTATAACTCATATTCTCATCTTCCTCTTCCTTTTTCACCAATTTCTTTTCTTTTCTTCTTCTTCTTTTTTTTTTTTTTTTTAAATTTTATTTTATTTTATTTTATTTTCTGGAAGAGGAATTCTCAAGAAGAATATGAGTTTAAACAATCATTACAAACATTCTTGGTATTCTAACTCGAAAAATTCATGTATCCAACACATTCTTTTGCTCCATAACCAATTCTCTCGAACAAGTTCTCCTTCCCCCCATCGTCGGCTTATCAAAGAAATGGATTTTGGGCTCAAAATGGCTAACTAAGGAGAATTCAAATGAGGGACAAATCAAAGGTCAAATTGGCTAACAAAGATGGCCTCAAATCATTTTCAAGTTTATAGCACACTGACGTAGTCTCGACACAGAATCCAAAGCAAGTTCTAGAGATAACGATGCATGTTTAATGTCTCTCAAGAAAGAAAATGACTGTGCATGATAATATTTAGTCAAAGGCTCAAATATCTCACAGGTCAAAAACAAACTTTTGAGGTAACCATGCAATTCATCAATATGCAAACATAATTCATGCTTTATTTTGCTCAAACCCACATTTTTTTGAAATACAAAACGAACACATCATCATTAACAAAAATCATCCATCAACACTAATCATGATATGAGTTAAAAAATAACTCCACGGGAAGGAGGAAAACAACCATCATGCCAAAATACATAATAAAATCCTACTACATAATAACAGTTCATAATTCAAACTAAAATCATAAACATATAGTACTAAAAGTAAATACGTAAACTAGATAATAATAGAAACAAGTTTCACACGATACTCTCCCCCCAAACTTGTTCGAAAGCTTACCAGCCACGAACAAGTTTAGAACGAAAGAGTGTGAAACTTGGGGTACCGATCCATCATGGAGGTGGTGGATGTGGTGGTGATTTTCCGGCTGAAGCCTCGGCTTGTACGCACGGGCCGTGCATCTTGTTCAGCATCACAAGCACGGTCCGTGCTTAAATATTGAAGTTAACCTGATTTTTCCCGAGCATGGGCCGTGCTTCTGTGGTACGACAAACGCACGGTCCGTGCTTAATTCAATTAATATCCTGATTCAGCTACGGCTTGACAGCATGGGCCATGCCTTTGTGACACACTTGGAGCATGGGCCATGCTTAGCATTCAAATTCTTCCTTCCAATCTCCTTCTTTCCTTTTTCCTTCCTAATCACAAAATAACATTAGAACAATGAAATAAAAACTGAAAACAATAAAAATAGAAAAATTAAAACTCTCGGGTTGCCTCCCAAGCAAGCGCTTCGTTTAGTGTCTGTAGCTAGACATGATTTTTCTGATCAATTATCCGCCAAGTAAATGGCGAACACCTCCTTGAGCTGCTCCGGGCTGTAATAGGCTTTGATTCTCTGCCCATTGACCTTGAATGTGCTTCCGTCTTTTGCAACCAATTCGACCACTCCATTATCAAAAACTTTCACAATTGAATAAGGCCCTGACCACCTTGATTTCAATTTTCCGGGAAAAAGTCGGAGTCGTGAGTTGAATAAGAGCACACTTTCACCTGGAGAGAATTCTCTCTTTCGTATGAATTTGTCGTGAAACTTCTTGGTGCGCTCCTTGTAGAGACGAGAGCTTTCATAAGCCTTTGTTCGAAATTCATCGAGCTCATTGAGTTGAAGAATTCGCTTCTCCCCAGATGCTTTGAAGTCAAAATTGATCTTCTTGACAGCCCAAAATGCCTTATGCTCGATTTCGACCGGTAAATGGCATGATTTTCCGAAGACAAGTTGATACGGAGACATTCCCAAAGGTGTTTTATACGCCGTTCTGTAGGCCCATAGTGCTTCATCGAGGTGAGAAGCCCAATCCTTTCGGTTTGCCACGGTCTTCTCAAGCACTTGCTTTATTTCCCGATTAGCTAACTCAGCCTGCCCATTAGCTTGGGGATGATAAGCTGTTGTGATTCGATGTTTGACTCCATTTCGAGCCAATAAGCTTGCCATCCATTTGTTGCAAAAATGAGAGCCTCCATCACTCAGTAAGACCCTTGGACAACCGAAACGTGTAAGAATGTGCTTTTGCAAGAATTTCAAAACAGTCTTAGCATCGTTGGCTTGAGTCGGAATTGCTTCAACCCACCGAGAGACATAATCCACCGCTAGGAGAATGTATTGAAAACCATAAGAACTTGGAAATGGCCCCATAAAATCGATCCCCCAGACATCGAACAACTCCACTTCTACAATAGAAGTTAGTGGCATTTCATCCCTTTTTGAAATGTTTCCCATTCGTTGGCAACGATCACAAGTGCGCACAAAATTGTAGCAATCGGCGTAGATGGATTTCCAATAGAAACCACTTTGGAGAATCTTCATGGCAGTCCGATTTGCACCAAAATGTCCACCACTAGGCATAGAATGGCAATGACGAATAATCGCATCCCACTCGTCTTGAGGCACGCATCGTCGCACAATAGAATCTGAGCATCGCCGATAGAGGTACGGCTCCTCCCACATATAGAATTTTGCGTCATAGAAGAACTTCTTCTTTTGGTAAGAAGACAAATCTGGTGGAAGAACGCCGGACACAATGAAATTGACAATATCGGCGTACCAAGCTGTGGTTGATTTGATTTGTAACGTTGATTTGATTTGTAACACTTGTTCATCTGGAAATGTTTCTTTTACGGGCAACTTGGGATCTTCTCCTTCAACAGGTTGTTCGAGTCTGGAGAGATGGTCGGCGACCACATTTTCGCAGCCTCGTCTATCCCGGATTTCCATATCAAATTCTTGAAGCAATAAAATCCACCGAATTAGGCGAGGCTTTGCATCTTTCTTAGCAAAGAGGTGGCGAATGGCTGCGTGATCTGTGTACACAATGGTTTTTGTTCCGATAAGGTATTGTCGGAATTTATCAAATGCATACACAACAGCTAAGAGCTCCCTCTCAGTAGTCGTATAATTGGTATGAGCCGGATCCAGAGTTTTGCTTGCATAATAGATCACGCGAAACAACTTGTCTCTTTTCTGTCCCAAGGCTGCACCAATTGCAACATCACTAGCATCGCACATTAATTCGAATGGTTGTGTCCAATCCGGTGATCAACACAGGGGCACTCACAAGTGCTTTCTTCAAGGTCTCAAATGCCTGCAAACACTCGGCACTAAAATCAAATGCAGTTTCCTTCTCAAGTAAATGACATAAAGGTTTTGTAATTTTTGAAAAATCACGGATAAACCTTCTATAAAAACCTGCATGGCCAAGGAAACTTCTTACAGATTTAACATTCGTGGGGGGCGGCAATTTTTCGATTGCCACAATTTTTGCCCTGTCAACTTCCAAACCTGCAGATGAAACTCGATGTCCAAGAACAATTCCTTCTCGTACCATGAAATGACATTTCTCCCAATTTAATACAAGGTTAGTTTCTTGACATCTCTGCAACACTTTTGTTAGATTCAATAAGCAATTATCAAAAGAGGTTCCGAATACAGAAAAGTCTCATCCATAAACACCTCCATTATACTTTCAATCAAACCATGAAAAATTGACATCATGCATCTCTGAAATGTTGCTGGAGCATTACATAATCCAAACGGCATTCTACGATACGCAAAAACACCATAAGGGCATGTAAAGGCTGTTTTCTCTTGATCTTCTGGGGCAATCATGATTTGATTATACCCAGAATAACCATCGAGAAAGCAATAAAATTCATAACCTGCCAATCTGTCTAGCATTTGATCAATAAATGGTAGGGGAAAATGATCTTTTCGTGTGGCAGCATTCAAAGCACGATAATCAATACACACACGCCACCCTGTGACTAGCCTAGTAGCAATTAGCTCATTTTTATCATCTTTAATCACAGTGACACCCCCCTTTTTAGCAACAACTTGAGTGGGGCTTACCCACTCACTATCAGAAATGGCAAAAATCATGCCCGCATCCAACAATTTCAAAACCTCCTTCCTAACTACCTCTTGCATTATAGGATTTAATCTTCTCTGACATTGGACTTTAGGCTTAAATTCATCCTCAAGTAAAATCCTATGCATGCAAACAGTAGGGCTAATTCCCTTTATGTCATCTATTGTCCATCCTATGGTAGATTTGTAAGTTCTCAAAACTCTCAATAATCTATCCACCTCAGAATTTGAAAGATGAGCAGAAATGATTACCGGATACGTTTCATTATCCTCCAAGTAGGCATACTTCAAGTGGTCCGGTAATGGCTTCAATTCAAGAACAGGTGCGGGTTTGATTTTCTTCTCGGATCGGGCTTCATTCCCTTCTTCCTCGTTTCTCAATTAGAATGCAACTCGTTCTCGTGGAATTTCCTGCATAGAGTCCAAAGTATGAATACATTCAAGTAAAGATATATCATTTAAATCAAAATCAGAGGAAGAGAAAATGGAATCTTTCAAACAAATTTCCAAAGGATCCTGATCCGAGGAAGAGAACATATTATTTTCAAAACATGCATCAACTATGTTGATCACTTTGCACTCGTTCATTTCATTTTCCTCATCGGGTCTTTTCATTGCTTGATAGATTGAGAAAGTGATTTGCTCATCGTTGACCCTCAAGGTGAGATCTCCGTTTTGGACATCAATTAGAGCTCTCCCCGTTGCAAGGAATGGTCTTCCTATAATTAACGGAACATCTTTGTCTTCCTCCATATCAAGCACCACAAAATCTGCTGGGAAAATAAAGTCTTCCACCCGAACTAAAACATCCTCGACAATACCTCTGGGGTATGTCAAAGATCGATCCGCCATCTGAAGGGCAATGGTGGTGGGCTTTATTTCTCCGATTTCCAGCTTCTTAAAGATTGAGAGGGGCATCAAGTTTATGCTTGCCCCTAGATCACACAGAACTTTACCAAAGGTATGCCCACCAATGATACAAGAAATGGTAAAACTTCCGGGATCCCTTCTCTTCACCGGCATCTTCTTTTGGATGACTGCACTGCATTCCTCAGTCAAATTCACAGTCTCATAATCACCCCACTTTATCTTCTTGGCCACGACCTGCTTGAGGAATTTTGCGTAGCTCGGCATTTGTTGTAGAGCTTCAACAAGCGGGATATTTATATGAACTTTCTTGAAGATTTCAAGAAATTTTGCATATTTGTCATCCATCTTCTTTTTGTGGAATTGTTGAGGAAATGGAAGAGGCTTGTGTTGATTTGGAACCTGAGGAGTCTCTGATTCAAGAATCTTTTTGTTTCCCCCATCCTTTTCTTCCTCCTTTTTACCACTTTCTTCTCCAATTCCATCTTCTTTTTCGACCGGCATTTCTGGCTCTTTGTATTGAGTACCACTCCTTAGACGAATGGCTTTGCATTGCTCTTTTGGATTTACTTCGGTAGTACTTGGAAACTTTCCTTTTTGATGTTGATTTGCAATGGCAGTGGCCATTTGGCCAATTTGTTGCTCCAACATTTTCAAT